>OZ059830.1:7781537-9063671 GCA_964057195.1 Orthosia cruda | reverse complement strand
TTTTATTACACAATAGCTGTGCCCGCGGCTTCGCTCCCGTCAACTGATTGACCTTTTTTTTTGTTCCGGGGTGGAAAATCCTCATTGGATGTCCTACGCCCTGAGGGGCGGAGGGGTCTGTCAGACTCCTACTGACTAAAAACCACCCTGGTGTTCCATCTCATACCTACGCTGGAACAACGAAACTTCTGCAACCCCCGGCTGGTGCGGGCCCGCCTCTGCGGGCCTCGATCTCGGGTTGGGGTGGAGTGAGGTGTTAGGCTACCGCCGCGATGTCTAAGAGAGGCGTGCGTGGAACACTACGCGCCACCACCTCGGGTCCTGAGGTGTGGGGGGCGCCCCTGGACCCATTTAGGGGAGCTGGAAGAGGGCGTTGTCCGGCCTCCGCCGACACCCGGTGCGTCAGCCGCGGAACGGGTGAGCGGATGAAATCTCCCTCTCCGCAGCTTCCTTCTGCGAGACGACTGTTTCGCAGAAAGATACCACCGCGTCCCAGGACTCCTCGCTGCCGACCATAGATGGCACATTCTGCCAGCGTATACCGCACCGTGTCCTCCCGGCAGTCGACGCAGTGGTGACACCGGGCGTCCGGCTCCATGTTTATGCGTAACAGGTACTTCCAGAAGCAACCAGGCCCCGAGAGCACCTGCGTCACCCGAAACGACAGCGAGCCGTGCCTCCTCCCGAGCCAACGCTCGAGCACTGGCCGGACCGCCTCGATGGTAAAGAGGTAAAGGCGGTATAGTAGGGTATAAAAGCCTGTCCCGCCATTCCACCACCAGGATTTCGCGGAGCTGATACCGACACAACTCTATATGTCGCTGCATCGGCCCTAGTACGCAAGCCACCGCGTAGGAGATAATGCGATACCCCCTGATGACTCTGACGGCCATCGCTCTCTGCGGCTTCCGCAGAACAGCGATGCTGCCGGCCGTCAGGTTGGTCGCCCAGATCGGGGCTCCATACAGGGCCATCGATCGCACGATGCCCACGTAGAGCCGCCTACAGGCAGCGCTCGCCCTCCCCAGATTGGGAAGCAGCGTTGACAGCACCCCAGCCGCGCCAAAAAACTTGGGCGCTAGCCGCCGGAAGACTCGACGCTATTCGAGCCCCCCCGACCACGATGTGGGCATTGGGCGGTGGCGCAAGCCGGGGGCCACCTCCAGGCCGAGGCGCCTTATGCGGCTCGCCAGCTGTGAGACCACAGCCGTCGCTAGCAACGCTGCCTCCCTGTATGAATTCCCTAGGATGGTGACCAGCGTATTGTCCGCGTAACACGTCAGGTCTACGGCCTGTTGGAGTTCGCCCCTCTGCACCCAGTCGTACCCGATGTTCCACAGGGGCGGACCCAGGACCGAGCCCTGCGTGGAACACCGCACGACATGCGGTGCTTTATTCCGACGCCATCACGTCCCACGTAGGTGACACACCTCACCGCCAAATAAGCCCCGATTATGTGGCGGAGGTAGGGAGGCACTCGATGATACCGCAGTGCCTCCCGAACTCAACTCCAGGGCAGGGTGTTGAAGGCGTTGGAAATGTCCAAGAACACCACCATCACCCCACCCCGGGACACCGCTTCCTCCGCCACACCGTTTTCCAAACGCTGCCCAGCCCAGCTGTATTATTCGCATCGGTCTCCGGATGAACTTGGACAAAACTCAGGTTATGTTCAATCTATACGCCATTCTGGGACCGATCGTTGTCAATCAATGGCAGTGCTCTCAAGGTTGTGCAAGGAAACGTTTACCTAGAGCAAATTCTGCAGTTTGGTAAAATAACTTTGAGAGAGAGGTTAGCAGAAGAATACAGCTGGGCTGGGCGGCGTTTGGGAAACTTCGTCGAGTATTCACGTCGCGTATTCCACAGAGCCTAAAGACTAGAGTCTTCAATCAGAGACGCACATTTAGTAGGTACCTACACCTTTTCAGCAGTTATGTTTACGTCTCATATTATCATCAATCGGGTACATGTCCAGACTCCAGGCTTTTATTGACAAATTCGAAATTTAAAAACTCAATAACACTGGCCGACCTGGGAAATGAACCAAGGACCTCATGATCTGAACCTATAGCCAAGTTAACGATCGACGAAACGTTTGTAACTTGGCTAGGGCGCGGCTAAATTTGAAAAAGAGTTACCGCAGCTCTGACTCAAGCAGCTGAAGGAAAGAAGTGAATCCCACCCGTGTTGGGTATGGTAGTCAGTAAAAGTTTGACACGCCCTCACTGCCCTGACCACGCTTCACCCAGAGCGGGAGAAGTCATTGGACGATTTGCCTACACAAAAAATAAAGGATAAAATCACCTCATGGTCGGTAACAGGACTTGCGATCATTAAGACCAACGAGGCCGACATTTTATTTATTCCTAATCTAGACAGTGTTAATATCACCTGACATTGTTATCTCAACCGAACTCTCACAGAAAACATTGCTAGAGTGATTGAAAAGTTTTGAAATTTAAACAGTGTCTATACCAAAATGTCTGTGTGTTGATAAAGTGACCTAAACTACAAACAATTCCAAATATAATTCACCATCCAATTTAATGAACAGTAAAAAAAAAACAGCAAAACATAAAAAAGAAAAATAAAAACAAGTGAAGAAATATTCGACCCACCCGTCAATTTTGTAAAATTGTTTAAAATAAACTGGCGTCCTAACGAACTTTTGAGAAGGGAACTATGAACCAAACCACAATTTCGATTCTTAGACCAGAACATAAATAGCTCCAACAGATATTGATCGCCTGCCGTGCTACAGTTCTCGAGTTCAAATCCAACATCGTGAATTTGTTTTTGTATTCATTTCTACGTTCTGGACTTCAACAGCACTGTACAATGAATTTCTTAGAGAACATCACGTTTAGACGTAACCGTTCAAAGTCTGAAACAATTGTAAGTGATACGGATGAGGACACTTTATTAACGAACTCACCGATAGATGGCACCACCACCAGCTTGCCTGACATTTCTGATGACGAAGATGACCAGATTACCAAATTAAAACAGCAACTAGAACAATTAACTCTGGAACTCAATAGTGCCCACAACGAAATAGAATCCTTAACTCTAGAAAATTCGAAGCTCAACCACCTTAACCAGGAGCTACAGAAGCAGAATACACTGTACAAAACAGTGGCATGCTCCCCTGCTAAGTTGAAGCTACAAACACCAAAAATTAAGAAAAAATGTGCAAAAATCAACCAGTGTTTGAGAAAGAACACAGAAAAGTCTAGTGAATGTGAAGGATTGACCACTAGAGCTAAGAAATCCACATCGCCAACCAGTGTTCAAAATCATCAACAGTTGGATAAATCGATCACAGATGGCGTTGTCGACAGGACTGGCAATGAAGACGAAAAGACTGAAGCACAATTACTTACACAAATAAACTGTAATAGTAAACTGAACGAACCTATAATTAGTAAATTATGTATTTTAAGTGGCAATAAAAATAATAAAATGATAAAAATTGCAGAAGATATATTCCCTAACTATGGAATCTGCCACTACCTGACACCCAACTGTGGTGTTGAGTACCTTATCTCTGACTTGGATCTCAAATTAAAGGACTACAATATGAATGACTTCTGCTTGATATTGGTCGGAGAAGAAGACTTTCGTCGGACAAAGAACTATGTCGAACTAGCTATTAGTATTCGTGAAACGCTGTCAAAATTACAGCACACAAATATCATATTATGTGCTCCTACGTTCAAACTAAATGATTACTCTACAATGTTTAATTCGAGAATTGAAACTTTTAACAATTTAATCTATTTGGATGCTTCTTCATATAATTATGCTTACTTGTTTGATTCTAATTATTATCTTGCTTATGATTTTAGTATGTTCACTAAGAGTAGTAGTACAGTTAATAATCGCGGTATGGCCAATATATTGCATAATATAAGTTTAATGATGAATGAATTTAAACTATATAGGGACTTAAATACGTTTAGTTCTTCTGATGAAGTGACAAATTTGCCTCACACTGTACCAAGCAATGTTACTGAAGAAAGAGAACTGTTTTTTCTCTAATAGATATATCAACATATTGCATCAAAATATAGCAGGATTGATAAATAAAGCAGATGATTTGTTGGTGTGTCTAGAGGAGCTATCTAAGAAAAAGACAAATGTTGATATCTTGTGTATTACGGAGCACTTTATCATGGAAGGGTATCAAAATTTATTATTTTTACCTAACTATAATTTGGCTGCACATTATTGTAGAAAAGAACAAAAAAGGGGTGGTGCATGTATCCTTGTTAAAAATGGACTACAATGGAAAGAATTGCCAAAAGTAGCAAAGTTGTCAACTCCCGGCATATTTGAATGCTGTGGCGTGGAACTGATTAATTATAAATTGATAATTGTGTGTATATATAGAATTCCGAACTCAAATAATTTAAATTATTGCTTCGACAAACTTGAATTGCTCTTGCAAGAAATTTTACGTACATGCTGTAAAAAAATTGTTATCTGCGGAGATTTTAACATTGATGTACTCAAGCAAAATAGTGTCACTAATGACTTTGAATGTCTTCTAATGAGTTACAATCTGAAACTTGCTTTGAAACAACCAACTCGCATGGCCAGTTTATCGTGCATTGACAACTTTGCGCATAACTTTAATTCATGTAAGACTGAAGTACTAGAATGGGCATTGTCGGATCATACAGCACAGCTGCTTCAGTGTCCAGTACAAAAAATATGTTGTATTAAGTATTGGTACGCAACTAGAAGGGACTATAGTGCGGAAAACATAGTAAAATTTAAAAACCATCTGAGAAACCTTACCTTTGCAGAACTATATGACACAGATGACCCAAATGTAGCCTATAATCATTTCATTGAGATGTTTAAGCTGTTGTACGATCTGTGTTTTCCAATAAAAGTGGTTAAAATAAATGCAATAAGAAGAACTAAGTGGTTGTCAAAAGGTATCAAACTATGCAGTAAAAACAAAAGGAAACTCCTATGGCAGTTTAGACTTAATCGTAGCAATATCAATAAAACCATATTATATAATTATTCTAAAATGTACAAAAAGATTATCAATTTAACACAAAAAGCACAAAACAATTATAATATAAAAACATCTAAAAACAAATCGAAAACTGAGTGGCAAATTATCAATCGTGCAAAGTATAACCTACCTAAATCTAACATAAATAAAATTAAAATGGGTGGCAACGTCATATCTCATCATAAGACCATTGCGGAAGCATTTAATGACTTTTTTATTGATAAAATACAGCCAAAACTGGATGTCGACTGCAGACCGCGGGCGTGTACATTAGATTTCAATAACAAAACTATGTTTATGGCCCCTAGTATACCAGACGATATTAAAAAGATAATAAAGTCCTTGAATAATACAAGCAGTGTGGGATATGACGGTATTGCTACTTATATACTAAAACATGTTGCGGAGGAAATCTGCGGTCCTTTGAGTCATGTCATCAATCTCAGTATTAGCGCAGGCGTTTACCCTGCTGCTCTAAAAGTCTGTATCGTCAAGCCACTATTTAAGAAAGACGATAGGGAGTTAATGGAGAATTATCGGCCGATATCGCTAATTCCTATAATCTCTAAAATATTTGAGAAATATATTTACAAGGAACTAAATTCATTTATTGAAAGACATAATATTATATGCGAAGAACAGAAGGGATTTAGAATGGGTAACACTATTGACATAGCTATTTATGATTTTTTATATAATGTCACTTCTAACGTGGATAAGAGGAAACCGGTCTGTGGCGTATTTTGTGACATGACGCAAGCCTTTGACTATGTGCATTATGGTACACTCTTAAGTAAACTTGAAGCTTATGGAATTAGAGGAAATGTCAACAATCTAATTAAATCCTACTTACTTAACAGAACTCAAATAACAAATATAACCCAAATTAATATGAAAAGTAAACATGAAATTGTATTTCAATCCTCAAAACGTATAGTTTCGTTTGGCGTGCCACAAGGGAGTGTTCTAGGGCCTCCTTTGTTTATATTATATATTAATGATCTACCGAAAGGCATCCCTCAACCTTTGACACTATTTGCCGATGATAGCACCATAGCGATACCTTGCAAAAGTATTGATACTTATGAAAGTGACATAAATGAGTCTATATATCTAATGGTAAAGTGGTTGGATGACAATAACTTAAAGATTAACCTGACTAAAACTAAATTAATACACTTTAGTCAACGGATCAATAGTAAGAGTAATTTAAATATACGCTACGATGACCAGCCTATACAAGAGGTAGAAACAACAAAATTTCTAGGGCTCCACATTGACAAAAAACTTAATTGGAAAACCCATATCGAAAACTTGTGCAAGAAAATCAGTAAATCTGCCTATGCCCTGCACACGTTGTCGTCTATAATAGGTGTGGAGGCATTACTTACAGCCTACTATGGTTTAACAGAATGTCATCTACGCTATGGTGTAATTTTTTGGGGCAACTCGACAGAAAAAGACACGGTGTTCAAGGCTCAAAAGAGATGCATTCGTTCAATATTTAGAATTAAACCTACTGATAGTTGCGTGCCTTACTTTAAAAAATATAAAATACTTACTTTGCCATGTCTGTACATATTAGGAGTGGCTGTTTTTGTTAAAACAAATCCACTACGGTTTAAACGATTAGATGAAGTAATCCCTCGTAATAGGCGCGACAACAGCAGGATATGTTCTCATACTGCGAGAACAACCCTCATGCGCAAAAGTGTTTTCTGTATGGCTCCTATCATATTTAATACATTACCTAAAAGTTGGAGAGAAATGCCCTTGGCACTTTTCAAAAATAAGCTGAGAATTTTTTTAGTGTGTAAAGTGTATTACAATGTTGTAGATTTTTTAAATGAAAAGGACTTTTTTATACCAGCTACTAATAAACATAGTTAAGAATAAAAATTGAATAATGTGAATTTTAAATTAATTAACTTTTGAATGATCATAATTGACTGCATAGTAATGAATATTCTGGACATTATTTAATTTATTTTGACTATAATATACTTAATTATACTATAATATCTTTAAATCAATTATTATTTATTTGTTTTGTATTTTGTAATTAAATTTAAAATTACTGAATGTAAAATGCAATTAAATGTACCTACAAATTTTGTACGCCATTATTGGCAAAACGTGGACGCTCACAACATTTATTAATTCAATACCATGCATGTCTGATAAGTCATGTAAACGCATGTTTGACAAATAAAGTTTTTCTTTCTTTCTTTCTTTCTTTCTTTCCAGCTTCTGTGAAACAAGTCCGATTTAGTTTTGTCTTTGTAATGAGAACTTTATTTTTTCTATGTTTTATAGTTTTGTTGTTTAGTGTAAAATAAAAAATTATAAACTAATAATTCTGACTTTAAACCAATTTGAAATATTACCATAGTGTTCAATGCCAGTTTTAACTAAATTGTTCGTAGTAATAATTTATCGCTCGTGCTATAATGAAAATATAACTTTATTTTGAAAAAGAAAATACTAGTTCTAAGTTTCGAACTTAAATATCTGTTTAAAACTTTAAGTTAGAAATCTTTGTTAAAAGATATATTACTCAAAATCGGATAATTAACCTTTAACTGAGCTTTGGTACCATAGCAAAAACTCATGAAAATAACATCGTTATCTAACAAAATAAATCATTATCTTTGAGCTGCCACTTTCAGATATGAAAATCTATTTTATTTGTAAAACAAATGTATAAATATGTACAGACTTAAACACTAAACAAAAGTAAACTATGCACAATCATACTATACCGTTGGGGTCTCATCCCATACAATTAATGAATTAATCTTTCAGATTTATTTCAAAAATGTACCGGTGGAGGCTGACAGATATCTTTTACTGATGATAATCATTGTTTGTTTTTTGGTTGGCCTTTTCTGTCTCACTCCTGGGCAAGGCACTCCACTTATTTCCACCTGTCACAAGCTCGAGTTATGCCAGTACCTAAAATACTAGTGTTGTATCGAAGCACCTACTATCTTTAAGTAAGTGATAGATAGATGAGTTGGAAACTGTGATTAAGGTTCTCCTAGTCAAAGGCACGAACTATTTTGTGCGCGGGGTTAAAATGCATGCTGTCTGATCCGATAACAAGTGCGAAAGAGATTGATGCTGTGATGAGCAGTAAGAAGCTAGTTCTCGTACGAATTAGCACTTTTGCAAATTTGTAGCGAAATTGATGATGATTTAGGACGAAAACGAGCGCGCGAAATTTTATGAACAGACCTTTTGGAGTCTAGATATCATAAAAAAAAACCACTAAATGTATATATTCAAAAACAAAATTGCATTGTTGAATTACTAATCTATCCCTGTATGGAGGCCGTTTTGCAATTTTCTTTCTTCTTATGATATTTATTTCCGCCCAAAGATGCGTTAAAATTAGTGTTGAAATATGGAACTTTCGACGCTCATAACATTCAGATATTGTATTTTTTTACTTTTCTTTTTCCATACAGGGCTAGAAAATGATGAGACAAATTGATATAATTTTTTTTAACGTACCCCGTTAATCAGTGGAGTAATCGCCAGACAACGTTTTTATGGAAGAATTTTCGACTAGTGTAACCTTAAAAGCCTGTGGTGAGCAAAGCACAAAATAAACAGATAACATCAAGGAAGTTCCGCGCCAATTGAACCAATAAACGTAATGCAACAGCCAGGCTTTGGGCGTAATGTGACAATTTATAGCCATATCACCATCAAATATGCCTAAATAAATAGCTTTCGTAAACCCTCATAACTAACATTTATCTTTCACGAGCTTTTTACTTCGGCTTGGCTCCCGCAGGAGTCATGCATGTTCCGGATAAAAAGTAGCCCACGAACCTCTACACAATTTTACCTATTTCTCAGATAATATTACTTTAGATTTCGATAAAATATTCGTGATGACAGCCATCCCATATATTTTCAAGAATATTATCCTAATGTCAGATTGATATAATAATATCAATCAATGCAACATTTTAAAATTTCCTGTTTTTGTTCTACACCTGGTTTGTAGCAAAAAATAACAAATAAACATCTGAAAAGTTAAATTCATGCTCCGTAAATTGATAAATAGTTTGATAGAAAAATAAACGATTTCTAAAATTCAGTCTTTACATAAATCATGACTACTTTTTAGGGATCGATACCCAAAGGGTAAAAACGGGACCCTATTACTAAGACTCCGCGGTCCGTCTGTCTGTCTGTTACCAGGCTGTATCTCATGAACCGTGATAGCTAGATAGTTGAAATTTTCACAAATGATGTATTTATATTGCCGCTGTAACAACAAATAATAAAAACAGAGATAAAAAAATATTTAAGAGGGGCTCCCATACAACAAACGTGATATTTTTGCCGTTGCTTGCGATAATGGTACGGAACCCTTCGTTCACGATTCTGACTCGCACTTGGCCTTTTTAGTTATGAGAGATCGAGTCAACATCACAATCATTTCGGCTGAAATTCGTCAATTATTGGACTAAAGCCTCCCCAAACGATCTCACCATCAGGACATGACCGGTCATGTGCTTCTTACTCTGTGAACTTCCTCACCAGCTCATCGGTCTACCATGTAGGAGACCTTCCAACTTTACGCCTTTCGGTACGTGATTTTCACTTGAGAAGTGCCCAGCCCATTCATTCATTCATTTTGGCAATTTCTCGGGATTCATTGGTAGATCAAGATTATGCTGCATTTCAATAAAAAAAAATACTATGAAAATCAATCTCTTTTGATTTTCTAAATTAATAGAATTCACTATACTTACCATAACATTCAAAACCGACACAAGTACCAAATAAACAGGTCCTTACAAAACCAGTCAGCATAATAAGACACACACGACGCTTGTCCAACTTTAAAAGGCAATCGTATCCATTTCGGCTCTAGATCGAAGGTACCGAAGGCCCACTAGATTCAATACATCGATGGAGTCTACCCTCTGGAGACAATGGGAGGTTTCCTTTGTCCAGTTATCTATTAAATGTCTGTGCCAGTAGGGTAGATTCTGTCCTAGTATATAGGTAGTGTAAAGGCAGTTCTATAGTTGATATACCTAGCACGCAATAATCACATAACATTATATTATAATAAAGAGGTATGTAAAATTGTTTCTTTTTTATTCTCACTGATAAAAACGGCCAAGTAATTGATCAAGGACCGCCTTTGTACCTATAAATAGTACTATGTTTTTGTATTTTTTTTTTTTTATTTACCATAAGGTATATTCTATTCTGTAAGAATCTATAAACCGAACATGCTTTTTCCACAAACGCAACACAACAAACAACAACAATTAAACTCACACTGACGGTAAAATGGAACTGTAATTACATGGGTGTTATTAAAAGATGAACAAAGTTGCGGTAATTTTCACAAACCTACCACGCGTAGTAATGGTGTACATTTACAGTCACCAGCATAAATAGTAGATACCTTATACTGTTCTTCTCCGCGTAGGTATTTCCAAATAGATGGTAGAATCACTTAATCATGATCCAGCCGAGGTTCGACCCCACAGGGGGTAGCTCTCAGCGTAGTCGTTTAGGTTAAGCTTTTTGTATCTGGCTGGAGGCTATAGTTTAGTATCTCCAGGGAAGACCAGTTAAGCATATAGTAAATCGTATGATTCAACTGTGAGACGACATTTATTTAAAAAAAAGTCTTACCCAATATTATAAAGGAATTTTCTCGAAAGATAACTCTGAAAACTTTGAGAAAGGGTTGACCGCCATCTATTATTATTATTAATCCATTTATTTCAGACTACAGGGCCCATATAAAATAACTTAAACCTAAACATACATAAGAATGGTGTTAGTAACAATACAAACTTATACCTATGTTAGTAGCAATTTTAACAACTATTACAATTTCACAAAGATTCAATGATCATTGCTTGAGCATTCCAGCTGCAATACTGAAGCAACGATTCATTTGAACACAGTCCAGCCTGTCAGCAATCATGGCCAGGATGCCGTTGGATCTATGCCATTACATTTAATCTATTGTCTCGACGTCACGCAAAATTCTGCATCGCGCGAGTCCTTTGCATTTAAAGAGAACATGCGTAACGGTTTCCTCAGTCTCCATGCATGCCCTGCATAGAAGACTGTTCGTTATGCTTATTGTGTGGAAGTGTTTGTTATTGAGCTGTGTCCCGTGATGGTCCCCGTCACAAGGCGCAGGCCATTCCTGTCCAGGCGTTGCAAACGTCTGGTAAGCCTACTGACCAAAGATGGCAGAGCTTCTTTGGACTGCCTACAGCCTGGTGCCGAGGTCCACCAGTTTTCCGCCTGTGCCTGGGTGAATTCCTGTAGCCACCTGCGTATTTGGTTGAAGGGGATGGGTACAACAGGTTCGGGTCCATGGACCGCCGAAAGTGGTGTGTTTTTGGGGTTTTGTCGCATGGAGACGCCAACATTGGTTTTCACTTGATCGCTTCCTCCTTTATGCATGTGTGCATAACTCTGGAGTCTTTATTTAGGGTACCTGATAGATGGAGTCTAAAAGCGGCCAGAGCTGCCTCCTCCCGCACAATAATATGCAGAGGTGGCAGTCCCAGCATTGCCGCATTGGTGTAGTTCTCATGCTGCTAGTTATTGCAATGCAAGCAAACCGCTGCAGTTTTTCGAGATCTCTTTGGGCTGTACTGAGGTCTGTCCTGGGCCACCAGCGAGCCATATGTAATGATTGGTCGGATGACTGTGGTGTCTATACACCACCAATGGGTGACCATGGGGCTGATCCCCCAAATCCTGCCCAGCAGTCTCTTGCACTGCCACAGGGATATACTGGCTTTTGTAGTGATATAGTTCATGTGTTTCGCCCAATTCAATTGTTTGTCCAAATAAATTCCCAGGTACTTGGTTTCGGTTGAAAGGCTTAGGGTTGTTCCAAAGAATCTTGAAGAGAATTAGTTCCGTTTTTGTGGGGTTCACTGAGAGTTGGTACTCGCTGCACCATTCTTCTACTAGTTTTAGGGCTTGACGCATGAGATTGCATAGAGTGTTTTCGTGGGTCCCGTTTATTATTATTGTTATATCATCTGCGTATCCATCAGTGAAATAACATTTATCTTTATGTGTTTTGATGAGGCTGTCTGCTACTAGTTTCCACAGGAGTGGCGAAAGGACGCCCCCCTGTGGACAGCCCTTCGCGACGACGGCTCTTGTGGTGTTGTCAACCGTGACTTGAACCGCTCGCAGTTTGAGCATGTTGGTGATCCAGCCTCCTAGGGTCTATGCTATGTCTGTCGAGGGCCGTGTTTATGCTGTTGAACGTGGTCGTATCGAAAGCGCCCTCGATATTAATGAAGACAGCCAGTGCCGAGCATTTATAGTCCACTGCGCATTCAATTTTCGAAACCACGTTGTGCAACGCGGATTCTGTTGATTTGCCTTTGGAGTACGCATGCTGTTGTTTGTGAAGTGGTTATACCTGGAGCGGCCCATCACGTATGTGCTTATCGCAGAGTCTTTCGAGGGTTTTCAGTAAGAAGGATGTGAGGCTTATAGGTCTATACGCCTTGGGTTGTGTGTAATAATTTTTCCAGGTTTGGGTATGAAGATGACTTTCACCCCTCGCCATGCAAGAGGTATGTATCTAAGTGCTATGCTGGCCCGATAGATCTACAACAGCCATGGTGTTAGATAAAGTACCCCCCACTGCAGCAGGGCTGGAAATATGCCATCCAGCCCCGCCGACTTGAAAGGTTGAAAGGTGTTGTAAGCCCATTTTATCCGGTCTACTGTTACTATATTGTGGGCTCTTGACCAATCTTGTTCCGTTGGAGTCCATTCGGTATCAGTTTCCCACATCCTGTCCTCCAGGATTTGACAGTCAGGAAAGTGAGTTTCGAGGAGGACCTTACCGGTCTCGTGATCAGTTTGTGTGTATGAATTGTCGGGTTTTTTCAGCGTGCCGAGAGTTCGGTCCTGATCGGTTGATAGTATCTTCCGAAACCTGGCGGCTTCATTATTTGTCTCAATGGATTCACAGAATTTCTGCCATGCCGATCTCCTGGCGGTTCTTATCTGTTTTTTTGTATGCATATTGGGTCTCTTTGTATATCTCCCAGTCTGCCGGGAGACTAGTTTCTCTGAGTTTACCAAGTTCAGCGTTCCACCAGGGGTTCCTTTCGATCCTGCTTTGTGGCGCTCTTGATTTACAGCATGCGTGGTAAGCTTCGGTTAGATATTCGGATAATTTATTTACGATGTATTCTAATTGTGCTTGGTCCCTTATGGTTACCAGTGCTGGATGCCCAGCTAGAAGCGAGGCCAGAAGGTTTTTATACCCGGGCACATTGGTACGCCTTGGGTTTCGCCTCGGTGCGGGTTTTTTAGTGTTTGTAATTAGTGTAAAGCGGATTCTTCTGTGGTCTGAGCAAGAAGGCTCGTCCAATACGTGCCAGTTAGTGATAAGGTTTGTCGCGTTTTCTGTAGCGAGTGTTAGGTCTATAATCGTTTGCCCGCGGACCGTGACCCAAGTGGTTTCTGAGCCGCGGTTAACAATGTTAAGATTAGTGGAGAATAAAAAGGTGGATAGTACCTCTCCTCTGGAGTTCGGTGTGTCGCTGCCCCAGAATGGGTGGTGGGCATTTGAGTCGGTGCAGATGATCAGGTCCAATCTGGCGCGCTCACAGTGCTACACCAGGTCAGCCAACTCCTTTGGCGGGTAGTCTGTGTCCTCGCCTGGCATGTATGCCGAGGCCAGTACAACATCCGGAACGCTACCTTCGGTCTGGAGCCTGACAGCTGTCAGGTCTCTTTAACAGAATTGGGTCAGTGACGTGGAGGGAATTTCGTTGGGTATGTAGATGCAGGTTCTTGGCTTATCTGAGCCATTGTGTCGAGAATTATCTTACCTCCGATGTTACCGAGGCCACATATTCTGTTGTTCCTTATCCACGGCTCTTGGATTAGTACGATGGTTCGGTGTTTTACCTCCAGTGCCCTGCGTAAACTAACCGTGGCAATCTAGCTATGTTGGAGGTTAGTTTGGATGATATTGAGGGGTGGGGATGGAGGTGTGGTGGTGTTATTCGGAGATGGATCCATCAGATAGTCCCTCCGTCTCTACTTCTCTGTAATTAACGTCGTGTCAGTTGCCTGGAGACGAGGCAAGGAGCTGCTCGTTCCAGCCAGGTGATGCGGGTGGTAAGGTGTCAGCGTCATCAGCCATTGCCAGCCATCTCCTCCTCGAGCTGGACAATGTCCGTGTCACTTGTCACAGTCGTCGTCGGTTCCGTCATCTGTTCTGATGATTTTCCATCTGTGCTGTCAGACTGGGTGTCGGAGGGTCGGGTTGTGGGCCAGAAGCGCACGTATATTGACACTAAGAGGTACGATATCCGTCGCTTCTGCCCCAGGACCTTTTCGGCTTCCTCCGGTGGCAACACCAGGGTCAGGTAAGTACCGTGGCGGTCGCCACCGACGGTTGTCGCCTTGTACAGTGACCTGTGTCTGTGTGCTGATGTCATACCAGGTATTCTGACGGATCAGAATACCTGTAGCGAGGGACGAAGAGCGAGGCTCGAACACGGGTGGGCACGCCGGTCTGTTTCATTACCGTCAGTGTAAGGTCGTTGTCAGGCAGTTTGATGTGGGGAACATTCTGGGTCAGCCAATTCAGAGCATTTTCATCTTCGCACCACAACTGCACCGTGCCTTCCGCTACCCATGGGTATCCTCGTAAGGCCGGGAGTGGTCGAGTCCGTGTCCAACAGTCTGTCCTCTAGTGCGGTTTTAATGTGCTCAGCCTCTTGTCTGGTCAGTTCTCTGCCGGGGTGGGGAAGGCAAATGGTTTTTGCGCTGGGTTGAATAGAATAGAATAGAAAACATTTATTCGACATAGACACAACACGACAACATCACAAAGTAATAGAGAAGAAAAGTAAAAAAAAGTACAAACAAGGTTTAAAAATAATTGCGCCGGGCGTGCCCAAACCGAAAGGGTTACCAACTCAGCATTTGCTGGGTGTCAGACACCAAGCGCTGATTTTCAGTTGGCACCCCGCTAGTGACACACGGACGTGGGTAAATAAAATAGATACTTAAAATAATGTCATAAAGTGCAAATGTGTGCTTAACTTACAAATTGAAAAATATGTAAAATAGATAATATAAAGTAATATAAAAAATATATATAATGTAATATTATATAAAGTTCTACAATATGATGGTTTAAAATTGTCTCAAAACCCCAAATGACAGTGTGGCAAAGAAGCACTGGTTGCCCCTACGCGTACTTCCGACTGGTCGCGTGGCCCCGCATCCGGCTGCTTTTCGCGCTGGGTTGCCCCTACGCGTACTTGCGGCTGGTCGCGTGTCACCCCTTCAGCGTCCGATCGCGCTTCGCTCTGGCTGGCGCCGTCGGTGGGTATTGCGCTTTCGGTCGCCTACTTTTCTTTCGCGGGCTAGGATTTTATCGCGCTTACTCAGCGGGCGTACTCCATCCACTACAGCCAGGAGAGTTGTAGAACTGCCAGTTCCAACATCTTTCCCCGTATCTGTCTCTCCGTACTGGTCTGTGTCATCGTCTGGGTAATTTGTGCTGCTCCGTACGACGCTCTGTTGCCAGGGGTTCGTGGGAGGCATACACCGTGTCGCAAGTGTCGCAGTCGGGGTCGAGTCGGTGGGCGCGTTGGACGTAGCCGAAGTCGGGTTTATGGGCGCGTTTGTCACAGCCTGTGTTGTGAGCGCTAAGTGAGCAGCCGGCCGCGCCGTAAAGTGCGGCATAAATTGTTTAACTATGCAGTTTGATGCTCTCCCCATAATACTTTGGGAGCAAACCACCGAAGTGGTGTGGGATTCGCCGGCTTGGCCGGGACCCACCTGGGTATTCAATTCCTCATTCTGCATGTTCATGTTGTAGGGGGTGGGCTTTTTTGGGACCGTGGTAACCCTTCCTCGGGGACCGACGGGATTAAGGGGATAGGAGGGAAGGAATTTGATGGATAGAGATGTGGGTCTCTAGGGGGTCACCCTAGGCCTGGGAGTTGACCTAGAGATTTAAGGATCGACGGGATGTGTATGGATAGGAAGGGGTGGCTTGTTTAGGTGGTGGGTACATAGGAAAGTGGTGTATGGGTACCCTAGGCCTGGGGTTTGGCTATCGGGGACTTTTCTTGTCCGGGATCTTTTTATCAGATGCCCCGACCACAGGATCACTAACAGCAACTGTAGCCGCCATCAGTCGGTCCTGCAGCCGGGGTTGGGCTATCGACAATCTGCCTACCCGCTCGGTTGCATGAGAAGAAGTGCCTGGCAGTCCGGGTCGCCCCACCACGTATGTTACATTTGCGTTGGGTCGATCTAGCCTCCCCCGAGCGTGCGCGCCGTCTCCGTGATATCAATGAAACGGCTAAGATATTCAATGAAATAAAATAAAAACTGACGGCGCTCATATAAGCGAACCACTAGGTATCCATCGCATCCTGCCTATAGATGTATATATAAATTTTCTTTTTTTATATACTTCCAAATGTATTTATCAAACATTAGACATTTTTTTTACAGATTTCTAAAAACCCACAACATAATTAAAAAAATATATATTAAAAACGTTGGGCCGAAGCAAGACTTGTGAGTTATAGGGTCCATGTTCAAACATGGACCCTATAACTCACAAGTCAAGCTGCTATACCGCCGCACCATTCTGACACTTACCATATTTGTGAAATTCTTCGCTATGTTTATAAAACATCCATCACATTATTCATGTCGGCCGGTCGATTTATAAAGTATTATAAAATTAGATTATGAAGAAAATTTTGTTAAAAAAACATGACATAGCATCATAGCACAATTACTCCACTGTTTGTGTTGTTCGAATAACGAATTATAATGACGCTAACATTATGTCTAGATTGAGTAACTTTTAAAAGTGAAAATAATCATCGTTTTGGAACTAAATAAAAGTTTAAAGAATATTAATTTAAATGTCAACGTGAGTGTAACCTAAACTATAATCAATTTATATTTTAATTTTTTGCCATTAGAAATCTAACTTTTTAATTTACTTCTTTATAGTGAAACACAGTTTGCTTATGGGTGCGACGGTATCAAGAAACTGGTGAAGTAAAGTGTAACAGCCAAGGGCTACGTCCGATTAAAAATTAATTACACAAATCAATCCAGCCGTCATCGTGATATTGTGAAATCTAGTCTATCGTCAAGCCAGTATAAGATTTGCAACCATTGCATTTTTTTTAATAATATGGTAAATGAAAAGAGATCAAGATTATAACTTATAAAAAATAAACGTTACCCTCTCCGTTATAAGTATAGGTTCGACCCTACAAGCTACAGTCAAGTTTTTATAGTTAATTGTTTTTAAAAAACAATTTTGAAAAATTTCAAGAGATGTAAATTGCTGTTCTGTTTGTTTCAAACGTGAGTAACTCTGTTGGTTCTCTTTTGACATATTCAAAACTACTGTATATTTCGAGAACTGGACATTTTGGGCATTGGACATGTCGGGAATAGGACATTCTGAACCAGAATGAATCAAGAGTCGAGACGACTGTCGAACAGTCCAAAATGTCACGTAATTGCTGATATTAGTTTGTCCAAGTAACCAATAAGGAAAGTATGAGTCACCTACTTACAAGTTACAGTTGCCATTTTAACTTAAGTAGAAACGTATAGAAGCATCTCTTGACAAACTTCAGAATAAATTGGCAACATTAATAGTTGCAATATTCCGTACTGAATTTTCGATTTTGTAAATTGTTCCTCGACACCACGAAACTGAGTCCTCTCATAAAATATTTGACTTTATATCAAGCGGAGTATGGCAACACTGTTATAAATTGTTCTATTGAATAATGGACAAAGTTTGTCCCTATTTGGGGCGGATTTTATGACCCTAGTATGAGAGGAAGGTATTGTTGAATTACAACAATTTTTGGATTGTGTCTGGTTCTGTAGATGACATAATACGGTATAAAAAGTGCCAACTTGTTCGTGACCAGCTTTTTCATTCGGTTTCATTCCCCTAGTCTTATGCCGCAGGATCCGTAAATCGTTGTCACTGCTAAAATTCACTTTATCTTGAACCTCTTGAGACCCCATCACCTGGCAATCTACCAGGAACGTGCAATAATCCCTACCTATCATTTGCAGTATCCTACACTAAACAATTTCGGGCAGGCATCGCTAGGAATTCATCTGTCCCGAGAGGAACTCAGCCATACATTCGCTTTTAATTAACTTTATTAACGTAAATGATGGGATACCCTCGTCACTATAAACTTGCGTGTGTACAAGTTATGGGTTAGATTCACCGTGAATACGAATATGCTTACTGGTTAGGAACCATTGAATACAGGAGTTTCCGCCTTGCGAGAATACTTATACGAGGTGAAACATTAAGTTTCGGAAAACACTTAGTACTGACTCTCAACTATGGCAAAAACTCACCATATGTCTACCCAACAATGGTATGTATAACAATATACATACCATTTAGCTAAAGCAAAACAAAATCCAGATAGGTTATATTTTACAATAAAAGTTAATTACAATCTATGAACAGGAAAATAAGAGGTGGGTAAAGCCTAAGTTCAAAGAAACTTCACATTCATACAAAAATAACTAACACCTACTTTATACGCAAATAGATTTTCGGCAGCCGGTCTAGAAAATCACGCTATTGATAATAGTCATACCCGTAAGAATTGTCTAGCTTTTGGCCAATGAATACGATCAAATTAAACTTAAAATAAACCGTAAGGTAACCTTTGATTCCATTTGACTTCAAACTTTTAAAGGTATACTTTTGCTTCACTTCACCAGCATACCTACATCTGAAACATAATCGGTAGCAACAAACAACATTCAAAACCTACCGCAATATATCATTCTCAAAATACTTTGCACTTTGACAAAGTCATCACAGATAATAAACAAGACACAGCTCTCAGGAGTCTCAAGATATGTGCCCTTCCTTTATTACAATCCTGCTCTCAACTTTGGTTTTAACAGCATCATGTTATCCTAGTACTTACTCTAAGAAATGAAATTACTTCAAGAAAGTGAAGTCACTCAATCACTCCACAGACTGAAATATAAAATACAGTTACGTTGAGTAAATGTCATTGGATAAAGAGCTAAGTAACTATTGATGAAGACGATAAGAAAATTCTGTACAAGATATTTTTAGATTCATCTATTGTTAAAAAGGTAAAAAAATGTTTGGAATAAATTTTATATAAAATATTATTAATGGAGCTTACGAAATCTGATTTCGCAAAAGCTCGTAGTTAGGATCAAATAAATTCTGTAACGATTACCAATTTGAAGTAATGACTTGTATTTTTTGTTCGCGATGTTATAAGATATTAAAAAGCAAATGATTTAGTTGCTATCCAATCTTTTACGATTTAACTGGATCGCTGCTCGAAATTGAAATAAAACTCTCGATAAATTCGACAAAGAACAAATGTATGCGAGAACTAGATACTAAATCAATGGTGTCAACTGGGACCCGGGACGGATATAGTGGACTGTCGTTCATACAAATTGTAGTAGGTATGTAGATAGATGCATCTCGGTTAGTGCAGATGTTGATTTGAAATAGATATCGAAGCTTTATAGTGTTTCAGAAATATATAGGGAGTAATGATAAATTAAATATTAGTATTATGAAAACTTAAATACTTTTCCAAATGTGAAAATATCGCAAATAAATAATAGAGACTCGTACTAGTATTGATAAATGATATTAGTACTATGAAAATTTAGTCTTTTCCAATAATAAAGAACGAAAAATAAATTATAGCGTCCAAAACAAGTTCTAAAACTAATATTCAATCAATGTGCCTAGCTATTACCTACTGTGTTAAACTCAAACTAATAGATGTTGATAAATGAAATATAGTTACCATTAAAACTCAGAGGTTTCCATCATAAAAAAGTACTGTAAATTCTGAGAGATAAACCAAAATTACTGGAAATATAGATATCCTTGATATGCCCAGAAATTTTCGATTTATTTGTATTGGTTCGTCATTGCAATCAAAAGTTGTTACAAAGAGTACAATCAGGTCGTAGAGATTGAAAATTAATACAATAAATAAAGCGATTTCTGGTTTATTTCAGCGAGCATTGTTTACTTAAATATCATCGTACGTAGGCACATCGACGGATACGGAACATCCTGCCAAGTCGGCAGCAATATATTCAATAATGGTATTTTTATTACATTTTCATATTCACACATCGGTTATATAAGAAATTTGTTTCAATGCATAAACAGGGTTGCAGGAAGACTATTGAAGGTTCCGAGCACTTTCACAAGGCATCAGTGTTGATCCGTAGTCTATATAATCAGAATAGTTTCTTTGAGAGAGTATTTGAATCAGCTTCAGACCTTCGATATCTGTATTGAGGATCTTATTGTTTAAAACTTTGGGCTTAATGCGATTTTTTTGTCATGGTCGATCACGTTAACGTAAACGTCAATTTGTATTGGATCAGGATAAGCGTCGTCTGGTGACAGTAATGGGAAACTGCTTTTTATATACAAATTGACGTAAGATAATGTTTACGCTAACTAAAAACGGAGTAAGACTTCAGGTCAAACTCTTCTTTAATCATCATCATCATCAGCCTATTAATGTTCCCACTGCTGGGACACAGGCCTCCTCTCTGTGAGGGGGGCTGCAATCCACCACGCGGGCGACGGTGACCAAAATTTTTGGTTCTAGGACATCTCATCATCATAGGTCATCTTCTTTACTTAATACTAAATTTTAGCAAGATCTCAAATTCAAATTCTCAAATCAGAAATCAGAGATTCATCGATAACCAAGAAGGTAGGTATCATATCTTTCCTTAACATTTCATGGAAATGATTTAATAATGACGTTCACCTCCATTATCTTGATCGACATTTCTTTACGTTACATCGTAAAACTACGAATCGCTCTGACGCCATGACGTTCAAAATTATGATATCGAAATAAATTTCTGATTTACAACGTACTTGTTTGAAATATTATTACGGAACTCACCGCGGGTACGCGTTGTATAAACATGTTCTAAAAATAGATTTTGATATAAACGTGAAACGAAACCAAATGTTTTACGAGTTTATTAGTTTTAGACATAACATGAGTACTTCGGTGATCGCATATGCCTTTTGGGTTCATATTCCAAAACATGTCCTCCATTCCCACTCCATCTAAAATCAATCATGTTTTTACCGATGTCATAGCGACTGAGTCGTATGAAGATTGGAGAACCTACAAACAGACTTGGAATGTGGGTCTTGGTATGCAAACCCTAAAAGCATTATGAATTTTTCCTTTGACAAGAGTGGAATACCTATTTGTAATGTAAGAACATTACTATCCCAAAGCACGTTACACTAAGTGCTTTTAAATCTAGCGTCGGAATTATTTATGTACTGGCAAAGATCATGGTTGGTGAAATAATTCGGCGAGATTTTTTTGATCAAGAAATTAACAACTACAGGTAATATTTATTAAGAAATCTGAAAACCTACGCCGAGCTCATTACAATATATTCCATAATTATTATAAATGCGAAAGTAGCTCGGTATGTCTCTTCGTTTGTTACGTTTTCACGCCTTGCTGAAACAATTTTGATGTATTTTCGTAAAGACAGGCCATAGAGAAAGACGTCAGATACTTTTAATCCCGGGCGTTTTAATCCCTTGAAGTAGTTGCCGACTTTTACGCGAAACGTCCCCGGACCAGCCGGGGACGTTTCTTAATGTATAAAAGAGAAAAATATACGGCCATGGCATATTAGGCTTTCATTTCAATAAATAAGCGTTGATATTTTTTTATTTATTTTTTATTACAATTTATTTATGTATTATGTCTTGATATATAGCGTCTATTCATAAAACCTCGACCTATTTATTGCTATTTTTAAGGAATCGAGATTTTTAAAGCGTCACTAAAATTAAAAGAATCCTATCTTTTCAAGGGGGTTTCTCGTTTTTGCGTAGTTTTAGCTACTATTATTATGTATACGCAATTTTAATAAATAATAATTTGAATAACAAAAGTTAGGTTTTTATGAGAGTCTTAATATTTGTTGTGCCTTTCGGCAAATCTTATTCAAATTCCTAGTTAATTATGTAAAAGAAAAATGCCGAAAGCATTTGATTTTATATTTATTACTTGCTTAGGTAATTAACTTAGTAATATATAAAATGTGAAAATTTTAAATATGTGTTAATCATCAATCACCAGCTATACCTACGGATTAAGATCAAAACATGGGAAAAGCATGGCGTTAATACAGACAAAGGATATTTTTACCTTTGCGGTATATTCCCGAAAAATAATTTTGGACTTTCACGCGAGCAGAACCGCTGCCAAAAGCTAGTTAATTTGGTTTTTTTGCATAAAACTTAAACGTCTAAATT
The DNA here is from genome assembly GCA_964057195.1 of Orthosia cruda. NCBI lineage: Eukaryota > Metazoa > Arthropoda > Insecta > Lepidoptera > Noctuidae > Orthosia > Orthosia cruda. The sequence continues at coordinate 9,041,223 of OZ059830.1, read as the reverse complement.
GGAATGACACGTGTTTGTTTATTAACGTTTTTTACGAGACTTGATGATTTACATGACAGAGGATAGACTAAACCATTTTTTGTGTCAATGACGTCACATTTTGACTCAACACCAAAATTTGTGGAACTGGTCAAATGCACTGTATGCAGCTGATCGTAAACTGACGAGCAACAGAGAAAATATATTTCCTGCCGAACCTTTTTCCAACTAAATATGTAGTACGTGTTTGTGTATCTGTACGGCCCACTGTCTTTTTATTTATTTAAAATAGAAGAGCCACATCACATGCATTACATATCGACATAATCATTTTAAACAGTTTTTGGACCAATGCACATGACAAGTACGGCGTACATAACATTTGTGATAATAATATTACCGCCTTGTAATAAGAATCTGTTATATTAATTTAAAATACATTCTATATTAGGATAATTATATGACAAATTACGCGATTAAATTCGTGATTCAATAAAAAAATGTTCAAGTTAATTTCTGAAATAAAGGTCAAATACAATAGTTTGAATACATTAAAATTGAAAATAATAAAAACATAAAAAAATAATAAGTCATAAATCAAAATCAACATGTCAATAATCAGAACTATAAAGCCAGAAATCAAAATCTTTAGAAATCTAAATCATAAGATCAATAATTAAAATCATAAAGTCAAGAATCAAAGACATTAAGAAATAAATACAAAATCATTAAAACAAACATATTGTCAAATAACTAAGTAATAAAACAAAGTCATTAAAATGCAAAAATAAAATCCTTACAAAAAAAATAAAAAACAATATCAAAGTCATTAAAAATAAGAAAAAATAATGAAAAAAATAAAATATAAAATCAAGATATTTTAAAATATAAAATCAAAATCACAAAAATAATTAAAGTTGATTAAAAAAATACAATATGTTGAATGTATTAAAATTTAAAATAACTAAAACTGATGAGAACCAGTATTTTACAGGGAACGACAACCTATCTGACCTAGACAACCCAATAACTTGGTAACACTTATAGCCCTTGGCTAGACTCATGTCGGATTTCCTGGCTTCTGAAGGAGTCTTGGTATTTTTAGGTGGTCAAGGTCATCCATCCACAGACCGATAGCTAACCTTAAGATCGACTCACAGGTCGATCTTAAGGTTAGCTGCGTTTGTCAGTTTATTATTAAGCCTCGAGCTCCTCTGACGTGTAATAGAGAGTGCATTTAATAAAAGATAGAATCTTCTATCTACACACATCAACACGGTCTAGGGATATTTCATACTCAATTAAATAACTCGAAAAGTACTGGCCGCATTGGAATCTTTTATACACCGATTTGTTTGTAATTTATCTCAGACTAATTCCAAATTCAAATTTTTGAAAATTCTTTTGTTTCGGTGGCATAAAAATGTCTTGATATGTAGGAGAGGGAATTTCCATTTGTGCGAAATTTAGAAAACAATACGAATTACGTTTAGTTACAGTTTTTTTTCATTTTTAAACGAAAGATAAAGTTAAAATTGAGGTATTGTAGCCATGCAACGCCAACATTTGACGAGGGCGGAGATGTTACGAGCTGTGGGAATGCTGAAGGAAGTTCCTGAAAATCTTCATATAAATAATTAACACATTGATAGTAATTCGCTTTTTTTAAAATATCCCTACAAGTGTTGATGTGTTTATTTATTCGAACAAACACGATAAAATAATTTACGATTGAAATGATTGAACATCGTAAAAATGCCAACTATTGGGCATTCGTTGGTAGTAAGTACGCGCATATCAAAATTGACGTCAATGGTATTAAACTGATAGAGATTGACGTAAAAAATAAACACTATCCATTTTGAACTCTTAATGGGGCAGCTGATAAGAAGATTTGATTCCAAAATAATTGTAGAGACTCTTATCAAAACTATCTTATTTTTTTAAAACTTGGGATTGTACTGCTCGCCCTATTTGATTAAGCGCCTGCATATATTTCTATTTGATCTAAACCGGATAAGTACTTCCATCATTAAGGATATACAGTAAAAGAAAACATGAAAATTATAAGTGTCAACGTCACGCAGATTTGCTATTTCTTTTTGTATCTTCTTTAGGCTTGCGCTTGACCACTATCTCACCTGAGGGTAAGCGCTTGATGTGGTCGACGGTGAAGCACGCTTGCCTAGAAAAAACCTATTCACTCTTGACTTAAAGATCCCTAAAAATGAAATTATTAAGTCTGTAAATAATTTTTTAATAAATTTTTATTTTTAATTACATTTCGTTTCTTTCAAACGATCACATTTCCATAGATCATCATTTTTATTTTGACAATCCAATGTAACTTTGAGTATTAAATTTACAATATAATTTTGTTCTGAACACCAAAGTTATCAGTAAATGAATGTCCATAATTTTTATGACAGATTGGTTAACACTTGGAAAAGCAGCTTTTGTATAAAAGTACCGTTTATAATATAAAAATAGGTCAACAGAAGTGAAAACTTGAAACCTTGGAATAACTGGCCACTAATAATACATAGATGACGCATCACATTAGTATGTCGGTGAAGCAAACCCATAAGTTTTGCCCCAATTAAGGTTGCCATAGTCGGCGGCACGAACTACTTTGTGGCCGGGGTTAAAATGCATGCTATCTCATCCGAGAACACGTACGAAAGGGATAGACGCTGTGATGAGCAGTAAGAAACTAGTGCGAGTACGAATACACACTCATGGTATAAAATAATAAATGGATGATGATTTAGAACGAAATTTTATAAACAGACCTTTGGGAATATGAATAACATGAAAAAACTACTGAATGTATTTATTTAAAATAAAATTATATGCATATTTTAACTAATAATCCAGCCCTGTAATAATTTGCAATTTTCCTTCTTTTTATGGGATTTATTACCATCCAAAGATGCGTTTAAATTTGGAACTTTTGACGCGTATAACTTTCAAATATAGATTTTTTTTTTACTTTTTGTTTCCATACAGGATTAGTTAATGAATTGATAATATCATTTTTTTTTCGAACGCTCACCGTCAAACAGTGGAGTAAACGCCATACTACGTTTGTATGAACGAATGGTCGACTAGGGCACTCTTAAAAATCACTCAACGCGGCGAAAAAGATGTTTTACTAAATAACATTTTTTTTAAATGAGAAGTGCTGAACGGAAAGACAAATAAACTACACAAATTCGATAATCACTATTAACGATACCAAATGGTCGTAGTTGAGAATAGAAACTTATGCAATAATCTTGATGTAAGTCTGCAATCACCGACTCAGCCTGCCTCTTTGAAGGCAAATGACTGAACTTGGGCCATCATCCATCACTAATCAAAGGTAAATCAAGACCGGGTTGGAAATACCTTCGTATTTCCGGACTGATGAATGAAGTCTCAGTACCTATCATTATTTATAGACAAACTTTGGAAACTGGGAATAAATAAATGAAATCCGTGAGGTTTTCGAATGTATTGCGAAGAACATTGTAAGTATGAAAGCTTTTAAAAAGTTATGTTAATCCAAATAAAGAAAAAGACAAACAAAAACCGCACAGGAGACAGGACAGAAAAAAAAAATTAAAAAACATTTTCACAAAAAAAAATTCAAAAGCAAAACACGTAAAAGTGCAAAATAACTTTCGGTTCGGAAGTCGGTGATGAAAAATGATAAGACAATTTGAATTCGGTTAATTTTTTTGTGAAAAGGTTTTATTTCTCTCTTTTTAGTTTTAGTACACCATCACTACGTTCGTGCTGTTTTTCGCGTCGAAAACTGTTGGACCGATTTTAATGAAACATGCACTACTCCCTAAGTTGAGAGATACACAATCCAACACAAAAAGAATGATCATGATCCGATTAGTAGTTTCGGCGAAATGCATGGACAAACTTACATACAAACAAATATACATACATACACTTATAAAATTTGCCACACGTGTAACATATGTGAATATTGTGCAATTCCAACAATATTACATATATACGTCTCGAATTGATTACCTCCTTTTTTGAGTCGGTATAAACATAACGTGCGATACTAAAAAGGCTCAATATGATAGCATAAATGTTCCATAGCTCGGTCATATCAAAATTATCTAAGAAGATAATTTTAATATGTTCGAAACTCCAAACGACTTCAAGTCTGAAAGAAATAAATGGATATTAATTTACATCTTCTGCAAATAGGACAAATGGATAGGTAAACAACCATTCAACGATAATTTATATAATATTTTTCATAGAATTGTCTGTGATCAATCAGTTTTAAGATATTTGTGCGTATTACGAATTTCCAAGACGAAAAATTGTGTAACGTTACTGAATTTAATCAAAAGGAAGATTATTCATTTCTACGAAGTAGTTATTGAAAAAATTAATACCCTTACTTTACTACCTATCAATAATTTGAAGAGCGCTGATTAAATATTTATATTTGCGGTTATCATCGCCCCACCTACAATGATATCGGCACACAAACAGCTATAGAAATATCTGTGACAAGAACTCCTTTGCAAAGAACTCTCTTCTCTCTTCCTATTTATACGGAGTGACTTTAAATAAATATAATTGACAACATTTCAGAGGGTATAAATATGCGGCAATAAAAACAACTTTCAAATCCTCATCATCATCATCTTCCTGACCTTGTCCCATGTTACTTGGGGTCGGCGCATCACGTTTTCTTCTTCCATACCGTCCTGTCCCCCTCCACGCTATCACTGACTCCCTTTTCTTTCATATCACTCCTCACACAGTCCATCCATCTTTTCTTTGGCCGTCCTCTCCCTCTCCATCCATCCACACTTATATTCATAACTCTTTTAGTAACATGCGTTTCATCCCTCCTCATCAGCGATGAGGTTCGATTCCGCCTCATCATGACCATACCAGGACAAACGGTTTCCTTTCAACGTTTCTGTCACTGGCGCCACTTTCAAACTTCCTCCAATATATGAGTATTATTATTGTATATATATTTCTCACTTTATCCATTCTCGTCACTCCGCACATCCATCTCAATATTCTCCATCAAACAACTTAAAACTCCTTGAGAGTATAAAAAAACCGAAAGATTTTCATATTCAAGAGTACTTTCCCCCTTTATGATTAAATATCAAATACTTCAGCCACCATTTTTAATATATTATAAATCAAATAGGTGCATACTTTTGGCACATTTTTTAAAACTACCATTATACAGTTAGGTCACATAAGCACATAAATTATCTTTAGTTTCTCGCCTATTCAAATGTATATTATAATTATACCTATCAATTAACACCGTCTACTTATAATAGAGGTATTCAAACGTTAGATTTTTAACGTAAATAATAACACTGAAATATGTTTTTAATGCTGTCTGACTACGCGTGGAGACCTCAATTACCGAACATTACGAACCACAAACGTTACAGCAGGAATATGCGGTTTTTATATGGCATACATGATATTAATTTTGTAATAAGCATGTTCATCTGTGCTGAGAATGCCAAGTAAACAAGGTACTAATATCACTGCTAATTTTTGTAAACGCCTTCACAGTGTGATTGTCAATAATTATCACATGGGAACGAATTACTAGGGTAAAAAGTACCGTAGTAAGTATGTGCTAATCCAGACCATGGTCTGCCTGTATTCCTCTTACAGTTCTTTGTAGCCCTTGAGGTAAAATTTATTAACAAACATCTAAACATAAAAACATTTATAATATATATTTAGTTGGATATTATAGTAAATTTCGCTTTACACCACATCGTTACTCATACTGAAATGCCAGATCCTGAGGGACTATTTTGAATTTCATACGAAGAAAATGAATTGTATAAATTGTCTACTGAGTAATATAGAAGTTTGTAGGTATATTATTATTTTATTTAAAACGTGAAATCATTGTTAGTAAGAGAGGTAGAAATGTCTGGGGCTACTAATATATATACTGATTATTACTTTGGTCCTTATGCAGGACAACTATCTAAACCCTGCAATTAGATCATCCAAAAATAAATCTTAATCAACTTTCCCTTGGCCTCAAAATCGATCACCATAAAAACACCTAACTATAGACATCTGTAATTACAGTTTACCCACAAATTATTTCAAGTTAATGAGCTTCAGTAAATGAAAACCCTACTAAATATACCAACCCTTCAACGCTAACTCCATTTTATGACTTACCCTTGTTTCTAACCGCGGGCCTATCTGCTGTAATATCTTATACCGCCTCAAATGACGATATGAGTAGGAGTACTTACCTAGTTGATGTCGATTACCCCTCAGACATAAATATATAAGCATCATATACACTAATAGATGGAGGCATTAGTTCTAAGTACTGAGATATGACGTCACAATACTGTAATAAGAAGCTTGTGTGTTGGAGGGTATGGGTGGTTACAGTTTTGAATTAGGAATAGTTCAGTCAGTAAAATGTTTTGTTGAGCATAACCAAATATCTTCTAATCTTTTATAATAAATCTAAGGTAATATTTTAAAATTATGTCACATGCATGAACGTAAATCAAGCAAAAGGAATTATTTGTATTGATCGTAGCAGGTGGCGATCTGTATTTTCTGCCTCCTGGCAAAACCTGAGTTTTGTATATATAATCATATGTATGTCATTCTACCTCATAAGCCTACAGTACCTGGGCGACCGAACTCAGACCGGGTGAAAATAGAGAAAACGACGTTTTCTAAAAATGAAACCTAGCTAGACCGATTTATCGCCTCCAAAACCCCCTGCATATTAAATTTCATGAAAATCGTTGGAGCCGTTTCCGAGATTCTGATTATGTATATTTACATTTATACAATAATTTCTCGTTTAGGTAGATGTTAGTTTAGTTAGTTTAGTTTCGACGGGCTGTTTCCGCAACTCCACGACCAAGCGCGTATTTTGCGTACAAATGTTACCAGCATATTGATATTCTTAGAATTCCTAGACTTACTAAACTCGAATAAATTAAGAAAGAACCGAACGGCCTTTGGGAAGCGCGTTCAGTTTAATAAAATTGCAACATTCATAAGCCGCCTGCATTCTTTCTTTGGTTTATTTTTTTACTTCGGCATGAAAAAGTTTTCTGATTGACCCGATGTGTTTCGGTTATTTTTCGTCTGATTGTTAAGGAGTTGTCGAAAGAAAAATACATAAGCATAGAAATAGCCATTCAAATACTACATTGTCCTCTATCCATGCAATCCATTTCTTTAAAAGCGAAAAAGGTTTTCTTAAAATAAAATAAAAAGAAAGTATTTCAAGAATATTCGCTTTACTTTATTGGGCAAAACGAAATTACCTACTCCTTATTTAACCTACCAGATCACTATATTAAAAGGTCGTATTAATTATCTTAGTTCCAGACTTGGATAATGAGACCTTACTTAAATTGCTAAGGTATTATGCCTAGCTGCACAGTTAAAACGAATCGAATTTAAGCCTTTTAAAGGCTCAAACTCAAAGAAACCTTACAAAAAAAACGATATTTTACTTCAAATAATGCTTTACTCTTTTATGGCAAAAACACGATCAAGTACAGTCACGACCATAAATACGGTACACTTATTACGCAAGATTCAAGAGCGATTCTTACTTAAAGTTATAATAGAAATGGTATGATGTTACTGATTTATTTGCACGGATAAAATTCGGATTCGTTTTTATGATTTTCGTATAAAATTGCGAATACGAATGAATGCAGAAATGCCTTCTTATAGCTAGAGTGCAGCTAACTGATAACTAGCCGAGTTTAGTTTTTTCATGCCATCGTGATCAGCAAAAGATTCTCTATCAATCTGTCTAAGCAGTATTTTTGTACAACCAATAAATTCTAGGTCAAAAATAAAAACACCCCAAATTGCTATAGGTTTGTGACCATTTTTTTTTTTATACGTGTCATTGATTTTGACTAACAATGTACCTATTTGAAAGTTCTAATTAGATCTATTTTTTAACACCGGAAACTCTCGCATATGGGTTATAGTAATAAACTTCCTTTTTTTTAATTTCGTTTTTTTTTTCGTATATAACTCAAAATACACTTGTCAGATAGCGCCACTGTAGTTAAAGGATGGCAGTAAAGTGTAAGATATTGATGCTGGTGACTGTACCGACTCTACGTGTATGACCATAAAATGGCGGAGGCGTATCGTCCAATTACCTTTTAATTTATTACTGAACATAACTGGTGTATTGACGTACCTTTTAGCAGCTCATCTAAGCGTTTATCCATATTAATACCATGCAAATGGGTTTGTCTGTCTGTTTGTTGGATGTAGTAGTAAATTTTTATGGGTGTGGTTGGCATTTACGACTTATTTTGATTCCCTCATTGCGGCAACATGCTACGATTTAAAACTGTGAAACAAAAACGTCGAATGCAAGAAAAAATTATGTGTAGGTCTATTGAAGTTAAGATCAATTGTCAATGCAATTATTTTGGAAAGGGTAGCCAATTGAATAAAAATTGCGGTTATAAAAACACCGCCCCGTGGGTCACAGATAATAATAGAATAGGGTAGTTTACTGAAAATTAATTTTTGTCTGTCAGGTAGATTAACAAAAAATATTGGACACGTATTTATTCTTTTGACACGTAAACATAAAGTGACGACGATATAATGCGTTGAAATATAGTGTGTTGTCACGCCACTAGTTCATTTTATACTACCTTAGTGACGTCAGAAGCCCCCAATCCTGAACTTTGATGCGCTTTAACTTTGTATTTTTTTATTGATTTGGTAAAGCAAAAAATACGTGTCCAATATTATTTGATAATCTCACTGACGGACTAAATAGAATTATAATTTCTCTGCCTAGGCAACATTTCTATTATCATATACCTTTTTTTTTTTTTTTTTTTTTTTTTTTTTTTTTTTTTTTTTTTTTTTTTTTTTTCCGTGTTCCTTCAGTTGCTTGAGCCAGGGCCGCGGTAACTCTTTTTTAAATTTATCCGCGACCCAGGCAGGCATCGGCCCTAGCGGACCCCGTCAGTTTTGCTAACATCTCTTTGAGGCGCGCGTGGAACACTACGCGCCGTCGACTCGGGCCTGGTCCTTATCGGACGGCGAGCTACCCGCTGCTCGCCGTCCGCAAGCCCGCGCCTACGGTGGCCGGAAATCGTCTTGCGACGCCCGACGCCCGGGACGTCTCCTGCGGCGGCTGGGGGCGTGAGGGCGTCTCCGTTGCGTCTCCCTCACGCGTTCCGCCTCCTCCTTCGCGAGCATTACTGCTTCGCAGAAGGAGGTGACAGCTTCCCATGCCCTCTCGCTCCGTACCATGGCCTGAACCAGGGCCGGACGCGAGAGGTCACCACCGCCGATCGCCTCCACGAGGACACGGCGGTGCTCCGCCCAAGCGGAGCAGACCTCCACCGTATGCTCCACCGTGTCCTCCGATTATCATATACCTAGTTACATTTATCGAAGTGAAAACTTCCTTAGCCGCTTAAAGCGATTTTTGGTAAGGGCAAAACTTATGGGTTCGCGCCACTAATATGCTAATATGACGTGTTGCGCCAGTAAAAACTTAGGTTTTCACTTCAGTCGGCAGTCCCCATGACTGCCTTTTTATTACTGACTGATATTCCGCGTACCTACATAAGCATAAATAGCAATATGGTTTCATTTTCACCATTTAGGCACGGTTTTACAGGACATAAAATATATACGAACTTTCTAGCCGCCTACAGCTTTAAGATTTATTTGAACACTATCACCCTCTATAAGAAGGATTTATTTCGCGGTCCAATGCGATACATCTCTCTATTTTTAAAGGATAGCCCTCTTGTATTTTTTTTTATATTTTATAAGTTGTAAAGCGCAAACAGTCAACGGACGCCTGTAAAAGCATACAGTATAAATAAATTGCGGTCGAAAATATGAAAAAGTAGGCTTGCTTTCAACTTTTTACAGAGATACGAGTTGCGAAGATTGAAGATTTTTTTGAAATGACTGTTGCTGGTGAATTATTCTGGCTACTTGATTATGTCTGTACAAATACTGGATGGATGCAAACGTGAATTTTAACACTGAATTTATAAACGTGAAGAGTTTTACCGGCTCTTTTCCTTAGGATACGACCAATTTAAACCGTGCTTCTGACGTTTCGTAAGTGCCTATAAAGGTTCGTGTGCAAAAAAAATATTGTGAATTTAAATTTGATCGGAACGTCTATGGCAAAATACTGGTATATTATAAATCTCAGACAACCCATTAGTGGAATACAGTTGGGCCGTTATATTACCTATTCTTTCATGTGTTTTTGTTAGGGTTAAGTCGTTGTGTATGTATGTGGGCGGATACTCCACATTCTACAACCAATATTACATGCTATTTTCAACCGGAGCCCGTCTCCATGCCACAAAATGCTGGCTTAAATATCGCCTTACTTGGCAACACTTTAGCATAACCTATGACATTCATGCTATTGGTACGTAAATCTTAGGCCGTCACCACATAAGACTTCAAATCTACACTAATCTTACAAATATTATAAATGCAAAAGTTTGGATGGATGTGTTTGTTAATCAATAAAATAAAATAAATGGCACAGGGATAGATCTAGTCTGGAATATCACTTAGGCTACTTTTCATCTCGGTATAATGTTCATTTGTGATAAGAAAATTCTTTTGACGTGGGCACAGAAAGTTACACTATCGGACAATTCTTAGACACATTTGTTAGAAAAATAGTGGCAACATAAAACATTTATTAGTTATCATTTTAAAAGGGTGGCAACACTGTCTCTTTGTTTCTGTTATGTGTATATGTTCTTTTTGTATATGTTAGTGTGTCTGTGGTTGAACTAATTCTCTGTAAATGCGTGGTCTGTTGGATATAATAAAACTGAAATTATTCTAAAATACAGTTTCTTTATTTAATAACTACAACATCTTATCGTTAAAAATCATGCATGGTTCATGTGGGGTAGGGAACGAAATCTCGAGAAAAGCTAATGGATTTGCTATGTACATAAATCTTAATTCTTACGACCCTCCCACATCGGACTCAAAATAAACTTTGGGTTGATTACTAACTAGTTAGGTATCAAACTTTGCAAACGAGCAACCTAAATCACTAAGTTTAGTTAAGCTCGTCAACAAGATTTGTTCGAACTTATTTGCTTGGAAAATCTACTGATTCATATTTACTGATAATTACGTAGTTTCATCAGTAACTGTCATGTTTGTTATAATAGTTTAGTGATCAGAACTTTGTGATAACAGAACAGTTAATAACGTACGTTACCATTGTTTTCGGTGCAGAATTCGTTAAAATAAATAGATAGATATTATATGTGGCAATACTATTAGCCAACTAGACAAAAAAAATTGAGATTGTCTCAGTCATACCTACTTTTTAACCGACTTTCCAAAAAGGAGGAGGTTCTATGTTTGACTTTATGTTTGTTTGGGTTTTTTTTGTGTATGTTCATCGATATGTCCGTCAATTGTAGATAGATTTTGAAATGTTTTTTTTGTTTGTTTGTTGGAGCATTTTCCTAAATTGGTTCACTTTTAATTTGGTGAAGATCTGATGAAGAACTTCGGAGATATACAATAGAACTCTTCAATAAATGACGGCAAACCTCTCGGGATTGCTGCAATCGCATGTCTATTTATTGTTTATACCATATTAAAACATGACATCACGCCAGTATGCTCTAAAGGGGTACGCAGATGTGTACAATTTCCTTGGTACACTTTCACAAGTTTCATGACATTCGGGTAACCTATTCTGCCATTATAGGTACCTTACTAAAGAACTTGCTTATTAGGTATAACTAAAAAGGGAAAAAATAAAAACTTTTTTAGAAATAAATTCTACCGACTTCCAAATAAAAACACTGCACAGTAAACAAAACTTTCTTTTTGGAAGTCAGTGTCCATAACGAAAAAATTGGTACCCACCAAAGACTCAGTCTTCCAAAAAGAAAGTTATTTTTCACTTTGTAGTGTTTTTAATTGGAAGTCGGTAGTATTATTTTGTAAAAAAGTGTTTTTTATTTGATTGTAACAGTCCTTTTCAAAAGCTCGATGTATCCCAAATTACTAACATACTGTACCCGGCAGTACAGTATGTTGGTAATTTGGGATCGTTCAAGTCGATGTAAAAATGGTATTTGGATCCCTAACATATGCGAGAAGAAACGTAGGCGTGCGGAATCAAATGGATCTCTCCTACAATAAATCTTCGAATAATAAAGGCTGCCGATATGAATAAACTATTTTGTATCACATTATGTTTATTGGGAATACATTTACATCGTATTTCCACGATATTTTGGCACTAGTCTTCATTCTATGTGAAAATCCCATTTCTGTGGCAGTAATTCGATCGTAGAGATAAGTAATATATAAAGTTGATGATAATGTTTCCTTGTCTTTGGTATTTATTATTTTACCAACGAGGATTTGTTTAGTGACTTGTAACTTAGGCCCCTTTCTGTAACCAATAATGCTATACTAAATTAATATGACAATACAATTACCAACTTCCAAACAAAACACAGCATGTCTTAGAAAGACATATGTTCCAAAATTGGTCTCATTTTAATTTGGTAAACAACTCTCCAATAAATAACGGCAACACTCTCGGGATTGCTGCAATTGCATTTTTTATACCATTTAATAACATAACATCACGCCAGTATACTCTTAAGGGGTACGCAGATCTCTCATTTCACCGGTTATGTTCAAGTTTCATGATATTCGGGTAATATATTCTGGCGTTATGTACCCTTACTAAACAACTTGCCTATTATGAAGATACAACTAAAAAGGAAAAATAAAAAAATAAACTTTATATCAATAAAATACAGCCATAGTCGGTGTCAATACCGCAAAAAATTGGTACCTACGAAAGACACCGACTTCCAGAAATAAAGTTACTTTTCACTTTGTAGTTTTTATTTGGAAGTCAGTAGTTTTTTTTGTAAAAAAGTTTTTTTATGCTTCACCTTTTTGAAATCAGTTTATGATGTCAAACGCCCGTCAGGTGTTGTGATTGGTTGAATGACTATTTAACAGGTGGTCAAATCACTTGATTTTCCATATTTTATTATAATGATAATAATTAATTTCTAGGATCACCATGCTTGGGTACGTAAAGTTAAAGCCTCTCAGTCATGTTATATCAGCAAATACCCAAATTTATTCTAGTCAAATATCAATGATTTTGCTGCATTTGCAGATCCGGCCTGCTCTAGTCAGTTTGGCATTCGCAAATATTTGTAAAGCCAATCTTCCCCATAGGTCAAATACCTATAAACTCCACCGTTCATATTTGCACATTAATATTATTAGATATTTTCGAAGAAAGAAGCATGTGATATTAAGTTTTGGAATATGTACCTACCTACTGCCTATCGTATGATGGCATGATGCGATTTCTTTGATCAGTCTATATACGTATGTATGTTTGCTCATATGTAGCGTTCTAGAGACCAAACGCTTTGACCGATTTTGATAATTCTTAAGTTAATCGATTCGTCTTAATCTTGCGAGTGTCACTGGCTACATTTAAAAATGACGGATTATGGGCGCCATATTGTGGGGGCCCAATTCTTTTTTCTTCCAACCCCCATCGTGTGGGGTATCAAAATGAAGGGTTTTAAAAGGTGATTTCATAAATATACAACATTTTTAAATGTATCTCATTCGAAAAAAATGTTAAATAAAAAAGTGAAATCAAAAATCTAAAAAACTTCGCTTTTGAAGCAGTCGGGTTTTTAGATGTTTTTGAACCTACTTAATGTCCTGAATTTATCCACTACAAGGCCAAGGTACACTACCTCTCTCTATCAGAGGGTATTCTACTTGAGTCCAGCTTAATCCACCATCTACAGCCACGAAGTCGTATGTGGAATAGATAGTTAATATTGACCTAAAGAATGACCAATTAAAGAATGAAGAGTAACCTTCATCATGCAGAAAATACTTGTTAGCTTGGAATTCGGTTTAAAACATTTGAAAAAGAAATCTTCAGCAACGTACAAACTACTCTGGCAGCAGTGAATAATGAATTTTTAAAGACTTTTCTTGTACTTATTTTACTTGGAAAGAGTAGAAAACTTCCTAATAGAAAATTCGCTGAGAACATTATTATGAATGGAAAACTTTGAGAACACTGGGAACTGTTACTAAATATGTTCTGTTATAGTACATTACTGCAGAATCCAGTAAGTAAGCCTTCCTGGCCAAGTGTGAGTTAAGTTAAGTATAGTTAACGGTTATATACGAGGCCAGGATGGCTTTCTTACTGGTTGAGGCTTGTATAATGCTTTTCTCAAAAATAAAAGAAAGCTTTTTCTGTCTTTCACTTCATAAATTTTTCTTAAGTTTTCATATATCGCTCCTTGGATTTTGGAGGAAGTAAATTGTTCTTTGCTAATTCGGCCTCAGCTTTTAAATCAGTAGGAGTGTCATCTATTTCCGAATCAGATTCGCTTGAACTAATTTTTTGGGATTATCTATGTTCACGCGATAAATTAAAACACAACCGTCGCAATTGAATGTGAAATCCCGCCAGTCGTTGTTTTTTTTTTACTAAAAAGTTTGCGTTTAGTTTTGACCATTATTCTATTTTTACATTACATGAATGTTATAATAAAAAAAAGAGATGGTTTTTGAAATTCCAGGTTAATTTTAGAATGGAAAGTTTTAATCCAACATGATTCATAAACTGAAATTACTTAATAAAAACATAAAATCCCACACTATACTTCTACAACATTACTAAGTACAAAACGCAACGTGCATACTTTTTCTGCGTCACGTTAAGTGTCACAGACTATAAAATGGCTGTATAAGGCTCCAAAAATATATCTATCCCATAAAATATCATACCAAAAAGAGAGATAGATATATATTTGGAGCCTCCCTCCTATAACCATGTTATAATGGCTAAACTCTAATCTGTGTCTGGTACTATGTAGTTTTTTCTAAGCAGACCTAAAGAGGATGACCAGTAAGTAAATTACATACTTACTTACTGGGCAGTAGGAGATTCCAAATTTAAAAGCACGCTTCTTACTGGACAGTTTTGAATAAGTCTCCGGTAGTGTTCACTTTCTGGATACTTTTTAGAGATGTTACGGCAACATTACATACCATTTTTGAGAAAAATATTAAATTCATAGCAACTTATCCAACTTAAGGCAAGGTGGTATATGACAAACATATTAATTACCAAACTATCCAACATCAAAAGGTTTTTTTTGTAACTGTCGAGTTGATTTCAATAACACACCTACCTGTCTATACCAAAGATGGAAAACGAAAAAAATACTTACATATTTTTGTTATATAAGTGGGTTCCTTGTTCCCACCTTTATTTTTTTTTTTAGTAACTAGCTGTGTTAGAATCTCAATGTTACTTTTCACGACGTTTCAACGCAGGCCTTAAGATGATTTTTTTATCTTAAATTACCTACCTCTACCCACTTGAGCGCTAATTAGCAGACACAATAGAAAAACAACTGATTTAATTAACATGTATGTCCCTATTAGCGCTCAAGCGGCTACTTTATTGTTGCAACAATCTTCATCTCTTGCTTGACAATTCAAAATTACCTTTAAATTGTTTAATTGAAATAATTGATTTGAGTTTAATTGTCTAGGAGTATGTCTTAATTAACTAGCATATTGAAACTGAAACATCTTTTTTCAGAAGGCACAATCACTCTGAAAAGTCAACAAAACCCTAACCGTCCTTTTCTTATTATTTCATCAACACACCTTTGTAAAAAATCTTTGAAAGCCTAATGAGTCTGTTTCCAACCAACATAAAAATTAAGAGTACTTCATTTTTTCAGAACTTTCGAGGGTTTTACTGCCATCACGCGCCAAGGGCAATTTGTCATTCTGTTATGTTGGTAGCCGTGGGCAAGTGACCTGTCATTACCTTCAGTTGGTACACGTCAAAGTAAATGTGTTGACACTGCGGAGAGCTTCTCTTTTGCGTTGTATAAAAAGTGGGAAAAGTACATTTAATGAATAATAAAGACAGGAATCTGGCAGCTATGGTTTTCATTCATTTGGGGATTGTATTTTAATTTTATTTAAGTGTTTAAAGGATAGATAATTTAAATCCCATCTATGGCAGATTAAAATCTGTGTCGTTTTTATGAAATGGCTGCAATTGGCGTAGTGTATTTTTTTTTAAAAGGAAAATTTCCCTGACAATACATATGGTACAACACATTTGAAACACTATCCTTTATTTATCACGTAAGAATAAAAAAAAAACATCTATTAGTGACAGATTTGAGTGACATGTGCGTGTGCGCAGTTCTATATTTATTTCTGCACATGACAAATCATGTTTCTTTCGATCTCTCAACGCTTCACGAACCGTGTGAACTACTGACAGTCAAACTAACTTGTGTGTGAAAGAAACCGCTTAATTCGTTGTAATAAGACGGAAAATACAAAAATGAAAAACAGTATGTCTGAGTATAGGTAATGGAAAATAATACTAATTGTGTATACATCGTCCGTTCTCTAGCCATAAATGTTTTGCGGATATTCTGGTATGTAGTTTATTTTACTTTTAAACTAATGGACTATTTTGAAACTGTTTATTTTGTGTTTTTTGAATGTTTATAACGGACTATCTTTAAACTTTTTGTTTTTCTGTGTTTATAACGTCGTCTGCGAGACAAGAAATACTTTCGTTTCATTACACTAATACACTGCTGTCAAATTTCAATTCAAGCTTCGACTTATCGTTCATTTCATTTGTATAAAGGTAAAACAACACACGATGTCTATGACCAGTGTGTGTTGCCAGTGATCACCTATGGGACCGAGACGTGGTCGCTCACAATGGGCCTTATCAGAAAGCTCAAAGTCACCCAAAGGGCAATGGAGAGGGCTATGCTCGGAATTTCCTTGCGTGATCACGTCAGGAATGATGATATCCGCAGGAGAACCAAAGTTACCGACATAGCCCGAAGAATTGCCAAACTTAAGTGGCAGTGGGCAGGGCACATTGCTCGCAGAACGGATGGCCGATGGGGCCGAAAGGTTCTGGAATGGCGACCGCGAACCGGAAGACGATACGTTGGAAGGCCTCCCACTAGGTGGACTGATGACCTGGTTAAGGTTGCGGGAAGGCGCTGGATGCGAGACGCACGGGATCGGTCAATGTGGCAACGCCTGGGGGAGGCCTATGTCCAGCAGTGGACGTCTTTCGGCTGAAATGATGATGATGATGATGATGAACACACGATGTATGCAGTCACAAGAATAAAAACAAAATATAACTTATAAAAGACAAACCGACAAATGACACAAAAAACAATAATAAAAACCTATTTAGTTTACAACTAAAATGCAAATACCGCAACAAGATAAATCACTGCATTCATTTCTGCAATCGTACACAATGCCCTTAATAAATAATACTCTGCAGAATATAACAGGAATGCTTGCTTACATTAAATACAAGACATTATACAAATAGCCAGACCCACCTCAAGAAAATCTTCTAAGTCGGTCATTAAACATCGCTGGGCCCGACAGTGACCATAGATTAATAGTAGAAGAGACACTTATAATAACTGATGGTCGTCAGACCACCTGCTGCCTCTATTAAGGACGGACGATTGGATTCGATGGCAATGAGATATTTCTATCGTTTCAGGGTACCGAGATCGAGAAAAGGAATTATTTTCTAGAAAAGCTTTTTTTTATTTTCAAACAAAGGCGTTTTATTGATTTTGAAAACAATAAAGGATTACTGGGTTACATAATCCGCTTATAATGAAGTCAGAGGAAAGTAACCTTTCCCGTTTGTTTTATGGGTACAAAAACCCCATAAAACATTAACTAAAAACTTTGAATAATATAATATAGATAAATTTAAAAAAAAGCTTTTTTCGTATTCTTCTCAGCAAACCCGCCGAAAACCGTTTTTTTTTGTACCGTTTTGAAAGCAACACTGATGATATAATTTACACAAAATAAAATATTCGTGTAATGAAAAATGACCGTAGGAAATGTTACCCAGTAAATTCTTCAAAAAGACAATAATTAGTTACACGTGGCAACAGTAGTCCTATTTGTAAACTAATGGTGGACGCATCAAACGTCAAGCATCCGGCAATATTAATGATTCTACACCGCAAGACGACAAGAGTGATGGTGCCAGAAGGTCACAAGATTTACAATTGGTTAGATAGAAACCGATTCACATTGCTCTTCCATACAAAATAAGTAGAAGGTAAATTAGCAAAATGACGCACGCAGTCAAGCTAGGGAAGCCATTAAATACTAAAAATTTATTTAAAATTTATTTAGGTTACCGAACTTAATGCAACAGCCAGTTAACCTTTGGTTGAAAAAGGACTCATCATCTTCCTGCCCTTGTCCAATATTACTTGGGGTCGTCGCAACACGTTTTCTTCTTCTATAACTTACGGACAGTAAGTCGCCGTCACGCCATCACAGACTCCCTTTTCTTTCATATCACTCCACACACACTCCATCCATCTTTTCTGTGGCCGTCCCCTAAAAGACTTATGAAAAATACTACAATAATATAATATTCGTGCTCTAATTATGCACTGAACACAAGTTTCGACTTTCATATCCACGGTCAGAATTCTCACGAGACGTCAACTTCTATGGGGGGTATTACTTACGCTATATATATCTAGGATCAAAGATTTATGAGTCATATTTATATGATAGTGTTATATAAACATATGATTTCATATGTATCATTTCGTCTGATGATGATGATGATTCTTTCATGGTGATCCTATATATGTATGATCAAAGATATCTTCTTCTTAGTCGTTACGCTCTTGACAGGGCGGTCGTGGTCGTCATGAAGTATTGATAGTACTAGGAGGGATCAAAAAGTAGTGAGAACGCCATACTCCTTGGTAACAAAAAAAATAGTGGCAGGCATAGCTCAGATACATATTTGGAATATTAATAAAGAAAAAATCTTCGATAGAGACGAAAATGGAGAAAAACGAAGTGCAAGCCGTTATTAAATACCTCTGTTTAAAAAAGTTAACGACGCAAGAGATTCATTGCGATTTGGAGGCAACATTAGGAGAGTCTGCTCCGCCGTATTACACTGTCGCAAGGTGAGCTTCTCAATTTCGAGTAGGGAGAACGAGCACGGAAGACGAACATCGTTGCGGCCGTACATCGACGTCAGTCACGCAAGAAAATGTTGCGAAAGTCGAGAAAATTGTATTAAGCGATCGAAGAGTTACCATCCGATACTTAATTCAAGAAACGGGCATTTCATATGGAAGTATTCAATCCATATTGAAACAATCTTTGAATATGAGAAAAGTCTCTGCAAGATGGGTGCCGAGAATGTTAACCGACAGTCACAAACAAAATCGACTTGACATTTCGAAGATATTGTTGGAAAAGTTTCAAGAAGATTCTGTAAACTTTTTGTCTCGTTTCGTAACAATGGACGAAACATGGGTCCATCATTTTGATCCCGAGACAAAACAGCAGTCTTCGCAATGGAAACGGCCATCATCACCGACCCCGAGAGAGACTCTGAAACTATGTAGAAAAATAAATTATTAAGTTATCAATAGTCATTATATTCTATCTCATTCTCACTTCTTTTTGATCCCTGTGGCAGATGTAATGCGTCTCACAAATTCTCGCCACCTTTTCCGATTAGAATTAATTCGTGCACGGGACCGCCCACAGCAGACTTGATCTGATCGGTCCAACGCATGGGTGACCTACCACGCGGTCTAGTGCCTTCCACTTTTCCTTGGACGACTAACCGCTCTATGGACTGACTGTCTCGCCTTGAAACGTGTCCGAAGAAAGTGAGTATTCGGGACTGTACTATTGCGGACAAATGCTGCTTGATGTGGAGTTTTTGGAGTATCGAGACATTTGTTCAAAGATAAATGATAGTGTAACACCCCTCTATGTGTAAACGGTGACACTCACTGACACGCTTGGTGTTGTATCGAAAGTTTATACAAAAACGTCCCTTACGTGGCCGGGCAGCTGATCACCACATTGCTCTGTGCGAATACGAGTAGTCTACAATTTCGGCATTGTTCTAATAATTTATTTTTATTTTTGTCTGTATTTCCTGTGCGAACCACCAATATATTTTTTACTTGCTTTCCATTGCGCTTGCACTGGTTTTATATGGTGCGCGCGTTTACTCTCGTTGTATAAACCACGCCATATTTTATGCAAGAATGCACTCGCATTATTCATAACATGTGTGGCAATAAAAAATCATATTCATAGGAATGTTGCGTGAAATTAAAATCTTGCTTTGCATTTCTATGTACAGTATGAGCATTCAACTTTTCAGAGTAATGAAGCTTTATTTAGAAATTTCATGTTCCAATTCAGTTTTATTCCACGACTTTTAGATTATCATATAGTTACAAAATGTGTATATCCCTAATGCAGAATGCGTAGGTTTTTAGAATCCAAATCCAAACAATTTTATTTATTTATTGCTTAACAAAAATGGGAAAACCATACAAAAGTTACATAATTCATGGTAACAAGGTCTTGAATTTTGAATAAATATTAAAATGAGTAGAGTAAGTCAATCACTACATATCGAGATCTTACGAGTTGACATATCCAATATAAATTTAAATTAGTTTATAACTTGTACAAGCGATTTAAGATATGGTGACATACTAACAGCGATAAATACAGTCGACAAGTTCAAAGTCTTTATTCCGTATTTATTTCTAATAGGTCATTAAGTGGCACTTTTGAACATAAACAATTAAAATTTACAAGTAATAAAAATGTATTCTACCGTGCATTCGTAAAAGTAGCTTGTTATGGAGAAATAATCAAATATTATAATTTGGCAAATGGGGGATTATTGATTCGTCCAACAACCGGTGCAAGTACAGACTATGTCCCACTTGCTGAAGTGTCCTGGCTGTCCATTCACTTGCACCCTGGAAGACCGGTACAGTGCTTCTGATGCTGCAATAAGCGTGGCCGCCTACTGGGCCCAGACAATCTTATTTTTACGTTCTGTATCTTTACGTTGGTGCCTGTGATACAATGATTTTCATTACTACAGGTACCAACGATTCTCTTTTCCGGTGTTTACTGTTAAAAATTGTATTTATTAATTCGTTGAACCTGTACATGTGTTTTTCCTGAATAAAAGATTTTATTATTATTATATTAAATGTGCCATCGAATCGAAAAGAAGAAGAGAAACTCCAATGTTCAAAATGTTGTTTGGGATTGTCAATCCCAAATATTTTGTACTTTTTATCCAGGATATTATTCAAAGAAATTCAAAAAAAGAAATTCAAATTCAAATCTTTATTGCGTATCACAAGCAAGCAAGCTTCCGTTGACCAACAAAATAATTAATATAAACATAATTTCATCGACACACGCTATTTCAAATGTTATTGTGAGTGTTGACTAGCATCTATTATGTCGGTTTTAATCCAATTTGCATTCATGTCAGGCACAATGTGTCGCCACAGTTGAACATTTAAAGTTAGACCCGACCGGTTCGGTCGTGTGCATTTGCGGCAAGCTTAAATGCACCATGAAGGGTTGTGTACAATGTCATTCAGTTGGTAATAATTAGTGATCGGGAGGACGGAGCGTAGGTCTTTAATTGACTTTGTTCAAGTAACATCATTAGCATGAACTTTGTATACAGACTTAATTGAATTCCTGTTGAGTAACACACACGGCGTTCAAGGTCCTGCGCTGTATTTGTATGCCTAGCCTTTTCTCAACGATATGGCTTCCAGTCTAAACGGATCCATGGTACATGAAACGACTGCCTCTACAACCCAGTAGGTAGGTTACCTACTAGGTTATAGAACAACCATCTCACGGACGAAAAAATCGTAACAAAATGACCCTTATTTCGAAGTTTTACAATTAACGTAACCCGCCTTAGTGAGATAGAACAACTATACACCTTGGCAATACTGTTGTCATTTCATGCATCTGACCACCCGTAATGACTGTCAACAAATGGCTGCTGGGACGAATGGAGGCACGAAGGGGTCTCGGTATGTAAGGAACGGTCACCCATCCACAGAACAACCATTAACTCGAAGATCGATCCGTGCGGCCGTTGATATTTAGCTCTTGTACGCTGAATTTGTTTAACCATGAAATAAAAATCTATTACTTACATACTTTTAGATAGCATGGATTGTTTCTGTTTGACGTAAATTGTTTTCCAGTACATCTAACCACGAGGCTATTTTCTCCTTTATTTTGTTTTTATTTCTTTCCTTAACGCGATACATAAACAATTTATTACAAACGCGGATAGAATTGCCCACATTAACTGTTGCTGTGATTTAAGATACATTAAGCTGGATGTTGGCGGTCCTGTGTAATGTCATTATGTAGTTAAAGCATCTTAGAGGGCCGTGATCCAAAGTTGTATAAATAAAGTTATAAAAACTTTAATATGAAGAAGATTTAGGTAAAATGGAATACCGGGATAGCCTAATGCTAAGTTATCACAGCCTCTATTATTTTGAGACGTGCTCTGAGACTTTCAGAAAGACCTT
The DNA here is from genome assembly GCA_964057195.1 of Orthosia cruda. NCBI lineage: Eukaryota > Metazoa > Arthropoda > Insecta > Lepidoptera > Noctuidae > Orthosia > Orthosia cruda. The sequence goes on along the minus strand of OZ059830.1, from coordinate 9,018,673 downwards.
TAAAGTGGATAGCTATCCTATCTAATACTGAAAGCGTATTCTACTGGAATCTCAATGAATGTTTGAGAAGGGTAATACAATCACTACCTATCACAAATAAGTCAAGAGTATATATAAGTCAAGAGTGAATAGGTTTCTTCTAGGCAAGCGTGCTTCACCGTAGACCACATCATCGCTTAACATCAGGCGAGATGGTGGTCAAACGCTAGCCTATAGTTTATAAAAAAAAAAAAAAAAAAAACAAATAAAATGGACAATGTATTTAAAGCATACAGAGCCCGAAGTGTTTTTAGACGGGAGGTAAGTACGATATAGCAGTGCGATTCTGTAATAATATCATCGTAAAAATGTTGGTGAAGTTAATATATATATAATATAAATTCTTTATTTTACGAGTATATCTACATCAAAATACAGTGACTAAGTAAACTTGTATAGAGAATGGTGTCTGAGATAGGTAAGGCCCTGTGTTACAGATCACCCATTTTTTACATAAAGGAATAATTAACCATGAAATAATTTGTGTGTAGTGTTTACAAAATTGAAATTTAAGTTTAAAGTAGAATACAATTAAATTAAATTTAAAGAGAATTAAAATCAAAGAGAAATGAAATATTAAAATTCGGCGAAAAATATACAAAAGAAGTATCTCTGAAAAGTATGAACAAACAAAAAGAACTTATGTAACTATAAAAAAATAAAAATAAATGTTGACAGTAGGTATGCTTCAAGCTCTCTTTACCTAAGATATTTACAGAATAGATCTCCTGGAAATAAGTCTGACTGAAATAAAAGATGTTTTGCGGTTGCGGAAACCCGTGACAACTTCGAGGATAGTATTTTACAATCTTGACATTCCATCAGATAAAAGTTTTGAAACTAGAGAAAAATAAATAAAAATGCGCATTTATCATCCGAAGAAACTCGTAAAGGTCTGTCAAGAAAAATAGGTCACAGTGAAATCTTAAACTTGTGTAATAGAATATTCATGGGCAGATATTTTGGCATGCAAATCGCAACATTTGGACACAAAAAATTATGCAAACAGGAAGGAATACAATCTTTTGTCACAGTGTACACGTTATAATTTTGTATTGTTGTAGAAGTTTTAAATGAAATATTAAGTTACTAGCTTCTGCCAGCAGCTTCGCCCGTCACAGAAATTATTTATAAAAAGTATTCTACGCCCTTATCCGATCTATCTCTATAAAAAAAAAACAACAAAATTGATTCAGCGGTTCAGTCGAGAAAACTTAACAAATGAAAGAGAGACAAATTTTCTTTCGTTTTTATAATAATCTTAGTATGGATCAATGCTTTACCTGATTTTCTCATTTTAATCTTGCTTGAATCTATTTATTGTTTGCATTTCCTCTTGCATCCTAAGTAAACTTTATCATGTATTGCATTTATTTAAAATTCTCTTCTTCTTATATAAAATTCATAATACCAATACCAAGAATTTTAAATTTCCTTCCCTTAAAATTCTCAATTCAGAAACTTGAAGTACGTAGTAGTTACCCAAAATAATGTAATAGATACTAATTAGTTCCCTGGGCCGTAAGTTTCGTACACACAATTAGCTCTTAATACGTCCTTAATTACCTACTTAGGTTTAATTGATTACGTATTATGTAACAAGAAAAACATTACTTCCTCACGCTTCCTAAGAAAGCCTCTTAATTCGGTTACAAACCAAGAGCCAAGCTAAGTTAGTTTAGCTTAATTCTCACAGCTGAGATAGTTTTTAGGGTTCCGTAGTCAGCAAGGAACCCTGGATGGTTTTGTTATGTTCGTCTGTCCGTCCGTCGGTCCGTCCTCAGCTTAGCTCAGAGACTTTTAGTACTTGAAAGCTATAATTTGGCATGCATATACATATTAATCACAGCGGCAAAGTGGTAAAAAATAAAAATTAGGGTACCTCCTGTACGTATACAAGTTAAGTGGGATGTTCTTTTTTCTCGTCTTTCCCATTGTGTAGGGAACCGTAGAATAGACCATTCAAAAATATTACGGGTCTGTGAAAACCACTTTTCGATTTAGGGATCCGTTTGCATAAAATTAAGCCTAAAATGGCAAATTTTTATTAGAGTCAAGTGCCCCCTGCGATCTAAATGGTTGCTTTTGGATATGTATAATTCACGGCATACGCGAATATTTTATAGATTAGTTATTATTATATTATAACGAAATTAAAAAGAAAACTATCACACCTAAGTACAAGTTACAAGTTTACGAGTATTGTTGACCAACATATAAAATGTAATTGGAAAAGTAAAAAAAATGTATATTGATGTATTGAGACAACAGTTTTCGAACGGCAAAGTTAATTTTGTCCCTTCGTTAGAGCAATATTCGGTGCTTTCATTGTTTATGAACGTTAGTAATGTGACCTATTTATTTTGGTGAATACAGAACTATTTTGTGTTAACAACTTCTGAAAACAGAACCCTCTGTGCGCGAGTCAGACTCGCACTTTACCTACTTGCATAGCTTATTTTGCATCTAGGTTAGTTTATTTATTCGTAACTGTCTTAACAGTAAAGATTAAGATTAGATCGCATAGCTAAGGTATTTTTTGTACTTACAAACCTAACTTAAATAGGTAGCTCCCTTGATCTGCAACCAGCTTTACAGCTATATTTGTTTAAGCTTATATCGCATACCGGCTAGTAGGTACTTAGACTTACACTAGTTTGCGGTCTGAACACAATTTTGAAAAATTGCTTGTGGCTCTGTACGTAATTAAAAAGTTAAACTAGCTCAGCAGCCTGACTCAGCATGAAGGAAAGTCCATGTAATGGATCTGACATGTGATAATGATTTGTAAACCGCGTCATCACATATTTTATGCACTAACGATCTCTGAATGTGACTTTGTCAGGGACAGTGCGGTTGGATTTAGGTTGATTTAGAATAATTTCTGAATGCTGCAGTAAACTTGTGGAATTAGGTCTAAAATCTTTCTAATTTGGTAAAGGAAACGAAAGCAGTAACAAACAAAGTTTACAATATATCGCTTCAACAGACTCCAAATACATTTTCATTTGATTACTATACCTAAACTAAATTATAATAGTACCTAGGTATCAAGAGTTCATTCTCAGGCAATCACAAACTGTCAAAAAAGTTATTTCGCCTAAAACCACGCTAATGATGTCATTAAAAAAACAAAGTTACAAAATGCAACTGTATTTCCCCGGTTCAACCCGCAATACACCGCCGTCCAAACCCGCGGTTTCACTGAAGCAGCTTAAATAGCTTTCAAAATGACTTTAGTTATGACTCTGAGTTATTCATATTTGACTGCATCTTTTTCAAGCTTATACTGCCATTAAATGGCAACTTTGTTCTTAATGCTTTTAGCAGTGCAAGATTATACAAAGCTGCTATTTTATTACTACAAATTCCCTTTTTTATTCATAATCACCATTGATCGTAAGCATCTAATGGAGAACATGAGAGAGAATGGAGACGCATGGCACGAGCCATCATGCATCAGTACTCACACATTTCCACGATCTAAGAAGAAGAAGAGAGCTAGTCATGTTTAATATAAGAATAATTTAGGTTTCCAGGCATACCTGTCATGCACGAACAATTACCTACAGCTCCGTTAACATTTGACCTTCAACAACCAATTTCCTCAGCTTGACTATTACAAATTGCCTACGATGACAAGCACCAAATCAGCTGTAATTCATTCTAACCAGTAACAAAGGCTATTCAAAACTGATATCATCACGAAAAAACTAAACACTAGGCTCGTGCAGACAGACGCGTCGCGAGACAATGCGACAACATGCAACGATGCGACCACCATCCATAATTATACTTAATACCTATAGGTATTATAAATGCTCAAGTAACTATTTCTGTCTGGAGGACATAGGATATTTTTTATCCGGGTTATAGGTTTCTTTGAGGAAATTTTCGACTTTCACGCGTTTTCAAAAAAAAAATACGTAGGGAAGCTTTTGAACAGTTCCACTTGATTTGATGAAACCGCTTCAATTTCGAGCGGCGAATTGACACGGACACGTTTCGTGAATCAATTTGGCGGCCACAAACTGTTACGAACAGAACTTTTTTTATTCAATTGCTATTGCGACTATAGCACGACCGTACTGAATAAATGGAAGCCTTCAACAATCCCATTGTTATTATATTGTCGCCTTTCACTTGTTTTCTTTACCTTTCAGCTCCTTTCAGTTTTGTATTCTTTCTTCATACGGAGTACAAAAAGATATCGCTTTTTGAAAAAGCCTTTTACCAATATATTACTAATCATGTAAATATGAAAGACTGTGTGTTTGGATGTTTGTTAATCAAACGAGCCTCAGCGGCGGCGGCGTTGCTAAATCAATTGGCTTTGGATATTTCGGAATACCGGCCATATTTGATTTGGACAGAGACACTTTTTTTCTCCGAAGAAAATTTCTACGGGATGCATTTTCGACAGTCATACGGGTAAAGTCACTTGAAAAAACTAGTGTTGAAATAAAATAAATCACACGTATTTATGAATCACTTGTAAGTTTGTAGATTTAAACATAAGCGCCATATTTACACAGTAGATTGAAGTTGAAAGAATTACATTTTTCAATGAATCCATTTATATTATTCTCAGAACCGATTTAAAAGAACCGGATTCATTATATCTCAATCTGACAGCTTGCAAAAAAATCCTAGAAATGACGTCTTGCTAGTAGGAAATGGAACTATCAATGTCTGTTACTATGTTTTTACGGTTAGGTTGTTTTTCCACGGGAGATGGTGAGGTAGCTAAGCGGAGGGAAGATGGGTAGAGGCGCTGTGTGTGACTATATGAGATTGTTTCCACGAAAGCTGTGTAAGAGCTGCGGAGCTGTGCAATGCTGTGTGGTATTATGGGATGTGAATAGGGTTGTCAGGCGTCTGGACAAAGCCGGACAAAGTCAGGCTTTTTGGTTGCGTGTCCGGCCAAATTAGACGGTGTCCTGCCAGTCCGGCTTTTGTTAGGCTTTTTAAATTTGATATTTTTTGTCAAATTTGAATGAAAAATTATGTTTTGAAGCAGGTGTCTGTCAACCAAAAATATGAATTACTATGTTACAATAAATTTAAAGTTTATCTAATGCATTAGTGTTTTGTTTTAATTTGTTTTCCATTGCAAATTGTAATAATAATAAATAAGCCGCACCGCAGAGGACCTGATCTGCAGGGAGAAGTCTTATCCCTCGTCTCCGGCTTGCCTTTATGGGCGGTGTGAATACTGACTTTTTCTTCTTGCCTTAATTGGCTGGCTTGAGTGGAGATTCGCAAGATGTGTGGTTAAAATGTAACATATGTTGTATTCCAGATTATAATCTAAAATGTCTGTGTCTAAAATCCAGATACAAACCTCCATACATCCTTTCGCATTTATAATATTAGTAGGATTCACTGAATGATTCGATTTAGCCTGCATATTAATGGGAAAAAATTATCTGAAAGTGTGTGGGAGTAACACATGAAATTACTCATCAAGTAATCGAATCATCCAATGTACTCTGTAATCATTCATTAGCATTGCAGATTTGGGATTACTTTCGAGGAAACTGGAACATATCTTAGAACCAAACATATAACAAGCACCAAACCACAATGGGAATGGAAATGGTCAACTTTGGACCTGTCTTGATTCTCAGTATTGTGGAGTGTATGGTTATTGGCTATATTATTCGCATGCAGTCGCACGGGTAGATTTCAAGGTTATGCAACGTCTGCCGAGGTCAGTCCGTGGTTGGGAGACCATCCAATAGATATATACCGAGAATCGTCCTTGCCTCGAAGAACACGTGCACGTGTGTTTAGCTGTTGGCCTAGCTCGAACTTCGTTTGTAGATCTTTCATAGTCGTTAAGTCATTAACTACGATTTGAAGATAAGATAATCAGATAAGCAGTCATTTCATGTAAGATATGGATATTAAGCTGCATCTATTTAGTATTGAAGCCGACCCTGACTTAATTGAGAAAAGACAAGACATATTGCAGAAGATGATATCCCGACCGAACCGACTTCAAAAAGGGGGATTTCTCAATTCGACTGTATGTTTTTGTAAGTTTGGTACGCGATTACGCCGCCAATTATGAACCGATTTTGATGATTCTTTTTTTTGTTTGAATGCTGGTGCTTCTCGTGTTGTCCCTTTAAAATGTTATTAAGATTTGACGAGTAATTTTTAAGTTATTCTTAATAATGCGTATTTTAATGGTAACATAAGGTGCCAAAATTAAAAAGTTAAAAATAAAAAACATTTTAACAAAAAAATTAAACGACTTCCAAAACAAACACTTTCTTTTCGGCAGTCGGTATCAAAAACGTAAAAAAAAATTGTGTTGCAAAGACACCGACTCCCAAGAGAAAGTTATTTTTCGCTTTGTAGTGTTTTGTTTTGGAAGTTAGTTTTTTTATCGTGGTATATCCAAGGCGCTATCGGCTGGTTAATAAATTATTAACGAGAAGATCAGCTTAGTATCTGTTCATAATTTTTCTTTCTTTTGTTTTGTATAAAATATAGAAAATATATCGTAATTCTGTCTTAACTAACTTTATTCAAGTATTTGGTAGGTACGAATAATATCATTAAGGAGGATTTTAGTTTTAGTTTTAAATAATTAATTTATAATTAATTTTCTTTAAATTTCGAGTGAAATTACTTGAACTAGTAGCTAGTTAGTTAAGTAGTTAGTATTAAGTTCAGTTTATTTTTGGGAATCTACATTTGAGTAGGTCTAACTGTTTGTATTTCAATCTAGGATTCTCAATGCTTTATTTGACTTGGCTCGAATCCAGGATTCAGAGAGATCAAGAATATTTATTACTTTGCTGTTGCCCAAAAACAACTAGTAAGCTGAAGGTACTGTTGTACTAATGTTGTACATTCTATCATATTAAATGGATAAAGCCAATGGCATTTTGTTTAGGTTATTCTATAGTTTAAAACTTTCGAAGAAAATAATGGGTAAAGAAACTTTTGAGCTTTTGTTGATGGCTAAAACATCTTGAATTAAATGTGAATAAAATATATATTATTCTAACTGTAGAGAAGAATTACCTTCTCCTACCTCTTGAGATTTACTTTTTCAGTAGAAGGAGGTCCACTGACGGACCTATGACTCCCAGCATCGACTATTTATGTGCTTCTCAAATATCATCAACAACAGCACCGAAAGGTGTCCAATGCTGGACATCTGGCCTCTCGAGCTCGCTGTGTTTCGCCATGTCGACCGCAGATTTAATATTTCGCAAAACCTATACTGAAATATGTTTATACAGCGATATAGGTACATATCAACCGAGTAACATATTTTATGAAACATTATCGTGTTTCGCAGCGGAATCGCAGTGATAGAAAAAATCTGTCTACACACAAACAATGAAAAACGTTACATGGATTAAATTCCCTCTTCAAAATAACGAGGGATTACATTTTAATCAAGTAATAATAACGAGGTGTGTGGTATTTCATACAATATTATTTAAATTCGTCACTGTCCTTCTCTCTGTGAAAATTATTTCTGATCAGCTTTTTTGAATTGTTGGTATATTGTAAACATTGTTTTGTCTGGTTTAGTCTCATGGCCACGAGAAACTACGTGCTATGTTCTTTGGTTAGATTGTTTGATACCCAACGAGTTCTTTCCCTCCCCCACTTTATTCCAGCTTGTACATTATTATTGTTAGTAGCTTGTAAGTAGTATATATCATTATTGAGTACTCTGTTAATTAAATTTACTTGCACAAATAAACAAACAACCAACACACAAACAAGCAAACTTTTTAAATCAATTTTATCTTACAGAAAAAGAAAAATCTACAAAAAATGTACAAACATTATCAGCAAAGTTATTTTCTTGTGCTATAACTAACTCAATTGTTGAAATATTCTTTGAAAAATTAAAACAACCATTTGCCAAAAAACATTTAGGTACTAAAATAGGCACTTTATTTCGCTTTTATTAAACTAAAGAGTATCGCAGAGTAAAAGCTCTTTAGTAAGAGCTTTTTTTTCACTTCGATACATTTTTGTCAAAAAATCCTACTACAGCAAAAATAAAATCATAATATAATAAATAATAATAAATAGTATAATGTCACAAAGAAATATAAATTAGTATACACCGATTAATAAGATTCTAACTACGCTGCAGAAGTCTGTATACACATACTGTGAGCCCTGCCTCTCATACTAAGATAACCTGTATCTTAAGAGACAGTGACCATAATCCATGCTCATTGCACATTACACTCCAATCTACGGGAATGAAATACAGAATAATCTCGATTAAAACTTATTCGGCTATTGAAATCGCAATTTGGCAACCCGTTCCAATTCCCTCGTAATATTTCACAGAGTTATTAAAAATTCAAAAAGCAAATACCCTGTTGGCTTTAATTGAACATGCAGAAGTGCTAGCTGAAGTTTCACATTCATACCGCAATTAATTTTGACTGTCTCCTTGTAGTTTGAAATGTTTCACTTCATAATATATTCGGTAATGTAAGCCTTGTTAGTCAGGCATTTGTAAATTAACTAAAAAATTTAGTTGCAATCCAACTAATTTTCACAAAAAAGGCAGCCAAGTGCGAGTATGCCTCGCGCACAGAGGGTTGCGTAGAAACAGCTAAATTCACCAAAATAAATAGGTAACATTATTAACGTTCATAAACAATAAAAGCACCGAACATTGCTCTGACAAAGGGACAAAATTAACTTTGCCATTCAAAAACTGTTGTCCCCATACATCAATATAACAATATACAACATTAATACTATTCGAAGTACATTTTCAGGGTTCCGTACCCAAAGGGTAAAAACGGGACCCTATCATTAAGACTCCGTGGTCCATCTGTCTGTCTGTCACCAGGCTGTATATCTCATGAACCGTGATAGCTAGACAGTTGAAATTTTCACAGATGATGTATTTCTGTTAACTAAAAAACTAAAAACTGAATAAAATAGATATTTAAGTGGGGCTCTCATACAACAAACGTGTTTTTTTGCCGTTTTTTGCGATAAGAGTACGGAACCCTTCGTGCGCAAGTCCGACTCGCACTTGGCCGGTTTTATAAGTTGGTCGACTATTACACGTTTTGTAAAACCTACCTAGCTGTTATAGATTGCCTTTTAATTACGTTATATATACCAAGTGCGGAAAGGGTGCCCCTCTTCTATTCCATCCTTCTATATATGTTACAATTTCACGATAGTAGATCGTGAATTTTTACATATCCAAAAGCAACTATTTAGCTAGCAGTGGGGGACAATTGACTCTAACAAGAATTAGCAATTTAAAGCTTAATTTTACGCTTACTGATCCCTGAATCGAAAAATAGTTTTTTCCAGACCAACCACAATATTTTTGAATGGCCGGCACATCCCTTCATGTTTACAGGAGATACAAAAACATTTTTTTAAGATTTTTTTTACAACTGTGTCGGCAAGATTAATATCATAGATTATAGCTTTCTAGTACTAAGAGTCCCTGAGCTACGCTGCGGACGGAGGGACGGAAGGACAGACGGATATGGCGAAACTATAAGGCTTCCTTGTCGACTACGGAACCCTAAAAATGAAATAACTGAACAAGTTTTGTAAACTAGTAATTAGAAAATAAAGTTTAATAAAACCATACAAAAGTAATAAAAAAAACCGACTGCCGAACCAAAAAGATATTTTTTTTCGAATTACTTTTAAACATAAAAGTGTTATGAATTTTTGTAATCACCTCTTAAAACCTGAACCAGAAGGTATTTTTCTTGCAAACCCATCTCTTCGACCCCCATAACATGACACCCAAAAGCCACCATTTTTCTTTTTTTAATTTTAATGTAATCAGTGACACTCGCAAGATTAAGACGAATCGATTGACCTAAGAATCATCAAAATGGGCCTAAGCGTTTGGTCTCTAGAATGCCACATATAGGAACAAAAATACATACATAGACTGCTGAACACATTACCCTCCTTTGCGTCTCGCAGTCAGGTAACTAAATAGCAAAACACTATTGGATGATACTAAGAAAAATTCACAAGTCTTATAAGTGCCAAACTAGCAACCAAACCGTTAACTAAAAATATATTTCAGTGTTAATTGTTACTTGTGGTTGCTTCTGAAAATATAGGCAATGATATCACCCACCACCGTTCACTCTTGCCTTAAATTACCTATTCACTCGTGTCTTGAAAATTGTCCAATTATAACTATCGGAAAACTCCAACCATACTCTCCACCCACAGACGGGTATGGTTATACGTGCATAGTATACATGATGAATGTGGAAAATATTTCTTACACCGCCGTCAAAGTACTCATATTTCATTGGAAGAGCTTATTTTTTAACCCCGACGGAAAAAGAGGGGTGTTATAAGTTTGACGGGTGTTGCTGTGTGTCTGTCTGTGGCACCATAGCGCCTAAACGGATGAACCGATTCTGATTTAGTTTTTTATTTTTGAAAGGTGATTTTGTCGTGAGTGTTCTTAGCTTTATTTGTATAAAATCGGTTCAGCCGTTCAAAAGTTTTGAATCGGGGTGTTTTCGCAAGATAAATGTGTCGGGGGTTTTTTAAATTTTGAAATTTTACTTGTTTAGGCACAATTAATGGGCTTAATGTGTTTGTTGTAACTTACCTGATAGCAAGTGATGATGGGGTCGTCGATATTGCACGCTTGCCTAGAAGTAACCTGTTCACTGGTTGACTATCGGTTATAACTACCAGGAAACGATGACTCCGGCAAAGAACTCTACTCCTTTTAGAAGTACTTATTTTGGAAATTAAATTGCGTTATTTCGCATATAGATTTGTCAAGCAAATAAAGTCACAAGCAAGAGACGACATTGTAAAGCAAATAATATAATCGTTTGCCGTGTTACATTTCAAAGTAAGGAAGCCAATCTTCGTACTCCACAAAGCTGAAATCCTCGAAAATTCTACAATGTTAAACCACATTAAAACGTATTTGACGTCGGCTTTTTTTATCCTACTTTTATTCTCTCTTCTTTTGGCTTCATATTATACTAAGTAGGTATAATATTAGCAGTGGTTTAGGTATGAAAAAATTGTGTGTTACGAATATGAAATTTGCTTAGGACTCCTCGAGGGAGAGAGTTAATACGGGCGTTCCTTAGGTCTTTATCATATACTTTTTCATAAAACTCTAAATAAAGAGACATTAACAAAGGTCTATAATATTCAGTGCGTATTCAGTCGTTATGAATAATATCCTTTATGAATGTGCCTCAAAACTTCTAAAATCGTTGTTTTTAACCCCCGCCGGAAAAAAGAGGAGTGTTATAAGTTAGACGTGTGTTGCTGTGTATCTTTGTGTCTGTCTGTGTTGTCATAGCGACCAAACGGGTGAACCGATTTTGATTTAATTGTTTTGTTTAAAAGGTGCCTTAATCGAGAGTGTTCTTAGCTATGTTTGAATAAAATCGGTTTAGCTGTTCAAAAGTTATGGGCGTTTAACTGTTTGAATTGGTGTGTTTTCGCAAGATATCGTGTCATAATTACGTGTTCAATAGATTGTCGATCGAAGCGTGTCTACTATATACTAGATAAATTATGTAGCATGAAAAAAAAATGTGACGGGGGCTTTCTAAATTTTGAAATTTTACTTGTTGAAATAAATATAGGCTCGTTTTTCTGTTCATTATATTCTCCTAAGATTATATATAAAATCCTAAATATAGAGCCATTAACAAAGGATTAGAATAAGACTATTTAGTTGTTATTCAATTAATCAAATGCTGTATGAATGAGTCCTTAAAACTTCCAAAATGGTTGTTAACAGCTTTTAAAAAAAAAATAGCTTTTTATTCTCCTATGTGTAAATAAGTATAGTACTACAACTAGTTAAGCTATAAAAAGTAGGTTAATTAAGTAAATACAATTTTACATATTTAAAAGTAGCCACGACCAAAAAATCTAAGGCATGCGAAATCTACCAACCTACAATGTGCCCGCGTGGTGGATTATGACGAAGCCTGGGTTCCTGCAGTGGGAACATTAAATGGCTGATGATTATGTTGATCATGAAAAGTTTCCACAACAAATGACAGGTGGGCGATATAAAAGTTGACCCTTGTTACGGAAGGTGTCCAAACTCATATAATGGAGCAAAAGTAATCTAGTGTTTATGTTAGTTTAGACTTTGTAGCAACGTAGGGTTGGTGAATAATGATAGCGATAAATATGAGCTGAATAAAAACTATTTCTTCTTTTAAGGATTTCATCTTATGCCTCAATTTTTACGTGGCTCGAACTTTTAGAGGCCGTGACTACAACCATCTAAAATGTCTGATCAATTTATTTTATCAGCAACTTCTAAAAACATGCTATACTATTAACTAAAAAGCTTTGAATCCTGAGTCAGTCCAAAAGTAGTAACAGGTACTTAAAAACCTATTACTTACGTAAGCAAAACAATAAACACGCATTTTTAGTCAAAACCACTTAATATTACAGATCAAAGTAAATAATTACGTACACTTTACCTACCTACGCGCCCTTGTACATTTCTTTGAGAATAACATCCATATTGCTATAGACGAATTCTGTTTATTTTTAACAAAATCTGTAAAACCGCTATAACATTTTACAGGTTTAGCAACAATATATTAAATCAGCGGAGGTGATAAAAAAAACAAACAATGTGACGTCATTTTAACAACTTCTGGTTTTAAGGTGCCCCTAGTCAACAACGACATGAACTATTTTGTGCGCGGGGTTAAAATGCATACTGTCTCATCCGACAACACGTGCGAAAGGGATTGATGCTGTGATGAGCAGTAAGAAGCTAGTTCTCGTACGAATTAGCACTTTTTCATATTTGTAGTGAAATGGATGATGATTTAGGACGAAAAAGAGCGCGCGAAATATTATGAACATACCTTTGGGAGTCTAGATATCATGAAAAAACTACTAAATGTGTATTTTCAAAATAAAATTATTTGCATTATTGAATTACTAATCTATCCCTGTATGGAGGCCGTTTTGCAATTTTCCTTCTTCTTATGGTATTTATTTCCGCCCAAACATGCGTTAAAATTAGTGTTGAAATATGGAAATTTCGACGCTCATAACATTCAGATATTGTATTTTTTTACTTTTCTGTTTCCTTACAGGGCTAGATAATGATGAGATAAATTTATATCATTTTATATTTTGAACGTATATCCTCAAACAGTGGAGTAATCGCTAGACTACGTTTGTATGGATGAATTTTTGACTAGTGTAACCTTAAGTATAAAAAATAGACAAGCAAATAATGTTGAAATGTTTGTGGCGAAGATAAAATACAGATTTAAAACGGGCATATTATTGCCGGATTTGGATTTATCCGCACTGAATGGCCACAAAATGGATGCAGCTCAGCTGTGGGTGGAATACCGAATGATGATTTTTAAGTGCTTAACCCAAATTGATTTTAAAAGGTGAATGCTTTTGAAAGCTCTCTGTAGTCAGCATTAACTTTGCCGTTCATGTTTTGACTATTAAGATAGGAACAACAATTTTCGCCTTAAAACAAATAGAACACATTTATTCCACATGGGCAGTTGGACAAATCAATGTTGTGTTCAACATCACATCAGAGTAAAAGAGAAGAATAAAAAGAACATGATTATAAAAAAGATTAATAAAAAGAACTAAATTGCGCTAAGTTTTCACATACCGAAAGTAATAAATACTCAGTATTCGTTAGGTGTCTAGGCAATTGTTATTTTTTAACCCTGACGAGCGACCCCTCCTCGGCTTCCTCTTCGCTTCACCGTGGGTAACTAAGCCTCAGCTACTGAGCGGCACGGCTGACCGGGCATCTACAGTGGGGATAGGTGCCTCGGCTGGTATCTTCAATCTTGTTTTTATGGTCTGGCTAAATCTTGGACTAAGAAGTAATTCTATAATCGCTCCTCACCTATCTCTCATTATGACAACTGCGACAAAGAAGAGTGGTCCGAAAGGTGCGTGGTAGCATTTTCCATTACAGATAGTCGTAGATATCAAAATATTTCTTGCGTAACCGTTGCATAACCACGTTTTACCAAACATATGTCTTATACTTATACTCAAGGGTGTTTGTAACAAGGTTATCGCCTAATAATGGCGTACAATAGCGCTGAAAATAATAAAATATGTGACCGAACCGTTTTCTTGATACTAAAATATTATTTGATATTCGGGCGCAGAAACGATTGCTATTACGGACTCACAACACGTACTGTATTTGATTTCAGTAAGAGATAAACTTTGTAGTTATATTGAATGATATGTTAATTCTGTGTAATAGTGATAGTTTAACATTAATCTTTGCAACTTTTCTAGATAATATTGAAGTACCCACTAATCATTATCATCATAATCATTGACAGGTTTTTTCATTGCTCAGATGATCAGGTTTATACTTTCAAATCGTTAGGTACATTAAAACCAACTGCCACACGATATAAATATATTTTCGTTGTAAAAACAGATTTTCTGATGACTTAATGATATTATGAAATCAAGAGAGTACCTATTCAGCTACGAAAATATTCGGTTAGACTAAAAGCCTTTTTTTTGTTCCGGGTTGGAAAATTATCATTTGAAGACCTCTCCGTCCTGAGGGGACGGAGGGGTCTGTCAGACTCCTACTGACTAAAAACCATCCCGGGAACGTACGATCCTTCCGCAACCCCCATCTGGTGCCGGCGCACCTCCGCGGGCCTCGACCTTGGGTCGGGAGGTGCTTGACTCCCCCCGCGACGTATGACGATAAGAGGGGCGCGCGTTGAACACTCCGCGCCGCCGCCTCAGGTCCTGATGTGAGGGGAGAGGTGGCACGGAACTCCTCGAATCCGTCGTCCCTGTATTGACTGGAAGCTTAACCTAACAAAGTTGAGAAAAAGCAAGGTTTATGATGATGATAATATCAATCTAAAGACACAACAAAACAATCCTTACCCATCTATATTCAACTATCGCGTTTGAATTTGCCGCTAGGGGCGCTGTTGTAAAGTGAGGTCTCCAAAATGTCAAATTTCAGAGTTTTTTGTCTTTTAGCGCGAGTTTATTAACAACTCCTTTATTGTTGTGAATACTTTCCAAATATGCTAGATTAAGATAGGTACCGGTTTAAACAACCACTGCTTTCATAGTTTTCTAATTTGGAAAATTGTATGCTACTTTATTTCGACAAAAAAGGGGCTACGCAAAACAGCGGCATACTCAATGTTATAATATATTTAATCGCACTTCTACGGCTTTCGAATTTATTTTAATTCAAACTTTGCTTCCGTGCGCATTATAACAAACGTGTAACAGCTATTTAAGGACCGTACTTGCCTGTGGCTCCAACAGATGAGCACAAAAACGGAAGCCCTCATTAAAATAACATAACATCGTAGGCTATAAACAAATTTACATTCTTTCAGTGATAATTTGTTGAAAAGTCAAAATGCAAAGGAATGTACTATGGGCCAAAGCTATATGTGATCAATTTGTAAACAAAATCCCGTGCACAAGATGACCACAGCTGTGTCCGCCCTTTTTGCGTCGACCATAGCCAAATGACTTGTATGTTTTTTTTGCCATATTTTTTTATTACAAAAACAAGGGGCTGACAGGTACTAGAGAAACAGTCATCCGATGCTGCGATGCTATTGGTTGATGAGTATAAGTCGGCGTTAATTTAGCGGGCGAGCCCTGCAAGCAGAAATAGTCCTTACGGTGATCAGATATAGCTTTGGCCGATTGTACATCGTGATATTTCATTAGCGCTTGTCAATCCTATGCATTTTGGATTTTTCGTCAGCCGTTTTAGCTTTATCTACTCTTCGCCCAGCCTATTATATTACATTTAACAGATAGACATAGATAGATAGATATGCAAAAAGCCATACTTATCACACTAATATTATAAGAAAAGCGAAAGTTTGTGTGTGTTTGTATGTTTGTTACAAGAAGTACACGCTCAAACGGCTGGACGGATCTGGATGAAATTTAGCACAGAGATAAATTATAGTCTGGAATTGCATATATGATACTTTTTATCCCGGGATACTTTTTGAAATTCACGCGGGCGAAGCCTCTGGCAGAAACTAGTAAACAATAAAATGCAATACGCTTTAATGGACGCTTACAGTAGTGAAGCGACGTGTTTATTCGCTCCGTTATTCCGATTAATTATAATTCACAGTTAAATTGAATTTACGTAACAGTAAAAATCGCAGTGTAAAGGTGTGAAAGTTAGATTTAGAAAAAGTACTATTTTATTTTATTTGCAAAGATCTTTTTTTAGCATATATTTATTTTACAAAAATATACTTACCCTAAAAGACATATATAACAGAGAACACTTTATGAGGCTAAAAAACATTCGCCTTTCATAAATGCACTCACCCTAAAAGACACATATAACAGAGAACACTTTATGAGGCTAAAAAACATTCGCCTTTCATAAATGCACTCACCCTAAAAAACACATATAACAGAGAACACTTTATGAGGCTAAAAAACATTCGCCTTTCATAAATGCACTTCCCTAAAAGACACATATAACAGAGAACACTTTATAAGGCTAAAAAACATTCGCCTTTCATAAATGCACTCACCCTAAAAGACACATATAACAGAGAACACTTTATGAGGCTAAAAAACATTCGCCTTTCAAAGTTTATTGGTAACACATTTATTTTAAACAGATTAAAACTTATAATTGAAATAACAATAATATTACCATATTAACATTTTTGCAAATCATTGCAAGCATTATAATTTTGCTACTTTCATGTAGGTAGGACTAAATTAAAAATAAATAAGTAGATATTAGCTGATCGCACGGTAAAAGTATTATTGGATATAAGAATATAGAAAATAGCAAATAAAATAACTAAAAAATACTTACGATGTTATTATGATTAATCGTTGGATTCTTCTCTATATAAACTGGAATCATCACTTAAATCCTTAGCGCCATTAATTATTAAATCTCGAGTGAAATCGATTAAAATTTCGTCATTGATAAATTCAATTCGATTCTGCATTAATTCATAACTAAATGATAAGTTTTTGAGCTGTCTAATCTAAAATTACAGGCTGGACGGAGAGTAGAGCCTCATATTGGACTTCCTAATAGCCATTATGTCACCTTTGAAACCAATTCCCCGCCAATATTTGCCAGTCAGTGACGCCATAGCCTGTGTAATAAAGTAGTGTCCTCTATTTGCAGGCCCGTTGACACTATACGAAATTAACAGTAACTGTCGAACACTCAATGACAGGGGGTTTCACACATAATTGGATTCTGCCCACTTAATTGGTTAAGTGATGGATGGTATGACGGTCATAAGTTACCTTTTTTGTGGTTAGTGCCGAATTTAGGTACAGGATGAATTGATATTGATTGGTCAGACGTGCTTTGAACTGAATGAATACAGAATATTCAAGAGAGTAATACCTAAGGATGTACTCTAATAAAGTTGATTCTGCTTAGTGCTGCTTTACTATAAAAGCATCTTTGCTTAATTTTTGGAAAATATAATCGTGATCTTATGTGTTTTTAGTAGTTTATTTTATTTACGAAACAAAAGTTTCGTTTTCTTGTAAATAATTTACAAAGTGAACATCGATCCGGAAGACGCTGCGTTGGAAGGCCTCGCACCACGTGAACAGATGACCTGGTTAGGGTAGCGGGAGTCCGCTAGATGCGAGATGCATGGGACCTGTCAATGTGGCGACGCTTGGGGCAGGCCTATGTCCAGCAGTGGACGTCTTTCGGCTGATATGATAATGATGATGAATTTACAAAGTATACAAAAAAAAAAAAAGATCGTACATAGCTGATATAGATTTAAAATAACCCCCAGTAATATTTTCAACATAAATTAAATGAATACTTTACATAACATAATTTAAAAGGAGCTTATTTTAAGAAGCTTTTTTCAGTTTACACGATTAGCCTGTCGAACTAAAATAGATGATTTTTCTTTTCAGATCGGAGTACGATAACAACTTGGTTGTTTAAAGAAACTATAAAAGGGTAAGTGATTTATAATATTTTAGTATCGTAAGATATAAAATGAAATAAGAAAAAATTAAGAGATGTTTTAATGTTAGTCCTTGAAAAAGGTGTTGAATAGTATAGTGCCGGATTCTAAATGGCCATCTGTAAAATTGCTACCGCATGTTGCGAAATTGTTATTTTGTGTTGAGAGATATTGACGGTTTCAGCTGGGTAAAATGGCGATTAGGTGTTGCCTAATAAAATAAGAATAAAGACAATTAATACACGGACACGCGGTTTAACTTAAAAGGGTGACTTTCATTTGAAGGGTGTTGAAGGAAATTGTTGATTTCGCTGGTTGGATTTAAATTGCAAAAGTTAACCGTGTATAACAGCAATTTTCTTGTGGGGGCGATGATGTGAGGTTTTTTTTTTGTTCTCGTAACTAGACATAATTAATGTAGGTAATATTTGATTTTGTTCTGGAAGATTTTAGGGTTAGCAATATAGCAGAAGTTCTTCATATTCATGAGTATATATATATTAACATGGGAAGAATTACCAAACTTAAGTGGCAGTGGGCAGGGCACATTGCTCGCAGAACCGATGGCCGATGGGGCCGAAAAGTTCTGGAATTGCGACCGCGAACCGAAAGACGATACGCTGGAAGGCCTCCCACTAGGTGGACTGATGACCTGGTTAAGGTTGCGGGAAGGCGCTGGATGCGAGACGCACGGGATCGGTCAATGTGGCGACGCCTGGGGGAGGCCTATGTCCAGCAGTGGACGTCTTTCGGCTGAAATTATGATGATGATGATGGGATTAAAAGTAAGCATGTATAGTAAAATATTATATGCATTAAGCTTAAACCTACGCTGAAGCAATCAAGTGGCATGAGTAATGGAGACATAAGCTGCTACACCGGTTTCCATTACCCACATTGTATTTCTAACTATGCTACAACTACGCTAACATTATAACGTGCCAATTTTATTTGATTGGTCATATAGTCATATATCTAGTTATATGGGATAATTCGTTGATGTTATCAATTATTATTGTAACAGGTCAAGTAAATATTTGCTAGGGTTACTGATCATAGACTTGATTAGTCTTTGGCAAAAACAGAGGTCCGTTTTACAGGTCTGCTTTATCGTAAACTTATGTAGTTGTATGAGCGAGTTCACAAACATAACAGTATTCCAGATCCATTAAAAAATACCGATCCGACAAAATATAAAGCAGTCCGTTATACAGGTCCGCTTTATCGTTTACGTTTTTATTGGGCAAGCCACATATGTAGTTTCATGAGCGATTTTAATCAGGGCCAATTTCCATATTTTTGTCGCAAACTGGCACTGGGAACTTTCGCATCTCAGTCGCAAACTGTCAAAACCAGAGGCTCTAGACACTTGTCATTCTGTCAACCAAAGCATCGACATAACTAAAGACAAAACGTAACAAAATGTATGAGATTGTCGAGTGCTAGCGAAATGTCCGGTAATCAATCTCTTACAATTGGATATTTCGACCATCGACATCGATTGTGGAATAGCAAAAGCCTCTGCTCAAATCATTTTAAAAGATAACCCAGATTGTCACCGAAGATGTCATTGATTGTCGCACGTACGTAATAGACTTGGCTATCTAATAATTAAAAGATCAAAATTAATTAATTAATTACAAATAAAACGAATCCCATCTTGTTGCTTAGGTAACTTTCCATTTATGTATTAGATTTTTACGGCACAATAATCTGTTCCGTATTGTGGAGCTATAAAAGTAATCCAACAGGACAATATTCGTATTTTTCACGATCGAAAACGAGCACAAAACCGTCAGTATTATGGCTATGAAAACAACACCATGAAAATCTTACCTAAAAATATTTCTCTGTGTTTTTCAAATTTTATGAACACCGATATTGATACCCGATAGGACAAAAGTTGGTTAGTTTAAGACATCACATTTTACTAGCATATTTGTTGAGTTTTAACAGGTTCAGTGAAATAGTTTCAAAGATTTCAGGATTTTCAGGGTTATTTACCACCTTTTCTTTAATTTAAAATAAATAGTATATGATGCGAAGGTCATAAAAAACTAAGCACTATGAAGCAATTAAAATGTTTTCTGAACCATATTGCAGAACAACGCTTTAATCCGATGAGTTTGAATAGCTTCGAGCTTTCGCTTGTAAGTATTAGTTTGGCCTAAACATAAGCCTCCTTTGCAAATTAATAGGTTTATTAAATACACAGTCTGTAAATTACAGTGAAGGTACCCTACTTAGGAACGTATACCTGAACAATAACAAAACCCAAGTGCGAAGGCACTTGTAATATTTTGATTAAAAAAATTATGTCTCAGACCAGACAATTTTAAACAAGCCCGAAATTACCCAACAATTTTTTTTTATGGCACTGCGGTTTATTTTTGTTAAACCTTTTTATTAATATTATATATGCCTACGTACATCAATAAATATTTTATGACCTTGTTTCAAACATGCAAGGTTAAATGGTATGTTATTTTATGCCGTACCTACGTACGCGCATGCCTGAATCTTGATAGTGATGCGGCAGTTATAAATTTTAAATATATCATTAAATATTAGGTCTCATAAAAGTTAGGCCTTACCGATTTATATGGTAATGGAGCTTTAATACAATTATTAAACATACTATGAAAATTATTCTGTGTATCTTCTTCGTCACTCCTTCGCTGCTGAAGATCGCGACCATATACGACACGTCTCCAAGTTTTGCGATCTTCTGCATTGTGAACCGCTCGGTGCATGCTACCTCCAACAGCCTAGTCTGTCTGACTATCTTTCCGGTGATCTGCCATTAGCGCGTTTTCCATCCACCCGGCCCATTTGTTCACATTCTCATTTTGTACATATTTACTCCAGTTTGTTCACCAGTAGCAAAATTATCTATTTGCAACCCCCGACAGAAAAATAGGGGTGTTATAAGTTTGGCTTGTGAACCTGTGTGTTTGTGTATCTGTCTGTGGCATCATAGCTCCTAAACGGACGAACCGATTTTGATATCGTTTTTTTGTTTAAAATGTGACTTTATCGAGAGTGTTCTTAGCGGTTTGTTCAGCCGTTCTAAAGATATGGGTGATTTACTGTTTGAATCAGGGTGTTTTCGCAAGATATAGTTTCATAATTACGTGTTCAATAGATAGCCCGAAGAATTACCAAACTTAAGTGGCACTAGGCAGGGCACAGTGCTCGCAGAACGGATGGCCGATGGGGCAGAAAGGTTCTGGAGTGGCGAACCGATGCCCTGGTGAAGGTTGCGGGGATCCGCTGGATGCGAGGCGCACGAGACCGATCAATGTGGTGACGCTTGGCGGAGGCCTATGTCCAGCAGTGGACGTCTTTCGGCTGATATGATGATGATGAGATTATTGATAGAAGCGTCTCTACTAATAGATAAATCATGTAGCATGAAATAAAAATGTGTCGGGGGTTTTTTATATTGTACTTGTGCGTAAAGAAGTATCTGTTTGATACTACCGTTTGGCATATTGATACGAACTTATATTACAATACTAGTTAGCAACGTGGTATAGAAGCAAATGCGTCGAACAATAGTAGGTATACATAATGTAAGTAGATATGTATCGCGACTAAAATGCACCCAGAATCGTGTTACTAAGAACTTAACAATACCTATATGATTTCAGTACGGAGTTCCCAGATATGTAACTTACACAAACTAAACTAACTAGACAAGCATTTTGAAGCAACTCAAGTTTGTGTTGGTTTTGATGAAGATAGCTGAAGATAATCAAGAATCAGGGGCACCAGAGATAGTGCAAGGTAGTTTTGTGGACGTTGAGAGGAAGTTGTGTATCCCTTGCTAAGAGAATAAAGCTTTAAACTTAGTTTTTAACGTCTAGTGTCTTTATATGTATAGTAGTTCTCTACAAAATATATAGTTTATACGGAGCTGTTTCCAAAGGTTTATGGCATGGTTTAATAAAACCATATTTTAAACAGTGCATGTTTCATCTACTACAGTTATAATAGTATTTTATTTTACGTAAAAATAAATAAAAAAATAGTTCAAAAGAAATAACCAGAATACAAATACATAAGTAAATACAATTATTCAAGTAATTATATTATTTATTCTAAGCCTAACTACGATTTACCAAAACAACATACGATTTACAAAACAAAATACACTTAAGCGTCTAAGTAGTCCCTCCTTATCGCTATCATCCGGAAGTGTACCATAAGACTGGCAGAATGACCTCATTGAATGGCAATGCTAATTCTTTGGGCAAAGAACGTCACGCAAAGTGTCGATCAGTCGGCAAGAAACGTACTTAAGAAAGAGACACGCACTCGGGCCCTATGACCCAATGTCGTTTCGACCCCAAACGGCTCAAAGCTCTATTTTATCAATAAGGTTGTTACAGTTATTATTTTAAACAGAAAATAAAATAAACCTTATCTATACTGATATTTTACTTTGATTAAATAGGTATACTTTATGAGAAGACAGTCAGAAAAAAAAAAAAAAAAAAAAAAATACAAAATATGTGCGGAAAAAAAAAAGTTAAGCAGTGTACAGCATAACCCCAATACTGGTCAAAGCTAATTTAGAAAATATCCTTGAAGAAAACATAGACTTGGGTCACTATATTTTTCCTACAAGATCCAGACACACAGATTAAGTTCCTCCAAACTTATCTGGCTTGCTTGCCAAGACTTAAGTAACTAAAAGTGTACCTTCGCTTAGTAACCAGGTAAACAAATCTAATAAAAATCACATTACTTGCACTAATTTTGATTTATAGATTTGTTTTGTCTCAAGTTGTTTGTTGTTACCGTGGATTTGTGTCTGTGGCTGTTAAAAAGTTTCTGCTTGTCTCGTTTTTGATTTATCAAGGATTTCAAAACTATTAAATCAAAGTAGGTCAAAAACTATTCAATACCCGTTTCTAAAATCGAGCAATCGCTATATAAAACAATTGATTCAAGACAATAACGTAACCATCCATCCAACGTAACGTATCCATCTTCTATATGTCTAGGTTTTCCGACTTCAAGGTCTAGCAAAACAGAAGGCCTCCTTTCAGTATTTTGAACAAATAATAAAATTCTAAATTACATGAATAAATACTTGTGTCAAAGGAAATAAAATTGCCATTCTTCACGCATGATTCCATCGGAATAATATATTATTATCAATAAAGGTTCGAGAAAATGTTAAGTATTGTCCTTTGACGAAAATAGTTGTAGGTCGTGATTTATCGTTTTCCGTTCCCGTTGAATTGTTTGGGCTCTAACAGACGCTCAGAAATGAAGCAAACATTTAGACTCGGCTCGTCTTTTGATTCTTGTTTACAATAATCAAAGTTTTAAACCTTTGTTCTGAAACTTTTAAAGCTTTATTTAACAAATAAACAAAAGCATTTATAGACTTTTCGAAATTATCATTTCAGCGG
Source organism: Orthosia cruda (assembly GCA_964057195.1). Taxonomy (NCBI): domain Eukaryota; kingdom Metazoa; phylum Arthropoda; class Insecta; order Lepidoptera; family Noctuidae; genus Orthosia; species Orthosia cruda. The sequence goes on along the minus strand of OZ059830.1, from coordinate 8,995,194 downwards.
TGGGCGGTGGAGTTTGTGGTATTCAACCATCTTTCAAATACTGTGCTTTAGTTGGAATGCGCCTCAAAATTTGATCATTCCTCAAATCCTGAAACTCGCGTTGTTACACAATTTTCAAACGGATTTGAATAAATTTTCTCTATGACATGGGTCCTGAAAAATTGCCAAAAGTTTGGTTTAATGTCAGTTGGAATTCCGTTTGTTTTCATATCTCTTTATTGGGATTTTTCACTGTCATCTGCAAACAAGGACAATAACTTTTAAAATTATGGAAATAGCTATCGAAAATCCAATACCAAACTTACCGTAGCATTCTATGCAAAATATATTATCGATGTTTAAACACCATTAGGTTAGTTTCCTATATAAATTTAGCTTATGGTGTACAATAAAGTATATAATAAATAATAATGTCGCTAAGAAAAGTTATAACAATAATCTAACATCGATTTAATATAATCCTGGTAACACGAGAAGCGATCGTTAAGAAGAAAAATAACAGCATTAACAGCAATGTAATTAATTCTTGAACATAAAAAACGGCTATAAAGCACAATCTATCAAGTAAAAAGAATTGCTAAAAGAATCGAATGGAAACCAAAACAAATAGTAAAAGAATCGTTTTAAGCGCTTAAAGCGTTATAATGGTAGAAATCCTTCGCATTCCGCGAACGTAATTTAAAGTTTGTTATGCTTACACCTGTTTCAGTTATTAAATCAATCGCCTTCAGGTTAGTTTGAAGGACAACTCAAATAAAGGGTTGTTAACTTTACTTAAAAAGTAAATATAGCACTGGTTAGTACAAACATTTATAGGTAGATCGTACCTTCCTAGTAAGTGAAGTGAACAATTTAGTTTTGTGAAACGCTTACATAGCAGGCATATGATCTATTGATAAAAAGGAAGTTCTCGCAAAAGGTACAGGTAGTTGCTTCTACTTAAAAGTCGAAAAGTTTTGGATAATCATGTTATCTATCTGCAAATAGTTTTGAGGTTAACTAGTTTTGTGTTTATAAAATTGTTTAGGTACACCTTGGAGACTAAAACTTTTTTCGGAATAAGTTCGTTGTTTTTATTTGTGGAATAGTTTTTAAGCTTATATAGGATATAAATGGGAAGCTGGCAGAGTTTTCGAGTAAGTATTTAAAGCGAAAAGTTGATGACACTCCGTCAGAGCCGATAATTTTCATTTGATCGTGTGGAGTTTAACGAAAAATTACACGTAACTGAATGCTCATCAGATTTGCGACTTATATAGTCAACTTTCTGCTCTAAAACCGTGTTGGTTTCCTCATTAATTTTGGGCCGCTCTATTCGAAAATACGGCTGATATTCGGGAATGAGTTTGAAGCTTCACGGGTGCCCAAAACAAGCTCATTATCGCTCATAACATGAGTAGATAATGTTGTTAGTTAGTTTTTGCTTCAAACCAGAATTTTAAGGATATACCTGTAACGTAATACCTATTACTAACACGATTTTGTTTAAACTTTGAAGCAGATATTGTTATAAAATCTCAACTCTGTTTGGCACGTGTAAAGATTTCACCAACCAAGATTTTGTTTGTTCCTTTTCTAAAATTAAGATATTAGGAAAAGTATACATTAGAACATTGAAGAACACGTCTCATAGAGATAAGGTCTGTGTCTTAGCGTGGGAATATTAAAGGCTGAATGACAAACAGATTCAGGCTTCAACGTTTAAAGCTTCGGATAGGTACTCAATTAAAACTACAATAGGTGTTTTACTCACGACACCTTTTGTATTTTTTTTAATATTTAGGTTTGAGGACTCTTTCAATTTAGACGTTTCGTGACGGACTGCTGTGGTACCGCAGCGGTGCGGGTACGCGCGTACTGCGCACGTCCGGTTGATTTTTACAAGCTTTTATTTAACTTGCAATGTATGTATGTATGTTCGGGTCAAATCATGCAACTGAATTTCTAAGCAGTTATCCTCCACCCATTAAGAAAACTTTTGCATACACGATAAGTTTAGATGACAATACATAGTTAGCTAAGTGACGTCATTCTAAATCTAATATGGCGGACGGCCCAAGACGGCGGACTAGTTATTTTTTATGGACTGCCATGATATTGGTGTCAAATGAAAGGGTTTGCTGAGAAGAATACGAAAGGGCTATTTAATAAAAAAAAAATTGTCGAATAATTTTATTTTCATACATTTCATATTTTTTATTTGCATTTTCATTTTTTTTTATTTACGTGAACGTCTTTCGGCTGAAATGATGATGATGAAGTTAAAGTTCAAGTTTTTGATTTGAGTTTATTCAAAACTACCAATGAAGCTGACTGCAGCTACTGACAGCTTCGTTGGTGGTTTTAAAAAAAACCTTCACTTCTATTTTTTGAAATCTATAAATTAAAGATGAAGAATATAAACGCTCTACGTCGATTTTGATTAACTGCAAGTTGTACTGAGCTAAAGTTAATACGAAGAACTGAAATGCAAATTTTCTTCATTAATTCTCAGTTAACTACCAACACGTGTTGAGTAGCCTTTTCAATAAATATATTAGTTCTAACACTTGCTTTTTCTGCTTCTTTTGTTCTTTTGCGTTGGTGAAATTGCTATGAATAAGGGTCGGTTTTAGAATTGATTATTATTATATTGCCAAAGTTTAACAGGTTTTGGGTTTTGATTTTGTTCTTGTTGCTTTCGTGTGAGGATGTGGCCTCAGATACCACAGCCACCCTCTGTGGTGTAGTGTCAGAGTTAATTGAGCCGCCTCTGGGATGCCCACAGTTCAAGTTACGCACAATTATTATGTGTACAAGTTATCTACATTGGTTTCGTACATTTTACGTGATGCGTGCACAACTAAACAGGCAAACAGTCAAAAATGCTGGCAATGGTCGGTTATCTTTTAACACCCTGGTTATTTTTTTTTGTAAATATTTTCGATGTACAAAAACGAGCTTTCTACAGATTTATTATATGTATCGATAAGACTGTTTAAGTTTAGTTAAGACCATTTACCAGCTTTCTTCAGTTATTAAATGTAGGGACCTAAGGAGTTGGTTTCTTCTAAGTATAAAAGTAATAATGAAGTTATCATCGCCTAACTTATTTTTTCATGTAAATAATGTAGATAAAAACCCGACCAACTTACACAAAGGAAGGACGTTTTCAAATGTGGCAATACTTTCTTGATTTATGACAGTGAATATTAATAAGAAAGTTTCCTTAAGAGAACTCGACAAAAACCTTAAGATACAAACATAGCAAAACATAACTTATATCAAACACAATTAATTATAACAGCTATACAATAATAATTATAACAGAATGAGAGTTTAAGAAGGTAGGTAAGATACACAAAAGTAATAATGAATTTTAATTAGGTACCAAACTTATATTTGTTTGATTAAGAACTTCCAAACAAAGAAAGACTTGAAATAGAATATTACTCCATACATTTATTGATCACTAGCTTCTTCCAGCGGCTTCGCGCGCGTGTATGTCTAAAATTATCCCAAGAGAACATAATCTCAGGATAAATAATATCCTATGTGCTAGTCTTGACTACAATCGATCTCTGTGCCAGATTAATCCAGATCCGTCCAGTTGTTTGAGCGTGAAGAAGTAACAAAAATACTGTTACAAGATAAGGCAACGCCATCTAGTGACAAGAGGAAGAACTAGGTAGTAATTAGTGGCGCCATCTAGTATCGAATAACGGAACTAATTTTCTTGTGACGAATGGAATTTTTCAGAACGTTCGGCTCGAAGTATAGAAGTTTCTAGTCGCTTCGGTAACATTGAGTTCGAATGTTGATTGTTCTGGAAGTTTCTCGAATTATCTAGAACAGTACGGAACGTTCTAGAAATATCTTCCGTGCAATATAAAGAGCGGTCAGGTTCGTCGTGGGTCAGTTTCGATTGAGAAGCGATACAGAGCGAACAGAAAAGGAAAATAGTGCGAAGTAATAGAACTGTTTAAGAAGTGTTCTTGTAATAAAGTGTGATTAATTGAAGTCTGCTATTTAAATAATTTAACCCTGAACCCCAGCTCGTAACAATACAAACACAAACAATCAAAAACTTTTGCCCTTATAATATTATAGTATGATAGTACGTATCTATTGTTTTAATTAAAAGGTGAGCTTCCCTAAGAATGCTATATTTTTTTAAACACCTACCTACATATCAAAGCAAAACATAACTCCATAGCAAATACCACATAATTTAATTATAATTTACGAACCGTAATGATGGTCGTCTGTTTCATCTATACATGTATATGTATTTAACAAGAGATTAACATTGAATTCTTAATAAATATTATTATTCCTAATGTAGTTTTGGTTTATTATCAACTTCCAAAAAATACTTAAGACTTCATTACCTATTTCATACATTTTATTGATTGTATTTGCATATTGTTTTATGTAGTAGGTAAGTCTATCTGCTCTCATCAAGCTATGGTGCCGCTATCTGCCAAAATCATATTTTGAATAGGGTTATTTCCTGGGTAGTAAAAACATAATTATATAGACACGTATTTTTTGCTTTACCAAATCAATCAAAATTGACAATGATAAAGCGCATCAAAGTTCAGGAGAGGGAGCTTGTGACGTCACTATGTCAGTATAAAGTGTACTAACACGTGACGTCACGCGATATTCCAACAAATTATATCGTCGACACTTTATGTTTACGTGTCAAAAAAAAACACGTGTCCAATATTTTTTATTAATCTACCTGACGGACAAAAAACTAATTTTCAGTTAACATCCCTACTATAGACGAAAAGCCGTGAAATAATAAAAATCGATACTCATCATCATCACCATCATTTCAGCCGAAAGACATCCACTGCTGGACATAGGCCTCCCCCAGGCGTCGCCACATTGACCGATCCCGTGCGTCCTGCTTCCAGCGCCTTCCCGCAACCTTAACCAGGTCATCAGTCCACCTAGTGGGAGGCCTTCCAACGTATCGTCTTCTGGTTCGCGGTCGCCTTTCCAGAACTTTTCGGCCCCATCGGCCATCCGTTCTGCGAGCAATGTGCCGTGCCCACTGCCACTTAAGTTTGGCAATTCTTCTGGCTATGTCGGTAACTTTGGTTCTCTTGCGGATATCATCATTTCTGACGTAATCACGCAAGGAAATTCCGAGCATAGCCCTCTCCATTGCCCTTTGGGTGACTTTGAGCTTTCTGATAAGGCCCATTGTGAGCGACCACGTCTCGGTTCCATAGGTGATCACTGGCAACACACACTGGTCATAGACTTTTGTCTTGAGACACTGCGGTAAATTGGAAAAAGATCAACCGTCGAATCCGACTCGGCTGGGCGGCGTTCGGAAAGTTGCGTGGTATCTTCTCGTCCAATTTACCGCAGTGTCTTAAGACAAAAATCGATACTGTTGCGAGAGTTTGCAGTGTCAAAAATATATCTAATTATCATAGTATGACAGCTTTACAAATCTTCAACCCAAATATCTAAGCAAACACAATGTAATCCACTTATAATACAGAGAGTCATCTGCTCCACCTATTAAACAGACTCATCTGCTTGACATCAGTATGATAACATTGTGAACAGTTAATTGTTTGCATAAGTTATTCGTGACGCGTTCGACGGGCGCGACGAATCTTCAAGAGCGCTTGCTTATAAAATACATGTTTAGTTCGTAATGTGATGAGCGCAGTATAAGATGCAAGCGATTTGGAGACGAAAGACTATAAAACAATTGAACATCGGAATGACAGAACACATTCCAAACTTGAATGATTTATTTCAGGCTTGAAGGTGAGACAAAAATTCTCAAAGGAAACTCTGTACAAGAATCTTTAAGCGCTGCATAAATTGAAAATAGTGCCGTCATCTCGTATTTGAATACAATTTCAAACAGACAAATTTCCAGATGTACCCGGTACCCTCTCAACAATGTCATTCAAGCGCCAAAATACTCGTATACTTGTTTGCACTGCAGCTTTTGAAAGATTTTTATTTTTAAGCAAGTATTATTTTCTTCTCTTATTGATAAATTAATACTGTACCCAGGAAAAAGTGTTTGTTCATGTTCTAGGAAAGAATTAACGTTTTATGGGGTTTTTGACTGCCCATGCTTTTTAATCCAATTAAGTACATTAATTAAAATATCGTTTACACGCACAGAACATTAAAACTTTTTAGTTATGGTAATACCTACACTACACAAGTACACACCCAAAAATCCTAAATTCGCTCACTCTTATCACTTAAACCTATCTTAATTATATCACGTGACGTCAAAGTTCATTGTGTTGAGCCTTGTCTCAAAAACCGCCATGACGACAAGTCTGCTTATCTTCCGGCTTATAACTACCGTATAAGGTACCCATAAACGGTGTAATTAAGGCATTATCTTTATAGAGAGCGAACCGCAGCTAGCGTAGGTGGTGCCATTGAGAACTCAATTTAAACTAACTGTTGACTGCGACTTCGTGCACATACGAATGGACTAACTTCTGTTAGCGGCTTCGACCGCGTAAAAGTCGGAAATCCGGGTTTTTTTTTTCCTATGTCCTTCTCCAAAATCAATTAATCAAAATAAGCTTAGCGGTAGACAGCGTTACTTTAGCATTGATACTGGCTTCTACCACCGGCTTCGCCCGCATTTACTTCGGTAACTATCCATATGGAGGATAATATTTTTATGTAGTTTCAGCGGTTTAATTTCAAATGTACCCGCAACAATGAGACATGGATTACTATCAAATGCGGCTTAAGTCGTTACTGAAAATCTGTGCTATAGGATCAAATGCCGTTTTCCAGACGCTATTTTAATAAACTGATAGACAATCCAACCCTTAATTAAGTTTCGTTCATACCCGGCTTTGTAAAACAGCACTTCTCAAGCAAAATGTGCCAGATTTGACAAAATGTCGCATTAGAAATTATATTTATTAAACGGAGTCCTGATTGATGCAGGGCGTCTAACGTTCTGAGTGCTGACGAAAATAAATCATCTGTCAATTTGGCTTTTCGGTATTGTATAGTCTTACAGTTTATTTCAGGCTTTAAGCTGTTTAGGAACGAAACTCTTTTATTTGACAATGTATGTTAATTTAGGTCTTTCTTTGAAATAAATATTATTTATATATTTATTACTATTTATTTATTAGTTTATAGAACATCGCGTTCGGGAAGTTGCGCGGTATCTTCTCGTCCAACTTACCACAGTGTCTCAAGACAAAACTAACAGGACGGGACAGAGACGTGGTCGCTCACAATGGGCCTCATCAGAAAGCTTAAAGTCAAAGGGCAATGGAGAGAGCCATGCTCGGAGTTTCCTTGCGTCATCGAATCAGAAATGAAGACATCCGCAAGAGAACCGAGGTTACCGATGTAGCCCGAAAAAATTCCAAACTTAAGTGGCAGTGGGCAGGGCACATTGCTCGCAGAACGGATGTCCGTTGAGGCCGAAAAGTTCAAGAGAGGCGACCGCGTACCGGAAAACGGAGCGTTGGGAGGCCTCCCTCTAGATGGAGCAACGACCTGATAAAGTCCGTGGGAGTCCGGTGGATGCGAAACGCACAGGACCGATCAGTGTGGCGACGCTTGGGGGAGGCCTATGTCCAGCAGTGGACGTCTTTCAGCTGAAATGATGATGATGAAGATGATTAGTTTATCCTCGCACTGGAACGCCTTGCAGCAATTACACCAATCTCATAATAAACTCACTATAAGTTCAGGCTTCATCAAAATGATTTCATGTGAGCCATTTCAAAGAAGTTCTATTTAAACATATTTTCAGTCCATAAGTCTGACTACCTCATTACTGGCCTCTTTCAAAAGGCCAGCTATCCTCTCCGTTGCCTTTCATGTTTAATTCTGTTTCACGGAACTCATATTAATTGGCGCCGAAGCAACTAATTTGTAACTTTTGATTACATACGAGTTGGAAAGGAAACCACTATTTGACTGTACAGACAGATGTTTAAATTCTTTTTGAAAATAACATGATTAATCTTTAGAATTGTACGTATCACCATATCGTATCGTCATCGTATTGTATAGTATCGTATTTCTGAGCAATGGTCCTCATTAAAGCCACCGTAACCCAGTGACTGAGCTCATTATTATATTAATCTGATTTATGCATAATTTTGATACTGATAATTACTTAATTATGCTCAAAAATAGGCCGTTATCCTCTGGGAATAACCCTTAAAACCGACATTGTAATGAATGAACAACAAATGTTACATTAATTGTGAAACAAAATATTTTAGCCCATTTTTACAATATCTACTTCATTAATGAGAAAATGAGATTTCAGAATCAAGATCGTGATAACATTCCCTCGTATATAATCATCTTGTTAAGCTACACGTTACCAAGGGCCTTAGGTTGTTTTTACAACAGAGATGTACGAGGTAGTTGGGCGAGGCGAAGATGTGTAGCAGCGTTGAACAAATTGTGTTGATTGTTTCCACGATAACTGTGCGAGGAGGTTGCGCTGTACGAGGATACATAGTAAAGCTGATAATCAGTGTTGTGCACACATCCCTCGCACACACAATATCTCGTTTTTTACAAGCTTTTTATTAACTTGCAATATTTGTACGTAAAATTTGCAATAATTTTAAAGCAGTTATCCTCAACCGATTAAGATGAAATTTTGAATACACGTTTGGTTTGCGTGACAATGCACGGTAAGCTTAAAAGCTTGTTAAAAAAAGATTTTTTTAATTGGAAAATTTTATTTGTATGTATAAATATCAAGCTCCGCTTCGCTCTTTTCGACCAGAACTGTTCTAAGCCAGGTTAGGAAAATGAAGTGATCCCAAAGGTGGAATATTTCCTCGCGCGCCGTCTATCTACCTCGCACATCTCTGGTGGAAAAGTGCCCTTAATCCGTGACTGCTCTGGACTAGCTAATCGTGGCAAAGGCCGCGCCGTAAGGGACATTAAGTAATGTGGGACACCATAACAAATTAATTTATCGTTACCAGAATCTCAAATATGCTGGAAACCAATAAAATCGACTGTTTAGATCATAGGATGTGATTTTATGTTCAGTCATAACCGAGTTTCTTGGTATTCTACCTTCGTTTTATTGAGGTCATACCATCACGTCATGGGCTCCCTGAGGAGTAAATTAAAGAGGTATAGTGGCACGCTAATGTTTTACGATTTTTTTTTTATTGATTTTATGATTTAGTTATGTACCTCAAAGAGCCGAAGAGAATCTTATGTGAACCAACAAATATTAATAACTAGCACTCCGGCCGCGACTTCGTTCGCATAATTTCGTATTTTATTCAACTAAATTATGTGCAGTTAGTGAAGGCGACCAAAAATAAGCTATTGTTGAAACAATAATAAATAGGATAATAATAAAAGGAATCGTAGATATCTACGGTTCAAGTTTGGATTTAGAGGACATAGAACCTCCTCCATTTTGGAAAGTCGGTTAAAAATCTTATTCCTTGGGCAATAATAAATTGCCATCATTAGTTTTTCAGAATTACCCCCAGAAGATGTTTTAGGTGTGTCAACGGTTTTTTGAAGAATCTTACGGCACTAAGACGAACTCTTCCTCGATTTGGAACTACAAACACAGTGTTGTTTGACGGAGATATCGGCAAACATACACTAAAACAATTAAGTGCCAAAAGGCAAATTGCCTATTAGGTACACCTAATAAGTGAAAAACACTACAAACACTACCGACACTGAAATCCAAATATATAACTTTCTTTTTCGAAGTCCATCGCAAGCTCGCGAATACATATTCGCGAGCTGGCTGACCAAAACCAGATGTATCCTCCGACTGCACAGCATGGTGTTTTTTTTGTTTACGTCTTTTTAGTTCGCTTTTTAAGCAGTCGGGTGTTTTGATTTTTGAATTAATATTTTATCTAACACATTTTAGTTAACATTTTATTCGAATAAGGTACATTTAATCATATAAGTGTTATATATTTTTGAAATTGCCTCTTAAAACCCTTTAATTTGATACTCCACACGATGGGAATGGAGAGAAAAAAAATTGGGCCCCCACAATATGGCGCCCAAAAGCCGCCATTTTTCTACTTTACAATTTTAATGTAGCCAGTGACACTTGCAGGGTTAAGACGCATCCATTGACGTACGAATCATCAAAATCGGCCTACGCGTTTGGTCTCTGGAACGCCACATAGGAACAAACATACATACATAGACTGATAAACACATTACCCTCCTTCGGCAGTCGGGTAAAAAAAATACCAAAGAACCGACTTCGAAAAAGAAATTTATTTTGCACTTTGTAGTGTTTTAAGTTGGAAAACGGTAATATTTTTTTGTAAAAATGTTTTTATACAACTAAATGTCTCTTTAAAGGTTGAATTTCCAAAAATCCCTCGTTTGTGCTCCCATACAGCATAAAAAGAAGCTATGTGCAATAAAATACTTCAAAAATCTTGACCATCCCCTAAATGGTATTTTGGGGATAGCTCCGAAAAACTAATAACAACCTACATTATTTATTAAGGTTAGTATTTGTGCCAAATTTCAAGTTTATTAACCCAAGATCTTCAACACCCCCCTAATCATCTTTTAGGGGTACTTTCGAAAAACTAATAAAGATATCCTTTATTATTTACTTAGGTTTGTATTCGTCCCAAGTTTCAAGTTTATTAATCCTAGAAATGAGATTTTCCATACAAACTTTAACATCCCTTAAATCGTCTTTTGGGGGTAGTTCCAAAAAATTAACATTACCTTTATTATTTTGCCCAAGGAATTAGAATTCATTCCAACAAATCTCTCTCGTTTGCTCCCCTACATCAAAAAAAAGAAGCCTTGTGCAATAAAATTCTTCAAAAATCTTTAACACACCCTAAATTGTATTATAGGAGTAGTTTTGAAAAACTTGTAACGACAACCTTTACTTTAAAAACAATAAAACAAATATAAAATATCAGCTGTTAATATTTATGCCAAGTTTCAAATATATAAGCCCAACAAATTGCCACCTTTAACCTCCATTATGGGTAGAATTTCCGGAAATCAATAAACTCATTACTTTTTTTATTAATCAAGAGCGTAAACCTACTATTTCAGATATATTACCTTCCAAACCAAAGAAATTTCATATGAAGTTTCAACCCCTACTTTATTCCCATTAGGGGTAGAATTTCTAAAACTTAATAAATACATGAATTCTTTTTATCAACCAAGAGCGTAAATCTAAAATTCCACGTGTCCAACTTACAAACTGTAGAAATTACATACAAACTTTCAACCCCCTTTTTACCCCCGTTACGGGTGGCATTTCTGGAAATAATTAAACTCATTGTTTTTTTATTAATCAGCAGCATAAATCTACAATTATGTTTTACCTTCCAAACCGAAGAAATTTCATATAAAGTTTCAACCCCTATTTTATCCCCATAGGGGTAGAATTTCCAAAAACTAATAAATACATTTTTTTTTTTCTAGAGATTAAATCTAAAATTTCACGTGTCCAGCTTTCAAACTGTAGAAATTCATACAAACTTTCAACCCCCTTTTTACCCCCTTAGGTGTCGAATTTCCAAAAGCTAATAAATACATTACTTCTTTTTATTAAACCAAGGGCGTAAATCTAAAATTTAACGTGTCCGTCTTACAAACTGTAGAAATTACATACAAACTTTCAAACCCCTTTTTACCCCCTAAGGGTTGCAATTTTCAACCTCCTCTTTACCCCCTTAGGGGGGGACGAATTTCCAAAAACTAATAAATACATTAATTCTTTTTATCAAGCAAGAGCGTAAATCTAAAATTTCATGTGCCCAACTTACAAACTGTAGAAATTACAAACAAACTTTCAACCCCATTTTTACCCCCTAAGGGTTGGAATTTTCAAAAACCAATAAACACATTAATTATTTTTATCAATCAAGAACGTAAATGTAAAATTTCAAGTGTCCAATTTACAAACTGTAAAAATTTCATACAAAGTTTCAACCCCATTCTCACATAATTTTTTTTTTTCCTAGAGATTAAATCTAAAATTTCACGTGTCCAGCTTTCAAACTGTAGAAATTCATACAAACTTTCAACCCTTAGGGGTCGAATTTCCAAAAACTAATAAATACATTATTATTTTTATCAAGCAAGAGCGTAAATCAAAAATTTGATGTGCCCAACTTACAAACTGTAGAAATTACATACAAAATTTCAACCCCCTTTTTACCCCCTTTGGGGTGGAATTTCCAAAAATCCTTTCTTAGTGCTCACTTACGTCACTTGAAGAACCTTTCTGCCAATTTTCATGCTTCTAGGCCTAGCGATTTAGGCTGTGCGTTGACCGATCAGTCAGTCAGTCAGTCAGTTTCTTCTTTTATATATATAGATAATTGAGTTCAAAATCTCACACTCACCTTGCTTTTCTCCTAGAAGAACAAAAACAGGATTCCTATAACTGCATTCATCATCATCATCATATCAGCCACAAGACGTCCACTGTTGGATATAGGCCTCCCCCAAGTGTCGCCACATTGACCGGTCCCGTGTGTCCCGCATCCAGCGGATCCCCGCAACCTTCACCAGTTCATCGGTCCTCCTGGTGGGAGGCTTCGCCAGTTCGCGGTCACTACTCCAGAACTTTTCTGCCTCAACGGCCATCCATTCTGCCATCAATGTGCCCTGCCCACTGCCACTTAAGTTTGGAAATTCTTCGTGCTATGTTGGTAACCCTGGTTCTCTTGCGGATCTATACATTTCTGATTCGATCACGCAAGGAAAATCCGAGCATAGCCCTCTCCATTGCCCTTTGGGTGACTGTAAGCTTTCTGATGAGGCCCATTGTGAGCGACCACGTCTCAGAACCATAGGTAGCCATAGGTTATCATGCATTATTGCTTATTATGCTGCATTCAACATACAAAAAATACAACTAGTAATAAAATCGCTACGTTTAGTAGCAACACATCGCGTGCAATTCATAGTCATTATTGATACATGACAGGCAAGTTTTTATCTAAATCACACAAGATGAAACGATACGAAAATTCAATAAAGAGAGAATCAATTAGATATGATAAATCACCGGCTGTTGTTAGTTCCACGAACCAATTAGTACAAATGGATCACTTAGCCGATGATCATGCAACATCCTGTATATCAGGACAAACATAATACAATATACCTAGATTGTTATTTGGCTTTTAGCTGAATTAATAGGCACAACGTAAAAGCAAATTTTCAACAACATTGTAGTATTTAATGGGTTTTTCATAAAGTTCCGCAGTTTCACTATGAAACTTTGCGTCGCATCAAAATAGATTAAATTTTGTAATTTAAAAAGATGCTGCAGTAATAAACCTTTTGTTTAACAGGATCTATTATCTTCCTGAGGGCATAAGAAAACTACGCTATCACAAGGAATCTTTGTGGTTTCTTTTCAAACTAAGACCGTATTTTACTTGATCTTGTCGACAACTCTCTATACGGGTAAAAGTTTCCAGTGCCACACAGGGGCCACAGAAGTTTGTGGGAAAATAGAACATGATCGTAACAAGTTGTCAGCAATTGAATTGTAAAGTAATGGGGTAAGATTTGAAAGGTCTACTGCCTTCAGCGAGTTTCATAACTTTGTTAATATTTGTCTGTTGAACGAGTGTTTGGAATTCGGTTTGGGTGTCGGTATTTGATGTTCCAAATATTAAAAAAGTTTATAATGGTTTTTCTTTGTCACCGAAAATGCTTTCAGGTGTTTGTTATATTTAAATATTTGGAGACCGTAAGGATAGTTAATTTAAATGAATTTCAGCATATCTCTATATTTTTTGCATAATTTGCGTCAGGCATGACGCAGACCATTAATAAAAAAGAAAAAAAACAAAAGAAAAACGAAAAATATTTAAATGCCGGGCCCGTAATATAAGCTCTTAGTGCAAGGTTATTTCCATTGTGCGTAAGGGACAGATGTATACACTGGATATAATCTTACTCTAAGAGCTCATGATAGGGCCCCTGGAGAGAACTTCTTATACTATTACTCGTATGTACTGAGGGTGGTAACTATGTGAGTGGCTTCCAAGGTCGCATACTGAATAAATTATGTGTAAATTCTAGATTATGAGAAAAATTCTAAGATATGTAAAAATTCCAGCATGAATATTTTATTATTCGTGTAAACATTTCAGAAATAGTGAAGTACTTGAATCCCGCTAAGTTTTATATTAAAGTGATGATCGTAGCTCAGACCTCGACACGTTCCAGAACGTGGACTATATTTTAAATGAAGGAAACTTCTTATTTCTTAGAAATATTCCCTCTCTTAATGGAATACTTTTGAATTTTGTAGATATGAATGTGAACATCGTATCTTCAAAATCACAAAATTGAGACTGAGTTGTGTGATCTCTAGTTTTCTAAACCAAACATAAGCTTGTCTTAAAGCTTATGATTGGCTTTAAAGCTCATCACCCCAAACATTCGTCAAATGAGTTTGAGACAAAAAGCTTTGAATGATTTGAAAGGATCAGTGATCTTTAAAACGCCTTTTCTACTTAATGTCTCATGGACTAACTAGATGTCAAAATAAAATACTAATTAATCATTTAACATATTTTTGGTAAAGGAAAACCACAAGCATTCGATTTATTTGTATATTTATTTATTTATTCAAAATTATGTAACTAACACCTTAACAGCTATAACGCCAATGTGATGTTACTACCACAAAGATACTAACAGAAATACAATTAAAAATACAATTTAAAAATACCATTAAAACAATTAAAATTACAATCAAATATTACTAAATATATCAAATAAAAAAATATCAATAATCAAATATTATTAATATTATTATTTAATATCAATTAAAATACAATCAATCATACAATTATAAATACAATTAAAATCCTATTAACATACAATAACACCACACAAAATCTCTAAGGTCATCAGATAACTTGCGACTTAAAATGCCAATGCATTCCACAACTTTTATGGATAAATCTTTTACTGTCCAGGCTGCTCGTCTGTGGAATGCATTGCCTGACTCAATAAAACGTGCTCAGTCGTTGCTAATATTTAAAAAACTCGTCAAAGAACATTACCTATCGCTGTGATTGTGCTCTTGGTTTTTTTTTTATATAATGTGCTATGAATGTCGTAATTTTTTTTTTCATTGCTTGTATATTATGTATATATTTATGTTTAAATTATTTGGCATATGTAGGTATGTATTTTTGTTACTAGTGAGTATTGTTGTATGTTTATTATGTTCATTGTTGGTATTGTCGCACCACTGACAACCCCATGTCATGTCCAGGTAATCTCTGTCCATTCCAGGTTGCCTGGAAGAGATCGCGGAAAGCGGTAAGGCCGCCTATTGTATTTTGTTTTAGTATTAAGTTTCTTTTTTCTTGTTTATTATGGTGTACAATAAAGTGTATATAAATAAATAAATAAATAAAACAAAAAATAAACACAACAAAATCCAATTAAAATCCAATTGAAATTCAATTACAATCCGACTAAAACCCAAATAAAATCACTTTGTTATTTAATACTTCATGCACAAAACCTTAGAGAGAGATGAAGCAGATAAAAAATATAAGGATACCTATATCTTTGTAAAGAAGTGGTGGTAATTCACTCTAAGCAGGTTATCGGAAATCCAATGTTCAGCAGAAAACTTCGAAATATAATTGAACAGAAAATTATCTCTAAATCAACACCTGAAAATATCTCCGCACAGACTAAGCGTTCTATCTAAGGCTTGCCGACTCAGCTCCACTGACTAACTTAGTTACCGCTACCTGATTGGTTGATAGGCAGAGAATATAGTGTCTTTGGACACCCCAACAACTGCGACTTTGGTACAATTCTATTTAGTTTAAGATTTTGTTGTAATTTTAATAGATACTGTATTGCTTGGAATGGCTGGTCAATCATTTGGTTTGATTGAATTAAATTCAGACACCCACACATTCATAAATATATTTATTTCTAAATAACTTTTCCCGTTACCCGTGGCACAGATAATATAATACTAGTATACAGATGCCTCATCCCATACAAAGAAACCGTGCTGACGCAGCTAGCTTTTTACGGCTGATTAAACAGATTATTTTTTGTATATCGATCGCGTTCGGTTCCGTTTCACGGTGATAGATAGATGGTGTTAGCAGCGACTTGCAAGTAAAAGGGTTTACTCGGTTCGTGAATAGTTTTTTTCTTTAAATACATTGACAGTTTTACTGTTTCATTGCACCATAATGTGTTACAATACAAACAACCGAGTATTGCCTCAGAAATTTAAAAGCGCGCCATCTATTGGCATCAATTTTAAATGATCCGTTCAAATAATCTTTGAAAGGTGAATGAAGAGCCCAATATTCCATAATTTAGTGCTTAGGAGAGTTGATTAAACAAGAACATTTAAAATTTTATGTTCAATTCCAAAAAATGTTAATTTTACACACAATCCAATATTAAATCGGTGCAAATCGTACCATCTAGTGATATTTATCTGAGCCAAATTTTCTTTTTTAGCGCAGGAATCCTGTGCCCGTGGCTTATCCTACAAGAACCCGTGATACTTGTACTTACGTGTGAGCTCGCATGCATGTAAGTTATACCATAAAGTACAAAGTTGCTTGAAATAAATATCCATAGGCCTTGCTTTGTTTATCTTGATAACGTTTTGTTTTTATTGATGGTATGAAAGGTATACATTTAATATCACAAGTAATTATATCGGAAATATCGAGCAAATATTTGAAACCTGCTGAGCTCGTCAGATAAGAGACAGATAGATGAGACTATTGAGGAGAGGTGTCTATTACGAATTGCCGAGTATATGAAGCCTATCACAAAAGTGAAATATTTTCCGACAGCGAATACACAAATATATGACAAAGCTTACTACACGATCCAAGATTTTCTTAATAATTTGTACCTACTACAATCTGACAAAATGCACCTAATTCTAATTGTGTATGATTTGTTTTACATGATACCTATGATTATTTTTGCATGATGACATAATTTTTGTATGCCTACTGGGCAGGACATAATGGTTCTGTATTTTACCTAACATATGTCTGAATAACCTACCCACAATAACAAGTTTTGATTTGATTTGGAACCTGAAATCCAATTAAATTTCTGGTAGTAAATTGATTAAACACTAAAATTCCACTCTGAATCTAAATATTAATCATATCCTGAACAAGGTCGTCTGTGTAGGTATGTAGGTACAGACAAGAACAAAAATATTCTTAGATTTCACAATATTCTAAAGCTGTGAGTTTCGAATTTGCGGCATTTATAAAGTAATGTTAAAATTTATGTGTAATAAGAGTACTTGCAGACCGCATAATTTTTATATTATTTGATTTTCTTATTATTCATATATTACTACATATATTATTCATTTTTTTTTTAAATCTTATTTTAATTTTGAAACTCGTTGTTGAATTTATCTAAGGCCCATTTGACACCTTTACGCAAAAACGTATTTAAAACATATTATCAATTGTTGAAAGACGTCAGAGGCGGGATTATTGTTTTAGTACGTTTACCGTTTACATTAAATATATTTAGTGATTTGTGATGCAAGTAAGGCTATAAGTGTGTAACACCACCCAGACCATATTCATATAATTATTTGATTTTCATAAAGTTCAAGACAAGATCTTACAAAAGTACTATTATAAATATATGGGCCCTATACAGTACAGTAAAATGTAATAAAGCAACCCATCCACCCAACCAAGTGAACAAGACGGAAGAATACTTATCCTTGTTCCACCAACCGGACATATTTTAGCCTTTGACTGTATATTCTATTCTATTCTGATCTTCAGCCCAAGACTGCAGGTAGGTAAAGAAACGGCTGTGGAATTACAGATGCTCGCCGTCGTCTCCGCATTGTTTCAAACAACGCAGATAAGATCCGCCTGGACTCTCAATAACAGACATACCGAACTGGTATTAATGAAAATCGTAGTGCTACCTTGAATTCCAGAATTTGAATCGTGTAAATTATTTAACAATATCTACTAGTTTGTTTCATGAATGTTTGGTAGTTCGTTAGATATTATCCACTTGAAACTGTCGTTTTACATTAAATCACACTAATAAAGTCCTCCGACTGTACATGAAGTTTATATAAATAAATCAAAGTATTTAAATCTTAGATGTTTCAAATCAGTCACAACTTAGCAGCACAGACATATCTAGTGGAAAATAATGAGGAGTATCGACCTTAATTAATGGGATAGGGCTTAAAATAGAAAACAAAAGGAAAGACAAAAATTAGAAAATAAACTTTAAGTTGATTTTCCCTCTGAAAAATCACTTGACTTCCATGAAGGCGTCAATCAAAGAAAGTTTAATTAGTTGTAAAAATAAGCCTGTCGTGGGCGCTTTTATAATTATCTCAGAATTAATTTTACAGCAAAAGATTAAGATGTGGGTGTAACAAGTGTCCGTATTTACTGACAAGTTATTAATATTGTATTAATATAATGAGTTATTTTGGGTAACGCTGTAGACAAAGATGGATTGGTTGTTTCTACACAATTTACATAATAATGTAACATGCATTGCTCAGTTAAAAATCGCCACTTACAAAGCACTCGCTCCATTAAAAGACGGATCAAGACAAATTAGCGATAAGTATAAAAATACTTAATTAATAATCTTATTCTAAGTTTTCCTATTCACAGTCACACAGATAACTTACCTCACTGGAAACGTCAGATAAAATCGATAGGTTCGCACTAGAACAGGTGGAACGGAACCAACGCTTTTCATTTGATGCAAGTCGTGTCTAAGGGAAATTGATTATCTTGAGAGTCACTACGCTACCTGTCGCTTCCATCACACTATTGCTAGCTTTACGTGTACTTACTTTAAATGAGGTGGTGGTGGTGTTTCTTTCTTTAACAAAATTGAGGACAAAGTATTTTGGAATAGTAAATGTTTTGATGCTGTTAAAGTATTTAGGGCTGCATTTATCAGTGGGGTGAGCTTATGGTCCCTTGGTCTGTGCAAATTTGATACATTATTCAAATTCTATTATTATTCTATTTGCCTTTTGAAATGCTAAGGCATATTTGGGCGATCCTTGTGAATTATTTATCATAGCTAATCAGTGCTCTAGAGCTCTCCCGCTAATCATGGGTCTCCTTCCTCAATGAACACCAATTAAGAATAAAAGGCTAAAAAAAAACCATTAATCACCTCTTTCCTTTTTCTTTGATTCCTTTTCCAAGATTTTCCTTGTTTGGTTTTGGAAGTCAAAGAAGGAAAATCCGTTGAAGGCATCCGTATAAAATACAGTTAAAATAAAAGTGCCATTCGTCCCCCAATAAGGCTTTCCATCCCTCCAGTTACTGTAAATGTGAGGAAATCCATTTTAAATAACAATCATGTTCCCCTTGTCAGGTTTTTACATTTAAATGCGTTGGCTGTCGCGGTGCTGCTCAGGAAAAAGGAATTTTATCCAGTTACGTGAAAGCAATAAAAATTCTGAGAGGATAACACGATACAACTTCACTAATATTAATGTAAAAGTGAGTCTGTTTGTCCTCATGGTACGAATAAACTGTTCAACTGTTGACATTTCAAATAGATGTAGCTCCGATCTCCCAAAGTGGTGTTTTATCAATCTGAATGTGCATAAAAGAGATATGCTTTCTTAAACAAATTTAGAGTACCTTTGTGGCTTTGTTGCTATTTAAAAAGATTCATAACAATTTGAGACTATTCTGTGAAAGATCATTTGGGCCATAAGGAAGACAACTCAGAAATTGCTTTACAAAGGGATGAATACAAGATAAAGGGATATATATATATCTATACCTTTTATAGCAGAACTTTGTATGTCATAAAATTAGTATGCCTAACAACTGATAGCATAAACTTAATTTTGCAGAAGATCGTTTGGCATACACTCATATAACATACATTCAAAACTCATAATTTTGTAAGTCAGAATCATCTTTAGGCATAAATTTCAAATCGATAGTCATTAAAAGGCAGAACCATCATAATATCGCAGAAAGTTCACAGTCGGAATCGACTTTTGGCATACATTTCATATCCATATAAATTAAAATAATTATCTGTCACGTTACAGAAAATTCATAGTTAGAATAATTTTGTATTTTTACCATGATAATAAAATTGATTTAACACATTTTTTTTTGTTTTTATTTCGCTGTAAGAAGCTCGCAGGCCGCCTCGCCCCTCTGCACCTACGCGGGCTTAAATTAAAAAAAAAAACAAAATCAAAATCATTTTTTTTTAATTTCACATAGGCCTACATGGACACTTATAAAACGTCGACAAAAGGTGCACGGTTCGGGTTGGTCGTTTCCTATGGAGAAGAACCGGCAAGAAACTCCATGGTTACTCTTTTAAAAAATGGTTTGGTTTTACAATATTTCCATGTTACAGCATTAGTACTTAGATATGGGGGGACAACGCAGGCCCGACTTATGACAATAAGTCGTAAGAAACTAAAAAAAATAAAATAAAAAGATTATTTATTAAATAAAAAAGTTAACAAATGTTAACTAGCATCAAGAAGGCCTACAATGTTCACACATTCACAAAACAATCGGTAAAAGAATCTATACAAAGGTAAAAAGAAATAAGTATAACAAGACTAAATTTAACGTGTGGCACAAATGTTGTTATCAGTGCTGTAACTATTCTTAGCAAAGGGCTATAAAGATGATTGAAAACCATTGTAAAAAGTCTAATTAAAAGAAGGAAAGAAAAAATGAGATTGATAATAGTTAGAGACATCCACTTATTTGTGCCGTTTACAAGTTACCAGGGAAGCTGCATGCGCAGAAGGAGCTAAGGCCAAATGTTTTTATCTTCAACGTAGTCTTTGATTTTATAATATGCTTTGCTAATAAGGATACGTTTGATGTAGTTTTTGAACCTTCCATCGGTCAGTTCTATAACTGACTTTGGCAACTTGTTATAAAAGCGTATACTGTTTATAAGAAAAGACTTGCTAGTTTTCGTTAATCTGAATTTGGGTATTACAATTTCGTGCTTACTGCGTGTATTTAAATTATGGAAGTCGCTTCTAGTTTTGAAAAGCCCCCGATATTTACGGACATACAAAATACATTCCAAAATATAAAGTGAAGGTAGAGTCAGTATATCGATCTCTTTAAATTTTTCTCTGAGGGACTCGCGAGGACCCATTTTATAGATTGCGCGGATTGCCCTCTTTTGTAGGATGAAAATTGAGTCAACGTCTGCTGCTGATCCCCACAGCAGAATGCCATAAGACATAATACTGTGGAAATAAGCATAGTATACTAACCTAGCTGTAGCTACATCGGTTAGCTGCCTTATTTTCCTTACTGCATATGCAGCCGAACTTAACCTACCCGAAAGAGTTCTAATGTGCGCGCCCCACTGCAATTTTGAATCGATAGTTATCCCTAAGAATACAGTTTCCGTTATAACTTCAAGATTTTTGCCGTCAAGATTTAGGTTTAGGTCATGTTGTGGTACATTTGGTAAAGAGAACTTTAGACATTTTGTTTTTTTCGCATTCAGTAAAAGATGGTTAGCTGCGAACCATTTTGAGAGAACAATCAGACTTTCGTTGACATTTAAGACATCCGTATCTTGCCTATCTATTTTAAAAATGAGCAAAGTATCATCAGCAAATAGAATTATATCCGATAATTTGGCCATCATAAAAAGGAGATCATTAATGTAAACAAGAAAAAGGAAAGGGCCGAGAATTGAACCTTGGGGCACGCCCATCTTGACTAGAGACCCGGAGGACGTCGCCCCATTAACATTTACTTTTTGCTATCTGTTTGATAGATAGGAAAGCACGAGATCAGCAGATTTTCCACGAATACCGTAGTGGTGTAATTTACAGATCAGTGTGTTGTGGTCGACGCAGTCGAAAGCTTTTGAGAGATCACAGAAAATGCCAATGGCATCCTGGGACCTCTCCCAAGCCTCCAAGATGTGGCTGATGAGTTTTACTCCCGCGTCCGTTGTCGACCTACCTTTCGTGAAACCAAACTGTTGACTATGCAGGATCCCATTTGAATTGAAGTGAGACAACATCTGTTCCAGCATGATTTTTTCATAGATTTTACTCAATGCTGGAAGCACGGATATAGGTCTATAATTAGAAGGATCACTCTTACAGCCTGATTTGAAAATTGGTACTACTTTACTGTGTTTCATTAAGTCAGGAAAAGTGCCGCTGTCCAAACAATTATTGAATATGCCTGTTAGGACAGGAGCAATTGAGTCAATAATATCTCCAAGAACCCTAACGGATATCCCCCACAAGTCTTCAGTATTCTTTATATTGAGACTTTTGAACGCGTTTTTAATTGTATCAATACATATTGGTTTAAATTTAAAGATTAGTATGTCTTTAGTAAAGTTTTCTTTAAGAAGAGCTTCAGCTAATTTAGACGAGGAAGGAAGAGACTTCTTAACCTCTAACGGAATGTTGGTAAAGACATTTTCTAATGTCCCAGCGACTTCTTGCCTATCAGAAATGGTTTGATTAGTTATTTTCAAAGACAACTCATTCTGATCGCGTTGTTGTATCTTTCCAGTTTCTCTATTAATTAATTGCCACACAGTTTTTATTTTATTATTAAAAGCACCAATTTTGTTAATTATTATTAGAGATTTTGCTTGAGCGCAGACTCTTTTGAATATTTTGGAATAATTTCTAACATAAGTGTGAAAAACTTGATCGGAAGTCAAAGATTTTTCGTAATATAAATTATATAAGATATCTCGGCTTTTTCTTATGCCCACAGTGGCCCATTCACAAAATTTCGATTTGGAATTGTTGACTTTAACTGTTTTTACAGGACACGTTTTATTGAATTCTTGGCAAACTGTTGAAAACAACGTGCCGTATTTTATTGGGGTCGTTTGAATCAAAACTGGCGTTACAAAGGTTGCTAAAAACATTATTATTAAAAGAGATTAATTTATTTTTAGTAAGTGGTCTTAATCGAATTGATTAAGCTAGGTTATTTTTTTTATTTGACTCAAAAGATACTAGTTGACCAGTATGGTCTGACCTAACGCCACTAATTAAAAACGAATCTTTTACTTTACAATTAGTGAATACATTATCTTTACAAGAAGCTGAAGTTGCTGTTATTCTTGTTGGTTCATTAAATAAATATTTTAGGTTAAATGATTTAAATAATGAAATGAGCTTACATTTTTCAGGCGAGTTGACTAACAGTATGTAAGTCACCACAAACAAAAACTAATTTATTATCTCTGAAAAGTTTACTTAATAATTCTTCCATTGTAATCAAAAACAATGACAAGTTTGATGCTGGTGGTCTGTAAACGCACAAGACAGTATGCTCCTCGACCTCTGCACATGCTACCTCACTCAAGCGATCAACAGAGTAAGCAGTGATATCCTTTCTTTCCTTATATTTTAAATGACTATTACAAAGTATCAGGGTACCACCACCCACTGTGGATCTGTTGTACGCGCTGGCAACTGAGAAATTATTTACATTAAACAACATCCTATCTGGTTTTAACCAAGTTTCACAAAAACATAAGATATCCATGTGGTATTTATCTACTAACAATTCCACGTCTAAAATTTTGCCGGAGAAGCGATTTATATTTTGATGATATAGTAAAATATTACTATTCGACTTCTCTTTTGTCGGCTCTAATCGTTTAAAGAATCATCGTTTAAAGTATTATCAGAAAAACTGGATAATACTGTTAAATCACTAAACCTAGTATCAGTTAAATTATCAATAACTGCGTGTATATTAAAAGCTAACAATGTAGTTAATAAATGTCGACTATTTTTGGGAAGAAACATATGGTTCCCAATCAAAACAAAATCACTAACAAAATTGTTGGTGTCAACAAACAATAAACGGTCACTATGACGACAAGATAAAATATGCATCAGGTTATTCAAACTAGAAATGTATTCATTTTCATGAACAAGTAACTTGCCAGAATAGGGCAATGCACATAATATTAATATTACACTCTAAGGGTTGGGCAGACAAGACTACGTGGAGTCGGTTTTGCAGCGATTCGTTTCTGTCACTAACTTTTGTAACACTACGTATTGACTTTTTAAGACAATATTTTAATTTTAATTTAAGGTTAAAAATGCTATTTTATTGAAATACCTTATAACATTATTCCAAATGAATTTCTGCCATCTTCATATTATGTCCAGTGAAATTATGCCAAATAATAAGCCATCTTATAAGTAAGCCATTGTAAATTAGGACATACAAACATTCGGCCAAATTTCCAGGCCATTATTGTAAATAATTGTATAAAATAATGTTTATGCCTTAAAAATATTCGTTTATGCCAAATAAATTTCGGCGCATCCAGATTCTGCCTGATAGAGGGACCCAAGATAAAAACCAAAAATTTTAGTCGGTGTTTACGCTTTAACCAAGCTGCTGTATATCAGAGAATATTTCCTAGTTACCTAGCGAGAGGAATATCGATATTCTAATCCGATGCTCAAAATTTCAAAGTTGACTGCCTGTAGCGTGAAGCGACGGCTTAACGTGGAATGTAGAGCTCGGCTTCGGTAGCTATTTTATTAGTATCATAATGTGAGAATGCAACCTGTTGGTATATTTGGAAGGGATACATGTAGCTCCTGAATACGGCTTGGCATGTAGATACAAGGGCGAAGCAGATGTAAAAACAAACGCACGAATGAAATGGCGTAAAAGTAATGGATATAATATGGAAGGGTGGCGATTGCGTCTTGTGAGTGGAGTTTCTGGTCCATTCTTCTCCATACCAACCTAAATTTGCCACACACACAACACTGGACAGTGAAATGAATTGTTATTATTTATTTACTTTTTTTTTTATCAAAACTACCGTTTTTTGAATAAATTATTTGAATTTTATTAATTTGTCATTAACCGGAAACCGTAGAAAAGTACGACAAAATAGGGAAAATGTTTCAATTATTGGCGATTCTATTTTCAATAAATTGTTGATTGATAATATAATGTGAAAGATCACTGAAATATAAATGGCATAAACATGACCGCTCTATCCGCTTTCCTATGAGAAAATTTAGATTATTCTGAATTTCAAAGAACTTCCAATGCACCATTTTGTATATACTTCCTTTTTATAAGTACAAAAAGTAACGAATCTGCTTTTCGAGGTCAACCATGTGGTGTTGCGTGTTGCTACTGCTGAGCTAGACTCATTTGCAATGATATTTATTGGCAAGTAAACACATCAACCAGACGATTTTATGGACTGACTACGAGGCTAAAATATGTTTTTATGTGAATTATTCTTTCTAGAACTATTGTGACAGTTTAATCGGATTCAGGCATCTCAAATAGTAGATTATTGCATCGAGCACAAAGTAATTTATTATTGCACCGAGGGCCTGATTTAGAGCCCGAGCGTTAGCGAGGATATTAAGGAATTAAAGGTTATACTTGAGCAATTATTAAACGTAAGGTTAAGAGTTTTGTTGGGCAAATTTATATATGTTTGTTTAACTTGGGACTGAATCGACGACGAGTTAGATGGGCCTGGCTGATTTGTTACAATGCAAGTCGTATTCACGGGAAGTAGATGGGCGCGGCGTTGTCGATTGATTTAAATTAATTGCTTCCGTAACACATGAAGTAATTTTACTTTTGTTTTCAACCGACTCTTCAATATAGCCCTCTGCTACTGGGTCGGATCCAGCAGTGAAGTGGTTC
Organism: Orthosia cruda; assembly: GCA_964057195.1. Classification (NCBI taxonomy): domain Eukaryota; kingdom Metazoa; phylum Arthropoda; class Insecta; order Lepidoptera; family Noctuidae; genus Orthosia; species Orthosia cruda. Next base: position 8,969,467 of record OZ059830.1, on the reverse strand, counting down.
CAGCCGCCGTAGCGCTTGAGTGTAGTTAAATTTGCGCCGGAATCTGCGAGAAGCGTTGCTGAGGTTCGATGGAAGCAATGGCCTGTGTAGAGTTCTGGGTTCGGAAGCTTTAGAAATGTAGCAATCTCTTTAGGAAAATTTCCAAATTTGTTTCTGCCTATAACTTGTTTTGTACATTTACCATTTCTGTAATTCAAGAAGAACCGCGGCGTGCTTGTTTCTGTTGGACGAAGTAGTCGATATTTATCCACGACTTTCACGAACTCATCGCGAATTACGAATATTCGATCTTTTTTCGTTTTGGTGTTAATAAGTTTTATAAGCAACATGTTGTCGTGAGTTTCTATATCGTCAACCGTAATATTCAATAATTCAGAGGTTCTACAAGCACCACTAACGCCAAAAATTAGAGCAACCTGGAAAGATAGATAATTTAGTTTGTATATTCGTATATTCAAATAAAAAATAATATTAATATAGTAAAATGAAAATATTTGTTGTTTTCGATAAACATACCTTTGTAGCCAAATGTATGTCATCAGGGGATTTATTTAAAAACATCTCTACGTTTTGAGCTGTAAAAACTTTAGATTTTTTGCTTTTGAACCCATCCGATGATCGTTTCAAAAACGCTGTGAGTTTTGAATATTCTTTGATATGCACATTGGATTTTAGCATTGAGTAAATGGACCACAACGAAGATGGCTTCATTTTTTTCGATAGTTCACTAAAATAAGCTAAAAATACACCTCTGAGAACGACTTTGCTCCGTTTCTATCTTTCCAATCAAAAAATTTCTCATAAGATTTTACGTATTGTACTCGAGATTTTAATGGTAAAAGATTCTCTATAACACTGTCGGCTTCATTTAGAATGTTTTCCGGAGTTAATGTGTCGCTAGATGATTCCATTTTAATTCGAAGCCGAAGCACTCAAAATCAGATCACACTTTATCGTTTCCAAAAATATTGTCAAGCAAAATTAACAAAGTTCCCGCTAAATCACTTTTTTAATTTTCTTCCATTTTTTAATCAGAGTTAGCAGCAATCATTTTTTAAATTTGGAACAAGTAGGATAGAAACGAATAATACGTACGTAAAAAAAAAAGTATTGATATCGGCTGGCTGAATAGAGTTAAATCCATTGAGATTGGCACCTTTTGGTGCGATTAAAAAATAAACTGTGCAATAATGAAATTTCATACATTTTTATTGCTCTAGAGCATTAAAGACTCGCTTTGCTTTGGTTCGCTGAGTTTTAGTGTGATTGTGATAAAATTAAAGCATAGTTGGAAAAAAAACATAATAAAACCTCAGATTTAGGTCCAGAAAAGCACTGAATGAACTTTTAAGGGACGAAAGTTCTAAGTCCGCAAACAAAGCGAGAAAAAGACCGTAAGGTAAATAAATTCCCAAGTTACTTAGTATTCAGGGACACTGCTAAATATACAGACAATATCATCTCCGTCTCTATAAGACAAGTTTTTAGCTACAGGGGACAAATTACAGGTTGTATAAGGTACGAATAGTACGAGCGTTTTTTTTTTGTTTCTTTAGATGTCTCTTCCGAATAATATTGTGATTTTCCAGTGAAGAAACAACATGCTCACGAATTAAACAGACCACCACTGCTTATATTTCTATGTCGATTGCAACAATCAACTGTGTTAAATAAACTCTGATTCTGACAGAATGTGTCGTCACCTCCAGCGTTTGTAAAGAGATGTGATGGACAGAAACCATTATCTTAACAATTTAACGTGTTCATTACAAATAGGTGCCTACACATCAAACGGTTCTTCTGTACGAACACTGATTGTTTCGAAACGTATCACATCAGAACGTCGATACGATGAAAAACCTCCATGCTCTGCTTTTTCTCTCATTTTGAATTCAAAGGCGTGCGGAATTGAATTCTCACACACGTGTGTCTTATAGCATTATTACACGGTTCAACCAAATTGATTCACTTTGATTGAAAGGCTCGGAAATGAAAGGTGTGGCCAATATTGAATGAATCACTTTTATGTTTACTCAATTCAATTTGGTTGCTTCATCCAAATTGAAAACCGTAAGTGAACCATCGAATATGGCCTTTATTAATTCCTCGTATAAGTTTGAATATGTAACTCAGATCTTACAGTATTGTTTTTCTTAACTAAAATATCTTCTGACCACGATTTGACGTTCTAATATAAACACAGTATATTTTTCTTTTGATTCAGTTTACACAAATAGGAATGCGTATCTAAAATATTTTGTTGTTTCAATACTTCTGAATAAACGCCGCTATACAAATATGTAAGAAACGATCTCGGTGATCTTACAATAATATTCGTTGAATAAAGATAACAGTTTTATTTGAAATGAGATAAAATCATTAGTTTGATGATTCCCTGATATGTAACAGACCTAAATCAATAAACTGTAGTCTCAGGACTTGGTTAACTAAGCGGAATTCTGGATATACAAAGGGTATGATTTATGGATGAAAGACATCATCATTGACTGTAAGTATTTAGGTTTTTAGATACATAAGAGCATTTATCGTTTCAAACCGCAAGATGTCCAGTACATAAGCCTACCATAAGCTTCGACACATCGACCAGTCTCATGTTTCGCATCCAGCGGATTCCTGAGGTCTTTCAACGCTGATTCTTCTAGTACACGGTCGCCACTACTTTCGGCTCCATCGGCAATCCATTCTGTGAGCAGTTTATAGGCATTTCTAATTTAATCTGGAATGTCATATTTATTTATTTAGACTTCATGCACAAAAGGTACAAAGGCGGACTTAATGCCTTAGGCATTCTCTACCAGTCAACCAAGGGTGGTGAAGAGACAACATGGCAGGTGCATTGTTTAATAATAAAAAAAGAACCAATTATTATATAACATACTAAAATAGGTGAAATACACATACATATATATAGAAAATAATATATACTCATATAAATATCACCTGGCTTTGAAAAGTAAAACGCCTAAAACAATCCAATGAACTTATTTTTTTTTAAATATTGCAAGCGCAGAACATAGGGTTTAATGTGAGGCTTAATCATAAATTATTCATGGAATCAATGTGACATGAAACTCCTCAATTTAATTTTACTAATTGGCATAAATAAATGTTGTATCATACACATAATACATAAACTATTATTGTGTTAATAAATATGAAATCAACAATAAAATACATGCGATCGATAAAATTAAGTCTGACATAAAAAAGTACAAACTAAATAAGGGCCGCTAGTTTCTTAACAAATGTATTTTTAATGCCGTGAAATAGTTACATTTTCGATCTACTTCGATTTTCGATCAACTTTCGATCATTCAGGATAGTCAAGATACGACACTCTTTTTTATGTAACGATAAAGTGACAACCCCACAAATTTCAGTTATGTCTACTAAAAATCAAAGTTATAACCATGGGGTATCAACTCATACAAATTATAATTAGTATTAAAAAAAGATCATAGATGGCAGCATAGGTAACAAATGTGAAAGTAACAATCAATTAAAAATGTTTAACAGCAGATTCAGGCTAAAATAAGTTTAGTAAAAATCAAAACTTGCTTCTTTAATGTTAATTTATCCATTTACACTCATTAATCAGGTTTTTTGAACAAAAAAGATAAGTGAAGACTTTGTATGTTAAATTAGTTGAAAGTAGCCATCGACTTTTCGTTTTGTTTTGAGTTCTTTGCAATAGATGGCGTGTTTCACAATTTGTCCTAAACTATATATCCATCGTAAGATTCATTTTGTAGGATAGTTATTATTTATTATAGGCGTAATTTAAAAGATATTATTTATTATAGGCGTAATTTCAAATATTAAAGTTTTGGTCTATTATTTAAAATCACTTTTTTGTGAAGCTTGTTTACACGTCAAATTAACTAGATACCTCGCTGGAACAGGACTCGTATCGCGCTAGGGCCTACTCAAATCGCACGGGTACTAAAATAAGAGATAACGCGACACGTGTGCCGCTTGCCGTCCGAGTTTACGTGTCGCATAGTAGGTACAGTTTGATTCAAACTTAATAACGGCTCGAAACACTTCGTGAGCCACTACGCGCTAGCAATTTCATGTGACAGCGGGGGTGAGTACCTAACTAAAATATTAAAAGTAATCATTTTTGTAAAAACATCTTGTTCTTTATATATCTAAGTACCAACCTAAAATAAAAAAGCTAATTTAAAAATCAAACACCCGACTGCTTAAAAAGCGAACTAAAAAGCTGTAAACAAGAAAATAACTAGCTGTGCAGTCGGATGATACATATTCGCGAACTGCCTGATCCTCCGACGGCACAGCACGATTTTTACTTGTTTACAGCTTTTGAGTTCGCTTCCTTTTTGATTTTTAAATTAGCTTTTTTTATTTACAACTTTTAAGTATTTTTTTTTTATAAATTGTTTTAAACATATACGTGGTATGTATTTTGTAATCACCACTAAAAGCCCTTCATTTTGATACCCCACTCGACGGGTTACGAAGATAAAAAATTGCAACCTCTACAATATTGAGCCCAAAATCCGCCATTTTTTTTTAATGGCACTTATCTAAGAATATTTGGGTGGCCAAGACCTATCTAACGATGTCTTAATTATAAAAATTCGTCATGTGGTTTGAAAGATACGAGGTAATAAAGAATATTACACACATACTTACATACAAGATACGCGCGAAAAACATAACCCTTTCCTTGCAGCCGGGTAAAAAAGGATAACCCTTATAGTGAATAATAAAATGACATGAAGTACTCGTAGGTACCTACTTCGTGTCATTCCGTTGCCGCGGAAGCAAGCTAACTACCTACATTTAATTCTACAACGAATTCTACAGTTTTGATTGATTTGGAATATTCGTGAATATTGTGAAATTCGCTACACAATGCGACCACTTAGATTTAAGAAGTTACCGCGGTCTGAGCGGAGTCTGTCCCGAACCAAACATACCTAATGTTATTATTACGAATACGAAGTAAGCGTTCAAGGACAAGACAACTGGCAAATAACGTCTCTGACTACCTACATGATACGATTCCTCGCTCAAATTGCCATATGATTTAGTATCTAGGCAAACTACTAGATGGCGTTAGAAAACCACAGTCTCGGGCTATTAAAGAGTCACTGGTGCTGCCGCCTGTTAAAAATATGGAGAAAGAAAAAATAGCCCGACCAATAGCCCGACTTAAGGAGGTGACATTTCTTTGTATGGGATTGGGTATCTGTACTGTAGTATTATATTATCTTTGTTATAACTAATGCACGCCATATGGCATGAGTTTCAAAATGTCCGTTGAACAGATACGCTTGTAATAATAAAACGTAAAACATCCACACGTCACCAGGGTAGGTTAGCGACCTTCACTTTGGAGGCATGACGTCAACGATATTCTTTTTCACATCGTCCATGTTATAGCAAACATTACGCTCATACAGCCAATAACGTTATGGTCTGTCAATACTGGCTCAGTTTCCAAAGTGCGTGCTTATTACGTGAAAATGGCTATCTATGTTGCGTCGAATTTCTCTTTTGTTTTGTGTTATTAGATGGGTTTGATAGCCATTGGGTAGGTGGTCCACTTGGATACAAATGGACGGTCAATCTATAAACAATTTCTTCTGCCCTTGGCTTTGGTTGTCAAAGGGTATTGGCACCATGATAAAAAGTAGGTACCCAATCTCCCAATTCAAGTCTGTTTTAAGTTTTTTGTTTGTTTTGTTTTTTTTAAAAACCGTTACCCCACACTAGGAATTCTGCCTGTATCGTGGGTGCGTTTACAAACATATTAACTCACATACACAAACACCCAGAGCCGGAACAACTATCTGTAGGTAATACACATATTTGTTCCGTGCGGGAATCGAACCCGCGACACGCAGCGCAGCAGTCAATCGCTCAACCACTGCGCCAACCGTGCGCCTGTGTACCTGTGTGCTATTTTGCAGATAATTAATAATAATTGTAATATATATTTATCTTGATATATATCTTTATGAGGGCCTATTAATTGAGTGTGCCACCCCCTGCCATTATATAGCCGTGCACTTCAACAGTGGTCTGGCAGGGGCCAGGAGTCCTCCTATAGTTTTAGGTAATTGATCTACTAAACCTACCAAACCCATAGCCCAATGCATTATTCTCCATTTTTTACAATGGTCCTGAACAACCGGGGATTGCCCTTGGGTGCACTTGTGCAGTGCATACAGGGATAATCGTCGGTCGGTGTCACATTTCCTGATATATGCCTAACAAGGCCTCTGCGAGTTGGCTTCGGCCCCTCGCCCGGCTTTCAAAGGACCGGGACCCCAGGGTCCCAAGATTGTCAAAGACAATATAATAATTATAATATTTATAGAATAAGTATCAAATTGAATTGGACATCTGAAAAACCAGAAGCATTATATGCGTGGTGCGCTGTGATTTTAGAGAGAAAGTTAAAACCCCCAAAAAAATCCCTGAAACTACAAAACAACTAAGCAAAAACTGAAAAACAATTGTAAAAGTACCACGGATAAGTTCCTTTTTAAAGAGCTTTAACCCTGTAATAACAAGCACCTTAATAGTAGTTTTATTTAGCTTGTAATAACTTTAAGTTAGATATTAAACTTCGTGCTTAACGCCCACTTCAACTGGGCGTTAAGTTGTGTCAACGCTAAGTGCATCAGTGTCCCTCGTGTCTGCAGTTCTAAAGTACTCTTCAAGTGCTACATTTATTTTAATTGGAGTTTTAATAACGTTAACCTTTTACCCCAAGAAGTCGTTAGAGGTTTATTAGTGGACTCGTAAATTCGTCAATCTATTTAAATTTCTGTTTTTATTTTGCAATATAATATTACTTCCGTTAAATATTTTAACGTAATATTTTACCCGACTTACCGAATATTTTTACCGAAGGAGGGTAATGTTTATCAGTATGTGTGTATGTATGTTTGTTCCTATATCTAGAGACCAAACTTGTTAGCGTTATTAGCCTTATTGATATAAGATGATTATATGTTACGTCAATCGACCTTAGCCTTGCGAGTGTCACTGGCTATATTAAAATTGGAAAAAAGGAAAGGGATAGATTTTTTTTTCCCTTCCGAAGCTATCATGTGGGCTATCAAACTAAAGGGTTTTAAGAGGTGATTTCATTTAAAAATATATAACTCTTGAATGTTTAAATGTACCTAATTCGAAAAAATAAAAAAAGTTTATTAAAATATCAAAAATCCCGACTGCGCATAAGAAGCGAACGCATAAAAAGACGCAAACAAAAAGAAAATCATGCTGTATAGTCGGAGGATACATATTCGCGAGCTGGATGACCAAAACCTCGATGTATCCTCTGACTCGTTTCTTAAGCAGTCGGGCTGTTTAATTTTTTGAAAAACCTTTTTTTTTGCATGAAAATTCATACAAAAAGCAAAATTAAATGGAATCGTTCAAATCTGCATGCTTCATCCGGACCCAATTTAAAATATTGAATCTCGAATTCTCCAATCACTCGGCATTCGAATTTTAAATTGAAATTCCATGAAGGAACGTTCCATAAATGACGCAGCTTGTCAAGAAGAGTTTCGACAAAAGAGGTTCCCGTTTTCATCTGACCTCTTTAGAATTTGGGAAGAGTGCCGCAACAATATTCCCAGTGATGGGTTATAACTTATAAGGTCAATAGATAGATGATGTCCCATGTCGTGGACATGATTAATGGCGCATCGATCAGCTCCTCCCACGCCCATACACTTCATTTAGTCGCTCTGAAAGTTACTGTTACGTTCCATCATTATGGAACTACTGTTTGTCATCGCGCCTCACCGATCTTCACGGGTGTTTGGTTACAAATGGTTGAAAATATTTCTGTGGGCGTGATTTATCTTTTTGATTAAACTTTTCTTGTGGATTAAATTTACTCGACAACTATTTTTCTGTAAAGTTTTGGGATAATATCATCCTAAATCACTCTTGGTACTTTTATACCTATGGGCAATAATTTAGACGTCTTTAAATATTTTTTTACAATAATATGTTGTATGTCATTGCCTGCCTTTAAAATCGCTTTGGAGACAAGCCCATTATCAGCTTGTTGCCATGCACAATTCTTAAAAACAATTCTAACACAAAAAAAAACAAAACAAACGATCAATGAGATTATTCAATTAAACTTTTTATATTGCTTCCTAAACTTCTTATATACGAAAATATCTCTCCTTTTATCACAAAGAAATATAACAAACAAAACAAGAATTCTCCCACCGGGATACAGCAAACAGGTGTCGATAAACCTGCTATTCGATGCCGCAAATTCCTTTCAATAAGCAGTCACGTACGCAATGTACGTATAACCCAGACAAACATAGTAAATGATAATATGAAAAGGAAAATTCTCTAGCAATAACATAAAGCCTACCACACAGTAAAGGTCGAACTGAACTCGCAAAACTCTGTCAGTTTGGACTGATTAAATTATGCTTACTCGTAACATGTTCACACGTAGATATGAAACTGTAAAAATTCTACACAATTTATGTTGTTCCGAAATAAATGACTTAAGTTTTATTTTAATTGTTCACGTGATGATTACAGCTATGTGTCTGTGTACACCTTAGAATCTTAACATCCAAATAGAGGTTTTTAGCAGCAAGGAAGGTGCAGAAGTGGGGCTTTAAGCAAAGTGACATTTTAACAGCGACAACGATTGCAAAAATATAATAAGATTAATCACGACCGTGAAATATCAGTAGCGCTTTGCAATGAGGGCTTCTATTTTTGTGCCCACCAGTTGGCGCCACTGGCAAGTAAGGTATGTCACCATAAATATAGCTCTTAAACGCGCACGGAAACAAAATTTGAGTTAAATAAATACATAATTACTATTGCCGTAAAAGTGCGATTGAATATAACATCGAGTATAAACAGTTTTTTTTTTCGAAAAAAGGAGGTTATCATATTCCGAAAAATAAAACTCAATTAAGGCAGTGCTTAGTAAAACCCGTACTTATCTTAATCTGCTATATTTGGCAAATAATCAAACAAATTAAAATAAACTCGCGCTAAAACCAAAAAGCTGTGAAATTTGACATTTTGAAGACCTCACCCTACACCAGCGCCACTAGCGGAATTAATTACTCAATTCCTTTTATTTTGTTTTTTTTTGACAACCGTTAGGTATTGCTGGAAGACTGTTAATGTTTATATTATTTAGGTTCTCTGATATATGTATCTTAACCGACACCAAGAAAAGGATCGTGTAAAAAATATAGGATAGATATATAGATATAGATATAAATAGGTATCCAGGGAGGTATCAATTATCTAAGTAAGGCTAGGCACCTACTCACCACCAATCCCTAATCGATATTCCGGGTCGTAACTTGAACACTATACACACGTCTAATCTAGGTATTGTTTAGTCTTCAACAAAAAGCAAGGACGAGTAACTCTTGGCTAAGTAAAAACCCGCACTGGTCGATCTTCAAGGTTTGCTGAGGTTGAAAATCGCTTGCCGAAATCAGTCTGCATACTATGCTTGTACTATTATCTAAACTGTGTAACAATCGTAGATAGGCCAATCCCTACTAATATTATAAATGCGAAAGTAACTCTGTCTGTCTGTCTGTCTTTCTGTCTGTCTGTCTGTCTGTCTGTCTGTCTTTGCTTCACGCCTAAACTACTGAACCGATTTGTGTGAAATTTGGTACAGACATAGTTTGGAACTTGAGAATGGACATAGGATAGTTTTTATTACAAAAAATAAAATATAAAATTAAATTTATTCCGGACATACAGCGCCATCTATTGGTCAAGAGTCGGCATCAGAAGTCACTATTCCACGCGAACGAAGTCGCGGGCAAAAGCTAGTAAATAAATAAAATAATATTATTAATATTATAATATTCATGGGTTATCTGTCTCACTTTTTAAATCAATTCACATGACACTTTAAAAGTACAAGAGAAGTCCAAAAGATCGCCGAAATATTTTTCCATATAATTTTAAGAAAATATTCCGCGAACTTTTGAACCTCCCTATGTATGTGTTTATGCCAGCTTAAATTCTAAAAGGTTAATTTCCTTTGCGACCTGTTTATAATATAAGACATAATACCAAGAATCCACCGTTTCTCGAAAAGCACGTTAAGCCGTTAGTTCCTGTTGGTATTTGTAGATCTTTGTAGTTACGTGTAGTCGGAAACCAGAAAATCTGACACCAGTCTTGCCAAAGGGTATAGTGTTACCCAGTTACTGAGTAAAACAAACGTTATTACACGCACGGAAGAAAATTATGAATTAAAAAAAATATATATATAATTTCTAATGCCGTAGAAGAGGTACTGAATATAACATCGAGTATGCAGCCCCTTTTTTCAAAAAAAGGCGGATAACATTTTTCGGAAAAATAACACTCTATTAAAGCAGTGGTTGGTAAAACCCGTACATATCCTAATTTGGTATATTTGTAAAATATTCACAACAACAAAAAAAAAGCAAAATAAACTCGCGCTCAAACCAAAATATGATGAAATTTGACATTTTGGGGACCTCACTCTACACCAGCGCCCCTAGCGGAAAATTCAAACGCGGAAGACCTCATTCCATTAATTTTGTTTTTTTTACAACCATTAGGTATTGCTGAAAGAATGTTAATGTTTACTTTGCTTTAGCCTAACGAATAGATTGACACCTTATTCACCAAAATCGGATGAATAGTTTAGGCGCTACGGAGGAACATACGTAAATACAAACATATATACCTACATAGACTGCTAAAATCATAACCCTTCCTTTTGGATTCGCTGAGTCGGGTAAAAAGTAAGGACTAACATAGTGAGCTCAAAACACGACCTAGATTAGAAATCAAGATGTTTGCTTGTATTATGTAGATAATTTAAGGCTGGATTATGTTTTTGGTGCCTTGAGGGTATTCTGTGTTCGTAGGCACAGCTATTGTTCTAGTGATAAGGGTCATATATCGAATGTGAGAACACAGACGTTTTTCTTCGACTGGACACATTATGTAAACTGGTCTAGGACATATTGCATTAAAAGAACTATACCTAATATATATTTTGCTTATCCAATGTTCAGATACAAACCTTGAGTTACCTATATAAGAACAAATTACCTAATGTGTTCCACTGTATCAACATCACTGCTTGTGCCATCGTTGAAAAGATACTTTCTAGGTTACGTAACAATCAATTATAGAATCCTGGGCGTTAATATGAAACTATTAATTCCATGTCTGAGAGAGACAAAACTCTATTTAATTATTTTTCTATAACTTTTCAACATTTCGCCGGGTACACAAACAGTACGTACAAATAGTCTTGCTATTCATAGAGTATTTACACTTAGTGTCCACGGAGCAGACAATTAAAAACAAAGTATTATGATTTGATTTGGTTTAATGAATTTCGTTACAATAAAATAGTTTTAAGAAAAAATAATAAGGCGATGCGCGTGCGTCGTTCTTGAGTATTGTGAGCGAGTGTCCCGCGGCCGGCCCGCGCCGCACCTCTCGTCCGGTTCGCGTGACGTCATCGGCCAGGGCTCGTAGACGGCGCGAACATCCTGCCCCTCCTTGAAAGGAGCAATCACTTTCAAGACTCTATTCAGCCTCCTCCTCCTCTTCATGGTTTGTTAGGAGCGGACATACTTTGTTGACGGCGCGCCGCTCCGTTCCCCGATATGTGTTGAAGTCGGCGACGCGGACTACTCCGTCAGCGCCTGGGTATACTTTTTGTACTCGGCCCATCTTCCACTTGAGAGGTGGAAGGCCCTCTTCTTTGAAAACTACCAGGTCACCAATTTGTAAGTTTCGCTGCTGTAGGCGATATTTTGTACGCTGTTGCAACTCTGATAAATATTCTTGCGTCCACCGTGCCCAAAACTGTTGTCTTAAGTTTTCAATTAAGATGTATCGGTTCTTGGGGTTCTTGTTCTCGCCTGGAGGTGCTGGCAGTGACGTCAGTGGCCGCCCGATCAGGAAGTGCCCTGGGGTCAAAGGAGAGAGATCGTTGGGGTCAGGTGATAAAGGAGTAAGAGGTCGGGAGTTGAGGATCGCCTCTATTTGTGTAAAAAGCGTACTCAACTCCTCAAAAGTAAGACTGGCATTTCCTACAATACGCTTAAGGTGATGCTTAGCACTCTTTACGCCAGCTTCCCATAGCCCACCGAAAGTAGGAGAATATGGTGGATTAAACACAAATTTAATGCCTTCATTGCTAGAAAAATCATGAACAGAACGTAGACTGGATCGCAACATCCTACCCAATTCGTTTTTCGCCCCTACAAAATTCTTTGCATTATCGCAATAAATACTATAAGGTTTCCCTCTTCTGGAAATGAATCGTTTAAGGCAAGCAATGAAAGCTGCGGTACTGAGATCGCTGACTGTCTCGAGATGTACTGCTTTTGAAGCGAAACAAATAAATATGCATAAATAACTTTTAGACACTCGATTGCCGCGACCCTTCTTACTTGATATCATGAAGGGGCCAGCGAAATCAGTTCCGCAGGTCTGAAATGGATAAAATTCAGTAACTCTGCTAGAGGGCAGATCACCAAAATACGGATTTATAGTTTTAGCCTTAAATCTTTTACATATTATGCATTTACGAACTATACTTCTGGCTAAATTTCTGCCTCCTATAGGCCAGAACTGTTCTCTGAATGAACATAGGAGAAGTTGAGGACCGGCGTGACCGAGACGCAGGTGATCGGCTGTCATTAAGAGATTTGTGAAATGATGTTTGGAATCTAGCAAAGCTGGATGTTTTTTCTCATATTTAATAGCAGCATTTTTGAGTCGACCGCCTACTCTCAACACACCGCTGTTATCAATGAATGGAGATAAACTTAAAATATGTGATTTAGGCTTAAGACACTTACCGTTAGATAAAGTTTCGATTTCATTTAAGAAAGATTCTCGCTGAGCCATTTTTATAAGACAATCAAGAGAATGTTGAAGTTCAACGTCGTTCAACGGCGACTTGTTTTTAGTTAAAGTTTTACAATTACTAATGAATCGAAATACATAAGCATAGACTCTTTTAAGCCTTGTAGCACTAGAGTAATTTTCAAAATTAATGAATTTATGAATTTCTTGAGTAATATTAACCTTAATTTCTGGTAAATCTAGTTTTATGTTTGGGTGAGTAGGCCATTCCGATACCGAGTTTAAGAGGAAGGGTGGGCCTTCCCACCATAAACAAGAATTAACTAAAATACTCGGTGCTACCCCCCTTGAAGCCATATCCGCAGGATTAAGATCGGTTGGTACGTATCTCCAAGAGTTTCGTTCGGTAAGCTCATGTATTTCATTAACGCGGTTGCATACAAATGCTTTCAATAATTTAGGCTGAGTTCTAATCCAACCTAACGTGATGGTTGAATCAGACCAAAAGTATTTACTGTCTATTCCACAACGCAGTGCGTTACTGACTTTATGCATGAGGCGAGCACCCAGCAATGCCGCGCACAATTCAAGTCGCGGAATTGTCACAGGCTTTAAAGGCGCTACACGAGTTTTAGAACACAAAAGTTTTATAGTTACGACGTTATCAGCATCAAGTGAACGTAAGTACACACACGCTGCGTAGGCGTCTTGGGAGGCATCCACGAAGCAGTGTAGTTCCGTTTTAACGGGTGAGGAACCCATCGCGTACCTCGGAACAGATACTGTAAGAAAAAGGTTAAGATTGCTAATTACTTTTTCCCATGACTTTTTAATATCCTGTGGGACGGGATCATCCCATTCTAATTTTAGTTTCCACAACTTTTGCAACAATACTTTTAAAGTAATTGTGCAAGCGCTCAGAAGGCCAAGAGGATCAAATATTCTGCATGTATTGGATAGAATGTTTCTTTTTGTGAGTGTTTGTGTGTCTGTATTTATATTAATAGAAAATTTAAGTAAATCAGTGTTTGGAGCCCACAGGACTCCTAAAACATTAGAATCCTTATCTAGATCAAGAGATTTAGTCTCCATTGGGGATGTGAATATCTGGGAACAATTTGTACGGAATTTATGAATGGGAAAACAAGCTGAAGCTAGTGTCTCTGTCACACCTTTATGAATGTGTAATAAGTCATTTTGATTGGATGAGCCAGTAAGTAGGTCATCGACGTAAAAGTCATGTTTTATGACCTCTGATATTATAGGATCTGTACAATTATCTGCTAGTTGCTTAAGGCATCTTGTACTTAAAAACGGTGCAGCAGCGGTACCGTATGTGACAGTGTTAAGCTGTAAAATGTTAATGGGCCCTGAATCATCATCGCGCCATAGGATAAGCTGTAAATTTCTTTGAGACTCGTCAATTTTTATTTGTCTAAAAAACTTCGTGATGTCGCCTGCCAGAACGTATTTGTGCTGGCGAAACCGAATTAGAATGTCAAACAATTCATCTTGAATGGTCGGACCTATGGCTTGAATGTCATTTAACGATTTTTTTGAAGTAGTCTTAGCTGACGCATCAAAGACGACCCGGAGTTTTGTTGTCTCGCTTGTCTCCCGTATCACCGCATGGTGAGGTATAAAGTAACCGAAGGATGGTCTATCTATTTTAGTAAGGTGACCAAGCTCCTCGTATTCTTTGATGAAATTACGATATTGTTCTCTTAGGCTTGAATTTTTCAGTAATTTCCTTTCAATGTTTAAGAATCGCTTTTCAGCCATGTAATAGGATTCGCCAAGCGCTGTTTCAGGATTCTCAATAAATGGCATTTTAACTGAAAATCTACCATCTTCCAAACGGGTAGTATTTTCAACAAAATGTTGTTCGCAGAACTCATCATGTGGTGATAAAGGTAGCTTTGAAGTAGAAACTTCCTCGATATTCCAAAATTTTGTTAAGTTATTATTAATTTCTTTAGTAAAATTACAAACTGTATTTTTAATCCCTGATTTATTAAGTGAACCTGTTGTTATATTAAGAGGTCCCGCTACAATCCATCCGAATTGAGAATCTTGGAGGATGGGCATCCCCGGCCCCATATTATGTTTGTTAGGAGAAATAGCTTCGAAAAATATCTCTGCACCTAAAAGCAGATCGACTTCTGATGGCTGACTAAAATTAGGATCAGCTAACTTTATGTTCGCGGGTAGATTAAGACGCGAAACATCCACAGGAATGTTAGGTAAGTGACCAGTTATTTTAGGCATCACTAAACACTTAAGATGAGTGATAAAAGGACTGTTTAGTGACTGAATAATCACCTCACAGCTGTCCGACAAATTAATCGTATTATTGCTAATGCCGGTAACGCAAAAACTAGTGTTTTGAGTTTTTAACTTCATTGTATTTTTTAAGTTTGTTGTTATGAATGATGATTGACTGCCTGCATCAAGCAACGCGCGAGCAGTATAAATATTTTTTGTTTTAGGATCCATGACTTGCACTACAGCAGTACCTAAAAGTACCTGACCTTGTGACTGTGCTGACAGCGAAACTGATAATGAATTTGAGCCTGTTTGATTATTATCATTGTTTTGATTTACGTGTAACAAAGAATTATGTCTTTGTCGGCAAACTCGACAACTGCCATCCAAGCGACAGTCTTTTACGGCATGGCCTCTCCTCAAGCAGTTCAAGCAAAGATTAAGTTTTATGGCCTCACTTGATCGTGCTTGCGGTGTCAAGTCTTTAAATGTGCTACATTCCACAATCCTATGCTTTTGATTGCAGAATGGGCATGTATGATTGTCAGTGTTATTATGCTTTGACTTGCTATTATTAGCAGAAGCGACAAAACTTTTCGAACTCTTTTGTTGAAACGAATTTTTATGATTATTATCACTATCAGATCTTTTTATATCTTTTTGTGAAGAAAAAACATTTTGTTTCGGTTTGTCGCTTTTACTAACGCACATAGTCTCAAGAATGTCTGCCCGATTACGTATAAATTTAATAAAATCATTTAAGGTAGGGTAGTCTGTAAAATTGTTTTTATGTTCTTCCCATTTTGATAAAGTAACCGGGTCCAATTTCGTAGTCATAACGTAAATAATAAGAACGTCCCACTTATCAGTGGGTAGACCTAAGGTCTCAAGTGATCTTAAGTTTTTTAATATGTGATCAATCAGAAATTGTATAGCCTTGTGCGACTCACGGGTCATGGGCTCTAAAGCAAACAAGGCTTTTAAATGATTGTTTATCAAAATTTTCTTGTTATCGTAACGAGCACATAACAGCTCCCATGCTATTATATAATTTTGAGCCGTAAATTCAATGGACTTAATGACTACAGTCGCGCTGCCTACCAAAGACGATCTCAAATAATGAAATTTGTTTATATTGGACATTGACTCGTTTGAATTTATTAACGCATCGAAGGTGTCCCTAAACTCGAGCCATTTAAGATAATTCCCGTCGAAGGTAGGTAAATTAATAGTTGGAAGCTTAATATTATTCATGTGATTGCAACCCGTGTTCGCAGATTTATAAGAAGGTTGACTATTTACGTCGTTGTTATTATCAGGATTAGCTTTCGAGTACGACTCAATGACTTCCTGAGCAAACGCTACGCTAGAATAATAAAGGTCCTCGAATAAATCTCGCTCGAGACGCTGTTTAGGTTCCTCGGTCATCACTTCGATTTTGTTTTGAATTTCATCGAATTCATGAATAATATTTTCTATTTTACTCAACCGAACAATTAATTCCTTATTTTGTTTATTTGTAATAGATTGAACAGGAATTTCAGATAAAGTGCTTACGAAATTATTAAACTTAGTTAATTGACCTTTTTTAGTGCCTCTTAAACTTATTAATTCCTTTAAGCCTGCATTCACCGACGCGACTTCTTGAATTTCATCATTTCCAGAAGTCATTATTAATAAATACAATTATTGTTAAGGGCAAATAAACAAATTAGATAAGATAATAAATGTGCATCAAACCACAATGTTGATTATGCGGCGATCCAATCTTCGTAGCTGTTACTGCACGGTGTCACAGACGGCCGAGCGGCGGACGCTTCGGTGTAACCGCTTGGACCCTTGCACCTGCGCGCTAGCGCAGCCGGCCGGTCGGTCTAATGTAGGTCACGCGCACAACGCGCGATCCGCTGATATCCTGGAATGTTCGGCCAAACTGCGGTGACTGCCTTTGTTTATGATATTGAATTAATCTGAATAAGTTTGGGCATGAGAAGTGGCTTGTGAAAAGATTAATCACACAAAGAAATCCGATTATTAATTAAGAATGTGGGTAAAATAAAAATTTATTAATTTGCTATTTTTAAGCATAAGACTGAGCTAATTATGTGAAAGAATATCACGCTTGCGACAGTTAAAATGAATGCTTAGCTGTAATTATGTAAGTAATTATGTATTTAAGAAATAGCACGCACAAAATATGATTATGTACTTATTCTGCACATTAGCAATTAAGACGGTGATTATAATTATGGAACCACTCGTTGCGATGTGCACTTTGGAAGCATAAAGAATAGCTAAGCACCAAGATTAAGCGTAAAATGCACTCACTGCACCGGCTAAGCGCGCAAGCAGATAACGGAACTCGCGTGAAACAATTCACTAATTTTATAGATTTAATGTTAAATACACTTTTACACAAATAGAAAGGAATAGTATGGATCAAAGGAATAAAGGAAAGAGCACTCCCCTGGTTCAGTAATGCAGCCGAAGCACACCCGGCAGCCACCTCCTTGATCTCGATTCCTTTGTTTCGTCACCGATGTTCCGTTACTTTTCAAACTTTTTGAGATTTTGCAAATTCTTTGCCTTAACGGTCGCCAATATTGTCCACGGAGCAGACAATTAAAAACAAAGTATTATGATTTGATTTGGTTTAATGAATTTCGTTACAATAAAATAGTTTTAAGAAAAAATAATAAGGCGATGCGCGTGCGTCGTTCTTGAGTATTGTGAGCGAGTGTCCCGCGGCCGGCCCGCGCCGCACCTCTCGTCCGGTTCGCGTGACGTCATCGGCCAGGGCTCGTAGACGGCGCGAACACTTAGTATTAATGAATAACATCAAACGTACACACACGCACACGCACACACGTATTCCATATTCCATACACTATTTTTAAAACGAATTCCGATGTTTATAGCAAACCAATAGAAAATTATTTGTATAGCCTCACTGACTGTAAAAATATGAGTATGTAAGATGAAAATAAAATACGTGTACCTACGTATATTTTCATGTGTGTGTGTTTAGCTTTAACATAATATATAGGTAGGCGTTTCTAAGCCGTTTTACGAAGAAAATGTTGCATCTAGTGAACAATCCAACATCAAAAAGAGTATTACGTGAGTATCGAAAAAAAATTAAAGGCTATGGGTATGAATGCCGTCAAAACTTTTCTAGTTAAACTAAAATTGACGAGCTCCACAATGCATGCCAGTTCTTTGTGATCCAATATATGATAGTTCTATTTTAAAGTAACAAAGCTCACAGTATTATTTTACAAAGCCAATAGCCCATT
This sequence comes from Orthosia cruda, assembly GCA_964057195.1. Lineage (NCBI taxonomy): Eukaryota > Metazoa > Arthropoda > Insecta > Lepidoptera > Noctuidae > Orthosia > Orthosia cruda. The sequence continues at coordinate 8,951,006 of OZ059830.1, read as the reverse complement.
GTTGCCAAACCTGAAGGCTGAAGACTGAAGTGGGTTTATTATGGACGCTCATCGGATTCTATATGGGAATAGTCCAAAAATATAATTATAATACATGCGCAATTGTTTGCAATCTCTATTGTTCCTTTTAAGAACAGGAACAATAGAGATTGTAATACTCTACAAGCATAGTCAAAGTTACTGACATACGTAGCAGGACTAAAGTAACTGACGCTTTAATCTTCGCCCTGAGTCTAAAATGGAAATGGGCTGGCCATGTACACTGACGATAGATGGACAAAAACAACATGGGAGAGACCACAGGGAACCAGAAGCAGAGGTAGACCATGCTCCGGGTGGCAAGATGAAATAAAGGCAATTGCGGGCAGAAACTGGTTTGAGAAAGCGATAGACAGGGACATTTGGCACTCTTTGGAGGAGGCTTTTAACCAAGAGGGGTCCATGCATGAAACTTTAATATGTCTTTTAATTCAATAATATTTAATATCTAATTTATATCCAATCATAATATCAAATTTAATAATCAACTTCAAAATCTAATCTAATATCTTATTTGATAATCAATTTTCAATATCTAATTTAATCATTAACTTAAATTTATTTTACTTAACAATTAATTCTAATATCTTATTTATCAATTGTAATTCAATGATCAATTTAATCTTATGATTCAGGATTTAGTGTTCAATTTTGATTTGATACTTCTAGATTTATTTTCCAAATTTGATTCAATATTTCTTGGTTTCATAGCAATATTTGAATGTTTAAATTATTTAATATTATCTTATTAATTGCAATCAAGGCACATGAAGATTGATTTTATTATTATTTGTTATTTTACCAATTCCATCAAGTGATTACTTTAGGGAAATTAAATGGATGTATGGAATGAATAAAGCTAATTTTTTTATTTTATTTTTACAAGCCGGGCCTCTTCATTATTTTACCAGCCTAGGGTTGAATGCCTCTTGAACGCTATAAATCTACTTGCTTTGACATATTAACTTTTCTTCAATCTTTATTTCTAAAATAATGCGACTTTGTCCAAAGTTCCTCAATTTGCCACTGGAATTTCAAAATATTTATCACAACAAGAAATACTAAAGAAATGAACGGCTAAAGTAACACAACTGATGCAAAACATTTTGTCAGCTAAAAACAGAGATTTTATTCCACTGCGGAAAAGCAATTGGCAGTTACTTTTTTGACAATTCTTTGTATAACACTTTATTGATGAAATTTCAACTTACTGGGTTTTGTTGTCAAAACAGGAAAAATACTTACGAGCCCGACTATGCATAAACAATATTAAAACGAGAGTTTCCTGACAGGTGGCCCGTGACGCCATTTACTCGTAACATAAAAACAACACTGAAAATGTCAACACAATATCAATAAAGCTAATGGCAACGCTTTAGACTTTGAAGCACACATTAATTGAATAATAAACGACTGCTTTGATAAAGTTCTAATAGTCAATAACTCAAATATATTGAAAGAGCCAATTAATTGAAATTGTCAACAACTTAGGAATTGATGTCAGTTAGACGGTGCCAAAAGGAAATTAATCAAATTGTATCAAAGGCACAGACGTCCGTAATGTTTCACACACTTTTTATGTGAAATTTTCTAAAATGTCTATGTTGTGATGTCTCAGGCGAGAAGAACTTCCTGAATACCATAATGATCATCGTCATAAGCGAAAGACGCCAACTATTGGACTTAGGCTACCCCAAAAGTCAACACACCTATTCTGACCACCGATCCTGCGGCTATAGACAAAGTTATATTCTATTTTTACTCCACTGCCGAAGGAGGTTAATGTGTTTATCAGTCTATGTATGTATGTTTGTTACTATATGGCGTCCCAGAGACCAAACGCGTTGGCCGATTTTGATGATTCTTATGTCAATCGATTCGTCTTAACACTGCAAGTGTCACTAGTTACATAAAAATTTGGGCTCCCAGCCCAAATTTTTTTTCTTCCATACCCATCGTGCGGGGTATAAAAATAAAGGGTTTTAAGAGGTAATTTCAAAAATATGTAACACTTTTATGTTTAAATGTAACTAAATCTAGAAAAAAATACTAAAAAGTTATAAATAAAAAAAGTTAATTCAAAGAACCGGACTGCTTAAAAAGCGAACTAAAAAGACGTAAACTAGAAGAAAATCATGCTGTGCAGTCGGAGGACACGGTTTTGGTCAGCCAGCTCGCGAATATGTATCCTCCGACTTCACAGCATGATTTTCTTCTTGTTAACTTTTTTCAGTGATAGCGATTTGGCGCACGGTTGGCGCAGTGGTTGAGCGATTGACTGCTGCGCTGCGTGTCGCGGGTTCGATTCCTGCACGGAACAAATATTTGTATGACCTACAGATAGTTGTTCCGGCTCTGGGTGTTGTGTATGTGAGTTTATATGTTTGTAAACGCACCCACGATACAGGAAGAAATTCCTAGTGTGGGGCAACGTTTTTTTTTTTTTTAAAAAGAAAAATAGAAAAAAGAAAGAAAAAAAAAGAAAGATTGTCCCAATGTCAAAATGATTTCAGAATGAGCACGTGTCATTTCGTTAGCGCATATCAATATCTTTCTTTTTGCCTTTTAGACAAGTGAATTTCACTTTTTTAGATAGATGCTCTGTGCTCCTCATATCCAGTAGACGCCCACCTACTATCCACTTGTTCAGTAAAATTATTAGGAAGTAATAATCTTAAATTAGTTTAATAAGAAGCCTTTGAAGGAAAAGAATTTCCCGACAAGCATTCCTGTCATTTTAACATCAAACGAAAAACGTAATAAAATCCACATTGTTACGATCCGAACACTATCATGACATTGACTCTTACTAGGAATTCAGATTTCACAAAAAAACTTCCTTGAATTTTCACGAAAACACTGCTCAATAAAAAGCGTTTTTAAAAGCTCTCCATTTGGTTTTATATAGATCAGAAACATAAAATCCTACTGCCCAGTAAACCAAACTACGAGTTTCATCCTACTAATATCCTACTTTTTCCTAATAAAAGCAGATAGGAAAGGGGTACATATTAGAATATCGAATATTAAAATACCTACGGTTAAAATGTCACTGTTCAAAACATCGAAAATTTAAATATCGAATGACCATTTAACCGAAAATTAAAATAACGAAAGTTTATAATCTCGAATGGTTAGATAACCTACGTCCAATATATCTAAAATCGAATTATCGTCAAAAGTGACATCGAAAGACCTAAATATCGAAAGTACAGAGTATCGAATGCCCCAAATATCGAAGTACAGAGTATCGAATGCCCCAAATATCGAAGTACAGAGTATCGAACACAGGGTAATTTGAAATGGTGAATAAATCTGCGAGCAACTTAGAAGTAGCGCTCGCCTGCTGCTGCCGCGGCACCGCTCGCTTCGCTCGCTCGGCTCACGGGCAGTTGATCACAGTTCTAACCTAACCTCTAACCTATTTCACCCGGTCAAACTAACGAATCATACTTACAATCTGCCTGCGACTAGATAATTAGACAATGACAATATTCTGCGGCAGATTGCAGGTGAATGATTCGTTATTTTGTACTGGGTGAAATAGGTTAGGTTAGGTTAGAACTGTGACCAACCGCGCGCGAGCCGAGCGAGCGAAGCGAGCGGTGGCGCGACAGCGGCCGGCGAGCGCTTGAAAACTACTAATCCGTTTTCCGACATGATAATATTCGCTAAACAATACGTTAAATGTTTGCAGTGGAGGGCAGACTAATGACTAATATCAATGCGTTGGCAGAGTGTGACAATTTCAAATCTACCTAAATTTTTTCCACTCATACCACATAAATATTTTTTTTTTCGATATTCTAACGAGTAGGTATTTTTAACTTAGGTGTTTTAAATGTTGACATTTTGAAAATAGGTATAATGACTATCGACATTTTGAATCAGTCGATATTTTAATCTTAGACATTTTATGCTTAGATGTAACAATTTTCGATATTTTGATACAATCGGTATTTTAATTTTCGATGTTTTGAACTATGGCATTTTATCCGTAGGTATTTTAATCTTCGATATTCTAATATGTACCCTAGGAAAGTGATAATTGACATTTTTACTAACAAGGAAATTAAGCACTCTTCCTCTCTTCTAAATACTGTCTGTATCTACAATGTTGCTGCACCCGTCCGTTTTTAGCCGTTTAATATTACAAATGTGAAAGTATATAAATTAATGTAAATCAACCACGCTTCAACGGCTGACAGAGTTTTTTGAACAAGGGTAGACCAGGGCCTGTATTAAGAGTACTTTACACTTTTTATACATACGTTTTATATATTCTATAGGCTCGCGTTTGACCACTATCTCGCCTGATGGTAAGCCATGATGTGGTCTACGGCTAAGCACGCATGCCTAGAAGAAACCTATTCACTCTTGACTTAAAGACCACAAGGTTGGTAGCTATCAGAGAACAAAGACTCTGGAAGGGAATTCCACTCATTAGCTGTGCGCACAATGAAAATATTAGCAAAACGCTTTGTGCGTATGGAAGGGAGGTCCACCATGCACCGATGGCACATGGCCGTACGTCTTGTAGTCCGATGATGGATAGGGCTAGGCGGAATCAAATTGATCCGTCACACACTCCCCGAAATGTAACCGATAAAAAACCGACAGGCTGGCAGCTCGGTGTCAATGTTCGAGGCTCTGAAGCTTTGATGCGACCAGTGCATCGTCTCCAATAAGCCTCTTGGCCCGTCTATCAAGCGACTCAAGTACATCAAACTGGTATTTGGCAGATCCATCCCAGAGGTGAGAGCAGTACTCCATGCATGACCGAACTTGCGCTTTATACAAGTTGAACAGCTGTTCAGGCGTGAAGTACCGTCTCACTTTGCAAGAATCCCCAACTTGTTTGCAGCTAACTAAGCTTTCGCCTCTATGAATGGACCGAAGTTGAGGGTCAATGTTAACGTAACATCAAAAAGTTCGAGATGGTCCATTAAAGGCTCGGTTACAGCACGGAACTATGGAGCTGGGTGGAATGGGCTCTTTTTAGCGGAAGAAAGACACGCCTGGGTCTTAGCAGCATTGAAACTGACTAGATTGCGATCACCACATTCGGAGACCGCTTTCAAGGACAGGTTCAAGCGCTAACCATGACCTCCCGGAGAGACCGAATCTGAGGCCCAGCTGCCCGTGCACTGGACACGTATCTCTCTGCAACAATGTTGTCATCTGCGTACTCAAAGGTTCCGGGTTTAAGCAGATCATTAATGGGCAGCAAGAATAATATTGCCAAGAGCACCGACCCCTGACGGACTCCGGCGTTGATATCTAACTGACCGGACGAGCAGCCGTCGATAACCACTCGGATGGATCGATCCCTCAGGAAGTCCGCAATCCAATCGCACAGACCACTAGGCAGACCGAAGGAAGGAAGCTTAACTATGAGGCTTTCGTGCCAGACCCTGTCGAAAGCCTTCGAGATGTCGAGCGAGACGGCTAGCGCTTCCCCGTGTCTCTCGATGGCCTCACTCCAGATGTGAATGGCATATGCTAGAATATCTCCAGTGGACCGGTTTCGGCGGAAGCCGTATTCCGCTCCCAAGGGATAGTACCTAACTTTCCACGGGAGAACCCGTTGACATTAGCTTTTTTTGGGTTTGCTCTTGACTCTAGTCTAGGTCAGAGATGACAAAGACAGAGTCGACGATGGAGGGAGCTTACCCGGAAGAAGCCTGTTCACTCTAACTTTGAAGAGATTCGGGTCCAATGCGTTCGGAAACACAGACGCGGGTAGTGAGCTCCACTCATTCGCTGTGCGCATTGTAAAGGATGTTTGGAAGCGCTTGGTGTAGCTTGCTAAAAATCATTTGGATATTCGTTTGTTACTCCATCACGGGTTAGCCGCAAAACGGATTTGAATGAAAACTGGCACACTAGTCGTGCATAACCTGGATTAAAATATAGGATACTTTTTCCTCAGGTGTAAATCAAGTTCTCAATGGGAACCGCAAGCAAAAAAAAAGGATAATGTAATCCAGACCGACCTGCTTTCACTTGATTAATCAATGAGTTTTGTAGGTTCTGACACCATTAAAATAAATCAAGATATATTTTATATGTTACAAATGAAGAAAGAATCGTCTAACACGCCAATACCAATACATTGCCTGATTTCCTCAGGGCAAATGTCAATTTCATTTTTATAACTCAAATTTACAACCAAACATAAGAATCTGAAGTAAAGAAGCTTTGAGATGCTTAAAAGAAACCCGAAAACAATTCGTTCACCTCCTCTCTATTTTCAGTTAAGGCACACTTTTTTCAGTTAAATGTATATGCGGTCCATTTCGATTTTTATCGTCTTTCTCGATAATTCGACTGGGAATCTTCACGTTACCGACGTCTTCGCCTTAAATAACACGAGGTGAGATGGTGGTCCCCATTATGCCATCGTGGTGATGATAGTGGAAACGCGAACCTTTCATGACTTCTTTATATTTGATAAATTCGCGTTTGGTCATTATCTCACCCGATTCTGAAGCGATGAATCGGTTGACGATTGTGTACGCTTACAGCATTCTCTAGATAATTTAAAACTTTTGGTGCCTAACTCATCGTTGTTGACACCCTTATACCAATTTACATAGGGTTGGCTCAACGTGTCGCCTTCTTCTATAACTCTCTATTAGTGGATATCACATTAAATACTTCCTTACTACTTACAATCTTATTCAAAAACTACCTCATGGCAGTCATGCTCCTCATTTCGCCATATCACATTCCCATACAATCGATTTTCACTCAACTTTTTTGGTGACTGGTGCAACTTTAATCATTAAAAAAATACTCTCTCCATCTCTCTCGCTGCCTTTTTAGTCTCGCACGGGGTTTCTGGTTTTTAATATTATTAAACGTTTTTTTTGTTTATTCGTGTCTACATAAATAAATATTTTTTCTTCTTTTTTACCTACATCGAATATGTAAATGAGAAGGAGGTTGTTCTGTACTGTAAAGTAGATACAAAAACGCTGACGTCAGTAACCAGTCAAGGGTTCGTTCTGTTTTCATTATGAATTAATTTCTATGTTACGATGCTGCTTCACCGAGCTAATGTTTTGTTTAATCAGAGTTCCAACGAAACTCGGCCTAGTTAATATTGTGGAATAATATCGCTTTGATTCTCGTTATCTCTGCCATTTTCGAGAGAAACTTTTGAATTTAGTATTAATATTTAAATATATTTAGAGTTGGGGTGAGTTCAAGTGAAAAGATTGATCCGAATTTAGACTTGTCTTCCATGACGCGTATAATTGACGGAGGAGGCAAAATAAATTGCCTCCAAATGGCAGTCCCGTTAGAAAAAATTATATTTTGTAAAGATTGTGGCTTTGTAGGTTATATTTTCTGTTCTTTCTTCTTGTATCTTTATTGTAAGTGTGTTTATTAATTGCTAAATAAATGAATAGTTACCTATAGAATTTTTCTAAACAACAATGTCTACAATATACTTTTACAAATCTTACCCATGCGAAGTTACGTTATCTACAAAACTAAACTCTTTCTTTCTCAAGGCAACTAATTCACGTTATATTTACGACTAGAGTAATCCCAACAGCGAACGAATGCATTTTTGTCACATTCAATCGGATCGGTTGTGAATAGATTCTGTAAAAATCCGTTGAATTGAAATTCAGAGTTTTTATCTATACTATTTTATCTACATTAGGTAGTTTTCACATCTTCATTTGTCTAAACGAATAGTGATCGTTAGTAATAGAGATGTTACGAAAGTTCGATTCCAATTCCAAAAGTCGGAACTTACGATTGTTTTTAAACCTCCGATTTCGATTCCGAAACTTTTAAATCGGAGCTTTTTAATCGGAGGTCGTGGCGGTGCGCGGCGAGCAATTGAGCAGCGATGATGATGATGATAATAATACCACATCTGACGAACATGCAGTTTTGGACAACTATCTTATATGGAAGGGTTTACTTAATGATTACAATAGAGAAAAATGTATTCCTATCAGTGACGATCCCTTATTATGGTGGAAAGTAAATACTATATTCAAAACCCTGAACTCGGTTGCGCGTCAATATTTGTCGTGTCTTGGTGGACTCAGTAGCAACCGAACAACTTTTTAGTAGTGCTGGCTTAATCTATGACCCGTTGAGAAATAGACTAGAAGGAGGTAAAGCTGCGAATCATTTATTAATTAAGTTTAACTTAATTCTTTTGGAGTCTCTGATTTGATTTAATTAAGTACTACAAACATTTTTAATAGAGCCGTTACTATTAATACTGATTACGCTTTTAGAAAACTTATTTGCTTTTTTCAACGTTAAGTTGTTTTAAAGCTTAAATTAAAAATGCTGATTAACAATGTATGTATTATTTTATTTTATTAATCCTACTTTCTTTTAACACATATTTCTTCATCCTGCACCTCCGATTCCGATTTCGGTTCCAGTTCCGATTCCGATAAACCAAATTTAAAACATCCGAAACCAAGTTCGGTTTCGATATCATCACTTCCGTAACATCCCTAGTTATTAAAATGAACGTCGTTTCGTGTTCGATGAATTCGGCTCCCAAATCAAGCTAAGTGGTATTTTGTTTTTCCACCAAGTATTTTTCAGCCCAGAGCCTGTATTCGAGCACTCTTATCCGCACTGGATTTACTGGCTTTTTCCACTGGACGGTAAAGGCCTAATTACTCTCTTTCACTATCTCCTACATTTGAGATCAGTTTTTATCGAAGGAGTCCATCTCATCGCACCATCTCCGCCTATTTTATTACACCTCTAATCAAATCAAATCAAATCATTTTTTTTTGCCCACATGAGCACTTATAAAACGTCGACAAGAGGTGCACGGTTTGGGTTGGTCATTTCCTATGGAGAAGAACCGACAAGAAACTCCACGGTTACTCTTTTTTAAAAATGGTTTGGTTTTACAATAGAAAGTAAAACGAGATAAAAAGTTAACAAGTGTTAACAAGCATCTAGAAACATTCACAAAACAATCGGTAAAAGATAAAAAATCTCCTCCCTCTGCTTACAACTTAGAGGAATATAATCGTTATATTATGTAATCAAATAGGCGGTGAGATCATTTTACTTCCTAGTTTAAAATCGTATCTCTTCTATCGGATTTAGAATAAGCTCTTAGAACTTAAACAAACACTGGGAGGCTGAAGAATTCTAAACTGTTTATTGGCATTCGGCTTAGCTCGGCAATGCTTCATTGAGCGCGTGTTATTTATGTATGTAGGTATATGATTGTATTTATACACCTGGGGATTTATTGTTTTATATATTGCATTGCAATCTTCTTTTTTTGCTTTATTCATTTTAGTTTTGTCACCAGTAATACTACATTAGTGTTTTTTTTTTGTTAGCCAATCCCTCGCAGATTATAAATGCTGAAAATCAGGATTAATGTTTGTTTGTAGATCAATCACGCATCAACAACTTAACGGATTTGGATAAATTTGAACCACTTCTAGATTAGAACATACATAGCCTACCTTTATCCCGTTAGTAAGTTCCGTGGGATATTTTTTGACAATCCTGAAAACTTTGGAAGGCCTCCAACTAGGTGTAGCGACGACCTGGTTAAGGCTGCGGGATTATTATGATGATGTAAGTGAAGCCACTAGCAACTTAGTCCCAAATATTTTTCAAGATATATAATAAGTTTATTTTGGTTTGGGGGGATTTGCCGTAATCGCCACGCTTGGCAGGCGGGTTAGCGATCGCAGTTTGTTGTTAAAGTGCACAGAGACCGCTGCTGCCCATACTCCCTTACTCGCCTCTTACAACAACCACGGGAAGATATGGGATGGTGAAATTCCTTAAGTCCGACACCATACTGTACTATTTGACCTGGTGAAGGTTGCGGGGATCCACTGGATGCGAGACGCACGGGACCGGTCAATGTGGCGACGCTTGGGGGAGGCCTATGTCCAGCAGTGGACGTATTTCGGCTGATATGATGATGATGATTTGTATAAACAAATTATTATTATTACTCACCAGATTTTTTTAAACATCTATGTTTATTTCCAAATACCTGCAATCTTATGGTTATTTTATACTTTAGCATTGTTTTGTACATTAAACTATTAGTAAGTACTATGTACGCAAAATACGCGCTTAGACGTGGAGTTGCGGACACCAGCCCGTCTTAATCTAATCTAATCTAGTAAGTACTATTTTATTTCATACCCGGGTCTATTTCTTAAACAAATCTGTGCCAATCCTGCTAACATTGAAGTTGTAAGCTCTGGCAATGGGCAACCAATCGCAGTCTCTCAGTAAAAATAGTAGGTATTCTAGCTAAAATTATAGAGTTTGAAATAGAATGCTTCAGCCGAGTGGGTGTGGATAGATTTATCTGCGGATTGTCGATAGCTGTAACTTACGTACGCAGGTACTACGGACGTAAATGATTACACTTTCATACATTTTAACGTTGTTTCTCAGATATTCTTGTACGTGGCGGATTTCATGATTAATGGGTTTATTTTTTTGGATTAAGCGTGGAACTGATTTATGAATAAAGTTGTGAAATTAATTTACTGAAGATTTGAAATGATTTTCTTTAAACTTTTATGCATGCTTAAATATTCGAATTTCAATTCTTGCAAAAGTTTGCGTTAATTTTTCCAATGGTAACAATAAATCATCTATTTTGTATACATTAACGTGCGCAAAATCAGTCAGTTTGTGGGGAACCAATAATTACTTTGGGTTGGTCCCTCAGTAAAAGCTCTTTATTAACTAAGTAGGTAGTCGCACATTGACACCTTGAAAAATTGCCAATAAATTATATGTCATAAAATTTAATGTGTACTATACCTATACTGTAATTTTTAATTTGCTTGACTAAACTTACAACTGCCAATTACCTTATTTTTTTTAAATGTTGCAAGCACTGAGCATATTGTTGTAGGTAAGGCTCAATCATAAGTGACTCACTGACTCGATGTGACATGACTCCTCAATTTAATTTACTAATTGCTGTAAATAAATGTTTTCCTAATATAAACGTAATATATTTAAGTATAACAATAATCATACACATAGTACATAAACTTTGATTGTGTTATATAATCAATAAATGAGTAGAAACTAAATAAGGGCCGCTAGTTTCTTAACAAATGTTTTTTTTTTGCCGTGAAATAGTTCCATTTCCGATCTAATTCGATTTTCGATCAACTTTCGATCATTCAGAATAGTCAGGATACGACACTAGTTTTATGTAACGATAAATTGAAAACCCCCCAAATGTCAGTTTATCAATTAGTTTAATTTTCGATCTAATTCGATTTTCGATCAACTTTCGATCATTCAGAAGAGTCAGGATACGACACTATTTTTATGTAACGACTAGAGGATACCTCGCGGTTTCACCCACGTAGTTTCCGTTCCCGTGTGAATACAAGGATAAAAAGTAGCCTATGTCACCCGGGGATAAAGTAGCTTCCCAACGGTGAAAGAATTTTTGAAATCGGTCCAGTAATTTTGGAGCCTATTCGGTACAAACAAACAAACAAAAAAATCTTTCCTCTTTATAATTGGTATGGTATAGATAAATTGAAAACTCCCCAAATGTCAGTATTAAATTAAAAATCAGAGTATACAGACTAAAATCTCTCACACTCAGACTATTACGGCTATTCAAAGAACATTTAATCACACAACAGAAAATTTTGTACTAGCCACTTGACTGGACTGAACCCCGGCGTGACCTTTGACAGAAAAACAAAAGACGATGCGTACAAAAAAAGGCTTGAACGACTAGAACGTAATGCATAAGATTTATATTACATATTAGATTTTATTTATATACACGCTAAAACGGCTGAACGGATCTAGATAAAATTTGACACAGAGATAGATTATGGTCTGTTGTATTAACATAGGTTTCATTTTTCATTCGCTTTTTATCCTGGTATAATTTTCCCTTGGAATAAAAAAAAAAAACACTTTTCTCGCGGGCAAAGCCGCTGGCATAAGCTAATAAACACTATATATTTGAAATAATCTCTATGCACCGTCTATACATCTGGCTTTCATTAAATCTGTACTACCACATCGTGTTCTGATTGTGATACTGAAGATTATAATTGTGAGTAGGTACTGGAAGTCTTTTATTATCTACGCCACTGACACACACCTAATTGACGATATTATAACAATTAGGTACACAGGGCACTTAATCTCATTACTCCGTCATCATTTAATGATTATGTCATTTCCCGGCGGCGGCACACAAACAGTTAACTCAAACAACTGTCCATTAATTTGTTTATTTACTGGAACAGCGTCAATTTACACATCATTTGCACCAAGGTTGAAATAATTTCGCCATTTTGTTATTAAAACGTCCGCGGATGCGTTGTTTTGTTTGTTTATGAATTATGCGTCGAAAAGTTTGATATTTGCTTATGAATGAAAATATTATAGTTGATTTGGTACAAGGATATTTTTTGGCTTTTGAATGACAAGGTTAAGGGACGCTGTTTGTAAGTAAACATTTTGTGAGATTGTATTAAAATAGATTTATCGGAGGTCTTAGTTCCAATTTTGGCCTTACGCCAAAGACATTTGTACCAAAAAGTAGGTAAGCGGCGGCGCACCGCAGACAGAGAGGCCACTACGAACAAAGCGCTATTTTGCACGCACACATTGACATTATGATTTTACAGGGATTCTCCGGCAATATTGGACAGAGCTTAGTCGCAGCTGTCACGTGTGCTTTGTGCGGGCGTTTGTCACGAATGTCACGTCATTGACAAAGTACTGTAACAAGGTTTCATTTTTGTAGATTTTAAGTTATAAAGGTCATAAAAATTTTCAAGATGACAAGTTTCAATATCTAAAAAAATAATAAATTATATTAAGTCCATACACGAAATTGTACTATGTTTTAGAAAAGGCTATGAAACTTATTACCCTTCTAGATCTCAACTCTTCTTCGTCGAACTTGGCACCTTTTTCACATTTATGTATTAGTCGAATTGGTGCCTTTTCACATTATTGTTAATCGCTGCATCATTATCATTACACCATTGTTTTTTTTTTAATAGGCTCGCGCTTGACCACGATCTCACCTGATAGTAAGCGATGATGCGCTTCACGCACGCTTGCCTAGAAGTAACCTATTCACTCTAGACTGTAGTCATCGGGAAACACAGACTCCGGCAGGATAATGTATGTTTAGATCTAATTTAACCGATGTATTTATGTTTGTAAATTTAAATTCATTTTGAAAATCCCGAGGCGAAGCCACTCAATGTCGATGAGTCCGAAACTGAAAACCAATCTAAAAACTAATTATAAAGTCGCCGACACGACGGAATCGGAGTCAAGTAAATAATATCAATAATCGGTCGATCTTAGCTTATCTATGATCAGTCCAAACTCCAAATCCATAGGCAGACTATCTTAACATCCCTTGGGAAAGCTCAGTTCTCTTAAATAAGATCCCAAACATTTCCAACATCTAATCATAATCAATCTTAAGTTTATGTTTCTTGTTCTTAAACATTGAATTGTTTATGAGCCCAAAACAAAAGGTAATTGGCGGCTTTTATCTCTAACAATAAATAAAGAGAAGAGATTGCTATATAACAAAGTGCCATTAAAGTAACAAGTAAACATGTATTTATACAGGGTGGCCAAAAAGTCGTGGATCAAACGCAACTAGGGGTTAGATGGGGTCATCAGCTGCAAAAAATTGTTCTACGGGAGGTCCTTAAAGTCAACCCCTGCAGAGTTATAATTTACCTGCAGAGTTTATTTTTAAATAGGCTTAACCGAGTTTTATGGTTGGGTTAACTTTGGCCTTGCTACGAATGATCGTCCTCGAAAGATATCAAAGCCACGCATAGCCATGTGTAATATCTTTTTAGAACCCCTATTAAATGCGCCAAAACTTGTAATACAGGGTATTTTTTTTCTTAGTGGGGTCCAAAGTAAAAGTTATGGTTTGAGAAAAAACGTTTTCATATACATAATAATATCTTCAGCACACCTAATAAACAACCGATATAGCATGTCCAACGCAAGGACTCATCAGTACCAATCCAGTCAAAATTATAAAAAGATACAGAATGTAGATTTTATCGAATTTTAATAAGAATTAGGAAAAAGACAATTTTGACATAAAAATACAAAATAAATTATAACTCTGCAGGGGTTGACCTCCCGTAGAACATTTTTTTGCTCATGATGACCCCATCTTACTCCTAGTTGCGTTTGATCCACGACTTTTTGGCTACCCTGTATAAAATGTTTATAGTTTCAACAAAAGAGGCTCAATAGAACAAAACTTTGAACAAAGAATATTAAGTATATCATTCCAGGGTTTTTGGAAACGACTAAGCAAAAACGTTGTAAAATACTCACTTATTACGGTCAACGATATTTTTTACACAAAAATAAAAGTAATGAATAATGCTAGCATAAAAAGTAAAATTGCCTATTAACTTGGGCGGTTTCAAAACAAATAATGTCCCTACCAAATTGCGTTTAGTGATGCTAAATAATTAGTTCTTGAAAACAGAAGTCTGAGCTAGCAGTTAGCAAGAAGCCTATAAGTACTTTTTGCTGATAGAACGGTTTTTTCTGTTCCATAAAACTTACGCATCATTCTAGGTAATAAAGGTTTATGATTATGAATCTCTACTTGTCTCCATTTTCTTGTAAAATGTTTGAATTTTCAACAAATAAAAAACTTGTACTCTTGGTACTCTCATCGTGTTGATAGATCACATTGGGCCAGGCCATAAGTTTGCTCCGGTTACTGAAGGACGCCAAATCTATTGCCAAAATATTATGTTGATTTGATTTGTTGTTTTTTCCGCCAACTAATGCCACAAAGAGATTTGTCGGCAGTTTTACAGACTGGAGTTTTTACAAACCGGGCTATAGCTAAAATAGGCTTAAATGGGCTAAAATGGATAATAATAGTGTCGTAACTATTTTATTTATTACTCAGATAATAGAAAAATAACAAAAAGGCATTGTTTGTCATTTATAAAAATCCATACTTTAATATTATAAATGCACAAGCAACTCTGTCTGTCTATTTGTTATGTTTTCATGCCGAAATCGCTGAACAAATTTTAATGATTTTTTGTAGATACATTGGACGGGAGTACGTTCTCTTGGGATCATCTCCAACGTTACGTAGGCGAAGCCAGTGGGCAATAAATATCACCGTTGCTGGTTGCTTATGCATCATTCATCATGGTTCCCGAAGCAGTGACAAAAGCGGCGTCGGAACATGGACGGATGAATGTTGCATATTTTTGCAAGTTTTCATGTTACTATTCAGATAAGTTCGTAAGTATATTCAGCAGAATTTAAGGTAAAATGCTTTTGACTACATTTTGGGACTGGTCGAGGATAAGTTTTTTGACATAAATAGGAAAAAGATAAAGTTCCAAATACGAAAACGTGTCTGTTTTTTAACGCCACTTTATCTTTTTAAATTTGTGAACTTAGGGAAGGTAAAATTTTAAATTTTAAAAGAACACCGACACATTTTTATTTCATGCTACATAATTTATC
Source organism: Orthosia cruda (assembly GCA_964057195.1). Lineage (NCBI taxonomy): Eukaryota > Metazoa > Arthropoda > Insecta > Lepidoptera > Noctuidae > Orthosia > Orthosia cruda. The sequence goes on along the minus strand of OZ059830.1, from coordinate 8,935,430 downwards.
TATTAATAGATACGCTTTATCGACAATCTATTGAACACGTAATTATGACACGATATCTTGCGAAAACACCCCGATTCAAACAGTAAAACATCCCATAACTTTAGAACGTCTGAACGCTGATAGCTCAGAACACTCTCAAAAAGGCACCGTTCAAATAAAAAATAAATAAAATCAAAATCAGTTCATCCGTTTAGGAGCTATGATACCACAGACAGATACACAAAAAATAGAGGTACACATGTCAAACTTATAACACCCCTCTTTTTCCGTCGGGGGTTAAAAAGTAGGCCTTTGCCTCGAAATGATAAATTGTATGTGTCACAGTCGCTTCAACCAGTATTTTGCATGGGTAATATAATGGTTTTAGTACGAAAGCCGACTTCAGCATATTCGAGATAGTCTAAGCAGATGATAATTAATGAAATAACTTCTAGAAGTTATCGTTGGGGCATACAAGATTCTTTGGCATATTTTTGATATTTATTTACACAAAACTATTAAAATAATAATGTAAGCTCAAATAAACGTTTCCTTTATTTATTGAAATGTTGCCAACTCGAGCATCCTATAGATTGTGAAGTTCCAAGTATTATCCGCACTTCAGATATTGATATTATTTCTAGTAATTACAATATAATGTAACTATGTTAAGCAAGCAACATCTAGTATTGAAAAATGGTACTGAAACTCCTGTATAAAAACTTCGTTATTTTGCCGACTACGGCGAAGCCAAAAGAAAGGGTTATGATTTGAGCAGTCTATGTATGTATGTTTCTATTTACGTATGTTCCTTCGTAACGCCTAAACTATTCATCCGATTTTGATGAATAAGATGTCAATCGATTCGTTATTATAGCCCGAGTAACATACGATAAAAAACGTAGTGTAAAAGTTTTATTAAACGTTTTGCTTGTTTAAAATACGGTCAGCAGGGGTAAGATAACAGAAAGACTATTCAAAGTTTGAGAAGAGGTTTATGCATTGAAACTCGGAAATTACCTATTACTTAATTTGACAAATTATGAAGATTCAGAACCGAAAAAATCTGTGAAATATAAGATCTCCGTAAAGTTTTAGTCTCTTGATGGGAACGCACAACATTGCGGTATGAGGTATGCGGTGTCTGACACATAATAGGGAGTATGAAAATCGTCTAGAATGGTTTTTTGTTTCGACGCAGATGTGCATCAAGGTACTCCCCAGAGGAGGGTCCGATGGCGGACAGCCGCGGCGGTTTTGCGTTGAGTGCTAACGCGTGAACACTACAGGAGGAAACCGTGGAGTTTTAGTGGGTTGGAGTCCCACATAACTGCGCTATCTCCCCGTGGTAGCGCAGTATGCATGAGCATTTCCCCAAGATAAAAAAGGTGTGTATCAACGGTGACGCGCTCAGACGTGACGTCACAAGGCATAAATACAACGCAGTTTCATAGAAATTGTATGATTTTCAAATAAAATGTTCTATAAATATATCCGTAGAAAATTTTCTACTGAAAAAGGATCTCGTATGTGTCGTTCCGCTTGTTTTCAATAGCCTTTACTTCCAAAACTTGCCTACCTACGTTATCATCATCATTTCAGCCGAAAGACGTCCACTGCTGGACATAGGCCTCCCCCAGGCGTCACCACATTGACCGATCCCGTGCGTCTCGCATCCAGCGCATTCCCGCAACCTTAACCAGGTCATCAGTCCACCTAGTGGGAGGTCTTCCAACGTATCGTCTTCCGGTTCGCGGTCGCCATTCCAGAACTTTTCGGCCCCATCGGCCATCCGTTCTGCGAGCAATGTGCCCTGCCCACTGCCACTTAAGTTTGGCAATTCTTCGGGCTATGTCGGTAACTTTACCTACGTTATACCTGATTATATTTATTGTATCTATTTTTGCAAGCTCATTCTTACGCACTTGTAAAGTACTTTATAATCTATGCTCCTGCATGATTGCTCGCAGTTATCATCACATCATAATTCTCTGAGCGATTAATCGCATCATCTTCATCATACCGCGATGATTTATTGATTACCGCACTAACACTGCACATCTGGTTAATTTCCTTCGCCAGATATTTAACACTTTTAAATAACTTTTTGGATTTATTTTAGTCAAGCAATTTGCTTTACAGTAAAATCTCATTACAGTGTCTAGAAAATTAGTTTTTGTAATTTACATTTCTCGGACTTTTTATTACTTAAATAAGTGGAAATCTTTGAATAGGCTTCATTTTTATAACACTAACCATTTTCCTTCTTATAAACTTAATATTTTTTTAAAGAAAACATTTTATTTTTAATTTAATTTCTAACTTGATTCACTAGAAATGCCAGATTGTTAGAAACTTATTTAGTCTAATGATTTCATAGAAAACTGTGGTAAAATGCGAAATACCTACTTCAAAAATACTTTGCCTGCAGAGAACTTATTTACATCTAGTAACACCAATAAAATACAGGCATTTAAAACAACAAAGCTTTATCATCTGCCTAATCTTTTCCCAACAGTTGGATTCGGCTTCTAATCTTACCTGGTGCAGGTGAACTACCATCTTGCATGCAGCGACTGCCTTGATACGTGGTCGCTCACAATGGGCCTCATCAGAAGGCTTAAAGTAACCCGAAGAGCAATAGAGAGGGCTATGCTCGGCGATTCCTTGCGTGATCGCATCAGAAATGAGGATATCTATAGGAGTACCAAAATTACCGACATAGCCCGAAGAACTGCAATACTTAAGTAGCACAGGACAGGGTACATTGCTCGTAGAACGGATGGTCGATGTGGCTGAAAAGTTCTGGAGTGGAGACTGCAAATCGAAAGACGATGCGTTGGAAGGCCTCCCGACCTATTACCTGGTTAAGGTTGCGGGGATCCGCTGGATGCGAGAGGCACGGAACCGGGCAATATGGCTAAACTTCAGTATGACTTCGTTCAGCAGTCGACGTCTTTCGGCTGAAATGATAATGACTGCCTTTCTGACCTCAACCCTAACAACCGTATAACGCGATTCCCCTTAGAAAAATGAATATCAGGCTTGCGGGAATCCTGACTATCAAAAATCTACGACATCCGGAACCAACGGCTTAAACAACATGTTTACCTAAACAAAGAGGCAAGCCAAGGAAAAAATTTGTGTATTTCTCCATTTGTTTTAATATTCCTTGATGTGTCTTGGAAGTAAAGCTGGTTGTAAAACCCTGGAAGTGGCAGAGGCATGCATCATCCAAAACATAACATAAACAGAGCAAGCGCGCTCATCAAAAAGCCACAACTCCGCACGCGGAACAAACATATCTCATTCCTGAAGTTTACAAATGCATCCATTCTACGTGTTTATCATAAAAACAATTCATGTTCATTAGTTATTTTGAAAGTGGTTCTAAAAGTTTTGACAATTTCTGATGAGGATATAATATTAACGAATTGAAAACTTTTTGAATCCGGTCATTATTCAATTACAGTCATCATCATATATCAGACAAAAGGCGTCCACTACAGAATAATCGCCGGTGTCTATATTTCCCTTCAGCTACAATCTAGGAGTCTTTAAGTCAAGAGTGAATAGGTTATTTCTAGGCAAACAGCCTACAAAATGTAAAAAAAAACACATTGTCGTTCACTAAGTCTTGCCACATCGACCGGTCCTTAGTTTCACGCATTCAGCGGGCTTCTGTGGTGGCCCTTATTCGCAGGCTTATAACGTATCTTGCAAGAGCAAAACGATAGCGATTTTAACATTAACATTAGAAACGGGATATTTAGGCGCAGGTCACATAGAAATGGCGTCGGGCGCGGACATAGCACGGGCGGCTTCCATTTCCATTCAAATTTCATATATCCGTGATCATGGTGCTTGCAACAGCACTGAAATATCGGAAACTCGCTACAAACAGTAAACATGGTAAATATCCCGTTTCTAATGCTAATGTTAGTGACCATGAAAGTTTAAAAACTGATAGCGTTTTTTTCGCAATAATTGCTCTTCAATACAGAAGTTTTAGAGATCTTGGCCGTTTTTTTTTAAATAAGTGCATTAGATAAACAGCGAGCGATTAGCAAACGATTGCGTAGGACCTACCTGCTGGAATATTGTATAACTATACATGTTGGAATTACCTGCTACCTACTCTGCAGGTAATTCCAACTTTTATGACATAAAGCGTGTTTCTTACGTAATAAGCCTGCAGTTATCCAAGTGACTTGAGAGAGGCCTTCCAATACTGTATTTTTTTATTAAAAGACATAAAAAAACAATAATGAGAATGTATGATACGGTTATAATATTCATAGCAAATCTTTGTGTCTCTGAAGTTGGCTCTGTTAACTATTGCGCAAGAAACAGTTTAACTGCATAGAGTAAGCGAGAAAGGATGAGACAAACGTAAGCGAGTGAAAGAGACAGTTATAAAATGCTATTTTCCCTTTCAATATTGACACAAAAATAGCTACTGCGCAGGCTCTTGCAGCCAATTCAGAGACACAAACATCCGTTGTGAATATTATAGCAATCATTGTAGAAACTATGCAAAGTTTCTAGAAATTATTGCTTATTGATTATATTGCTTGCTATTTTGTTACCAATTACTACTCGATGTGTAAATAACCACCCACTATACAAATTCCTTCTTTACGATAATTAATTCAATTCTGCGAAACACTAGCATAAATAATACAAAAAGGGGTAAAAGGTTAAAGGTTGGTAATTCCTTCAATAAATTAATTTGTTCACTTCAATGCCAATCGCAATCAATAATGAAGGATAAGTGAACAGTACACGAAGACAATCGAGAGAGATGTTGCGTTCTAGTTGCAAATGAACATGGCCTCCAACGCTTCCGGTCTAGTTTCGACTAGTTTTCAAACTTTGTCTGGAAGCCGGCGATAAGTGATCGATGGAAACACCTCAAATTGATTAATTATGTAAATTTAAGTGGACGGAATTGAAAGAATAAGAGAAGGAAGTAGAATCAGGTAAAATGTATCAATCGGATACAGCATTGATATTATGAAAAGTCGGTTGTAGGCAGTCATGGGGACTGCCGACAAAAGTGAAAACCTAAATCTCTGGAATAACTGTGTTTGTGTGTGACAGACTGGTGATGCCTAACACGGTTATTTCGTCAAACGTATGCCAATTTGTGATTGTATTTTTAGATAGCTTATTAACAATTTTTATGATTTATTGCGTGCCTACTTCCAAGAAGAATTTTTATGGCTACAATTTACATCTACTCCACTTTTATTTTAATATAATCTACATTCGTTGCAAATAAATGATTTGATTGATTGATTTGATGACGGTTTCACAAAAGCTTGTCGCTGACGCCAACCCATAAGTTTTGCTCCGTCCAAAAACAGCTCAAAGCGGCTAAAAAAGTTTTCACTCCAAAAATCTCACAATGAAAATTAAGGTATTGTGAACTTGAAGTGAGTTGTTAATCCCTAGCTTTAGGTAGAATGGCAGCAGAATTGAAGACCCTTCACTTAAGGCTTATATATATCCCTAATGTTAACGCAGTACTGGCCGAGCGCCCGCCAAATTTGAACCATAATATCAATATTGAACCTCCTTTTGGACAGTATTCTTCAAATATTCTTTGATTTACATATGCTATTTCAGTTATGAAGAAATTCCAGCCATCAATTTTTCTTTGTAAAAATATTTTAAACATCCAAGTCGTTTTGGAAAAGTATCCAAAAGTAGCGAAAAAATATCGTATTGTTACTTATTTTTTTATAGCAATACTATTAGTTACACGAAAAAATCATGTTTCACAAATAATGTAAATGAATCAAGCTAGCCGTTCCTAGCCCTTACTAAGGAATATGCTTTAGAAAGTAATCGTTTTACGGCACTAAATCTGTGCAAGCCCTTAAGTTTTCATGGAGAGATTTAAACAGAATCCACCAGCAGGAAAATGGACTAACATTGGCAACGTATTTAGTTCAATAGAGAAACCTGAATGATGCAATACAAAGAAGAAGCATAAATCTGAAATAAAAGATAATATTACCGAGATTTCTGAACAAACATTGTAAGAACTTTGATATTCACTCGAGCGCATCTGACTGGCTGCGATCCAAAGCCCTGGCTTTATTTATTTACATACACTGTTTACCTTTACAAAATTATATAGACGATGATGATAGACGACAAGTGACGGACGTGGAAACGATTGGAAGTAATGAAACAGTTTGTCTGAGGCTACCCTTTCATCATATACGGTGCAAATATAAACACTACGAAGATTTGTAACATGCCCCAGTTACACACGATTTACTTTTTAATTCACACTCAACTAAACAGACTGCCGGTTACTGGAACATTTCTTGGCATTGGAAAAACATTGGTCGTGAAATAGAGCTGTAAACATTTTGGTTCTTAATTAGATTCGGAGATGGAATTATTAAAGGCGGACAGATTTAGTGGTAGAACAACATAAAACTTGTGTCAAACACTGGCTAATAATTAATGTACATTTACGTTATTTCAATTATGCAATCGATGATGTTGATACGACAAAACTTTGATAAAACAAACAAAAACAAGTCTAGGAACTTTCGACAAATATAAAGTCTGACTTAGTTGATACTAGCACTATTTCGTGGCGTTGCTTACGTGACTTTTCTCACAGGGACCTTTTTTTTTATAAAAAAGAAGCTTATGGTTCTCAGCGATAGTGTAGCTTACTATCAATGAAAGACGTTTTATAATCGGCTCCCTTCTGCCAGATATTACATCAACATTACAAACAATGAAGGTTACAAAAAAAAAACATGCTGTGCAGTCGGAAAATACTGGCGCGAATATGTATCCTCCGACTGCACAGCATGATTTCCTTGTTGTTTACGTATTTTTAGTTCGCTGCTTAAGCAGACGGCTTTTTCAAAATTAACTTTTTTATTTATAACTTTTTAGTATACGTGGTTTTTTTTCGAATTAGGTACATTTAAATATAATAAGTGTTATATAAATATTTTAAAATTTTCATGTAGTTAATGACACTCGCAAGGTTAAGACGAATCGATTGACGTAAAAATCATCAAAATCGGCCAACGCGTTTGGTCTCTAGAACGCCACTTAGAAAGAAAGAAAGAAAGAAAAATATTTATTTGTGACCCGCACAGGAGACACGAGATAAGCAACACAAACAATATTAAAAAAATAAAATAAATAACCCCGTGCGAGACCCCAAAAAGGCACCAACAACAACAACCACAACCAACACAGGCATAGGAACCAACACACATATATACATAGACTGATAAACACATTACCCTCCTTCGGCAGTCTGGTAAATTAAAATAGCCTTTTATTCATATCAACACACTAATCTATTACTTTTCGTAATCTAGTCTAAAATTTGATTCTTGGTAATTTTTTGCAGATCTTTTTGGTCTATATGCGTCCTCCAACCTTTTCCATTCGTGTCTTTCTTGAGGCACTCTGTTCCACATCATTCCTGCCACTTGTCTGATGTTGTCGTGCCATCTTTTCCGTGGTCTTCCTCTTTTCCTTTTTCCTTCTCTTGTCACAGTTTTACTCATACTTAAACAACGAAGTTTATCTCTTCATAATATTAGTTCAGAAGTATATACTCAATACTTTATTGCATTCCATATGTATTACATAGATGGTATAGACATGGTAAAAGATCAATATGGACCCCGTCGGGCACAACAAAAAATAGGAGAGAGGAAGAGGGCCAAGTAGCATTTCAAGGCATTACATAGTATCAAAAAATTAATAAAAATATTACAAATGTCAAATTGGATGTATAATTATGTCTGTGTTTATAGGTATGATATATTGATTGAATAGGAATAGTAAATAAGTAATTATTATGAAATTGATTGAGGTATTTTCATTAAGATTAAATTATGTTATTGATGTTATTATATTTGGCTTTTGTAAGTACCTATTTCAAGCAATTTACCCATTTTATTATACAGGGTGTTTGGAAGGGAGCTGTACATACGCCTAGGGTAGAAACTAGGGATAGTCTGCTACCTACCCCCGCCCATTATATTGACCTTGGCCTCAAGGTTTTTTTTAAATTTATTATTATTTTTTATTTGACTTTTTTATGATTTTTTGACTAAAACTACCTGTAGCTCAAAATCTATCCATGGGACCGGTCGGCTAATGGTCTTGTTTTAATCGTTAGAGTCTTAGGGTCCTGCAAAAAAATATTTTACACCAGAAAATTGTGGAGAAGAAAAGTTATGGGCCTGAAGTACCGTAGTAAGGTAAAGAAATAATTTTAAGGGCAACTTTCTATGGGGTTTAAAAAAAAACTAACAGGGTTGGAGTTCTTCTGATTTTTTTAAAACATCCTCAGTCCATGCCCTTTCTAACGATATGCTAAAAGTGTTATTATCACTTTTAGTTTTAAAGTTATTAATTAATTTCCGCAACTAGGGCACTTCAAGCAAAAATTTCAACTAATGAAAATTAAATGTGTTCGATCGTAAAAGGATGGCATATGAAACAAAAAATTTGGTAATGACTAATGTCATTAAATTACAAATTTTAATTAATTACTAATTTTAATTAATTACAAATTTTGTTCAAATTGATGACCATTGACCTGTAAACATGCTCGGCACCTCTTCCTCATCTCCACGGTCACCGTTCTAAGCAGCAGTTCCTCGCGCATTGTATCGAATGCGGCGTGGATCCTGTTAATTAGAACCTCCCTTGTTGGTACTTCTTCTGCGTACACCAACTCTTTCGCCCTTCCCCAGACGTAGAAGTCGAGTGGGGTAAGGTCAGGCGACCTTGGGGGCCAGGGAATTGGCCCACCCCGACCAATCCAAGAATTAGGAAAGCAGTTGTCCAGAAGCTCCCTCACTGCTAGGCTCCAATGAGCAGGACAGCCGTCGTGCTGGAAGACTATGGGCCGATCTTCGTCAAACACTTCTTTCGCTAAATCAGGCAAATCGTTTTCGAGGAAATCTAAGTAGTTTTGCCCGTTTAGGTTGTCTGGCAAAAAGTGCGGCCCTATCAACCGATTACCGATGACGCCTGCCCATACGTTCACGGAGAACCTTCGTTGAAAACCTCTGTGCCTCTTGACTCTCAGGTTTTGATCTCTGGGTGCCCAGTGATGGAGATTGTGGTAATTTACAATTCCTTCCTTGTCAAACTTGGACTCGTCAGTCCAGAGAATACTCCGTAAAAAATTAATATCTTCCACGTCCGTATGGAGCAAGTGGCGGCAAAACTCCACCCTTCTTGCATAGTCGTTATCCTCTAAGCCTAAAACAATAAAAATATCAACGTTAGCGGTTTCCTTATGAATTAGTAGCTATGTAACATTGATTGCTATCTCTGTCTTTCCATTTCTCTCTCTCTCACACACATGCTCATGTTAATTTAAAAATTGCCTATGAAATTCACATGCTAGTTCATTACATAAGAGCTAAAAACAAAAACTTTATGTAAAAAATTACCTTGAACAGGGGTGTAGTGGAAAGGATGACGTCCATTTTCGCGAAGAACCGACCAGACTTTCCACACGCTTAAACCAAGCGTCCGGGCTACGGTTCTTACGCTTCTGGTCGGATCTTCCTCAAATTCAGCCAATATGCGTTCTTCCGCAGCCAAATTTGGTTGAAATCTGTTCACGGCTGGTTCCCGGAAATTTAAATTTCCGGTTTCTCGCAGACGCCGATAAGTTGAGCCAAACGTTTGGTGGTTAGGCACTCGCCGGTTAGGATACCGTTCTTGATAAATCCTCCGTGCCTCGCGCCCATTGCAATCAGCCATTCCATACACCACCAGCATGTCGGTGTACTCTTCACTGGTAAATCCAGCCATTTTGCCAACAACAAGGTAACAAATAACAAAACTTAACAAAAACGAAGTAATAACAAACTCAACAAAATTAACGAAAACAGTGGAGCGTCGTAACGGCAAGTACGTAAGTTAGCTAAGATGGGTAAATCTCGACTGACTAACAAAGACCCCAACGAGTTACCTGCCCGGCCCCGTCGACCCAAGAGCGAAAGAGACATGACATGACATGTTTTGTCTCTTACATGTTGATCTCGTGTAAGAGTGAGACAACAAATTTGCCAACTGTAGGCCAAACTGGTTTAAATTCTGGAAATTACATTTGTCTTACAAATGTCGACTCGTGGTGGTAAAAGTGCCCTAGTTGCGGAAATTAATTAATAACTTTAAAACTAAAAGTGATAAATACACTTTTAGCATATCGTTAGAAAGGGCATGGACTGAGGATGTTTTAAAAAAATCAGAAGAACTCCAACCCTGTTAGTTTTTTTTTAAACCCCATAGAAAGTTGCCCTTAAAATTATTTCTTTACCTTACTACGGTACTTCAGGCCCCATAACTTTTCTTCTCCACAATTTTCTGGTGTAAAATATTTTTTTGCAGGACCCTAAGACTCTAACGATTAAATCAAGACCATTAGCCGACCGGTCCCATGGATAGATTTTGAGCTACAGGTAGTTTTAGTCAAAAAATCATAAAAAAGTCAATTAAAAAATAATAATAAATTAAAAAAAAACCTTGAGGCCAAGGTCAATATAATGGGCGGGGGTAGGTAGCAGACTATCCCTAGTTTCTACCCTAGGCGTATGTACAGCTCCCTTCCAAACACCCTGTATATTTTTCGTAATTTTTGGTGGATAATTGAGGGATTTTTTTTATTTTGTAATCGATTTGTCATTAAAAAACTCCTTAACTGAGTAATATGACTTGGATTCAAGAAATTGTTTCACTTTATTAATAAATATATTTGTTTTGTTTATTTCTCTAATATCATTTGGCAGTTTGTTATAAATTTTTATGGACATTACTAAAGGGGTTGAGTGCATTTTAAGTCGGGATTGAGGTATGTTTATTTTCTTTTTGTTGTGTCTAAAATTAAATCTTGTTTGTGTTTCTTCGCAAGTTGTGTAAAAATCTGGATGCTTTCTGACAAATTTACATAATACTAGGATGTATATGTCTGGCAGTAGACAGCCTCTACTGACGGTTTATATAAGGTAGGTAGGTTAATCAAGTTCAGACTTGATTAACCTACCTATCTTATATAAACCATAAGTACAGGTACAAAAACAAGCCAGAACTTTCCCGACAAGTATTCTCCATTAGTCTACCAACAAATGAAACAAGGGCCAATTGTGCTTGCTTCAATAACAGAGATTTGTTCTGCGTCCGGATCAATTTGCTAAACGCCTATCACCTAAATTGTCTCGGCTCAGTTTACGCAACATAATTGATTCCATCATGAACGAACCCGTAACACAATGTTACAAGTCCACGGGTTAGCTCCTTCAAGATCAATTTATGTTCAAGTAATAATTTTATAATATATAATATAATATTAGACTTTTGATTTGGTATGAATCTTTTTTTCATTGAAAATATCATCATCATCATCATTTCAGCCGAAAGACGTCCACTGCTGGACATAATCCTCCCCCAGGCTTTGCCACATTGACCGATCCCGTGCGTCTCGCATCCAGCGCCTTCCCACAACCTTAACCAGGTCATCAGTCCACCTAGTGGGAGGCCTTCCAACCTATCGTCTTCCGGTTCGCGGTCGCCATTCCAGAACTGTTCTGCGAGCAATGTGCCCTGCCCACTGCCACTTAAGATTGGCAATTCTTCGGGCTATGTCGGTAACTTTGGTTCTTCTGCGGATATCATCATTTCTGACGTGATCATGCAAGGAATCATCATTTCTGAAGGTTATAAGTGAAAATATCATAAGAACCAATTTTACTATTTGAATATTGTTTTAAAAATGTTATGATTGTAGATCTTATTTATGATTTTGATGATTGGTTGGTATTAAACATTGTTTCTAAGTTTTGTTGCCATCACCTAAATACAGTGATTAAATAAATTATTTAGATTAATATTAATTTAACAATCTAGATTAAATAAATTAACAATCTGATAAGTGTAAAAAAAAGTAATGCTTGAAATAATAGGCTTTTTTATTTTATTTTAATAATTTTATAGAAAACTGTTAAAATACTAAAACTGAAAACAAAAATATTAATTTAAGTATGTAGGCTTATGTAAATTAGCTGCCGCCTGCGGCTCCGCCCGCGTGGCATTAGTTCTTCGCCCAATATCTTTTAATGTTCTTTTTATATAATTTTATCCCGTTTCGTTTCCGTACAGCAAGTATAACAGAACAAGTCAGAAGGAATGGACGTTAGTGGATGGGGCCCTATTGTAGTCAAACGCAAGCCTATCAATTAATATAAAAAGTAGAGAACAATAAGTACCTTATGTGAATTTTCCTCCGTTCGTTTCATCATCTTCGTAATCTAAACGCGAGATTGTCAATATTATAAGATAATGAACAAAGATTTAAAAGTATCATGATTGTTTATTTAATCTTTAAATACCCCTTCGTAGTCTCTGATTTAGCCCATCGTCTAAATTGTCTTGGCTCCGTTTACGCAACAAGATTGATTTCATCACGAACGGTTACCTTCTAGGAACTCAATGTACAATTTTGCTCCTCAAAGATAAATTTAGAAACTTGTGAAATGTTTTCGTTTGGGTAAAGGTCACGAGTTTACAATTTGACATTTATAAAAACTGAAAGGTATAATACTAGTTCTTTCAGATTATGTAGCTAATTGAATAATTAATTACTTTGAATTCTGGATAGTATATTGTGTCGTTGGGAACTTCAGCTGTGACAAACAGACAAACAAACGAAGTCGCACCATACCCTTTATGGTTCGAATATCTTTAATGAAAACTAGCAGACGCCTCGCGGTTTCACCTACGTAGTTCCCGTTCCCGTGGGGCGTTCAGTAGTTTTTAAGTTTATTCGCTACATACAAAAATATAAAAATACAAATCTTTCCTCTTTATAATATTAGTATAGAAGTATTGAAGTATAGATACAATTTCAGACATGCATTATCTAATCCTGATTCATTTTTTAACTATCTACATTATTTCAGCCCCAAATGAATTCCTCTACTGCCCAATAGTGCCAGGGTATCCGAGAAACTATATAATTATAGTGCCAATAAGGTCCAGAGTCATGCACCTAACTATTGATACAGCAAACTGCAAGCTCCTAGCTCCAAAGGGTTATGGTTATGGTAATACCCTACCGTGATTGTTAGTAGCCAGCCGTGTATATAGCCTAGCTATATTGACGTTTATGTCGATTTACGATTTAATCTGTTCACCCATTCAATCCAAGTTCACACATTTATTGTGTATATCACTTACTACCTTCTGCCAGTGGCTCCTACCGCGTGAAGTGTTTTATTATCCCAAGGGAACTTACTACTGAAATTAAATATCCTATTTCCTAATCACGGTAATGTTCTTTCTATCCGTGTGCCAATTTTCATTTAAATTCATTAAGTTCGCGGCGAGTAGACTAACAAACATCCATTCATTAAGACTTTCACATTTAAGTAATAGTAATTGCTTGTCTTTGACTTTGCTCGCGAGGTTGTCGACATGTGGGATGTGGACACAGTGATCATTGTACCGATAGTCGTGTCAGCCAATGGCTTAATAGCCACGAGCATCGACCAACATCTTAGAAGGCTCTCGTTAGGCGGCTGGGTCAAAGGTCTGAGCTAGAAAGCGATGGACATGGCACGTATTGTAAGGAGGTTCCTCTCTCTGGAGCCCTGACCGCTGGTGGTTTGGACCCTGTTCCCGATACCGGTGGGCCTCTATTTTCTCTTTGGCTTGTCATTCTGTAATTCAAAGAGGCCAATTCTTTGAATGATTTTCTTGAAACAAAACGCTTTGTTTCATATAAGCCTTATTACAATTGATTTCAAAACGACCTAGCTTATGCCTTAAAAGGGATTTATTATCTTTTCCTTAAAAAGATAGGTGGTGAGAATAGCTTTTTTGCCTAATGAAATCTGAGTAATAGTCAATTAAGCATTTTATTTGACGTCTTCTTCATCTTTATTCAAATCCAATATTCTGAAATTAAACATTTTTAGGAGTCGAAAGGAGCCTCGGATTACTGGATAATATCGCTATTGTGAATTTCAACATTGTAAAAGAAAAGAAAATAGTGAAATGGTTGCTTTCCAGAGCTGTAACTAGTGTCAATGATATAACACTAAAGATTGAGTCATTGTTAGAGCATTATGTTTCCAACCAAACTAATAAAGTTTATCTCTGGAAGCAGGAACGACTGACTGATCCGATAACCAACATTTTGTCACACATGAAAATCGACACTATCGCAAAGTATCAGAGCTTTTTATCCTGTAAATGCAAGCCTGTTGTAGAATAGGCCACGGAAGCGAATAGAAACATTAAACTGTATCATATACGAATGACATTTACAAATAACTAGCTTCTACCAGCGGCTTCGCCCACGTGAATGTCGAAAATTATCACAAGGCAACACATTCCCAGGATGATAAGTATCCTATGTGCTATTCCTGACTGTAATCAATCTATCTCTTCCTAATTTCATCCAGATCCGTCCAGCCGTTTGAGCGTGAAGAAGTAACAAACATACAAACACACACACAAACTTTCGCATTTATAATATTACTAGCTGACTCCTGGGGCTTCGCTCCCTTCAATAGGCTTCCTACCTACCTACCCTATCCTATCTACCCTACCAACCCTGACCTACCCTACCCTACACTACACTATACTACACTACCTACCCAACCCTTCCTACCCAACACTACCTACCCAACCCTACCTACCCAACCCTACCTACCCAACCCTACCTACCCAACCCTACCTACCCAACCCTACCTACCCAACCCTACCTACCCTACCTAATCATGTAGTACATATTTGTTATGTATCATCAAAAGTTTTCTTAGCGCACGCCAAAGAATGAATTTTATATGCAACCTTTTGCTACTTTGGGTTACATTATTGCAGTTTTCATAAGAATCTCTAATCTTTTTGGTCATAGTGGCTTCCACTTAAAAGGCAGATATATGCTATCAAGGACTTTTATTTAGAACTAATTAAGACAAACAATCCTACTGTACATTATATTTGTTGGCACCGCACGTGAAGATAGCTCTCAGAGGGCAGTTTTTTTTCCGACTTTCTAGATATTTATCGTTATATTATGACCAAATTACAAAAAATCATTATAAATTGTAGCCTATGTATTATTCTGATGTATAACCTATATTACTGTAAAGTTTCATCCAAATCCGTTTCGTAGTTTTTGCTTGAAAGAGTAACAAACATACATACATCCATCCATGTTTACAAACTTTCGCATTTATAATATTATAGTAGGAAGTAGGAAGTGTGATGCTGCTCATACCAAAACTTAAACGAAGTCAACAATAGAGCTATCCAGGTGGCCCCATAAAAGACGAAAAAGATTGAGTCAATTGGAAGAAAAGAAGAACAAGAAGAATACTAATATGATACCAACTTGTTTTCTATCAACACCACATCTCGTCACTTTGAAGCGGGAAATACACAAGAACACTTTCAAAATGTATCAAAGCATGTTCGGAAAGTTGAAGAACAGATAAACAAGCTGTTGGGAAAGCGAAGTTTATTTCTAACAAAAGTTTAGTCACTAGTCCCTGAGGCTGCTTCGGTATTAAGTACCATTTTGAGAAGATTAAATTTGCTTGTCTACACACAAATTGTTAGGCACAGTGGTGATTACTAGTGATGGTAGGCGTTTAAAGGAAAACGTTTTTCAAGTTTCCTCTAAAGAATCTGTACATCTTGAAAAGCAGCGAATGCGAAAAAATCAGACGTAATTTTGACGAAAGAAAAACTGCAGAACAGCTTCTCTGTTCTTCCCGTAATCCCATCAGCCTTCAAAGCAAAAGTGAACAGACTTCTTATTAGTTCGCATCATCTATCACTTTCAATCGAGCGTGATCAAAATCAAGAGCGGGGACATTCTTTCTTGTCTATTATTTATGTTCAGGAGCAGCGCTTTTGGTAGTTAGTTTACAAACCTACTATTTTGAAGAGCTCTGTAAATTGAAAATTCTTTTAGTCAAGCACAAAATCATATTCATTGATAACCGAAACCGTACTTACTCAAAAAGTAATCATGACATCCATCGCGAGAAGTAGATATGGATAGTTTCATCATCAAAAACTAAAAATAACTGACATTCTACTTAAAGTACATGACGAGTACTCGTATTTCTGCCCTTGATATATAATAAGGACCTGTCTAGACAAACGCAATAAAGAACCAACTCTAATACATAGCAACTTTCCTAATAATCTACGGAGTAAAAACAATCATCTTCATAGCACTGGAAGACATGTTCTTCACTTTCTTATTTCGTGTCCATCCAATTAATATTGAGTAGGACATACAATGATAAATTACTTGTATTACATGTGTGCCAATGACGATCGCAAGGGTAATGGGTAGTGATCACCTACCGCTGACTATGGACATCTGTATACTAGAGCGTATCTCTGGTATGCAGATGTCTAGAGGTGTATCGTCTCCTTTTTTATCCCGAACTACTACTTTTACCCTACTGTCGAACGAGGGTAATGTGTATATGAGTCTATGTAATTAAGTTTGTTCCTATGTGGCTTTCTAAAGACCAAACGCGTTGGCCGATTTTGATGATTCTTACGTCAATCGATTCGTCTTAACCTTGCGAGTGTCACTGGCTACATATTGGAAAATAGAAAAATGGCGGATTTTGAGCGACATATTGTGAGGGCCATCCCCATCGTGTGGGGTACCAAAATAAAGGGTTTTAAGAGGTGATTTCAAAAATATATAAAACTTATATGTTTATTGTACCTAAATCGAAAAAAAAAGTTATAAATAAAAAAAGTCTATTCAAAAAACCGAAAAGACCGGGCTGCTTTAAAAGCGAACTAAAAAGAAAGACGTAAACAAGAAGAAAATCATGCTATGCAGGCGGAGGATACATCTGTTTTTAGTGAGCCAGCTCGCGAATATATATCTTTCGATTGCACAGCGTGATTTACTTCTCGTTTACGTCTTTTTAGTTCGCTTCTTAAGCAGTCGGGTATTTTTATTTTTTTAAATAACTATTATTATTAAAAGAGGACTCTACAAGCTTCAATCGTTGGCTTAACCATAGTCATTCAAATGAATAACATTAGTATTCTACTTTGCAGTATTTAGCTACTTCATTTTGTAGCTTTGTAAGCTATGAAATCTTTCAAGGTCAGAGTAATGCCTCCGATAAAGGCAAATGAAAACTTTTAAAAGAAAAAGGAATAATTTCTAAAAGAAAAACATTCTCCACAATTTCTTCTCCACAGATTATATTCGGAAACAAAACTAACAATAAATAACTGTGCGGTTATATTTGTAGATCCATTTACCCTTACAATCTTAATTACATTTCGAAATCAAAAACAGATTTGCGCCACCGCCGTCATCACGGAATCGGCTGGTCATTTGAGCCTTCTCGTTAAGGGCCATTCTGTAAGGCCCCAAGTAATTCAAAACACGCGTAAATGGGTAAATGTTGCTACAGTTTGGGTCAAGTCGTTTTAACTAAACTTAAGATAAATTAGATTTGACCTCGCTTATTGCGTGTTTTAATGTAGGTAGTGGTGTTTTGTTGGAGGGATCAAACATGGTAAAGTTAATGTTCAATTTACAAATGCTTCCTGAATACATCATTTTAGCCGAAAAAAACGTACTTCTGAATACTAACAACAGTTCCTGAGCTCCTCAAAGTGTCGCTTAAATACATACATGTCACATTTATAATTTAACAAAAATTATAGCCATTTGGCGATACTGAAAAGTACAAGTTAGTACAGTACAACTATTTTCTTAATTTCCCTCGGCAATCATCACATTTCCGAATACAAACGAATGCTAATTTCCGTGTCCATCAACTATTAGATTTATCGGGTATTCAGAACTAAGTACTTTATTGTTGTTTTTCTTTTATTTTCGTGTGAACTATAGCTCTATAGCTGTAAGACTATTTTCCGGGCAACTGATAGAAATCCAACCACTGACGAAACACGAAGTTTACGGAGGGATATTTAGAAAATAGGTTTAGTGTATTCATATTTCACAGTAATAAGTGTTACACAACACAATTACAACACAAACACACATTTTTTATTAGGTAGGTATTAAAAGCAAAAATGAATTTGAAGTCTTTAGAATAAAAACGTTGAAATACACTAAAAGAACCGACGTGACATACTCGTAGATACAAAACTGTGGCATTTATTCACACCTAGGATACAAGAGCAAATGCTAATATACTGTACCCATTTATCAGTTTTATTTTATTTCGCTGAGAGCTTCATAAGAAAAACAAATCGGCGATAATTTTTCCTATTTATTTTTAGCAGACCAGTGACATGAAAAAATAAGACCTGTTTATAAGAAAGACCTTCATTAGTCTTAGTTTGTCGCTTTCTACAGACTTTATTAAAAAAAACCGAGCGTCCGATACCGCAGGGGCAGATGTCTATCCGATACTAATTTTACTGAAACCGAGCGCTGTGGGTCAGTACCACATTACAAGTATACTAATATTGAAAAGTATTGCAAGACTAAGTTATAGGTGAAAAACTTATTTTGATTTTCGAAGTAAAAACTTCTTTCGTTTACGGATTTTTGGTAGGGGCAAAACTTATGAGTTCGTCAGCGACATGCTGATGTGATGGCATACAGGCAATGACAGTCTGTCACACAAAAACAAAGTTATTCCAAAGTTTTAAGCTTATTCTTCTGTCGGCAGTCCTGATGATTTTCTATCTATTATTTTGTCTGGAGGCTCGAGTCGCCGTTCACAACAGCGTGCTGGTGCCTACACTTATGTATGGAAGTGAAGGTTGGGTATAGCAAAAAAGGCATAAAAGTAGGTTAAATACAGTAGAAATGCGTTCCTTGCGAAGTATGTGTGGAGTAACTTTAAATGATAGATTGATTAATGAGGTAATAAGACAACGTTGTGGTTTAAAAGAAGATGTAGTGACTAAAATTGTAAAGATAGTTTGGCCATGTTGAGAGGATGAATGAAACGCGACTAACGAACGGTATTTACAAGGCAGACGTGAATGGAAACGCCGGTAGGGGACGCCCTAGAAACACATACATAGACCTTATTGGTGATGTTCTTCAGAAAAGCCAGGTGTGCAGTACTCATAACCAGCGTGTTTGTATGACTAGATGTATGAATGTGAGTGAAGCAAAAGAAGTATATAAGGATCGTAGCAGGTGGCGTTCTGTAGTTTCTGCCTACCCACAAGAGAAAAAGGCGTGAGTTTATGTATGTATTTTCATCGAGTTTATGAAATCTTGTATAAAAGTTTTACTTACTCTACAAGTTTAAAAAGGATCGATCATGTCAAAGTGTTTGTTAACAATCTCCACTCAAATGTTTGCAAACCGCCGCAGACGGTAGTTATACAGGATAACAATCAATAGAAAACTGTTTTGCTCGGCAAGAGGGTAATAATTTCAGTTA
This sequence comes from Orthosia cruda, assembly GCA_964057195.1. Taxonomy (NCBI): domain Eukaryota; kingdom Metazoa; phylum Arthropoda; class Insecta; order Lepidoptera; family Noctuidae; genus Orthosia; species Orthosia cruda. Next base: position 8,916,000 of record OZ059830.1, on the reverse strand, counting down.
TAACACAAGAAAATGCCCTTTGTTTTCTTGCTAAGATGATTCATATATTAATGCTAATGGCTATGATTCAGCCTAATTTATTATATCTCCTCAGTTATCTTTAAGGATAAAAATACAATTAATTGTCAATCCGATTCGTTATTATTTTGTTGACACACCGAAATGAATATCTTCCTAATTACGAAGGTCATTTGTTATTACGGTTTAATTAACACCTAATTACATATGAATAAGATAATGTCTTGGTCCCCTACCTTTTTCCTTATAATGTACATTATTATTTATATATCGAAAATGTGTTTATCTTTTTCCATTATGTTTTCTCGTTTGAGGCCAACGATCAAGATCTGTCATTCCATCGACACGATGGAAGTTACTGAAAACGAATTGTATACTATTTTTAAATTTCCAAATTACGACTTTTGCGTAAAATAAAACTTTCGTATCTGCGCCCAATATCGAACCTTCTCCATAACTTCCTTTTTAGATAAAAATCGCGTTCAATATTCTCGAATGAAGAGCCTGGCAATAAATATTAGAATCTATCTATTAATATTTTATTTTGATGTCTTTGCCTTCGAGGTCGACCCCAACCCGCAAAGCCCCGTTAGACATTTTTAATGTAGTAAGATACCAATCATACTACTTCGTCAGAAGCGATTTCAAATAAATGTAAGAAATCCACGAAAGTCAATATTTTGGCTCTTCTAATTCTAAAACGTAATTTAATGATACGTTACAGGAAAACCCTCATCACAATAATAAAATTAATTATCAAAGTTATCTACATATTCATGTGTTTTATTGCCCCTAGGATTCACTTTCTATATTTAGAGTGTACCTCTGTAACCCTTCTAATTGTTCATTTTGAATTTATAACTCCCTCTAGGCCATTGATATTCCGCCTTTTAATTCCCTTTATTCCCGTCCGCTGGTTAATAGGAAAAACAGAATTACGAAATCAAACATATTTGTTTACGAGTGGCTTTCGTCTGATAAGATGCGATAGCATTTATCAGCTACGTGTAAAGATAGAAGATGGATATTAATTATCTATACTAATACTAATATAATTAATATTTAATATATATATATAATATAATATGTAATCTTTACTTATATTATAAAGAGGAAATATTTGTATTTTTGTTTTGCATTACATACAATGAATAAACTTAAAAACTACTGGACCGATTTCAAAAATTCTTTTACCGTTGGGAAGCTACACTATCTCCGGGTGACATAGGCTGCTTTTTATCTCTGTTTTCCCACGAGAACGGGAACTACAAGGGAGAAACCGCGATGCGTCCGATAGTGAGCTATATAGAAGTCAAGATAACTAATCAACTTCATTATTAAGCACTACCCAGAGCTATAAACAACCACTTTGTGTGCTTATACTCAGAAAGGAGCCAGAAAATTTTAGCGCCCATCTATAAGCTATCATCATACTAAATAATAAAGGCGAAAGTTTGTGAGTGTGTGTGTTTGTATGTTTCTTCACGCTCAAACAGCTAGACGGATCTGGAAATTTGGCGCAGAGATAGGTTATAGTCTAGAATAGCACATAGGATACTTTTTGCACCGGGAATATGATCCTCAGAATAATTTACAACATTCACTTTTATTATGCGTACAGCTAAGGAGTGGAATTCCCTGCCGGAGTCTGTGTTTCCCGACAGCTACAATCTGGGGGTCTTTAAGTCAAGAGTGAATAGGTTATTTCTAGGCAAGCGCGTTTCACCGTCGACCACATCATCGCTTACCATCAGGTGAGATAGTGGTCAAGCGCGAGCCTATTGGAAACAAAAAAAAAAAAAAAAATTCACGCGGGCGAACTCGCTGGCAGAATCTAGTTAATCATAGTCGTGAAATACCTAAGAAGCTTAATCTAGGAGCACTACGAAAACAAACTATTACTAACAATGAATAACATAAAAGCCAATTTATTTTACTAGTGTGTTAACAGTACCTACTCAAATATCAAAACAGGGCTAAAAGTACATAGAAAATGAGGATGTAGAACATAAAATGTATGATCTTTGATGCGTCCCATAACAATAATTCCTCTATAAATAAACATGTCATAATATCCCGAGGTGGACATTTTGGTCGTAATAAAATGCCACTTTTATACGAGTAAAAGTGGGACACTTTTATACGAGTAACAAACCTGTGATTGAAGGAAAACATTGTTAAGCAATGGACTGATAACTATCTAAAATTGGCCTAACTTAACACATTAGTTAGCAACCTGCATAACACAAGAAAAATTGTTCTTAACCGCCAAAATACCTGATGATAAAATACTTTGAACAGCAGTAAAAATTACGAGTCACCCAACTAACTTCGACTTTGATGGAGCCATAAAGATTTGTCAGATTTACTAACATACTTTGGCCATAAGTTTATATAAAAAACAAGCTGGCACAAACACGCCTCAAATGTGCACAAGAAGGAAATATTTCCAGGAAATATCAGGAAGTTTCTTAAAGTCAGGTTTCTGAAAACACATTAATGTTCCGTTATGTACCTAAATGCCTGTCATACCTGTTACTTTACCTAAAAGGTTACATGTCACGTCTGACACAGAAATTTCAAACATTGTAACTTCCATTATATCGTCATCAATGTATGAAATATTATCCGCTTAATTCTCAAACTTGTAACTTAATTAAAAACCATTAACAGCCAACGTTAATATTAACACAAATACTTCCAGAAGCATCACAAAGCGCCACTGCTTAATAATTAAAAAGAATCAAGGCAAAGTATCATTCTTGCGATGACTGCAGTCATAATACCAAAATTTAAGGTATTGATCTCGTGACTTTTCGATAATCTTGACAATCCTATGATTTTTGTTATTTACCTAGTCGCTATCGCGACGCTACCGTGGATAGAATATCATTTGTCTAGAGCGATAAGTGATACTTTTTAAACCTTTCACCCTGACTAAAATCTGCTGACCGTAGCCCTAACAAAAAAAAGACAGGAGCAGTTTAAAATATAAACCTTAAAAATTTTATTCACGCAAAAAGACTCAATTTATTCCAAATTAATTTTCGCTTGGTCGTTTGAAGGCCTGTCGTGCTCATTACGAGTTGGCCGGGCCTTAAGTGTGATTGACAGGTGCTATTGAATAATTGGATCTGAATCCATTGGCCAGTCAATCTCAATGGAATACAAATTGAGAATCGTAGTGGTATCGCTTTTGTAACAATACATTTTAAGGTTAGCTAGTGACGTTTATTGTTGATTTCTTAAGGCGATATATACGCCCCAATGTTAACGCAGTACTGGCCGTGCGCCCGCTCGATGCAAATATCAATATTGAACCTCCTTTTGAACAGTTTTGTTTGCAAAATATTATTTTATTTACATATGCTATGTTAGTTATGAAGAAATTCCAGCCATAAATGTTTCTGTGTAAAAATATTTTTAAACATCCAAGTCGTTTTGGAAAGTTTCCAAAACGACTTGGATTGGAAAATATCGTGTTGTTAATTATTTTTTTAAAGCAATACTATTAGTTACACGGAAAAACCTTGTGTTCAAAATTATGTACATGAATCAATATTTTTTTTTTTTTTTTTTCAAATCTTTTAACCTAGCCGTTACTAAGGAATATTCTTTAGAAAGTTACCGTTTTATGGCACTAAAGCGTATGTAGGCCCATAACTGATTAGCAGTTTTTAGGGTTCCGTAGCCGAAGGGTCCAAACGAAGCCCTATTGCTTTTACTCGTCTGTCCGCCTGTCCGTCTGTCTGTCCGCCTGTCCGTCGTGTGTCACACGGGTTTTACAGCCAAACGGTTAGAGAGTCTTCAAATTTTCACAATATAAGTATCTTGTTAACCCAAAGCTACACAAATCGTCATAAAATATTTTTAAATGTTTTTAAGGGAGGCTTCCATACAAGAAATTGAAATTTCCGCAGTCGATACGGTAAAGGGCTATTATTGGCTAAAGGTGACCAAAATACGTAAAAAAATAAAACGGTTATTAACTAGGTATCTTTTCTGATCCTTTCATCGTTTCCATTATAAGCCACTTAAGACCATTCTTTGTTGAAAATATCTATCTTTATGAATCTGCGATTTTCAAGTTCTAGCGTCTAATTTCACCAAAAAAACATGTTGATAACTAAGTAAATATACAAAATGTCTTAAACGGTGGTGTAATTCTATTAATAATAATCAACATAAAGTTTAATTGGTGTTATAAGTAGGTAATTAAATAATTATCACTAATGCTTAATTAATTTAATGAGGTACAATAACTCAATCAATTGATAACGCAAACATGCAGATCATGGATACTATTGTAAATTGAATTTGGTAAATATTCATTGATACATGGCTTGAATAAGGCTGATTGCATTGTCGTAAAATACTATAACTACGTTGTAGGCATAGTGTGACTGTAGTGTTTTTTAAATAACATCAAAAAGATATCACAGTGAAGCTTCAAATGCATAGAAACTCATAAAAACTGACTTTGGCAATGGATATGTGTTCAAAATTACAATCATGTAGCAAAAATACTGTCTGTTACAAAAACCTAGCAGATATCGAATTACCTTAACTGTTTCGATTCGGTTAATCGATCAATAAATCGTACTGCCATAATACCAAATCAGCCTATAAATAGTGTTTCCCAATGCTGGTACACACGCTTTGTTTCTTTGAGTGGAGGTGGACCATAGTCTACCACGCGGGCCTAGTGCGGAATGGATCGAAAGACATGTCTTAGAATTTCTGGTGCTAGGTCGTGCCGGTTTCCTCAAAATGTTTTATTGCCATTATAACAAGCAATCCCAAAAGCCTCAATCTTTATAAAACCTTTATAAATAACCAGAAAAGCTCAAACACTGCTCACTGAAATAATCAACCCCTTAAGCCATAATTCTTGCTGAACAGACAAAAAGATTCCCTCTTCAACCGTTAACAAAGCTGAAGCCACATGCTATCATCTTTATCTGTACCCATTCAACAGGTGACCTGGTATTCAAGAACTCTTTTACAAGGTCTTGCGCTCTTCAAACTTATTTTTCTTTCTTTTCATAAGTATTATAAAAAGGTGATTTGTAAAGGTTTTTCATAGGTGTGGTTTTTTTGCTCTTTGTATGTAGATAATTTTATGTTAAGATTGTTTAGAAATCAGAATCACTGCACCTTTATATTTTGTTCTAACGTTTCAATAACTCTCAGTCTGTTGCAGATTATACTAAACTAAATGTTCAGTATTCAACATTTATATCCGTAAGTCAAATACAAGTCAAGCTTACTTTTTAATTCTAGCAAATGTAAAAGAGTTATCGTTCCAATCTGGGAGCATGTCAATTTAAACTACCTTTTATGCCATCCCAAGCAACCACCTTAATTATCACTTTCTGTCTACCTAACATATAATTAACTAACCCAGCTTATTCCCCAGTGATGTTATCCAAATCCCCGTGGCACCTATTAGGCCGTTAAAGTTACGTGGGGACAGAATAGATAGATACAGAAGGTCAGCTATAAACCGAGCGAAAACGCATGCTCGCATAGATACGCATTTACAGATACCAAGTCAGTTTTTAAAGTTCCGTATCTGATGGGTCCAATCGGAGCCCTATGGCTGTCACGCACGTGTCTCTCTGCCTGTCTATCCGTCGTCTGTCACACAGGTTTTACAACCGAAAGGTTGAAGCTACAGTCTTCAAATTTTTCATAGTAGTGGCATCTTTTTGACCCAAAGCCATACAAATTATCAAATAATATTTTTAATGATTTTTTAGGGGGGCTTTCATGCAGCTAAAGGGAGCGCTTTTTTGCGCTTCTCCATACGTGTGTGAATGGGGTATCGTTGTTTTTGCTCTTTGAGTAGATAAATCATACTTTGAAGAATATTGGAAAACAAAGGAATGAGAAGCCACAAAAGTCAGTCAATTTTTTAACAAAATTTCGATCTGAAGAATTTTTTAACTTCCCAATGGGAAGTTGAACTTCGAATTTGTGTGATAATGTGCATTTTACTAACAAATACCAATACACTAATAAATCAGATTTTTTCTTTGAAATACCTTAATTTTTCCTATCACAACCCACTTAATTTTGAGGTTTGGTACGAAACCCTAAACATACGAAGTCCGACACGAACTTGGCCGTTTTTTTTTGGTTTCAGAAATCTAGAGTACCCTGTGTCGTGAGATTCAGTCTCTATTATCAAGAGGTTTCTAGCAGAACACACTGCCAGCCTTTTTTTTTAGTTTTGGATATCATCCAATGACTTCTCCCGCTCTAGGTTAAGCGTGTTCCTTCAGTTATTTGTGCCAGGGCCGCGGTAACTCTCTTTCAAATTTATCTGCGACCCCACAATGCCAGTTTATTATCGCTTGATGTTTGGCCATCCTTCTGTACCTACTTTCTTAGTGCCCTGAGGGTAAGTGGTCGAGTGATCACACCACTACTTCAGCCTGTTGCTCCCATTGAAGCAATTACGCCTGCAACACAATGTGCTAGCCAATTACTAGTGTTAGAATTAGGGATGTAACGACATAGGTGATGATAGTGGAACATACTACAGAGGAGAATTAGTTTTTTTTTATAATTATCTAAGAGTTACATGCCTATCAATATCATTGGACTTTTTATATCTATAGACCATACAAGATATGACTGTCACTTAGTTTGCAGCCCTCCTCCGGGTAACCGGAGGTCCGGAGGAGAACACCCCCAAGCTGTTACGAAGAATTCCACGGCGCTCCTTCTGCACATCCCACATGAACACAAAGATAAGTTACAAACATGTACTTATCACTCGCCATACAAAGAAAGGCAATCCAAGGAAGTGCCCGTCCTTATGGGCAACAATCGCTATCGCGAACAGGAGACGAAGCTCCGTACAGAATCCCACAGGCTTAGTTTGCATTAACAACAATCATTTCATCAATCTCATTTCTTTAAAGCATCACCATGTTTACTACTTAGACATGTTGCTTTGACCTTATGGTCTGAGTCAAGTAGCTGGTACAGATGAGAAAATTCTAACAGCTTTCTCAGATCATTTTCAGATTAAACCCACACAAAAAATGTTTTTAAATGATTGAAATTTATTTTACGACTCGATTCGTTCACACAGATTCTCTTAAATTAAATTACAGCAACGTCAACCAAAGCCATTTCAATAACTTCGTCACTTTCTTTGTGACAACTTTTGACTTTCTTGCTAACTTTGTGAATGATTTTTCAAAGTTATTCCTGTTATTGTTGTTCCCAGAACATTTTCACTAAGTATTACACCTAGCTATATTCATAAACATTTTGGTATTTATTTCTCTTATACATTTACTTGGGTGACAATAATTTCTTCATCGTGGTTAGAGCGACTTACATTGTCACTCATTGTGGTGGCTTTGTTGTTTTCTTTTCCTTTTATTAATATGTTTGTCTTTGTTTGTTTATTTCGTTTCTTTCTTTATTATTGTGTAAGGCGTACACGCCTGGTTGTTAAAAGAAATACAAAATATTTTATTGCTTTGCTTTTTCGACTTGTTTGTTTCTTTATATAAAATTAAACTCTTCAGGATTTCCCAGGGGCTTTTCCTCTAAACTAAGATGGACGAGATGTCAGATGTTCGCAATAATAAATCAATCTCAAGCCATTTTCTATGTTTTTCTATTGAAATATTGATTTATTTAAACTTTTCTCTGTTTTATTGCCATAGAAACAAAAAAGGTTTACGTGCTAAAGAATATTCTTCTCTGGCTTATTGTCGATCTTATCACAAGGGTGACTATTGTAACGTGGATATTGTAAGTGTTTAGTGATTTACCACAAGTATTACCAATAAAATTTTCCTGTCTTCACCTATTGACGCTCTTGCTCGGGGAATTCCTTTGAATATGATATATTTGTCTCTCGTAATACTTACAAAACCTTTTCTTTGAATAAATGCTTACTGTCTAGCCTTGCATATTGAATTGGAAGAATTCTGCTACAAGTTATATGACCCTTCTTAGTAGTTGATAGATTGAGTCCCCAGTTCCCCTCTTATCATGCTCTATTTCTCTATCAATTAACCTAATAAAAGGAACCGTTACTGCTTCGAGTATCATGAAACCTCTCAAGAGATTCTTCGACTCGTAAGAGAATCTTACATCCCTAGATACCCGGAAGGTTTGTATATTATTTTGTAATATGTGAGGAAACAATACGACATAAATAAAAACGCTTGATATTAGTATAAAGTTTTAAATAACTTCTATACGGGCTGAAAAAAAAAATGAAAAAAAAATTCACTGTACCAATACGGGTTAAACACGTGTTTAGATAAATAGTTGTGATGGGCTTACTATGCGTTTAGTACTAGCCCTGGAATCACGGAAGAAAAAATCAACTGCTGATGCCATATATTTATGTTTGCGTAACTTGACAAAATTTACTGACCAGTTGTTTTATTTTTTTGTTTTATTAAACGTGGTTCATAATGACAAGTACAATGGCCCCATTTCAAGAATTGCGTTATTTTATTAATACATAAGATAGGTAGTGAATAATAATTTTCGCAACATAAAAGTCATTATTTCGACCAACACGTCAATGACCTCTATTAACAACATTGGTTCCCAGAATTGAATGATAAACTGTACTTAGGCTACGCGTAGTCGGACGACTAAATTAAAACAATAACCCAGTGACATATCGTGACTTGGCCTAACACGCAACTCGGCCTTGGGGAAATATGTCACCGAAACTTATTACAGTCTATTCATTAACGCCCGATGCGTGTACTTAAAACACAAGCCAAGTTGTTGTACAAGTTGTATTTTTGAATAATGTACTGACCAACGTCGAAAATAATAAAAATGAATATTTTTATCACGCATACGCGTATTAGATATCTTCTAACCATTAGGTTAAGACAAGTTAACTGCATAGGCTTAGCTTGCTACGAAGCCTACGTAACAGCGCTACGCCAGACCTGCTACGTAACAGTGCTACGCTAGACTTGCTACGCAACAATGCTACGATAGACTTGCTACGCAATACTCTACGAAAGGCTTTGCTACGAAGAGACTATCAACCAATCTATCTAGCTTTTTAATAACTGCGTGAATATTGTTGTTAGATGCCAGTTTATCCGAATGGAGCAGAGTACCAGTATTTAACAAGGAAAAAAGTAACAAAGTAGTAGAAAGGAAGTAGGAAAACAGAGTAGTTAACACGATATCCCTAAGGTACTATGCGCCATTAAAAATAAAATGTGCTAAATAAATAGAGACCGGGTGCATATAGTATTTGCATATTTGATAATTATCGTCTACAAAGTTGTTACATTTTTGTAAGGATAATTCATGATTGAATATGTCACTAATTGTATGCTGATTTAGAAAAAAAAAGTTTTCTAAAACTTTAGTGTTGCTTAAGTTACAAATTTTCATGTATATTTTACAAATTTTGTTGCATATTTTAGGCATTTCCCATGCTAATTTCAAACTTTTTATGTTGCATATAACCCGGGCCGGGCAGTAATAAGCATTGGAAAAGATGAAGATTTTTGCATGTGTTAGAATTTGAAGTATGTGCGACGTCATAAATCATTAATTTTCATTTTTCAATGGTTTGCTACATAATACATACCTGTCACATTTATTAAGCACCTACCGGCAAATGTCTAAGTACCTACCTTAATTATTATTGTGGTGTCAACTACCTTCAAATGTAAAGAGTACCCTCCTTTATCTAAGTAAATATTGTTGTGTGTACAGGAAATAACTCTTAACTTATATTTAAGCCACGTTGATAATATTCCTATAAATGATTACGTAATTTGTAATGATCATTGTGATGTATCCTGGATTTATTAGTATTATAAATCCAGGATACATCTATCATATCATCATCTATATAATGCTATATTAGTATTATAAGTCCTTTGAAACAATTATTACAATACTGTCTGTTAGTATCAATATTCTTTCGAATATTGATCAAGAATTGCTATATAGGCGATATTAAATTCCTTAATTGTCTTGATACGTTTTAAAACATATTCACTTCTTAGTAATTGATTATTGTTCACCTAATTTTAAGATTATTTGAAGCAATATAGAAAATGACGGGATAACGCGCCATTTTCTCATATTGGACGTATTGAGACACAGATAGACTCGATATTATAAAATATTGTGTAATAGCGGACTTACTTTTTTGTAAACTACAAGCTAGTACATGCTAAATATTGTTATTTAGAAGTATACTACTTTATAATACTTGGTGTAAGATCGACTACACAAGACTAATGTAAGTTAGTTGATATTATAACTTTATTATTTCCAATGGTTGTGTTGAAGCTGTATCTATATCGTATTATGGCCATAGCCTTTATTCCTAATATGTTATATTGATTTAAGGGCTACTCTGTCCTTTGCCTTATCCTTGTCATTTAAAATCTATAATATTGTAAATACTTTGTGTTAAAAAAAAAAAAAGATATCGACAAATACTACGTGCAAGCTTCCGTGGGGTTTGTTGCCCTTCTTCCCCACGAGAACTAGTCTAGCGAACGGGCAGTAAGCTCAATGAGCCTTCTAAATATGAATTAATTGACAAGCCTTACTTAAATAAATACCCAGTCTTGTCTTTCTGTGCTTTTATTCATAAAACCCTTTCCTTACACACCACATACATTAGAACACACAGTAAATAACCCCAATAACCATCTTGACATTCAAAGCTTGCTGTCTTGGTAGATACCAATACTTGTATATAGAATTCCATTCATGATTCTAACACATGCTTTCAAAAGTATTACAACTTAAATAAAATAAGTAATTATAAAGAATACTCCTCGTTCAACAAAGTTTCAACGAGTGGTTGTCGACATAGTTTCTCAACTTATTTTCACGCCTTTACGAATTAAGTGAAACTTTGTATTTCCTCCGCTTACAGACAGTGTTTTCAGCAGCTGCCTGACAACTTTTATAATATCTTTGATTCTAGCAGCTGAAGCCACGAATTTTCCGGCATATTTTTTCCTTTTCCAATTTTCATTTTATTTTCTTTGCCTTTTGGAGTAGTTTTGAAACTCATATGAAGACACACTTTTTTATTTCTTTAGCTAAGTATTTGTGCCATGTTAACCTAATCGCGTATTAGGCTTTTTTAATGCAAACGATGTCACCCCATATGATAGCTTTTCAACGTAGGTAGGATTGTTCTTTCATTATAAGAAATCTGTTTTATTATTCAGTTAATTCATATTGGTTACTGGGTTTTAAGACCATAATAGACCTCCTCCTTAATCAAAATCTATTTGACAGTAAAACCAAGAGCACTATATTTTATAGACACAATGTGTGTGTTATTCGTTAAATTCGAATATAACATACACTAAATTACCTTAATAAAGCTTCACCCTTTCACCCTCTAAACCCATATCAAAAATGTTTTATCGTAACTTAGCCCTAAAAGTCTTTATTGTTTCATAAAATACTGAAATTTTATGTCAAGCACTAGCAAAAGCCTAGCCCATTCGAGATAACGGCTCCCAAATATTATAAAGCTTTGTAAAGCCCGCATGGAAATGTCAGTTCTGCTGCAAAACTGTCAACTGCCGTAAAATATATAAAAGCAGGCAATATTATGAAAGTAAAACATTATGGTCTAACAATAATACCGTAAAATATTTTAAGTAATAGTACTCATTTTTTGTTGTGAGAGAAATCGATTTTTCTTTAGAAAATTTTATATGTAACCCTACTTGAATGTATTTGTTATACATTTGAATAGTAAATGCGCTTCGTTCTCGGGTTTCTCCTATATTAAAATGTATTCCGAATCTCGTGACATACATGGCCACGAATAGTCTAAAATCTTAAAGAGATAAAAGTACTTTTTAAATATTACTGACTGATATTGTAAGACGTTGTTTTACGGCTTGTAAAGAAGATTATTTCTGTTCAATTACAATTTCTCAGCATGAAAATAAACATTTATTTTTCTTTTCGAAAATAAAAATCATAATAACATCTCTTAAGCCTCAACTACGCAGAAAACTTACAGGTCTACAGAGATTATTCGATGAAAATATGTTTATAATGATAGGTACTTTGTTACAAATTATTTATTCAAAACTAACAGAAAGTCAGAGAGTGTTCATCGCACAGAAAAAATGCATCCGCGCCATAGCGGGAATACGCCCATGGGAATCTTGCAAACCAATTTTCAGAAAGTTCAAGATACTAACCCTTCCAAGCCTATACATCTTTGAATGCGCTAAATTTGTTAAAATTCATCCTGAATTATTTAAAAAAGCTCATGAACTGTATGCAAAAACTAATAGGCACAAAAATACAATAGTTTTGCCAATAATCCCTAGGACAGCACTGTATACTAAAAATAGCTATGCAATGTGTGGTCGCATATTCAATGCTATACCTGACACCATCAAAAACTTACCAGTTAATAAATTTTCAAGATATCTTAAGTTATGGCTATTGGATAAGAATTTCTACTCTGTAAGCGACATATTTAATAAGGAGTTGAATAGGTAATTAATAACACCTTTATTTTATTTCTTTTACCCTCGGACATCAATATTTTTTATAATTTATTTAATAATGTACCTACATATAATCAATTTCTCAATTGTAATTTACTAATTATAACTATAATAGAATTGTATAATTATAAATAAATATTAACCCAAATGTTTGCATGTCACATTATTATGACTAAGTGTTATGGATCTGTATTATTATTTATGTTAAGACCAAAATTGTACCAACACTTATTGCGAATAAACTGATTTGATTTGATTTGATTTGATTTAACTAGCAAATCCGAAAGATAAAGTAGGCGCAAGAAGTTTTCAATTTTATGTAACATTTTATAAAAATATAATTTATTTACGTTGATAAATAAGTAATGATCCTTGACGATGTCCAACGACATACCTACTCAAATTTACGTTTTATTATTCTTTGCTATGGTCCGCTATCCCAATCCTGAGCAGAAGCCTCCCATTCTCGTCTTTGGCGAATCCGCGCCTAATTCGACTTCCGTCCAGTTGACCCATGAAAATGTCTTATCTCACACATAAACCCCTACAAACAACTTAATTTTGTAATCTTTCCGATACAGCAATATTGTTTACACGAGAATATTTCGATCTTCTTGTTTCTCCCCACGCAGAACATCAATATTGTGCTCCAACAGACTTACTACCGTCATACCCTTATTAAATGGATCAATGCCTCCATCTTTATCGAAGACAATATATATACGGAATCTAATTTGGATTACGCTGAGTAGTCGACGAATAAATTCCTTTTAAGGCGTATTGCAAACAAAATAGATTTGCCTTGCTTGTATCGTGAGTTAAATTAGATCAACAAGTGTATTTTATCAATGGGGATTTATCGCTAAAGTTTTTATTAACGTTCTGGATAAATCGGAATTTTCTTTCAGGAATCGTAGTCTTTAGTAGCGAAGCGGGCGTTCTGAAATTGGACCAAAAATTTTCACACCAACTAAAACCTAATCTCTGTTAGATTAGGTTTGAACCCCAGAAGAGCTACACTGTTGTATACTTAATTATTATTATTACATTATAAACACAGGACAAACATTTATAAAACAAGTTTACAATGGCCGTTCTATAATAATGCTAATAGGTACTAAGCATCCGTAATGTGTTTTAGTAGTGAAAACTGTATACTTTAATAATAATTTAAAATTAACGTTTGTTCGTTAATTTATTAATATTTAGGGACAAATTAATAGTCTAGTGGGCTATATTCCGTAAATAAAATACTGTTCAGAATCCCACGCTAAACGAAAATTAATTATTCATATGTGGGGCTAACGTGTTGATAGAACAAACACAATAGTTTGAATTATTTACCACCGGACTAATTAAACAACTAGTTGCAATGGAAATGTGAACGAAGCTTTACTTAGTGAAGTATATTATTATGCTTAAACAAAATATATTTCAGTACGCAAGAGATTCGAAATATAACTCATAATGGACATTGTTTTGAATTCGTAGAAATATTTACCGAAATTTACATTGTCACATAAAATAAATAAATTAAAGGATATACTGCGATTTAGTAGCAACATAATTACGTAGTGTAGATACTCTCTCCTACTTATTTGCTGTATCCATTGATACGATCAATTATTTGTTTATTTTTTTTTGATTTTATTAGTTTGTTTTTTCTTTCGTTTGTGTTTATTGTATGGCAAGTTAACGTAGTCACAGATAATATAATACTAGCATACAAATGCCTCATACCATACAAAGAAACCATGCCGACGTAAATAGAGTGTTTCATCTGATTATACTGATTAGATTTTGTAAATCGATCGCGTTCGGTTCCGTTCCACCATCGTCGGTCTGTGCCATAGTACAATGCAATGCAATAATTATGGGCACAAAAAAATCAATTATAGTGGTTTTCTGACAGAAAATAATAACAATGGAATATGACCAAAGTTCAGTGCGATCCTTTCTCCCTACATACACAAGTGAGTATCCATCCTAGAAAGGCAAACTAGCTTGCAAAGCGAATGTGTGCACTTACCCTGATAACGCTCTCCCTTAGCTGTGCTCTTAAGCACTAAGTTTAATAACCTATAGCATATTAAACAAGATATTTAATTGGTAGCACGGAAGATAGACTATAGTAAGAGCATCAATATAATATTTTAAACTTACTTTTACTACGCGGGTTTGCTCCAGGATCTTGCATTTTTGACTGGCTTAAAATTAGCACTCAGCGAGCAGCAGCTTAGCAATATCCACTTGCTAGCGTTCATTTGAAACCCTTCCCTTGATTGTACCAAATCTAGTATTTTTCTAAAAATACCCGGTTTATTTCGACTAAGTATTTTTAGAAGATCCAATAGTATTTTATCAGCACCTACGTTTATTTTGTGACAGCCACATTAAATCGGCGTCCATAAAGGAAATGAGTTCAACAAACAATTAGTAGGGATCGGAGCACACGCAACAAATCACAGAGCAGGGAAACAACCCGGTGGTAGCTGAAAGAGGCGGTCGACGGTCTGTCACGGAAGTCGTATGCTCAATATACTTTCGGTGCCATGCATTTTATTACTCAAAACCGGAACCAAACATTCGAAGATATATTACCTATGTCATTTACCAACCTGCAATGAGCCTAGTGGATTATGACCTAATTTTCATAGAGAAGTGATCGTAGTCCCAGCAGCAGAACCGATTCGAGTTGATTACGCGTTTTGCCGTTTCTGTGCTCTATGCAACAAATTAATCGTAAGTATTTGAGAATAGACCACAATTCCTACGACACGATACACGTGCGACATCTGTGCGAGCATTTATTATGTTGAAAGTTTAACTGGGTACCCGTATTTATGACCCCTATTGCTTGGGGTTTAATAAGCAAACGTAAACGGATATAAATCTTTCTACAACACTGTTCCGGTGAGTTTTAATTAAACCCATTCGATATACATAGATAATTGGTTATTAGTAACTACTCAGTAACTATCTGAAGTCAGAATTTATGTCCGATGTATGGTAAAAAAAGGATAAGCTTCAAAATATAACAACCTCAATGCGGATTAGGTCAGAACATAATATCTCTATCTACTTTATGCGTTAGGTTCGGTACCTAAATATTTATCGGATATCATTCTCAAGCTTAGCTGTAATATTGCTACCTACATATTTTATTGCCCTATAATACGCCTATCATCCCAAGGGATTAAATGGCTTCTTCGATAAATTGCGGTTGTACAACAATACACCTGCTTTGGGTGGCGACCTTTATGAAAACATATTCAGCCGTAAATGTAGGAGGTATATGATCCGGTATTTTCGTTAGTTCAGACGCTGCAAAAAAGGAAAATGGATTTTTGTCAACATTTATGACTACGAAAAAACTGATATTGTTATGTCACTATTTTATCCAGAAACGCGAATTTGAGTAGTTGCACCTTGATGCAATGGCACCTAATCAATTCTAATACCAACAACAACTAATAGCAACAGGGTCAATCAAGTCTAATACCTCGTATTCGTATACCTTAACTAGTTGATAGAAAATGAAGAGAAATATAAATATTTTCAACAACTGATTGACAGATTCTAAATTAAAATTCTGTATAGCATCTCCTAAAACTCGATTATGCTCGATTCTATATTACGGGTAGGTACCGTGTTTACCATTGTCATTCAATAATAGAAGAGACTAAAGCGGAAATTCGAATCTAAGACGAGTTGAAATACAACAGCTAGAATTCACTGCCAGTGTAAGGAAGCATGTTCACGTTGGCTCCGTCTAATACATTTCTAACGCATGTATTCTGGTTCCGGAAGCTTCTAAATTCGATGGGATTAGCATCTGTCATCCCCACAGTAGACCCGAGTAACGTATTTTGAGTAGCACTAAAATATTCATCGGGCAATACTGAATCAATGTCAGGCTTTTAGAGAAGAAAAGAGATTACAAACTAAATTATTTAATGCTGAAGAGAGTGCAAACCGATTTTGCTATGATCAAGATAGGTATGAAATAATTAGAATAATCTTAATATTTATAGAACTTAAGAGTTCACAATACATAAGAAATCACCTACTATTTACCACTTGAGAAAAAGTGACGTAATTAATCTTTGGCAAGACGATAAACTTCGTAAAACTAAAATACACGGGACATCATCAAAGATCCTTATATCCTTTTTTGCAAAAGGTGTGTTAAATCGCTGTGCTGAACGTGACCCTGCATAAAACACTGCACTTCAAACTTAATCCCTTAACCAATCCACAAATCGTTTCCACATCGAAATGCACCAATATTGTCAGTATGCCCATCTGGTGCTGGTGTATATAGCCTCACAAACGTATAAAATATGTCAGTTTTAAGTACCGTCCACTTTCATTGCAATCGTAAACTGTCCCATACCATTCCATCCTATTCAATCAGAAATTTTAACTCCTATGCGATGGGACATAAAAGCTGATCCGCGTTGCTTTCACAGACAATTGTTATCGTATTGCCGTTGAATTGAATCCCACGACATGGGTTCTGAATTAAAATAGATTGTATTGTTCTCTTGTGATGGATGTGGAATGCATTGATTTAAAGCTGTAATAACAATACCAGCCTTTTTTTCTGTACCACTAAAGGGCCTCTTTTTGTTTAAAGAAAACACGAGCACTAATCGCCAATTGCATCACCAACTATGAGTCCAACTAGCTTTTGCCATTGGCTTCGCCCGCTTTAAAAGTGTTTTCTTATCCCGACGGATTATTATACCGGGATGAATAGCCTATATGCTATTTCCAGACTTTCATCTATCTCAGTGCCAAATTTCACCCAGGTCCGACTAGCCGTTTGAGCGTGAAGAAGTAACATACACACACACTCACAAACTTTCGTCTTTATAATATATATTAGTGTGATGAATATTAATTAATTAATAATATATTAATATTAATGTTTCCTCATGAAGTTTTCTAGCACGTCCTGTAGGTAGTTTTAACAGGATTAGGTATTTGTAGAGATGTTACAAAAAGTCAGAAACCAACCAACCAAGTAAATGAGTTGTTTCAAATTTAAATTAAGTTTATTGCATCCATAATGTACATACAGGCAGTAAATATAAGGTTCAGAAACAATTATGGACCCTGTCCGGCACAGCTACATTCTAGATACAATCAGTTTCACAGTCACAATACAATCAGTTTCAGATACAGCGGTTAATACTTTTCCATAATAACGTTTCAGTTGTATTTGCAATGTTTTTATTTGGTTTAATGTACCTAATAATATGCCTACGATTTTCTATTTCTATGTCATGTCATGTACTATTATTGTCTATTATTACCTACTTATTAATTTATTCACCTAAATTGAATTAACATTAGTATATTTGAAATTAATACTTTATATTTAATAAAATTATTACTAATGTTTATTATGTCCTTATTGTATTTTGAGTCAATTGATAAATGGCATTTTACTTATCGAGTTATCTTTATTTTTTATTGAATTTATCCGTCAAATGTGTTTTATAATTTATTTCATTTGGTTTAATGTATTCTAATTAAATAATATTTTAGTAACTATGTGTGTGTGTGACACATATTTCATAGTTTTAGGTAGCTAATATTTGACTTGTGTTCTTGATTGTTATTGCAACAGTCTAGATACAGTCTGTGTCTAGGAGAGATATACTCGTAGATCATAGTCTGGAAAGGCACACAGGCTGTTAATATCGGTATAGTAATCCCTTGGGTTTAAAAAACACTTTTGATAAGACGCGCGGGCGAAGCCGTGGGCAAAAGCTTGTCATATTATAAAATAAAAACAGTTAACTATTTTTACTAGAAAAACAACTTAAAATTACTAATATGTCTATATTTTTCTATTTTTATGTCATGTACTATTATTGTGTATTATCTACTATTTATTCACCTGAAATTAATAAAAAGTATTATATTAATTGAAATGTTTATATTTAATAAAATTATTAATTTTTAATATGTCCATAATATATTTTGAGTCAATTGATTAATGTCATTTTACTTATCGAGTTATCTTTATTTTTTATTGAATTTATCCGTCAAATTTTCGTCAATTGTGTAATAGCTTTTATTAATTAAGTATTATTTAATTTATTTATAAATATATTAGGTAGGTCAGTTATGTAGAAACATCGGTTTACACTTGAAATCTACCGTTTTACATAGTTGGGAAAAGCTCGCACACAAGGCACATTCATAACAAACTTTTAAAATAATTGATTGCAACGATAATGACAAACATTTAAAAGAGGAAGCTAAGATGGTTTGACCATGTTGAGAGAACGAATGAAAGGCGAGTAACAAAAGGCAAACGTGAATGGAAACGCCGCAAAATAGGCCGTCAATTAAAATATCAGTCGATCTAATCCGCCAAATACTGACCAAGCCAAACTTGTGATAAGAACTGAAGCCCTCGGAGTTGTCCAAAAATAAATCTCCAAGATTTATTTCTTAGTCAGTTAAAGCTGAAAACTTCTGTCGCGAGTTAATTGAAAAAGTTTGCGGTATCGACAAGAAAAATATTGTTTAATATTATGTAAATTTAACAATTATAAAATGTTGATGGAAACAGTTTCTTAGTAAGGACAGAATAAAGTTGTTTTTAACTTGATTTATGTATACAATATAAACAACCTTTAACGTACCCGCTGCTTGGACACAGGCCTCCTCTTTGTGAGAGTTGCCGTGGTATAAAAAGAAGTAATATTTTTTAGTTTTGCTGCCTCTTAATTAAATACAGTTGGAACGTTTATATCATCTTCTTAGTGTGTCGATGACAAATATAAAAAAAAAGTTAAAAAAAAATTGGCCCAGAAATCAGCAACGGTTACACCATTCAGTGACGCAGTCATAAGGTCTTCGCACGTACAGGTGACAGGGCACACGGGAACACTAGAGCATTTTGTGGCAAGGACACTTACGCCGGGTGCAACAAACACTGCGTTACCGTTAATATCATGTAGAAATTAGAAGAGACATATAGAAATTAAAAAAGTTTTGACGTTTAGTGGCAAAACCAAAAAAGACTCCGTTAAAACGTTTTAAACATATTTATCAACAGATTTGTAGTACGTATAATTGCGTAAATGATACTAATTAAGTTACTCGTAATAAATAGAAGTTTGAGACTAGAGAAATGGGTATTTAGGTAACCTTTAATCTTCCTAAACTCAAATAGCACAATTAAACAGGTACAATATTACTTTTAAGGCCCCAAATTATCGCAGATTTCTAAGTGTGAAACTTACCCTAACTTTAATTATTTAGTTTAGAAACAAGTAGTAGTTAACTAAGCAATGTTTAATTACTCTGCTTTTAAACAATTTTTAATTACGAACTCTCCCTAATTTACTGCTAAGACAAAGATAAGTAACGATGGAATTATGAGATCAGAAAGAAAATCCATCACGAAATTAAATTAAAGGAATAAGAAAGCTCAACTTGTACTTCTAAAGAATCCCTGTAATAATCTCCAAAGATAACAAAAAAAAATCGAATTCCAATATCTCAAGAATCTCGATTAAATAAATGAGAAGTTTAGCGAAATTGGCACTAAAATCGAGAGAATTATTTGACAAAAAGCCATCGTGAGGAATATCGTAAAATATTCATATTTAAACTAAATTAGAAAAGGCGTCTTCTAAAGCAAAATATCGGTATCAGCTTCTTATGATTGGCAATCTTCTATTCCAAAAAACACCGAGTTGAGTGACTCTCATCCCAATTTGAATATCGACAATTTGTAATCACGAAGATGACGATTTTCACAGAATACCGACGAGCCCACTTATTTCATGAAAAATCCAGTCCATATTTTATTTCTTTAGTATTGCTCAATATGGCTTATTTAAAACAAGTTTTTCCTCGGACTTCGTCTGCGTAGGATTCTTAATTTGCCGAACAAACTTGAGACACTACTTCCCTCTATTGAGAATGATTTTTAACAAGCAGGTAATCCTTAACTTTCTTGAGGACTTAAAGCCATATATTAACCAAATTCTATTAAAATTAGGTCAGGGCTATAAAGACGCAACATACATACAGAATCACTTCGTATTCAAAATATTAGTATGGATTACTTGAACAATCAGAATGTCGATTATTACGTGCATAGGAATGCTATGGCTCCGGGAATGTTCAGATATTGAATTCTGTCAGCTCTTATTGTATAATAAGAGATGTCGCTCGGCTTATGTAGGAATGTGGCTTCACGTGGGTGGGTGTCGTAAATACGAATATTCCCGATTGTTTGTTTGCTTAACGCCGAAGGCACTTCTTTGTTTTGTAGTAAGATGGATAAATTATAATATCAAACTGACTAGCCTTTACCCAACTATGTTGCAGCTGCATCCGATTACATTGAAAGACATCCGTCTTTACAACCAGATGCAGATGAGAAACAGTATCTTACAAGACGTTACTGTCTATCTGACGTTTACTACCGAAAGTGAACACGATACCCCTTCACAAGACTCGTGTCAGAATGTTTGGATAACCAAAATATGCAAATGATAGCAGGGACCAAAGCCTTAACGTGCTACGAGACACGAGGGATCTATCCCTCTCTCTCTCGCCCTCTCTAGAGTAAATTAACTATGGCGATTCAAAAAATTAACTGGCCAATAAAAGACATTCACATTATCCCTCTCTCTAAACTCCAGCAGTTTGCAGCCAGGAAGTTATTAAAAAGCACGCAAGCTGGGATATAAAAGAAAATCTTCTTAAATAATCCAACTCTGCCATTCAATATGCGCGTGGATTTAAGTACGCTATCACGGCGCAGCCGACGGAAATTTCTGTAAGTGGCTCAAGGAAGAGATCACAGAAAAACCTTTGTTACCAACCGAAGTTACCAGTCACACAGTAAAATGTATTTTTTCCAAGATTTTTTTAAGACAGAAAGAGGGTGTTCTTTTATCAATGTCTAGTAAAACAGCATGTTTCTTTGAATTAGATTCAGACTTCAGTACTAGTCTATCCATTGCAGCGTTTTGTTCTCGCCGAGTTTTCTAGTCGTAGTGTGCTTGAGAAATTGTAAAAACTATAATGACTTTTCTGTGGACTGATTGTTTTTTTTTCTCCAGCTTTTCTACGTGGATGGTTGTTTTTCCAGGCAATCTTTTAAAGGATTACGTTGGAGTGGCAATGTTGTCGTTATTTATGTATATTTTGAGTGAAAAATGTTCCGAATCTGCCTGTTTATCTTTACGCGTGAAGGTAAAAAGTACCGCAGAGAGAAAAAGCCACATGTTTTTCCCTTTATTTTTTATTTAACATACATTTACTCAGTAATCCCTTGCGAAGAAACACCGATTGACGATTACCAACTCGAAACCGATTTCAGTTATTCCGGTTAAAGTATACATACCTGTTCGATACGCTTTAAGTATTATTCTCCTTAGTCCGATTATAAAACTCTTGAATTTGTCCTCAGGTACGTGTCCCAGATCGGATTTCAATTTTGACGATTTAACGAGAATCGAAAACGACTCGTAAAAGTCTGTGAAACGGTAAGTGAAACTCAATCATACACTGCAGACATGGGCTTTATGTAGACGAAGAAGATTTCCATTTCGCTGAAGCTGAAGGATGCAAATAAGTTTATATTCACAGTACCAAATGAAAATGATAATAGCTGGTCATTATAGGCAGTCGCTCTAAGAAAAATACTGGTAATCTGGTACGCAATAGGGAAAAGTCTAAGTTGATTAATTGATTGGCACAGAATAACAATAACACACACAGTAACTCCTAACACACAGAGTAACTTCCAACACACACAGTAACACCTAACACACACAGTAAGACCTAACACACACAGTAACTTCTAACACACACAATAACTCCTTACACACACAGTAACTCTAACACACATCATATCCATCAGATTACAATCCAACCGCACTATTCCCAAACCACTGCAAGTCCTGAAAGCCAGAATCAACAGTGGCGGCAGAAAAGCGCCGAGGCAATCCATCAAATTAGCATAAGATCAAGGAAGCCATCAGACTAAATTTTCTAGATAGCCATACAATACAATTTAATAATGGTAGCCATATAATATCTCATAATAGAAATAGAGAAAGAAACAGTGTTGATCCCTAAGCATATTCATATGGAGCCCCGTATTTACCTTTCATTGAACATTATTACTTTTATAAACCGCTCTTTAGACTGTAGGCTCAGTAAATTCTTATCATATGTAATAGGAATATTCTGTATTATCCCTTAAAAAGAATTTAGCTTCCTTTCCAGCAATATTAATTAATTTCCTCGTACGGGGATTAAGTAATAATCCCGCATAACATATTAAAATAGAACCGGATGGTGTCGTTTCGGTGTAATTCGGGGGATTTCTGCAGGTATCTGATTTTAATATTGCTGTTATGAATTTGTATTTTCAACCGACTTAAAGAAGAAAGAGGTTGATGTGGTGTACCTACCTAAATTTGTTCGGGTATATTTTATATTTTATATGATAATTTGTAGCAATAATGAAAATTTTATTTAATTTCTATGTAACTATTGTATGCCCGAAGGGCGGGACATACCTGATCACAATTTAATTATTTAAGACCTGTATTATGTATCTACCTATGATCCACAATCAAGATATTGATTGATGTTATGGATAAGATTTTGGGCAAAATCTAGAGATATCTCTGAGATAAAGAAAATAATATTACTAAGATATTGAAAATACTTTAACATTTACAATTAAACCAGGCACACACTAGGGCTAAAGTTTCTTTTTATACGACTAGAAACTAGGGCTTACCACAAACTCACTGTGAATAACGACATGGTCCCGAATTTCTCACGGTATTACCCTTTTCATTACTTTTTCCTTGATTGACAGCTAAAAGTAGCTGACAACCAAGGAAGAAGTAATGAAAAGAATTTTAGGTACACAATTTTAACAAACCATTGCAAAGTACTTCAAATTAATCAACCTGATTCGTATTATAATATTTCAAGAGGAAAATTCTTATAAAGCAGTGTGCAATCGTGCGGAAGCTCCCTGATAGCCGGCCAAGTATCACGGCTCCTTTTGTGAGGAAATGACGTCATTCTTGTAACGACACCCTTCAATTAGAGCACTGAGGATAAGAGGGATATAATAGCACAAAAAAATAGGAAATTATTTATGTAAGCGTGTCTTTCAGTCTAACCACAGCTGGTTTTTTGTATGAACTAATCTGAAAGTAAAAGTTAGTGCCAATCTGAACTCCACAACCGCTCCACTCCATAAAACCACGACCACCACCACCACCACCACTGATATTTCTTTGTAAGGTGGTTGTCTAACTGCTCGTAACGATTGTCAAAATCTTTTTTTTTTTATAAATTTCAAACATATTTATCATCGTAGCAGAACCATTGCCCAAAACTACGTTACAATGTAACTTTATTTGGCTTTATGATTACGTAAACATACATACAATAAAAAATTGCATTAAAAAGGGATTTGCTCGTGACAAAACAACATAACTCTATTTTACATAATAAACAAAAACGAACATATTAAAATGAACGATTTATCAAAATGTAACCCCGGCTCACATTAGCAAGATACAGTTTGACATACAAGTGTCGCCGGCTATAATTTATCAACCCAGACGATGTAACTGTTGCAGGATGTGTGTCAGTCGTGACTATGGTGATCACGGTACGCTGTAGCGGGCGGAGACCTTTGTCATAATTAATTGTTCAATTACCGTTCTATTTTTGAAAACTGCGTGTTAGGTTTGTAGTTTTTGTCTATTTACATAATTATGTTTGTGGTATTGCAATAATTTAATGCATCAACCCAACGGTTTCTTTTCTGTATCCGACTGCGGCCAAGCCAAGGTAGGGTTATGTTTTTGACCAGTATGTATGTATGTATGTTCATCTGTTCCCTCATAACTTCTAAACTACTTATCATAATTTGAAAAATTAGGTGTCGTTAGAAGCGTCTTGTTTGTCCGCTAGTTATAGGTTATTTGACGTCATATTAAATTAAATATGGCGTTTCGATCAACAATACCAACTAGATATAGGGTCTGTGCAAAAATACGTCTCGGTAAGTAACAGTTCACTAGAGACGTGAGCTCTTATGTTGATCAGTTTGTCATAGTAAGTATTGTAAATGTAGGGTAGTAAGTATATTATATTCACGCGGACAGAATTTTGCATTGGTTTTGTAAGTGACCCGTTATCTAATTGGTTATTGTTGATCGAAGATATGGCGCCATCTAGGGGGCACGAAGTCAAGAACAAAAAAAAAATCGTTCCACCCCATCATGTGTGGTATTATTGAACAGGGATTTTAAAATGAAGACAGGGTTTGGTACATCATATTTTTGTCAAGCCTACCATTTGCGAAATATGTCCCGTCAAAATCATGAAAACTATTGTTTTACCTGACTACGGCGTCGCAGTGTTTGTTGATCGATGTGTATGTATGTACAATACAAAAATATTTTCTTAATGTCCCTCGCCAAACTACGTGTTTCGTCAGACGTCAGATTTCTATCAGTTGCCCTTTGCACTTGGTGCAGACCGGACGCTCTAAATCTATTTGGAAGTATATAGAGTTGTTAATACTCTTTTAACATTATGTAATTTATTTTAAAATTGGAGGCAAGCTGCTATTTTTACAGCTCTATATATTTCACACGGAAATCAAAACCAAACAAGAATAAAGTACTTGATTCTGAATTCAAATTATTATACACGACAAATCTAATAATTGATGGACATGGAAATTAGCATTCGTTTGTATTCGAAAAATACGATGATTTCCGAGGGACATTAAGAAAAAAGAAAATAGTTTATACTGTATGCATGTACCACTGACCTCTATTATACAAGTACGCTGGACTAAACATACTATATGAAATTACAGTTGATTTTTGTGCTGATTCAAAGCGCCCCGCTCGAGCGTATCAGGAACTAAAATTGACACATTTAGAGATAGGATACTACCGATATTTCTAAAAATTAGGTAATACTAATATATTTGACTGGAATTATTATAATTTTGTAACAAATATATCAGTATTAGTGATATTTTTAAATTACACTAATATCAAAATAGTAGTCTTGGCAAGGCGTGTCATTCATTTACTGTATTGACTTCTCGTAGTATGTTGGAACTAAATATCTCATATTGGTAATGGTGGTTAATGTTAGGTATATGAATGCCTAATAATCAATAATAATATGTTCAAAAGCGATGTGTAATACTAAATTCTGGAATCATCATCATGATCATCCACAGCCCGACTTAGCTCACTGCTGAGCGCAGGCCTCTCTCTTGTACCAATCACCACGTTCCTGAGCCTGGAATTAATTCTGGAATAATATCATGATAGTTATAATTATATTAACAAATGTTTTGAAGTCAAATAATTTATTATCTGCATCTGAAACAGATTTAAAGTCTTCACCTTGCTGGAATGCGATACCACTCTTATTTGCACCTTAACACTACAGAGACAGGATCTCAGCGATGATAGCGAGAAATACGTCCGTTGTAAATGATTATCCATCTCATTTATTATTATTATTGTATAAATGGTGTTCCCTTCACGAACCCGATGGGCGTCAACCGAGTGAATCCGAATGATTGTAAGTATTAACTAACTAGTGTGCGAGGAGATACTTGCTCAAATATACTGGTTTTAAGGATAAGTTGTTAGCCTATCCCCGGTATTTAAATCTCACTGATCTGACAGTAATGTGCTATAAATTTACTAGCACGCTATCCACTAGTTTATAGCTTGCAATCTGACTGAAAATATTTTTCAGTTAACCTTTACAGCAATTATTCTATTACTTAAAAATTAATCATAATAAAAATAACTGGTTTTTTTTTCTCTTACGTATTAAATTATTCTCACGATCGATAAAACCCATAAAAGTATTTTACCGAAAGCTGTGTCCCATCTCTAATATTAGTTCCATGCGACTCTCACGTTAATTCACGTTGCTATCAGCGCCAAAATGGCGATAATCAAATGTCTTCATTTTGTCATCGATAATATGAAGTCCAGTGTACAATGTATGATAGAGGTCAGTGGCATGTACGCATTGTTCATTTGTTCAACGGAGTCTCTCAAATTTCGAATCATAAACCTATGTGTATGTATCGTTAGCTACACACACATATCACAAAGTCCTTTAGTGAATAGTAAATTTCAACTTCGTTATCGTTATACATCACCTAGAGTCCACTCTTGTAACCTATGCATAATCTAGATTCATGTAAAACAACAAACCTAAACAAATAAAAAAATTGATATGGCTCTGTAAAACCCCCAAAATAATTTAAATAAAAAACAAGTTCAAAAATATAAAACCCGACTACTGAAAAATCACGCCCTAAAAACAATGAAACAAGAAAATATTCTCATCTGAAATTGTCATGTACAAACTATGCTTTCGAGGATTACAGGCGACATGTTATTTATGTATCTAAGCTTCTTGAATTTAGGTAAGTAGACAGTACATAGACAATTCGAGAATTGGAGTCCTAGACATGTCTATCTAAATCCACTGATGTCGAACACAATTTCATAAGTGTTTCTGACGAATCCAATATCCCTTCAATCCGCTAGGGATTTGCTTGGATCAGTGACTACTTTGTCCCCTGTTATCACGAATCTACAGCATTCACTCGCAAAAGTACTGAGCTATGACAGAGGAAACTAAACTATCTTGGGACCACAACAGCCCGGGGGAAAATTAGGAGATTACGAAGGGAAGGAGCAAGACAAGACTTTGTTGACATTTGCGATTTAACCAAAAAGATGTTTTGGGTAATAACTTTTTTCATCGATAAGGACTAAGGAGTTTGCATAAAATCCTTGTGATCAAATACTTCCTAGCAATGTCTTTTTGTCAAACGACGTCAGAATAAAAATAAATACAGCTGAATAATGTCCGTTTTTAATAGCTATTTGCCTTTTTAGTATATTGCTCGCAAGCGCTACAATTGGACATGAGGTGCTGGGTACGACTTCCAGGTCGAGCAGAGTTTTATTAGGGTTTACATCTGGAATGATTATTATCTGGATTTGTACCCGTTTCAGACTATGTACTACGCACTAGATTTGGCGATCCGAACACTCTGTTCGACTTAACTGTACTGTAATCCGCACACCTTTATTTTAACTATGTTAAACGAAACGCGTAAGCCCATGGATTTTACGACGTTTTGATCGCGAGTAAGCTAAACTCTTTAAGCGATCTATAGCGCTGCATGTTTTAATTGTTTGAATAGACAACATAAATATTGTTTTAGCGCTGTAGCGAACTTTAGTTCTAACTCACCAGCATTTAAACATTTTTTTTCTTAAATGTTCTTGTGTAACGGTAGAATCAGTCAATGCTTGAGACCTACTGGTGAAATGTGAGCGCACTATTAGTAAACCTCTGCCTAAGGCTTCGGTTAATACAGACGTGATATTTTTTATTACTTTGTTGGTAAAAAGCATGTCTTAGGTAAAGGTTAAAACGGGCTGCTTTCCGCAACTCCACGACCAAGCGCGTATTTTGCTTATTATATTTCATAAAGTTACATCTTATTGCTGATGAACTAAAAGACAAAGCATATCTTTTAGTTCAACAGCAATAAGATGTAACTTTATTAAAAACGAAAATCACACATGATATATGTATCATATGATTACACTAATATTATAAAGGTGAAAGTTTGTGAGTGTGTGTTTGTATGTTTGTTACTTCGTCACGCTCAAATGGCAGGACGGATCTAAATGACATTTGGCACAGAGATTGATTATAGTCTCGAATAGCAAATAGGATACTTTTATCCCGGGAATATGTTCCATTGGGATAATTATCGACATTCACGCGGGCGAAGCCGCTGGCAGAAACTAGTAATAATATATCAAAGGCGAAAGTTTGTGAGTGTGTGTGTGTGTGTGTGTGTATGTTTGTTACTTCTTGACGCTCAAACTGCTGGACGGAATTTGGCACAGATATTGATTATAGTCTGGAATAGCAAAGGGGAACAAGGGAACATACTCCCGAGATAAAAGTATCCTATACTTTTATCTCGGGAGTATGTTCCCTTGTGATAATTATAAATAATTTTCGACATTCACGTGGCTGAAGCCACTGGCAGATGCTAGTAGCAAAATAAGTGTTACCTTTCTTACATTTTTAAAATCATTTATTTGTAAGTGAACCGAATTTGTGCATTAGGTATTATCGCTCAAAACTATTATATTCAATTGTCACATCCTGCAGTTCCTGTTAACCAAATAACAACACTGTTGCATGTTGTCATGTCTTCTTGCAGCTAAAAGAGTTTTAGTAGTTTGTTTATGTTTGAAAAGGTTTACTCCAGAACTACTGATCCGATTTCGAAAATTAATGCAAGAAAGTTACATTATCCTGCAGTATTGTCTAGGGGAGGAAACATTTTTATTAAACCTTTTTAAACCTAAGTAGTGTATCATCATCATCATTTCAGCTGAAAGACGTCCACTGTTGGACATAGCCTATCCCAAGCGACGCCTCACCGACCGGTGCTGTGCATCTCTCATCTATCGAATTTCCTCAACCTGAACCGGGTTATCGGTCCACCTGGAGGGCAGTTGACGTTGCGCGTAATTGCTCGGAACAGTTCTGTTGTAGTTCTAGTCATTATCTAGTACATTTAATTAGCAACATTGTTGCAAGCTAACATGTCTTCACACAATACTCCTTGCAATTAAACGTGCATGCTATTATTTCTATGGTAAATGCACAGAAGACGCTCACTGGAGCCAAATAATAGTTAGTGTAATTGTTAAACTACCCACTAGTTTATTAGGCAGCATCTTATGGTACATCGAGGTATTGTGTCCGACAATATAGGTATTTCAAATAAATAGAATAAACTACAATCTGAAAATACAAATAGCGCAAAGCGTACCCATACGGAAAGGGTTACTAACTCGGTATTTCCTGAGCGTCAAACACACCTAGCGCCTGGTTTTTAGTTGGCACCCCTCAGTGCCACACGGGTGTGGGTAACAAAAAAAAAACTAGAGAGATTCTTCATTTAATAAAATGATAGTATAGAAAGTACGATAAGTATAGTAGTCACAGCGGAGCTGCGAAGAAACTGTTTGTCATTAAGTATACTGCACAGAGTAAGCGAGATAGGACGATTAAACAAACATAAGCTAGTGAAAGAGTCAGTTATACAATGCTTTCTTCACTTTCAATTTTGGAACAAAAATAGCTACTGCGCAGGGTCTAGCAGCAACTAAGAGACACAAAGATCCGTTGTGAGTATTATAGGAACTACTTTACGAATTAAGTGGCTATAACGTTGTAGCACTTCGTAGCTTCGTAGCGTACTCAAGTTGAGAGGTTCAATGCTTTTCTTTGCGCATACAAATATACAGACTATTTTGAAGACAAATAACTGTCACAAAGTTGTGAAAGTAAATTTGAATGACGCCTCAGTTCAAAACCAATGCGATAACAAAGACAGAATTGTGGTATTCTTTTTTATGGAATATTATAATTATTCGATTTGTATAAAACCTATTCAAGAATGTAAATGATTCAACAAATATGT
Organism: Orthosia cruda; assembly: GCA_964057195.1. Lineage (NCBI taxonomy): Eukaryota > Metazoa > Arthropoda > Insecta > Lepidoptera > Noctuidae > Orthosia > Orthosia cruda. Next base: position 8,885,850 of record OZ059830.1, on the reverse strand, counting down.
AGTTCATACGTATTCTTATTTACTCCTTTTCACAAAATATATAGAAACTTTTTTCATTGTCAGTCGAACAAACGGAGATCTCTTTAACATACAAACTACGCAAAAGCTGGATCAAGCAAAAGCCATTATGTCTCGCATTGTATGGAACATTTGCGAGTATAATATCAGTATCATATAAAAAGGAATAAGCCGTATCGGATTACTAATGTAAGTATACTTTAAGGGTATCTCGCATTTAAATGTATTCAAGAAATGAATACGCTTAGTACTTCTTCGTCTTGCTAAAGAATTTATATGTTTTTGTAAGAATAACATGATCTGAACTGGATGTCGAATGTTTTAAAACAATTTTTTTAGATCAACAAAATATCTATCTCATTGTTATAACATTCGAAACTGAAGTTGTTGAGCTAGCTAAAGACCCATTCTCGTGCTAAAAAGCGCTTGAAAATCTTCAAATTGTAGCCGCTATTCCTCTTATTCCTGGTGAAGGTTACGGGGATCCGCTGGATACGGCATGGGACCGGTCAATATGGTGACGCTTGGGGGAAGCCTATGTCCAGCAGTGGACGTCTTTAGGCTGATATGATGATGATGACTATCATGATTCCTCTTAGCGTCAATAAAATGAAATATTTTTGACACTGAAATGAGAACGTCCTTAAATTACAGAAATTGCGCCACTGGATTCACACAAAATTATGATTGTCATAAAACAGTAACTAAAATAAATTCCATTCAACATGTCTTCAATTAAATTATTTAAATTGAAAACCGTCACGCGCAGTTTTACCATAATAACGCTTTTTTAAATTTGTAAAAAGTATGTTATTATTTTATTGTTCGACATAAAATTGCCAAAAATACTCGGTCATAAAAAAATAACTGTCACTACAAAAATAAAGTTTGAAATATTGCTTCCACTACAGATTTTTATTTACTGGAAAATTTCCAAGTCTTTCATTTTCCGCTTGTCGGTGATGGAACGAATATTAATTGACATGTTTAAGATGACATTGGAAGCTAATAGAAAAGACAAATATGACATTGACATTATTTTTGTCGCATATCCGCGATCGTAGTGCAGAGACTCTAGCTTATTAATTATAAGGTACAATATCGCATGGCAGTTCAGAGATAATGTAATTGACTCTCGTTCTCCTCTTGACAAGTGTAGGTATATCTTTCATCTCTAACATTTGGAGGAGGGTTCCGTCTTATACTCGTAGTATAGCAACACAGCTATTGTTATCGACGTTCTCAAATATCCACACGACACCGTATGAAGATGTTTTGATATAGGTACTACAACATTGATACCGCACTTATCTTTGTGTAAATAAACCTCGTGTAAACAGGTTTGTGTACAGGGGTTTTATTTACACGTGCCATCGAATTTAATCTAAACCAAAAACAAAGCAAATCTCGGGGCGAGAACCTAAAGATTTACAAATACAAATATCGGCAAACATTCGTGCTCAGATAATTGAAACAGGAGCTTAATCAAATTAAATACAGAGAACGAAAATAAATTATTAAATAATGCAACTGTGGTTTTAATTCTTTGGAAGTATAACTTTTGTTTTGTAATCTTGGTTAATTATTTGTAACACTTGCTATTTCCCACGGTTTTGCTTCAGCGGCTTATTCCGCAGGCACCGTCTATTTTTTTAAATAAATGAAAACTGGTCAAGTGCGAGTCGGACTCGCGCACCGAGGGTTCCATATAAACAGCTACATTCAACAAAATAATTAGGTAACATTGCTCTTAAGAAGGGATTAAATTAACTTTGCCGTTGGAAAACTATTGTCCCCACACATCGACATAGGTCGCGGTCAGTTTACCAACTGCGAATAAGTTAATAATGTTTTTTTGGTGAGGCTATAAATTTCCAGTTTTCAGTTTTCCTTAACTTGTGTTTTAAGACAATGCTTCTTGCTAAATTTTACGATTCTAGTTCACGTTAACGCGAAGTATCGTTTAGGTCCCTTGCGATTCCTCAAATATGCGACATAAACGGTTGTATCTTTTGATTGAGTTGATTTAGAAGTTTGAATTTGACCTGAGGATATCATATTAATTTCAAATAGGGATTCCAGAGAAAGAGGTCTTGACACACAGACAGAGAAATAACGAAGTGATCCTATAAGGGTTCTGTACCCGAAGGGTCAAAACGGAGTCCTTATTGCTGTCACTCACGTGTCCGTCTGTCTGTTTGTCGTCTGTCACACAGGTTTTACTGCAAAACGGTTGGCGCTACAGTCTTCAAATTTTCACAGTATAAGCATTTTGTTAAACCAAAACAAAAAAAAAAAGTTTTTTAAGGAGGGCTCCATACTGTAAAAAGAGGGTGCGTAAAAAAAACATTGACCTACCCCATCGAGTGTTTAGAGCTCGTTAAGTCAAATTAATACTGTATTTTTAGTTTAAAAAATATTGGCAAACAAAGGAATGAGAAGCCACCAATGCCAGCTTTTTTTACAAAATTTTGTTACGAAGTCTTTTTTTATTTCCCTTTAACCTATAATTTTCAAACTTGGTGATAATGTTTATCTTTACGTATATTTTACTAACAAATACTAATATATTGATAAATCAGATTTTTCTTTGAAATTTCCAAATTTTTTATATGCGGTTTTTTGTGGTACCCTAAATGTGCGAAGACGGACACGCACATAGCCGATTTTTTCCATTTGAGGAACGGAACCCAAAAAAATAGCTAAACACGCTCCGCGATGGTCCAAGGCCCTATTATAAAAGTGTAATTTGATGTCAGCGATGGCGATGGTCGAAGTTACAAAATGTGAGGGACTGATCACAAGACATTTCAATATCGTTTAACATTCCCATATATTTTTGTAAATTTTCCAATCGCTATCGCCACGCTTTTGACGTTAGAATGTCAATTCTCTAGGGCGTCATCTTACTTATTAACGAAACTTCATCATCATCATCATCAACCTTTTTAATGTTCCCCACTGCTGGGGCACAGGCCTCCTCTCGGTGAGAGAGGGGATGGGCCTTAATCCTCGACGCGGGCCCAGTGCGGGTTGGTGGATGTCACGTCTTCGAATTGTTGGTTCTAGGACATGCCGGTTTCCTGACGATGTTTTCCTTCACCGTTTATAGAGCAGTGGTGATAAAATAATTTACACAAAGTAAAGCGCTTGCCTGGCGGGCGAGCACAGCCTACTGTGATAGGCTTGAGTCACACATTTTTATCACAATTTGGGAGCATAAACCATGATAAAAATGAGTGACTGAAACCTATCACAGAGGCCGTGCTCGCCCAGCTGGTTTTGTACCCACGACATACGACACGTAAGTCGGGGCGTTACCACTGGGCCACCACTGCTCTTACGAACCATATGAATAATGTAATCGTTCCTAAAAGTAAAAAAAATCCCCGACAGAAACCAAGTCTCGAAATAGAACATTGTAATGAACCACCCATATTTTATGCAAAAAATATTCATACACGGTGAAATCGAAAACATTCGCATAACTCAAAAGGCCCTACGTCGTCATTTATTACAACACTTTAGACCTTTTTTGTAGTATTTTTTTACATACCTATAGAATAGACCAGTTTGTTACAAATGGGCAAATATTTTGTGAGAAATGGTTTTATAAATTAGACCCGCGGAATATTTTTCGAGTGCCGTGTTCGATTTATGTAAGAGGGGAAAACCGCCAACCAGACTAATATTAAAGTTGTAATAAATTATTTAGAAGTGAAATAGACTGCATTGTTACAGAAAAGCAGTAGGCCGAAAAATAAGAACGAGAATAATTGGCCGCCCATTTTATTCTCCATATCGACCAAACCCTACAAACGGTCTTGCCTGAAGGTATTCGTAAACATGGTTACTCTGTCTTATTTTATAAAGAAGGGGCTATCAAAGATAAACATGGAAGGGCCACGTTAACCATGTATGTAATCTCTTGTAGCCACGGATTTAACAGCCAATTTCGTGTTTACTCTTTTACAGTATTTGCTTTCGGGTTGTTCTATTCGATTGTTTCGTTAGATCTTTCAAGGGTTCTGTACCCAAAGGGAAAACACAGGACCCTATTAATAAGACTCCACTGTGAACTGTCCCTCTGTCAGTCTGAAACCAGGCTGTATCTCAAGAACCGTGATAGCCAGACAGTTGAAATATTTACAGATGATGTATTTCTGTTGCCGCTATAATATCATCATTATATTTAAGTGTGGCTCCCACACAACAAACGTGATTTTCTTGCCGATTTTGCGATAATGGTAGGGAACCCTTGGCACTTGGCCGGTTTTTTATCACTATTCCTCTCAACAAGATTTTTATATAAAAATTTTACTACCCGTTATGGGTGGATTATAATATTATGATGTTGAAATGTTATACCTAATTTACCTACATAGTAACGAGGGAAATTCTACAATAATGAACATGAAACTTGTCAAAGCTACGTAGGTTTTCACTCAACATTTTTTTCATGGACTATCATTATTTCTCAATTAATCAATGAATACTTGTTGTACGGTGCACGTACATGAGTTTAAAATTGTTTACTAAGTAGGAGTTGTGCAATAAGTAGGCTCGCACCTTTGCACTTACACGTGCGACCTACATTAGATATTATGATAATCACGCAGCAGCAGCAGCGAGCAGAGCATTGATGATGCATTGTTTCAATATTAATTTTAGTGTTCTAATAGACGCGGTTTGGATCGGACAACTTGCATTTTTTATTTCTTGATTCCAGCCCGTTGGCACTCATTGACATTTTACATTACATTGACATTTGCATTGCATTGACAATAATTAATGTTAAGGTGTATTTGCATTTGCACCCTACATTTTTTTTTTGGTCCTTCGAAATTATTGCAAGTACCGTACAGTCCGATTTGTCGGTCAGTAAAACGTCGCGTGTGACTTGTGTCTTGGTCGTGTGTTGCCGTGCAGAAGCAGTCGCAGCGATCCAGGTTCCAGAGCGACGCGTTACATCAGCGTAAAGGGAGAGTTCCTGAGTTTCAAGTAAGATCGTTCATTTTTTGCTTACTTCGTTAACAATGGAGGGTTTAATCGCGCGTCAGGCTGAGATCCTGGAGGAGATGAAGAGGGTCCATACCAACTTCAAGAAGGATTCAGCGAGCAGGAAGACCCCCGAGTACATTCAGCAAAGGCTTGAGCGGTTAGATCAGCTTTGGGCGGAATGTAAAGAGAAACATCAGGAGCTGAGTGCGGTAGAAGACAAAACGCATGAGTACTTCACCAACAATATTCACGAAGTATTAAGGGATTGGTACCACGGTGTGCGGCAGGAGCTTACAGCATGCGGGACCAAGGTGCAGAGTGGACCCGGCTCTAGCAAGGTACACGTGGAGTTTGACAGGACCTTGTTCGGGAGCTCCTCGGGAGCAGAGGACAAACTACTCGAGCTACAGCAGCTGCAGAACGCGAACTTCCGTGCGTTCGACAGGTTAGTGACGAGTAAGATCATTGAAGAGGTCATCGAAAGATGGGAGATAGAAGACGCTTTGAAGACGTTAGGGTCTCGGTGGTCAGCGATTGACAATATGCATCTGCGAATCGATGGTTTGTTAGACGGGGCGCCTAATGAGTACTATGACGAGTTTTGCCGCCACGAACGGGCATTTGTAAAAACAAAGCGGGCGCTGAACGTAAAACTGAACGCCTCCGTGCACCAACAACAATCCGTGCCCAAAATAGACATTCCCATTTTCAACGGGAACTATTCGTTATGGCCTACTTTCATGGATCTGTTCGTAGAAGCAATACACAATAACCCTGCAATTGCAAAAGCACAAAAAATGCAGCACTTAAAAGGGAGATTGCGCGGCGAGGCGGAGAAACTCGTCCAGCATCTACACATCTCACCCGAAAATTACGACACGTGTTGGGAAATCTTGAACCATAGGTACAACAACAAGTTTATGTTGTTCACTAAGAATTTCCAGAGTTTCATGCGTCAGCCACATCTGCAAAAACAATCTGCATTCGACCTTAAGCGGTTATATGACACGAGCAATGAAACCATAAATGCGATACACAATTTGGGGGTAGATACAGGTTCATGGGATCCTATTCTAGTCTACGTGTTATGCGAGAAACTAGACTCCGAAACGTACACGGAATACATGCAGTCTAGGGCGGATCCGCGAGAGATACCTACGTTCAACCAGTTTATGGATTTTATTGAGAACAAATTCATGGCATTAGAACCTTTGCATAGAAAGAAGCCAGAAAACAGTAGCAAGCCTCCTGCAAAACCACAATCCAACGCATTTCATCCATTCAGCAAAACCCCCAAACCAGCAAACTCTCGAAACTTCCATGCATACAACGCTGGTCAATTTAATAAGATCATTTGTGCATTATGCAACACCAATCATGCATTGTTCCAGTGTTCAATTAGACGTGGTTTGAGTCGGACAACTTGCATTTTCATTTAGATTCATCCCGTTGAGCATTCACTGACATTTTCTGCATTTAAGTTTAAGTTTGACATTTACATCTGCATTGACATTACTTATGTTAGGGAAGCACCCTACATAGTTTTTTTTTGGTCCTTCGAGCCGGATAGGGAAATTAGTATTCTACTACAACATGACAAACTACTGGCGAAACGTTGACACTCTGCAAAAATTCGTGTCTCATATAAAAGGATATCGTTGCGAGGACTGGATGATGCAATTCCACATTTTAATCAACCAACTCGAACAGAGCATGAACGAACTGGACTATTACAATAATCTGCTGAAGTCCCAACGATTAATTCAACACAGATTCAAAAGAGGATTAATCGACGGAGTGGGATATGTTGCCAACTCACTATTTGGAGTACTAGATCAGCATTTCGCAAAAAAGTACGAACACGACATCAATTCCATTCAACACAATGACAACCACTTATTACACCTTCTCAAAAATCAGACAAGTATTTTGGAAACCGAGCATAACATCGTACAACGCAACGAAGCGACAATGGTAAAGCAGTTTACCTTGATGAATGACCACCTTACCAATCTGGAAAATAAAACAGAAACGAATAAACATGACACCGCTAATGCATATTTAACATCAACAGAACTACAAAACGCTGAACGCAAATGCCCTCAGCACTTTACAAACGATGGAACTACAAAAGCCCTGGGTGTACAGTGGAACCCTACATCTGACACTTTTGCATTCACTAACAAAATAAACTTTGACAACAATAAACCATTGACAAAACGGAAACTACTGTCCGAGATATCAAAAATCTTCGACCCACTGGGCTGGCTGACACCTCTGACATTGAAAGCAAAACTGATGTTCCAAAGCGTTTGGCTGTCAGGATGCAACTGGGATGAAACCTTACCTACAGGCGTACAAGAAGAATGGAAGCGGTTTACAAGCGACTTGCACAACATAACGCGATACGAGATACCGAGATGGTTGGGCGATACAACTAAACCCTTCCAAGTACATGGATTCTGCGATGCCTCAGAAAAGGCCTATGCATGCACTATATATCTACTGACATTAGACAGCAAAAACAAGCCCTTAAGTCGATTAGTAGCAGCAAAATCTAGACTATCGCCAATCAATAACAAATTGACATTACCACGGCGTGAACTATGCGGAGCCTTATTACTTTCCCGATTAATGAAAAAGGTCCGGAAAGCATGCAAGTGGGACAACATCGACAACAACATATACGCCTGGACGGACTCCATGATTGTACTAGGCTGGCTGCATGGTGACGTCACAAAATGGAAGTCGTTCGTGAGCAACAGAGTGCAACAAGTGCATGAAGTCATCCCGAAACAACACTGGAGGTACGTCAAATCAGAAGAAAACGCAGCAGACTGTGCATCACGCGGCATCAGTTGCTCCCAGCTATTGCAACATCCTTTGTGGTGGCAAGGACCAGAATGGGTGAAAAATTACAATGACAAAACAACTGATAAAGTTGAAATCATACCGACAACATGCGAAACAAAACAAAAACAAATGAAAGCGTATGTTGTGAAATTCGAGCCGTCTTCAATTGTAATTGAGTTATTAGATCGACACAGCGACATGGCTCACATTACAAGGGTCACAGCGTGGATAAAACGATTCATAAACAACTGTTCGAAATCCAACACAAATACAACTGCATATGGACGTACACTTACTATCACCAACTCAAATGCAAACCGAATTAGATAAAGTAGCTAGACAACTACCCCGCGATGCCACGCTGCCAGAAGTCCAGAATGATGTACGAGACATCTACAGAATGTTCAGAATACATGCACGCAATAACACAGCAATATTTACTGATGGAAGTAAAAATACCCATTCTGAATGATGCTCTATACGAGCTGAATAAACTTATAAGCATACCTCAACGTATTGGCATAAATCGGGTGATGTACGTCATCCCAAATTCGGAACTAATAGCATTTAACGCCAACCAATACTCATTCATACCTCTCGAGCAATCTGACGTTCAAGAATGCCAAAAGATCCAGGACAAAACATTGATGTGCAAATTAAACCACCCTATCTATCGCACCGGTGACCGACGCAAGTCAATTTGCGATGTACAGCTGATCCGAGACAATGAAGAACACAGTGTGTACTGTCATACGGAAATAAGGGAATGCGCTGACAAGTGGGTAAAACTACACCAGCAAAACACATGGTTTTATTATTGTTGTGGCACGTGCGAAGTGCAATTAGTTTGCGGCGCTCAAATGACATCGGAGTCGTTACATCACTCGGGTCTGATTACACTTAAACGAGGATGTAACTTGCAGGGTGACTCATTCATGTTGCACGCATACATAGAACATAAAAGTGACGTCATAGTCAACGAACCATTCGCCATGATCATACCCACGATCTCTCCCATCAACAACATCATCAATACGTCGATCCGCAACTCGTCATTGCCTATCGAAACGCATGAAGAAATGTTCCAGAAGATTGACACACAACTGCGCTCGATTAAAGAGCAATCAAACCTGAAAACGTTATCCCCCCATGACATTCACCACTACACCGCAATCTATGTCGTAATAACGATTAGTATTGCTCTGTCTGTAACATCGTACGTGTACTTTTGGAGAAAGACGAGCACCAAAAGACAGGGGGAGGGTTCGCGAGATGCGATAAGCAGAAGAGGACGAGAAGAAGAAGATGACATCGAGGGCGGGTGTAGCAAAATCAACAAACGGGTGTCAAAAGTGAACGAAGTGATAAGTGTTGATCGCGCCTTAAGTGAAGTGAAATTTGACACTGAAAAACATAGTGACGTGTGTGATTAGGGAGTTTGACAATTATATTTATGGATTTTAAGTGTACAGTTACATAATATCTACATTAGTCATACAAATATTTTACATTACATATTATACCTAGTACCTACTACATCAGTGCTCTGCATTAGTTTCTACAGTCGTTCTTGTCTTAATTTTATTTGATTAATTTTTAGTTCAGTAGTTGTTAGCAGTCTTGTGGTGGCAATATGTACGGTGCACGTACATGAGTTTAAAATTGTTTACTAAGTAGGAGTTGTGCAATAAGTAGGCTCGCACCTTTGCACTTACACGTGCGACCTACATTAGATATTATGATAATCACGCAGCAGCAGCAGCGAGCAGAGCATTGATGATGCATTGTTTCAATATTAATTTTAGTGTTCTAATAGACGCGGTTTGGATCGGACAACTTGCATTTTTTATTTCTTGATTCCAGCCCGTTGGCACTCATTGACATTTTACATTACATTGACATTTGCATTGCATTGACAATAATTAATGTTAAGGTGTATTTGCATTTGCACCCTACACTTGTCTATCATCAATTCGTATCTAGTTAACAAATTCTAATTACTTGATTAACTTATTATGACCACACAATAGTTTAGTTCGAACTGGACGGACAATGTTTCGGGCTTAGAGCCTTTGTCGTGTCCTCTCAAATATATCAAATAAGCCTTAATAGGGTAAGGGTCCCTTGAACTTGTGTCATCGTGTAACGTTAACGAGACTGAGTTGTTTTGACGATGTTGTATGTTTGAGTAAATAGTTTGTTATTTCTGTCTGGTGTAAATTAATATCTGAAATCAATGCAGCATGAAACTAGATAGAATAAAGAAATCAATGCAATCAAATGGTATTTAATAAAATTAAATATCTGGCATCAATGAAAGCAGTGCCCAAAGGTAGCTGTTCCTACTCAAACAGGCCTAGTCCATCAGAGGACAGTTTTGATCGAGTATAGTAGGTAAAAGTAATTAAGGGTGCCCTAGTCAGTGATTCTTCCATACAAACGCAGTATGGCGAATACTTCACTGTTTGACGGTGTACGTTCAAAATAAATATCAATATGTCTCATCATTATCTAGCCCTGTTTGCGAACAAAAAAAAAAAAAAAATTAAGTTATGAGCCTCGAAAGTTCCATATTTTAACACTAATTTTAACGCATCTTTACGCGGCAATAAATACCATAAGAAGAATAAAAATTGCGAAACAGTCACCATACAGGGATAGATTAGGAGTTCAAAAACGCAAATAATTTTATTTTGAACAGATACATTAGTAGTTTTTTCATGATTTCCATATTCCCAAGGGTCTGTTTATAAAATTTCGCGCGCTCGTTTTCGTTCTAAATCATCATCACAGCGTAAGGAGTGTGTATTCATACGCGCACTAGCTTCTTATAGCTCATCACAGCGTCTATCTATCCCTGTCGCACGTGTTGTCGGTTAAGATAGCATGCATTTTAACCCCGCCCACAAAATAGATCGTGCCGCTGACTACGGCACCCTTAACATATGACTTTGGCTCTCTCTCTCTCTTTAACTCCTATCTCTCAACTTAAAAATTAAATTAATTAATTAAAAGACCCCCGACACAAAAACCTCTAAAAAGCATTAAATAAACCTCGCACTCGCGTCGGGGTACCGCTAAGTAAATAAAATAAACTGCTGTAAACGTTGGCTGCTGTAAATCTTTCAAAAAAACCCATATTCAAAGAGTAAAATGCGGGTAACTTTTGAACGGCTGAACCGATTTTAATCAAACATAGCTAAGAACCCTTTCGACGAACCTCCTTTCAAACAAAAAAAAAACAAAATTGCTTCGTCCGTTTAGGAGCTATGATGCCACAGAGAGACACACAGATACACAGCAACACACGTCAAAACCTCTCCCTCCCTCTTTTCCCGTCGGGGGTATTGAGCTATATCATCTTTCTCACAGACCATCAATCGTATCTTTGGTCTTCCCTTTCCCCTTATAGCCATCCACATTCATACTAAAAGTTTCCACACTACCTGCTTCCTTTAGTTCGTTTATTATTGGTAAGATGGTACACTTTCCTCATTCCTCCGCATCACACGCCCAATTGTCTTGACAACCGAAGAGCGACAGTAAATAAATACACAGGGAAAGTAAATAGGAACAATTTGCAAAATGTCTCGATAATTGGTTGTTTGTTTGTACACGAATTACTAAAAAATCGCTATGGAATTATATAAATCAACAATCAAATGATAACTAACAAATGTCTCTTGCCCAATTTGTTTAAGGTCAGTGCAACATGTGTTCTTCTGTACGTCTCTTTTAGTCTTCATCCGGATTGCCACCCCGTTTCTATATCATATTTCATACAATACTTCTATCGTTTCATTGATATCCCCTTACTTAAACAGCCTTCCATATTCAAACTCAAAACTTACCACACGACATTTTTCTTTCTTTTGTTTATTGTTTGTATGGTAATCTGATGGTACACTTTCCTCATTCCTAGGCGTCACACGCCCAATTGCCTTGACAACCGAAAAGCAACAGTAAATAAATACAAAGGGAAAGTAAGGCTGCTTTTATACAAATCAGAAGTCACCGGTGTGAGTGCCTACGCAAGAGTTCGTGTCATTTCGGTGCTGAACAAGAAAAAATCTTGTCTGCGCTAGACAAGATTACACCTTAGGATGTTTAAGTCAAGAGTGAATAGGTTACTTCTAGGCAAGCGTGCATCACCGTCGACCAAATGGTCGCTTACCATCAGGTGAGATAGTGGTCAAATGCGAGCCGTCGTTAGTAAGAAAATTTAAAAAGGATTCATGCCTAGGTCCCACAAAATTCTTCTCGTCTACGTGATGCAAAGAGTAGTTGCCTGAGCAGGAAATTAATAATTCTATTTAGTCTGTCGGTGAGATTATCAAATAATATTGAATCCGTATTTTTTGCTTTATCAAATTAATAAAAATTGACAAAGATAAAGCGCATCAAAGTTCAGGAGTGGGGGTTGTGACGTCACTTTGTCAGTATTAAGTGTAGCACACCGTGACATCACACGATATTTCAACGCACTGTATCGTCGTACTTTTTGTTTAAGTGGCAAAAGATAAATATGTGTCCAATATTTTTAGGTAATCTAACTGACGGACTAAATAGATTTTTTTAGTCATCTACCCAATTAGTTGTGTATGACACGAATTCTTGCGTAGGCCCGGTGAATTTTCTTAGCGTGTACAAGCAGCCTAACTGCGACACGTAAATAGGAACAATTTGAAAGCGAAGCGTCTCGACAATTTATCGTCTGTTTGTATACGAATTACTTGAAAAACTGCTGCGTTTAACGTGAGTTTTACGATGGTTGCCTTGGACACTTGAATAGGTAACAGGGCTGTCTGGAGGCCGTCTTCGCTTAATTCACTTATTTTGTTAATGAGGGCTCTTTGCAATGGTTTCTGTATCCTTCGGGATCAGAGATTAGCCCTATAACTAAACTCTTATCCCAAGGGGTACAGAATCAAAACGGAAACCTTAAAAGTTTGATTCTTAAAATTAAAACGTTTGCATAAAATAAAAATAAAACTCTTCATCTAATCTAATACCTTTAAATGAGCAATTCTTTTATATATATTATGTCGGAGATGGTTATCAATTAAGATTGCAGAAGTCAACAGAATTTTAATAATTTATTTTCTTATTATTCTTCTTATATTTAAGTTATTTTACTATCAATTATCCTATCCCACTATAATATTATATTATATATTATCCTACTATAATATTATGAATGCAAAAGTTTGTGAGGATGGTTGTATGTATGTTTGTACGGATCTGGATGAAATTTGGCACAGAGATAGATAATAGTCTGAAATAGCACATAGGATACTTTTTATCCCGGGAATATGTTCCCTTGGGATAATTTTCGACATTAACGCGGGCGAAGCCGCTGGCAGAAGCTTGTTGCCTAATAAATCGGAACATAATTTATTGAGTACTCAGTGTACGCACCGATTGATTTTTGGCAACTTATTTCGATAATTGTAATCGATGGTCAAGTTTAAAAACAATTGTTGACATGTTAATTTGATTATTCTTTGTGTAATCACCATTGTTTACTTACGACAATTGTTTTTGTATTGTTTGACTATTTTAGAATGTTAATCTTATTAGATTTAGCACATTTTAGTTTTTTGTATCAAGTAAACACGTGACGTTCTTCCGTACGTCATCGGACAGAGTTGTTGTGGAGGGATTGCAAGATATAAGCTAACACTCGGTATGCAAGTAAGTCGATCTTAGGATTCGACTCAATAAAGAGCTCCCCTGCTCCCGATAAACTGTCGGTTTATTTGGTACAGCGCTGTTGTATATTCACATAACTGTATTGGCTTGCTGATGGCGAACGATACATTTTGTATTTGGGTGGATTAGACTGCTGTACGAACTGTAACCTTAAGGGTTTGTTTGATTAACTGGATCGTTGTTACTATACCTTTTTAAACTACTTTATTTTGTTACCATTTGTATTGTTTTGTTAGTGAAACTACTAGTTTACTGTAATAAAAACCTTGTTATTGTTTATACAATCTTGTTCATCCCAATATAATGGGAACTCCAAATCCTGACGATATATACCACTCGGCTCCCCTGATCCTACATATGTAGGATCAGGGGATAGAGATTCAGATTATATATACATATATATAATCTGAATCTTGGAAACGGCTTTAAGTATTTTCATAAACTTTAGTATGCAGGGCGTTTCGGGGGCTAAATCTATCTAGCTAGATTTCATTTTTAGAAAACGTCGTTTTCTCTATTGTTACTCGGGCTGAGCTCAGATTTCATTATTTATTAGTCTAAAAAGTGAAAGATTATATTTCCACTTACCGTTCTTATCTGCCCTTATTAATTTACAAAAAAAAAATCGTAGCTTCGCCTCCTCGTCTTATTTTTTTAATTAAATCTATCGACCGTTCGTAAATTGGATTTTGATAAGCAAATCCTATTATCTTCGTTCTTCCTTATTCTATTCCCGAGATGCGAAGACTTATACAGTTATAGTATATTCTTTTTTTTTTTTAAACTATGATAAAGACTGCTAAATGATTTAAAATAAAATACTCGTGTAAGCTTTTGTAATCCTTAAGGAAACTTTTTTTTTTATCTCTTGTTTATAGATCACGATGAATAGAGAACGATTTGTGTTACAATTTTGTTAAAAAATAACGTATTATCTATATCCGAAAACAACAAAGTATTGGAGAGGAAAACAGGAAGAGTATTTTCATTAAAAGGTCCAACGATTAATTATTTTGTTCAAAAAAACAAACCTTTACTTTCCATAAATAAATATGATAAAACAGTAAAAACAACCCAAAAGAAGATAAAAGGGAAAATAAAACCATTTCAAAGTTTTTCTGACTTACGGACCCGTAAACCTCGTGAAAGACAAACAGAAACTTTTCTGGATCATTTACGCAATCGCGCCGACACTGTAGACTTCCGTAGCTCGTAGAGGCGTAGTCTCTCGTAGCCCGCAGGCTGTCGTAGCGTCGTAGCACTTGCTACGAAATATAATTTCTCAGACATATTTGACAAATTACATGGATAACTCTGCCCAGAATAGCAAGCGGTCTAGATTGTAACAGCCCTCACTATGACACATATGACAAGTTAGATCTAGCTGAGGTTTGGTGTATGACGATACCTAAGTACCCGTGCTAAGACATGACCGACAGAAGTATAGCTAGGTATGTACGTATGTAGGTATATTCTTTATTGTACACCACAAAAATATAGGTATATACAGGACAAACAATCATAAAAGCAAGTGATATTTATTTTGCTTTGACAAAAATGTAGCTTTTACAGACATATTTTGTGGTTACTTAGTCTAGGCTGGTAGACATATATTTTGCCTACGTTCGACAAAAATATAATAGCTCTAAGTATTTACTAAAATCGTCGTCAAACACCGACGTCATTGCTCAAACAGCAAGTTTACAGTCCAATAAAAGTAAGCGAAATTCGTCAGAATTCAATATGGCCGTTTTTATACCTACCACCTTAATTCATTGAATTCTCAGAGCGGGCATAAAACTCGCCCTGTCCAGTTTTATTATTTGTCTCTCAAAGTCATATTGTCAACTTGACCACAGCCCTCAGAAAGGGTCCAATGGTACTACATATAAAACAGAACCTGAAAACTCGTCAACTTTGTTTTATTTTAATAAATACAGCCTTTACTGAACTTTTATTTACCTACTCTCACAGGAGAGCTCTTGACGACTACCTTTTTTTTTGGGATGACAACAACAAAAATGTCAGTTCTAAATGAACAGATTTCTTATTTAATTCGTAGAAAGAACGATGAGCTGACGACAAAATCTTAAAAAAAAGCATGAATCAATTTTAGTTCATCTTAGACATCTCTGATACCAGGAAAACATAATGAAAGCAGGTTATTGTCTGAACTTAAAATTAAAATAAGTCTATGTATGTGAAAAATCTTTAGCGCTACAGTTTTACAGGCTGGTATTTAATGATAATTTCTTAGTCAAACTGAAAAGGGAGACTTAACATTCCATTTACCCTTCTTTCCACATCTGCTTCAATCTTTGCAACTCCTGTAAACATACTGCCCAAATATGCAATCTCATGTATTTATTAATTTATTAAATCTTCATGCATAAAAGTACATAGGCAGACTTAATGCCTGAGGCATTCTCTACCAATCAACCAAGGGCGGTGAAGAGATAGCATGGCAGATGCATAAAAAAAAAAAAAAATATTATAAACGTAGGCGCTTTTCTGGTGGTCGCCACTGTTGATTCTGGTTTTCATGAGTTGTAGTGGTTTGGGAATAGTGCGGTGGGATTATCCCAGGTATTAATTACATAAACGTAAAATGAGTAAAAAAGTATAATAGATTAATATATAGGACTTGGGTTTAGTATCGTTTGGCAGGAGCAGAGGGTTAAAAGTGGGTAAAGCTGGTAGGGGATAGGTCTCGGATTAAAAAACTACCACTCTTATTACAAGGTATTGCATATTTTTCGAGAAAATAACAAAAAATGTTTCTAACCTTAATCAGATAAACAGTGAAAATGAACGTTAAAATGGGCGATTGACTGCCAAAACAGTACCGGTATATTATCTGTGGCGCAATATTTCGAGCAAAATTGTTGAAATGGAACATAAAAAGAAAAAACTATGGAATTTGCATCATGGGTGACATGTCAGTGTCATTTGTTTTCATTCATTCCGTTTCTCCCCGAGTCGCGGGAATGTGCTTTTTGTGTTTCTTGGTGTTTTAATGGTTTTCTTCGACGACTTTTTTATTCATTTATCTACTCTCATATCGTAATATTCGAATTATAAAATTCAAAACGAATTTATATTGGCATACTTTATAAACACAATACCGAAATTTAAAAATAGAATCTTATTATAACACTATTTCTCTAATAAAATAATGCTATAAAAGATTTTATCTACTCTCATATCGTAATATTCGAATTATAAAATTCAAAACGAGTTTATATTGGCATACTTTATAAACACAATACCGAAATTTAAAAATAGAATCTTATTATAACACTATTTCTCTAACGAAATAATGCTATAAAACAATTTTTTTTCTATTACGATACAGGACAAATCCAAGAAGTTAATCACTAAGGAGTTTCCATCAATATTTTTTTTGTAATGCCATTTTATAGTACCTATTATAAAAAGATTTGATTCCAATTTTAAATTGTCTATGACAATGCCCGCTTTAGACGTAGCACGCACTGTGATTTTTATTCCCGCGAATTTTGTTTTGCTCTTCCCTCTGGCTGTGGTTCGGATCAGACGTGTTTTTGGAAGTGTGACTGATTTTTTAATTTAATTTTTTATATTAATTTGCTTATTTAAACCAAGTGAATACACCTAAACTCGGACCCTCCTTGTCTATCTTGCGGGAACGTCCATTGAGTGCGGCGGCCATATTGGATTGTGTCGGAAATCTCTCTCTCACAATCTGCACTGTCGACGAGCGTGCCATCGAGGAGATTGCTGAGGTTGGATAAACCATCATTTTGAAAGGTTCGAAACTTCGAAAAGTTTCGCATCCAACCGGTGAGATTTGAACCCGGGCCGCGTCGGACGCCGCTCCGAGTTGGTAACCACAGCGCCGAGTAAGCGTGTGCGTCACCGCGCCAAATTAGTCTCCTGCCTACGAATAACTACGTCACGCTCGCTGCTACGCTGCTACTTTCCGCACTGAGTGCTACGCGGCTACAGTGCTACGACGCGTCGACGGCCGACGCTCTTATCTGCTACGAGACACTTCACACAGGGGCCTAGCAGGGATCGGCTACGCAGCTGCCGCCGATTACGCATGGATTCATCTATGAATAAATCCGCTTCGGAAACAGACATCAACATGATGGGAACCGATAAAACACCGCCTAACTTCGTTTTTCGACGCACTAAGCGAACCAGGGAAGAAACAACAATAGGCCTGCAATTAGATGAATTTAAGGAGGAGATGAGGAAAATGATGTCGCTTTTTAAGGAAAAACGAGAAAAAGAGCTGCAGGAGATTAAATTTACGTTGAAGGAGATACAGCAGTCTAACATTGGTATAGATAGCTCCGTTACATTTCTAACTGGGCAATTTGAAGAGCTTAAAAAGAAAGTTAATCTGCTAGAGAAACAAGAGAAGGAAAATAAGCAGTACACCACCATTCTAGAGGATAAAATCGAGGATATGCAGATGGGCTGTCGTAAAACAAATTTTGTGATAAAAAATGTACCAAAGAAAGCCAACGAATCCAAAGAAGACCTCTTAGACATGGTTATGTGCCTTTCTAATAGTGTAGATTGTAAGATCGGAAAATACGACGTCAAGGATATCTATAGAGTAAGAGGCAGGAATAATGAGAGCCAGAATATGCCAATAATTGTGGAAACCAGTTCTACCCTCTTGAAAACAGAAATACTCAAAATGGGAAAGGCGTTCAATATTAATAATATCTAGGCTTTAAAGTTCAAGAGGATACTCCCATCTTTGTGGGTGAGCATTTGACCCCAAAAGCGTCTCGTCTACATTTTCTTGCTCGTGACCTATCCAAATCTGGTGCATACAAGTTCTGCTGGACTGCATATGGCAAAGTTTATCTTAAAAAAGATGAACAATCACAGACTATAATGATTAAATCAGAGGCCCAGGTACATCAACTTATGCAAGGAAAATGACTAGAGATACGTCTCTCACGTCACAAAGTGAACTGTCAACCGCAAACCTGTTATTTGGTATTATTATTTATGGATTATTTTGGAACATTTAACTTATTTCATGATTGTGCTACACCTTTAAGTTGTTTTGCATGTTACTATTTTGTAAACATACTCACACTATTACAAACACACACTTATATACAAATTCGTACTACAAACCACATCCACACACTCTCCAATTACAAACTATACATAATACACAATATAATTAACCAAAAATATATAACCAGTATTGGCAACAGCACTGTAAGGGGCTTAGTTTTTGGACATTATCATTCTACAAGCTACACATTGGTTTCTACAGCTATTACTAAGACTTATCTCAATTTAATACTAAATTATTTTTACTCTTATCTAGAAATTTCATTAATTCAAATTAATCATTTTGATGAGTGATAGTTTAAAAACACTCACTGACATAGACAACATCAAAATAGCACGTTCTGTTGATTGTGACCCGTCTGATCTTACCAAACACATAAAGATAAATACTAACGATTTGACAATAGTTTCCCAAAATATAAGGAGCATTTATTGTAATTTTGACAGTTTCATAGCAACTGTGTCCACTTTTTCATTTGAAACTGATATCATAATATTGACTGAGTGTAGATTAAGTGATTTAAAACCTATCCCACAACTCATAAACTATACTTCCCATAACACAATACGACACTTAAATCAAAATGACGGGGTTGTTGTCTACATAAAAAAATCTCTTGTGCCCAAAGTAAAGGAAATAAATTTAGTCCATGCATCCTGCCTACAATTAGACATTCTTAATAATATTATTCTGTGTATTTACCGTTCCCCATCGCATACAAATTCTGAAAGTTTTACAGAATCACTCAGCAAAGAACTCAATGCTCTAAACACGCAGAAAAGTATTATTATAGCGGGTGATATAAATATCAACATTAAACCTAAAGATTCAGAACTATCCTATGAGCGTAAAAATAGAGTTAATTATCTTACTATGCTTTCAACTTATGGCATACTACCTGGCCATGTACTTCCCACGCGAGAAATAAACTGCTTGGATCATTTTATGCTCAAGATTGATAACAACAGGAAATCAGTTTTTATTGGTGTATTACATACTACAATTACTGAC
The DNA here is from genome assembly GCA_964057195.1 of Orthosia cruda. NCBI lineage: Eukaryota > Metazoa > Arthropoda > Insecta > Lepidoptera > Noctuidae > Orthosia > Orthosia cruda. Next base: position 8,866,166 of record OZ059830.1, on the reverse strand, counting down.
CACTATACGACATTCTTATGTCTATCTAAAATAAAAACTAAACAAGTTGCACCGAAAACTAAAACTACTCTAAACTTTGAAGGGGCGTTGAAACATATACAGGAACATAAAATAGCGGAGCTACTCTTGTGCAATGATCCAATTGAACTTACTAATATTTTCATACAGAGACTGACTAACTCTATAAATAATAATACTACCACTGTAAAAATTCCTAACAAAAAACAAATAATTAAGCCGTGGATTAATCAAGGTATACTAAAATGTATAAACAATCGTAATAAAATGCAAAAATCGCTTAAAAGGGATCCTAGCAATGAAATTTTAAAAATTACATTTAATAGATATAGAAATTATTGCAATAACCTCATAAAAAAATTGAAAAGGAAATATCAAAAGGAATTATTATTCAACTCAGTGACAAATAATAAATTGCTCTGGAAAAATATAAAAAGTGTCACTTACTCTTCTAAAACTAAGACCGAAAATACTGAATTATTAAACATAATGCCATCCCCTACCGATTCAGTTAATCATGTCAACAATGTTTTCGTTAACATTGGAAAGCAACTGGCCCAGCAAATTCAACCCGACTTAGATTCTGAACTCCAACACCTAACTAGAAATCAAACTTCCGTAACTCATTCTTTTGTACTCCACGATACTGACTGTAATGAAGTAGATAGAATTTTAATGAGCTTAAAGACTGACAGTGCCCCCGGTTGGGATAAGGTAACTACAAAATTTCTTAAATATATAAAAATGGAAGCCGTTCCAATCTTAACTCATCTGACTAACCTATGTTTTAATAAAGGCGTCTTTCCGGAAGCACTAAAGCGATCAATTATTACACCTGTACACAAGGGGGGGAACAGAGAGGATGTCAACAACTATAGACCAATATCAGTCCTACCAGCAATTTCCAAAATCGTGGAAAAGCTATTAAATAATAGACTCATTAACTATCTAAGTAAATATGACTTACTGTCGCCTACACAATATGGGTTCAGACAAGGTGTATCGACCGAGGATGCAGTGACCGCCCTAACATCGCTAGTAACTGATACTCTGGATAGTGGCAACAAATGTGTTACTGTCTTCTTAGACCTAAAAAAAGCGTTTGACACCGTCTCTGTTCCAACCCTGGTGAGTAAATTAGAAAGTTACGGAATAAGAGGAACTCCGCTGTCTCTTTTTAATAACTATCTTTGTAATAGGAGGCAGAGCGTAAGGATTGGAAGGTATACCAGTGACTATGCAGATGTAAATTACGGCGTACCGCAGGGAAGCGTATTGGGTCCAACATTATTTTTAATTTATATTAATGATCTATGCAATTTGAATATAAATAACGCCAAAATTCTCTCTTATGCCGATGATACAGCTATTGTCTTTTCTGGTAAGTCTTGGCAAGATGTTGAGTACACAGCTGAAATAGGCATAGCTAGGATAGCCAAATGGTTAAAAACGAATTTACTCACCTTGAACACATGTAAAACTAATTTCGTGTGTTTCAGTATTAGTGCACGGAGTGAACCGACGGATGATTTTAAAATTAAAATACACGATTGTGAGAACTTTAATAATAAAAATTGTAATTGTCCAAAAATAAATAAATTGAGACAAACCAAATATTTAGGGGTAATAGTAGACCAGAGATTATCCTGGTATCCCCATATTGAGCAAGTCGCTAACAGGATCAGAAAACTGTGTTGGATGTTTGGTACGCTGAGACATGTTGTGCCAAAAAATATAATTGGTCGTAATAACACCTCTAGAAATGTCCTTAATGAGATATACGTCGCCTTGGCTCAGTCTGTCTTATCGTACTGTATTCCTATCTGGGGAGGGTCAGCAAAAACTAAATTCATAGAAGTAGAGCGAGCACAACGGGCCCTGATAAAAATCATGTACTTTAAGAAAACAAGATATCCCACAGATAGACTTTACAACCTAAGCGAATTGCTCTCAGTGAGAAAATTATATATAACTCAAACAATATTGAAAAAGCATAAGACCCTACCTTACGATGCATCTAAACTAGCAAAGCGAAGAAAACATGCTGTTGCAGAAGTCCCCCAAACAAAAACAGTGGTTGCCTCCATGCAATTTAATACACGGTCTGCTCGGTTATATAATAGGATAAATAAAGAACACACCATACAAACTTGCTGCTTATGCCAATCTTGTTTGTTTTATTTTGTTTACTTACCTGTGTTAAATATGGTATATCTTTCATTCTTTTGTTATGGAAGAGCGGAGTCTTCTAATACAGGCATTGTTTGCTTAAAAGAAGGCTCCAACCACAAACTAATTGTTGTAATCTTGTGGAAGAAATAAACAATTTTGAATTTGAATTTTTTTTTTTGAATTTTGTTTCCTTCTACCTGTTCATAGAGCTCAAAATATTCGGGCGAATAAAATTCGCGCCGTGGTGCGGCGGATTCTGTGGCAAAACACGGATTTCTTGCGGAATTATTTCCGCACGATTTCGTTACCGATGCGAACAACTTCATACAATTACATAGGTCGCAGAATGGGCGGAAAAAATCGCGCGAATAAAGATCGCAGTGCGTGCTAAGTCTTAGCGCATGCGCGGTTAATGCGGTGATGTGCTGGGTTTTGGCGCCATTCATACGTTTTGCAAGGTTTGCTGTACTGAATTTCATGAGTTATTTAAATTATTGTGTGTGAAATGTCTGATATCAGTGAATGTGAAGAAAATTTGACTCCGCCCGATATTTTAGATGCGGCGGCGAAGGAAATTACTCTTAATTTATTACCAGCAAAGTCGAGAAAAGTATATGACAAATGCTATCACGATTTTATGGCATGGAAAATGCAAAAAAAGGTATTTAGTAGGTTCAATCCCAATTTAAGAGTGTAGATAAAGTAGTGTATGAAACTGCACATAACTAGGTATTAAAACATTCGTGTGAAAACTATTAAAAACCTCGCCTACGGCTCGGTTTTTAAACACACACTCATGTTTTAATACCCCTCATTATGCAACAGTTTCATAAACTACTATTTTTTTCTATTACGAAACAGGACTAATCCAAGAAGTTAATCACTAAGGAGTTCCCATCAATTTTTTTTTTGTAATGCCATTTTATAGTACCTATTATAAAAAGATTTGATTCCAATTTTAAATTGTCTATGACAATGCCCCCTTTAGACTTAGCACGCACTGCGATTTTTATTCGCGCGAATTTTATTACCTGTTCATAGAGCTCAAAATATTCGGGCGAATAAAATTCGCGCCGTGGTGCGGTGGATTCTGTGGCAAAACACGGATTTATTGCGGTATTATTTCCGCACGATTTCTTTACCAAAATGCGAACAACTTCATACAATGCCATAGGTCGCAGAATGGGCGGAAAAAAATCGCGCGAATAAAGATCGCAGTGCGTGCTAAGCCTTAGCGCATGCGCGGTTAATGCGGTGATGTGCTGAGTTTTGGCGCCATTCATACGTTTTGCAAGTTTTGCTGTACTTAATTTCATGAGTTATTTAAATAATTGTTTAAAAATGTCTGATATCAGTAAATGTGAAGAAAATTTGATTCCGCCCGATATTTTAGATGCGGCGAAGGACAGAAAAGTATATGACAAATGCTATCACGATTTTATGGCATGGATAATGCAAAAATAGGTATTTAGTAGGTTCAATCCCAATTTATGAGTGTAGATAAAGTAGTGTATGAAACTGCACTTAACTAGGTATTAAAACATTCGTGTGAAAACTATTAAAAACCTCGCCTACGGCTCGGTTTTTAATAAAACACACTCATGTTTTAATACCCCTCATTATGCAACAGTTTCATAAACTACTATTTTATAATAACCTAGAAATCCTGCTCAGAAAGTAAGTTAGTGTACACCCACTTCATGGTTAAAATAGGTCGAATCTGTTCCAAAACCGAACCAGGGCACCCCGACTTCACGTACTCTTTTGGCTGCTACCCCTAGAGTGTTTATAAAAACCGGAGGCGCGAAGGGAGAGCAACTCCCGCCCGCTGTAACAAAGCATGGATGCCCATCCTTTGTTACGTAAGGGCAAAGAGGTTGCACTTCCCGCAGCGCCGGAGACGATGCAGAAGCAACTATAAAGTGTTTTGAGTTTAGGTTACCATCATGTGTTTTTCTCAGGAACGGTGCGTTATCTTGTAATAGGAGTGGTGCCAGGGGGGCAGGTTAACCCCCCCTACCCCACCCCCTGCTCTCCCTCCTCCTGCCAAACGATACTAAATTTTTACCAAAATAACAACTCATTCACTTGCACTACACTCTTATAACCTACCAAATTGGGTATATATTTATCATTTTCAGATATACCATATATATACAGATATATATAGCAGTTTTCATAACTACCTCTACTTTACAATAATTAGCGATGAAATGAAACTACAATTAACAGTACGCCTACAAGAGGAAAATATAAAAGCACTAATTGGTCCACTGGGGGAGCCCTGAGGCCTTTTGAGCAGGAAAGAAACTTTTAGGAGCTTAAACTGAAACAGAAAACAAAGAAAATTTAATTAGAGATTTGAATGAGGAGTTTGTTATTACTAATCACAGAATAATTTTATTGTTTAGTCCAGTTTTTGCAAGCGCTTCTGCTGACTATGAGGCCTTAGGTTCGTTTGCCTGGAAGGGCAACTTTTATTCGAATTTGGCTTCGGGCAATTTTCAGTAGCTGCGCGGAGCATGGACTCCTTTAAACATAGCAGGAAAATGTAGATATAATATAGGTACAATCCTGCCTAATCCTTCGCGGAAAACAGGCGTGATGTTTGTGTAATTTTATTTACGGTACCCGCCACAGTTTGATGCATTACAACATTTTAGCCGAGCACTGTTGTCCTTTACCCAGTATTGCCTTTTTGTCATTTTTTACGAGTCCTCAGGGAAGAGTACAACCCTATTTTCCTTCATAATAATGACCTGACTCACACCGATCCCTCGCAAAAGTGAATATATTTTGTTTAATGTTTTATTATATATATTTTTCCATTTATTTATATAATATATTTAGAATCTCTCATGAATTTTATCCTGAAATGCTTCTTTCAGAAAATAATTCGTTTCTTGTATAAACAGACAAATTCAGGAAAACGCGAAATTACATTTGAAATTAAACAAGTGAAATGCGTTTAGCAACTTGTCTGCAACTGCAATTATTATTAAAATGTTCTTCACTTTTTTAATGCTGTTTGACGACTCGGAGAACTTTAAATGTCACCAGTAATCAGTGTTCAAGCGAAGTTGAGCGAGCGAGATTGAAATTGCAGTGGTTTTGATATTTTCAGGCGGAAGACGCTTATCATCTAGTGTGCAAACGATGTGGTACTAACCAGAATTCACGCCTATATCTTTGAAGGGTTTGTTAGGTTCCTAATACAGGCGTGAATTGTGCTTCCTCCATAGATACCTCTCTACGGACTCAGATAAGCCTCAGAATGTGCAAGATAAAAGATTTATGAGAATAATAATAGAACATGCAAACATGTTTTATTATTATCAAAAGTCCCAGGTCCAAATAGGTTCGATCCTATTTCTATGAACTGGGACCAATCCGGACTTCTGATGAATTCCTGATAGAATTAACAGATAACCAAACCGGGGATTATTATTACTTCTCTCACAGAGAGGATGCCTGTGTCCCAGCAGTGGGAACATTATAAGGCTGATGATGAACCCGGGGAGTGTACCCAGAATCTCACGTAGGTACTAGACCACTAAAGGTCAGTACCGCACCGCAACAGTAGGTATTTTTCAAGTGATGTTCAAAGAAGAAAATCCCTTCTCTGCTTAACTACTATTAATATAAGATAGGATGCCAACGCAGAAACTTAGTGATGGCATTAATTAATGTTCAAGAAGACGCTATGAGGAAAACATGTGCAAACTTTATACGTAGTTTAATTCACGAGGTACCCGCATCCTATACTTACTAGACTAATAAATTGATACGGCTTCTTGAATGAAAAAAGATATGATTATAAATTGTAACTCGTTTGAGGGTCAGTGATAGGCTTAGGTGGAACGAGCAAACCCAGAAGATGCCTGGATTTAATTGTATTTGGAGAAGAAGCGGTTCACTGCGACTAGTCCCAACATATATATGCACATATATGTCGCATCAGGGCTGGCCGATAGATGCAAACCTTCGGGAAGTCAGGATGACACTTCAAGACGTCGTGTGTGGGCAGGTAGTTGTGTAGAATCGAGAAAATGAAATCACACAAATTATTCGATACACTGGGTTTATTCAAATAGAAACAGTTGCAATCTTCCATCATCCAGTTGCAAGACGTAGGATCACTGATTCTACAACGTCTTAGCTCTGAGGTGATCAGTATTCAACTGTTTTATTCTGCTGTCCCTACCACGCAAGTGGTTAGGAAAAGCGCGCCAATGCGTAGTTGTTCTTGCTATGCCGCCAGATGGCGTGTAACCAATTATTATTAACCTGAAAATATAAAAGCATCCAAAGAACTTAAAGATTTGTCTTTACAGATAACACACGTTACTTCTGAATTGTTCGTGTACGATACACTATTAATAAGTTAAAATCCCGGTTAAATCAATATTCCCCGAAGCGATGGGTTCTTAAGTGCGTGTTATTGAATAAAAACATCAACGCAGGGCCTAAGTATATTGTTATTTAACAAACTGATTCTGAACCAAAGCAAAAAGATATATTTGCGGATGGTATCCGCCGATTTTATATATAAACAGCTGTTGTTAAAAGTTGGTTAATCGCTTTGTAAGTATTGGCTTTGTGTGTGATTTTCATGTGGATACGAGTATAAAGAGAGTGACATTTGTAGCAATTTCATGATCACGAATAAACTGATGGCTAGCGAAAAGGTTTTTGCAGTGAAAACTTGTTTTGCCGAGTTGGTGATTTTTAACCGACGAAAAAAATAGGAGGAGGTTCTTAATTCGACACGTTTATTTTTTATGTATCATAACTTTTTAAGGGTTATTGGAATTTCAAAAATGTTGTAAAGAGAGCCTTCAAAGCTGGTCCAAATCAAATTTGAAAAAAAAAAGGTAGAACAAAAGGTTTTATCTACCGAATGATAATTTTCCCACTGAATTTTCAATTATGAACCGATTCTGTTGAAATTAAGTAAACTGAAAATGCGAAAAAAAACCCTTTCAACAATAATTTTTACTACAGTGAAATAACGAACTGAAAAGCAAAAAATAAAAATCCTTTCAGTCTAGCATTTTGAGGCGGCGCCAAACATACAGGTTTTACATTTATTTATTAGATCTATGTCGACATTATTTGGCGCTGATTTTGCACTTTGACTTTTATAGTTATTTAACAGTCCCTTATTTAGTAATTTTCCATTAATTTCTATAATATATTACATATTATATTCTCAACACGAGCCAGTACTTTTTTACCCAACAACATTAAAACCATCAGAAATGTAACAGTACCAACTAGAAGTCACGTATGTAGATCAGTAATGTTTGAGTTTATAGATGGACGTAGACATGTGAGCAGTGAACACATCGCTGCCGCCCTGCCTGCCAATTTCCTTTGGTTAACGTTTCCACGGGAAAAGGGAAAATACGGAATACGGGTGATATTCTGCAGGCGCTGTTTTTTTTTCTCGCATTATTTTTGTAGTTTTGATTAAGAGAATTGAGTAGGTAGCAACATTTTTTACCCGACTGCCGAAGGAGGGTAATATGTTTATCAGTCTATGTATTTATGTATGTGTCCTATGTGGCGTTCCAGAGACCTGGATACATCTGATTTTGGTCAGCCAGCTCGCGAATATGTATGCTTCGACTGCACAGCATGATTTTCTGCTTGTTTACGTCTTTTAAGTTCGCTTTTTGGGCAGTCGAGTTATTTGATTTTATGAATTAGGTTATTTTTATTTGGGTTTTAGTTTTATGTGTCACTCGAAAGTTGGAGCGTAATCAAAAGTTGTACATTGTTCTGCTTTAATAACTTCCTCCTCATTAGCCTTTTTTGAAAATATTTTGATCAAAGAACAGATGCCTACAAACTCGTATAAATATTTTACACTTTCAAAAAAAAAATATACCCGTACAAACAATAAATAAGTAAAATGAATTACCATAACACTCGTATAACTCGAAAACCAAAAAGCTGGTCAGTCAGTTGACACCGAACAAGTTAACGGGAGATTTAAGCATCCGTCAAGTTCAAACAGTTAGCGGCCCAGTAAGCCCGGCAAACTAATCCCTACTTAATAAACTAGAATCCCGCATACATTAAAATATCCATAGCGATTAACTGCCGCTCTGAAAATGAAATGCGATTATAAGGCTAATATGTGAATGACAACCATTCACATAGTACTTATAAAACATTTACTGTCATACCGCAACATTGTGTTGAACAGTTGTTTACAGTGAACTGGGATTAATCACGATTCGTTTCACGGAAATTATATAAATTTTAGATTCAGGTAAACTAGATTTGTTTTGTTGAGTTATTACTATGAAATCTGTTAGTTATGTAACCCAATTTTTATATTTATTTATTTCTGACCACAAATTTACAGACAAAATATTAAGGAGTCTACAGATATAATTGTATAATTAATTTGTGGAAAGACTGGTGCCTAAACTATGTTTTTTACAAAACCTGTATTTCAGGTCACCAGGCTCCCCAAAACAAAGTTGTACATAATAATTGTCAACTGGAGACGAACTGAATCACATTAATATACAAATAATTTCATGCATCATAACATTGCAAATTTCGCTTAAAAAATTCAAATTACAAAAACAACGATAAGCATAACGATAGTGAAATAAATTAATTTATTAAGGATGCATGCAAGGAAGGAAGAGGCAGTATGTGAATGTCTGTCGTGTGCGGGTTAAGTGTGTGTGATATTGAGTGAGTGTGTATGGAGTGGGGAAATTGTGTGTATGTTGTACGGGAACATTTTGTTAGGAGATGGTTTTGAAAAGATCTTCAATTTGGGTATAATCTAAAGTGATAAGCCAGTCAGTAATCATCCTTTTAAAAGTTGTTTTATTTAGAGTATGAATTGAGAGTAGATTATTCAGTTTGTTGTATAGAAATGGGCCAAGAAAAGAAAAGTAATTTCGGGCAAATTTGGTTTTTACTGATATAGGTTGGCATATATGCCTTCTTCTTCTTCTCATATCAGTATTATGATGGGTATTTTTAAAAGGAATAAGGGAACGTTGTTTCAAGACAACATGGAGGATAAAAAGCCGACGAATTGAGAGGACTTTGGAGGACTTATAAACTTCTACCGTGGGATGACGGAAAGGAAGGCAAAGTGCAACTTTAAGGACTGCCCTTTGAGCCCTCTCAAGTGGTAAAAGGTTAGTTTTAAACGTTCCACCCCATGACGTGATGCAATATGTCAGAAGCGATTGGCACAACGCACAATAAACAGATAGTAGTTGCTTGAAGTTGAGGATAGACCGGAGTTCACGTCTGAGCATTGTTTTATAATAAGGGTCTTAGTATTAACCGCACTAAATCCTTTTACTCTAATTAATGCCTAAAAATAATGCCCTACCAAATGCAATGACGCTGGTTCAAGCGCTGAAAATTCAACAGCGCGCTTTTATATTCGCATTCTCGTAACGTCGTCAAATGTTAGCGAAAACAACTAAAAGACAATGAAAGTCAAGTCATTTTTGTACAATTAGGTAATAAGCCGTTTCCAGCAAAAGTTTGCGTCAAATTCATTTTAAAAAGCTACCCAACGGTGAAAGAATTTTTCAAATCGGTCCAGTAGTTTCGGAGCCTATTCGGTACAAACAAACACACAAACAAAAACATCTTTCCTCTTTATAATATTGGGATAGATTATATCAAATATTTATTTTGTCTTTACATTCACAAATATTTAGGTAAGTTTTGCATTCATAAAATCTATAGTAGGTATATTGTACATTTACATAACATTCGCTTAAAAGAAAGTTAGATAATTTAAATTTTAGCTAAGAGTTTTGAAGCCATCAGGTAATTTGTTATAAACTGTAATGGACATGCAGTATACACCATTAGAAAACAAATTCATTCTACGCCTAGGAACATTAAGCATATGCACTTTTTTGCTATTGCTGGTGTATTAACATGCGTAGGGATTTTCACATACTATATCAAATTGGTAGGTCTACATTGTTTGATATTATGTGGTTGGTTCCATTTTATTTTAACAAATATTTTTGCAATATCTCTCTGGTGTCAAAATTGCTTTTTAACAAGAGTGTTGTTAAAAAGAATAGAGTCTGTTTATTTGGGTTATCTACTTTTAATGAGGTTTGCTCCAGTTTCACCGGATTCCACAGAATAACTGTATTTATATGGACGACTGCCTATCTGGTCACCACAACCCGATTACGTGTAACACGGCATCCCTTAGTAAGTCCAAAAGCTCGCTGAATATTTACCTTAAAAAGTATGTATAAGAAGTAAGTGTAGTGTAGTATTTTAAGGAAAATATACCGCATATTTTTGGACCTCCTCTCATAAGATTGATAAATGATTTTATTTCTGTAAGTTGGTTTGTACAAACTCTTTTACACGTCGATCAATTTTTTTAAAACTAGATGAGGTTGGCGTTTCCTATCTGACTACTCTGAGAAGAAAGGCCTAAACAAACTCAGAGGTCACAGTCTCTTTTAAAGTCCAGACAAAATCTTATTTAGTCATATGAAGACCATGTAGACTGATGTCCGAAATGGTCTTTTGAGGAAAGAACCAGCCAGTTTGAGTGGACCTGTCCAGTCAGTGCACGCATTTGTCAATAACCGAGCAGCTCAACTCAGAATTAAAGGAGCTCAACGATTCGACGAACAATATCAAAGAAAGGAGATTCGGGTAGGCCGCATAAACTACTTAAACTGCCAGACCATGATTAAAAACTAACTAAGATAAATTGAAAACAAAAAAAACTAATGATCCACATAGTCTTTACATTCACAAAAATTATATAATACACGGTGGAAAATATAAAAAATCAAAATTAATTGGAGCAGCTCAATCCCTAACTTTTTTTTCCTCAACGTAATCTTTAATGGTATAAAACGCTTGGTTGTCTGACTTTAGGAATGAAGTGAACTTTCAGATCTAGAAATAGACTATTTGTACTAAGTACTTGACGTACTTTCTGCGCACGAAAGAGTTTAATATGCCTTACCTTGAAGACCGACGCGTAGGGTTGTTACTACTAAGCCACGAGAAGTGATTTCTTTTATCAAACAAAAGACGATTACGATAACTTTCTGATAAATGCACTCACCATCAAAAAGACTACCCTCACCAAATGGAAATCATACCATAATCGCATCACAGCTGTCAATCGTAAGTATCTCCAACACCTTTTAATCTTGAAAAGGAAACTGCCCCTCAGACCAGTGGGTTTAATAAATGGCACTCTACCCTAAGAAACGGTGAGATAAAAATAAATCTTCTTGACATGTCTAACGCCTTCAGGAAATCATTTGGTCGGATAGCTATCGGGGATGGAATGATGCGATAGCTGCGTGTCACACTGTCATCTTAGATGCCATAGATAAAGTTGAATGGAGGATGCAAGAGTGAATAGTGGTTGTTTGTCATGGGATATGAAAATGTGGGATGGCAATCGCGTGGAAAAGATTTCCCATTTTCATACTAGTGGACAAAGTTTGTCATTGCAGTTGTTATGGAGCCGAGAGCGACAAATGCTCACGCATATCAAACAACGTTTTTCAAGACACTTGCGAAGAGTTTTTTTTTCCAATAATTGGAAAAAAAAACTCATGTACGCCATTTTGCGAAAACAAAAGGGCACGCGCTTTCAAACGTTTGTGTCAACGCCTTTAAAAAAATAAATACCAAACTTTTGTTTGTATTTCGCAGCTTTTTCCAACCCACGTTTGTGGTACAAACCTTTGATTCATCAACCTTTGAGTCATTAACAAAAACCACTGAAAAATTACCTTCCAATTAAGGGTTAAAGGGAACCCGAAAAATAAATATCGTCCAATTATATTCAATTTGTGGCGGATAATGACTATTAATTATCTCATCCTAACCTCCAGTTGGCGATGGAAAAATTAAAAAAAATATTAAGTGGAGAAAGTGAATAGGACGTAATTTTCTATTCGCTCATAGAATTTTAATAACAGTCTTGTCTAGACTGACTGTTTTTCAGCGAGCATGATGCGTTCAAGGATATATTTTATCATAGAAACCGAAAAATATTGTGAGGCTAAAAAACAATTATATAAAAAAAATGTAACATCAATCAAAACTCTACAAAAGAACCGAAAATTGATCAAACACCTTGAAGGGAAATAAGTACAACCTACACATGCAAGAACAACATTACAATATACTTCAATCATCCATTTGGCGTTACGATTTGAACAATAAAGAAGTCATTAACTGTTCCAGTGACACACGCTAGATCACTGATAAAGAAAATGAAGCGTTTTATTACACAATAGCTGTGCCCGCGGCTTCGCTCCCGTCAACTGATTGACCTTTTTTTTTGTTCCGGGGTGGAAAATCCTCATTGGATGTCCTACGCCCTGAGGGGCGGAAGGGTCTGTCAGACTCCTACTGACTAAAAACCACCCTGGTGTTCCATCTCATACCTACGCTGGAACAACGAAACTTCTGCAACCCCCGGCTGGTGCGGGCCCGCCTCTGCGGGCCTCGATCTCGGGTTGGGGTGGAGTGAGGTGTTAGGCTACCGCCGCGATGTCTAAGAGAGGCGTGCGTGGAACACTACGCGCCACCACCTCGGGTCCTGAGGTGTGGGGGGCGCCCCTGGACCCATTTAGGGGAGCTGGGAGAGGGCATTGTCCGGCCTCCGCCGACACCCGGTGCGTCAGCCGCGGAACGGGTGAGCGGATGAAATCTCCCTCTCCGCAGCTTCCTTCTGCGAGACGACTGTTTCGCAGAAAGATACCACCGCGTCCCAGGACTCCTCGCTGCCGACCATAGAATCGACTACGACCGGCAGCGACAGGTCACTGCCAACTTTTGAGATGAGGGCAAGGCGTGGCTCCTCCCAGGAGGCACATTCTGCCAGCGTATACCGCACCGTGTCCTCCCGGCAGTCGACGCAGTGGTGACACCGGGCGTCCGGCTCCATGTTTATGCGTAACAGGTACTTCCAGAAGCAACCAGGCCCCGAGAGCACCTGCGTCACCCGAAACGACAGCGAGCCGTGCCTCCTCCCGAGCCAACGCTCGAGCACTGGCCGGACCGCCTCGATGGTAAAGAGGTAAAGGCGGTATAGTAGGGTATAAAAGCCTGTCCCGCCATTCCACCACCAGGATTTCGCGGAGCTGATACCGACACAACTCTATATGTCGCTGCATCGGCCCTAGTACGCAAGCCACCGCGTAGGAGATAATGCGATACCCCCTGATGACTCTGACGGCCATCGCTCTCTGCGGCTTCCGCAGAACAGCGATGCTGCCGGCCGTCAGGTTGGTCGCCCAGATCGGGGCTCCATACAGGGCCATCGATCGCACGATGCCCACGTAGAGCCGCCTACAGGCAGCGCTCGCCCCCCCCAGATTGGGAAGCAGCGTTGACAGCACCCCAGCCGCGCCAAAAAACTTGGGCGCTAGCCGCCGGAAGACTCGACGCTATTCGAGCCCCCCCGACCACGATGTGGGCATTGGGCGGTGGCGCAAGCCGGGGGCCACCTCCAGGCCGAGGCGCCTTATGCGGCTCGCCAGCTGTGAGACCACAGCCGTCGCTAGCAACGCTGCCTCCCTGTATGAATTCCCTAGGATGGTGACCAGCGTATTGTCCGCGTAACACGTCAGGTCTACGGCCTGTTGGAGTTCGCCCCTCTGCACCCAGTCGTACCCGATGTTCCACAGGGGCGGACCCAGGACCGAGCCCTGTGGAACACCGCACGACATGCGGTGCTTTATTCCGACGCCATCACGTCCCACGTAGGTGACACACCTCACCGCCAAATAAGCCCCGACTATGTGGCGGAGGTAGGGAGGCACTCGATGATACCGCAGTGCCTCCCGAACTCAACTCCAGGGCAGGGTGTTGAAGGCGTTGGAAATGTCCAAGAACACCACCATCACCCCACCCCGGGACACCGCTTCCTCCGCCACACCGTTTTCCAAACGCTGCCCAGCCCAGCTGTATTATTCGCATCGGTCTCCGGATGAACTTGGACAAAACTCAGGTTATGTTCAATCTATACGCCATTCTGGGACCGATCGTTGTCAATCAATGGCAGTGCTCTCAAGGTTGTGCAAGGAAACGTTTACCTAGAGCAAATTCTGCAGTTTGGTAAAATAACTTTGAGAGAGAGGTTAGCAGAAGAATACAGCTGGGCTGGGCGGCGTTTGGGAAACTTCGTCGAGTATTCACGTCGCGTATTCCACAGAGCCTAAAGACTAGAGTCTTCAATCAGAGACGCACATTTAGTAGGTACCTACACCTTTTCAGCAGTTATGTTTACGTCTCATATTATCATCAATCGGGTACATGTCCAGACTCCAGGCTTTTATTGACAAATTCGAAATTTAAAAACTCAATAACACTGGCCGACCTGGGAAATGAACCAAGGACCTCATGATCTGAACCTATAGCCAAGTTAACGATCGACGAAACGTTTGTAACTTGGCTAGGGCGCGGCTAAATTTGAAAAAGAGTTACCGCAGCTCTGACTCAAGCAGCTGAAGGAAAGAAGTGAATCCCACCCGTGTTGGGTATGGTAGTCAGTAAAAGTTTGACACGCCCTCACTGCCCTGACCACGCTTCACCCAGAGCGGGAGAAGTCATTGGACGATTTGCCTACACAAAAAATAAAGGATAAAATCACCTCATGGTCGGTAACAGGACTTGCGATCATTAAGACCAACGAGGCCGACATTTTATTTATTCCTAATCTAGACAGTGTTAATATCACCTGACATTGTTATCTCAACCGAACTCTCACAGAAAACATTGCTAGAGTGATTGAAAAGTTTTGAAATTTAAACAGTGTCTACACCAAAATGTCTGTGTGTTGATAAAGTGACCTAAACTACAAACAATTCCAAATATAATTCACCATCCAATTTAATGAACAGTAAAAAAAAAACAGCAAAACATAAAAAAGAAAAATAAAAACAAGTGAAGAAATATTCGACCCACCCGTCAATTTTGTAAAATTGTTTAAAATAAACTGGCGTCCTAACGAACTTTTGAGAAGGGAACTATGAACCAAACCACAATTTCGATTCTTAGACCAGAACATAAATAGCTCCAACAGATATTGATCGCCTGCCGTGCTACAGTTCTCGAGTTCAAATCCAACATCGTGAATTTGTTTTTGTATTCATTTCTACGTTCTGGACTTCAACAGCACTGTACAATGAATTTCTTAGAGAACATCACGTTTAGACGTAACCGTTCAAAGTCTGAAACAATTGTAAGTGATACGGATGAGGACACTTTATTAACGAACTCACCGATAGATGGCACCACCACCAGCTTGCCTGACATTTCTGATGACGAAGATGACCAGATTACCAAATTAAAACAGCAACTAGAACAATTAACTCTGGAACTCAATAGTGCCCACAACGAAATAGAATCCTTAACTCAAGAAAATTCGAAGCTCAACCACCTTAACCAGGAGCTACAGAAGCAGAATACACTGTACAAAACAGTGGCATGCTCCCCTGCTAAGTTGAAGCTACAAACACCAAAAATTAAGAAAAAATGTGCAAAAATCAACCAGTGTTTGAGAAAGAACACAGAAAAGTCTAGTGAATGTGAAGGATTTACCACTAGAGCTAAGAAATCCACATCGCCAACCAGTGTTCAAAATCATCAACAGTTGGATAAATCGATCACAGATGGCGTTGTCGACAGGACTGGCAATGAAGACGAAAAGACTGAAGCACAATTACTTACACAAATAAACTGTAATAGTAAACTGAACGAACCTATAATTAGTAAATTATGTATTTTAAGTGGCAATAAAAATAATAAAATGATAAAAATTGCAGAAGATATATTCCCTTACTATGGAATCTGCCACTACCTGACACCCAACTGTGGTGTTGAGTACCTTATCTCTGACTTGGATCTCAAATTAAAGGACTACAATATGAATGACTACTGCTTGATATTGGTCGGAGAAGAAGACTTTCGTCGGACAAAGAACTATGTCGAACTAGCTATTAGTATTCGTGAAACGCTGTCAAAATTACAGCACACAAATATCATATTATGTGCTCCTACGTTCAAACTAAATGATTACTCTACAATGTTTAATTCGAGAATTGAAACTTTTAACAATTTAATCTATTTGGATGCTTCTTCATATAATTATGCTTACTTGTTTGATTCTAATTATTATCTTGCTTATGATTTTAGTATGTTCACTAAGAGTAGTAGTACACTTAATAATCGCGGTATGGTCAATATATTGCATAATATAAGTTTAATGATGAATGAATTTAAACTATATAGGGACTTAAATACGTTTAGTTCTTCTGATGAAGTGACAAATTTGCCTCACACTGTACCAAGCAATGTTACTCAAGAAAGAGAACTGTTTTTTCTCTAATAGATATATCAACATATTGCATCAAAATATAGCAGGATTGATAAATAAAGCAGATGATTTGTTGGTGTGTCTAGAGGAGCTATCTAAGAAAAAGACAAATGTTGATATCTTGTGTATTACGGAGCACTTTATCATGGAAGGGTATCAAAATTTATTATTTTTACCTAACTATAATTTGGCTGCACATTATTGTAGAAAAGAACAAAAAAGGGGTGGTGCATGTATCCTTGTTAAAAATGGACTACAATGGAAAGAATTGCCAAAAGTAGCAAAGTTGTCAACTCCCGGCATATTTGAATGCTGTGGCGTGGAACTGATTAATTATAAATTGATAATTGTGTGTATATATAGAATTCCGAACTCAAATAATTTAAATTATTGCTTCGACAAACTTGAATTGCTCTTGCAAGAAATTTTACGTACATGCTGTAAAAAAATTGTTATCTGCGGAGATTTTAACATTGATGTACTCAAGCAAAATAGTGTCACTAATGACTTTGAATGTCTTCTAATGAGTTACAATCTGAAACTTGCTTTGAAACAACCAACTCGCATGGCCAGTTTATCGTGCATTGACAACTTTGCGCATAACTTTAATTCATGTAAGACTGAAGTACTAGAATGGGCATTGTCGGATCATACAGCACAGCTGCTTCAGTGTCCAGTACAAAAAATATGTTGTATTAAGTATTGGTACGCAACTAGAAGGGACTATAGTGCGGAAAACATAGTAAAATTTAAAAACCATCTGAGAAACCTTACCTTTGCAGAACTATATGACACAGATGACCCAAATGTAGCCTATAATCATTTCATTGAGATGTTTAAGCTGTTGTACGATCTGTGTTTTCCAATAAAAGTGGTTAAAATAAATGCAATAAGAAGAACTAAGTGGTTGTCAAAAGGTATCAAACTATGCAGTAAAAACAAAAGGAAACTCCTATGGCAGTTTAGACTTAATCGTAGCAATATCAATAAAACCATATTATATAATTATTCTAAAATGTACAAAAAGATTATCAATTTAACACAAAAAGCACAAAACAATTATAATATAAAAACATCTAAAAACAAATCGAAAACTGCGTGGCAAATTATCAATCGTGCAAAGTATAACCTACCTAAATCTAACATAAATAAAATTAAAATGGGTGGCAACGTCATATCTCATCATAAGACCATTGCGGAAGCATTTAATGACTTTTTTATTGATAAAATACAGCCAAAACTGGATGTCGACTGCAGACCGCGGGCGTGTACATTAGATTTCAATAACAAAACTATGTTTATGGCCCCTAGTATACCAGACGATATTAAAAAGATAATAAAGTCCTTGAATAATACAAGCAGTGTGGGATATGACGGTATTGCTACTTATATACTAAAACATGTTGCGGAGGAAATCTGCGGTCCTTTGAGTCATGTCATCAATCTCAGTATTAGCGCAGGCGTTTACCCTGCTGCTCTAAAAGTCTGTATCGTCAAGCCACTATTTAAGAAAGACGATAGGGAGTTAATGGAGAATTATCGGCCGATATCGCTAATTCCTATAATCTCTAAAATATTTGAGAAATATATTTACAAGGAACTAAATTCATTTATTGAAAGACATAATATTATATGCGAAGAACAGAAGGGATTTAGAATGGGTAACACTATTGACATAGCTATTTATGATTTTTTATATAATGTCACTTCTAACGTGGATAAGAGGAAACCGGTCTGTGGCGTATTTTGTGACATGACGCAAGCCTTTGACTATGTGCATTATGGTACACTCTTAAGTAAACTTGAAGCTTATGGAATTAGAGGAAATGTCAACAATCTAATTAAATCCTACTTACTTAACAGAACTCAAATAACAAATATAACCCAAATTAATATGAAAAGTAAACATGAAATTGTATTTCAATCCTCAAAACGTATAGTTTCGTTTGGCGTGCCACAAGGGAGTGTTCTAGGGCCTCCTTTGTTTATATTATATATTAATGATCTACCGAAAGGCATCCCTCAACCTTTGACACTATTTGCCGATGATAGCACCATAGCGATACCTTGCAAAAGTATTGATACTTATGAAAGTGACATAAATGAGTCTATATATCTAATGGTAAAGTGGTTGGATGACAATAACTTAAAGATTAACCTGACTAAAACTAAATTAATACACTTTAGTCAACGGATCAATAGTAAGAGTAATTTAAATATACGCTACGATGACCAGCCTGTACAAGAGGTAGAAACAACAAAATTTCTAGGGCTCCACATTGACAAAAAACTTAATTGGAAAACCCATATCGAAAACTTGTGCAAGAAAATCAGTAAATCTGCCTATGCCCTGCACACGTTGTCGTCTATAATAGGTGTGGAGGCATTACTTACAGCCTACTATGGTTTAACAGAATGTCATCTACGCTATGGTGTAATTTTTTGGGGCAACTCGACAGAAAAAGACACGGTGTTCAAGGCTCAAAAGAGATGCATTCGTTCAATATTTAGAATTAAACCTACTGATAGTTGCGTGCCTTACTTTAAAAAATATAAAATACTTACTTTGCCATGTCTGTACATATTAGGAGTGGCTGTTTTTGTTAAAACAAATCCACTACGGTTTAAACGATTAGATGAAGTAATCCCTCGTAATAGGCGCGACAACAGCAGGATATGTTCTCATACTGCGAGAACAACCCTCATGCGCAAAAGTGTTTTCTGTATGGCTCCTATCATATTTAATACATTACCTAAAAGTTGGAGAGAAATGCCCTTGGCACTTTTCAAAAATAAGCTGAGAATTTTTTTAGTGTGTAAAGTGTATTACAATGTTGTAGATTTTTTAAATGAAAAGGACTTTTTTATACCAGCTACTAATAAACATAGTTAAGAATAAAAATTGAATAATGTGAATTTTAAATTAATTAACTTTTGAATGATCATAATTGACTGCATAGTAATGAATATTCTGGACATTATTTAATTTATTTTGACTATAATATACTTAATTATACTATAATATCTTTAAATCAATTATTATTTATTTGTTTTGTATTTTGTAATTAAATTTAAAATTACTGAATGTAAAATGCAATTAAATGTACCTACAAATTTTGTACGCCATTATTGGCAAAACGTGGACGCTCACAACATTTATTAATTCAATACCATGCATGTCTGATAAGTCATGTAAACGCATGTTTGACAAATAAAGTTTTTCTTTCTTTCTTTCTTTCTTTCTTTCCAGCTTCTGTGAAACAAGTCCGATTTAGTTTTGTCTTTGTAATGAGAACTTTATTTTTTCTATGTTTTATAGTTTTGTTGTTTAGTGTAAAATAAAAAATTATAAACTAATAATTCTGACTTTAAACCAATTTGAAATATTACCATAGTGTTCAATGCCAGTTTTAACTAAATTGTTCGTAGTAATAATTTATCGCTCGTGCTATAATGAAAATATAACTTTATTTTGAAAAAGAAAATACTAGTTCTAAGTTTCGAACTTAAATATCTGTTTAAAACTTTAAGTTAGAAATCTTTGTTAAAAGATATATTACTCAAAATCGGATAATTAACCTTTAACTGAGCTTTGGTACCATAGCAAAAACTCATGAAAATAACATCGTTATCTAACAAAATAAATCATTATCTTTGAGCTGCCACTTTCAGATATGAAAATCTATTTTATTTGTAAAACAAATGTATAAATATGTACAGACTTAAACACTAAACAAAAGTAAACTATGCACAATCATACTATACCGTTGGGGTCTCATCCCATACAATTAATGAATTAATCTTTCAGATTTATTTCAAAAATGTACCGGTGGAGGCTGACAGATATCTTTTACTGATGATAATCATTGTTTGTTTTTTGGTTGGCCTTTTCTGTCTCACTCCTGGGCAAGGCACTCCACTTATTTCCACCTGTCACAAGCTCGAGTTATGCCAGTACCTAAAATACTAGTGTTGTATCGAAGCACCTACTATCTTTAAGTAAGTGATAGATAGATGAGTTGGAAACTGTGATTAAGGTTCTCCTAGTCAAAGGCACGAACTATTTTGTGCGCGGGGTTAAAATGCATGCTGTCTGATCCGATAACAAGTGCGAAAGAGATTGATGCTGTGATGAGCAGTAAGAAGCTAGTTCTCGTACGAATTAGCACTTTTGCAAATTTGTAGCGAAATTGATGATGATTTAGGACGAAAACGAGCGCGCGAAATTTTATGAACAGACCTTTTGGAGTCTAGATATCATAAAAAAAAACCACTAAATGTATATATTCAAAAACAAAATTGCATTGTTGAATTACTAATCTATCCCTGTATGGAGGCCGTTTTGCAATTTTCTTTCTTCTTATGATATTTATTTCCGCCCAAAGATGCGTTAAAATTAGTGTTGAAATATGGAACTTTCGACGCTCATAACATTCAGATATTGTATTTTTTTACTTTTCTTTTTCCATACAGGGCTAGAAAATGATGAGACAAATTGATATAATTTTTTTTAACGTACCCCGTTAATCAGTGGAGTAATCGCCAGACAACGTTTTTATGGAAGAATTTTCGACTAGTGTAACCTTAAAAGCCTGTGGTGAGCAAAGCACAAAATAAACAGATAACATCAAGGAAGTTCCGCGCCAATTGAACCAATAAACGTAATGCAACAGCCAGGCTTTGGGCGTAATGTGACAATTTATAGCCATATCACCATCAAATATGCCTAAATAAATAGCTTTCGTAAACCCTCATAACTAACATTTATCTTTCACGAGCTTTTTACTTCGGCTTGGCTCCCGCAGGAGTCATGCATGTTCCGGATAAAAAGTAGCCCACGAACCACTACACAATTTTACCTATTTCTCAGATAATATTACTTTAGATTTCGATAAAATATTCGTGATGACAGCCATCCCATATATTTTCAAGAATATTATCCTAATGTCAGATTGATATAATAATATCAATCAATGCAACATTTTAAAATTTCCTGTTTTTGTTCTACACCTGGTTTGTAGCAAAAAATAACAAATAAACATCTGAAAAGTTAAATTCATGCTCCGTAAATTGATAAATAGTTTGATAGAAAAATAAACGATTTCTAAAATTCAGTCTTTACATAAATCATGACGAAACGGGACCCTATTACTAAGACTCCGCGGTCCGTCTGTCTGTCTGTTACCAGGCTGTATCTCATGAACCGTGATAGCTAGATAGTTGAAATTTTCACAAATGATGTATTTATATTGCCGCTGTAACAACAAATAATAAAAACAGAGATAAAAAAATATTTAAGAGGGGCTCCCATACAACAAACGTGATATTTTTGCCGTTGCTTGCGATAATGGTACGGAACCCTTCGTTCACGATTCTGACTCGCACTTGGCCTTTTTAGTTATGAGAGATCGAGTCAACATCACAATCATTTCGGCTGAAATTCGTCAATTATTGGACTAAAGCCTCCCCAAACGATCTCACCATCAGGACATGACCGGTCATGTGCTTCTTACTCTGTGAACTTCCTCACCAGCTCATCGGTCTACCATGTAGGAGACCTTCCAACTTTACGCCTTTCGGTACGTGATTATCACTTGAGAAGTGCCCAGCCCATTCATTCATTCATTTTGGCAATTTCTCGGGATTCATTGGTAGATCAAGATTATGCTGCATTTCAATAAAAAAAAATACTATGAAAATCAATCTCTTTTGATTTTCTAAATTAATAGAATTCACTATACTTACCATAACATTCAAAACCGACACAAGTACCAAATAAACAGGTCCTTACAAAACCAGTCAGCATAATAAGACACACACGACGCTTGTCCAACTTTAAAAGGCAATCGTATCCATTTCGGCTCTAGATCGAAGGTACCGAAGGCCCACTAGATTCAATACATCGATGGAGTCTACCCTCTGGAGACAATGGGAGGTTTCCTTTGTCCAGTTATCTATTAAATGTCTGTGCCAGTAGGGTAGATTCTGTCCTAGTATATAGGTAGTGTAAAGGCAGTTCTATAGTTGATATACCTAGCACGCAATAATCACATAACATTATATTATAATAAAGAGGTATGTAAAATTGTTTCTTTTTTATTCTCACTGATAAAAACGGCCAAGTAATTGATCAAGGACCGCCTTTGTACCTATAAATAGTACTAAGTTTTTGTATTTTTTTTTTTTTATTTACCATAAGGTATATTCTATTCTGTAAGAATCTATAAACCGAACATGCTTTTTCCACAAACGCAACACAACAAACAACAACAATTAAACTCACACTGACGGTAAAATCGAACTGTAATTACATAGGTATTATTAAAAGATGAACAAAGTTGCGGTAATTTTCACAAACCTACCACGCGTAGTAATGGTGTACATTTACAGTCACCAGCATAAATTGTAGATACCTTATACTGTTCTTCTCCGCGTAGGTATTTCCAAACAGATGGTAGAATCACTTAATCATGATCCAGCCGAGGTTTGACCCTACAGGGGGTAGCTCTCAGCGTAGTCGTTTAGGTTAAGCTTTTTGTATCTGGCTGGAGGCTATAGTTTAGTATCTCCAGGGAAGACCAGTTAAGCATATAGTAAATCGTATGATTCAACTGTGAGACGACATTTATTTAAAAAAAAGTCTTACCCAATATTATAAAGGAATTTTCTCGAAAGATAACTCTGAAAACTTTGAGAAAGGGTTGACCGCCATCTATTATTATTATTAATCCATTTATTTCAGGCTACAGGGCCCATATAAAATAACTTAAACCTAAACATACATAAGAATGGTGTTAGTAACAATACAAACTTATACCTATGTTAGTAGCAATTTTAACAACTATTACAATTTCACAAAGATTCAATGATCATTGCTTCAGCATTCCAGCTGCAATACTGGAGCAACGATTCATTTGAACACAGTCCAGCCTGTCAGCAATCATGGCCAGGATGCCGTTGGATCTATGCCATTACATTTAATCTATTGTCTCGACGTCACGCAAAATTCTGCATCGCGCAAGCAGAGTTTTCGGCGCGATTTGAACACATACACCAGTCCGACAATATCCGTGGGGCAGTTGCCCGGACCAGACAAAACACCCATCTGGTCGCAGGATCCTCCCTAATAGTTTCGTTTCTAAAATACTCGTTTATTCAAAAACATCATACATTTTTACAAACTTTATATTACCTTGCTTTGGTATGTGTGTCCGACAACTAGTAATCTATTTTTCAAGCACTCACTGGCATCCGATTGAAACGGAAAAATTGGCATACTTATGTAACATTGGATACATTGAAATAATATAGTATTGTAGTATGGAGTTTGTGTCATGATGAAACCCGAAGGTGGCCAAAGCAACTCCTTAACTAGGCAAGACATCCCCATCATGTTGGGGCTGGAAGGAGCATTGGAAGTGTATTGAAAAGAGATAAATGAACTGAAGGGTACTAAACCCTTCAGTTCAAAAAATAGGTATATTTTTTTTATCTTAATACTCGACAACGAGGACAATATTGCAAACTTGACATATATTTTTGCTCGTGACTGTACCTTCCTCATTTAAACATTTACAGGAGTCCTGAACGTTAAGACGGTCCTCCACCAGCGCTCTCAAGTGGACATTAAGCTTTATGTACCTTTCAATATTAACAGCAACCTTTACTTTATGTCAATGGGTTTCAACTGACACATTTTAGGATCAAATATTAAAAAAATGCTCCTTTTTAGGGTACCGTACCCGAAGGGTCTATGGACAGGAGGATTGCTACGATGTTTAAGTGCGCCACGTGCGCGCCCGTCCATGTTCCATGTTATGGGGTTTTGTTTCCGCACTTAGTCCTACAGGTGGACCATTGTGCGTGGGCTATGGCGGCCATTGGGTGGATTATTCCAACCAGCCCACCTCCCTCCAGAAGCTAATTAGGGCTCTTGGTTTTCTTAGAACTTCTGTGTAAGATCTGGGCGACTCGAGGGTTAGTGTTCTAAAGAGTCCTGTGCATTTAAAACATGCTTAACGGTTTCCTCAGTCTCCATGCATGCCCTGCATAGAGGACTGTTCGTTATGCTTATTGTGTGGAAGTGTTTGTTATTGAGCTGTGTCCCGTGTTGGTCCCCGTCACAAGGCGCAGGCCATTCCTGTCCAGGCGTTGCAAACGTCTGGTAAGCCTACTGACCAAAGATGGCAGAGCTTCTTTGGACTGCCTACAGCCTGGTGCCGAGGTCCACCAGTTTTCCGCCTGTGCCTGGGTGAATTCCTGTAGCCACCTGCGTATTTGGTTGAAGGGGATGGGTACAACAGGTTCGGGTCCATGGACCGCCGAAAGTGGTGTGTTTTTGGGGTTTTGTCGCATGGAGACGCTAACATTGGTTTTCGCTTGATCGCTTCCTCCTTTATGCATGTGTGCATAACTCTGGAGTCTTTATTTAGGGTACCTGATAGATGGAGTCTAAAAGCGGCCAGAGCTGCCTCCTCCCGCACAATAATATGCAGAGGTGGCAGTCCCAGCATTACCGCATTGGTGTAGTTCTTATGCTGCTAGTTATTGCAATGCAAGCAAACCACTGCAGTTTTTCGAGATCTCTTTGGGCTGTACTGAGGTCTGTCCTGGGCCACCAGCGAGCCATATGTAATGATTGGTCGGCTGACTGTGGTGTCTATACACCACCAATGGGTGACCATGGGACTGATCCCCCAAATCCTGCCCAGCAGTCTCTTGCACTGCCACAGGGATATACTGGCTTTTGTAGTGATATAGTTCATGTGTTTCGCCCAATTCAATTGTTTGTCCAAATAAATTCCCAGGTACTTGGTTTCGGTTGAAAGGCTTAGGGTTGTTCCAAAGAATCTTGAAGAGAATTAATTCCGTTTTTGTGGGGTTCACTGAGAGTTGGTACTCGCTGCACCATTCTTCTACTAGTTTTAGGGCTTGACGCATGAGATTGCATAGAGTGTTTTCGTGGGTCCCGTTTATTATTATTGTTATATCATCTGCGTATCCATCAGTGAAATAACATTTGTCTTTAAGTGTTTTAATGAGGCTGTCTGCTACTAGGTTCCACAGGAGTGGCGAAAGGAAGCCCCCCTGTGGACAGCCCTTCGCGACGACGGCTCTTGTGGTGTTGTTAACCGTGACTTGAACCGCTCGCAATTTGAGCATGTTGGTGATCCAGCCTCCTAGGGTCTATGCTATGTCTGTCGAGGGCCGTGTTTATGCTGTTGAACGTGGTCTTATCGAAAGCGCCCTCGATATTAATGAAGACAGCCAGTGCCGAGCATTTATAGTCCACTGCGCATTCAATTTTCGAAACAACGTTGTGCAACGCGGATTCTGTTGATTTGCCTTTGGAGTACACATGCTGTTGTTTGTGAAGGTTATACCTGGAGCGGCCCATCACGTATGTGCTTATCGCAGAGTCTTTCGAGGGTTTTCAGTAAGAAGGTTGTGAGGCTTATAGGTCTATACGCCTTGGGTTGTGTGTAATCATTTTTCCAGGTTTGGGTATGAAGATGACTTTCACCTCTCGCCATGCAAGAGGTATGTATCTAAGTGCTATGCTGGCCCGATAGATCTACAACAGCCATGGTGTTAGATAAAGTACCCCTCACTGCAGCAGGGCTGGAAATATGCCATCCAGCCCCGCCGACTTGAAAGATTCAAAGGTGTTGTAAGCCCATTTTATCCGGTCTAC
The DNA here is from genome assembly GCA_964057195.1 of Orthosia cruda. NCBI lineage: Eukaryota > Metazoa > Arthropoda > Insecta > Lepidoptera > Noctuidae > Orthosia > Orthosia cruda. The sequence goes on along the minus strand of OZ059830.1, from coordinate 8,839,899 downwards.
TGTTACTATATTGTGGGCTCTTGACAAATCTTGTTCCGTTGGAGTCCATTCGGTATCAGTTTCCCACGTCCTGTCCTCCAGGATTTGACAGTCAGGAAAGTGAGTTTCGAGGAGGACCTTGCCGGTCTCGTGATCAGTTTGTGTGTATGAATTGTCGGGTTTTTTCAGCGTGCCGAGAGTTCGGTCCTGATCGGTTGATAGTATCTTCCGAAACCTGGCGGCTTCATTATTTGTCTCAATGGATTCACAGAATTTCTGCCATGCCGATCTCCTGGCGGTTCTTATCTGTTTTTTTGTATGCACATTGGGTTTCTTTGTATATCTTCCAGTCTGCCGGGAGACTTGTGTTTTTTGCTTTGTTAAATTGCTTACGCAGCGTTTCTCTGAGTTTACCAAGTTCAGCGTTCCACCAGGGGTTCCTTTCGATCCTGCTTTGTGGCGCTCTTGATTTACGGCATGCGTGGTAAGCTTCGGTTAGATATTCGGATATTTTTTTTACGATGTATTCTAATTGTGCTTGGTCCCTTATGGTTACCAGTGCTGGATGCCCAGCGCTCACAATGCTACACCAGGTCAGCCAACTCATTTGGCGGGTAGTCTGTGTCCTCGCCTGGCATGTATGCCGAGGCCAGTACAACATCCGGAACGCTACCTTCGGTCTGGAGCCTGACAGCTGTCAGGTCTCTGGAACAGAATTGGGTCAGTGACGTGAAGGGAATTTCGTTGGGTATGTAGATGCAGGTTCTTGGCTTATCTGAGCCATTGTGTCGAGAATTATCTTACCTCCGATGTTACCGAGGCCACATATTCTGTTGTTCCTTATCCACGGCTCTTGGATTAGAGCGATGGTTCGGTGTTTTACCTCCAGTGCCCTGCGTAAACTAACCGTGGCAATCTAGCTATGTTGGAGGTTAGTTTGGATGATGTTGAGGGGTGGGGATGGAGGTGTGGTGGTGTTATTCGGAGATGAATCCATCAGATAGTCCCTCCGTCTCTACCTTTCTGTAATTGTCGTCGTGTCAGTTGCCTGGAGACGAGGCAAGGAGCTGCTCGTTCCAGCCAGGTGATGCGGGTGGTAAGGTGTCAGCGTCATCGGCCATTGCCAGCCATCTCCTCCTCGAGCTGGACAATATCCGTGTCGCTTGTCACAGTCGTCGTCGGTTCCGTTATCTGTTCTGATGGTTTTCCATCTGTGCTGTCAGACTGGGTGTCGGAGGGTCGGGTTGTGGGCCAAAAGCGCACGTATATCGACACTAAGAGGTACGATATCCGTCGCTCCTGCCCCAGGACCTTTTCGGCTTCCTCCGGTGGCAACACCAGGGTCAGGTAAGTACCGTGGCGGTCGCCACCGACGGTTGTCGCCCTGTACAGTGACCTGTGTCTGTGTGCTGATTTCATACCAGGTATTCTGACGGATCAGAATACCTGTAGCGAGGGACGAAGAGCGAGGCTCGGACACGGGTGGGCACGCCGGTCTGTTTCATTACCGTCAGTGTAAGGTCGTTGTCAGGCAGTTTGATGTGGGGAACATTCTGGGTCAGCCAAGTCAGAGCATTTTCATCTTCGCACCACAACTGCACCGTGCCTTCCGCTACCCATGGGTATCCTCGTAAGGCCGGGAGTGGTCGAGTCCGTGTCCAACAGTCTGTCCTCTAGTGCGGTTTTAATGTGCTCAGCCTCTTGTCTGGTCAGTTCTCTGCCGGGGTGGGGAAGGCAAATGGTTTTTGCGCTGGGTTGAATAGAATAGAATAGAATACAAAACATTTATTCGACATAGACACAACACGACAACATCACAAAGTAATAGAGAAGAAAAGTAAAAAAAAAAGTACAAACAAGGTTTAAAAATAATTGCGCCGGGCGTGCCCAAACCGAAAGGGTTACCAACTCAGCATTTGCTGGGTGTCAGACACCAAGCGCTGATTTTCAGTTGGCACCCCGCTAATGACACACGGACGTGGGTAAATAAAATAGATACTTAAAATAATGTCATAAAGTGCAAATGTGTGCTTAACTTATAAATTGAAAAATATGTAAAATAGATAATATAAAGTAATATAAAAAATATATATAATGTAATATTATATAAAGTATATAAAGTGCTACAATATGATGGTTTAAAATTGTCTCAAAACTCCAAATGACAGTGTGGCAAAGACGCACTGGTTGCCCCTACGCGTACTTCCGACTGTCCGCGTGGCCCCGCATCCGGCTGCTTTTCGCGCTGGTTTGCCCCTACGCGTACTTGCGGCTGGTCGCGTGTCACCCCTTCAGCGTCCGATCGCGCTTCGCTCTGGATGGCGCCGTCGCGGGTATTGCGCTTTCGTTCGGGTCGCCTACTTTTCTTTCGCGGGCTAGGATTTTATCGCGCTTACTCAGCGGGCGTACTCCATCCACTACAGCCAGGAGAGTTGTAGAACTGCCAGTTCCAACATCTTTCCCCGTATCTGTCTCTCCGTACTGGTCTGCGTCATCGTCTGGGTAATTTGTGCTGCTCCGTAAGACGCTCTGTTGCCAGGGGTTCGTGGGAGGCATACACCGTGTCGCAAGTGTCGCAGTCGGGGTCGAGTCGGTGGGCGCGTTGGACGTAGCCGAGGTCGGATTTATGGGCGCGTTTGTCGCAGCCTGTGTTGTGGGCGCTAAGTCAGCAGCCGGCCGCGCCGTAAAGTGCGGCATAAATTGTTTAACTATGCAGTTTGATGCTCTCCCCATAATATTTTGGGAGCAAACCACCGATGTGGTGTGGGATTCGCCGGCTTGGCCGGGACCCACCTGGGTATTCAATTCCTCATTCTGCATGTTCGTGTTGTAGGGGGTGGGCTTTTTTGGGACCGTGGTAACCCTTCCTCGGGGACCGACGGGATTAAGGGGATAGGAGGGAAAGAATTTGATGGATAGAGATGTGGGTCTCTAGGGGGTCACCCTAGGCCTGGGAGTTGACCTAGAGATTTAAGGATCGACGGGATGTGTATGGATAGGAAGGGATGGCTTGTTTAGGTGGTGGGTACATAGGAAAGTGGTGTATGGGTACCCTAGGCCTGGGGTTTGGCTATCGGGGACTTTTCTTGTCCGGGATCTTTTTATCAGATGCCCCGAGCACAGGATCACTAACAGCAACTGTAGCCGCCATCAGTCGGTCCTGCAGCCGGGGTTGGGCTATCGACAACCTGCCCACCCGCTCGGTTGCATGAGAAGAAGTGCCTGGCAGTCCGGGTCGCCCCACCACGTATGTTACATTTGCGTTGGGTCGATCTAGCCTCCCCCGAGCGTGCGCGCCGTCTCAGTGATATCAATGAAACGGCTAAGATATTCAAAGAAATAAAATAAAAACTGACGGCGCTCATGCAAGCGAACCACTAGGTATCCATCGCATCCTGCCTATAGATGTATATATAATTTTTCTTTTTTTATATACTTCCAAATGTATTTATCAAACATTACACATTTTTTTTACAGATTTCTAAAAACCCACAACATAATTTAAAAAAAAAATATTAAAAACGTTGGGCCGAAGCAAGACTTGTGAGTTATAGGGTCCATGTTCAAACATGGACCCTATAACTCACAAGTCAAGCTATACCGCCGCACCATTCTGACACTTACCATATTTGTGAAATTCTTCGCTATGTTTATAAAACATCCATCACATTATTCATGTCGGCCGGTCGATTAATAAAGTATTATAAAATTAGATTATGAAGAAAATTTTGTTAATAAAACATGACATAGCATCATAGCAAAGACAAAGACAAAGACAAAGATATTTTATTTCAACTAGGCCACAAAGCGGCACTTTTGAACGTTAGAATACATTAAAATTTACAGGGAATAAAAATTGATTCTACCGTGCATTCGGAAAGTAGCTTGTTATGGAGAAGAACGCACAAGAAACTCCATACTTACTCTTTTAAAAAAATATATGTTTTTTTTTACAAAATTTAGGTACATAAGTACATACATTAATAAATTTATATGTGTGAGGACAATGCACCCAGAATCACTACATACTATACTACGTACAAAGTATTAAAAGTACTCACACATGTACTGTGCAGTTACATAATAAGCACTAGAAAAACACTAGCATCCGAAGCAGTTAAGTTAAGACCAATCCCAACTGACGGCGCCCGTTCACGAACATGACGCATGAATCGGCACCACCCAGCTCAACCATCATGAAGGGAACCGAATGATCCAACACACACGCCACCATCAGAGAGACATTTGAGAGAGCATGACACACTCAACTGCCAGGGCAAACACAAGTCAACGAACGACACCAAGGTACAGCAAATGGTAGATTTACAGTTGGGTACATAGTACTCACACACGTGCTGCGCAGTTATACTATACTAAAAGAAATTGAGTCTATATAATACAAATATATTCATACAGTCTTCAGCAGGTCCAACAATTCTACAGAACAATAATGTTCTGCATATCACTTGTTTTTGCGCCCTAGTGGTTGTGGAGCAAGACTAGCATTGAGCCAAGCATTTTTATCAGTGATGTAATCCCCCAACTTATAATATGCCTGCCTGCATAGTGTGCGTTTTATACAAGTTTTAAATTTCGTCTCATTCAGTTCTAGAATGTGGGGAGGAATTTTATTGTAACATTTTGTACAGTACCCCATGAAAGAAGAGGCTACTTTAGCCAGTCTGAAACCTGGTTGAACTAATTGGTCCCTATTTCTAGTAATGTAATTATGTCTATCTCCGTTTTTACTAAAAAGATGTAAATTCTTTCTCACGTACATGATATTTTCATAAATATATTGACAAGGAACCGTCATGATGTTAATGCCCTTAAACAGTTCCCTTAGAGAATCGCGCCGGCGAAGATTGTATATCGCTCTGATGGCTCGTTTTTGCAGAATAAAAATTGACTCAATGTCTGCAGCCCTTCCCCATAGTAAAATACCGTAAGACATTATACTATGAAAGTAACTAAAATAGACCAGCCTCGCGGTATCTACATCACTAAATTGACGAATCTTTCTAACAGCATAAGCTGCCGAACTTAGCCGCCCTGCAAGTGATATTAAATGAGGACCCCATTGTAACTTTGAGTCTAGCGTGATCCCCAGGAAAACCGTTTTATCGACGAATTCTAGCTTCTCCTTGTTTAAGATAATGTCACAATCAGTACTTTTTACATTCGGCAAGGAAAATTTTACGCACTTGGTTTTTTTACCATTTAAAACTAAATTATTTGCAGTGAACCAATCCTGAACCTGCCGTAGCGCGTTATTTACGTCGTCAACCTGACAAGTACGTCTATTTATTTTAAAAATTAAAGATGTGTCATCAGCAAATAACACCATGTTTAGTTTGTTTTCCAATAAACGGGGTAAATCGTTTATGTATATTAAAAATAAGAAAGGACCTAATATTGAGCCCTGGGGTACCCCCATTTTCACGTTTAACCCCGACGAATTCACACCGTTTATTTGAACTAATTGCTGTCTATCACTTAAATAAGATTCAACCAAACTTAACGCTGATTGACCTAGCCCGTAATGCTCAAGTTTCAGAAGTAATGTTTCATGATTAACGCAATCAAACGCCTTCGACAGGTCGCAGAAGATACCTATGGCATCCTGCGACTCTTCCCACGCATTAAAGATGTGTTTTAATAGGGTGACACCAGCGTCAGTTGTACAACGTCCTTTGGTGAAACCATACTGTTTATCATGCAAGATGTTATTCGTATTAAAATGAATGAGCATTTGATTAAGCATTATCTTCTCAAATACCTTGCTGAAAACCGGCAACACGGATACTGGTCTATAATTATTTGTGTCTTTACTGTCCCCGGATTTAAAAAGTGGTATAACCTTACTATATTTCATTAGATCCGGAAAGACTCCTTGATCCACACACAAATTGAAAATCACAGCTAAGTACGGCGCTATAGTCTGAATAATGGAGGTACAAGCTTTGATGGACATTCCCCACAGATCTTCAGTCGGTTTGATCTTGATTTGCTTAAAAGCTTTTATTACTGTTATGGGGTTTATATGTGAAAAGTTAAATACATTCGGGCAGGCTGAAACGTTCGCGTTTAATAATCCAAAAGCAAGCGCGGGCGAAGAATTTAAGGTTTCAGTAGTTTTAATTGGGATGTTGGTAAAGAAATTTACAAATTCTTGCGCAACTTTTTTGTTATCTCTAATAAGTCCGTGTGTGGTCTCAAGCGTGTAATCAGGATTATTTCTTTTATTCCTGTTCGTTTCATTATTTATAATTTTCCAAACCGTCTTGATTTTATTTTCTGCTAATTTAACCTTATTTCTAATATACAAGGCCTTAGCTGCCTTACATGTATTTTTTAAAATTCTCGAGTAAGTAGCAACATACTTATTAAACGTTTCAGTGTTCATACAAGGCTTAAGGCCATATAGCTCGTAAAGTCTTTCCCTACTTTTTCTAAGTCCTGTAGTCGCCCAGTCACTGAATAAAAACTTAGGGCATACAGTTTTAGTTATCTTCTTAAAAGTGTTATTGAACTCTTTTTGAACCACTGAAAAAACTTCATCATACAAAATATTACCATCATTCACTGTGAGGTCCTGATCGCTTAACTTAGCGATTAAAGTGCTGTTAAATTTATTTAATTTACCGGATGTTATTGGTCTGGATTGAATCTGCACTTGTTTAATTAGCATATTGGACTCAAATGTCACAAGTAGCCCACTATGATCCGAAGGCAGATAATTTATAATGGCATTGTCCAAGTAGTTGCAGCAACAAAAAAAAAACAGCACAATTACTCCACTGTTTGTGTTGTTCGAATAACGAATTATAATTACACTAACATGATGTCTAGATTGAGTAACTTTTAAAAGTGAAAATAATCATCGTTTTGGAACTAAATAAAAGTTTAAAGAATATTGATTTAAATGTCAACGTGAGTGTAACCTAAACTATAATCAATTTATATTTTAATTTTTTGCCATTGGAAATCTAACTTTTTAATTTACTTCTTTATAGTGAAACACAGTTTGCTTATGGGTGCGAAGGTATCAAGAAACTGGTGAAGTAAAGTGTAACAGCCAAGGGCTACGTCCGATTAAAACTTAATTACACAAATCAATCCAGCCGTCATCGTGATATTGTGAAATCTAGTCTATCGTCAAGCCAGTATAAGATTTGCAACCATTGCATTTTTTTAAATAATATGGTAAATGGAAAGAGATCAAGATTAAAACTTATAAAAAATAAACGTTACCCTCTCCGTTATAAGTATAGGTTCGACCCTACAAGCTACAGTCAAGTTTTTATAGTTGTTTTTAAAAAACAATTTTGAAAAATTTCAAGAGATGTAAATTGCTGTTCTGTTTGTTTCAAACGTGAGTAACATGTTGGTTCTCTTTTGAAATATTCAAAACTACTGTATATTTCGAGAACTGGACATTTTGGGCATTGGACATGTCGGGAATAGGACATTCTGAACCAGAATGAATCAAGAGTCGAGACGACTGTCGAACAGTCCAAAATGTCACGTAATTGCTGATATTAGTTTGTCCAAGTAACCAATAAGGAAAGTATGAGTCACCTACTTACAAGTTACAGTTGCCATTTTAACTTAAGTAGAAACGTATAGAAGCATCTCTTGACAAACTTCAGAATAAATTGGCAACATTAATAGTTGCAATATTCCGTACTGAATTTTCGATTTTGTAAATTGTTCCTCGACACCACGAAACTGAGTCCTCTCATAAAATATTTGACTTTATATCAAGCGGAGTATGGCAACACTGTTATAAATTGTTCTATTGAATAATGGACAAAGTTTGTCCCTATTTGGGGCGGATTTTATGACCCTAGTATGAGAGGAAGGTATTGTTGAATTACAACAATTTTTGGATTGTGTCTGGTTCTGTAGATGACATAATACGGTATAAAAAGTGCCAACTTGTTCGTGACCAGCTTTTTCATTCGGTTTCATTCCCCTAGTCTTATGCCGCAGGATCCGTAAATCGTTGTCACTGCTAAAATTCACTTTATCTTGAACCTCTTGAGACCCCATCACCTGGCAATCTACCATGAACGTGCAATAATCCCTTCCTACCATTTGCAGTATCCTAAACTAAACAATTTCGGGTAGACATCGCTAGGAATTCATCTGTCCCAAGAGGAACTTAGCCAAACATTCGCTTTTAATTAACTTTATTAACGTAAATGATGGGATACCCTCGTCACTATAAACTTGCGTGTGTACAAGTTATGGGTTAGATTCACCGTGAATACGAATATGCTTACTGGTTAGGAACCATTGAATACAGGAGTTTCCGCCTTGCGAGAATACTCATACGAGGTGAAACATTAAGTTTCGGAAAACACTTAGTACTGACTCTCAACTATGGCAAAAACTCACCATATGTCTGCCCAACAATGGTATGTATAACAATATACATACCATTTAGCTAAAGCATAACAAAATCCAGATAGGTTATATTTTACAATAAAAGTTAATTACAATCTATGAACAGTAAAATAAGAGGTGGGTAAAGCCTAAGTTCAAAGAAACTTCACATTCATACAAAAATAACTAACACCTACTTTATACGCAAATAGATTTTCGGCAGCCGGTCTAGGAAATCACGCTATTGATAATAGTCATACTCGAAAGAATTGTTTAGCTTTTGGCCAATGAATACGATCAAATTAAACTAAAAATAAACCGTAAGGTAACCTTTGATTCCATTTGACTTCAAACTTTTAAAGGTATACTTTTGCTTCACTTAATTACCAGCATACCTACATCTGAAACATACTCGGTAGCAACAAACAACATTCGAAACCTACCGCAATATATCATTTTTAAAATACTTTGCACTTTGACAAAGTCATCACAGATAATAAACAAGACACAGCTCTCAGGAGTCTCAAGATATGTGCCCTTCCTTTATTACAATCCTGCTCTCAACTTTGGTTTTAACAGCATCATGTTATCCTAGTACTTACTCTAAGAAATGAAATTACTTCAAGAAAGTGAAGTCACTCAATCACTCCACAGACTGAAATATAAAATACAGTTACGTTGAGTAAATGTCATTGGATAAGTAAGCTAAGTAACTATTGATGAAGACGATAAGAAAATTCTGTTCAAGATATTTTTAGATTCATCTATTGTTAAAAAGGTAAAAAAATGTTTGGAATAAATTTTATATAAAATATTATTAATGGAGCTTACAAAATCTGATTTCGCAAAAACTCGTAGTTAGGATCAAATAAATTCTGTAACGATTACCAATTTGAAGTAATGACTTGTATTTTTTGTTCGCGATGTTATAAGATATTAAAAAGCAAATGATTTAGTTGCTATCCAATCTTTTACGATTTAACTGGATCGCTGCTCGAAATTGAAATAAAACTCTCGATAAATTCGACAAAGAACAAATGTATGCGAGAACTAGATACTAAATCAATGGTGACAACTGGGACCCGGGACGGATATAGTGGACTGTCGTTCATACAAATTGTAGTAGGTATGTAGATAGATGCATCTCGGTTAGTGCAGATATGTTGATTTGAAATAGATATCGAAGCTTTATAGTGTTTCAGAAATATATAGGGAGTAATGATAAATTAAATATTAGTATTATGAAAACTTAAATACTTTTCCAAATGTGAAAATATCGCAAATAAATAATAGAGACTCGTACTAGTATTGATAAATGATATATAAGTACTATGAAAATTTAGTCTTTTCAATAATAAAGAACGAAAAATAAATTATAGCGTCCAAAACAAGTTCTAAAACTAATATTCAATCAATGTGCCTAGCTATTACCTACTGTGTTAAACTCAAACTAATAGATGTTGATAAATGAAATATAGTTACCATTAAAACTCAGAGGTTTCCATCATAAAAAAGTAATGTAAATTCTGAGAGATAAACCAGAATTACTGGAAATATCCTTGATATGCCCAGAAATATTCGATTTATTTTTATTGGTTCGTCATTGCAATCAAAAGTTGTTACAAAGAGTACAATCAGGTCGTAGAGATTGAAAATTAATACAATAAGTAAAGCGATTTCTGGTTTATTTCTGCGAGCATTGTTTACTTAAATATCATCGTACGTAGACACATCGACGGATACGGAACATCCTGCCAAGTCGGCAGCAATATATTCAATAATGGTATTTTTATTACATTTTCATATTCACACATCGGTTATATAAGAAATTTGTTTCAATGCATAAACAGGGTTGCAGGAAGACTATTGAAGGTTCCGAGCACTTTCACAAGGCAACAGTGTTGATCCGTAGTCTATATAATCAGAATAGTTTCTTTGAGAGAGTATTTGAATCAGCTTCAGACCTTCGATATCTGTATTGAGGATCTTATTGTTTAAAACTTTGGGCTTAGTGCGAATTTGTTGCCATGGTCGATCTCGTTAACGTAAACGTCAATTTGTATTGGATCTGGATAAGCGTCGTCTGGTGACAGTAATGGGAAACGTCTTTATTCACCATCATCATCAGCCTATTAATATTCCCACTGCTGGGACACAGGCCTCCTCTCTGTGAGAGGGCTGTAATCCACCACGCGGGCCCAGTGCGGTTTGGTGCATGTCACATGTCTTCGAATTTTTGGTTCTAGGACATCTCATCATCATAGGTCAACTTCTTTACTTAATACTAAATTTTAGCAAGATCTCAAATTCAAATTCTCAAATTAGAAATCAGAGATTCATCGATAACCAAGAAGGTAGGTATCATATCTTTCCCTAACATTTCATGGAAATGATTTAATAATAACGTTCATAAAACACCTCCATTATCTTGATCGACATTTCTTTACGTTACATCGTAAAACTACGAATCGCTCTGACGCCATGACGTTCAAAATTATGATATCAAAATAAATTTTTGATTTACAACGCACTTGTTTGAAATATTATTACGGAACTCACCGCGGGTACGCGTTGTATAAACATGTTCTAAAAATAGATTTTGATATAAACGTGAAACGAAACCAAATGTTTTACGAGTTTATTAGTTTTAGACATAACATGAGTACTTCGGTGATCGCATATGCCTTTTGGGTTCATATTCCAAAACATGTCCTCCATTCCCACTCCATCTAAAATCAATCATGTTTTTTCCGATGTCATAGCGACTGAGTCGTATGAAGATTGGAGAACCTACAAACATACTTGGAATGTGGGTCTTGGTATGCAAACCCTAAAAGCATTATGAATTTTTCCTTTGACAAGAGTGGAATACCTATTTGTAATGTAAGAACATTACAATCCCAAAGCACGTTACACTAAGTGCTTTTAAATCTAGCGTCGGAATTATTTATGTGCTGGCAAAGATCATGGTTGGTGAAATAATTCGACGAGATTTTTTTGATCAAGAAATTAACAACTACAGGTAATACGAGTATTTATTAAGAAATCTGAAAACCTACGCCGAGCTCATTACAATATATTCCATAATTATTATAAATGCGAAAGTAGCTCGGTATGTCTCTTCGTTTGTTACGTTTTCACGCCTTCCTGAAACAATTTTGATGTATTTTCGTAAAGACAGGCCATAGAGAAGGACGTGAGATACTTTTAATCCCGGGCGTTTTAATCCCTTGAAGTAGTTGCCGACTTTTACGCGAAACGTCCCCGGACCAGCCGGAGACGTTTCTTAATGTATAAAAGAGAAAAATATACGGCCATGGCATATTAGGCTTTCATTTCAATAAATAAGCGTTGATATTTTTTTATTTATTTTTTATTGCAATTTATTTATGTATTATGTCTTCATATATAGCGTCTATTCATAAAACCTCGACCTATTTATTGCTATTTTTAAGGAATCGAGATTTTTAAAGCGTCACTAAAATTAAAAGAATCCTATCTTTTCAAGGGGTTTTCGTTTTTGCGTAGTTTTAGCTACTATTATTATGTATACGCAATTTTAATAAATAATAATTTGAATAACAAAAGTTAGGTTTTTATGAGGGTCTAAATATTTGTTGTGCCTTTCGGCAAATCTTATTCAAATTACTAGTTAATTATGTAAAAGAAAAATGCCGAAAGCATTTGATTTTATATTTATTACTTGCTTAGGTAATTAACTTAGTAATATATAAAATGTGGAAATTTTAAATATGTGTCAATCATCAATCACCAGCTATACCTACGGATTAAGATCAAAACATGGGAAAAGCATGGCGTTAATAAAGACAAAGAATATTTTTATCTTTGCTGTATATTCCCGATGGATAATTTTGGACATTCACGCGAGCCACTGCCAAAAGCTAGTTAATTTGTTTTTTTTGCATAAAACTTAAACGTCTAAATTGAAATGACACGTGTTTGTTTATTTACGTTTTTTTACGAGACTTGATGATTTACATGACAGAGGATAGACTAAACCATTTTTTGTGTCAATGACGTCACATTTTGACTCAACTCCAAAATTCTGTGGAACTTGTCAAATGCACTGTATGCAGCTGATTGTAAACTGACGAGCAACAGAGAAAATATATTTCCTGCCGAACCTTTTTCCAACTAAATATGTAGTACGTGTGTGTGTATGTGTACGGCCTACTGTCTTTTTATTTATTTAAAATAGAAGAGCCACAACACATGCATTACACATCGACATAATCATTTTAAACAGTTTTAGGACATTTGTGATAATAATATTACCGCCTTGTAATAAGAATCTGCTATATTAATTTAAAATACATTATATTATATAATTATATGACAAATTACGCGATTAAATTCGTGATTCAATAAAAAAACTTTTAAGTTAATTTCTGAAATAAAGGTCAAATACAATACGTTGAATTCATTAAAATTGAAAATAATAAAAACATAAAAAAATAATAAGTCATAACTCAAAATCAACATGTCAATAATCAGAACTATAAAATCAGAAATCAAAATCGTTAAAACTCATTGAGGTAATAATGTACTCAATGTTAAAACTCTAAATCATAAGATCAATAATTAAAATCATAAAGGCAAGAATCAAAGACATTAAGAAATAAATACAAAATCATTAAAACAAACATATAGTCAAATAACTAAGTCATAAAACAAAGTCATTAAAAATAAGAAAATATTGAATAAAATCAAATATAAAATCAAGATATTTTAAAATAGAATATAAAATCAAAATCACAAAAATAATTAAAGTTGATTAAAAAAATACAATATTTTGAATGTATTAAAAATTGAAAATAACTAAAACTGCTGAGAACCAGTATTTTACAGGGAACGACAACCTATCTGACCTAGACAACCCAATAACTTGGTAACGCTTATAGCCCTTGGCAAGACTCATGTCGGATTGCCTGGCGTCTGAAGGAGTCTCGGTATGTTTAGGTGGTCAATGTCATCCATCCATAGACCGATACTGACAAAGATACTGACAAACGTAGCTAACCTTTAAAGGTGCAATTTGGTAGCCGACTACACGCAGCAGCAGCAGACGACGACTATTGGTTCCTATGTATTTCTATGAAATTACTTCCGCAGCTAGTGACACGTCCTCCGACTAACGTCGCGTCGCTAGATCGCAGACGACGTGTAGCCCGACCGCACATCAGTAGTGACCAATAGTGAGTGAGTGTAGTCAGACATTTTGTCTCACGGAACACTCAGAACTAATAGGCATACAGCGCTGCCGTCTACTGCTGCCGTCTGCTGCTGCCGTTTGCAGTCGGGTTCGAAATTATGACTCAGCGAAAGGACGCAACGTCGTGTCGTGGCAACATGAAGCGACTACACGTCGTCTGCTGCTGCTGCGTGTAGCCGGCTACCAACTTGTACCTTAAAAATCGACCTGTGCTGTTTTATTATTAAGCCTCGACCTCCATTGACGTGTAATAGAGAGTGCATTTAATAAAAGATAGAATCTTCTATCTATTTAATCGAACAAACACGATAAAATAATTTACGATTGAAATGATTGAACATCGTAAAAATGCCAACTATTGGGCATTTGTTGGTAGTAGGTACGCGCATATCAAAATTGACGTCAATGGTATTAAACTGATAGAGATTGACGTAAAAAAATAAACACTATCCATTTTGAACTCTTAATGGGGCAGCTGATAAGAAGATTTTTGGATAAGAAGATTGGGACAATCCCACCGCACTATTCCCAAACCACTGCAACTCCTGAAAGCCAGAATCAACAGTGGCGACCACCAGAAAAGCGCCGAGGCAATGAAGCTCGACGAAGTCCCGGCGAATGAATTTAACTGACTTGGATCCCGCAACGAAATTAATCAGAAAAGAAAATGGAGGAGTAAGAAAAAATACAAATTTCCACTTCCCTCCATATCAAGCAGGAGACAGAACAAACAAGACCAATAGGCACAAAGGGACGTTTACAACTGGGATAAGCCCAGTTGCCTAGCACCACGGATATAAATTAGCATTAATATTAATGGGTCCTAACATTGTAAGCTGTTATATTTGATTCCAATAATAGGTATGGCAAAAGCGCTTGAACGCACGGAAATTTGTTCTAGTTTCCACAAGGTCCGTATAGTAAACAGCTCCTGATACAGCCTGTACATTATTCAACATTCACGCGTTCGCATTCGCGTTCATTCTGCCAAAGAATACACTCCCATAAGATATGATGTGCAGATTGTACATATTCACAGTCAGATGTAGAACACTGACATAATGGCGAGGCAACAAGCTTGAAGGAAAATAATTTACTTTTAAATTTACCATGCCCTGTGAGAAATTGGGCAACACAGTGATCCACCTCCAGCCACGTCCTGGCCTGCCGCACGCGAACGGATGGAAAGAATTGGTGGAGGTGTCGGCCCTTGATGGAATTATCCCACCTACATTGCCATTCGGATAAATGTTCCTCCCAGACGTCAATATGTGGTTTAAATAATCTAGAGATTTTGGCACGGAGATTTGATTCCAAAATCATTGTAGAGACTCTTATCAAAACTATCTTATTTTTTTATAACTTTTGATTGTACTGCTCGCCATATTTGATTAAGCACCTGCATATATTTCTATTTGATCTAAACCGGATAAGTACTTCCATCGTTAAGGATATACAGTAAAAGAAAACATGAAAATTATAAGTGCCAATGTCACGCAGAATTGCTATTTTTTTATTTTATTTCTTCCTCTATAGGCTTGCGCTTGACCACTATCTCACCTGATGGTAAGCGATGATGTGGTCGACGGTGAAGCACGCTTGCCTAGAAAAAACCTATTCACTCTTGATTTAATGACCCCTAGAAATGAAATTATTCAGTTTGTAAATACATTTTTGATAAAATTTTATTTTTAATAAAATTTCGTTTATTTTAAAACGATCACATTTCCATAGATCATCATTTTTATTTCGACAATCCAATGTTACTTTGAGTATTAAATTTACAATATTATTTTGTTCAGAACACCAAAGTTAAGTAAACCACGACCACCAGAGTAAATGAATGTCCATAATTTTAAGACATATTGGTTGACACTTGGAGAAGCGGTTTTTGTATAAAAGTACCGTTTATAATATAAAAATAGGTCAACAGAAGTGAAAACTTGAAACCTTGGAATAACTGGCCACTACATAGATGACGAATCACATTAGTATGTCGGTGAAGCAAACCCATAAGTTTTGCCCCAATTAAGGTTGCCTTAGTCGGCGGCACGAACTACTTTGTGGCCGGGGTTAAAATGCATGCTATCTCATCCGACAACACGTACGAAAGGGACAGACGGTGTGATGAGCAGTAAGAACCTAGTGCGAGTACGAATACACACTCATGGTATAAAATAATAAATGGATGATGATTTAGAACGAAATTTTATAAACAGACCTTTGGGAATATGAATAACATGAAAAAACTACTGAATGTATTTATTTAAAATAAAATTATTTGCATATTTTAACTAATAATCCAGCCCTGTAATAATTTGCAATTTTCCTTCTTTTTATGGGATTTATTACCATCCAAAGATGCGTTTAAATTTGGAACTTTTGACGCTCATAACTTTCAAATATAGATTTTTTTTTACTTTTTTTTCCATACAGGGTTAGTTAATGAATTGTTAATATCATTTTTTTTTCGAACGCTCACCGTCAAACAGTGGAGTAAACGCCATACTACGTTTGTATGAACGAATGATCGACTAGGGCACTCTTAAAAATCACTCAACGCGGCGAAAAAGATGTTTTACTAAAAACATTTTTTTCAAATGAGAAGTGCTGAACGGAAAGACAAACAAACTACACAAATTCGATAATCAATATTAACGATACCAAATGATCGTAGTTGAGAATAGAAACTTATGCAATAATCTTGATGTGAGTCTGCAATCACCGACTCAGCCTGCCTCTTTGAAGGCAAATGACTGAACTTGGGCCATCATCCATCACTAATCAAAGGTAAATCAAGACCGGGTTGGAAATACCTTCGTATTTCCGGACTGATGAATGAAGTCTCAGTACCTATTATTACTTTTAGACAAACTTTGGAAACTGGGAATGAATAAATGAAATCCGTGAGGTTTTCGAATGTATTGCGAAGAACATTGTAAGTATGAAAGCTTTTAAAAAGTTATGTTAACCCAAATAAAGAAAAAGGCAAACATACACACAATCGCACAGGAGACACTAGAGAAAAAGCAAAACTATAAACAAAAATTTAAAAATATTTTCCCAAAAAAAAATCTGACTTCAAAAGCAAAACACTAAAAAGTGCAAAATAACTTTCGGTTCGGAAGTCGGTGACGAAAAATGATAAGGCACTTTGAATTCGGTTTTTTTTTTGTGAAAAGGTTTTATTTCTCTCTTTTTAGTTTTAGTACACCATCACAAAAAATTTGCAATTTCTATAGTTCAATACCTTTTGGTAAAAACTGAGTGAGTGTGTGACTTGAGTTATTATGATAACTCAATTTACACATTCGTGTTGTTTGTCGCTAAGGATTTCGTTTGTATGCTCTATCTTGAAAACTGTTAGATCGATTTTATTGAAACATGCTCTATTCCCTAAGTTGAGAGATACTCAATCCAACACAAAAAGAATGATCATGATCCGATTAGTAGTTTCGGCAAAATGCATGGACAAACTTACATACAAACAAATATACATACATACACTTATAAAATTTGCCACACGTGTAACATATGTGAATATAGTGCAATTCCAACAATATTACATATATACGTCTCGAATTGATTACCTCCTTTTTTTGAGTCGGTATAAACATAACGTGCGATACTAAAAAGGCTCAAAATGATAGCATAAATGTTCCATAGCTCGGTCATATTAAAATTATCTAAGTAGTTAATTTTAATATGTTCGAAACTCCGAACGGTTTCTAGTCTGAAAGAAAGAAATGGATATTAATTTACATCTTGTGCAATAGGACAAATGGGCAGGTATACGACCGTTCAAAGATCATTTATATTTTTCATAGAATTGTCTGTGATCAATCAGTTTGAAGATATTCGTGCGTATTACGAATCCGAGTCAAAAAATTGTGTAACGTTACTGAATTTAATCAAAAGGAAGATTATTAATTTCTAAGAAGTACTTATTGAAAATTTGAATACCCTCACTTTACTACCTATCAATAATTTGAAGAGCGCTGATTAAATATTTATGTTTGCGGTTATCATCGTGCCGCCTAAAATGATATCGGCACACAAACAGCCAAACGGCTATAGAAATATTTGTGAATATAGTTTTTCTCCAGATGAACTGCTTTGCGAAGACCTAACTCCTCTCTTCCTATGTATACAGAGTGACTTCTTTTTTTTTTTTTTTTTTTTTTAAAAAAAAACGTTGCCCCACACTAGGAATTTCTTCCTGTATCGTGGGTGCGTTTACAAACATATAAACTCACTTACACAACACCCAGAGCCGGAACAACTATCTGTAGGTCATACAAATATTTGTTCCGTGCGGGAATCGAACCCGCGACACGCAGCGCAGCAGTCAATCGCTCAACCACTGCGACAACCGTGCGCCCTATTCCGCCGACTTCAAGTAAATATAATTGACAACATTTTAGAGGGTAAAAGTATGCAGGTATAAAAACAACTGTCAAGTCCTCTGGAGTATAAAAAAACTTCGTATCAGGTGTTTTCTATAGATTTGTTATTTTTATATAGGTGATTTTTTTTCATATTTTAGAGTTGGTTAGGTTGGGTGAAAGTTTTCCATATTCATGAGTACTTTCCCCCTTTATGACTGAGTGTCAATTATTTCAGCAACTATTTTTTATCTATTGCTAGCTTTGCCTGCGGCTTCGCTCCCATCAACCACCTATCCTACCCCACCTATCTACCCTGCCCTACCTACACTACCTTACCTTCCCTAACCTACGCTACCTACCCTACCCTGTGTACCCACCCTACCCTACCTGCCTACCTACCCTACCTTATTTTTTAAATGTAAGATTCTTCTTCTACGAAGTATTAGAAAAAATTAAAAAGAAATATTTATGATATCGGTAAAGCCGTTCTCAAGTTATAGCGTGACCAGGACAAATGGGGGTTCATTTATATATATATAGATAAATCGAATAGGTACATACTTCTCCACGTTTTTAAACTACCAGTATACAGTTAGGTCAAATAAGTACAAACACTATCTTTAGTTTCTCGCCTATGCGAATGTATATTATAATAATACCTTTCAAGTAACAACATTATAGAGGTATTAAAACGTCAGGTTTTAACGCAAATAATAATACTGAAATATGTTTTTAATGCTGACCGACACGCTACGCGTGAAGACCTCAATTCCCGAACATTACGAACCACAAACGTTACAACTGGAATATGCGGTTTTTATATGGCATACATGATATTTGTTTTGTAATAAGCATGCTCATCTGTGCTGAGAATGCCAAGTAAACAAAGTACTACAGAACCTTGTGTAAACGCCTTTACAGTGTTATTGTCGATAATTATATCCCATGGGAACGGATTACCAGGGTAAAAAATATACCATGTCCTAATCCAGACTATGGTCTACCCGTATTCCTCATACAATTCTTTTTTAGCCCTTGAGGTATGATTGATTAACAAACATCTAAACATAATAGTAGTTTATGCAATAGTAATATAATAGGGGTTATTAAAACACGAGCGTAGGTTTATCACATGAGGCGAAACCGAGTGTGATAATAATATTACACGAGTGTTTTAATACTTAATTATAATTATGCCGTTGCATACACTATTTTATCTTCACTCAAACAGTTGAAATAAAGCAAAAATGGAAACGGAAAAAATATGTGGTATGGCGGGCAATACAAGGACAGTTTTTCTACATTAGGTCAATGAAATAGGTGCCAATAAATTAAAAAGTAAAAGTGTGCTATAAAAATTTAAATAGTACATTGTGATACAAGGGTGGAAAGTAGGTTATTGCAAACGAGCTGTCATTAACAAGCCCGAGCCGAAGGCGAGGGTTTTTAATGACACGAGTTTGCAATAACCTACACACCCGTGTATCACACGACGTTTTTCGATACAATTGTGGGAAATAGTAAAAACAAGTCAAAGAATTAAATTTTATTTTTCCATAAAATAAAATTAACGTAAGTCGCCATATATCTTTCTCGAGCTAAGGGAGGCAAAATTTCATCTTGCGCAGTGTTTGCCTCAGATAAAATATCGGGTGGAGTTAATTCCATTTCATCACTTGTACTTGAACTCATATTAAAAAAAAGATATAATTTATCACACAAAAAAAAAATATTTATACCATTCCTCCTCTAAAAAGCTTATTTTATTTTATACTGAAAACAGTGGAGCAGAGAACAGAGTTAGAGATAGAGAACAGTTAGAGATAGAGATAGAGTTAGAGATCGAGATAGAGATCGAAATAGAGTTAGAGATAAAGTTAGAGATCGAGATAGAGATCGAGATAGAGATAGAGTTAGAGATAGAGTTAGAGATAGAGTTAGAGATAGAGTTAGAGATAGAGTTAGAGATAGAGTTAGAGATAGAGTTAGAGATAGAGTTAGAGATAGAGTTAGAGATAGAGTTAGAGATAGAGTTAGAGATAGAGTTAGAGATAGAGTTAGAGATAGAGATAGAGTTAGAGATAGAGTTCGAGATAGAGTTAGAGATAGAGTTAGAGATAGAGTTAGAGATAGAGTTAGAGTTAGAGATAGAGTTAGAGATAGAGTTAGAGATAGAGTTAGGGATAGAGTGAGAGATAGAGTTAGAGATAGAGTTAGAGTTAGAGATAGAGTTAGAGATAGAGTTAGAGATAGAGTTAGAGATAGAGTTAGAGATAGAGTTAGAGATAGAGTTAGAGATAGAGTTAGAGATAGAGATAGAGTTAGAGATAGAGTTCGAGATAGAGTTAGAGATAGAGTTAGAGATAGAGTTAGAGATAGAGTTAGAGATAGAGTTAGAGATAGAGTTAGAGATAGAGTTAGAGATAGAGTCAGAGATAGAGTCAGAGATAGAGTTAGAGATAGAGTTAGAGATAGAGTTAGAGATAGAGTTAGAGATAGAGTTAGAGATAGAGTTAGAGATAGAGTTAGAGATAGAGTTAGAGATAGAGTTAGAGATAGAGTTAGAGATAGAGTTAGAGATAGAGTTAGAGATAGAGTTAGAGATAGAGTTAGAGATAGAGTTAGATATAGAGTTAGAGATAGAGTTAGAGATAGAGTTAGAGATAGAGTTAGAGATAGAGTTAGAGATAGAGTTAGAGATAGAGATAGAGTTAGAGATAGAGTTAGAGATAGAGATAGAGTTAGAGATAGAGTTAGAGATAGAGTTAGAGATAGAGTTAGAGATAGAGTTAGAGATAGAGTTAGAGATAGAGTTAGAGATAGAGTTAGAGATAGAGTTAGAGATAGAGTTAGAGATAGAGTTAGAGATAGAGATAGAGTTAGAGATAGAGTTATACAAACTTAGATGGAGTTAGAGATAGAGTTAGAGATAGAGTTAGAGACAGAGTTAGAGACAGAGTTAGAGATAGAGTTAGGGTTAGAGAAACCAATTTTACAACGAATACAGCCTATTCGAGTTTTGACAAATGTTTATGTGAAAATAATGAAATTAAAAATGTTAATTCAATATATTAAACAACCATTTAATAAACTTTTGAGAATTTTATGCTAAGACGTACGTACTCATTCATTTTGTCCTCGAATAAAATCCCATTTTATTTTAAGTATGAAAACTCCTTGCTACTAAACTTTTTAAATTGACTAAAACATTTAAAACTTAACTGCAAAACTAATGATCGAGCTCGTAAACAAAAGTCACGACCGCGTAAACAAAAGTCACGACCGCGTAATAGAAAGATGCCTATGCGAAAGATTTAATTTTCGAATCATAATTATAGCCTCTGAAAGTACGCCATGTTTAACAACTGTATTGAAAAGTTATTTTAAGATGCAGTTGTTTGAAAATCGAAGGAAAATGTTGCACTGTAATGGTTTTTTTTTTAATTTTACCTATCCACGAATATAAAATACGTGTTTATACAATATTTTTTGAATACATATTTGGAACAATACGTTGTGAGTGTAGATAAAAACTTTTATATGTATACCTTCAGCTGAATAGAATAGTAATATTAGCTTTACACCACATCGTTACTCATACTGAAATGCCAGATCCTAAGGGACTAT
This sequence comes from Orthosia cruda, assembly GCA_964057195.1. Lineage (NCBI taxonomy): Eukaryota > Metazoa > Arthropoda > Insecta > Lepidoptera > Noctuidae > Orthosia > Orthosia cruda. Next base: position 8,818,281 of record OZ059830.1, on the reverse strand, counting down.
TTTAAATTTCATACGAAGAAAGTGAATTGTATAAATTGTCTACTGAATAATATAGAAGTTTGTAGGTATATTATTATTTTATTTAAAACGTGAAACCATTGTTAGTAAGAGAGGTAAAAATGTCTGGGGCTACTTATATGTGCTGATTATTAATTAGGTCTTTATGCAGGACAATTATCTAAATCATGCAATTAAATTATTCAAAAATAAATCCTAATTTGCTTTCGTTTGGCCTCAAAATCGATCACCATAAAAACACCTGACTATAGACATCTGTAATTTCAATTTACCCACAAATTATTTCAAGTTAATGAGCTTCATTAAATTAAAACCCTACTAAATAGACTAACCCTTCAACGCTAATTCCATTTTATGACTTACCCTTGTTTCTAACCGCGGGCCTATATGCTGTAATATCTTATACCGCCTCAAATGACGATATGAGTAGGAGTACTTACCTAGTTGATGTCGATTACCCCTCAGACATAAACATATAAGCATCATATACACTAATAGATGGAGGCATTAGTTCTAAGTACTGAGATATGACGTCACAATACTGTAATAAGAAGCTTGTGTGTTGGAGGTTATGGGTGGTTACAGTTTTGAATTAGGAATAGTTCAGTCAGTAAAATGTTTTGTTGAGCATAACCAAATATCTTCTAATCTTTTATAATAAATCTAAGGTAATATTTTAAAATTATGTCACATGCATGAACGTAAATCAAGCAAAAGAAATTATTTGTATTGATCGTAGCAGGTGGCGTTCTGTATTTTCTGCCTCCTGGGATAAACCTGAGTTTTGTATATATAATCATATGTATGTCATTCTACCTCATAAGCCTACAGTGCCTGGGCGACCGAACTCAGACCGGGTGAAAATAGAGAAAACGACGTTTTCTAAAAATTAAACCTAGCTAGACCGATATATCGCCTCCGAAACCCCCTGCATACTAAATTTCATGAAAATCGTTGGAGCCGTTTCCTAGATTCTGATTATATATATTTACATATATACAATAATTGCTCGGTTAGGTATTAGGTAGATGTTACCACCATATTGATATTCTTAAAATTCCTAGACTTACAAAACTCGAATAAATTAAGAAATAACCTTGGGAAATGGGAATGGCCTTTGGGAAGCGCGTTCAGTTTAATAAAATTGCAACATCTGTAAGCCGCCTGCATTCTTTCTTTGGTTATTTTTTACTTCGGCATGAAAAAGTTTTCTGATTCACTCTTTGTGTCTCGGTTATATCTCGACTGATTGTTAAGGAGTCGTCGAAAGAAAAATACATAAGCATAGAAATGGCCATTCAAATACTACATTGTCCTCTGTCCATGCAATCCATTTCTTTAAAAGCGAAAAAGCTTTTCATAAAATAAAAAAAAAAGAAAGTATTCCAAGAATATTCTCTTTTCTTTATTAGGCAAAACTAAATTACCTACTCCTTATTTAACCTACCTGATCACTATATTAAAAGGTCGTTCTATATTAATTATCTAAGTATAAGACTTGGATAATGAGACCTTACGTAAATTGCTAAGGTATTATTAGCTGCAAAATTAAAACGAATTCGAAGAAACCTAACAAAAAAAAAGGATATTATACGTCAAATAACGCTTTACTCTTTTATGGCAACAACGCTATCAAGTACAGTCACGACCATAAATACCGTACACTTATTACACAAGATTCAAAAGCGATTCTTACTTAAAGTTATAATAGAAATGATACCAACGCCATATTTCTCTAAGTTGCAAGAATGCAATTATTTCTTTCGTTTTTTACGAAAATATCGCCTAGAATTTCTACTGATTTTTTTGCACGGATAAAATTCGAATTCGTTTTTATGATTTTCGTAAAAAATTACAAATACGAATAAATGCAGAAATGCCTTCTTATAGCTAGAGTGCAGCTAACTGATAACTAGCCGATTTTAGTTTTTTCATGCCATCGTGATCAGCAAAAGATTCTCTATCGATCTGCCTAAGCAGTATTTTTCTACAATCAATAATTTCTGGGTCAAAAATAAAAACAACCCAAATTGCTATAGGTTTGTAAATATTTTTTTAAGTGTCATTAATTTGAACTAACAATGTACCTTAACTATTTAAAAATTCTAATTAGATCTATTTTTTGACACCAGTAACTCTCGCGTACGATGTTTTCGTCTATAACTCAAAATATAATTTTGTTCGATAGCGGCACTGTAGTTGAAGGATGGCAGTGAAGTGCAAGGTATTTATGCTCGTGACTGTACCGACTCTACTTGATGAAGTATGACCATAAAATGGCAGAGGCGTATCGTCCAATTACCTTTTAATTTATTACTGAACATAACTGGTGTATTGACGTACCTTTTAGCAGCTCATCTAAGCGTTTATCCATAGTAATACCATGCAAATGGGTTTGCCCGTCTGTTTGTTGGATGTAGTAGTAAATTTTTATGGGTGTGGTTGGTTATGGTTGTGGTTTTATGGGTACGACTTATTTTGATGCCCTCATTGCGGCAACATGCTACGATTTAAAACTGTGAAACAAAAACGTCGAATGCAAGAAAAAATAATGTGTATGTCTATTGAAGTTAAGATCAATTGTCAATGCAATTATTTTGCAACGGGTAGCCAATTGGATAAAATTGCGGTTATAAAAACACCGCCCCGTGGATCACAGATAATATAAATAGAATAGGGTTGTTTACTGAAAATTTATTTTTTGTCCGTCAGGTAGATTAATAAAAAATATTTGTCACGTATTTTTTCTTTTGACACGTAAACATAAAGTGACGACGATATAATGCGTTGAAATATCGTGTGACGTCACGCCACTAGTACACTTTATACTGCCTTAGTGACGTCACAACACAGGCCCCCACTCCTAAACTTTGATGCGCTTTAATTTGTTAATTTTTTATTTATTTGGTAAAGAAAAAATACGTGTACAATATTATTTGATAATCTCACTGGCGGACTAAATAGAATTATCATTTTTCTGACTAGGCAACATTTCTATTATCATATACCTAGTTACATTTATCGAAGTGAAAACTTCCTTAGCCGCTTAAAGCGATTTTTGGTAAGGGCAAAACTTATGGGTTCGCGCCACCAATATATAACGTGTTAATATGACGTGTTGCGCCAGTAAAAACTTAAATTTTCAATTCAGTCGGCAGTCCCCATGACTGCCTTTTTATTACTGACTGATATTCCGCGTACCTACATAAGCATAAATAGCAATATGGTTTCATTTTCACCCTTTAGGCACGGTTTTACAGGACATAAAATATATACGAACTTTCTAGCCGCCTACAGCTTTAAGATTTATTTGAACACTATCACCCTCTATAAGAAGGATTTATTTCGCGGTCCAATGCGATACATCTCTCTATTTTTAAAGGATAGCCCTCTTGTATTTTTTTTTATATTTTATAAGTTGTAAAGCGCAAACAGTCAACGGACGCCTGTAAAAGCATACAGTATAAATAAATTGCGGTCGAAAATATGAAAAAGTAGGCTTGCTTTCAACTTTTTACAGAGATACGAGTTGCGAAGATGGAAGATTTTTTTGAAATGGCTGTTGTTGGTGAATTATTCTGGCCACTTGATTATGTCTGTACAAATACTGGATGGATGCAAACGTGAATTTTAACACTGAATTTATAAACGTGAAGAGTTTTACCGGCTCTTTTCCTTAGGATACGACCAATTTAAACCGTGCTTCTGACGTTTCGTAAGTGCCTATAAAGGTTCGTGTGCAAAAAAATATTGTGAATTTAATTTGATCGGAACGTCTATTGCAAAATACTGGTATATTATAAATCTCAGACAACCCATTAGTGGAATACAGTTGGGCCGTTATATTATCTATTCTTTCAAGTGTTTTTGTTAGCGTTAAGTCGTTGTGTATGTAGGTGAGCGGATACTCCACATTCTAAAACCAATATTACATGGTATTTTTAACCAGAGCCCGTCTCCTTGCTACAAAATGCCGGCTTAAATATCGCCTTTCTTGGCAACACTTTAGGATAATCTATGACATTCATGCTATTGGTACGTAAATCCTTAGGCTCTCACCACATAAGACTTCAAATTTACACTAATCTTACAAATATTATAAATGCAAAAGTTTGGGTGGATGGATGGATGTGTTTGTTAATCAATAAAATAAAATAAATGGCACAGGGATAGATCTAGTCTGGAATATCACTTAGGCTTCATTTCATTCCGGTATAATGATCCTTTGTGATAAGAAAACACTTTTGACGTGGGCACAGAAAGTTACACTATCGCACAATTCTTAGACACATTTGTTAGAAAAAAGTGGAAACATAAAACATTTATTAGTTATCATTTTAAAAGGGTGGCAACACTGTCTCTTTGTTTCTGTTATGTGTATATGTTCTTTTTGTATATGTTAGTGTGTCTGTGGTTGAACTAATTCTCTGTAAATGCGTGGTCTGTTGGATATAATAAAACTGAAATTATTCTAAAATACAGTTTCTTTATTTAATAACTACAACATCTTATCGTTAAAAATCATGCATGGTTCATGTGGGGTAGGGAACGAAATCTCGAGAAAAGCTAATGGATTTGCTATGTACATAAATCTTCATTCTTACGACCCTCCCACATCGGACTCAAAATAAACTTTGGGTTGATTACTAACTAGTTAGGTATCAAACTTTGCAAACGAGCAACCTAAATCACTAAGTTTAGTTAAGCTCGTCAACAAGATTTGTTCGAACTTATTTGCTTGGAAAATCTACTGATTCATATTTACTGATAATTACGTAGTTTCATCAGTAACTGTCATGTTTATTATAATAGTTTAGTGATCAGAACTTTGTGATAACAGAACAGTTAATAACGTACGTTACCATTGTTTCCGGTGCAGAATTCGTTGAAATAAATAGATAGACATTATATGTGGCAATACTATTAGCCAACTAGACAAAAAAAATTGAGATTGTCTCAGTCATACCTACTTTTTAACCGACTTTCCAAAAAGGAGGAGGTTCTATGTTAGACTTTATGTTTGTTTGGGTTTTTTTTGTGTATGTTCATCGATATGTCCATCAATTGTAGACAGATTTTGAAATGGTTTTTTTGTTTGTTGGAGCATGTTCCTAAATTGGTTCAATTTTAATTTGGTGAAGATCTGATGAAGAACTTCGGAGATACACAATAGAACTCTTCAATAAATGACGGCAAACCTCTCGGGACTGCTGCAATCGCATGTCTATTTATTGTTTATACGATTTTATAACATAACATTACGCCAGTATGCTCTAAAGGGGTACGCAGATGTGTACAATTTCCTTGGTACACTTTCACAAGTTTCATGATATTCGGGTAACCTATTCTGCCATTATAGGTACCTTACTAAAGAACTTGCTTATTAGGTATAACTAAAAAGGGGAAAAATAAAAAACTTTTTTAGAAATAAATTCTACCGACTGCCAAATAAAAACACTGCAAAGTGAAAATAACTTTCTTTTTGGAAGTTGGTGTCCATAACGAAAAAAATTGGTACCCACCAAAGACTCAGTCTTCCAAAAAGAAAGTTATTTTTCACTTTGTAGTGTTTTTAATTGGAAGTCGGTAGTATTTTTTTGTAAAAAAATGTTTTTTATTTGATTGTAACAGTCATTTTCAAAAGCTCGATATAAACTGTACCCGGCAGTACAGTATATTAGTAATTTGGGATCGTTCAAGTCGATGTAAAAATGGTATTTGGATCCCTAACATATGCGAGAAGAAAAGTAGGCGTGCGAAATCAAATGGATCTCTCCTACAATAAATCTTCGAATAATAAAGGCTGCCGATATGAATAAACTATTTTGTATCACATTATGTTTATTGGGAATACATTTACATCGCATTTCCACGATATTTTGGCATTAGTCTTCATTCTATTTGTGAAAATCCCATTTCTGTGGCAGTAATTCGATCGTAGGGATAAGTAATATATAAAGTTGATGATAATGTTTCCTTGTCTTTGGTATTTATTATTTTACCAACGAGGGTTTGTTTAGTAACTTGTAACTTAGGCACCTTTCTGTAACCAATAATGCTATACTAAATTAATATGACAATACAATTACCAACTTCCAAACAAAACACAGCATTTCTTAGAAATACGTATGTTCCAAAATTGGTCTCATTTTAATTTGGTAAAGATCTGATGAAGAACTTCGAAGATATACAACAGAACTCTCCAATAAATAACGGCAAATCTCTTGGGATTGCTGCAATCGCATTTTTTATACCATTTAATAACATAACATCACGCCAGTATACTCTTAAGGGGTACGCAGATCTTTCATTTCACCGGTTATGTTCAAGTTTAGCGTTATGGGTACCTTACTAAACTACTTGCCTACTATGTAGATATAACTGAAAAGGGAAAAATAAAAAAAAAACTTTATTACAATAAAATACAGCCATATTTGGTGTCAATACCGCAAAAAATTGGTACCTACGAAAGACACCGACTTCCAGAAATAAAGTTACTTTTCACTTTGTAGTTTTATTTGGAAGCCAGTAGATTTTTTATGTAAAAAAGTTTTTTTATGCTTCACCTTTTTGAAATCAGTTTATGATGTCAAACGCCCGTCAGGTGTTGTGATTGGTTGAATGAATATTTAACAGGTGGTCAAATCACTTGATTTTCCATATTTTATTATAATGATAATAATTAATTTCTAGGATCACCATGCTTGGATACGTAAAGTTAAAGCCTCTCAGTCATGTTATATCAGCAAATACCCAAATCTATTCTAGTCAAATATCAATGATTCTGCTGCATTTGCAGATCCAGCCTGCTCTAGTCAGTTTGGCATTCGCAAATATTTGTAAAGCCAGTCTTCCCAATAGGTCAAATACCTATAAACTCCACCGTTCATATTTGCACATTAATATTATTAGATATTTTGGAATATGTACCTACCTACTGCCTATCGTATGATGGCATGATGCGATTTCTTTGATCAGTCTATATACGTATGTATGTTTGCTCATATGTAGCGTTCTAGAGACCAAACGCTTTGACCGATTTTGATAATTCTTAAGTTAATCGATTCGTCTTAATCTTGCGAGCTACATTTAAAAATGACGGATTATGGGCGCCATATTGTGGGGGCCCAATTCTTTTTTCTTCCAACCCCCATCGTGTGGGGTATCAAAATGAAGGGTTTTAAAAGGTGATTTCATAAATATACAACATTTTTAAATGTATCTCATTCGAAAAAAATGTTAAATAAAAAAGTGAAATCAAAAATCTAAAAAACTTCGCTTTTGAAGCAGTCGGGTTTTTAGATGTTTTTGAACCTACTTAATGTCCTGAATTTATCCACTACAAGGCCAAGGTACACTACCTCTCTCTATCAGAGGGTATTCTACTTGAGTCCAGCTTAATCCACCATCTACAGCCACGAAGTCGTATGTGGAATAGATAGTTAATATTGACCTAAAGAATGACCAATTAAAGAATGAAGAGTAACCTTCATCATGCAGAAAATACTTGTTAGCTTGGAATTCGGTTTAAAACATTTGAAAAAGAAATCTTCAGCAACTTACAAACTACTCTGGCAGCAGTGAATAATGAATTTTTAAAGACTTTTCTTGTACTTATTTTACTTGGAAAGAGTAGAAAACTTCCTAATAGAAAATTCGCTGAGAACATTATTATGAATGGAAAACTTTGAGAACACTGGGAACTGTTACTAAATATGTTCTGTTATAGTACATTACTGCAGAATCCAGTAAGTAAGCCTTCCTGGCCAAGTGTGAGTTAAGTTAAGTATAGTTAACGGTTATATACGAGGCCAGGATGGCTTTCTTACTGGTTGAGGCTTGTATAATGCTTTTCTCAAAAATAAAAGAAAGCTTAAAGAAAGTTGTTTTTCTGTCTTTCACTTCATCAATTTTTCTTAAGTTTTCATATATCGCTTCTTGGATTTTGGAGGAAGTAAATTGTTCTTTGCTAATTCGGCCTCAGCTTTTAAATCAGTAGGAGTGTCATCTATTTCCGAATCAGATTCGCTTGAACTAATTTTTTGGGATTATCTATGTTCACGCGGTAAATTAAAACACAACCGTCGCAATTGAATGTGAAATCCCGCCAGTCGTTGTTTTTTTTTTACTAAAAAGTTTGCGTTTAGTTTTGACCATTATTCTATTTTTACATTACATGAATGTTATAATAAAAAAAAGAGATGGTTTTTGAAATTCCAGGTTAATTTTAGAATGGAAAGTTTCAATCCAACATGATTCATAAACTGAAATTACTTAATAAAAACATAAAATCCCACACTATACTTCTACAACATCACTAAGTACAAAACGCAACGTGCATACTTTTTCTGCGTCACGTTAAGTGTCACAGACTATAAAATGGCTGTATAAGGCTCCAAAAATATATCTATCCCATAAAATATCATACCAAAAAGAGAGATAGATATATATTTGGAGCCTCCCTCCTATAACCATGTTATAATGGCTAAACTCTAATCTGTGTCTGGTACTATGTAGTTTTTTCTAAGCAGACCTAAAGAAGATGACCAGTAAGTAAATTACATACTTACTTACTGGGCAGTAGGAGATTCCAAATTTAAAAGCACGCTTCTTACTGGACAGTTTTGAATAAGTCTCCGGTAGTGTTCACTTTCTGGATACTTTTTAGAGATGTTACGGCAACATTACATACCATTTTTGAGAAAAATATTAAATTCATAGCAACCTATCCAACTTAAGGCAAGGTGGTATATGACAAACATATTAATTACCAAACTATCCAACATCAGGTTTTTTTTGTAACTGTCGAGTTGATTTTAATAACACACCTACCTGTCTATACCAAAGATGGAAAACGAAAAAAATACTTACATATTTTTGTTATATAAGTGGGTTCCTTGTTCCCACCTTTATTAATTTTTTTAGTAACTAGCTGTGTTAGAATCTCAATGTTACTTTTCACGACGTTTCAACGCAGGCCTTAAGATGATTTTTTTATCTTAAATTACCTACCTCTACCCACTTGAGTGCTAATTAGCAGACACAATAGAAAAACAACTGTTTTAATTAACATGTATGTCCCTATTAGCGCTCAAGCGGCTACTTTATTGTTGCAACAAGCTTCACCTTTTGCTTGACAATTCAAAATTACCTTTAAATCGTTTAATTGAAATAATTGATTTGAGTTTAATTGTCTAGGAGTATATCTTAATTAACTAGCATATTGAAACTGAAACATCTTTTTTCAGAAGGCACAATCACTCTGAAAAATCAACAAAACCCTAACCGTCCTTTTCTTATTATTTCATCAAAACACCTGTGTAAAAAATCTTTGTAAGCCTAATGAGTCTGTTTCCAACCAACATAAAAATTAAGAGTACTTCATTTTTTAAGAACTTTCGAGGGTTTTTTTGCCACCACGCGCCAAGGGCAATTTGTCATTCTGTTATGTAGCCGTGGGCAAGTGACCTGTCATTACCTTCAGTTGGTATACGTCAAAGTAAATGTGTTGACACTGCGGAGAGCTTCTCTTTTGCGTCTTATAAAAAGTGGGAAAAGTACATTTAATGAATAATAAAGACAGGAATCTGGCAGCTATGGTTTTCATTCATTTGGGGATTGTATTTTAATTTTATTTAAGTGTTTAAAGGATAGATAATTTAAATCTCATCTATGGCAGATTAAAATCTGTGTCGTTTTTATGCCCCAATTGGCGTAGTGTATTTTTTTTTAAAGGAAAATTTCCCTGTCAATACATATGGTACAACACATTTGAAACACTATCCTTTTATCACGTAAGAATAAAAAAAAAAGATCTATTAGTGACAGATTTGAGTGACATATGCGTGTGCGCAATTCTATATTTATTTCTGCACATGACAAATCATGTTTCTGTCGATCTCTCAACGCTTCACGAATCGTGTGAACTACTGACAGTCAAACTAACTCGTGTGTGAAAGAAACCGCTTAATTTGTTGTAATAAGACGGAAAATACAAAAACGAAAAACAGTAGGTAAGTCTGAGTATAGGTAATGGAAAATAATACTAATTGTGTATACCACACCGTCCATTGTGTAGCCATAAATGTTTTGCGGATATTCTGGTATGTAGTTTATTTTACTTTTAAACTAATGAACTATTTTGAAACTGTTTATTTTTATTTTGTGTTTTTTTTATGTTTATAACGGACCATCTTAATTTTTTTTGTTTTTGTTTTTCTGTGTTTATAGCGTCGTCTGCGAGACAAGAAATACTTTCGTTTCATTACACTAATACACTGCTGTCAAATTTCAATTCAAGCTTCGACTTATCGTTCATTTCATTTGTATAGAGCTAAAACAACACACGACGTATGCAGTCACAAGAATAAAAACAAAATATAACTTATAAAAGACAAACCAACAAAGGACACAAAAAACAATAATAAAACCCATTTTGTTTGCAACTAAAATGCAAAGACCGCCACAAGATAAGTCACTGCATTCATTTCTGCAATTGTACACAGTGCCCTTAATAAATAATACTCTGCAGAATATAACAGGAATGCTTGCTTACATTAAATACAAAAGACATTATACAAATAGCCAGTATAGCCAGACCCACCTCAAGAAAATCTTCTAAGTCGGTCATTAAACATCACTGGGCCCGACAGTGACCATAGATTAATAGTAGAAGAGACACTTATAATAACTGATGGTCGTCAGACCACCTGCTGCCTCTATTAAGGACGGACGATTGGATTCGATGGAAATGAGATATTTCTATCGTTTCAGGGAACCGAGATCGAGAAAAGGAATTATTTTCTGGAAAGGTTTTTTTTATTTTCAAACAAAGGTGTTTTATTGATTTTGAAAACAATAAAGGATTACTGGATTACATAATCCGCTTATAATAAAGTCAGAGGAAAGTAACCTTTCCCGTTTGTTTTATGGGTACAAAAACCCCATAAAACATTAACTAAAAACTTTGAATAATATAATATATATAAATTAAAAAATAACTTTTCTAAAACAAGCTTTTTTCGTATTCTTCTCAGCAAACCCGCCGAAAACCGTTTTTTTTTGTACCGTTTTGAAAGCAACACTGATGATATAATTTACACAAAATAAAATATTCGTGTAATGAAAAATGACCGTAGGATGTTACCCAGTAAATTCTTCAAAAAGACAATAATTAGTTACACGTGGCAACAGTAGTCCTATTTGTAAACTAATGGTGGACGCATCAAACGTCAAGCATCCGGCAATATTAATGATTCTACACCGCAAGACGACAAGAGTGATGGTGCCAGAAGGTCACAAGAATTACAATTGGTTAGATAGAAACCGATTCACATTGCTCTTCCATACAAAATAAGTAGAAGGTAAATTAGCAAAATGACGCACGCAGTCAAGCTAGGGAAGCCATTAAATACTAATAATTTATTTAAAATTTATTTAGGTTAGCAAACTTAATGCAACAGCCTGTTAACCTTTGGTTGAAAAAGGACTCATCATCTTCCTGCCCTTGTCCCATATTACTTGGGGTCGTCGCAACACGTTTTCTTCTTCTATAACATCCTGTCCCCCGTCACGCCATCACAGACTCCCTTTTCTTTCATATCACTCCACACACACTCCATCCATCTTTTCTGTGGCCGTCCTCTAAAAGACTTATGAAAAATACTACAATAATATAATATTCGTGCTCTAATTATGCACTGAACACAAGTTTCGACTTTCATATCCACGGTCAGAATTCTCACGAGACGTCAACTTCTATGGGGGGTATTACTTACGCTATATATATCTAGGATCAAAAATTTAGGAGTCATATTTATATGATAGTGTTATATAAACATATGATTTCATATGTATCATTTCGTCTGATGATGATGATGATTCTTTCATGGTGATCCTATATATGTATGATCAAAGATATCTTCTTCTTAGTCGTTACGCTCTTGACAGGGCGGTCGTGGTCGTCATGAAGGATTGGTATTACTAGAAGGGATCAAAAAGTAGTGAGAACGCCATACTCCTTGGTAACAAAAAAAATAGTGGCAGGCATAGCTCAGATACATATTTGGAATATTAATAAAGAAAAAATCTTCGATAGAGACGAAAATGGAGAAAAACGAAGTGCAAGCCGTTATTAAAAACCTCTGTTTAAAAAACTTAACGACGCAAGAGATTCATTGCGATTTGGAGGCAACATTAGGAGAGCCTGCTCCGCCGTATTCCACTGTCACAAGGTGGGCTTCTCAATTTCGAGTAGGGAGAACGAGCACGGAAGACTAACGTTGTTGATTATCGTTGCGGCCGTCCGTCGACGTCAGTCACGCAAGAAAATGTTGCGAAAGTTGAGAAAATTGTATTAAGCGATCAAAGAGGTAACTTACTTAATTCAAGAAACGGGCATTTCATATGCAAATATTCAATCCATATTGAAACAATCTTTGAATATGAGAAAAGTCTCTGCAAGATGGGTGCCGAATATGTTAACCGACAGTCAGAAACAAAATCGACTTGACATTTCGAAGATATTGTTAAAAGTTTCAAGAAGATTCTGAAAACTTTTTGTCTCGTTTCGTAACAATGGACGAAACATGGGTACATCATTTTGATCCCGAGACAAAACAGCAGTCTTCGCAATGGAAACGGCCATCATCACCGACCCCGAAGAAGTTTCGTGTCGTGGCATCGGCTGGTAAGTTTACGGCCTCAATATTTTGGGACTCAAAAGGGATATTGTTGATTGATTACCTGGAGCGTGGAACCACTATTACAGGCCAATATTATGCAGCTTTAATTGCCAAGTTGAGGAATGCCATCAAAGAGAACAGGAGAGGGAAGCTTCGAAGGGGCGTGCTGTTTCATCACGACAACGCACACGCGCACAGGTCGGCAGTTGCGATGGCTGCCATTCAGCAAGCTGGCTTCGAATTGGTTGACCACCCCCTTATTCACCAGATCTGGTGGCTAACGATTTTATCTGTTCCCTAAATTGAAAAAATACTTAAGGGGAAACAGGTACGAAGACGATAACGAGGTGATGGAAGCCGTGGAGATCTTTTTGCAGGACCAAGACAAAACTTTTTTTGTGGAAGGGATTGAAGCATTGGAAAAGCGCTGGACTCGGTGTGTAGAGAGACTCTGAAACTATGTAGAAAAATAAATTATTAAGTTATCAATAGTCATTATATTCTATCTCATTCTCACTACTTTTTGATCCCTGTGGCAGATGTAATGCGTCTCACAAATTCTCGCCACCTTTCCCGATTAGAATTAATTCGTACACGGGACCGCCCACAGCAGACTTGATCTAATCCGTCCAACGACGTGACCTACCACGCGGTCTAGTGCCTTCCACCTTTCCTTGGACGACTAACCGCTCTATGGACTGACTGTCTCGTCTTGAAACGTGTCCGAAGAAAGTGAGTATTCGGGACTGTACTATTGCGGACAAATGCTGCTTGATGTGGAGTTTTTGGAGTATCGAGACATTTGTTCAAAGATAAATGATAGTGTAACACTCCTCTATGTGTAAACGGTGACACTCACTGACACGCTTGGTGTTGTATCGAAAGTTTATACAAAAACGTCCCTTACGTGGCCGGGCAGCTAGTCACCACATTGCTCTGTGCGAATACGAGTAGTCTACAATTTCGGCATTGTTCTAATAATTTATTTTTATTTTTGTCTGTATTTCCTGTGCGAACCACCAATGTATTTCTGTAAGTATTTTTTTTTTCTTGCTTTCCATTGCACTTGCACTGGTTTTATATGGTGCGCGCGTTTACTCTCGTTGTATGAACCACGCGATATTTTATGCAAGAATGCACTCGCATTATTCATAAAATGTGTGGCAATAAAATATCATTTTCATAGGAATGTTGCGTGAAATTAAAATCTCGCTTTGCATTTCTATGTACCGTAAGAGCATTCAACTTTTCAGAGTAATGAAGCTTTATGTAGAAGTTTCATGTTCCAATTCAGTTTTATTCCATGACTTTTAGACTATTATATAGTTACAAAATGTGTCTAATGTCTATCCCTAATGCGGAAGGCGTAGGTTTTTAGAATCCAAACAATTATTATTTATTTATTGCGTAAAAAAAATGGGAAAACCATACAAAAGTTTCATAATTCATGGTAACAAAGTCTTGAATTTTAAATAAATATTAAAATGACTAGAGTAAGTCAATCACTACATATCGAGATCTTACGAGTTGACATATCCAATATAAATTTAAATTAGTTTATAACTTGTAGAATAGGGACCCAAGATCATTTTAACTATAACAAGCGATTCAAGATATGGTGACATACTAACAGCGATAAATACAGTCAAAAAGTTTAAGCGGCACTTTTGAACGTAAACAATTAAAATTTACAAGTAATAAAAAAAAAATCTACCGTGCATTCGTAAAAGTAGCTTGTTATGGAGAAATAATAAAATATTATAATTTGGCAAAATGGGGGATTATTGATTCGTCCAACACCCGGTGCGAGTGTGGTGCCCCTGTACAGACTATGTCCCACTTGCTGAAGTGTCCTGGCTGACCAGTCACTTGCACCCTGGAAGACCGTTACAGTGCTTCTGATGCTGCAATAAGCGTGGCCGCCTACTGGGCCCAGACAATCTAATTAATTGTGCCATCGAATCGAAAAGAAGACAAGAAACTCCAATGTTCGAAATGTTCAAAATGTAAATATTTGGGATTGACAATCCCAAACATTTTGTACTTTTTATCCAGGATATTATTCAGTTCACCGCTCATAGTTAAAAAGAAATTCAAATCTTTATTGCGTATCACAAGCAAGCTTCCGTTGACCAACAAAATAATTAATATAAACATAATTTCATCAACACACGCTATTTCAAATGTTATTGTGAGTATTGACTAGCATCTATTATGTCGGTTTTAATCCAATTTGCATTCATGTCAGGCACAATGTGTCACCACAGTTGAACATTTAAAGTTAGACCCGACCGGTTCGGTCGTGTGCATTTGCGGCAAGCTTAAATTCACCATGAAGGGTTGTGTACAATGTCATTCAGTTGGTAATAATTAGTGATCGGGAGGACGGAGCGTAGGTCTTTAATTGACTTTGTTCAAGTAACATCATTAGCATGAACTTTGTATACAGACTTAATTGAATTCCTGTTGAGTAACACACATGGCGTTCAAGGTCCTGCGCTGTATTTGTATGCCTAGCCTTTTCGCAACGATATGGCTCCCAGTCTAAACGGATCCATGGTACATGAAACAACTGCCTCTACAACCCAGTAGGTAGGTTACCTACTAGGTTATAGAACAAACATCTCACGGACGGAAAAATCGTAACAAAATGACCCTTATTTCGAAGTCTCACAATTAAAGTAACCCGCCTTATTGAGATAAAACAACTATAGACCTTGGCAATACTGTTGTCATTTCATGCTTCTGACCACCCGTAATGACTGTCAACAAATGGCTGCTGGGACGAATGGAGGCACGAAGGGGTCTCGGTATGTAAGGAACGGTCACCCATCCACAGAACAACCTCGGCAAGCATTGCTTTAACTCGAAGATCGATCCGTGCGGCCGTTGTTATTTAGCTCTTGTACGCTGAATTTGTTTAACCATGAAATAAAAATCTATTACCGACATACTTTTAGATAGCATGGATTGTTTCTGTTTGACGTAAATTGTTTTCCAGTACATCTAACCACGAGGCTATTTTCACCTTTATTTTGTTTTTATTTCTTTCCTTAACGCGATACATAAACAATTTATTACAAACGCGGAAAGAATTGCCCACATTAACTGTTGCTGTGATTTAAGATACATTAAGCTGGATGTTGGCGGTCCTGTGTAATGTCATTATGTAGTTAAAGCATCTTAGAGGGCCGTGATCCAAAGTTATATAAATAAAGTTATAAATACTTTAAATATGAAGAAGATTTAAGTAAAATGGGAAGATCGGGATAGCCTAATGCTAAGTTATCACAGCCTCTATTATTTTGAGACGTGCTCTGAGACTTTCAGAAAGACCTTTAAAGGGGATAGCTATCCTATCTTATGCTGAAAGCGTATTCTACTTGAATCTCAATGAATGTTTGAGAAGGGTAATACAATCACTACCTATCACAAATAAAATGGACAATGTATTAAAGCTCATAGAGCCCGAAGTGTTTTTAGACGGGAGGTAAGTACGATATAGCAGTGCGATTCTGTAATAATATCATCGTAAAAATTTTGGGGAAGTTAATATATATATATATATAATATAAATTCTTTATTTTATATCGACATCAAAATACAGTGACTAAGTAAACTTGTATAGAGAAAGGTGTCTGAGATAGGTAAGGCTGTGGTGTTACAGATCACTCATTTTTTACATAAAGGAATAATTAACCATGAAATAATTTGTGTGTAGTGTTTACAGAATACAATTAAATTAAATTAAATTTAAAGAGAATTAAAATCAAAATCAAAGAGAAATGAAATATTAAAATTCAGCGAAAAATATACAAAAGAAGTATCACTGAAAAGTATGAACAAACAAAAAGTACTTATGTAACTATAAAAAAATAAAAATAAATGTTGACAGTAGGTATGCTTCAAGCTCTCTTTACCTAAGATATTTACAGAATAGATCTCCTGGAAATAAGTCTGACTGAAATAAAAGATGTTTTGCGGTTACGGAAACCCGTGACAACTTCGAGGAAAGTATTTTACAATTTTGACATTCCGTCAGATAAAAGTTTTGAAACTAGAGAAAAATAAATAAAAATGCGCATTTATCATCCGAAGAAACTCGTAAAGGTCTGTCAAGAAAAATAGGTCACAGTTAAATCTTAAACTTGTGTAATAGAATATTCATGGGCAGATATTTTGGCATGCAAATCGCAACATTTGGACACAAAAAATTATGCAAACAGGAACGAATAAAATCTTTTGTCACAGTGTACACGTTATAATTTTGTATTGTTGTAGAAGTTTTAAATGAAATATTAAGTTACTAGCTTCTGCCAGCAGCTTCGCCCGTCACAGAAATTATTTATAAAAAGTATTCTACGCCCTTATCCGATCTATCTCTATAAAAAAAATCAACAAAATTGATTCAGCGGTTCAGTCGAGAAAACTTAACAAATGAAAGAGAGACAAATTTTCTTTCGTTTTTATAATAATCTTAGTATGGATCAATGCTTTACCTGATTTTCTCATTTTAATCTTGCTTGAATCTATTTATTGATTGCATTTCCTCTTGCATCCTAAGTAAACTTTATCATGTGTTGCATTTATTTAAAATTCTCTTCTTCTCATATAAAATTCATAATACCAATACCAAGAATTTTAAATTTCCTTCCCTTAAAATTCTCAATTCAGAAACTTGAAGTACGTAGTAGTTACCCAAAATAATGTAATAGATACTAATTAGTTCGCTGGGCCGTAAGTTTCGTACACACAATTAGCTCTTAATACGTCCTTAATTACCTACTTCGGTTTAATTGATTACGTATTATGTAACAAGAAAACATTACTTCCTCACGCTTCCTAAGAAGGCCTCTTAATTCGGTTACAAACCAAGAGCCAAGCTAAGTTACTTTAGCTTAACTCTCAAAGCTGATTTAGTTTTTAGGGTTCCGTAGTCAGCAAGGAACCCTGGATGGTTTTGTTATGTTCGTCTGTCCGTCCGTCGGTCCGTCCTCAGCTTAGCTCAGAGACTTTTAGTACTTGAAAGCTATAATTTGGCATGCATATACATATTAATCACAGCGGCAAAGTGGTAAAAAATAAAAATTAGGGTACCTCCTGTACGTATACAAGTTAAGTGGGATGTTCTTTTTTCTCGTCTTTCCCATTGTGTAGGGAACCGTAGAATAGACCATTCAAAAATATTACGGGTCTGTGAAAACCACTTTTCGATTTAGGGATCCGTTTGCATAAAATTAAGCCTAAAATGGCAAATTTTTATTAGAGTCAAGTGCCCCCTGCGATCTAAATGGTTGCTTTTGGATATGTATAATTCACGGCATACGCGAATATTTTATAGATTAGTTATTATTATATTATAACGAAATTAAAAAGAAAACTATCACACCTAAGTACAAGTTACAAGTTTACGAGTATTGTTGACCAACATATAAAATGTAATTGGAAAAGTAAAAAAAATGTATATTGATGTATTGAGACAACAGTTTTCGAACGGCAAAGTTAATTTTGTCCCTTCGTTAGAGCAATATTCGGTGCTTTCATTGTTTATGAACGTTAGTAATGTGACCTATTTATTTTGGTGAATACAGAACTATTTTGTGTTAACAACTTCTGAAAACAGAACCCTCTGTGCGCGAGTCAGACTCGCACTTTACCTACTTGCATAGCTTATTTTGCATCTAGGTTAGTTTATTTATTCGTAACTGTCTTAACAGTAAAGATTAAGATTAGATCGCATAGCTAAGGTATTTTTTGTACTTACAAACCTAACTTAAATAGGTAGCTCCCTTGATCTGCAACCAGCTTTACAGCTATATTTGTTTAAGCTTATATCGCATACCGGCTAGTAGGTACTTAGACTTACACTGGTTTGCGGTCTGATTACAATTTCGAAAAATTGCTTGTGGCTCTGTACGTAATAAAAAAATGCCTTAACTCTGCAAGCTTGCTCAGCAGCCTGACTCAGCATGAAGGAAAGTCCATGTAATGGATCTGACATGTGATAATGATTTGTATACCGCGTCATCACATATTTTATGCACTAACGATCTCTGAATGTGACTTTGTCAGGGACAGTGCGGTTGGATTTAGGTTGATTTAGAATAATTTCTGAATGCTGCAGTAAACTTGTGGAATTAGGTCGAAAATCTTTCTAATTTGGTAAAGGAAACGAAAGCTGTAACAAACAAAGTTTACAATATATCGCTTCAACAGACTCCAAATACATTTTCATTGGATTACTATACCTAAACTAAATTATAATAGTACCTAGGTATCAAGAGTTCATTCTCAGGCAATCACAAACTGTCGAAAAGTTATTTCGCCTAAAACCACGCTAATGATGTCATTAAAAAAACAAAGTTACAAAATGCAACTGTATTTCCCCGGTTCAACCCGCAATACACCGCCGTCCAAACCCGCGATTTCACTGAAGCAGCTTAAATAGCTTTCAAAATGACTTTAGTTATTACTCTGAATTATTCATATTTGACTGCATCTTTTTCAAGCTTATACTGCCATTAAATGGCAACTTTGTTCTTAATGCTTTTAGCAGTGCAAGATTATACATAGTGCTATTTTATTACTACAAATTCCCTTTTTTATTCATAATCACCATTGATCGTAAGCATCTAATATAATTCTGATGGAGGTACTGTTACGATTCCGAAAATTCTTCAATATGTAGCTACTCTGTTGACGCCCTTTGGCTACTTTGAACCCCAAAAAATACATGTTTTCTGTGGGATATTCTGCGGTAGTTGAGTGTGTATGCTAGTAATGAGTTAATGTGTGTCAGTGAGTCATATAATGCTCTTTGGGCATATAACTCGCAATGAAGATTCAATGGAGCGTCTTGTAATACAAGGCAGAATGGAGGGCAAAAGAACCTGAGGTTGCTCTCCGACCGGATGGGCAGATCTTAATAAACATCACCAAAGCTACAATGACCGACTGTGCTCACAATCCGTTCAATACAGCTGAATGGAGACGCATGGCACGAGCCATCATGCATCAGTACTCACACATTTCCACGATCTAAGAAGAAGAAGAGAGCTAGTCATGTTTAATATAAGAATAATTTAGGTTTCCAGGCATACCTGTCATGCACGAACAATTACCTACAGCTCCGTTAACATTTGACCTTCAACAACCAATTTCCTCAGCTTGACTATTACAAATTGCCTACGATGACAAGCACCAAATCAGCTGTAATTCATTCTAACCAGTAACAAAGGCTATTCAAAACTGATATCATCACGAAAAAACTAAACACTAGGCTCGTGCAGACAGACGCGTCGCGAGACAATGCGACAACATGCAACGATGCGACCACAATCCATAATTATACTTAATACCTATAGGTATTATAAATGCTAAAGTAACTATTTCTGTCCGAAGGACATAGGATATTTTTTATCCGGGTTATAGATTTCTTTGAGGAAATTTTCGACTTTCGCGCGTGTTCAAAAAAAAAATACTAAGGGAAGCTTTTCAACAGTTTCACTTGATTTGATGAAACCGCTTCAATTTCGAGCGGCGAATTGACATGGACACGTTTCGTGAATCAATTTGGCGGCCACAAAATGTTACGAACAGAACTTTTTTTATTCAATTGCTATTGCTACTATAGCACGACCGTACTGAATAAATGGAAGCCTTCAACAATCCCATTGTTCTTATATTGTCGCCTTTAACTTGTTTTCTTTACCTTTCAGTTCCTTTCAGTTCCTTTCAGTTTTGTATTCTTTCTTCATACGGAGTACAAAAAGATATCGCTTTTTGAAAACGCCTTTTACCAATATATTATTAATCATGTAAATATGAAAGACTGTGTGTTTGGATGTTCGTTAATCAAACGAGCCTCAGCGGCGGCGGCCGCGTTGCTGAATCAATTGGCTTTGGATTTTTCGGAATACCGACCATATTTGATTTGGATAGAGACACTTTTTTCTCCGAAGAAAATTTCTACGGGATGAAGTTTCGACAGTCATGCGGGTAAAGTCATTTGAAAACACTAGCGTTGAAATAAAATAAATCGCACTAATTTATGAATCACTTGTAATTTTGTAAGTTTATAGATTTAAACATCCAAAGGTTGTCTGTAAGAGATTGACTAGTGCGATAAGACCGCCCATTGTACACTTGTTATTGTGAATGTTTGTCCTGTATGTTTTTTTGTGGTGTACAATAAAGTATATAATAAATAAATAAATAAATAAACATATGCGCCATATTTACACAGTAGATTGAAGTTGAAAGAATTACATTTTTCAATGAATCCATTTATATTATTCTTAGAACCGATTTAAAAGAACCGGATTAATTATGTCTCAACCTGACAGCTTGCAATAAATTCCTAGAAATGACGTCTTGCTAGTAGGAAATGGAACTATCAATGTCTGTTACTATGTTTTTACGGTTAGGTTATTTTTCCACGGGAGATGGTGAGGTAGCTAAGCGGAGCGAAGATGTGTAGTGGCGCTGTGTGTGACTATGTGAGATTGTTTCCACGAAAGCTGTGTAAGAGCTGCGGAGCTGTGCAATGCTGTGTGGTGGTATGGGATGTGAATAGGGTTGTCAGGCGTCTGGATAAAGCCGGACAAAGTCAGGCTTTTTGGTTGCGTGTCCGGCCAAATTAGACGGTGTCCTGCCAGTCCGGCTTTTGTTAGGTCCAGTTTTGAAATTTGATAATTTTTGTCAATTATAATGAAAAATTATGTTTTGAAGCAGGTGTCTGTCAACAAAAAATATGAATTACTATGTTACAATAAATTTAAAGTTTATCTAATGCATTAGTGTTTTGTTTTAATTTGTTTTCCATTGCAAATTGTAATAATAATAAATAAGCCGCACCGCAGAGGACCTGATCTGCAGGGAGAAGTCTTATCCCTCGTCTCCGGCTTGCCTTTATTGGCCGGTCAGTGTGAATACTGACGGGGAACAGAGCTCCCACCTCTTTCTTGCCTTAAGTGGCTGGCTTGAGTGTAGATTCGCAAGAATGTGGTTAAAAAGTAACATATGTTGTATTCCAGACTATAATCTAAAATGTCTGTGTCAAAAATCCAGATACAAACCTCCATCCATCCTTTCGCATTTATAATATTAGTAGGATTCACTGAATGATTCGATTTAGCCTGCATAATAATGGGAAAAATTATCTGAAAGTGTGTGGGAGTAACACATGAAATTACACATCAAGTAATCGAATTATCCAATGTACTCTGTAATCATTCATTAGCATTGCAGATTTGGGATTACTTGTGAGGAAACCGGAACATATCTTAGAACCAAACATATAACAAGCACCAAACCACAATGGAAATGGAAATGGTCAACTTCGGACCTGTCTTGATTCTCAGTATTGTGGAGTGTATGGTTATTGGCTATATTATTCGCATGCAGTCGCACGGGTAGATTTCAAGGTTATGCAACGTCTGCCGAGGTCAGTCCGTGGTTGGGAGACCATCCAATAGATATATACCGAGAATCGTGCTTGCCTCGAAGAACACGTGCACGTGTGTTTAGCTGTTGGTCTAGCTCGAACTTCGTTTGTAGATCTTTCATAGTCGTTAAGTCATTAACTACGATTTGAAGATAAGATAATCAGATAAGCAGTCATTTCATGTAAGATATGGATATTAAGCTGCATCTTATTGAAGCCGACCCTGACTTGATTGAGAAAAGACAAGACATATTGCAGAAGATGATATCCCGACCGAACCGAATTCAAAAAGGGGGATTTCTCAATTCGACTGTATGTTTTTGTATGTTTGGTACGCGATTACGCCGCCAATTATGAACCGATTTTGATGATTCTTTTTTTTGTTTGAATGCTGGTGCTTCTCGTGTGGTCCCATTAAAATCTTATTAAGATCTGACGAGTAATTTTTAAGTTATTCTTAATAATGCGTATTTTAATGGTAACATAAGGTACCAAAACTAAAAAGTTAAAAATAAAAAACATTTTAACAAAAAAATTAAACGACTTCCAAAACAAACACTTTCTTTTCGGCAGTCGGTATCAAAAACGTAAAAAAAAATTGTGTTGCAAAGACACCGACTTCCCAAGAGAAAGTTATTTTTCGCTTTGTAGTGTTTTGTTTTGGAAGTCTGTTTTTTTATCGTGGTATATTCAAGGCGCTATCGGCTGGTTAATAAATTACTAACGAGAAGATCAGCTTAGTATCTGTTCAGCATTTTTCTTTCTTTTGTTTTGTGTTAAATATAGGAAATATATCGTAATTCTGTCTTAACTAACTTTATTCAAGTATTAGGTAGGTACGAATAATATCATTAAGGAGGATTTTAGTTTTAAATAATTAATCTATAATTTCTTTTCTTTAAATTTCGGGTGAAGTTACTTGAACTAGTAGTTAGTTAAGTAGTTAGTATTAAGTTCAGTTTATTTTTGAGAATCTACATATGAGTAGGTCTATCTGTATGTACTTCAATCTAGGATTCTCAATGCTTTATTTGACTTGGCTCGAATCCAGGATTCAGAGAGATCAAGAATATTTATTACTTTGCTGTTGCCCAAAAACAACTAGTAAGCTGAAGGTACTGACTACAATGTTGTACATTCTGTCATATTAAATGGTTAAAGCCAATGGCATTTTGTTTAGGTTATTCTATAGTTTAAAACTTTCTAAGAAAATAATGGGTAAAGAAACTTTTGAGCTTTTGTTGATGGCTAAAACATCTTGAATTAAAGGTGAATAAAATATATATTATTCTAACTGTAGAGAAGAATTACCTTCAACAGCTCTTGAGATTTACTTTTTCAGTAGAAAGAGGTCCACTGATGGACGTATGACTCCCAGCATCGACTATTTATGTGCTTCTCAATTATCATCAACAACAGCACCGAAAGGTGTCCAATGCTGGACATCTGGCCTCTCGAGCTGTGTTTCGCCATGTCGACCGCAGAATTAATATTTCGCAAAACCTATACTGAAATATGTTTATACAGCGATATAGGTACATATCAACCGAGTAACATATTTTTATGAAACATATCGTGTTTCGCAGCGGAATCGCAGTGATAGAAAAAATCTGTCTACACACAAACAATGAAACACGTTACATGGATTAAATTCCCTCTTCAAAATAACGAGGGATTACATTTTGATCAAGTAATAATAACGAGGTGTGTGGTATTTCATACAATATTATTTAAATTCGTCACTGTCCTTCTCTCTGTGAAAATTATTTCTGATCAGCTTTTTTGAATTGTTGGTATATTGTAAACATTGTTTTGTCTGGTTTAGTCTCATGGCCACGAGAAACTACGTGCTATGTTCTTTGGATAGATTGTTTGATACCCAACGAGTTCTTTCCCTCCCCCACTTTATTCCAGCTTGTACATTATTATTGTTAGTAGCTTGTAAGTAGTATATATCATTATTAAGTACTCTGTAAATAAAATTTACTTGCACAAATAAACAAACAACCAACACACAAACAAGCAAACTTTTTAAATCAATTTTATCTTACAAAAAAAGAAAACTGTACAAAAAATGTACAAACATTATCAGCAAAGTTATTTTCTTGTGCTATAACTAACTCAATTGTTGAAATATTCTTTGAAAAATTAAAACAACCATTTGCCAAAAAACATTTAGGTACTAAAATAGGCACTTTATTTCGCTTTTATTAAATTAAAGAGTATCGCAGAGTAAAAGCTCTTTAGTAAGAGCTTTTTTTTCACTTCGATACATTTTTGTCAAAAAAACCTACTACAGCAAAAATAAAATCATAATATAATAAATAATAATAAATAGTATAATGTCACAAAGAAATATACATTAGTATACACCGATTAATAAGATTCTAACTACGCTGCAGAAGTCTGTATAGAGATACTGTGAGCCCTGCCTCTCATACTAAGATAACCTGTATCTTAAGAGACAGTGACCATAATCCATGCTCATTGCACATTACACTCCAATCTACGGGAATGAAATACAGAATAATCTCGATTAAAACTTATTCGGCTATTGAAATCGCAATTTGGCAACCCGTTCCAATTCCCTCATAATATTTCACAGAGTTATTAAAAATTCAAAAAGCAAATACCCTGTTGGCTTTAATTGAACATGCAGAAGTGCTAGCTGAAGTTTCACATTCATGCCGCAATTAATTTTGACTGTCTCCTTGTAGTTTGAAATGTTTTACTTCATAATATACGCGGTAATGTAAGCCTTGTTAGTCAGGCATTTGTAAATTAACTAAAAAATTTTGTTGCAACCCAACTAATTTTCACAAAAAAGGCAGCCAAGTGCGAGTATGCCTCGCGCACAGAGGGTTGCGTAGAAACAGCTAAATTCACCAAAATAAATAGGTAACATTATTAACGTTCATAAACAAGAAAAGCACCAAACATTGCTCTGACAAAGGGACAAACTTAACTTTGCCATTCAAAAACTGTTGTCCCCATACATCAATATACAACATTAATACTATTCGAAGTACATTTTCAGGGTTCCGTACCCAAAGGGTAAAAACGGGACCCTACCAGGCTGTATCTCATGAACCGTGATAGCTAGACAGTTGAAATTTTCACAGATGATGTATTTCTGTTGCCGCTTTAACAACAAATACTAAAAACTGAATATAATAACTATTTAAGAGGGGCTCCCATACAACAAACGTGTTCTTTTGCCGTTTTTTGTGATAATGGTACGGAACCCTTCGTGCGCGAGTCCGACTCGCACTTGGCCGGTTTTATAAGTTGGTCGACTATTACACGTTTTGTAAAACCCACCTAGCTGTGATAGTTTTCCTTTTAATTACGTTATATATACTAAGTGCGGAAAGGGTGCTACTCTTCTATTCCATTCTTCTATAATACTATCGTAAATTTTTCACATATCCAAAAGCAACCATTTAGATGTCAGGGGGGATACTTGACTCAACAAAAATTAGCAATTTAAACCCTAATTTTACGCTAACTGATCCCTGAATCGAAAAATAGTTTTTTCAGACCAACCACAATATTTTGAATGGCCGGCACATACCTTCATGTTTACAGGAGGTACAAAAACATTTTTTTATGTTTTTTTTTACCACTGTGACGGCAAGATTAATATGTATCTTTATGCCAAATTATAGCTTTCTAGAACTAAGAGTCCCTGAGTTACGCTGCGGACGGACAGACGGACAGATAAGACGGATATGGCGAAACTATAAGGCTTCCTTGTTGACTACGGAACCCTAAAAATTAAATAACTGAACAAGTTTTGTAAACTTTAGTAATTAGAAAATAATTTTTAATAAAACCATTCAAAAGTATTAAAAAAAACCGACTGGTTATGAAGAAGCGAACCAAAAAGATTTTTTTTCGAATTACTTTTAAATATAAGTGTTATGATTTTTGTGATCACCTCTTAAAACCAGAACCAGAAGGGTTTTTTTCTTGCAAACCCATCTCTTCGACCCCCAAAATATGACACCCAAAAGCCACCATTTTTCTTTTTATAATGTAATCAGTGACACTCGCAAGATTAAGACGAATCGATTGACCTAAGAATCATCAAAATGGGCCTAAGCGTTTGGTCTCTAGAATGCCACATATAGGAACAAAAATACATACATAGACTGCTGAACACATTACCCTCCTTTGCGTCTCGCAGTCGGGTAACTAAATAGCAAAACACTATTGGATGATACTAAGAAAAAAATCACAAGTCTTATAAGTGCCAAACTAGCAACCAAACCGTTAACTAAAAATTTATTTCAGTGTAAATTGTTACTTGTGGTTGCAATGATATCACCCACCATCGTTCACTCTTGCCTTAAATTACCTATTCACTCGTGTCTTGAAAATTGTCCAATTATAACTATCGGAAAACTCCAAACATACACTCCACCCACAGACGGGTATGGTTATACGTGCATAGTATACATGATGAATGTGGAAAATATTTCTTACACCGCCGTCTAAGTACTCATATTTCATTGGAAGAGCTTATTTTTTAACCCCCGACGGAAAAAGAGGAGTGTTATAAGTTTGACGTGTGTTGCTGTGTATCTGTGTGTCTGTCTGTGGCACCATAGCGTCTAAACGGATGAACCGATTCTGATTAAGTTTTTTATTTTTGAAAGTTGATTTTGTCGTGAGTGTTCTTAGCTATATTTGTATAAAATCGGTTCAGCCGTTCGAAATTTATGAGGATTTTTGTGTTTGAATCGGGGTGTTTTCGCAAGATAAATATGTCGAGGGTTTTTTAAATATTGAAATTTTACTTGTTTAGGTACAATTAATGGGCTTAATGTGTTTGTTGTAACTTACCTGATAGCAAGTGATAATGGGGTCGTCGATATTGTACGCTTGCCTAGAAGTAACCTATTCACTGGTTGACTATCGGTTATAACTACCAGGAAACGATGACTCCGGCAAAGAACTCTACTCCTTTTAGAAGTACTTATTTTGGAAATTAAATTGCTTAATTTCGCATATACATTTGTCAAGAAAATAAAGTTACAAGCAAGAGATGACATTGTAAAGCAAATAATGTAATCGTTTGCCGTGTTACATTTCAAAGTAAGGAGGCCAATCTTCGTACTCCACAAAGCTGAAATCCTCGAAAATCCTACAATGTTAAACCACATTAAAACGTATTTGACGTCGGCTTATTTTATCCTACTTTTATTCTCTCTTCTTTTGGCTTCATATTATACTAAGTAGGTATAATATTAGCAGTGGTTTAGGTATGAAAAAATTGTGTGTTACGAATATGAAATTTGCTTAGGACTCCTCGAGGGAGAGAGTTAATACGGGCGTTCCGTAGGTCTTTATCATATACTTTTTCATAAAACTCTAAATAAACAGACATTAACAAAGGTCTAGAATAAGGGTATTCAGTCGTTATGAATAATATCCTTTATGAAAGTCCCCTCAAAACTTCTAAAATCGTTGTTTTTAACCCCCGACAGAAAAAGAGGGGTGTTATAAGTTTGACGTGTGTTGCTGTGTGTCTGTATGTGGCATCATAGCGTCCAAATGGGTAAACCGATTTTGATTGAGTTTTTTTTTGTTTAAAAGGTGCCTTAATCGAGAGTGTTCTTAGCTATGTTTGAATAAAATCGGTTTAGTTGTTCAAAAGTTATGGGCGTTTAACTGTTTGAATCGGGGTGTTTTCGCAAGATATCGTGTCATAATTACGTGTTCAATAGATTGCCGATCGAAGCGTGTCTACTATATACTAGATAAATTATGTAGCATGAAAAAAAATGTTTCAGGGATTTTTAGATTTTGAAATTTTACTTATTGAAATAAATATAGGCTCGTTTTTCTGTTCATTATATTCTCCTAAGATTATATATAAAATCCTAAATATAGAGCCATTAACAAATGTTTAGGATAAGACTATTTAGTTGTTATTCAATTAATCAAATGCTGTATGAATGAGTCCTTAAAACTTCCAAAATGGTTGTTAACAGCTTTTAAAAAAAAAAAACTTTTTATTCTCCTATGTGTAAATAAGTATAGTACAACAACTAGTTATGCTATAAAAAGTAGGTTAATTAAGTAAATAAAATTTTACATATTTAAAAGTAGCCACGACCAAAAAATCTAAAACATGCGAAATCAACCAACCCACAATAGGCCCGCGTGGTGGATTATGACGAAGCCTGGGTTCCTGCAGTACATTAAATGGCTGATGATTATGTTGATCATGAAAAGTTGCCACAACAAATGACAGGTGGGCGATATAAAAGGTGACCCTTGTTACGGAAGGTGTCCAAACTCATATAATGGAGCAAAAGTAATCTAGTGTTTATGTTAGTTTAGACTTTGTAGCAACGTAGGGTTGGTGAATAATGATAGCGATAAATATGAGCTGAATAAAAACTATTTCGTCTTTTAAGGATTTCATCTTATGCCTCAATTTTTACGTGGCTCGAACTTTTAGAGGCCGTGACTACAACCATCTAAAATGTCTGATCAATTTATTTTATCAGCAACTTCTAAAAACATGCTATACTATTAACTAAAAAGCTTTGAATTCTGAGTCAGTCCAAAAGTAGTAACAGGTACTTAAAAACCTATTACTTACGAAAGTAAACAATGAACACGCATTTTTAGTCCAAACCACTTAATATTACAGATCAAAGTAAATAATTACGTACACTTTACCTACCTACGCGCCCTTGTACATTTCTTTGAGAATAACATCCATATTGCTATAGACGAATTCTGTTTATTTTTAACAAAATCTGTAAAACCGCTATAACATTTTACAGTTTCAGCAACAATATGTTAAATCAGCGGAGGTGATAAAAAAAGAAACAAGGTGACGTCATTTTAACAACTTCTGGTTTTAAGTATAAAAAATAGACAAGCAAATATTGTTGAAATGTTTGTGGCGAAGATAAAATACAGCTTTAAAACTGGCATATTATTGCCGGATTTGGATTTATCCGCACTGAATTGCCACAAAATGGATGCAGCTCAGCTGTGGGTGGAATACCGAATGATGATTTTTAAGTGCTTAACCCAAATTGATTTTAAAAGGTGAATGTTTTTGAAAGCTCTCTGTAATCAGCATTAACTTTGCCGTTCATGTTTTGACTATTAAGATAGTCAGGAACAACAATTATCGCCTTAAAAGAAATATAACACATTTATTCCACATGGACAGTTGGACAAATCACTGTTGTGTTCAACATCACATCAGAGTAAAAGAGAAGAATAAAAAGAACATGATTATAAAAAAGATTAATAAAAGAACTAAATTACGCTAAGTTTTCACATGCCGAAAGTAATAAATAGTCAGTATTCGTTAAGTGTCTAAACTCCATTTGCGATAATATTAGACGTTTAAATTCTTCGTTTCTTTTTATAGCCCGTTCAACCGATTTTGACTTCTATTGCGTTGGTGATACGACAAATGGTAGCTGTAGTAAACACTTGGTTTTGGTAACAGGTTTATGCTTTTTATGTCATCCTTATGTTTACGGGATAGAACTCTAAATCTGTTGAACGGGCTGTAAAAATATTTGGAAACATATCTAATGTTATTTCAAATGGAGTATAGGCAATTGTTATTTTTTTAATCCTGACGAGCGGCCCTTCCTCGGCTTCCTCTTCGCTTCAGCAAGGTATTTGAGAAGATAATGCTTAATCAAATGCTCATTCATTTTAATACGAATAACATCTTGCATGATAAACAGTATGGTTTCACCAAAGGACGTTGTACAACTGACGCTGGTGTCACCCTATTAAAACACATCTTTAATGCGTGGGAAGAGTCGCAGGATGCCATAGGTATCTTCTGCGACCTGTCGAAGGCGTTTGATTGCGTTAATCATGAAACATTACTTCTGAAACTTGAGCATTACGGGCTAGGTCAATCAGCGTTAAGTTTGGTTGAATCTTATTTAAGTGATAGACAGCAATTAGTTCAAATAAACGGTGTGAATTCGTCGGGGTTAAACGTGAAAATGGGGGTACCCCAGGGCTCAATATTAGGTCCTTTCTTATTTTTAATATACATAAACGATTTACCCCGTTTATTGGAAAACAAACTAAACATGGTGTTATTTGCTGATGACACATCTTTAATTTTTAAAATAAATAGACGTACTTGTCAGGTTGACGACGTAAATAACGCGCTACGGCAGGTTCAGGATTGGTTCACTGCAAATAATTTAGTTTTAAATGGTAAAAAAACCAAGTGCGTAAAATTTTCCTTGCCGAATGTAAAAAGTACTGATTGTGACATTATCTTAAACAAGGAGAAGCTAGAATTCGTCGATAAAACGGTTTTCCTGGGGATCACGCTAGACTCAACGTTACAATGGGGTCCTCATTTAATATCACTTGCAGGGCGGCTAAGTTCGGCAGCTTATGCTGTTAGAAAGATTCGTCAATTTAGTGATGTAGATACCGCGAGGCTGGTCTATTTTAGTTACTTTCATAGTATAATGTCTTACGGTATTTTACTATGGGGAAGGGCTGCAGACATTGAGTCAATTTTTATTCTGCAAAAACGAGCCATCAGAGCGATATACAATCTTCGCCGGCGCGATTCTCTAAGGGAACTGTTTAAGGGCATTAACATCATGACGGTTCCTTGTCAATATATTTATGAAAATATCATGTACGTGAGAAAGAATTTACATCTTTTTAGTAAAAACGGAGATAGACATAATTACATTACTAGAAATAGGGACCAATTAGTTCAACCAGGTTTCAGACTGGCTAAAGTAGCCTCTTCTTTCATGGGGTACTGTACAAAATGTTACAATAAAATTCCTCCCCACATTCTAGAACTGAATGAGACGAAATTTAAAACTTGTATAAAACGCACACTATGCAGGCAGGCATATTATAAGTTGGGGGATTACATCACTGATAAAAATGCTTGGCTCAATGCTAGTCTTGCTCCACAACCACTAGGGCGCAAAAACAAGTGATATGCAGAACATTATTGTTCTGTAGAATTGTTGGACCTGCTGAAGACTGTATGAATATATTTGTATTATATAGACTCAATTTCTTTTAGTATAGTATAACTGCGCAGCACGTGTGTGAGTACTATGTACCCAACTGTAAATCTACCATTTGCTGTACCTTGGTGTCGTTCGTTGACTTGTGTTTGCCCTGGCAGTTGAGTGTGTCATGCTCTCTCAAATGTCTCTCTGATGGTGGCGTGTGTGTTGGATCATTCGGTTCCCTTCATGATGGTTGAGCTGGGTGGTGCCGATTCATGCGTCATGTTCGTGAACGGGCGCCGTCAGTTGGGATTGGTCTTAACTTAACTGCTTCGGATGCTAGTGTTTTTCTAGTGCTTATTATGTAACTGCACAGTACATGTGTGAGTACTTTTAATACTTTGTACGTAGTATAGTATGTAGTGATTCTGGGTGCATTGTCCTCACACATATAAATTTATTAATGTATGTACTTATGTACCTAAATTTTGTAAAAAAAACATATATTTTTTTAAAAGAGTAAGTATGGAGTTTCTTGTGCGTTCTTCTCCATAACAAGCTACTTTCCGAATGCACGGTAGAATCAATTTTTATTCCCTGTAAATTTTAATGTATTCTAACGTTCAAAAGTGCCGCTTTGTGGCCTAGTTGAAATAAAATATCTTTGTCTTGTCTTTGTCTTTGTCTTCACCGTGGGTAATCAAGCCACGGCTACTGAGCGGCACGGCTGAGCTGGCATCCACAGTGGGGGTAGGTGCCTAGGCTGGTATCTTCAATCTTGTTTTTTATCGTCTGGCTAAATCTTTGACTAAGGCTTTTAAGAAGAAGTAATTTTCTAATCGCTCCTCACCTATCTCTCATTATGACAACTGCGACAAAGAAGAGTGGTCCGAAAGGTGTGCAGCAGCATTTTCCATTACAGATAGTCGTAGATATCAAAGAACTTCTTGCGTAACCGTTGCATAACCACGTTTTACCAAACATATGTATTATATACAAGGGTGTTTGTAACAAGGTTATCGCCTAATAATCGGCGTACAATATAGCGCCGAAAATAATAAAAGATGTGACCGAACCGTTTTCTTGATACTTAAATATTATTCGATATTCGGGCGCAGAAACGATTGCTATTACGGACTCACAACACGTACTGTATTTGATTTCAGTAAGAGATAAACTTTGTAGTTATATTGAAGGATATGTTAATTCTGTGCCATAGTGATAGTTTAACATGAATCTTTGCAGCTTTCCTAGATAATATTGAAGTACCCACTAATAATTATCATCATAATCATTGACAGGTTTTTTCACTGCTCGGATGATTAGGTTTATACTATCAAATCGTTAGGTACATTAAAACCACCTGCCACACGATATAAATATATTTTCGTTGTAAAAACAGTTAGATTTTCTGATGACTTAATGATTTTATGAAATCAAGAGAGTACCTATTCAGCTACCAAAATATTCGGTTAGACTGAAAGCCTTTTTTTTTGTTCCGGGTTGGAAAATCATCATTTGAAGACCTGTCATTTGAAGGTCTGTCAGACTCCTACTGACTAAAAACCATCCCGGGAACGTACGATCCTTTCGCAACCCCCATCTGGTGCCGGCGCACCTCCGCGGGCCTCGACCTCGGGTCGGGAGGTGCTTGACTCCCCCCGCGACGTATGACGATAAGAGGGGCGCGCGTTGAACACTCCGCGCCGCCACCTCAGGTCCTGATGTGAGGGGAGGGGGGGGCACGGAACTCCTCGAGTCCGTCGTCCCTGTATTGACTGGAAGCTTAACCTAACAAAGTTGAGAAAAAGCAAGGTTTATGATGATGATAATATCAATCTAAAGACACAACAAAACAATCCTTACCCATCTATATTCAACTATCGCGTTTGAATTTGCCGCTAGGGGCGCTGTTGTAAAGTGAGGTCTCCAAAATGTCAAATTTCAGACTTTTTTGTGTTTTAGCGCGAGTTTATTAACAACTCCTTTATTGTTGTGAATACTTTCCAAATATGCTAGATTAAGATAGGTACCGGTTTAACCAACCACTGCTTTCATAGTTTTCTAATTCGGAAAATTGTTTGCTACTTTATTTCGACAAAAAAGGGGCTGCGCAAAGCAGCGGCATCCTCAATGTTATAATATATTTAATCGCACTTCTACGGCTCTAGAAATCATTTCGATTCAACTTCGCTTCCGTGCGCGTTATAACACCATGTAACAACTAGCTATATAAGAATCGTATTCGCCAGTAGCCCCAACTAGTAAGCATAAAAACGGAAGCCCTCATTAAAATAACATAACATCGTAGACAAAGTTACATTTTTTCAGCGTTAATTTCTTGAAAAGTCAAAATACAAAGGAATGTTCATCGTGGTATTTCATTAGCGCTTGTCAATAGTATACATTTCGGATTTTTCGTCAGCCGTTTTAGCTTTATCTACTCTTCGCCCAGCCTGTTATATTACATTTGACAGATAAACATAGATACATAGATATGCAAAAATCCATAATTATCATCCTATTATTATAAAGGCGAAAGTTTGTGAGTGTGTGTTTGTATGTTTGTTACTTCTTCACGCTCAAATGGCTGGACGGATCTGGATGAAATTTAGCACAGAGATAGATTATAGTCAGGAATAGCACATAGGATACTTTTTATCCCGGGATACTTTTTGAAATTCACGCGGGCGAAGCCTCTGGCAGAAACTAGTAAACAATAAAATGCAATACGCTTTAATGGACGCTTACAGTAGTGAAGCGACGTGTTTATTCGCTCCGTTATTCCGATTAACTATAATTCACAGTTAAACTAAATTTACGTAACAGTAAAAATCGCAGTGTAAAGGTGTGAAACTTAGATTTAGAAAAAGTACTATTTTATTTTATTTGCAAAGATCTTTTTTTAGCATATATTTTTTTACAAAAATATACTTACCTTGAAAGACATATATAACAGAGAACACTTTATGAGGCTAAAAAACATTCGCCTTTTATAAATGCACTCACCCTAAAAGACACATATAACAGAGAACACTTTATGAGGCTAAAAACATTCGCCTTTCATAAATGCACTCACCCTATAAGACACATATAACAGAGAACACTTTATGAGGCTAAAAACATTCGCCTTTCATAAATGCACTTACCCTTAAAGACACATATAACAGATAACACTTTATGAGGCTAAAAAACATTCGCCTTTCATAAATGCACTCATCCTAAAAGACACAAATAACAGATAACACTTTATGAGGCTAAAAAACATTCGCCTTTCAAAGTTTATAGGTAACACATTTATTTTAAACAGATTAAAACTTATAATTTAAATAACAATAATATTACCATATTAACATTTTTGCAAATCATTGCAAGCATTATAATTTTGCTACTTTCATGTAGGTAGGACTAAATTAAAAATAAATAAGTAGATATTAGCTGATCGCACGGTAAAAGTATTATTGGATATAAGAATATAGAAAATAGCAAATAAAATAACTAAAAAATACTTACGATGTTATTATGATTTATCGTTGGATTCTTCTCTATATAAACTGGAATCATCACTTAAATCCTTAGCGCCATTAATTATTAAATCTCGAGTGAAATCGATTAAAATTTCGTCATTGATAAATTCAATTCGGTTCTGCATTAATTCATAACTAAATGATAAGTTTTTGAGCTGTCTAATCTAAAATTACAGGCTGGACGGAGAGTAGAGCCTCTTATTGGACTTCCTAATAGCCAATATGTCACCTTTGAAACCAATTCCCCGCCAATATTTGCCAGTCAGTGACGCCATAGCCTGTGTAATAAAGTAGTGTCCTCTATTTGCAGGCCCGTGCACACTATACGAAATTAACAGTAACTGTCGAACACTCAATGACAGGGGGTTTCACACATAATTGGATTCTGCCCACTTAATTGGTTAAGTGATGGATGGTATGACGGTCATAAGTTACCTTTTTTGTGGTTAGTGCCGAATTTAGGTACAGGATGAATTGATATTGATTGGTCAGACGTGCTTTGAACTGAATGAATACAGAATATTCAAGAGAGTAATACGTAAGGATGTACTCTAATAAAGTTGATTCTGCTTAGTTAAATTCCTAGTTACTATAAGGTAGGTACTACTCGTATATGTGCATCTTTGCTTAATTTTTGGAAAATATAAACGTGATCTTATGTGTTTTTAGTAGTTTATTTTATTTACGAAACAAATGTTTCGTTTTCTTGTTAATAATTTACAAAGTGAATTTCGATCCGGAAGACGCTGCGTTGGTAGGCCTCCCACCACGTGGACAGCTGACCTGGTGAGGGTGGCGGGAGTCCGCTGGATGCGTGACGCACGGGTCCTGTCAATTTGGTGACGCTTGGGACAGGCCTATATCCAGCAGTGGACGTCTTTCGGCTTATAAGATGATGATGATGAATTTACATAGTATTTAAAAAAAAGAAGATCTTAATAGTACATAACTGATATAGATTTAAAATAACCTGCAGTTATTCTTTCATCAAAAAATAAATGTATGGTTTTACATCTCTTCTTCTTAGTCGTTGTCTTCATTTCTGAAGGTCGTGCCCGTCTTGAAAAGCCTTGACGGAGTCAACGACGAGCTGCTTCCAAGCCATCCTGTCTTCGGCTCTTCTCATAGCATTGGTCACAGTGAGTCCCGTAATGGCCCTGATCTGGTCAGACCAGCGAGTAGGTGAACGTCCGCGTGGTCTTTTTCCATCCACCTTTCCCACTACAACCAGTTTTTCCAGGTTGTCTGGCTGTCTCCGGGCGATGTGACCAAAGTAACTTAGGACTCGTTGGTAGCAGATCGTGGAGAGTCTGGTTTTGATGTTCAACTGGTCGAGAATGGACTTATTCGTGCGCTTCGCTGTCCATGGTATGCGCAACATTCTTCTCCAGCACCACATCTCAAAAGCCTCTATCTTTTTTCGATCCACCGTGCGAATTGCCCAAGATTCCGAGCCGTAAAGAAATATCGAGAATACCAGAGTTCTCACGAGTCTCTTCTTTGTGTTGTTGGAGACATTTCTATTCTGCCATTCATGCTAGTTTTACATATAACATGATT
Organism: Orthosia cruda; assembly: GCA_964057195.1. Classification (NCBI taxonomy): domain Eukaryota; kingdom Metazoa; phylum Arthropoda; class Insecta; order Lepidoptera; family Noctuidae; genus Orthosia; species Orthosia cruda. Next base: position 8,782,052 of record OZ059830.1, on the reverse strand, counting down.
TAAAAGGAGCTTATTTTTAGAAGCTTTTTTCAGTTTACACGATTAGCCTGTCGAACTAAAATAGATGATTTTTCTTTGCAGATCGGAGTACGATAACAACTTGGTTGTTTAAAGAAACTATAAAAGGGTGAGTGATTTATAATATTTTAGTATCGTAAGATATAAAACGAGATAAGAAAAAAAAATAAGATGTTTTAATGTTAGTCCTTGAAAAAGGTGTTGAATAGTATAGTGCCGGATTCTAAATGGCCATCTGTAAAATTGCTACCGCATGTTGCAAAATTGTTCTTTTTTGTTGAGAGATACTCGTATTGACGGTTTCAGCTGGGTATAAAACGATTAAACGCCTAATAAAATAAGAATAAAGACAATAAATTCACAGACACGCGGTTTAATTTAAAAGGTTAACTTTAATTTGAAGGGTGTTGAAGGAAATTGTTGATTTCGCTGGTTGGACCTATTTAAATTGCAAAAGTGAACCGTGTAAACAGCAATTAGCTAGTGGGGATGATGATGTGAGATATTTTTTGTTCTCTTAACTAGCCAAAATGTAGGGAATATTGGATTTTATTCTTGACGATTTTATGGTTAGCCATATAGCAGAAGTTGTTAATATTCATGAGTACTTTCACCTCGCAGTTTTTAAAATATTACCACGGGATTAAAATACAGCCTGTATAAAATATGATATGCATTAAGCTTGAATCTAAGCTGCAGCATACAAGTGGCATGCGTAATGGAAACATAAGCTGCTACACCAGTTGCCATTACCGACATAGAATTCCTAACTATGCTACAAACTACGCTAACATTTATAGAGCTTAAAACGTGTAAATTAGACTTGATAGGTCCTGTAGTCAAATATCTAGTTTACTGGGAATTATTCGTTGTTGTTAAAGCAATCGTTAAACGAAAACTTTATTGTAACATTAGGATGGCCTTTCCCGGTCCTTATATCGTCAACGCGAGCATGCTCGAAAAGTATGTTGTATTATCTAGCTAGCGTAATGTTTTAAAAAGAGGCAAAGCGAAAAAAGAGAGCTAGTGAAAAATAGTTTGTAAATTTCATAAAACTTTTAAAAAAATCGATGGATATAAAAGTAGTGCTCGGAAATTACATAAAATTTTCAAAAAACTCGATAGATAGAAAAATTGTGTTCGAAAATTTCAGAAAACGTGTGCCAGGAAATACGTGTTGCTAATTGGCTTACAAGTTTGTGAAATTATTTTTTTGTCATTTAGAATATATTAATAATATTTCCATTACATCATGTGTAAGGTTTCTATCAAGGTGTTTTTTTTCTTTCATAGAAACATAGATTTAGTACTCAAGATACATATTAATTCAAAAAATCTAAAATAGATGTGTTACAACGGCATAATCACGTAAGGGCGTTTGTATGAAAAATATGACGGGTTGACCATTTTTAATGGACGAGTCCAACGTTACAGTAGAACTATCCGGTGGCCTCATTATGGTCGGACAAAATTTGAGTCCAATCAACACCTAAAGAAGAATAACACTGTAAAGGTCTATCTACACATATCAAGGCCGTGCCCGAGACGTGGACGGACCGTGCCCCGTCAGGGGCTGAAAAAAATATCGTTGAGTACATTTTATACAAACTCGTTCACACTCGTCCGTGCACGGGCCGTGCACGGGCCAGTGACGAAGCTTCAATGATTAGGCCGGGCTCTGTCACGTCCCGGGCACGGCCCTGATATGTGTGGATAGACCTTTAATGAGCATTGACTTAGACAAAAACTACTGAGTACCAATGCCTGTATTTAAAGGAACTTTCGTCGCAAACAGTCAAAAAAAGCTCTCCCTCTCATTTTTTTGCGGCAGTCAGTGTCAAAAAGTATTTATGCACTGACTACCGCCAAAGATGACACTGATTGTAGCCAAAGAATGACATTGAATAAACGATATTTAAGTAGTTATAAGAATATGACTTCTAATAAATAAAAAATCAACCCTGAAAAAAAAACTTGGTAATTTTACTAACAATACTTAAAACGAATCCCATATTGTTGCGTAGGTAACTTTCCATTAATAACCCAAATATTCAGAGGAAAAAAATCCCGGTATCTGTCTTTTTACGGCACACTAATCTGTTCCTTATTGTGGAGCTATAAAAGTAATCCAAAAGGACAATATTCGTCTTTTTCACGATCGAAAACGAAACAGAAAACCGTCAGTATTATGGCTACGAAAACAACACCATGAAAATCTTACCGATAATATTTTCCTAAGGTTTTAAAATTTTATGAACACCGTTATTGATAACCGATAAGACAAAAGTTGGTTAGTTTAAGACATCACATTTTACTACTTTGTTTAGTTTTAATAGGTTCAGAGAAATACTTTCAAAGTTTTCAGGATTTTCAAGGTTATTTACCATCTTTTCTTTCATTTAAAATAACTAGTATATGATGAGAAGGTCATCAAAAACTAAACCCTATGGAGCAATCAAAATGTTTTCTGAACCATATTGCAGAACAACGCTTTAATCCGATGAGTTTGAATAGCTTTGAGCTTTTGCTCGTAAGTATTAGTTTGGCCTAAACGTAAGCCTCCTTTGCAAATTAATAGGTTTATTAAATACACAGTCTGTAAATTACAGTGAAGGTACCCTACTTAGGAACGTATACCTGAACAATAACAAAACCCAAGTGCGAAGGCACTTGTAATATTTTGATTAAAAAAATTATGTCTCAGACCAGACAATTTTAAACAAGCCTGAAATTACACAACAAATTTTTTTTACGGCACTGCGGTTTATTTTTGTCAACATTTTTATTAATATTATATATGCCTACGTACATCAATAAATATTTTATGACCTTGTTTCAAACATGCAAGGTCAAATGGTATGTTATTTTATGCCGTAACTACGTACGCGCATGCCTGAATCTTGATATTGATGCGGCAGTAATAAATTTTAAATATATCATTAGGTCTCATAAAAGTTAGGCCTTACCGATTTATATGGTTATGGATCTTTAATACAATTATTAAACATACTATGAAAATTATTCTGTGTATCTTCTTCGTCGCTCCCTCACTGCTGAAGATCGCGACCATATACGACACGTCTCCAAGTTTTGCGATCTTCTGCATTGTGAACCGCTCGGTACATGCTACCTCCAACAGCCTAGTCTGTCTGACTATCTTTCCGGTGATCTGCCATTAGCGCGTTTTCCATCCACCCGGCCCATTTGTTCACATTCTCATTTTGTACATATTTACTCCAGTTTGTTCACCAGTAGCAAAATTATCTATTTGCAACCCCCGACAGAAAAATAGGGGTGTTATAAGTTTGGCTTGTGAACCTGTGTGTTTGTGTATCTGTCTGTGGCATCATAGCTCCTAAACGGACGAACCGATTTTGATATCGTTTTTTTGTTTAAAATGTGACTTTATCGAGAGTGTTCTTAGCGGTTTGTTCAGCCGTTCTAAAGATATGGGTGATTTACTGTTTGAATCAGGGTGTTTTCGCAAGATATAGTTTCATAATTACGTGTTCAATAGATAGCCCGCAGAATTACCAAACTTAAGTAGCACTAGGCAGGGCACAGTGCTCGCAGAACGGATGGCCGATGGGGCAGAAAGGTTCTGGAGTGGAAAACCGATGCCCTGGTGAAGGTTGCGGGGATCCGCTGGATGCGAGGCGCACGAGACCGATCAATGTGGTGACGCTTGGCGGAGGCCTATGTCCAGCAGTGGACGTCTTTCGGCTGATATGATGATGATGAGATTATTGATAGAAGCGTCTCTACTAATAGATAAATCATGTAGCATGAAATAAAAATGTGTCGGGGGTTTTTTTATATTTTACTTGTGCGTAAAGAAGTATCTGTTTGATACTACCGTTTGGCATATTGATACGAACTTATATTACAATACTAGTTAGCAACGTGGTATAGAAGCAAATGCGTCGAACAATAGTAGGTATACATAATGTAAGTAGATATGTATCGCGTCTAAAATGCACCCAGAATCGTGTTACTAAGAACTTAACAATACCTATATGATTTCAGTACGGAGTTCCCAGATATGTAACTTATACAAACTAAACTAACTAGACAAGCATTTTGAAGCAACTCAAGTTTGTGTTGGCGTTGATGAAGATAGCTGAAGATAATCAAGAATCAGGGGCACCAGAGATAGTGCAAGGTAGTTTTGTGGACGTTGAGAGGAAGTTGTGTATCCCTTGCTAAGAGAATAAAGCTTTAAACTTAGTTCTTAACGTCTAGTGACTCTATATGTATAGTAGTTCTCTACAAAATATATAGTTTGTACGGAGCTGTTTCCAAAGGAATAACAGGTATATGGCAAACCATATTTTAAACAGAACATGTTTCACCTACAACAGTTGTGATGGTATTTTATTTTACGTAAAAATAAATAACAATAGTCTAAAAGAAATATCCAGAATACAAATACATATGTAAATACAATTATTTAAGTAATTATATTATTTATTCTAAGCCTAACTACGATTTACCAAAACAAAATACACTTAAGCGTCTAAGTAGTCCCTCCTTATCAAGAAGTGTACCATAAGACTGGCAGAATGACCTCATTGAATGGCAATGCTAATTCTTTTGGCAAAGAACGTCACGCAAAGTGTCGATCAGTCGGCAAGAAACGTACTTAAGAAAGAGACACGCACACGGGCCCCATGACCCAATGTCGTTTCGACTCCAAACGGCTCAAAGCTCTATTTTATCAATAAGGTTATTATTTTAAATGCAAAATAAAATATACCCTATCTACACTAAAATTTTACTTTGTATAAATAGGTATACTTTATGAAAAGACATTCAGAAAAAAGAATTACCAATATTAAAAAATAATTTGTCGTATATTTTTAAAATAAATATTGTGTGTGTGGAAAAATAAAAAGAAATGTCAAGCAGTGTACAGCATAACCCCAATACTGGTCAACGCTAATTTAGAAAATATCCTTGAAGAAAACACAGACTTGGGTCACTTTATTTTTCCTACAAGATCCAGACACACAGATTAAGTTCCTCCAAACTTATCTAGCTTGCTTGCCAAGACTTAGGTAACTAAAAGTATACCTTCGCTTAGTAATCAGGTAAACAAATCTAATAAAAATCACATTACTGGCACTAATTTTGATTTATAGATTTGTTTTGTCTTAAGTTGTTTGTTGTTACCGTGGTTTTGTGTCTGTGGCTGTTAAAAAGTTCCTGCTTGTCTCGTTTTTGACAGTGATTTATCATGGATTTCAAAACTATTAAATCAAAGTAGGTCAAAAACTATTCAATAACCGTTTCACCAATCGAGCAATCGCTATATAAAACAATTGATTCAAGACAATAACGTAACCATCCATCCAACGTCGTTACGTTGAAAAACCTAGACATATAGAATATGGATACGTTTATCCATATTCTATATGTCTAGGTTTTCCGACTTCAAGGTCTAGCAAAACACAAGGCCCCCTTTCGGTATTGTGAACAAATAATAAAATTCTAAATTACATGAATAAATACTTGTGTCAAAGGAAATAAAATTGCCATTATTCACGCATGATTCCATCGGAATAATATATTATTATCAATAAAGGTTCGAGAAAATGTTAAGTATTGTCCTTTGACGAAAATAGTTGTAGGTCGTGATTTATCGTTTTCCGTTTCCGTTGAATTGTTTGGGCTCTAACAGACGTTCAGAAATGAAGCAAATATTTAGACTCGGCTCGTCTTTTGATTCTTGTTTACAATAATCAAAGTTTTAAACCTTTGTTCTGAAACTTTTAAAGCTTTATTTAACAAATAAACAAAAGCATTTATAGACTTTTCGAAATTATCATTTCAGCGCCGGGCGGTGGAGTTTGTGGTATTCGACCATCTTTCAAATACTATGCTTTAGTTGGCATACGCCTCAAAATTTGATCATTCCTCAAATCCTGAAACCCGCGTTGTTACACAATTTTCAAACGGATTTGTATAAATTTTCTGTATGACATGGGTCCTGAAAAATTGCCAAAAGTTTGGTTTAACGTCAGTTGGAATTCCGTTTGTTTTCAAATCTCTTTATTGGGATTTTTCACTGTCATCTGCAAACAACGACAATAACTTTTAAAATTATGGAAATAGCTATCGAAAATCCAATACCAAACTTACCGTAGCATTCCATGCAAAATATATTATCGATGTTTAAACACCATTGGGTTAGTTTCCTATATAAATTTAACGTATGGTGTACAATAAAGTATATAATAAATAATAATGTTGCTAAGGAAAGCTATAACAATAATCTAACATCGATTTAATATAATCCTGGTAACACGAGAAGCGATCGTTAAGAAGAAAAATAACAGCATTAACAACAATGTAATTGATCCTTCAACATAAAAAACGGCTATAAAGCACAATCTATCAAGTAAAAAGAATTGCTAAAAGAATCGAATGGAAACCAAAACAAATAGTAAAAGAATCGTCTTAAGCGCTTAAAGCGTTATAATGGTAGAAATTCTTCGCATTCCGCGAACGTAATTCAAAGTTTGTTATGCTTACACCTGCAACTAACCGATTGATTGATTAAATACTGAAAGTATTAAATCAATCGCCTTCGGGTTAGTTTGAAGGACAACTCAAATAAAGGGTTGTTAACTTTACTTACAAAGTAAATATAGCACTGGTTAGTACAAACATTTAGGTAGATCGTACCTTCCTAGTACAGTTTTGTGAACAATTAAGTTTTGTGAAACGCTTACATAGCAGGCATATGATCTATTGATAAAAAGGAAGTTCTCGCAAAAGGTACAGATTGTAGCTTCTTCGAAAAAGTCAAAAATGTTTTGGATTAACACGTTATCTATCTGCAAATAGTTTTGAGGTTAACCACTTTTGTGTTTATAAAATTGTTTAGGTACACCTTGGAGACCAAAACTAAATAAGTTAATAGTTAGAATAAGTTCGTTGTTTTTATTTGTGAAATAGTTTTTAAGCTTATATAGGATATAAAAGGGAAGCTGGCAGAGTTTTCGAGTAAGTATTTAAAGCGAAAAGTTGATGACACTCCGTCAGAGCCGATAATTTTCATTTGATCGTGTGGAGTTTAACAAAAAATGACACGTAACTGAATGCTCATCAGATTTGCGACTTATATAGTCTACTTTCTGCTCTAAAACCGTGTTGGTTTCCTCATTAATTTTGGGCCGCTCAATTCGAAATTACGGCTGATATTCGGGAATGAGTTTGAAGCTTCACGGGTGCCCAAAACAAGATCATTATCGCTCCTAACATGAGTAGATAATGTTGTTAGTTAGTTTCTGGTTATCAAACCCGAATTTTAAGGAGGTACCTGTAACGTAATACCTATTACTAACACGATTATGTTGAAACTTTAAAGCAGATATTGTTATAAAATCTTGACTCTGTTTGGCACGTGTAAAGATTTCACCAAGATTTTGTATGTTCCTTTTCTAAAATTAAGATATTAGGAAAAGTATACATTAGAACGGTGAAGAACACGTCTCACAGAGACAAGATCTGTGTCTTAGCAGTGAGAATATTAAGGGCTGAATAATAAACATATTCAGGCTTCAACGGTTAAAGCTTCGGATTGGTACTCAATTAAAACTACAATAGGTGTTGTACTAACGAAACCTTTTGTATTTTTTTACTATTTTGGTTTAAGGGCTCTTTCATTTTAGGCGTTTCATGTCGGACTGCTATGGTACCGCAGCGGTGTGGGTGCCGTACTACGTTTTAGGTTTTAATGTGCATAATATAGTTGGCTGCTAGAGCCTAGTCTATATTTAATTGAAATATGAAAATTGAACGTTCTGTTGTGGCTTGTCTTGATGACATATTTTTTTCGGTGTGTTTTACTTGTTACTTTTTAGAAGTACTCAGAACAAATTTTATATGCAATTTTAATACACTCTTGAGTTTCCTTGCACACATGCACTATGCAGAGTAGTCCCCCACACTGCGCACGTCCGGTTAATTTTTACAAGCTTTTATTTAACTTGCAATGTATGGATGTAAGTATGTTAGGGTCAAATCTTGGAACTGAATTTTAAAGCATTTATCCTCCATCGATTAAGATGAAATTATGCATACACAATAAGTTTGGAAGTTATTTTTTATGCACTGCATTAAATGCACATATGGGTGTCAAATGAAAGGGTTTGCTGAAAAGAAAACGTAAAAATCTCCTTTATAAAAAAAAATTAACGAATAATTTTATTTCCATGCATTTCATATTTTTTATTTGCATTATTTTTTTTTTTTATTTACGTGAACGTCTTTCGGCTGAAATAATGATGATGAAGTTAAAGTTCAAGTTTTTGATTTGAATTTATTCAAAACCACCAATGATGCTGACTACAGATACTGACAGCTTCGTTGGTGGTTTTTAAAAAAAGCTTCACTTTTAAATCTATAAATTAAAGATGAAGAATATAAACGGCTCCACCTCGATTTTGATTTACTGCGAGTTGTACTGAGCTAAAGTTAATTCGAAGAACTTCAATGAAAATTTTCTTCATTAATTCTCAGTTAACTACCGACACGTGTTGAGTAGCCTGACCAATAAATGTGTTAACTCTAACACTTGCTTTTTATGCTTCTTTTGTTCATTTGCGTTGTGGAAATTTATATGAATAAGGTTCGGTTTTAGAACTGAATATTAGGATTAAGAACGTGTCAAAGCTTAGCGGGTTTTGGGTTTTGATTTTGTGCTTCTTGTTTTCGTGTGAGGTTGTGGCCACCTCTGGAGTCGGAGTTAAATTTAAGCACTTTTTGTTGCTGTGCCCAACAGGGTCCATAATTGTTTCTGTAACATATATTTACCACCTGTATGTACATTATGGATGCTATAAACTTAATTTGAATTTTAAATTATGCCGCCTCTGCGAACGTAATTCAAAGTTTGTTATGCTTACACCTGTTTCAGTATTAAATCAATCGCCTTCGGGTTAGTTTGAAGGACAACTCAAATAAAGGGTTGTTAACTTTACTTACAAAGTAAATATAGCACTGGTTAGTACAAACATTTAGGTAGTTCGTACCTTCTGTTATAGCGGTTTGAGAAACCTCTTCATCCTTGTGTCTATCATGAAAAGTGGACTGTATTTGAAGGGTTCTGGCAATAGTGCGTTGAAAATAAGCGGGAAAATATTCACGGATCAATTCGGGCGATCTAGTATGGAAATGAGGGAAGTAGTACGCCTTACCTTGTAGTGGTCGATGCCAGCCCACGTGTGGCAGCGAGCTGGTGTTCTTCTACTCCAAAATGGCTCCTTCAGGATCCACACACTTCACACAATTGTTTTATATCCGCGAGGCGGGTTAATAGACACGGTTCACAAGGTTTTCTGCAATCTAACTAATTAGATGCATCAGTCTCCAGCCAGGTGGCTTGGAAAGCTGGCGGTTGAGATACGAGGCCCGTTCACGTTGAAGTTTCGGTTCGTTCTGGCGACCTGTCATTAAGGCGTACATAAAGGGAAAAAGAATGAGGAAGGAACGAGATAATTAGGATATCGATCGCCCGCGAAATCTCAAATGCGTTTGTCTATGTGTTTTTGGTCATTGATTTATGACATTTACAAGAGATGGCGCTACCATTTTCCCGGCCTTAAAGGGTCACCTTTAATGAAAATTAAACTTAGCCCTATGAGGTGTACTACCGTATACCTATTCAGCAATACGGACTAAGATGCGGATTTTTACATTTCAATTATTAAGATTTAAGAGAAATACTGCGAGTTGCATAATACATTAAGTTGCATACCTATAGTTAAATTTTAATACAAAATTATGTTGCGTCGCTAACTAACTAAAACTAAGAGACCTAACTATCAAGCCAGGCCTTATTGAGTCGGTAATGGACACAGACGCACAACAGGGCGCACATAGCTACCCTTTGCGGTTTTCACAGTAACAACACGGGTTGTACCGTCCTTGGAGGTATGCAATTTAACAATAATGCCTAACGGCCATGAAAGGGGTGGAGAGTTATCAGTAATGATAACTACAATAGTACCCTCTTGTATAGAAGGTGCAGGACTATTCCATTTGGATCTAGCCTGAAGTTGATGTAAGTATTCTGAACGCCAGCGCTGCCAGAACGACTGCACCAGTTTGTCAAGTAGAGTATGTCGCTGAAGCAAGCTGAGCGAGTCTGCTTCAGGGGCGGGAAAGGACAACAATGGCGCGGTGTGCAAGAAATGCGCAGGGGTCAGTGCTGATGGTTCAGTAGGGTCACTACTCAAAGCAGTAAGTGGCCGCGAATTAACTAGACCCTCAACTTGGCTAAGGACAGTTATAAGTTCCTCGTAGGAGAGGATTTGTTGACCTATAACTTTAAAAAGGTGAGTTTTAACTACCTTAACCATACTTTCCCAACATCCTCCAAAATGTGGGGAAGCAGGCGGAATAAACTTCCAATCTATATGATTTAAGGAAAGTTCTTCCTCAAGATGAGGAGGAAAATCTTTAAGAAATTTGTGAAGGTCGCGTAAATAAGAACTTGCACCTACGAAACAAGTACCGTTATCGGTATATAAGCATTTAATAGGACCGCGTCGCGAAAGAAAGCGTTTTAAGGCTGCAAGGAAAGTCACTGTACTTAAATCTGTTGCCACTTCAATGTGCGTGGCACGCGTCGTCAAACACGTAAAAATGCAGAGCCAAGCCTTACGGCTCTTAACACCTCGACCACGAAATGGTGTGAACTGTAGCGGGCCTGCATAGTCACAGCCGGTGTGAGTGAACGCCTTGTCGACTTGGTTAACACGCTGGCTAGGTAGATCTGCCATAAGTGGAAGAATAGGACGCGGGCGGAACTTAAAGCAAGTGTTACAGTTGTGGATTCTGTGACGAATTATTCGACGTGCAGCTAAAATCCAATAATTATGCCTGAGTAAGGACATAAGCAACTCCGGACCGGCATGAAGATGTTTCTTGTGACAAAAGTCAACAAAAAGATCAACAATATGGTCATGACGTGGTAGAATACAGGGATGTTTATATTCGTAGGGTTCGTCCGAATTTGTGAGACGACCACCAACTCGTATGATGCCGTGCTCATCGAGAAACGGCTTAAGCTTATGGATGGCGGGAGTACATGGTTTATTGTTTTTTAAATTTAAAATATCGTTACGGAAATGAACATCCTGTACAGCTCGCAGCAATTTAATTTCTGCATATTTCAGATCAGAGCCTGATACAGTACGTGCACTAGGCAGTTGTCTTAAAAACTTATAGACGTAAACAATAGCGCGTAGCAACTTAGACCACGACGAAACACGTAGTGCTAGCGCGTAAATTGGTGATTCCGTAACCTCAGAAACCACGGCATGAGCGACTGATTTCTGTTCGGGTACGCCCTCATGCAGTGCATTGTGTTCGAAAGTATGTATGGGCCACTCAGCTGGGTCATGAGAAACCCACGATGGTCCACGATACCACAATGGATGCTGCAAGAGCTTAGCTGGCGTGACACCACGAGACAGACAATCAGCGGGGTTCTCAGTACCTGCGACATGGTTGAAACAATTAGCGGGTATAAGCTCTATCAGCTTAGTAACCCGATTGGCAACAAAAGTTTGCCAGCGGTGCGGTGAGGAATTTATCCAGGCGAGCACTACTTTAGAGTCAGTAAACGCGTATACCTTATGGATGCGGTAGTGGGGCGATATTGTGTCTTGTACCTTGCGAAGCAACTTAGACAACAGTAGGGCCGCGCACAACTCTAGTCTAGCCACCGAAATGGTTATCACAGGTGAGACTTTAGACTTCGCACTAACTAACTGCACGGAGTAGTTAGAACCATTGTTTATTTGCATGTATACGACTCCACCGTAAGCACGCTCGCTGGCGTCAGCGAAACCTACTAAATTCATGGTGCATCCGTCGACCAACCCCAGATGACGCGGGATAATAATTTCATTAAGCGTAGAAAGCTCAGTACAAAACTGCTTCCAAGCGGTGACTATATGTTCAGGTGGTATGTCGTCCCAGTCACGCTTTGCAAGCCAAAGTTCCTTAATTAAGAGCTTAGCGTACAGAATAGTGGGGGCGACAAAACCCATTAAGTCCCATAGCCGAGCCACTGTGGAAAGCATGCTTCGCTTGGTACATTTATCATCTGGTGTGGTGACGTCAAAGCGGAAACTGTCACAAGACTTGTCCCAGCGTAAACCCAGGACCTTATGCGGTATAGACTTCTCATACTCGATATCGGGCGAAGCCTTATGAGTATCAGGTATGTGTGCGAGAACCTCTTTCGAGTTACTTGTCCATTTGACAAGGTCGAACTGGCCTCGCTTGAAGAGCTGAATAAGCTCATCACAAAGCGAATTTGCTTGCGGTATGGACATGACACTACAGGCAATGTCATCCATATATAGGGCGGAAGAAGCAGCAGCAGACGCTGCAGGGAAATTATCGCCTTCATCAGCGACTAACTGGCGGACTACACGTAACGCGTGATATGGACTAGACTTAAATCCGAAGCAAACACGATTAAATTGGACCATTATAGGTTCATGTTTACTGAATCTGTAAAAGATGCGTTGAAATCTACGGTCCGATTCACGAACGCCGACATTGAGAAACATTTGGCGGCAATCAGCAGACAGGGCTATTTGAAAGAGTCGAAAACGAATTATAATATTAAATAAATCACCCTGTAGATTGGGGCCTGCATGTAGAATGTCATTGATGGACTGTCCCGATGTAGTTCGACTACTAGCGTCTAAAACCACGCGAAGTTTAGTGGAAGTCTTATCTTCGCGAACGACACCGTGATGCGGAATGTAATATGACAGATTAGAAACGTTGTCATCTTTTAAAATCGGACTCAAATATCCCTTATTTATGTAGTCCCGCATGACGTCATTGTAAGCGCTGCGTAACCCTAAGGACGCATCAAGTTTGCGCTCCAAACAATGAAAACGCCTAAGTGCGGCAGCGTATGACTCGCCTAGCGAATAAGGGTCGTCGCAAAATGGCAGCGACACAATATATCTACCACTGTCATCGTGAACAGTGGTAGCGCGAAAATGTTCTTCGCACTCGAGATCCTTACGGCTCTGCGAGGGCGAGGCGGAAATTTCTTCAAGCTCCCAGAATCGTTTGAGAAGCGAATCTAAACTGGGATCTTGAAGAACAGAACAACATGAAGTTGTACTCGTACAGTGTGAAGTATGTGCCGTAGGTACGGAACCCATAACCACATACCCCAACACAGTTTCAATAGCGGGAGGTATATTATATTGCTCGCTATGCACTATGTTAGGCAAAAGCAAGCGCGGGAATATAGCAGCACCAATCAGAACATCGATACCGCTCGGCTCCGCAAACTTCGAATCTGCGAGCGGTAATGTTTTGAGATGTGTAAGTTTAGAGACATCGACGAGAGCGGTCGGCAATGTCTCCGTTATACGTTCAACAATAAGCGAAGAAACGTTAAAATTAATATCATTACTAAAACGAGAATATAATTTAATATCTACGGAACCTTTAACTGGTTTTTCCGACCCACCGATTCCTTTAACTATTAAATTAGAAGTATGAAAGTTCTTCCAAAGTCCTAGACGCTTAAAACATTCAGAAGTAATAAAATTACTTTGAGATGCGCTATCTAGTAAACAACGTATTATGTGCGGCTTATCATTTACATCGTAAATTACGACTTGAGCAGTAGCGAGCAGAACGGTTATATACGCCGTACATTGCGGGCTATCTCTCGCCGACGGCGACGCCGCAACGCACCGAGCGTCAATCGAACGCGATCGAGCGGCGCCAGCGACAGAGGTCGTACACAACGATACCTCAGACTGTGAGGTAATAGAAGGAACAGTCGGCATAGGCTTTGGGACCGGATTCGGCTGTGACGTCACTACAGTTGATAATTGCGGGTTTTTATTAAAATGTAACAATGTATGATGACGTTGATTACATGCGCGACACTTTAATTTAGAAGAACAGTTAACCGTTTTATGTTTAATACTCAAACAATTGACACAAGCATTGTTGTCTTTCACACATTTGAAACGAGCTGTCGGAGTCAAATTATCAAAAGCGGGACATTTATATAAGTGTTCATGGATATATGCTTCGCACAGACACTTGTTTGAATTATTTAACTCAGAGCAAGCTACATAGGATTGTGGATTAGGAGCGGTCATTTTATTATTAAAACTACGCGATTTATTAGACTTATGTGAATTGTCTGAACTATTAGGCTTATTATTGTTAGCTAAGGGTGGTTGGGTATTACGGAATATCTGACACTGATCATTGATGAAGCTGACAAAACTATCTAGAGTGGGAATCTTACGATTACGCTCTGTCATCTCGAAAGCGCGAATAGTTTCAGTGTCAAACTTTTTTATTGCGAGGTGCAATAAAATGAAATCCAGAAGGTCAACTAATTTTAGATTCTTTAGGGAATTAATTGCGGTGATGAACTTGTCCACAATTAGCTGGTAATTCGAAACAGACGCGGGACCGGACAATTTAAGATTTAAAGCTTGATGCAAATAGGTAGACGCGAGGACACGAATATCCTGGTACCTATCGAGGAGTGCCTGGAAAATGACTTGGTAATTCTCAGCACACGGTGTGACTCCCGCGAACACAGACTGTGCCTTCGGCGACAGCTTACCTATTAAATAGTACAACCTGTCTGCATCCGTCAGCGACTTATTGTCATGAACTGTAGATTTAAAACTTGCATAAAATAATGGCCAGTTTCTTATATCACCGTCGAACGACATGAGTTCGATTGGCGGCAACCTTGGTCTACATGTTGCGAAATCACTCATACTGTGCCTCCCGGACGGCTTATCTTCCAATTGAGACATCACACGTTTCACGGAACAATACATATCCTCGAATGAGGCGTAGGCTTGATAGCTAGGCTTCGCATCGGGATATACAGCCAGTAACCTAGCATTATAATCATCCAATAATCTATGAAAGTCCGTTCGAATATCATCTATTGTTACACAAGAACTGAGAAAGCCTTCTCTCACCGATTCGGAAGTATTAGCGACTTTAGAGCGATCATAAATTGACTGAATACGCTCGAAAAGTATATTACGCTTAGCTTCTAAAATCACTAACTGTTGATCTTCCGAAGAAGCGATTGCTTTCGCATCACGCGGCATTGTTATATTATGTAGTTACAAATAACCACACAAACAAAACAATGTACGGTAATTATTTAAACGAACAACTATATGTAGAAAAGTAATACTACTGATTGTGACTGTACTGTGACAACGGGTTTCGCAATATTTGCGTAGTAACGAAATAAGTATTTTCGTAGTACCCACTAACCAAAGTAATTATATAGTACAAAATGTTAATAGCATTACTATCCTAACCAGTTTTATTGTTAAGTTTGAATATTGTTTAAGATAAATGAATAGGTATAAATATGCAACTTATAGCCCGCAATCGTCTAAACGTATTCGGTAAAGTTATGATATTTATACTGCGTAGGTAGTACGTAGTACACCTATTTTATTTTTCTCTTATAGAATGAATGTCTACCCCGCGGTATTCGGAAAGTAACTTATTCCTAACAATTTATAATTGGAGGTAGGTGATTCCTATAAGGGCGGTTAAACTAAAAGACGTTTGAAATATGGAAATTTACAATACGACAAGTTAGTTTTTTAATAATATATTTATTATTATTAATAATAGCAGATACGTAATTATGAACCTGCTAAAGCGGCGTTGATGGAACCACGTATTGGGTTTACAACTTGATTATGTGGGTAGGCGGCTAGGTGCCACGACCCTAGTAGGAATTTATGATTGATTCCTACGTAAGAAATAAAGGAAAATGGATATATTATAGTAATATATCCGGCTCGAAGGACCAAAAATGTTATAGCGGTTTGAGAAACCTCTTCATCCTTGTGTCTATCATGAAAAGTGGACTGTATTTGAAGGGTTCTGGCAATAGTGCGTTGAAAATAAGCGAGAAAATATTCACGGATCAATTCGGGCGATCTAGTATGGAAATGAGGGAAGTAGTACGCCTTACCTTGTAGTGGTCGATGCCAGCCCACGTGTGGCAGCGAGCTGGTGTTCTTCTACTCCAAAATGGCTCCTTCAGGATCCACACACTTCACACAATTGTTTTATATCCGCGAGGCGGGTTAATAGACACGGTTCACAAGGTTCTCTGCAATCTAACTAATTAGATGCATCAGTCTCCAGCCAGGTGGCTTGGAAAGCTGGCGGTTGAGATACGAGGCCCGTTCACGTTGAAGTTTCGGTTCGTTCTGGCGACCTGTCATTAAGGCGTACATAAAGGGAAAAGGAATGAGGAAGGAACGAGATAATTAGGATATCGATCGCCCGCGAAATCTCAAATGCGTTTGTCTATGTGTTTTTGGTCATTGATTTATGACATTTACAAGAGATGGCGCTACCACCTTCCTAGTACAGTTTTGTGAACAATTTAGTTTTGTGAAACGCTTACATAGCAGGCATATGATCTATTGATAAAAATAAAGTTCTCGCAAAAGGTACAGTTTTAGCTTCTTCGAAAAAGTCAAAAAAGTTTTGGATTAACATGTTATCTATACATTTTTTGCAATTTTGAGGTTAACTAGTTTTGTGTTTATAAAATTGTTTTTAAGCTTATATAGGATATAAAAGGGAAGTTGGCAGAGTTTTCGAGTAAGTATTTAAAGCGAAAAGTTGATGACACTCCGTCAGAGCCGATAATTTTCATTTGATCGTGTGGAGTTTAACGAAAAATGACACGTAACTGAATGCTCATCAAATTTGCGACTTACATAGTCTACTTTCTGCTCTAAAACCGTGTTGGTTTCCTCATTAATTTTGGGCCGCTCTATTCGAAAATACGGCTGATATTCGGGAATGAGTTTGAAGCTTCACGAGTGCCCAAAACAAGCTCATTATCGCTCCTAACATTAATACATAATGTTGTTAGTTAGTTACTGCTTCAAACCCGAATTTTAAGGATATACCTGTAACGTAATACCTATTACTAACACGATTATGTTTAAACTTTGAAGCAGATATTGTTATAAAATCTCGACTCTGTTTGGCACGTGTAAAGATTTCACCAAACAAGATTTTGTTTGTTCCTTTTCTAAAATTAAGATATAAGCAAAAGTATACATTAGAACGGTGAAGAACACGTCTCACAGATACAAGGTCTGTGTCTTAGCAGTGGGAATATTAAAGGCTGAATGACAAACAGATTCAGGCTTCAACGGTTAAAGCTTCGGATAGGTACTCAATTAAAACTACAATAGGTGTTTTACTCACGCCACCTTTTGTATTTTTTTTAATGTTTAGGTTTGAGGACTCTTTCAATTTAGAAGTTTCGTGACGGACTGCTATGGTACCGCAGCGGTGCGGGTACGCGCGTACAAGGGCGGCTAGGTGTCGTAATAAAACGATTACAGTTCATGCCACGATAAACACTTTTAATACACACACTTTGTACATAAATGTTCTTACGAGCTAACTACGGAACAACACACTACTTCGTACAACTAAACTTAAAGCTACGACAATAGTTATGACGGGAACGAGCTAGGACCGTGGTATACTCGATCTATCTAGCATGCGCGACTCGAACCGAATCTCTACTGGTACTGGTCAGCGGGTGTGCGGGCCCGGGGCCCGCGTGGGCGCTAGGCGGGGTGCGTTTTATACATCTGGCGACCATCTGCCAGCGTGGTCCCTCTACCTGCGGCTAACCTGACCGTAGCCGTGCACACTGAGCGTTACAGTCTCCCCCTCTAACCCTAACGAACGTCCTCGCGTTTGGGTTAGCTTCTACGAAGTCTTCCCCTCCTACGCTTCTCTTGTACTGGAGCTTGGATGCGACCAACGAAGGGTGTCAGCACGGAAGCGTGATACTTGCCTAGCACCGTGCCATCGTTGAGGCACTCTAGGATGTATGTAGTGGGGTTGACCACAGCCCGGACCTTGTATGGTCCGTCACGGCGAGGAATAAAGTTCGGTGTCTGCCCTCGTCCGGTGTCGCTAGCTCTCAGCAGAACCAGTTCACTAACCTTATAGTCGGGAACAGGCTGACAACGATCATCGGCATACCTATTATGTGCTGCCTGGGCGTTCTCGTAGACGTCGCGGGCATCTTGGGGCACCGATTGAATCCTTGTGTCTGCCTTATACCTTTTACGACTAACACATTTTTTACATTGCGTAACGTAGGAACGCATTCCTGGCCAGTAATACTTACCAGCTATACGTTGCAGCGTACGTTCCGCGCCCATGTGACCAGCGGTGGGTGCATCATGGTGATCGGCCAATACTTTGGCACGTTCTCCTTTTGGAAGCACTAGACTGGCCGCGTCGTGGTCCCCATTCTCAGGACAGTAGCTGTATGGGACATCTTCGACGGGCCCGTATCCTCTGCTTGTCCATACCCTCCCCCTAGAGGGATCGTCGGACTCCTGAACTTTAATAAACTTACTTACCTCCGAGTCTTTGTTTGGATTCTCGCGTAGGTCAGCTGCGGTCAAGAGTCGACTGCCCCATCTGAATCGGCGCTCATAGGTTCCCTCCCCCTGGAGTGAGTCTGCCCTGAGAGCGTACCCACCGTTATCAGTACTGAGGACGAAGGGTAACGTCGCATCAGCCTGGCGCAAAATCGGTGTGGATACCAGCAGCTCATTCTCAAGTGCCTCTCTTATAGGCGGGGATAATCTAGAAGGAGGAGAAGCCAAAGGTTCTTGTGTTTTACTTACCTTATAAACGGCGAAGTTTGTAGGAGGTCCGACCGAAGCGAACTGAGCGACTCTGTGTTGTGAAACCTCACTGAGTGCGGCTCTGTGCTCCAGCGATAAAATCTTACCTTTTCCTTGCTGCGACGACACGTTATTAACATCTGTGTGCATCACGGCTGCGCTGTTTAATGTGTAAGAGTGCTTAAACGGGAACCGGTCTCCTGGACTATCTGCGAAATGCCATGACTCCTGGCCTATGTCGATTACCATACCTGCGTTTGCGATGAAATCGCGACCTAATAGTGTCCTGGTGTCGTCACCGGAGAATACCATAAACTCCGTGTCGACTCTCCGACCACCTAGGGTGACAGGTACAGTAGCCGTCTTTACCATTTTCCTATGACAGGAGCCATCGGCGAGTCCAACGTACCGTTCCGTTTCATCGAACCTAACATTGTTGTTCACTAACAACGCGTGTAGTGATGGGCTAGCAACACTATGCGTGGCCCCGGTGTCGACGATCGCTACCCCTTCTTTACCTACTACCCCTATTGTTACCAACGGGTGCGATGACGTCATTGTGCAACAGTCGCCTTTTACGACATTGAAGTCGGATAGTTTGGCAGGTGCGGCTTTATTTGAACAAGTCTCACACTTAGACTTAACTACCCCTGGCCGGCCGCATCCGTAACAACGTATTATACTTTTACCGTTGCTCGTACTTGCATTTACCGCACTTTTAATATCGCTAGTATCCGCGTTATCAGTGCTATCACTGCCGACTTTCCTAGCCTTTCGACATTCGTTAGTCGGGTGACCGAATACTTTGCAGTACGAGCATCGAATGCGATTTCGTTTATCAGAGTTAGAGGTGGGACTGGAACCTAAGGTTGCGCTCGGGCTAGAAGTACTGCGGTCAACGACTCTAGGTAGGTTCGGCTTATCCGCGGCGACGATCGCGTTGCTACTTAGCTCTACGATCGAGTATTCCACGGTCCTAGCTCGTTCCCGTCATAACTATTGTCGTAACTTTAAGTTTAGTTGTACGAAGTAGTGTGTTGTTCTGTGGTTAGCTCGTAAGAACATTTGTGTACAAAGTGTTGTGTATTAAAAGTGTTTTATCGTGGCATGAACTGTAATCGTTTTATTACGACACCTAGCCGCCCTTATAGTTACTGCGCTCGTCCGGTTGATTTTTACAATCTTTTATTTAACTTGCAATGTATTTATGTATTATGTAAGTATGTTCGGGTCAAATCATGCAACTGAATTTCAAAGCAGTTATCCTCTACCCATTAAGAAAACTTTTGCATACACGATAAGTTTATATGACAATGCATAGTTAGCTAAGTGACGTCATTCTAAATCTGACGGACACTGCCATGATATGGGTGTCAAATGAAAGAGTTTGCTGAGAAGAATACGAAAGGATACATTTATAAAAAAAAAATTGACGAATAATTTTATTTTCATACATTTCATGTTTTTTATTTGCATTTTTTTTATTTTTTTATTTACGCGAACGTCTTTCGGCTGAAATGATGATGATGAAGTTAAAGTTCAAGTTTTTGATTTGAGTTTATTCAAAACTACCAATGAAGCTGACTGCAGCTACTGACAGCTTCGTAGGTGGTTTTAAAAAAAAGCTTCACTTGTATTTTTTGGAATCTATAAATTAAAGATGAAGAATATAAACGGCTTTACCTCGATTTTGATGAACTGCGAGTTGTACTGAGCTAAAGTTAATACGAAGAATTGAAATGCAAATTTTCTTCATTAATTCTCAGTTAACTACCGACACGTGTTGAGTAGCTTTTTCAATAAATATATTAGTTCTAACACTTGCTTTTTCTGCTTCTTTTGTTCTTTTGCGTTGGTGAAATTGCTATGAATAAGGGTCGGTTTTAGAATTGATTATTATTATATTGCCAAAGTTTAACAGGTTTTGGGTTTTGATTTTGTTCTTGTTGCTTTCGTGTGAGGATGTGGCCTCAGACACCACAGCCACCCTCTGTGGTGTGGTGTCAGAATTAATTGAGCCGCCTCTGGGAACCCCACAGTTCAAGTTACGCACAATTATTATGTGTACAAGTTATCTACATTGGTTTCTTACATTTTACGTGATGCGTGCACAACTAAACAGGCAAACAGTCAAAAATGCTGGCAATAGTTGGTTATCTTTTAACACCCTGGTTATTTTTTTTGTAAATATTTTCGATGTACAAAAACGAGCTTTCTACAGATTTATTATATGTATCGATAAGACTGTTTAAGTTTAGTTAAGACCTACCAGCTTTCTTCAGTTATTAAATGTAGGGACCTAAGGAGTTGGTTTCTTCTAAGTATAAAAGTAATAATGAAGTTATCATCGCCTAACTTATTTTTTCATGTAAATTATGTAGATAAAAACCCGACCAACTTACACAAAGGAAGGACGTTTTCAAATGTGGCAATACTTTCTTGATTTATGACAGTGAATATTAATAAGAAAGTTTCCTTAAGAGAACTCGACAAAAACCTTAAGATACAAACATAGCAAAACATAACTTATATCAAACACAATTAATTATAACAGCTATACAATAATAATTATAACAGAATGAGAGTTTAAGAAGGTAGGTAAGATACACAAAAGTAATAATGAATTTTAATTAGGTACCAAACTTATATTTGTTTGATTAAGAACTTCCAAACAAAGAAAGACTTGAAATAGAATATTACTCCATACATTTATTGATCACTAGCTTCTTCCAGCGGCTTCGCGCGCGTGAATGTCTCAAATTATCCCAAGAGAACATAATCACAGGATAAATAATATCCTATGTGCTAGTCTTGACCACAATCGATCTCTGTGCCAGATTAATCCAGATCCGTCCAGTTGTTTGAGCGTGAAGAAGTAACAAAAATACTGTTACAAGTTATGGCAACGCCATCTAGTGACGAGAGGAAGAACTAGGTAGTAACTAGTGGCGCCATCTAGTATCGAATAGCGGAACTAATTTTCTTGTGACGAATGGAATTTTTCAGAATGTTAGGCTCGAAGTATAGAAGTTTCTAGTCGCGTCGGGAACATTGAGTTCGAATGTTGATGTTCTGGAAGTTTCTCGAATTATCTAGAACAGTACGGAACGTTCTAGAAATATCTTCCGTGCAATATAAAGAGCGGTCAGGTTCGTCGTGGGTCAGTTTCGATTGAGAAGCGATACAGAGCGAACAGAAAAGGAAAATAGTGCGAAGTAATAGAACTGTTTAAGAAGTGTTCTTGTAATAAAGTGTGAATAATTGAAGTCTGCTATTTAAATAATTTAACCCTGAACCCCAGCTCGTAACAATACAAACACAAACAATCAAAAACTTTTGCCCTTATAATATTATAGTATGATAGTACGTATCTAATGTTTTAATTAAAAGGTGAGTTCCCCTTTTTTTTTTTTTATTTTTTTTTTTTTTGGTTGGGAAATCATCCAATGACTTCTCCCGCTCTGGGTGAGGCGGGAGGGCGTGTCAGACTTTTACTGACTAAAACCCACCCGTGTTCCTTCAGTTGCTTGAGTCAGGGCCGCGGTAACTCTTTTTCAAATTTATCCGCGTTCCAGACAGGCATCGGCCCTAGTGGACCCCGTCAGTTCTGCTGACATCTCTTTGAGGCGCGCGTGGAACACAACGCGCCGTCGAGCCGGGCCTGGTCCTTATCGGACGGTGAGCTACCCATTCCTCGCCGTCCGCAAGCCCGCGCCTACGGTGGCCGGGAATCGGCTTGCGACTCCCGACGCCCAGGGCGTCTCCTGCGGTGGCTAGGGGCGTGAGGTCGTCTCCGTTGCGTCTCCCTCACGCGTTCCGCCTCCTCCTTCGCGAGCATTACTGCTTCGCAGAAGGAGGAAACAGCTTCCCATACCCTCTCGCTCCGTAACATGGCTTGAACCAGGGCCGGACGCGAGAGGTTGCCACCGCCGATCGCCTCCACGAGGACACGGCGGTGCCCAGCCCAAGCGGGGCAGATCTCCACCGTATGCTCCACCGTGTCCTCCGGGCGATCCACACAATGGTGACACCCGGGCGTTTCCTCCCGCCTAATCCTGAAAAGGAACCTCCCGAAACAGCCGTGTCCGGTGAGGACCTGCGTCAGGCGGAAGGTGAGGACGCCGTGGCGCCTCTCAAGCCACTCCTCAAAGAGGGACCTTATCGCCGCAATTGTGGCGTGCCCAGCGCTGGGTTGCGACAGTCGCTCTCTCCATGTCGCCATGAGATCTTGCCGGAGCTCTGTCCGCTGAGCCACGATTTGTCGCGGCCACGGAGTTTCGCCCCGGCGTTTCGCCTCCTCGCGCCATTCCTAGATGTGCGCGAGGACTTTTGCCTCCAGATCCCATGGCGGCAATCCGGCAAGGAGGCTCGCCGCCTCACCAGAGACCGTGCGGTATCCCCGGACCAGCCGGATGGCCATGACCTTTTGGGACGCGTTCAACCGGCGGACTGGTTGTCGCCTCAGGGAACGCGCCCACACCGGTGACCCATAAAGGGCCATGGACCGCACGACCCCCGCGTAGAGCCTCCGGCAGGAGGCGTTTGGACCCCCTAGATTTGGCAGGAGCCGCTTGAGGGCAGCCCCGGCACGCTTCAGTCTGGGAGCCAAACGTCGGAAATGCTCCACGAAATTCCACCGGCTGTCGAGGACTAGTCCCAGGTACTTCATCGTCGACCCGACGCCGATGTGAACCCCTCCTACCGTTATTTGGGAACCGTTCCTAAGAATGCTATATTTTTTTAAACACCTACCTACATATCAAAGCAAAACATAACTCCTTAGCAAACACCACATAATTTAATTACAATTTACGAAGCGTAATGATGGTCGTCTGTTTCATCTATACATGTATATGTATTTAACAAGAGATTAACATTGAATTCTTAATAAATATTATTATTCCGTTTTGGTTAATTATCAACTACCAAAAAATACTTAAGACTTCATTATCTATTTCATACATTTTATTAATTGTATTTGCATATTGTTTTATGTAGTAGGTAAGTCTATCTGCTCTCATCAAGCTATGGTGCCGTTATCTGCCAAAATCATATTTTGAATAGGGTTATTTCCTGGGTAGTAAAATCATAATTATATAGACACGTATTTTTTGCTTTACCAAATCAATAAAAATTTACAATGATAAAGCGCATCAAAGTTCAGGAGAGGGAGCTTGTGACGTCACTATGACAGTATAAAGTGTACTAACGGCGTGACGTCACGCGATATTTCAACGAATTATATCGTCGACACTTTATGTTTACGTGTCAAAAAAAAACACGTGTCCAATATTTTTTATTAATCTACCTGACGGACAAAAAACTAATTTTCAGTTAACATCCCTATTATAGACGAAAAGCCGTGAAATAATAAAAATCGATACTCATCATCATCACCATCATTTCAGCCGAAAGACGTCTACTGCTGGACATAGGCGTCCCCCAGACGTCGCCACATTGACCGATCCCGTGCGTCTCGCTTCCAGCGCCTTCCCGCAACATTAACCAGGTCATCAGTCCACCTAGTGGGAGGCCTTCCAACGAATCGTCTTCTGGTTCGCGGTCGCCATTCCAAAACTTTTCGGCCCCATCGGCCATCCGTTCTGCGAGCAATGTGCCGTGCCCACTGCCACTTAAGTTTGGCAATTCTTCGGGCTATGTCGGTAACTTTGGTTCTCTTGCGGATATCATCATTTCTGACGCAAGGAAATTCCGAGCATAGCCCTCTCCATTGCCCTTTGGGTGACTTTGAGCTTTCTGATAAGGCCCATTGTGAGCGACCACGTCTCGGTTCCATAGGTGATCACTGGCAACACACACTGGTCATAGACTTTGGTCTTGAGACACTGCGGTAAATTGGAAAAAGATCAACCGTCGGATCCGACTCGGCTGTACGGCGTTCGGAAAGTTGCGTGGTATCTTCTCGTCCAATTTACCGCAGTGTCTCAAGACAAAAATCGAAACCGTTGCGAGAGTTTGCAGTGTCAAAAATAGATCTAATTATCATAGTATGACAGCTTTACAAATCTTCAACCCAAATATCTAAGCAAACACAATGTAATCCACTTATAATACAGAGAGTCATCTGCTCCACCTATTAAACAGACTCATCTGCTTGACATCAGTATGATAACATTGTGAACAGTTAATTGTTTGCATAAGTTATTCGTGACGCGTTCGACGGGCGCGACGAATCTTCAAGAGCGCTTGCTTATAAAATACATGTTTAGTTCGTAATGTGATGAGCGCAGTACAAGATGCAAGCGATTTGGAGACGAAAGACGATAAAACAATTGAACATCCAAATGACAGAACATATTCCAAACTTGAATGATTTATTTCAGGCTTGAAGGTGAGACAAAAATTCTCAAAGGAAACTCTGTACAAGAATCTTTAAGCGCTGCATAAATTGAAAATAGTGCCGACATCTCGTATTTGAATACAATTGCAAACAGACAAATTGCCAGATGTTTACCGGTACCCTCTCAACAATGTCATTTCAAGCGCCAAAATACTCGTATACTTGTTTGCACTGCAGCTTTTTTTTTATTATTTTTAAGCCAGAATTATTTTCTTCTCTTATTGATAAATTAATACTGTACCCAGGAAAAAGTGTTTGTTCATGTTCTAGGCAAGAATTAAAGTTTTATGGGGTTTTTGACTGCCCATGCTTTTTAATCCAATTAAGTACATTAATTAAAATATCGTTTACACGCACAGAACATTAAAACCTTTTAGTTATGGTAATACCTACACTACACAAGTACACACCCAAAAAACCTAAATTCGCTCACTCTTATCACTTAAACCTATCTTAATTATATCACGTGACGTCAAAGTTCATTGTGTTGAGCCTTGTCTCAAAAACCGCCATGACGACAAGTCTGCTTATCTTCCGGCTTATAACTACCGTATAAGGTACCCATAAATGGTGTAATTAAGGCACTATCTTTATAGAGAGCGAACCGCAGCTAGCATAGGTGGTGCCATTGAGAACTCAATTTAAACTAACTGTTGACTGCGACTTCGTGTACATACGAATATACTAACTTCTGTTAGCAGCTTCGACCGCGTAAAAGTCGGAAATCTGGGATATTTTTTTTCCTATGTCCTTCTTCATAATCAATTAATCAAAATAAGCTTAGCGGTAGACAGCATTACTTTAGCATTGATACTGGCTTCTACCACCGGCTTCGCCCGCATGTACTTCGGTAACTATCCATATGGAGGATAATATTTTTATGTAGTTTCAGCGGTTTAATTCCAAATGTGCCCGCAACAATGAGACATGGATTACTATCAAATGCGGCTTAAGTCGTTACTGAAAATCTGTGCTATAGGACCAAATGCCGCTTTCCAGACGCTATTTTAATAAACTGATAGACAATCCAACCCTTTATTAAGTTTCGTTCATACCCGGCTTTGTAAAACAGCACTTCTCAAGCAAAATGTGCCAGTTTTTGACAAAATGTCGCATTAGAAATTATATTTATTAAACGGAGTCCTGATTGATGCAGGGCGTCTAACGTTCTGAGTGCTGACGAAAATAAATCATCTGTCACTTTGGCTTTTCGGTATTGTATAGTCTTACAGTTTATTTCAGGCTTAAACCTGTTTAGGAACGAAACTGTTTTATTTGACGTAATGTATGTTAATTTAGGTATTTCTTTGAAATAAATATTATTTATTTATTTATTATTATTTATTTATTAGTTTATACAACATCGCGTTCGGGAAGTTGCGCGGTATCTTCTCGTCCAACTTACCACAGTGTCTCAAGACAAAAGTGACAGGACGGGACATGGTCGCTCACAATGGGCCTCATCAGAAAGCTTAAAGTCAAAGGGCAATGGAGAGAGCCATGCTCGGAGTTTCCTTGCGTCATCGAATCAGAAATGAAGACCGAAATGAAGACGAAGATGATCCGCAAGAGAACCGACGACGTTACCGATGTAGCCCGAAAAATTGCCAAGTAGCATTGGGCAGGGCACATTGCTCGCAGAACGGATGTCCGTTGGGGCCGAAAAGTTCAAGAGTGGCGACCGCGTGCTGGAAGACACAGCGCTGGAAGGCCTCCCTTTAGGTGGAGCAACGACCTGGTAAAGTCCGCGGGAGTCCGGTGGATTCGAAACGCACAGGACCGATCAGTGTGGCGACGCTTGGGGGAGGCCTATGTCCAGCAGTGGACGTCTTTCGGCTGAAATGATGATGATTAGTTTATCGTTGCGCAGGAACGCCTTGCAGCAATTACACCAATGGAGCACAATCTCATAATAAACTCACTATAAGTTCAGGCTTCCTCAAAATGATTTCATGTGAGCCATTTCAAAGAAGTTCTATTTAAACATATTTTCAGTCTATAAGTCTGACTACCTCATTACTGGCCTCTTTCAAAAGGCCAGATATCCTCTCCGTTGCCTTTCATGTTTAATTCTGTTTCACAGAGCTCATATTAATTGGCGCCGAAGCAGCTAATTTGTAACTTTTGATTACATACGAGTTGGAAAGGAAACCACTCTTTGACTGTACAGACAGATGTTTAAATTCTTTTTAAAAATAACATGATTAATCTTTAGAATTGTACGTATCACCATATCGTTTCGTATAGTATCGTGTCGTATCTTATCGTATTTCTGGGCATTGGTCCTCATTAAAGCCACCGTAACCCAGTAACTGAGCTCATTATTATATTAATCTGATTTATGCATAATTTAGATACTGCTAATTACTTAATTATGCTCACAAACAGGCCGTTATCCTCTGGGAATAACCCTAAAAGCCGACATTTTAATAAATGAACAACAAATGTTACATTAATTGTGAAACAAAATATTTTAGCCTATTTTTACAATACCTACTTCATTAATGAGAAAATGAGATTTCAGAGTCAAGATCGTGATAACATTCCCTCGTGTATAATCATCTTGTTAAGCTACACGCTACTAAGGGCCTTAGGTGGTTTTTACAACGTAGATGTACGAGGTAGTTAGGCGAGGCGAGGATGTGTAGCAGCGTTGAACAAATTGTGTTGATTGTTTCCACGATAGACGTGCGAGGAGGTTGCGCTGTACGAGGATACATAGTAAAGCTGATAATCAGTGTTGTGCACACATCCCTCGCACACACAAATCTCGTTTTTTACAAGCTTTTTATTAACTTGCAATATTTGTACGTAAAATTTGCAATAATTTTAAAGCAGTTATCCTCAACCGATTAAGATGAAATTTTGAATACACGTTTGGTTTGCGTGACAATGCACGGTAAGCTTAAAAGCTTGTTAAAAAAAGATTTTTTTAATTGGAAAATTTTATTTGTATGTATAAATATCAAGCTCCGCTTCGCTCTTTTCGACCAGAACTGTTCTTGAACCTGGCTTAGGTTAGGAAAATGAAGTGATCCCAAAGGTGGAATATTTCCTCGCGCGCCGTCTATCTACCTCGCACATCTCTGGTGGAAAAGTGCCCTTAATCCGTGACTGCTCCGGACTAGCTAATCGTGGCAAAAGCCGCGCCGTAAGGGACATTAAGTAATGTGGGACACCATAACAAATTAATTTATCGTTACCAGAATCTCAAATATGCTGGAAACCAATAAAATCGACTGTTTAGATCGTAGGATGTGATTTTATGTTCAGCCATAACCGAGTTTCTTGGTATTCTACCTTCGTTTTATTGAGGTCATACCATCACGTCATGGACTCCCTGAGGAGTAAATTAAAGAGGTATAGTGGCACGCTAATGTTTTACGAAAATCGATTTAGTTATGTACCTCAAAGAGCCGAAGAGAATCGTAAGTGAACCAACAAATATTATTAATAATTGAATTCAAAATCCCACGCTCACCTTGCTAGCTCACTTCCTAGAAGAACAAAATTAGGATTGCTATAACTGCATTCATCATCATCATCATCATATCAGCCAAACGACGTCCATTGTTGGACATAGGCCTCCCCCAAGCGTCGCCACATTGACCGGATCCCCGCAACCTGCATCAGGTCATCGGTCCACCTGGTAGGAGGCTTTCCAACGCAATGTCTTCCAGTTCGCGGCCTTCCGTTCTGCCATCAATGTGCCCTGCCCACTGCCACTTAAGTTTAGCAATTCTTCGGGCTATTTTGGTAACCCTGGTTCTCTTGCGGATCTATACATTTCTGATTCGATCACGCAAGGAAAATCCGAGCATAGCCCTCTCCATTGCCCTTTGGGTGACTGTAAGCTTTCTGATGAGGCCCATTGTGAGCGACCACGTCTCAGAGCCATAGGTAGCCATAGGTTATCATGCCTTATTGCTTATTATGCTGCATTCAACATACAAAAAATACAACTAGTAATAAAATCGCTACGTTTAGTAGCAACACATCGCGTGCAATTCATAGTCATTATTGATACATGACAGGCAAGTTTTTATCTAAATCACACAAGATGAAACGATACGAAAATTCAATAAAGAGAGAATCAATTAGATATGATAAATCACCGGCTGTTGTTAGTTCCACGAACCAATTAGTACAAATGGATCACTTAGCCGATGATCATGCAACATCCTGTATATCAGGACAAACATAATACAATATACCTAGATTGTTATTTGGCTTTTAGCTGAATTAATAAGCACAACGTAAAAGCTTCAGGTGGAAACCAATTTTCAACAACATTGTAGTATTTAATGGGTTTTTCATAAAGTTCCGCAGTTTCACTATGAAACTTTGCGTCGCATCAAAATAGATTAAAGTTTGTAACTTAAAAAGATGCTGCAGTAATAAACCTTTTGTTTAACAGGATAATATCTTCCTGAGGGCATAAGAAAACTACGCTATCACAAGGAATCTTTGTGGTTTCTTTTCAAACTAAGACCGTCTTTTACTTGATCTCGTCGACAACTCTCTATACGGGTAAAAGTTGCCAGTGCCACACAGGGGCCACAGAAGTTTGTGGGAAAATAGAACATGATCGTAACAAGTTGTCAGCAATTGAATTGTAAAGTAATGGGGTAAGATTTGAAAGGTCTACTGCCTTCAGCGAGTTTCATAACTTTGTTAATATTTGTCTGTTGAACGAGTGTTTGGAATTCGGTTTGGGTGTCGGTATTTGATGTTCCAAATATTTAAAAAAAGTTTATAATGGTTTTTCTTTGTCACCGAAAATGCTTTCAGGTGTTTGTTATATTTAAATATTTGGATACCGTAAGGATAGTTAATTTAAATGAATTTCAGCATATCTCTATATTTTTTTGTATAATTTGCGTCAGGCATGACGCTGACCATTAATAAAATAGAAAAAAAAACAAAAGAAAAACGAAAAATATTTAAATGCCGGGCCCGTAATATAAGCTCTTAGTGCAAGGTTATTTCCATTGTGCGTAAGGGACAGATGTATACACTGGATATAATCTTACTCTAAGAACTCATGATAGGGCCCCTGGAGAGAACTTCTTATGCTATTACTCGTATGTACTGAGGGTGGTCACTATGTGAGTGGCTTCCAAGGTCGCATACTGAATAAATTATGTGTAAATTCTAGATTATGAGAAAAATTCTAAGATATGTAAAAATTCCAGCATGAATATTTTATTATTCGTGTAAACATTTCAGAAATAGTGAAGTACTTGAATCCCGCTAAGTTTTATATTAAAGTGATGATCGTAGCTCAGACCTCGACACGTTCCAGAACGTGGACTATATTTTGAATGAAGGAAAATTCTTATTTCTTAGAAATATTCCCTCTCTTAATGGAATACTTTTGAATTTTGTAGATACGAATGTGAACATTGTATCTTCAAAATCACAAAATTGAGACTGAGTTGTGTGATCTCTAGTTTTCTAAGCCAAACATAAGCTTGTCTTAAAGCTTATGATTGGCTTTAAAGCTCATCGCCCCAAACATTCGTCAAATGAGTTTGAGACAAAAAGCTTTGAATGATTTGAAAGGATCAGTATCTTTAAAACGCCTTTTCTACTTATTGTCTCATGGACTAACTAGATGTCAAAATAAAATACTAACTAATCATTTAACATATTTTTGGTAAAGGAAAACCACAAGGATTCGATTTATTTGTTTATTTATTTATTTATTCAAAATTATGTAAGTAACACCTTAACAGCTATAACGCCAATGTGATGTTACTACCGCAAAGATACTAACAGAAATACAATTAAAAATACAATTTAAAAATACCATTAAAACAATTAAAAATACATTCAAATATTACAAATAATATCAATTAAAATAAAATCAATCATACAATTATAAATAAAATTAACATCAAATTAACATACAATTAAACAAAAATTAAACAAAACAACATACGAGTACATTTAATTTACAATTAAAATCCAATTAAAAGCCAACTAAAATCCAAATAAAATCACTTTGTTATTTAATACTTCATGCACAAAACCTTAGAGAGAGATGAAGCAGATAAAAAAATATAAGGAAACCTATGCCTTTGTAAAGAAGTGGTGGTAATTTACTTTAAGCAGGTTATCGGCAACCCAAGGTTCAGCAGAAAACTTGGAAATACAAACGGAACAGAAAATTATCTCTAAATCAACACCTGAAAATATCTCCGCACAGACTATGCGTTCTATCTGAGGCTTGCCGACTCAGCTCCACTGACTAACTTAGTTACCGCTACCTGATTGGCTGATAGGCAGAGAATATAGGGTTGTGACTTTAGACACCGCAGGAACTGCGACTTTGGTACAATTATATTTTGTTTACGATTTTGTTGTAGTTCTAATAGATACTGTATTGCTTGTAATGGCTGGTCAATCATTTTGTTTGATTGAATTAAATTCAGACAACCACATATTTATAAATATATTTATTTCTAAATAACTTTTCCCGTTACCCGTGGTACAGATAATATAATACTAGTATACAGATGCCTCATCCCATACAAAGAAACCGTGCTGACGCAGCTAGCGTTTTACGGCTGATTAAACATATTATTTTTTGTACATCGATCGCGTTCGGTTCCGTTTCACGGCGATAGATAGATGGTGTTAGAAGCGACTTGCAAATAAAAGGGTTTACTCGGTTTGTGAATATTTTTTTCTTTAAATACATTGACAGTTTTACTGTTTCATTGCACCATAATGTGTTACAATACAAACAATTGAGTATTGCCTCAGAAATTTAAAAGCGCGCCATCTATTGACATCAATTTTAAATGATCCGTTCAAATAATCTTTGAAAGGTAAATGAAGAGCCCAATATTCCATAATTTAGTGCTTAGGAGAGTTGATTAAACAAGAACATTTAAAATTTTATGTTCAATTCCAAAAAATGATAATTTTACACACAATCCAATATTAAATCGGTGCAAATCGTACCATCTAGTGATATTTATATGAGCCAAATTTTCTTTTTTAGCGCAGGAATCCTGTGCCCGTGGCTTATCCTACAAGAACCCGTGATACTTGTACTTACGTGTGAGCTCGCATGCATGTAAGTTATACTATAAAGTACAAAGTTGCTTGAAATAAATATCCATAGATCTTGCTTTGTTTGTCTTGATAACGTTTTGTTTTTATTGAAGGTATGAAAGGTATCCATTTAATATGACAAGTGATTATATCGGAAATATCCGGCAAATATTTGAAACCTGCTGAGCTCGTCAGATAAGAGACAGATAGATGAGACTATTGAGGAGAGGTGTCTATTACGAATTGCCGAGTATATGAAGCCTATCACAAAAGTGAAATATTTTCCGACAGCGAATACACAAATACATGACAAAGCTTACTACACGATCCAAGATTTTCTTAATAATTTGTACCTACAACAATCTGACAAAATGCACCTAATTCTAATTGTGTAAGATTTGTTTTACATGATACCTATGATTATTTTTGCATGATGACATAATTTTTGTATGCCTACTGGGCAGGACATAATGGTACTGTATTTTACCTAACATATGTCTGTATAACCTATGCCCACAATAACAAGTTTTGATTTGATTTGGAACCTGAAATCCAATTAAATTTCTGGTAGTAAATTGATTAAACACTAACATTCCACTCTGAATCTAAATATTAATCATATCCTGAACAAGGTCGTCTGTGTAGGTATGTAGGTACAGACAAGAACAAAAATATTCTTAGATTTCACAATATTCTAAAGCTGTCTCGTTGAGTTTCGAATTGGCGGAATTTATAAAGTAATGTTAAAATTTATGTGTAATAAGAGTACTTGCAGACCGCATAATTTTTATATTATTTGATTTTCTTATTATTCATATATTACTACATATATTATTCATTTTTCTTTTAAATCTTATTTTAATTTTGAAACTCGTTGTTGAATTTATCTAAGGGCCATTTGACACCTTTACGCAAAAACGTATTTAAAACATATTATCAATCGTTGAAAGACGTCAGAGGCGGATTAATGTTTTAGTACGTTTACCGTTTACATTAAATATATTTAGTGATTTGTGATGCAAGTAAGCCTATAAGTGTGTAACACCACCCAGATCATATTCATATAATTATTTGATTTTCAAAAAGTTCAAGACAAGATCTTACAAAAGTACTATTATAAATATATGGGCCCTATACAGTACAGTAAAAAGTAATAAAGCAACCCATCCACCCAACCAAGTGAACAAGACGGAAGAATACTTATCCTTGTTCCACCAACCGGACACATTTTAGCCCTTGACTGTATATTCTATTCTATTCTAATCTTCAGCCCAAGACTGCAGGTAGGTAAAGAAACGGCTGTGGAATTACAGATGCTCGCCGTCGTCTCCGCATTGTTTCAAACAACGCAGATAAGATCCGCCTGGACTCTCAATAACAGACATACCGAACTGGTATTAATGAAAATCGTTTTGCTACCTTGAATTCCAGAATTTGAATCGTGTAAATTGTTTACCAATATCTACTAGTTTGTTTCATGAATGGTTGGTAGTTCGTTAAATATTATCCACTTGAAACTGTCGTTTTACATTAAATCACACTAATAATAAATGTTTAAAACGAAGATGAAATCGATCAATGGACCCAAAGGTTGACTGGTAGATATTTGCATGTTGCTTTAAGTCCTCCGACTGTACATGAAGTTTATATAAATAAAACAAAGTATTTAAATCTTAGATGTTTCAAATCAGTCACAACTTAGCAGCACAGACATATCTAGTGGAAAATAATGAGGAGTATCGACCTTAATTAATGGGATATGGCTTAAAATAGAAAACAAAAGGAAAGACAAAAACTAAAAAATATAGTTTCAGTTGATTTTCCATCTGAAAAATCACTTGACTTCCATGAAGGCCTCAATTAAAGAAAGTTTAATTAGTTGTAAAAATAAGCCTGTCGTGGGTGCTTTTATAATTATCTCAGAATTAATTTTACAGCAAAAGATTAAGATGTGGGTGTAGGCACGTGTCCATATTTACTGACAAGTTATTAATATTGTATTAATATAATGAGTTATTGTGGGTAACGCTGTAGTCAAAGATGGATTGGTTGTTTCTACACAATTTATATAATAATATAACATGAATCTTTGCTCCGTTAAAAATCGCCACTCACAAAATGCTCCATTAGAAGACTGATAAACACAAATCGTCGCAAATATTCAGATAAATAAGTACATAGATGAATAAAAAAAAACCTTTTTACAATCACACAGATAACTTACCTCACTGGAAACGTCAGATAAAATCGATGGGTTCGCACTAGAACAGATGGAACGGAACCAACGCTTTTCATTTGATGCAAGTCGTGTCTAAGGGAAATTGATTATATTGAGAGTCACTACGCTACCTGACGTTTCCATCACACTATTGCTAGCTTTACATGTACTTTCTTTAAATGAGGTGGTGGTGGTCTTTCTTTCTTTAACAAAATTGAGGACATAGTAAATGTATTTGAGCTGTTAAAGTATTTAGTACTGCATTTATCAGGGGTTGAGTTTATGGTCGCCCCCCTTGGTCTGTGACAATTTGATACATTATTCAAATTCTATTGCAAGCAATGCCTTTTCGAATGCTAAGGCATATTTGGGCGATCCTTGTGAATTATTTATCATCGCTAATCAGGGGTCTGGAGGGATTTCCTTCCTCAATGAACACAAATTAAGAATTAAAGGCTAAATAAAAACCATTAATCAGCTCTTGGGAGCCGTCAACGGCTTTTCCTTGTTTGACTTTTGGAAGTCAAAGAAGGAAAAGCCGTTGACGGCATCCGTATAAAATACAGTTAAAATAAAAGTGCCATTCGTCCCCCAATAAGGCTTTCCATCCCTCCAGTTACTGTAAATGTGAGGAAATCCATTTTAAATAACAATCGTGTTCCCCTTGTCAGGTTTTTACATTTAAATGCGTTGGCTGTCGCGGTGCGGCTCAGGAAAAAGGAATTTCATCCAGTTACGTGAAAGCAATAACAATTCTGAGAGGATAACACGATACAACTTCACTAATATTAATGTAAAAGTGAGTCTGTTTGTCCTCATGGTACGAATAAACAGTTCAACTGTTGACATTTCAAATAGATGTAGCTCCGATCTGTCAAAGTGGTGTTTTATCAATCCAAATGTGCATAAAAGAGACATGATTTCATAAACAAATTTAGAGTACCTTTGCGGTCTTGTTGCTATTTAAAAAGATTCATAACAATTTGAAAGACTATTTTGTGAAAGATCATTTGGCCATTAAGGAAGACAACTCAGAAATTGCTTTACAAAGGGATGTATATAAGATAAAGGGATATATTTACCTTTTATAGTAGAACTTTGTATGTCATAATATTATTATGCCTAACAACGGATAGCATAAACTTCATTTTGCAGAAGATCGTTTGGCATACACTCATTTATCATACATTCAAAACTAATAATTTTGTAAGTCAGAATCATCTTTAGGTATAAATTTCAAATCGATAGTCATTAAAAGGCAGAACCATCATATCGCAGAAAGGTCACAGTCAGAATCGTTTTTGGCATACATTTCATATCCATATTAATTGAAATACGCATCTGTCACATTACAGAAAATTCATAGTTAGAATAATTTTGTATTTTCACCATGATAATAAAATTGATTGAACACATCTTTTTTTGTTTTTATTTCGCTGTAAGAAGCTCGCAGGCCGCCTCGCCCCTCTGCACCTACGCGGGCTTAAATTACACTCTAGGGGTAGGGCAGACAAGACTACGTGGAGTCGATTTTGCAGCGATTCGTTTCTGTCACTAACTTTTGTAACACTACGTATTGACTTTTTAAGACAATATTTTAATTTTAATTTAAGGTTAAAAATGCTATTTTATAGAAATACCTTATAAAATTATTCCAAATGAATTTCTGCCATCTTCATATTATGCCAAGTGAAATTATGCCAAATAAAATTCTGCCATCTTATAAGTAAGCCATTTTAAATTAGGACATACAAACATTCGGCCAAATTTCCAGGCCATTATTTTATATAATTGTATAAAATAATGTTTAAGCCAAAGAAATTTCGGCGCAACCAGATTCTGCCAGATAGAGGGACTCAAGATAAAGACCAAAAATTTTAGTCGGTGTTTACGCTTTTAACCAAGCTGCTGTATATCAGTGAATATTTATTTCCTAGTTACCTAGCGAGAGGAATATCGATATTCTAATCCGATGCTCAAAATTTCAAAGTTGACTGCCTGTAGCGTGAAGCGACGGCTTAACGTGGAATGTAGAGCTCGGCTTTGGTAGCTATTGTATTAGTATCATAATGTGAGTATGCAACCTGTTTGTATGTTTGGAAGGGATACATGTAGCTCCTGAATACGGCTTGGCATGTAGATATAAGGGCGAAGCAGATGTAAAAACAAACGCACGAATGAAATGGCGTAAAAATAATGGATATAATATGGAAGGGTAGCGATTGCGTCTTGTGAGTGGAGTTTCTGGTCCGTTCTTCTTCATACCAACCTAAATTTGCCACACACACAACACTGGACAGTGAAATGAATTGTTATTATTTATTTACTTTTTTTTAATCAAAACTACCGTTTTTTGAATAAATTATTTGACTTTTATTAATTTGTCATTAACCGGAAACCATAGAAAAGTAGGACAAAATAGGGGAAATGTTTCAATTATTGGCGATTCTATTTTCAATAAATTGATGATTGATATTATAATGTGAAAGATCACTGAAATATAAATGGCATAAACATGACCGCTCTATCCGCTTTCCTATGAGAAAATTTAGATTATTCTGAATTTCAGAGAACTTCCAATGCACCATTTTGTATACATACATTTTCATAAGTACAAAAAGTAATGAATCTGCTTTTCGAGGTCAACCATGTGGTATTGCATGTTGCTACTGCTGAGCTAGACTCATTTGCAATGATATTTATTGGCAAGTAAACACATCAACCAAACGATTTTATGAACTGACAACGAGGCTAAAATATGTTTTTATGTGAATTGTTCTTTCTAGAACTATTGTGACAGTATAATCGGATTCAGGCATCTCAAAAACATAATAAAGCCTCAGATTTAGGTCCACAAAAGCTCTGAATGAAATCTTAAGGGATGAAAGTTCTACGTCCGCAAACAAAGCGAGAAGAAGACCGTAACGTAAATAAATGCCAAAGTTACTTAGTATTCAGGGACACTGCTAAATATACAGACAATAAGATCTTCCATTATGCCCATTAATTCGCCATCAATAAATGCCATAAACGGGGAATAGAACGATATTACTATTTTATTAGGCAGACAACAGTATTTATTTGTTGGTTTTTCTTTATTTACAAAATTATTTTCTGTTTGTAATATGTAATTCATATCTGCCTAGATGTTTAGGTTCTAGCTTTATTGGATCTTATTAGATATCAAAAGTATGCATTTGGCTTGTATATCCATCTCATTTTTATTATTTAACCTTACTCAAAGAAAAAGCAGTCTAGCATGGCGATCAATGCACGTTCCGTCTCTTTATGACAAGTTTTATCTACAGCGGGCAAATTACAGGTTGTATAAGGTACGAATAGTACGAGCGTTATTTTCGTTTCTTTAGATGTCTCTTCCGAATAATATTGTGATTCTCCAGTGAAGAAACAACATGCTTACGAATTAAACAGACCACCACTGCTTATTTTTCTATGTCGATTGCAACAATCAACTGTGTTAAATAAACTCTGATTCTGACAGGACGTGTCGTCGCCTCCAGCGTTTGTAAAGAGATGTGATGGACAGAAACCATTATGTTAACAATTTAACGTGTTCATTACAAATAGGTGCCTACACATCAAACGGTTCTTCTGTACAAACATTGATTGTTTCGAAACATATCACATCAGAACGTCGATACGATGAAAAACCTCCATGCTCTGCTTTTTCTCGCATTTTGAATTCAAAGGCGGAATTGAATTCTCACACACGTGTGTCTTATAGCATTATTACACGGTTCAACCAAATTGATTCACTTTGATTGAAAGGCGCGGAAATGAAAGGTGTGGCCAATATTGAATGAATCACTTTTATGTTTACTCAATTCAATTTGGTTGCTTCATCCAAATTGAAAACCGTAAGTGAACCATGGAATATGGCCTTTATTAATTCCTCGTATATGTTTGAATATGTAACTCAGATCTTACAGTATTGTTTTTCTTACCTAAAATATCTTCTGACCACGATTTGACGTTCTAATATATACACAGTATATTTTTCTTTTGATTCAGTTTACACAAATAGGAATGCGTATCTAAAATATTTTGTTGTTTCAATACTTCTGAATAAACGCCGCTATACAAATATGTAAAGAACGATCTCGGTGATCTTACAATAATATTCGTTGAATAAAGATAACAGTTTTATTTGAAATGAGATAAAATCATTAGTTTGATGATTCCCTGATATGTAACAGACATAAGTCAATAAACTGTAGTCTCAGGATGTAGGTAACTAAGCGGAATTATGGATATACAAAGGGTTTGATTTACGGACGAAAGACATCATCATTGACTATACTGTGATTTTTAATTTTGTAGACTAAACTGACGCCAATGGTGTTACTTTTTTAATTTTGCAAGCGCGGAGCATAGTGTTGTAGATAAGGTTCAATCATAAGTAATTCATCGAATCGATGCGACATGACTCCTCAATTTAATTTTACCAATTGGTGTAAATAAATGTTTTATGAATATAAACGTAATAAATTTAAATATATCAATATTTATACACATAGTACATACACTTTTATTGTGTTAAATATGAAATCAACAATATAATAAAAATGCGATTGATAAATTGACGTCTGACATAAATGAGTAGAAACTAAATAAGTGCAGCTAGTTCTTAACAAATGTATTTTTTTTTGCCGTGAAATAGTTAGATTTTTGATCAAGTTTCGATCACTCAGAATAGTCAGGATACTACACTATTTTTACGTAACGATAAAGTGACAACCCCCCAAATGTCAGTTAGTCTACGAAATAAAAAATCAGAGTTATAACTAATGCACGCCATCTGGCATTAGCTTCAAAAATGTCCGTTGAACAGATACGCTTGTAATAATAAAACGTAAAATATATCCACACGTCATCAGGGTAGGTTAGCGACCTTCAGTTTGGAGGCATGACGTCAACGATATTCTTTTTCACATCGTCCATGTTATAGCAAACATTACGCTCATACAGCCAATAACGTTATGGTCTGTCAATACTGGCTCAGTTTCCAAAGTGCGTGCTTATTACGTGAAAATGGCTATCTATGTTGCGTCGAATTTCTCTTTTGTTTTTTTTTGTGTTATTAGATGGGTTTGATAGCCATTGGGTAGGTGGTCTACTTGGATACTAAATTGACGGTCATTGCAGTCAATCTATGAACAATTGCTTCTTGCCCTTGGCTTTGGTTGGCAAAGGGTATTGGCACCGTGATACAAAGTAGGTACCCAATCTCCCAATTCAAGTCTGTGTTAAGTACTTGTGTGCTATTTAGCAGATAATTAATAATAATTGTAATATATATTTATCTTGATATATATCTTTATGAGGGCCCATTAATTGAATGTGCCAGTCCCCCCTGCCATTTTATAACCGTGTACTTCAACAGTGGTCAGGCAGGAGCCAGGAGTCCTCCTATAGTTTTAGGTAATTGATCTACTAAACCTACTAAACCCATAGCCCAATGCATTTTTCTCCATATTTTACAATAATCCTGCACCAACCGGGGATTGCCCTTGGGTGCACTTGCACAGTGCATACAGGGATAATCGTCGGTCGGTGTTCGATAATGGCGGTCATTTCCTGACATATGCCTAACAAGGCCTCTACTATTTGGCTTCGGCCCCTCGCACGGCTTTTAAAGGACCGGGACCCCAGGGTCCCGATATTGTGAAAGTTAATATAGTAAATGTAATATTAATAGAATAAATAACAAATCGAATTGGACATCTGAAAAACCAGAGGCATTATATGCGTGGTGCGCTGTGATTTTAGAGACAAAATTAAAACCTCCAAAAAAATCCCTGAAACTCCAAAACAACTAAGCAAAAACTGAAAAACCGTTGTAAAAGTACCACGGATAAGTTCCTTTTTAAAGAGCTTTAACCCTGTAATAACAAGCACCTTAATAGTAGTTTTATTTAGCTTGTAATAACTTTAAGTTAGATATTAAACTTAGTGCTTAACGCCCACTTCAACTGGGCGTTAAGTTGTGTCAACGCTAAGTGCATCAGTGTCCCTCTTGTCTGCAGTTCTAAAGTACTCTTCAAGTGCTACATTTATTTTAATTGGAGTTTTAATAACGTTAACCTTTTACCCCAAGAAGTCGTTAGAGGTTTATTAGTGGTCTAGTAAATTCGTCAATTTATTTAAATTTCTGTTTTTATTTTGCAATATAATATTACTTCCGTTAAATAATTTAACGTAATATTTTACCCGACTTACCGAATGTTTTTGCCGAAGGATGGTAATGTTTATCAGTATGTGTGTATGTATGTTTGTTCCCATGTGGGGTTCTAGAGACCAAACTCATTAGCGTTATTGAAGTAAGATGATTATATCTTACGTCAATCGACCTTAGCCTTGCGAGTGTCACTGGCTATATTAAAATTGAAAAAAAGAAAAGTGGGGGATAGATTTTTTTTTCCCTTCCAAAGCTATCATGTGGTGCTATCAAAATAAAGAGTTTTAAGAGGTGATTTTATTTAAAAATATATGACACTTACATGTTTAAATGTACCTAATGCGAAAAAATCAAATAAAAGTTTATTAAAAATAACAAAAAGCCCAACTACTTAAGAAGCGAACGAAAAAGACGCAAACAAGAAGAAAATCATGCTGAGTAGTCGGAGGATACATATTCGCGAGCTGGATGACCAAAACCTCGATGCATCCTATGACTCGCTTCTTAAGCAGTCGGGCTGTTTAATTTTTTAAATAACCTTTTTTTTTGCGTGAAAATTCATACAAAAAGCAAAATTAAATGGATTCGTTAAAATCTGTATGCTTCATCCGGATCCAATTTAAAATATTGAATCTCGAATTCTCCAATCACTCGGAATACGAATTTTAAATTGAAATTCCATGAAGAAACGTTCCATAGACGACGCCGCTTGTCAAAAAGAGTTTTGACAAAAGAGGTTCCCGTTTTCATCTGATCTCTTTAGAATTTGGGAAGAGTGCCGCAACAATATTCCCAGTGATGGGTTATAACTTATAAGGTCAATAGATAGATGATGTCCCAAGTCGTGGACATGATTAATGGCGCATCGATCAGCTCCTCCCACGCCCATACACTTCATTTAGTCGCTCTGAAAGTTACTGTTACGTTCCATCATTATGGAACTACTGTTTGTCATCGCGCCTCACCGATCTTCACGGGTGTTTGGTTACAAATGGTTGAAAATATTTCTGTGGGCGTGATTTATCTTTTTGATTAAACTTTTCTTGTGGATTAAATTTACTCCACAACTATTTTTCTGTAAAGTTTTGGGATAATATCATCCTAAATCACTCTTGGTATTTTTATACCTACCGGCAATAATTTAGACGTCTTAAAATATTTTTTTACAATAACATTTTGTATATCATTATTGCCTGCCTTTGAAATCGCTTTTGGGACAAGCCCTTTAGCAGCATGTTGTCATGCACAATTCTTAAAAACAATTCTAACACAAAAAAAAACAAACTATACGATCAATGAGATTGTTCAAACAAAACTTTTTATATTGCTTCCTAACCTTCTTATATACGAAAATATCCCTCCTTACATCACAAATAAATATAACAAACAAAACAAGAATTCTCCCACCGGGATACAGCAAACAGGTGTCGATAAACCTACTATTCGATGCCGCAAATTCCTTTCAATAAGCAGTCACGTACGCAATGTACGTATAACCCAGACAAACATAGTAAATGATAATATGAAAAGGAAAATTCTCTAGCAATAACATAAAGCCTACCACACAGTAAAGGTCGAATTGAACTTGCAAAACTCTGTCAGTTTGGACTGATCAAATTATGCTTAACATGTTCACACGTAGATATGAAACTGTAAAAATTCTACACAATTTATGTTGTACCGAAATAAATGACTTAAGTTTTATTTTAATTCTTCAAGTGATGATTACAGCTATGTGTCTGTGTACACCTTAGAATCTTAACATCCAAATAGAGGTTTTTAGCAGCAAGGAAGGTGCAGAAGTGGGGCTTTAAGCAAAGTGACATTTTAACAGCGACGACAATTGCAAAAATATAATAGCGCTTTGCAATGAGGGCTTCTGTTTTTGTGCCCATCAGTTGGCGCCACTGGCAAGTAAGTTATGTCACCATAAATATAGCTGTTAAACGTTATTACGCGCACGGAAACAAAATTTGAGTTAAATAAATATATAATTTATATTGCCGTAGCGATTGAATATAACATCGAGTATTAACAGTTTTTTTTACGAAAAAAGAAGATTATCATATTCCGAAAATGTTTAGTAAAACCCGTACTTATCTTAATCTGCTATATTTGGCAAATAATCAAACAATTTAAAATAAACTCGCGCTAAAATAACAAAACTGTGAAATTTGACATTTTGAAGACCTCACTCTACACGAGCGCCACTAGCGGAATTAATTACTCAATTCCTTTAATTTTGTTTTTTTTTGACAACCGTTAGGTATTGCTGGAAGACTGTTAATGTTTATATTATATAGGCTCTCTGATATATGTATGACACCAAGAAAAGGATCGTGTAAAAAAAATAGGTACATAGATATAAATAGGTATCCAGGGAGGTATCAATTATCTAAGTGAGGCTAGGTACCTACCCTCCACCAAGCCCTAATCGATATTCCGGGTCGTAACTTGAACACTATACACACGTCTAATCTAGGTATTGTTTAGTCTTCAACAAAAAGCAAGGACGAGTAACTCTTGGCTAAGTAAAAAGCCGCACTGGTCGATCTTCAAGGTTTGCTGAGGTTGAAAATCGCTTGCCGAAATCAGTCTGCATACTATGCTTGTACTATTATCTAAACTGTGTAACAATCGTAGATAGGCCAATAAATAAATAAAATAATATTATTAATAATATAATATTCATGGGTTATCCGTCTCACTTTTTAAATCAATTCACATGACACTTTAAAAGTACAAGAGAAGTCCAAAAGATCGCCGAAATATTTTTCCAT
Organism: Orthosia cruda; assembly: GCA_964057195.1. Lineage (NCBI taxonomy): Eukaryota > Metazoa > Arthropoda > Insecta > Lepidoptera > Noctuidae > Orthosia > Orthosia cruda. The sequence goes on along the minus strand of OZ059830.1, from coordinate 8,738,662 downwards.
ATAATTTTAAGAAAATATTCCGCGAACTTTTGAACTTCCCTATGTATGTGTTTATGCCAGCCTAAATTCTAAAAGGTTAATTTCCTTTGCGACCTGTTTATAATATAAGACATAATACCAAGAATCCACCGTTTCTCGAAAAGCACGTTAAGCCGTTAGTTCCTGTTGGTATTTGTAGATCTTTGTAGTTACGTGTAGTCGGAAACCTGAAAATCTGACACCAGTCTTGCCAAAGGGTATAGTGTTACCCAGTTACTGAGTAAAACAAACGTTATTACACGCACGGAAGAAAATTATGCATAAAAAAAAACAAAAAAATTCTAATGCCGTAGAAGAGGTACTGAATATAACATCGAGTATGCAGCCCCTTTTTTCAAAAAAAGGCGGATAACATTTTTCCGAAAAATAACACTCTATTAAAGCAGTGGTTGGTAAAACCCGTACATATCCTAATTTGGTATATTTGTAAAATATTCACAACAACAAAAAAAAAGCAAAATAAACTCGCGCTAAAACCAAAATATGATGAAATTTGACATTTTTGGGACCTCACTCTACACCAGCGCCCCTAGCGGAAAATTCCTCATTCCATTAATTTTGTTTTTTTTACAACCATTAGGTATTGCTGAAATAATGTTAATGTTTACTTTGCTTTAGCCTAACGAATAGATTGACACCTTATTCACCAAAATCGGATGAATAGTTTAGGCGCTACGGAGGAACATACGTAAATACAAACATATATACCTACATAGACTGCTAAAATCATAACCCTTCCTTTTGGATTCGCTGAGTCGGGTAAAAAGTAAGGACTAACATAGTGAGCTCAAAACACGACCTAGATTAGAAATCAAGATGTTTGCTTGTATTAGGTAGATAATTTAAGGCTGGATTATGTTTTTGCTGCCTTGGGGGTATTCTGTGTTCGTAGGCACAGCTATTGTTCTAGTGATAAGGGTCATATATCGAATGTAGAACACAGACGTTTTTCTTCGGCTGGTCACATTATGTAAACTGGTCTGGGACATATTGCATAAAAAGAACTATACCTAATATATATTTTGCTTACCCAATGTTCAGATACAAACCTTGAGTTACCTATATAAGAACAAATTACCTAATGTGTTCCACTGTATCAACATCACTGCTTGTGCCATCGGTGAAAAGATACTTTCTAGGTTACGTAACAATCAATTATAGAATCCTGGGCGTTAATATGAAACTATTAATTCCATGTCTGAGAGAGACAAAACTCTATTTAATTATTTTCTATAACTTTTTAACATTTCGCCGGGTACACAAACAGTACGTTACAAATAGTCTTGCTATTCATAGAGTATTTACACTTAGTATTAATGAATAACATCAAACGTACACACACGCACACGCACATACGTATTCCATATTCCATACACTATTTTTAAAACGAATTCCGATGTTTATAGCAAACTAATAGAAAGTTATTTGTATAGCCTGACTGACTGTAAAAATATGAGTATGTAAGATGAAAATAAAATACGTGTACCTACGTATATTTTCATGTGTGTGTGTTTAGCTTTAACATAATATATAGGTAGGCGTGTCTAAGCCGTTTTACGAAGAAAATGTTGCATCTAGTGAACCATCCAACATCAAAAAGAGTATCACGTGAGTATCTAAAAAAATTAAATGCTTATTGTATGGGTATGAATGCCGTCAAAACTTTTCTAGTTAAACTAAAATTGACGAGCTCCACAATGCATGTCAGTTCTTTGTGATCCGATATATGATAGTTCTATTTTGAAGTAACAAAGCTCACAGTATTATTTTATAAAGCCAAAATAGCCCATTGTTGCCAAACCTGCAGGCTGAAGACTGAAGTGGGTTTATTATGGACGCTCATCGGATTTTATATGGGAAGATCGAACAATATAATTTTAATACATTCGCACTTGAAAAAAAAAACTAAAGTAAATCTTGTGAGAACAGGAGCAATAGAGTGACTCTACAAGCATAGTGGTCCTTTTCATTTCATACTTTAACTCGCTGAATGCCTACTGAACGCAATAAATCTACTTGCTTTGACATACTAACTATTCTTCAATCGTTACTTCTAAAAGAATGTGACTTTATCCAGAGTCTCTCAATTTGCTATTGGAATTTCAAAATATTGATCAAAACAAAAAACGCTAAGGAAATGAACTTACAAAGTAACACGACTGATGCAAAACATTTTGTCAGCAAAAACAGATTTTTCAACACACTTGCTCATAAAGTGGCTCTAATTTCACCGCAATTAGGCACATAATGACACCTGTTATCAAACTGTGACTTTTTCATTACTATTATTCACAAGTGAGATAAAGAATTTCTTTTTTTTTATTTATTGGTTGAGTTGCTTTGTTCTTAAAAAAGTTTCGATACAAAAAAGATCGTGCTCAACAAATGCAACACATTTCATGCAACTTCGTATTTAGATAGAAAATTTCAACTTGTACGTGTTTAATAAATAAAAATTTCACTTAAATATAACTTTTGTTTTTGTCGGTAATAAAGAAAACTTGAAATTCCCCATTTTGTATGTGGCTAAAACGCTATCCGCGAAAAGCCAAAAAAAAGATAACTCATTATTTTTAGTCTATGGCCGATCGCCATTGTTAGATGCGCGCGCATAGGAAAACTAATTAATTTTGCCCGCCATTGCGAAAAAAAAATCACAGCACGTTTTTACTGTTGGAAATGACTTTTAAGTATTATTTTCTTCACAAGTGTGTTGAAAAACGTCGTATGATACACGTGTGTATTGATGATTACCGTCCTCGGCTCTCTTAATACCCTCACCTAACGGCTCGGGTCTCAATGGCGCCTCAGCTGTAATCACCAACATTACACACTTGTACCATAATGTACTATTATTCCACTGCGGAAAAGCAGTTGGCAGTTACTTTTTTGACAGTTCTTTGTTAAAACATTAATGACAATTATATAACGTCATCCTTGATGAAGTTTCCAGAGAGTTTGTATATTAAAGAGATAACGTATTTAAGACGCAATTCCAACATCGGTATTCCCTTTCGCACTAACAGGTAACGTCATAAGCAACAAGAGATAGATATACTTTAGTCTATGCCATCTTTTGTGCCAGTGTGACCGAGGATGCTATAGATACTTATCTATAGACATATATCAGTACTAGATCTGTGCCACTGACATATCGATATTATCGAGTTTAGTTTAGGAGTGATCTACAAATTTGGTCAAATATCTGTAAGAATCGTCCCTGACTGCGGCTAATTTATTCTACGGTTTTTTAGGGATTATTTATAATTATTTAACAAGTGAATGTTTACTCGTACAAAGAATGAACTTATACATTGTAAGAGTACAATTCCATACTTTCGTAATTTTTCTGCGCATTATACGCGTTGTATAATAATGTTTATTCATACCTTGCGCAAAAACGAGGTACATCAAGAGATCAAAGTAACAAAGACAGTTTTTGGTACACTCCTACGACTGTAAACAGCTAATAATCAATATACTGATATATAGTATGCTAGTTCTTGTGCGAGACTGAAAATAAAGTTTAAAGACGAGTATGTATATAAAATTAATAATAGTACATTATGGTACAAGTGTGTAATGTTGGTGATTACCGCTGAGGCGCCATTGAGACCCGAGCCGTTAGGTGAGGGTATTAAGAGAGCCGAGGACGGTAATCATCAATACACACGAGTATCATACGACGTTTTTCAACACACTTGTGAAGAAAATAATACTAAAAAATCATTTCCAACAGTGAAAACGAGTTGTGAAATTTTTTTCGCAATGGCGGGCAAAATTAATCAGTTTTCCTATGCGCGCGCATCTAAAACAATGGCGATCGGCCATAGACTAAAAATAATGGTTTTTTTTTGGCTCTTCGCGGATTACAAAATGGGGAATTTCAAGTTTTCTTTATTACAGACAAAAACAAAAATTATATTTGAGTGAAAGTTTTATTTATTAAACACGTACAAGTTGAAATTATCTATTTAAATACGAAGTTGCATGAAATGTGTTGCATTTGTACTATTGAGCACGATCTTTTTTGTATCGAAACTTTTTTAAGAACAAAGCAACTCAACCAATAAATTAAAAAAAAACTCTTTAACTCACTTGTGAATAATAGTAATGAAAAAGTCACAGTTTGATAACAAGTGTCATTATGTGCCTAATTGCGGTGAAATTAGAGCCACTTTATGAGCAAGTGTGTTGAAAAATAAATAACAACAAAATGGTTTAAATATAATAATTTAATTTTAAAAAGTAAAATGTGAAAATAAACATGATTGACATCAACCTGTATCCATTGCCCATCTATGGATGCAGGTTGATGAATCATGTTTATCAAGGGATAGCGATAGCATAATTCATTAAAATGCAGTTAACACAAGCAAGAATATGGTGAAGTTGTCCAGTTAGCTCAAAGAAAGGGACAGTATCAATTTAAAGTCTCCATTAAAGTAATGTTGGTTTACTCACCGTATGGCGGTCATGTTTGAATAATTGTGCTTGTTGACTGTTGTTATTGTATTTTAAATAACAGGTGAAAACCAAGAATCATTAAGACTGATTATGTGAAGCTATGACGGTAATTTTTAACTAATGTTTAATTATTGTATATTAATTTTATTATTTTTAATATGATTTATGTGTATATTTTTACTATATTTTAACATCGTTAAGGCTGATTTTGTGATAAATGATTTATTTTCTGTAAGTTGGTTTTTACAAATACTTTTACACGTTAATAATATTGATAGATAATTACTTACTTGTTGATTATTGTTGCAGCATGAGTAATGTGTATGTTTTTATTACGTAAAATTTAAATAACAATAACTGTAATCAAAAGGGTGTTTTTATATTATATTATATATTAAATTATATTTTTTAATCAAATAGTTTTTCCTTTAATTACTACATTAAACATTTTTTCGTTTGTCAGTACTGTTTTTAGCTTGAACAATAGATTATTTTTATTCATTTATGTGTGGGACGAGTCGCCGGCAGAAAAATATTTAAAAAAATGTATCCCGCGGGATCAGTCGCTGGAACCCTCAAAAATACAGTATCGATAAATCTTTCTTGTGACTTTTGTCACATCTCTAACATCAGAACGTAAGTACGTATACTGTCAAAGCGAACGCAAGTTATTTATTTCACTAAATAGAATGGTTTAAATGATACTATACGTCCTCGACGTATTTAGAACTAAGATTCCTTTATTCCGGACAGCCTATGAAATGTATTCCCTGCACAATAATTTCAGTATGCTAGTCGATAACTCACCTGTGGAAAGATATCCTTTGATTATGTTCACCGTTAGCCACACACGACATGGTTCATGCAGATAAGTAAACAACAAAATTATTCCTGATATAAACTTTAATTAGAGCTGCTAGCTAACCAATGGGTTACAAGAGTGACTAAAAAGTTATCTCTTTGACGTTCAGGATGGTAGCGTTTGTCTATGTTTGTTTCTTTTTATTTCATACTAACTAAAGAATTGACAGTTTCTTTTTCGTCGTAAATGTGTTATCCCTTTTAATTACAAACTCTCTGGATGTTTCAATTTAATGGGTTGTCAGAACTGGAAAAATACTCACGAGTCCGACTACGCATAAACAATATTAAAATGAGAGTTTCCTGACAGGTGGCCCGTGACGCCATTTACTCGTAACATAAAAACAACACTGAAAATGTCAACACAATATCAATAAAGCTAATGGCAAAGCTTTAGACTTTGAAGCACATATTAATTGAATAATAAACGACTGCTTTGATCAAAAGTTCTAATAGTCAATAACTCAAATATATTGAAAAGAGCCAATTAATTGAATTTATCAACAACTTAGGAATTGATGTCGGTTAGACGGTGCCAAAAGGAAATTAATCAAATTGAATCAAAGGCACAGACGTCCGTAATGTTTCACACACTTTTTCTGTGAAATTTTCTAAAATGTCTGTGGTGATGACTCAGGCGAGAAGAACTTCCTGAATACCATAATGATCATCGTCATAAGCGAAAGACGACAACTATTGGACTTAGGCTACTCCCAAAAGTCACCACACCTATTCTGACCACCGATCCTGCGGTCATAGACAGTTATATTCTATTTTTACCCCACTGCCGAAGGAGGTTAATGTGTTTATCAGTCTATGTATGTATGTTTGTTAATATGTGGCGTTCCAGAGACCAAACGCGTTGGCCGATTTTGAAGATTCTTACGTCAATCGATTCGTCTTAACCCTGCGAGTGTCACTGGCTACGTTACAATTGTAAAATAGAAAAATGGCCATTTTGGGGGAGCCCAATTTTTTTTTCTTCCATACCCATCGTGCGGGGTATCTAAATAAAGGGTTTTAAGAGGTGATTTCAAAACTATGTAACACTTTTATGTTTAAATGTAACGAAATCTAGAAAAACTAGAAAATGCCGCTGAATGGCGAATTGTATAGAGTTGCAAAACCACAATATTTTAATTTTATCATGCTCCTAAAAATTTATTAATAAACTAGATCCGGTCCTGGAAAATGCCTCTGAATGTCGAATTGTATAGAGTTGCAAAACCACAATATTTTAATTTTATCATACTCCTAAAAATTTATTAATAAAAATTAAAAACGTTAAAGACTCGAAAACGTAGCGAGCCAAACTCCCATTCATTTCCGATTAATAAAACTCTAAAAAACAAAACAAAAATATAAAGTGACCCTTATTCACATGGTCGCTTTTCTTTGACAAGCAAAAGTGACCCTTATTCTTATTAGCATAAGGTCCACATTGATCACCATTGTCACAGAAACAGCTCAGAGAGACTGATAAAAGGAAAAATTTTGACGACAAACAAACATTTTAAAACCCTCATATCTCAGAAACGGTTGGAGTTAGCGCATTTCTGACAAAAATTTGCGCCCCTGCCCGCTACTTCATCCAGGAGAACAAGATAGGATTTTCCCCCCCCTTAACCGTTAACCTCCCTCCGCAAAAAGAAAAACGCCATCTTGCGGTGAGAGGAGTCCGTGTTCCCGTCGAGCCTGTCGCGACACCCAAGTCAAAGTATCACCGCTGTGCCGGTCGGACGCTCAAGGCCCGCGATAGAAGCTATGCAATAGCTTAAAAATACTAAAAAGTTATAAATAAAAAAAGTTAATTAAAAGAACCGGACTGCTTAAAAAGCGAACTAAAAAGACGTAAACTAGAAGAAAATCATGCTGTGCAGTCGGAGGACACGGTTTTGGTCAGCCAGCTCGCGAATATGTATCCTCCGACTTCACAGCATGATTTCTTTTCGTTTGATTCTTGTAGATTTTTTGATTCTTGTATTAACTTTTTCCCAATGTCAAAATGATTTCAGAATGAGCACGCGTCATTTCGTTAGCGCATATCAATCTCTTACTTTTTGCCTTTTAGACAAGTGAATTTCACTTTTTTAGATAGATGCTCTGTGCTCCTCATATCCAGTAGACGCCCACCTACTATCCACTTGTTCAGTAAAATTATTAGGAAGTAATAATCTTATATTAGTTTAATAAGAAGCGTTTGAAGGAAAAGAATTTCCCGACAAGCATTCCTGTCATTTTAACATCAAACTTAAAAGTAATTAAATCCACATTGTGACGATCCGAACACTATCTAGACATTGACTCTTACTAGGAATTCAGATCTCACAAAAGACTTCCTTGAATTTTCACGAATTCCTTGAAAACACTACTCAGTAAAAAGCGTTTTTAAAGCTCTCCATTTGGTTTTATATAGATAAGAAACATACATTCCTACTTCCCAGTAAACCAAACTACGAGTTTCATCCTACTAATATCCTACTTTTTCCTAATAAAAGCAGATAGATAGGAAAGGGGTACATATTAGAATATCGAATATTAAAATACCTACGGTTAAAATGTGACATTTTATCCGTAGGTATTTTAATCTTCGATATATGTACCCTAGGAAAGTGATAATTGACATTTTTACTAACAAGGAAATTAAGCACTCTTCCTCTCTTCTAAATACTGTCTGTATCTAGAATGTTGCTGCACCCGTCCGTTTTTAGCCGTTTAATATTACAAATGTGAAAGTATATAAATGAATGTAAATCAAACACGCTTCAACGGCTGACAGAGTTGTTTGAACAAGGGTAGACCAGTGCCTGTATTAAGAGTACTTTACACTTTTTATACATACGTTTTATATATTCTATAGGCTTGCGTTTGACCACTATCTCGCCTGATGGTAAGCCATGATGTGGTCTACGGCTAAGCACGCTTGCCTAGAAGAAACCTATTCACTCTTGACTTAAAGACCACAAGGTTGGTAGCTATCAGGGAACAAAGACTCTGGAAGGGAATTCCACTCATTAGCTGTGCGCACAATGAAAATATTAGCAAAACGCTTTGTGCGTATGGAAGGGATGTCCACCATGCACCGATGGCACATGGCCGTACGTCTTGTAGTCCGATGATGGATAGGGCTAGGCGGAATCAAATTGATCCGTCACACACTCCCCGAAATGTAACCGATAAAAAACCGACAGGCTGACAGCTCGGTGTCAATGTTCGAGGCTCTGAAGCTTTGACGCGACCAGTGCATCGTTTCCAATAAGCCTCTTGGCCCGTCTATCAAGCGACTCAAGTACATCAAACTGGTATTTGGCAAATCCATCCCAGAGGTGTGAGCAATACTCCATGCATGACCGAACTTGCGCTTTATACAAGTTGAGCAGCTGTTCAGGCGTGAAGTACCGTCTCACTTTGCAAGAATCCCCAACTTGTTTGCAGCTAACTAAGCTTTCGCCTCAATGAATGGACCGAAGTTGAGGGTCAATGTTAACGTAACACCAAGAAGTTCAAGATGGTCCATTAAAGGCTCGGTTACAGCACGGAACTATGGAGCTGGGTGGAATGGGTTCTTTTTAGCGGAAGAAAGACACGCCTGGGTCTTAGCAGCATTGAAACTGACTAGATTGCGATCACCACATTCGGAGACCGCTTTCAAGGACAGGTTCAAGCGCTAACCATGACCTCCCGGAGAGACCGAATCTGAGGCCCAGCTGCCCGTGCACTGGACACGTATCTCTCTGCAACAATGTTGTCATCTGCGTACTCAAAGGTTCCGGGTTTAAGCAGATCATTAATGTGCAGCAAGAATAATATTGCCAAGAGCACTGACCCCTGATGGACTCCGGCGTTGATATCTAACTGACCGGACGAGCAGCCGTCGATAACCACTCGGATGGATCGATCCCTCAGGAAGTCCGCAATCCAATCGCACAGACCACTAGGCAGACCGAAGGAAGGAAGCTTACCTATGAGGCTTTCGTGCCAGACCCTGTCGAAAGCCTTCGAGATGTCGAGCGAGACGGCTAGCGCTTCCCCGTGTCTCTCGATGGCCTCACTCCAGATGTGAATGGCATATGCTAGAATATCTCCAGTGGACCGGTTTCGGCGGAAGCCGTATTCCGTTCCCAAGGGATAGTACCTAACTTTCCACGGGAGAACCCGTTGACATTAGCTTTTTTTGGGTTTGCTCTTGACTCTAGTCTAGGTCAAAGGTGACAGAGACAGAGTCGACGATGGAGGTAGCTTACCCGGAAGAAGCCTGTTCACTCTAACTTTGAAGAGATTCGGGTCGAATGCGTTCGGAAACACAGACGCGGGTAGTGAGCTCCTCTCATTCGCTGTGCGCATTGTAAAGGATGTTTGGAAGCGCTTGGTGTAGCTTGCTAAAAATCATTTGGATATTCGTTTGTTACTCCATCACGGGTTAGCCGCAAAACGGATTTGAATGAAAACTGGCACACTAATCGTGCATAACCTGGATTAAAATATAGGATACTTTTTCTTCAGGTGTAAATCAAGTTCTCAATGGGAACCGCAAGCAAAAAAAAAGGATAATGTAATCCAGACCGACCTGCTTTCACTTGATTAAACAATGAGTTTTGTAGGTTCTGACACCATTAAAATAAATCAAGATATATTTTATATGTTACAAATGAAGAAAGAATCGCCAAATACCAATACATTGCCTGATTTCCTCAGGGCAAATGTCAATTTCATTTTTATAACTCAAATTTACAACCAAACATAAGAATCTGAAGTAAAGAAGCTTTGAGATGCTTAAAAGAAACCCGAAAACAATTCGTTCACCTCCTCTCTATTTTCAGTTAAGGCACACTTTTTTCAGTTAAATGTATATGCGGTCCATTTCGATTTTTATCGTCTTTCTCGATAATTCGACTAGGAATCTTCACGTTACCGACGTCTTCGCCTTAAATAACACGAGGTGAGATGGTGGTCCCCATTATGCCATCGTGGTGATGATAGTGGAAACGCGAACCTTTCATGACTTCAAAATTTTTATATTTGATAAATTCGCGTTTGGTCATTATCTCACCCGATTCTGAAGCGATGAATCGGTTGACGATTGTGTACGCTTACAGCATTCTCTAGATAATTTAAAACTTTTGGTGCCTAACTCATCGTTGTTGACACCCTTATACCAATTTACATAGGGTTGGCTCAACGTGTCGCCTTCTTCTATAACTCTCTATTAGTGGATATCACATTAAATACTTCCTTACTACTTACATTCTTATTCAAAAACTACCTCATGGCATATGTTCCTCATTTCGCCATATCACATTCCCATACAATCGATTTTCACTCAACTTTTTTGGTGACTGGTGCAACTTTAATCATTAAAAAAATACTCTCTCCATCTCTCTCGCTGCCTTTTTAGTCTCGCACGGGGTTTCTGGTTTTTAATATTATTTAACGTTTTTTTTGTTTATTCGTGTCTACATAAATAAATATTTTTTCTTCTTTTTTACCTACATCGAATATGTAAATGAGAAGGAGGTTGTTCTGTACTGTAAAGTAGATACAAAAACGCTGACGTCAGTAACCAGTCAAGGGTTCGTTCTGTTTTCATTATGAATTAATTTCTATGTTACGATGCTGCTTCACCGAGCTAATGTTTTGTTTAATCAGAGTTCCAACGAAACTCGGCCTAGTTAATATTGTGGAATAATATCGCTTTGATTTTCGTTATCTCTGCCATTTTCGAGAGAAACTTTTGAATTTAGTATTAATATTTAAATATATTTAGAGTTGGGGTGAGTTCAAGTGAAAAGATTGATCCGAATTTAGACTTGTCTTCCATGACGCGTATAATTGACGGAGGAGGCAAAATAAATTGCCTCCAAATGGCAGTCCCGTTAGAAAAAAATATATTTTGTAAAGATTGTGGCTTTGTAGGTTATATTTTCTGTTCTTTCTTCTTGTATCTTTATTGTAAGTGTGTTTATTATTTGCTAAATAAATGAATAGTTACCTATAGAATTTTTCTAAACAACAATGTCTACAATATACTTTTACAAATCTTACCCATGCGAAGTTACGTTATCTACAAAACTAAACTCTTTCTTTCTCAAGGCAACTAATTCACGTTATATTTACGACTAGAGTAATCCCAACAGCGAACGAATGCATTTTTGTCACATTCAATCGGATCGGTTGTGAATAGATTCTGTAAAAATCCGTTGAATTGAAATTCAGAGTTTTTATCTATACTATTTTATCTACATTAGGTAGTTTTCACATCTTCATTTGTCTAAACGAATAGTGATCGTTAGTAATAGAGATGTTACGAAAGTTCGATTCCAATTCCAAAAGTCGGAACTTACGATTGTTTTTAAACCTCCGATTTCGATTCCGAAACTTTTAAATCGGAGCTTTTTAATCGGAGGTCGATGCGGTGCAGGCTGGCGGCGGCGGCAGGCGGCTGCAGTCAACGCATATTGAGCAGCGATGATGATTATGATAATAATACCACATCTGACGAACATGCAGTTTTGGACAACTATCTTATATGGAAGGGTTTACTTAATGATTACAATAGAGAAAAATGTATTCCTATCAGTGACGATCCCTTATTATGGTGGAAAGTAAATACTATATTCAAAACCCTGAACTCGGTTGCGCGTCAATATTTGTCGTGTCTTGGTGGACTCAGTAGCAACCGAACAACTTTTTAGTAGTGCTGGCTTAATCTATGACCCGTTGAGAAATAGACTAGAAGGAGGTAAAGCTGCGAATCATTTATTCATTAAGTATAACTTAATTCTTTTGGAGTCTCTGATTTGATTTAGTTAACTACTACAAACATTTTTAATAGATCCGCTACTATTAATACTGATTACGCTTTTGGAAAACTTATTTGTTTTTTTCAAAGTTAAGTTGTTTTAAAGCTTAAATTAAAAATGCTGATTAACAATGTATGTATTATTTTATTTTATTAATGCTACTTTCTTTTAACACATATTTCTTCATCCTGCACCTCCGATTTCGATTTTGGTTCCAGTTCTGATTCCGAAAACCAAATTTAAAACCTCCGAAACCGAGTTCGGTTTTGATATCATCACTTCCGTAACATCCCTAGTTATTAAAATGAGCGTCGTTTTGTGTTCGATGAATTCGGCTCCCAAATCAAGCTAAGTGGAATTTTGTTTTTCCACTAAGTATTTTTCAGCCCAGAGCTTGTATTCGAGCACTCTTATCCCCACTGGATTTACTGGCTTTTTCCACTGGACAGCAAAGGCCTAATTACTCTCTTTCACTATCTCCTACATTTGAGATCAGTTTTTATCGAAGGAGTCCATCTCATCGCACCATCTCCGTCTATTTTATTACACCTCTAATCAAATCAAATCATTTTTTTTATTTCACATAGGCCTACATGGGCACTTATAAAACATCGACAAGAAGTGCACGGTTCGGGTTGGTCATTTCCTATGCAGAGGAACCGGCAAGAAACTCCACGATTAATCTTTTAAAAAATGGTTTGGTTTTACAATATTTCCATGTTACAGCATTGGTACTTAGATATGGGGGGACAACGTAGGCCCAACAATAAGTCGTAAGAAATAAAATAAAAAGATTATATAAACAAAAGAAAAAGAAAAGAAAGTACAACGAGATAAAAAGTTAACAAGTGTTAACAAGCATCTAGAAATCTAGAAGGCCTACAATGTTTACACATTCACAAAACAATCGGTAAAAGATAAAAGGCGGTGAGATAATTACTTCCTAGTTTAAAATCGTATATCTTCTGTCGGATTTAGAATAAGCTCTTAGAACTAAAACAAACACTGGGAGGCTGAAGAATTCTAAATAGCCCAATCAACGAGGCATAAGTAACCCGAAAAATTCTCCTGCCTGTGAGAGTAGGTAGTGTGATAAAGTAAGACCTACAGATTACAGATATCAAATTATCCAACAGATTTTGATAAGAGAAGTTAGGTATTTTTACCTAAACTTGAAAATTGCTTATAACTCTCTGTGAAAAATTCCTCAGGCTGAAATACTTTCTGTATACGTACGAGTGTATTAGTTAGAATAGGCATGTATAGGCATCCAACATTTTTTCGATTTGGGAGACACTCCAAATTTAAATTTTAGCATTTTACGCTATAACTTCTACTGAAAAATTGGTCTGCTACTTTTTATTTTTTAATATTGTTTTATTTCGTTAAATAAACAGATTTGATAAGTTATCCAAAAGATTTTCCTGTATTTGCCTTTTTTTTAGATTTTTGCTTAATTACGTAATGTGAAAAATATCTCCGTGCATTTTCATACCTTTATTAGTCATATGATTTTATATTAAATAAGAATTATCAATTATCCAACAAATTTTCGAACGTTCATTATATTTGTTAGGATAGTTCGCTGATTTATGCTAGAGCGTAAGGGTTGACCTTCACTTGACCGCTCGGAGCTGCTTTGCCGCGCATTACTTTTGGAGTATTGTAGGCGGGTTTTGTAGCCACCGTTATTATTGCAAATATTTTTTTATCTCTATATGCAAACTTATGTGAAGTCATCCAGTTACCACAAACTTTCTCATTGGATTTTGAACTAAACCATCAAGATTTGAAGGTTTAAAATCATTTGGAGAATTTTTTCAGTTTTGTATAACCCAATGTGCTGTTGACTGTAAAACGGCGTTTAGAAATTCATTTTATCTTTCTAAAGACTATTTATTACTTATATGGATTTAAAATAAACGGTTGATACCTCCTTAAGGATTATGTAAACTATGCAAAAAAATGGTCGAAAAGTATGTTTAGAAAGACACCTGTTGAGGCGTTAACGAGTAAGATAAAAGAAGATTATTATTATGTCCTTTATTTAATGTTCTTTTCTTATCGTCTTCATTTATTTTTATTTATATAAAATAAATTTATAAAAAGACAAAAAATAGAGCCCACCGGTATCGGGAACAGGGTCTAAGCATGAAGTCCAAGTCTTGTGTGCACTAGGTAAGTGCCCCCAAGGACAATCCCCGGTTGGTGCAGGACTATTGTTAAATATGAAGACAAATATATTGGGCTATGGGTTTTGGAAGGTTTATTGGATCGATTGTCTAAAACTATAGAATTACTATTAGCCCCTGCCTGACCACTGTTGAACTACACGACTAAAAAAGATAAAATGGCAGGGGTGACTTACACACTCAAATAATGTGTTACCATAGCGGATCTCCACTCAAGCCAGCCAATTAAGGCACGAGGTGATGGACTTTGCCCGCAACTTATGGAAGTGTCAAACCTTACAGGACACGTGAAATGTCGAAAATCATATATAAATGATGCCATGATCAAGGCGTTTAAAAGGAAGAAGACATTATTCATGAACGCTACAGTGTCAGAACCACCGGCAGCGAGCATCCCGCCTCTCGAATTCGATTTCCAGTCAAAATGTCTAATAATAATACAACTGTAAAAACAACAAAAACTAATAAAAAACTAAACTATTAATTTATACAACTCTACGCACCTTCCTAATTTCGTGTATGGGGCAATAGAGCACGGTCCTTCGCTATCCAGGATGTCTAAATATCCAGAGGAATATGCATAACATGTAAGGATCGACGAGGTATATTCCAGGGTGCTAGTTTGAGTCCACTTTGGTTTTGCTTAGCCCTGAATCCTATAAGCATGCTGGAGAATTCAGGGCTGAAGAGAGGTGGTCAGGTTATATCTCACTTCCTTTACATGGATGACCTGAAGCTCTTTGCCCCCAGCAATCTTCAGCGGATATCTCTATCTCTACTGAAGGTAACTGAAACTTTTAGTAGCGCCATCAGGATGGAGTTTGGTGTGGATAAATGTACGGTCATGCATGTAAAGCGAGGGGAAATTATGGAATCGCGGATTACGTAAAACAAGAGGTCCCTGTCCCCAAACGAATTCTATAATTATTTGGGTATGTCTGACATGAAGCAATCGTAGAAGGAACGCTTCTTTGTCGGCCTGAAGAAGGTATTCAATAGCCTTTCGGGCGGAAACATGGTGCTCGCCCTAAACGATTCCGAGAACGTAGCGTTCCTTCAACGATTGCTTCATGTCAGTAGTGTTGATACCTAACGCTTCCGACATACTCAAATACATATATTATGCATTGATGTACTCTTTCGGCATACTCAAATTAACTCAAACGGCACTTGACGCCCTGGATAGGCGGGTCCGTACACTGCTGACTGCATATCAAATGCACCACCCACGATCGTCGGTCATAAGATTGTATATCCCTCGGAAGTGTGGAGGCCGAGGCTTTTTAAATACCAAAAACCTCCACAACCGCGAGATAAGCAAACTGAAAGAATATTTTCTACACGCCGACGTGGATATGTATGAAGTAGAAGTGGACAAGGGACTCGGCCCGCTCTCCTTGGCTAATGAGAACTGGAGCAAGCCTGTAGTGCTTGACAATAACGACCGCAGGGAGGTATGGCAGAGTAAGGAGCTTCACGGACGCTTTTTCCGGGAACTACATGGGTTCGATGTAGACCAATCGGCGTCCGTAGCCCGGCTGCGTTTCGGTACCTACTACAGGTATATACCCGACCCAGTGTTCCAAAATGGCAATGTCACTTTGTATTGGGATCGGTTTATCATCACTGACAGGGCTATTGTTGCCAATAAGCCTGACATAGTGGTGATAGACCGACTAGAGCGTCGCGCAATGATTGTTGACATAGCGGTCCCTCATGTCGACAACCTGTTGAAGGCTGAGGGAGATAAGAAAACTAAGTATCTTGATCTGGCTCGCGAGGTTGTCGACATGTGGGATGTGAATACAGCAGTAATTGTGCCGATAGTCGTGAGAGCCTATGGCATAATAGCCAAGAGCCTCGACGAACACCTGGGAGAAGTCTTGTTCCTCACCACTCTCTTGCCTTAATTGGCTGGCTTGATTGGAGATCCGCTATCCGCTATGGTAGCCCATTAATTGAGTGTGCATGTCACCCCTGCCATTTTATAGTCGTGTAGTTCAACAGTGGTCAGGCAGGGGCTAATAGTAATTCTAAAGTTTTAGGTAAACCTTCCAAAACCCATAGCCCAAAAGGACGCTATTACATTTTTCTACAAATAACACTGCTTTTCAGGTACAATTTTAATGTATATGCAATCACAGATATGAAGATATCATGCTCTTAATTTAAAGATAATATATTCAGCTCCTGATTGGCATCAGAAAAATTGTATGATATCATACAAAATTTTTGCACAAATACGTTTTGCCCATCACAATAATCGCAAAAATATTAAAAAAGTAGGGTCCGAATAGGTCCCAATTTAGGTAAATTTACAGCATTTTTTGTACTTCAAAATTAGAAGAAATTGCGGTATATATAGTCCTTTACAGGTTCAGCTAATTATTTTTTACCTAAATCATTATAGAGAGATGTTAATTACAAAAAATACAAGATGGCGCCGACGAAAATTTGACATCTTTTCGACATGGGTGTCATTTTCATGGTTTTTGGTGTCGCTTATATCTAATATGGGGTCAAACCAAAATACAAGATGGCCCCGACGAAAATTTTACTTCTTTTCGTCATGGGTGTCATTTTCATGGACTTTGGGTAGTATGTCATTAGCTGCTGCTCATTATGTATAAATTTCAGATAATAATATTTTATATGTTCCATGTAAAGCAATTTAAAAATTCAAGTCATTTTTAATCCTTGTGACCAAATATTATTTCGTTTTAGGTATCTACTTATTTCACGTTCCTAACGTTTTTTTTTAATACCTATACTTATTACAACAAAGTCAAAACTAATTTTCTTTTCGGAAGTCGGTGTCGGTACCTATTGTTTTTTGGTTTTTCAACACAAGAAAGTTATTATTTTACTCTTTTTAGTTTTTGTTGGTACCCCACAGTAGGTATACTAAATACATCTGTTTACCCCTAAAACCATATAAGCGTGATTTTATATTATGGTATGGTAAAACAAAACATAAACATACGATCACACTAATAATCGCAGGTCATTTGCTATTTGTTATTGAAGAGTTCCTTTGTCTATCTCCGAAGATCTTTATCAGATTCTAATATATTACACAATAAAACCTTCCCTGAAAAGACATACATTTATCGACGAAAACCCGATCAGTATCGGAACAGTAGTTTTCAAGAAAATCGCGGATACATACGGGTCGAATGGATAGAGCACCTCCTTTTTTTGAAGTCAGTTGTAAATAATAACCTACTTTTTACGACGACGGTTTGTAAAAGTTACCAAATGCATTTTCAATGTGCCTACTAACCTTTCTGAATCAACTTCAATAAAATTAAAAAATAATATCAAGGACCAATATTATTTCAGTGATGTATAAAATCGAGCGCTTAGTAGTTTCAATGAGTGCGTGCGCGTAATGTTGCTGTGTGAGACTAGATACCTGAATTTGACTTCGTCGAAAATGTGCACCAACCGGGGACCTTGGGGGGCACTTACCTAGTGCATACAAGACTTGGACTTCATGCTTAGACCCTGTTCCGATACCAGTGTCATATCGTCTACATTTATTTTATATAAATAAAAATAAATGTAGACGATAAGAAAAGAACATTACATAAGGGACATAATAATAATCTTCTTTTATCTTACTCGATATCGCCTCAACAGGTGTCTTTCTAAACATACTTTTTGACCATTTTTTCGCATAGTTTACAAAGTCCTTAAGGAGGTATCAAACGTTTATTTTAAATCCGTATAAGTAATAAATATTCTTTAGAAATATAAAGCGAATTTCTAAACGCCTTTTTACAGTCAACAGCACATCAGGTTGTACAAAACTGAAAAAATTCTCCAAATGATTTTGAACCATCAAATCTTGATGGTTAAGTTCAAAATCGAATGAGAAAGTTTGACAGTTTGTCGTAATTAGATGACTTCACATAAGTAGTGCATATTAAGATAAAAAAATATTTGTAATAATTACGGTGGCCACAAAACCCGCCTACAATACTCCAAAAGTAATGCGCGGCAAAGCAGCTCCAAGCGGTCAAGTGAAGGTCAACCCTTACGCTCTAGCATAAATCAGCGAACTATCCTAACAAATATAATGAACGTTCGAAAATTTGTTGGATAATTGATAATTCTTATTTAATATAAAATCATATGACTAATAAAGGTATGAAAATGCACGGAGATATTTTTCACATTACATAATTAAGCAAAAATCTAAAAAAATGGTTAAAAAAGGAAAATCTTTTGGATTATTAAACAAAGCTATGTATTTAAGGAAATAAAAACATATTAAAAAATAACAATTAGCAGATCAATTTTTCAGTAGAAGTTATAGCGCAAAATGTTAAAAGTTAAATTTGGGGTATCACCAAAATCGAAAAAATGTTGGATACCTTTACATACTTATTCTAACTAGTACATACATACGTATACAGAAAGTATTTCAGTCTGAGGAAATATTCACAGAGCCTTATAAGCAATTTTCATGTTTAGGTAAAAATACCTAACTTCTCGTAACATAATTTGTTGGATTATTTTACATCTGTAATCTGTATTACCTAATTTCATCACATGCCAAATTTCATAGGCGGGAGAATTTTTCGGAAGTCTCCATACAACAAATATCCTCGTTGACTGGACTAAAACTGTTTATTGGCATTCGGCTTAGCTCGGCAATGCTTCATTGAGCGCGTGTTATTTATGTATGTAGGTATATGATTTTATTTATACACCTGGGGATTTATTGTTTTATATATTGCATTGCAATCTTCTTTTTGTGCTTTATTCATTTTAGTTTTGTCACCAGTAATACTACACTAGTGTTTTTTTTATTGTTAGCCAATCCCTCGCAGATTATAAATGCTGAAAATTAATGTATGTTTGTAGATCAATCACGCATCAAGAACTTAACGGATTTGGATAAATTTGAACCACTTCTAGATTAGAACATACATAGCCTACTTTTATCCCGTTAGTAAGTTCCGTGGTATATTTTTTGACAATCCTGATGTAACGCTTCTTACTGGTTTGCCTACCTACTAGGTAGCTAGAGGGTTGTAAAGGAAAAAACCAACTGAAGGTTAACAAATTTTATTAGACCTCAGGGTAGGGTTGTAACTCGCGGTCCGAAGTACGTTGCGTAGCCACAAGACAGTGTACCACTGGCCTTAGCGTTAGAGGCTTCCGGCGATGTGCAGGTGCAGTACAGTTTCCATGTGCACTCGGGGGTAGGTCGCGGGAAGCTGTGGTGCAGAGTAGATGGGTAGATAGACGAGTAGCTCAGCGACACGGAGTAGGCAGTTAACAGTGCGTTGGAGTAGGCCAACACACGCGCTTGGTAGTGGCGTGAAACCGATCTGAAGCCGGGGTAGGAACCCTGGAATTCATTTCCAGACGTCTTAGGAAAAGTCCACATTCCCTGTTTGACTGCGACATCCCGTCCTCAATGCAAAAGCGCAATGATAACTAACAGCATGAAATAGTGATCTATGATGAGGCAGTCAAACAGTGATAATAATACAATAGTAATGTAGGTAGGAATGGTATGAATGTATGAATGTAGGTAGGTTTAGCGCTAATTGTTACTAATAAATTGGACTAATTAGTACTTGTAGTTTGAAGGCAGAGAATAGTTGTTATAATTTACTATTTTATCGAAACACCAACAATAGAAAGAGTGGTTCAGCCATGTTGACGCACATCAACTTTGTTTACGTTCTAGTAAAATTTTATAACAATAGGAATATTCTAGTAAGTTGATAGCATACTATTATAAAACCGGTAAATGTCTATACAGTTCTTACATAGCCATAGGTGATTATAAAATGTAACATTCATCAATATTTTTAATGAGAAAATATGATGTGGGTAGTTGTGTGGGTTTATGAATGTGATTTAAAAGATGATCAATATGTGACCCAACCAACTACGATGAGAAACAATAAAAGCAAAACAGTTTAATTACAAGACAGCTGAGTATTTTGGCCGTTAGGTACAAAGTACAAGGCTACTCACCAATATCACCACTAAACATAACACAGAATAAGATTGAACACTCACCCAACACTTTGGGGTAAACTTCGCGTACTTATAAGAAGGAAGAGTGCCAATTAAAGTAAACTGTTGGCTTAGTTCTATTTTAAAATAATTATTTTGCATGGATAAAAATGT
The DNA here is from genome assembly GCA_964057195.1 of Orthosia cruda. Lineage (NCBI taxonomy): Eukaryota > Metazoa > Arthropoda > Insecta > Lepidoptera > Noctuidae > Orthosia > Orthosia cruda. The sequence goes on along the minus strand of OZ059830.1, from coordinate 8,718,147 downwards.
GAGTGGAATGACAGTGCAACTTGTCTGCTCGCTCACCGTCGATGCAATCCAAATCCTATCCTCGTTCAAGAACTTTAGTTCCGGGCGGCTCGCACCAACTTCACCTCGCTGCGTTCGGATACTTAGTTTGCGTTGATAGATAATTAACTGTAGGGATTTTATTATAGTTAAGATATTATTAATTACATGTATAAATAGGATTAGATTTATTTTATAAGTATTTAATAGTGAATTTAAGGTTGATTTTATTTGTAATTTGATTATTTTGTGTTATTAGTTTAAATTAGAAGAAGTTAAATTAAGTAAGGAAAGATTGTAACGAAACCGTTACACTGAAAACTTTGGAAGGCCTCCAACTAGGTGTAGCGACGACCTGGTTAAGGCTGCGGGATTATTATGATGATGTAAGTGAATACACTAGCAACTTAGTCCCAAATATTTTTCAAGATATATAATAAGTTTATTTTGGTTTGGGGGGACTTGCCGTAATCGCCACGCTTGGCAGGCGGGTTAGCGTTCGCAGTTTGTTGTTAAAGTGCACAGAGAACGCTGCTGCCCATACTCCCTTACTCGCCTCTTACAACAACCACGGGAAGATATGGGATGGTGAAATTCCTTAAGTCCGACACCATACGGTACTATTTGACCTGGTGAAGGTTGCGGGGATCCACTGGATGCGAGACGCACGGGACCGGTCAATGTGGCGACGCTTGGGGGAGGCCTATGTCCAGCAGTGGACGTATTTCGGCTGATGATGATTTGTTTATTACTCACCAGATTTTTTTAAACATCTATGTTTATTTCCAAATACCTGCAATCTTATGGTTATTTTACACGTATAGCATTATTTTGTACATTAATCTATTAATAAGTACTATTTATTTCATACCCGGGTCTATTTCCTAAACAAATCTGTGCCAATACTGCTAACATTGAAGTTGTAAGTTCTGGCAATGGGCAAACAATCGCAGTCTCTCAGTAAAAATAGTTGGTATTCTAGCTAAAATTATAGAGTTTGAAATAGATTGCTTCAGCCGAGTGGGTGTGGATAGATTTATCTGCGGATTGTCGATAGCTGTAACTTACGTACGCAGGTACTACGGACGTAAATGATTACACTTTCATACATTTTAACGTTGTTTCTCAGATATTCTTGTACGTGGCGGATTTCATGATTAATGGGTTTATTTTTTTTGGATTAAGCGTGGAACTGATTTATGAATAAAGTTGTGAAATTAATTTACTGAAGATTTGAAATGATTTTGTCTTTAAACTTTTATGCATGCTTAAATATTCGAATTTCAATTCTTGCAAAAGTTTGCGTTAATTTTTCCAATGGTAACAATAAATCATCTATTTGGTATACATTAACGTGCGCAAAATCAGTCAATTTGTGGGGAACCACTAATTACTTTGGGTTGGTCCCTCAGTAAAAGCTCTTTATTAACTAAGTAGGTATTCGCACATTGACACCCTGAAAAATTGCCAATAAATTATATGTCATAAAATTTAATGTGTACTATACCTATACTGTAATTTTTAATTTGGTTGACTAAACTTACAACTGCCAATTACCTTATTTTTTTTTTAATGTTGCAAGCACGGAGCATAGTGTTGTAGGTAAGGCTCAATCATAAGTGACTCACTGACTCGATGTGACATGACTCCTCAATTTAATTTACTAATTGCTGTAAATAAATGTTTTCCTAATATAAACGTAATATATTTAAGTATAACAGTATTCATACACATAGTACATAAACTTTGATTGTGTTATATAATCAATAAATTAGTAGAAACTAAATAAGGGCCGCTAGTTTCTTAACAAATATTTTTTTTGCCGTGAAATAGTTCCATTTCCGATCTACTTCGATTTTCGATCAACTTTCGATCATTCAGAATAGTCAGGATACGACACTATTTTTATGTAACGATAAATTGAAAACCCCCCAAATGTCAGTTTATCAATTAGTTCAATTTTCGATCAACTTTCGATCATTCAGAATAGTCAGGATACGACACTATTTTTATGTAACGACTAGAGGATACCTCGCGGTTTCACCCACGTAGTTCCCGTTCCCGTGGGAATACAAGAATAAAAAGTAGCCTATGTCACCCGGGGATAGAGTAGCTTACCAACGGTGAAAGAATTTTTGAAATCGGTCCAGTACTTTTGGAGCCTATTCGGTACAAACAAACAAACAAAAAAATCTTTCCTCTTTATAATATTGGTATAGATAAATTGAAAACCCCTCAAATGTCAGTTTTTAAATTAAAAATCAGAGTATACAGACTATAATCTCTCACACTCAGACTATTACGGCTATTCAAAGAACATTTAATCACACAACAGAAAATTTTGTACTAGCCACTTGACTGGACTGAACCCCGGCGTGACCTTTGACAGAAAAACAAAAGACGATGCGAACAAAAAAGGCTTGAACGACTAGAACGTAATGCATAAGATTTATATTACATACTAGAGGACGCCTCGCGGTTTCACCCGCGTAGTTCCCGTTCCCGTAGGAATACAGGGATAAAAAGTAGTCTATGTCACCCGGGGATAGAGTAGCTTCCCAACGGTGAAAGAATTTTTGAAATCGGTCCAGTAGTTTTGGAGCCTATTCGGTACAAACAAACAAAAAAATCTTTTCTCTTTATAATATTGGTATAGATTAGATTTTATTTATATACACGCTAAAACGGCTGAACGGATCTAGATAAAATTTGACACAGAGATAGATTATAGTCTGGAATAACACATAGGCTTCATTTTTCATACACTTTTTATCCTGGTATAATGTTCCCTTGGGAATAAAAAAAAACACTTTCCAAGCGAGCGAAGCCGCTGGCAGAAGCTAATAACACTATATATTTGAAATAATCTCTGTGCACCTTCCATACATCTGGCTTTCATTAAATCTTTATTACCACATCGTGTTCTGATTGTGATACTGAAGATTATAATTGTGAGTAGGTACTGGAAGTCGTTTATTATCTACCCCACTTACACACCTAATTGACGATATTATAACAGTTAGGTACACAGGGCACCTAATCTCATTAATCCGACGTCATTTAATGATTATGTCATTTCCCGGCGGCGGCACACAAACAGTTAACTCAAACAACTGCCCATTAATTTGTTTATTTACTCGAACAGCGTCAATTTACACATCATTTGCACCAAGGTTGAAATAATTTCGCCATTTTGTTATTAAAATGCCCGCGGATGCGTTGTTTTGTTTGTTTATGAATTATGCGTCGAAAAGTTTGATATTTGCTTATGAATGAAAATATTATAGTTGATTTGGTACAAGGATATTTTTTGGCATTTGAATGACAAGGTTAAGGGACGCTGTTTGTAAGTAAACATTTTGTGAGATTGTATTAAAAAAGATTTGACGGAGGTCTTAGTTCCAATTTTGGCCTTACGCCAAAGACACTTGTACCAAAAAGTAGGTAAGCGGCGGCGCACCGCAGACAGAGTGGCTACTACGAACAAAGCGCTATTTTGCACGCACACATTGACATTATTATTTTACAGGGATTCTCCGTTAATATTGGACAGAGCTTAGTCGCGGCTGTCACGTGTGCTTTGTGCGAGCGTTTGTTACGTATGTCACGTCATTGACAAAGTACTGTAACAAGATTGCATTTTTGTAGATTTTCAGTTATAAATGTCATAAAAATGTATACTTATATATATATCTAAGAAAATAATAAATTATTTTAAGTCCATACACGAAATTGTACTTTGTTTTAGAAAAGGCTATGAAACTTGTTACCCTTCTAGATCTCAACTCTTCTTCGTCGAACTTCGCACCTTTTTCACATTTATGTTTTAGTCGAATTGGTGCCTTTTCACATTATTGTTAATCGCTGGATCATTATTATTAACCCATTGCTCGTGCTTGACCACAATCTTAACTGAAAGTAAGCGATGATGTGGTCGAAGGTACGTTGCTTAAGTACGCTTGCCTAGAAGTAACCTATTCACTCTTGACTTGTGTTTCCAGATTGTAGTCATCGGGAAACACAGACTCCGGCAGGATAATGTATGTTTAGATCTAATTTAACCGAAGTATTGATGTTTGTAAATTTATCTCCTTTTTAAAATTCAGAATCAATTTAGTAGCTATACCAGGGTTCCAGTGAGTCCGGCAAGTTTACGTGCAAATTTTCGAGGACGGCGGGAGTGGTCCTTCTGTAAACTTTCTATTTTTTGCTTGTAATTACAGCTTCAAACACTTGGGTATTATTTAATACAAGAAACTATATTTCTCTTCCTTTTTCAAAATGATTTTAAAAATGCAGGCATCATTTTGAAAATCCCGGGGCGAAGCCACTCAATGTCGATGAGTCCGAAACTGAAAACCATTCTAAAAACTAATTATAAAGTCGCCGACACGACAGAAAAGGAGTCAAGTACATAATATTAATAATCAATCGATCTTACCTTATCTATGATCAGTCCAAACTCCAAAGCCATAGGCAGATTATCTTAACCCCTCTTGGGAAAGCTCACCTTAAATAAGCCCAAACATTTCCAACATCTAATCATAATCAATCTTAAGTTTATGTTTCTTGTTCTTAAACATTGAATTGTTTATGAGCCCAACACAAAAGGGAATTGGCGGCTTTTATCTACAACAATAAATAAAGAGAAGAGATTGCTAAATAACAAAGTGCCATTAAAGTAACAAGTAAACATGTATTTATACAGGGTGGCCAAAAAGTCGTGGATCAAACGCAACTAGGGGTTAGATGGGGTCATCAGCTGCAAAAAATTGTTCTACGGGAGGTCCTTAACGTCAACCCCTGCAGAGTTATAATTTACATGCAGAGTTTATTTTTAAATAGCCTTAACCAAGTTTTATGGTTGGGTTAACTTTGGCCTTGCTACGAATGATCGTCCCCGAAAGATATCAAAGCCACGCATAGCCATGTGTAATATATTTTTAGAACCCCTATTAAATGCGCCAAAACTTGTAATACAGGGTATTTTTTTTCTTAGTTTTCAAAGGTTATGGTTTGAGAAAAAATGTTTTCGTTATGCTTAATAATATCTTGAGCACACCCAATAAACAACCGATTTAGCATGTCTAACGCAAGGACTCGTCAGTACCAATCTAGTAAAAATTATAAAAAGATACAGGATGTAGATTTTTTCGAATTTTAATAAGAATTAGGAAAAAAAGACAATTTAGTCATAAAAACACAAAATAAATTACGAGGGCTGCACTAAAAGTATCGGGAATGGAATATTTCCACTGTTTCTGTCATATTAAAATCTTTTTAATTGAAAACTCCTTGGTTTTAAAAATCGAATACCATTTATTTATTTAAAAAAAAATATTATCGGTCTTGTCACAAGGTTTTGTCAAACTTGTTTAGTCGTTGAGAAAATGGAATTGACTCGAGAAAATCAAGATCGTTGATTTATTATGACTTTCGAAGTGGTTTTTGTGTTAAAAAACAGTGTGTTGACCGGATGATTTCTGCATTTGGTGATGAAGCCCCATCCAAAACCACAATCCAATCGCTGGTTTGCTGAATTTCAACGTGAACGTGTCAAGCTCAGTGATGATCCCCGTCAAGGTCGTCCAAAAACTGCAGTCACCCAAGAAAACGTTGATGCTGTGCGTAAGCTGATTGAGGAAAATCGACATGTGACATACCGCGAAATTCAGGCAACTTTAGACATGGCACGAGTCAAATACAAATAATCTTGTAGGAACAATTAGGTGTAAAAAAGTTGTTTTCCCGATGGATACCGCATTCGCTCTGTGAAGAGCAAAAAGCGGCTCGCGTTACTTGGTGCGTCAGAACTCTCGAAAGATTCCACGCAGGATCCTCAAATGCTGTATACAACATCGTATTAGGTGACGAATCCTGGATATACGCGTACGAACCCGAAACAAAAAACCAGTCACGAGTTTAGGTGTTCGAAAATGAGTTAAAGCCAACAAAAATTGTTCGTTCACGGAGTGTTGCAAAAAAAATGGTGGCCACGTTTGTCTCCAAAACCGGCCATGTTGCGACTATTCCTCTTGAGGGACAAAGAACGGTTAATGCAGAATGGTATGCTAGCATTTGTTTGCCACAGGTCGTTTCTGAACTCCGTAAAGAGAAATGCAACCGCCGCATCATCCTCCATCACGACAATGCGAGTTCTCACACCGCGCACAGAACAAAAGAGATTTTAGAGCAAGAAAACATAGAATTATTAGACCATCCGCCGTACAGCCCCGACCTAAGCCCTAATGATTTCTATATTTTCCCTAAAATAAAGAATAAATTGCGTGGTTAGAGATTTTCATCACCTGAAGAATCTGTGGACGCCTACAAAACGGCCATTTTGGAGACCCCAACTTCCGAATAGAATGGTTGTTTCAATGATTGGTTCCATTTTATGGAAAAATGTGTCAAATTTCGCGGAGAATACTTCGAAAAGCAATAAATACATTTTTAAATATTAATGTTGTGTCACTTCCTTGATTCCCGAAATTTTCAGTGCCGCCCTCGTATAACTCTGCAGGAGTTGACCTCCCGTAGAAAAAAAAATTGTGCATGATGGCCCCATCTAGCCCCTATAGGGGATGGCCAAAAAGTCGTGGATCAAACTCAACTATAGTTGCGTTTGATCCACGAATTTTTGGCCATCCTGTATAAAATGTTTATAGTTTCAACAAAAGAGGCACAATACAACAAAACTTTGAACAAAGAACATTAAGTATATCATAAAACCCTGGAAACGACTATGCTAAACGTTGTAAAATACTCACTTATTACGGTCAACGATATTTTTCCACAAAAATAAAAGTAATGAATAATGCTAGCATAAAAAGTAAAATTGGCTTTTAACATGGGCGGTTTCAAAACAAATAATGACCCTACCAAATTGCGTTTAGTGATGCTAAATAATTAGTTCTTGAAAACAGAAGTCTGAGCTATGAGCAAGAAGCAAAAAATGATATATCATTGGCAAGAGCCTGTAAGTACTTTTTGCTGATAGAACGGTTTTTCTGTTCCATAAAACTTACGCATCATTCTAGGTAATAAAGGTTTATGATTATGAATCTCTACTTGTCTCCATTTTCTTGGAAAATGTTTGAATTTTCAACAAATAAAAAACTTGTACTCTTGGTACTCTCATCGTGTTGATAGATCACATTGGACAAAGCCAAAAGTTTGCTGCGGTTACGGAAGGACTACAGATCTGTTGCCAAAATATTATGTTGATTTGATTTGTTGTTCTTTCTGCCAACTAATGCCACAAAGAGATTTGTCGGCAGTTTTACAGACTGGAGTTTTTACAAACCGGGCTATAGCTAAAATAGGCTTAAATGTGCTAAAATGGATAATAATAGTGTCGTAACTATTTTATTTATTACTCAGATAATAGAAAAATAACAAAAAGGCATTGTTTGTCATTTATAAAAATCCATACTTTAATATTATAAATGCAAAAGCAACTCTGTCTGTCTGTTTGTTATGTTTTCATGCCGAAATCGCTGAAAAAATTTGAATGATTTTTTGTAGATACATTGGACGGGAGTACGTTCTCTTGGGATAATCTCTAACGTTACGTAGGCGAAGCCACTGGCAGAAGCTAGTGGGCAATAAATATCACCGTTGCTGGTTGCTTATGCATCATTCATCATGGTTCCCGAAGCAGTGACAAAAGCGGCGTCGAAACATGGACGGATGAATGTTGCATATTTTTGCAAGTTTTCATGTTACTATTCAGATTAGTTCGTAAGTATTTTCAGCAGAATTTAAGGTAAAATGCGTTTGACTACATTTAGGACTGGTCGAGGATAAGTTTTTTGACATATAGGAAAAAGATAAAGTTCCAAATACGAAAAAGTGTCTGGTTTTTTTTGACGCCATTGTAACTTTTTAAATCTTGAATATAGGGAAAGAAGTAGTACATTAACAACAGTAAAATTTAAAAGAAAAACTGAAACATTTTTATTTCATGCTACTTTGACACGCTTTATCGACCATCTATTGAGGATGTAATTATCACACGATATCTTGCAAAAATACTGCGATTCAAACAGTAAAACGACCATAACTTTACTAGAACGGCTGAACCGATTTTCAAACAAAAAAAAACGAAGTAAAAATCGGTTCATCCGTTTAGGAGCTGTGATGCTACAGACAGATACACAAATACACACATCAAACTTATAACACCCCACTTTTTCCGTCGGGAATAAAAAAGTAGGCTCTCGCCTCGAAATGATAAATTGTATGTGCCACAGTCGTTCCAACCAATATTTTACAAGAGTATAATACTGGTTTTCTGGCTGCCGACCCCAACATATTTGAAATAACTTCTAGAAGTTATCATTGAATCGCAGGGTACACAACATTCTTCGGCATATTTTTTATATTTATTTACACAAAAGTAATGTAAGCTAAATAAACGTTTCCTTTATTTATTGAAATGTTGCCAACTCGAGCATCCAATAGACTGTGAAGTTCCAAGTATTATCTGCACTTCAGATATTGATATTATTTCTAGTAATTACAATATAATGTATTTCTGTTAAGAAAGCAACATCTAGTATTGAAAAAACGGTACTGAAACTCCTTTGTAAAAACTTCGGTTTTTTACCCGACTACGGCGAAGCCTCCATCAGAAAAGAAAGGGTTATGATTTGAGCAGTCTATGTATGTATGATTTTTAAACTGTCATGGTCACTAACACTAATATTAACATTATAAGCGGGATATTTACCATGTTTACTGTCGAGAGCTTGGAATCCAGTGGTCCAGCTGTGTAAACCCCGAAAAAGTGCCGTAAAAAGTTCGCGAGCGGACACAGTGAGTTTCGTGTGTCGGGAACAGAATCGAGTTGTGAGTGACAATGGTAGCGGTACCGAGTGCAAAAAAATCAAACCGACTTCCAAAACAAACACTTCAAAGTGAAAAATAACTTTCTTTTCCGAAGTCGGTGTCTTTTGTAAACATTGTTTTCCGTTATTCGACACCGACTTCGGAAAAGAAAGTTATTTTTCACTATGAAGTGTTTGTTTTGGAAGTCGGTTTGATTTTTGTTAAAAAGTTTTTTATTTTTCTCTTTTTAGTTTTGGTAGGTACCTCCAATTAATATAAAAATAATTTATAGCCAAAGTACATCTTATGACAATTCCAATAAGCCCAAACAGGACTTGGATACATTGTTTTATTTCGGGTTTCCAGTGGCCATTGTGGTCTTCTTCATCAGTTCCACTTCACCAAATGATACTTTCTGAGTGCAAATGATTGCATTATTGATGAAAATACCAAAATCGCTACATGTATGACGCGCTACGGGGTTCCCTCGATTTCTCTAGGATTCCATCATCAGATCCTGGTTTCGTTATCATGGTACCACCCTTGGGATATCTCCTTTCCAACAAAAAAAAATCATCAAAATTGGTTCATAAACGACGAAGTTATCCGCGAACACACATAAAAAAAAAATATACGTTCGAATTGAGAAACCTCCTCCTTTTTGGGAAGTCGGTTAAAAACGAACAAGAAAGAGGATAGACCGTTTTGTCTCCTTATAAACACCCACCCGCAATGACTTCAGTTTATCCGTGATCATGGTGCTTGTAACAGCACCGAAATATCGGAAACTCGCTACAAACAGTAAACATGGTAAATATCCCGCTTATAATGTTAATATTTATGTATGTATGTTTGTATTTACGTATGTTTCTCCATAACGCCTAAACTATTCATCCGATTTTGATGAATAAGATGTCAATCGATTCGTTATTATAGCCCGGGTAACATAGGGTAAAAAAACTATAGACGTGTTACGGTTTTTATTAAACTTTTTGGTTGTTTAAAATACGGTCAGCAGAGGTAAGATAACAGTAAGACTATTCAAAGTTTGAGAAGAGGTTTATGCATTGAAACTCGGAAATTACCTATTACTTAATTTGACAAATTATAAAGATTCAGAACCGAAGAAATCTGTGAAATATAAGGTCTCCGTAAAGTTTTAGTCTCTTGATGGGAACGCACAACATTGCGGTATGAGATATGCGATGTCTGACACATAATAGGGAATATGAAAATCGTCTAGAATGGTTTTTTATTCCGACGCAGATGTGCATCAAGGTACTCCCCAGAGGAGGGTCCGATGGCGGACAGCCGCGGCGGGTTTGCGTTGAGTGCTAACGCGTGAACACTACAGGAGGACACCGTGGAGTTTTAGTGGCTTGGAGTCCCACATAACTGCGCTATCTCCCCTTGGTAGCGCAGTAGGCATGAGCATTTCCCCAAGATAAAAAAGGTGTGTATCAACGGGGACGCGCTCAGACGTGACGTCACAATGCAAAAATACAACGAAGTTTCATAGAAATTGATGTATGATTTTCAAAGAAAATGTTCTATCAATATATCCGTAGAACAATTACTATTGAAAAAGGATCTCTTATGTGTCGTTCCGCTTGTCTTCAATAGCCTTTACTTCAAAAACTTGCCTACCTACTTTATACCTGATTATATTTATTGTATCTATTTTTGCAAGCTCATTCTTACGCACTTGTAAAGTACTTTATAATCTATGCTCCCGCATGATTGCTCGCAGTTCTCATCACATCATAATTCTCTGAGCGATTAATCGCATCATCTTCATCATACCGCGATGATTTATTGATTACCGCACTAACACAGCACATCTGGTTAATTTCCTTCGCCAGATATTTAACTTTTTAAAATAACTTTTTGGATTTATTTTAGTCAAGCAATTTGCTTCACAGTAAAATCTCATTACAGTGTCTAGAAAATTAGTTTTTGTAATTTACATTTCTCGGACTTTTTATTACTTAAATAAGTGGAAACCTTTGAATAGGCTTTATTTTTATGACACTAACCTTTTTCGTTATAAACTAAATATTTTTTTTAGAAAACATATTATTTTTTTTTAATTTCTATTGGATGCCCTTAAAATGTCAGATTGTTAAAAATTATTAGTCTGATGATTTCATAGAAAACTGTGTTAGTACTGTAATACCCACTTCAAAAATACTTTGCCTGCAGATAACTTATTTATCAAAAGACAACATCTAAACAATGAAATAAAGGAATGTATTTAAAAGCTTTATCATCTAACAGGATGCAGCAGAGCTACCATTTTGCATGGAGCCACTGCCTTGAGACGTGGTAGCTCCACAGAACATATATACACTTGGGTAGCTCACAATGGGCCTCATCAGAAAGCTCAAAGTCACCCAAAGAACAATATAGAGGGCTATACTTGGAGTTTCCTTGCGTGATCGCATCAGAAATGAGGATATCCACATTAGGACCAAAGTTACCGACATATCCCGAAGAACTGCAATACTTAAGTAGCAGAGGACAGGGTACATTGCTCGCAGAACGGATGGTCGATGTGGCTGAAAAGTTCTGGAGTGGAGACTGCAAATCGAAAGACGATGCGTTGGAAGGCCTCCCGCTAGGTGAACCTATTACCTGGTTAAGGTTGCGGGGATCCACTGGATGCGAGAGGCACGGAACCGGGTAATATGGCTACACTTCAGTATGACTTCGTTCAGCAGTCGACGTATTTCGGCTGAAATGATGAAGACTGCCTTTCTGAACTCAACCCTAGTAACTGGATAACGCGATACCCCTTAGAAAACCGAATGTCAGGCTTTCGGGAATCCTGACTATCAAAAATCTACGATATCCGGAACCAACGGCTTAAACAACATGTTTACCTAAACAAAGAAGCCTTTTAAAATTCATTTTGAAAATCCCGAGGCGAAGCCACTCAATGTCGATGAGTCCGAAACTGAAAACCAATCTAAAAACTAATTATAAAGTCGCCGACACGACGGAATCGGAGTCAAGTAAATAATATCAATAATCGGTCGATCTTAGCTTATCTATGATCAGTCCAAACTCCAAATCCATAGGCAGACTATCTTAACATCCCTTGGGAAAGCTCAGTTCTCTTAAATAAGATCCCAAACATTTCCAACATCTAATCATAATCAATCTTAAGTTTATGTTTCTTGTTCTTAAACATTGAATTGTTTATGAGCCTAAAACAAAAGGGAATTGGCGGCTTTTATCTACAACAATAAATAAAGAGAAGAGATTGCTAAATAACAAAGTGCCATTAAAGTAACAAGTAAACAGGTATTTATACAGTGTGGCCAAAAAGTCGTGGATCAAACGCAACTAGGGGTTAGATGGGGTCATCAGCTGCAAAAAATTGTTCTACGGGAGGTCCTTAAGGTCAACCCCTGCAGAGTTATAATTTACATGCAGAGTTTATTTTTAAATAGCCTTAACCAAGTTTTATGGTTGGGTTAACTTTGGCCTTGCTACGAATGATCGTCCCCGAAAGATATCAAAGCCACGCATAGCCATGTGTAATATATTTTTAGAACCCCTATTAAATGCGCCAAAACTTGTAATACAGGGTATTTTTTTTCTTAGTTTTCAAAGGTTGTGATTTGAGAAAAAATGTTTTCGTTATGCTTAATAATATCTTGAGCACACCCAATAAACAACCGATTTAGCATGTCTAACGCAAGGACTCGTCAGTACCAATCTAGTAAAAATTATAAAAAGATACAGAATGTAGTTTTTTTCGAATTTTAATAAGAATTAGGAAAAAAAGACAATTTAGTCATAAAAACACAAAATAAATTACGAGGGCTGCACTAAAAGTATCGGGAATGGAATATTTCCACTGTTTCTGTCATATTAAAATCTTTTTAATTGAAAACTCCTTGGTTTTAAAAATCGAATACCATTTATTTATTTTAAAGAAATATTATCGGTCTTGTCACAAGGTTTTGTCAAACTTGTTTAGTCGTTGAGAAAATGGAATTGACTCGAGAAAATTCAAGATCGATGATTTATTATGACTTTCGAAGTGGTTTTGGGTTTTTGTGTTAAAAAACAGTGTGTTGATTTCTGCATTTGGTGATGAAGTCCCATCCAAAACCACAATCCAATCGCTGGTTTGCTGAATTTCAACGTGAACGTGTCAAGCTCAGTGATGATCCCCGTCAAGGTCGTCCAAAAACTGCAGTCACCCAAGAAAACGTTGATGCTGTGCGTAAGCTGATTGAGGAAAATCGACATGTGACATACCGCGAAATTCAGGCAACTTTAGACATGGCATGAGTCAAATACAAATAATCTTGTAGGAACAATTAGGTGTAAAAAAGTTGTTTTCCCGATGGATACCGCATTCGCTCTGTGAAGAGCAAAAAGCGGCTCGCGTTACTTGGTGCGTCAGAACTCTCGAAAGATTCCACGCAGGATCCTCAAATGCTGTATACAACATCGTATTAGGTGACGAATCCTGGATATACGCGTACGAACCCGAAACAAAAAACCAGTCACGAGTTTAGGTGTTCGAAAATGAGTTAAAGCCAACAAAAATTGTTCGTTCACGGAGTGTTGCAAAAAAAATGGTGGCCACGTTTGTCTCCAAAACCGGCCATGTTGCGACTATTCCTCTTGAGGGACAAAGAACGGTTAATGCAGAATGGTATGCTAGCATTTGTTTGCCACAGGTCGTTTCTGAACTCCGTAAAGAGAAATGCAACCGCCGCATCATCCTCCATCACGACAATGCGAGTTCTCACACCGCGCACAGAACAAAAGAGATTTTAGAGCAAGAAAACATAGAATTATTAGACCATCCGCCGTACAGCACCGACCTAAGCCCTAATGATTTCTATATTTTCCCTAAAATAAAGAATAAATTGCGTGGTTAGAGATTTTCATCACCTGAAGAATCTGTGGACGCCTACAAAACGGCCATTTTGGAGACCCCAACTTCCGAATAGAATGGTTGTTTCAATGATTGGTTCCATTTTATGGAAAAATGTGTCAAATTTCGCGGAGAATACTTCGAAAAGCAATAAATACATTTTTAAATATTAATGTTGTGTCACTTCCTTGATTCCCGAAATTTTCAGTGCCGCCCTCGTATAACTCTGCAGGAGTTGACCTCCCGTAGAAAAAAAAATTGTGCATGATGGCCCCATCTAGCCCCTATAGGGGATGGCCAAAAAGTCGTGGATCAAACTCAACTATAGTTGCGTTTGATCCACGAATTTTTGGCCATCCTGTATAAAATGTTTATAGTTTCAACAAAAGAGGCACAATACAACAAAACTTTGAACAAAGAACATTAAGTATATCATAAAACCCTGGAAACGACTATGCTAAACGTTGTAAAATACTCACTTATTACGGTCAACGATATTTTTCCACAAAAATAAAAGTAATGAATAATGCTAGCATAAAAAGTAAAATTGGCTTTTAACATGGGCGGTTTCAAAACAAATAATGACCCTACCAGATTGCGTTTAGTGATGCTAAATAATTAGTTCTTGAAAACAGAAGTCTGAGCTATGAGCAAGAAGCAAAAAATGATATATCATTGGCAAGAGCCTGTAAGTACTTTTTGCTGATAGAACGGTTTTTCTGTTCCATAAAACTTACGCATCATTCAGGTAATAAAGGTTTATGTTTATGAATCTCATCTCGTCTCCATTTTCTTGGAAAATGTTTGAATTTTCAACAAATAAAAAACTTGTACTCTTGGTACTCTCATCGTGTTGATAGATCACATTGGGCCAGGCCAAAAGTTTGCTCCGGTTACTGAAGGACGCCAAATCTATTGCCAAAATATTATGTTGATTTGATTTGTTGTTTTTTCCGCCAACTAATGCCACAAAGAGATTATTTTGTCGGCAGTTTTACAGACTGGAGTTTTTACAAACCGGGCTTTAGCTAAAATAGGCTAAAATGGATAATAATAGTGTCGTAACTATTTTATTTATTACTCAGATAATAGAAAATAACAAAAAAGCATTGTTTATCATTTATAAAAATCCATACTTACTTTAATATTATAAATGCAAAAGCAACTCTGTCTGTCTGTTTGTTATGTTTTCATGCCGAAACCGCTGAACAAATTTTAATGATTTTTTGGAGATACATTGTCATTGATTTTAATGATTTTTTGGAGATACATTACAAGTCACTGGCAGAAGCTAGTGGGCAATAAATATCACCGTTGCTGGTTGCTTATGCATCATTCATCATGGTTCCCGAAGCAGTGACAAAAGCCGCGTCGGAACATGGACGGATGAATGTTGCATATTTTTACAAGTTTTCATGTTACTATTCAGATTAGTTCGTAAGTATATTCAGCAGAATTTAAGGTAAAATGCGTTTGACTACTTTCGGAACTTGTCGAGGATAAGTTTTTTGACATATAGCTAAAAGATAAAGTTCCAAATACGAAAAAGTGTCTGGTTTTTTTTGACGCCATTGTAACTTTTTAAATCTTGAATATGGGGAAAGAAGTAGTACTTACCAACAGTAACATTTAAAAGAAAAACCGTACATTTTTATTTCATGCTACTTAATAGCCACGCTTTATCGACAATCTATTGAGCATGTAATTATCACACGATATCTTGCAAAAATACCGCGATTCAAACAGTAAAATGCCTATAACTTTACTAGAACGGCTGAACCGATTTTCAAACAAAAAAAAACCGAAGTCAAAATCGGTTCATCCGTTTAGGAGCTGTGATGCTACAGACAGATACACAAATACACACATCAAACTTATAACACCCCACTTTTTCCGTCGGGAATAAAAAAGTAGGCTCTCGCCTCGAAATGATAAATTGTATGTGCCACAGTCGTTCCAACCAATATTTTACAAGAGTATAATACTGGTTTTCTGGCTGCCGACCCCAACATATTTGAAATAACTTCTAGAAGTTATCATTGAATCGCAGGGTACACAAGATTCTTCGGCATATTTTTTATATTTATTTACACAAAAGTAATGTAAGCTAAATAAACGTTTCCTTTATTTATTGAAATGTTGCCAACTCGAGCATCCAATAGACTGTGAAGTTCCAAGTATTATCTGCACTTCAGATATTGATATTATTTCTAGTAATTACAATATAATGTATTTCTGTTAAGAAAGCAACATTCGCTCAGTTCGCCATAGGAAGGAGACGTGTCGTTCTTTGTTGTCAACAATAACTAAAAAAACTTATTGTTCGGTTACGCTAATTAGTACCGTTGTGTAAACGAATAAATCACATATTCCAGTGTCATAGAAAATATATTTTGTGGAAAAAATCTCGGCGCGAGTGCTAACAGCGTGCGCGGGGACGTGCCTCACCTCCCCTGCGATAAGAGACAGTTGCCATTTTTCGTCCTTGTCTTCGCCCCGGCAGTGCGCGTGCACCGAATAGGCATGAGTAAATGTGCTGCTTGTAACGACCCGATAGAAAAGGATTACTTAGAATGCCAGCGTTGTACAGACAAATATCATTACTTATGCCTCGATATCTCACCGGAAGATGGAAAGAAATTTCTCAATGCAAGCCAGAAGTGGACATGCCCCAGTTGTGGTAATAAACAGCCCAAAGGTAACGATCCCGTTCGCCCTTCGACGCCAACAAGCTTGGCTGATATAACATTTAATGTAACGCGTCGTAAGATGCAAAACAAGCCGGAATTACTACAAGCATCTGATACTAGAATGCCAGACAGTGTATCGCGCTCTGATATACAGGTTATGATTCGTGACGAGATGCGTTCAGTTATGAATGAATTTATGAGTGAAATGAGAAACACCTTGAATGTTGAATTGCGTGAACTGAGAGATCAAATAACTGGGTTTAAGGATTCCCTCTGTTTTTTGAGTGCACAATATGACAGTTTAAATAGCGATATGGTCGCTCAGAACTCCACAATGCAAAAACTAAAGACTGAAAACGAACTGCTTCGGTCTGATGTCAATGTTCTGTCCAATCGTATGAGGCAGATGGACCAGTTATCTAGATCTACTAATTTGGAACTCCAGTGTGTCCCCGAGCATAAGGCTGATAATGTAGTGAGCATTGTCAGACAGCTTGGCCAAATTGTCAAGTTTCCGGTAAACGATGGCGACATATCTTATTGCTCACGCGTTGCCAAGTCGAACCCTAAATCTTCTCGCCCACGTACAATCCTGGTGAAGTTCAATACACCACGCACCCGGGATTCCCTGCTTGCGGCTTCCATACAATATAACAAGGATCACCCAAATGAGAAGCTGAACACCAGTGTACTGGGCCTGGATGATAAGAAGATTGCGATATTTGTTACTGAGAATCTCACAATGGAAAATAAAAACCTACACGCCGCTGCCCGAATTCGAGCTAAAGAAAAAAATTATAAATTTGTGTGGGTACGCGGAGGACGAGTTTATATGCGGAAATCAGGTGAATCTGAAACGGTATTTATTCGTAATATGGACTCATTGAATAAATTAACTTGAACTATTTTATTTATATTCTTTGTTTGTGATAGGCACTTACTTTGAATTATATTCTTGAAATGATACTTAACTATTTGCATTCACTAATATAATTAAATGTTATTATCAAAACGTAAGAGGTTTGAGGACCAAAACTGTGGATTTTTGCTTGAATGTGTTAACGTGCAACTATGATATAATTGTACTTAGTGAGACATGGTTGGCGGGCGACATATTGGACTCTGAGTTATTTTGCAACCGATATCTGGTCTATCGACGGGATCGTGAGTCTAGTGGTTTTCATAACAAAAAATCTGGCGGCGGTGTGTTAGTGGCGGTGTCTAAAAGATTAAGATCATATCGAGTGAGTAAATGGGAGAGTAAATGTGAAGACGTATGGGTTTGCGTAGACATTTGCTTAAACAATCGACCAGCTAAACTTTTGATCTGTGCGGTGTACATTCCTCCTCCAGTACAAAAGCATATTTTGGAACATTTTATCGACAATGCTAATAATGCCTTGGAAAATTGTAACGCTACGTTAATATTGGGTGATTTCAACCTTAGTAGCATCGAATGGATGGGTTCACCAGGCTCACCGCTTGCATCTTCTTTAAATAAAAATGGAATTTATGAGCAGAAACTGTTGGACTTTATTTCTTTAAATAATTTAGCTCAATACAACTGTGTGTATAATCATAAAAATAAGATACTCGATCTTGTTTTGACCGATACCACGGTAAAGAGTTTAAGCATGTCCGAAAGCCCTCTTAGTAATATAGACTCATACCATCCTCCCCTTGATTTCGAACTGCTGTGTAACTTGCATGAGGAAACTTTACGCCCTAACCAGGAGTCCAAATTTAACTTCTATAAAGCTGATTATAGTAATATTATTCAAGAATTAAGTAAAATATCATGGCATGACTTGTTTTCACAATGTTGCGATGTTAACGCAATGGTAGACTGTTTTTACAAAGTTATTTATAATATTATTGAGTTATACGTACCTAAGACTAAGCCTAAATCTTGTAAATATCCAGTTTGGTTTAGCAGGGATCTTATTCGCCTACTAAAGGAGAAAAATAAGTACCACACACTTTATTCCAAATTTAAAAACCTCCTAGATAAAATTTCATACCGTTTAGTAAAAGAAAGAGTTTCAAAATTAATACATATTAATTATAGGCAATATATAAAATCAATTGAATCTTCGATCACTTCTAACCCTAAGCTCTTTTGGTCTTTTTTGAAGCATAAACGTAACGGTAACAGTACGTACCCTTCATCAATACATTACGGCGATGTCAAAGGTAGTGACGGTGCAGATAATTGCAACATATTCGCCTCATGTTTTTCATCTGTTTATAACCCTTATACTGGCAATACTGTTGACGATACGGCTAAATACGGGACTGCGCAATGTCAGCATACTGATTCTCTGACCCAATTGACACTAACCACGGATTCTGTAATTAAAGCTTTAAAGAGACTTGACCCTAATAAAGGGCCAGGACCTGACGGACTGCCTTCCATTTTTGCTATAAAATGTTGTGATTATTTGGGGACGCCTCTTTCTATGATTTATAATAAATCATTGAGCACAGGTTGTTTTCCGCAGACTTGGAAGGAAGCACGAGTAGTACCGATTTTTAAGTCTGGTGACAAGTCCGCCGCGAATAACTATAGACCGGTATCTATTTTATCTATTTTTGGCAAGGTGTTCGAAGCTTTGGTGTACCCTATACTTTCGTGGCATGTGAAACAAACATTGATGCCTGAACAACACGGCTTCATGAAAGGTCGTTCTACTGGAACCAATCTTGCGTGCTTCATATCGGATTTAGCCGAAGCCGTAGACCGTGGATTACCTGTAGATGTAATCTACACTGATTTTAGCAAGGCGTTTGACAAAGTGGATCATAAAATGTTAGTTAATAAATTACACACAATCAGAATTGCAGGCAACTTATTGCAGTGGTGTGAATCTTACCTTGTTAAGCGCACATCTAAGGTTGTGGTCAACGGTTATTCGTCAAACCTGTTTCCGACACCCTCAGGCGTCCCCCAGGGCTCCCATCTGGGCCCATTGTTTTTCAATATTTTCATAAACGACATAGCTTCTTGTTTTGTACACTCAAAGATATATTTATACGCGGACGATCTAAAAATTATAAAACGCATAGAGTCCAATCAGGATCCATATAAACTACAAGAAGACTTAAACCGTTTTTTCCAATGGTGTTTGGACAATAATATGTTACTTAATGCTGACAAATGCAATCACGTGCATTTTTCTAGGAAAAAAGGACCGCATTTTTGTAATTATAAAATTAATGACAAAATTATTGTCGAGAAAGAAGTAATTCGTGATTTGGGTGTTTATATGGACTGAAGCTTCGGTTTAATATACACGTTGATAAAATTGCTACTAAAGGGTTTAAGATGTTGGGTTTCATTCTGCGTAACTGTAAAGATGTTAAACGTGCCTCAACTAAAATTGCAATCTTTAACTCAATAGTCAGGTCAGGCTTAGAATATTGCAGCATAGTTTGGACTCCATTCTACGAAATACATAAACGTCGTTTAGAATCAGTACAGAAAAGATTTCTTTGGCACTTGTCATATCACTGCAATATGGTCAGAAATTTAACTAGCTACAGCTCACGCTTGAAACATTTCAAACTTATGAGTTTGGAAAATCGTCGTATGATCCTAGATCATCTGTTCCTATTCAAAATAATAAACACTCACATTGATTGTCCGAGTTTGCTGAGTCAGATAAATATAAATGTACCTTGCAAACTTGCTCGTAAATCCAGATATCGGTTACTTTGCGCTAAGGGCTTTAAAACCAATCTGGGTCATTTTTCCACCATTAACAGATTGCAGGTTCAGTTTAGTCGCCTGTCATGCTCACCCAGTGTGGATATTGATATGTCTTACTCTTTACATAAAGTTAAGTCTGTCTTGCATAGGGCATTATCTCAAGAGTGAAAGGGAGATAAGAATATTATAGTTTATTTTTATTTTTTTATATTTTTCTTTTGTCTTTTTCACTTACATAAATATAAAGATTTGGTGTATGTTTGTATTTGGGTTGGTTGGCGCAACGTTGTACAAAATTGTTTGGATTGACCGAGCAAAACCAGCAATATTCATGAGTTTTCATTTGTATGTCGGTTTTACGTTACAATTTACGTAAACTGTATTTATGTAACAATCTATTTGAAAAGTAGTAAACACTGTTCTACATTTCCTATTCCTTTGTTTAATGCATGCCGTGGCAGCCTTTAATTAAGGCTACACTATACAATGTAATAATATGAGTGCTTCAACATGTATTTTTTGGTGTATGCTTTGTTGGTTGTCCTTAATTAAATAAATAAATAAATAAACATCTAGTATTGAAAAAACGGTATTGAAACTCCTTTGTAAAAACTTCGGTTTTTTACCCGACTACGGCGAAGCTAAAAGAAAGGGTTATGATTTGAGCGGTCTATGTATGTATGTTTGTATTTACGTATGTTCCTCCGTAACGCTAAAAAACTATTGTCAACTATTGTAAAACTATTCATCCGATTTTGATGAATAAGATGTCAATCGATTCGTTATTATAGCCCGGGTAACATAGGGTAAAAAACCGTAGCCGTGTTACGGTTTTTATTAAACTTTTTGGTTATTTAAAATAGGGTCAGCAGAGGTAAGATAACAGTAAGACTATTCAAAGTTTGAAGAGGTTTATGCATGAAAACTCGAAAATTACCTATTACTTAATTTGACAAATTATGAAGATTCAGAACCGAAAAAATCTGAAATATAAGGTCTCCGTAAAGTTTTAGTCTCTTAATGGGAACGCACAACATTGTATGCGATGTCTGACACATAATAGGGAGTATGAAAATCGTCTAGAATGGTTTTTTGTTCCGACGCAGATGTGCATCAAGGTACTCCCAAGAGGAGGGTCCGATGGCGGACAGCTGCGGCGGGTTTGCGTTGAGTGCTAACGTGTGCACACTACAGGAGGAAACCGTGGAGTTTTAGTGGGTTGGAGTCCCACATAACTGCGCTATCTCGCCGTGGTAGCGCAGTATGCATGAGCATTTCCCCAAGATAAAAAAGGTGTGTATCAACGGTGACGCGCTCAGACGTGACGTCACAATGCAAAAATACAACGAAGTTTCATAGAAATCGATGTATGATTTTCAAAGAAAATTTTCTATCAATATATCCGTAGAACAATTACTATTGAAAAAGGATCTCTTATGTGTCGTTCCGCTTGTCTTCAATAGCCTTTACTTCAAAAACTTGCCTACCTACGTAATAACTGATTATATTTATTGTATCTATTTTTGCAAGCTCATTCTTACGCACTTGTAAAGTACTTTATAATCTATGCTCCCGCATGATTGCTCGCAGTTATCATCACATCATAATTCTCTGAGCGATTAATCGCATCATCTTCATCATACCGCGATGATTTATTGATTACCGCACTAACACAGCACATCTGGTTAATTTCCTTCGCCAGATATTTAACTTTTTTAAATAACTTTTTGGATTTATTTTAGTCAAGCAATTTTCTTTACAGTAAAATCTAATTACAGTGTCTAGAAGGTTAGTTTTTATAATTTACATTTCTCGGACTTTTTATTACTTAAATAAGTGGAAATCTTTGAATAAGCTTCATTTTTATAACACTAACCATTTTCCTTATAAACTTAATATTTTTTTAATAAAACATTTTATTTTTAATTTAATTTCTAACTTGATTCACTAGAAATGCCAGATTGTTAGAAAGTTATTTAATCTAATGATCTCATAGAAAACTGTGGTAAAAATGCGAAATACCTACTTCAAAAATACTTTGCCTACAGAGAACTTATTTACATCTATTAACACCAATAAAATACAGGCATTTATTTAAAACAACAAAGCTTTATCATCTGCCTAATCTTTTCCCAACAGTTGGATTCGGCTTCTAATCTAACCTGGTGCAGGTGAACTACCATCTTGCATGGAGCGACTGCCTTGATACGTGGTGGCTCACAATGGGCCTCATCAGAAGGCTTAAAGTAACCCGAAGAGCAGTAGAGAGTGCTATACTCGGCGATTACTTGCGTGATCGCATCAGAAATGAGGATATCTATAGGAGTACCAAAATTACCGACATAGCCCGAAGAACTGCAATACTTAAGTAGCAGAGGACAGGGTACATTGCTCGCAGAACGGAGTGAAAAGTGGCGACTGCAAAGCGGAAGACGTTGCGTTGGAAGGCCTCCCACTAGGTGGAGCGATAACCTGGTTAAAGTTGCGGGCATGCGCTGGATGTGAGAGGCACGGCACCGGGCAATATGGCTACACTTCAGTATGACTGTGTTCAGCATTCGACGTCTTTCGGCTGAAATGATGATACTACCTTTCTGACCTCAACCCCAATAACGGGGTAACGCGATACCCCTTAGAAAACCGAATGACGGGCTTTCGGGAATCCTGACTATCAAAAATCTACGAAATCCGGAACCAACGGCTTAAACAACATATGTTTACCGAAACAAAGAACGAAGCTAAGGAAAACATTTGTATATTTCTCCCTTTGTTTTAATACCCCTTGACGTGTCTTGGAAGTAAAGCTGGTCGTAAAACCCTGAAAGTGGCAGAGGCATGCTTCATCCAAAACATAACATAAACAGAGCAAGCGCGCTCATCAAAAAGCCACAACTCCGCACGCGGAACAAATATATCTCTTTCCTGAAGTTTACAAGTGCATCCATTCTACGTGTTTATCATAAAAACAATTCATGTTCATTAGTTGTTTTGAAAGTGGTTCTAAAAGTTATGATGAGGATAATATATTAACGAATTGAAAACTTTTTGAATCCGGTCATTATTCAATTACAGTCATCATCATATATCAGACAAAAGGCGTCCACTACAGAATAATCGCCGGTGTCTATATTTCCCTACAGCTACAATCTAGGAGTCTTTAAATCAAGAGTGAATAGGTTATTTCTAGGCAAGCAGCCTATAAAATGTAAAAAAAAACATTGTCGTTCACTAAGTCTTGCCACATCGACCGGTCCTAAGTGCCACGCATTCAGCGAGCTTCTGTGGTGGCCCTTATTGGCAGGCTTATAACGTATCTTAAAAGAGCAAAACGATAGCGATTTTAACATTAACATTAGAAATGTGATATTTAGGCGCTGGCCACATAGAAATGGCGTCGGGTGCGGACATGGCACGGGCGGCTTCCTATTCCATTCAAATTTCATACAAATGTGCATGGAAAAAAAGCGCAATTTAGGACACGGTATGTCCTTGCTCGGACATGGTTATGACGCGCCGTTTCGGTGCCCGCGCCTGATCAAATTGCGCTTTATTTCCATGCATTTTGTATGAAATTTGAATGGAATAGGAAGCCGCCCGTGCCATGTCCGCGGCCGACGCCATTTCTATGTGGCCTGCGCCTTACCATGTTTACTGTTTGTTGCGAGTAAACACCCACCCGCAATAACTTCAGTTTATCCGTGATCATACTGCTTGCAACAGCACCGAAATATCGGAAACTCGCTACAAACTGTAAACATGGTAAATATCCCGTTTCTAATGTTAATGTTAGTGACCATGACAGTTTAAACACTGATAGCGATTTTTTCGCAAAAATTGCTCTTCAATACAGAAGTTTTAGAGATCTTGGCCGTTTTTTTTAAATAAGTGCATTAGATGAACAGCGAGCGATTAGCAAACGATTGCGTAGGACCTACCATACCTACACTGTAGGTAATTCCAACTTTTATGACATAAAGCGTGTTTCCTACGTAATAAGCCTGCGGGTCATCCAAGTGATTTGAGAGAGGCCTTCCAACACTTTATATTTTATTAAAAGACATAAAAAAACAATTATATGAACGTATGATACGGTTATAATATTCATAGCGGATCTTTGTGTCTCTGAAGTTGGCTCTGTTAACTATTGCGCAAGAAACAGTTTAGCTGCATAGAGTAAGCGAGATAGGACGATGAGACAAACGTAAGCGAGTGAAAAAGACAGTTATACAATGCTATCTTCACTTTCAATATTGACACAAAAATAGCTACTACGCAGGCTCTTGCGGCCAATTCAGAGCCACAAAGATCCGTTGTGAATATTATAGCAATCATTGTAGAAACTATGCAAAGTTTCTAGAAATAGGTAGGTAGGTAGGTAGGGTATGTGGATAGGTTAATTGATTATATTGCTTGCTATTTTGTTACCAATTACGATTCGATATGTACCCACCCACTATACAAATCATTTCTTCATTACGATAATTAAATATATTCTGCCAAACACTAACGCTAATTATTACAAAGAGGGTAGAAAGTATTATTTCCTTGAATAAATTGTTTACTTCAATGCCAATCGTAATCAATAATGAAGGATAAGTGAACAGTACACGAAGACAATCGAGAGAGATGTTGCGTTCTAGTTGTAACTGAACATGGCCTCGAACGCTTCCGGTCTAGTTTCGACTAGTTTCCAAACTTTGTCTGAAAGCGGGAGATAAGTGATAGATGGAAACATCTCAAATTGATTTGTTATGTAAATATAAGTAGAAGGAATTGAAAGAATAAGAGAAGGAAATAGAGTCAGGTAAAATGCATCATTCAGATACAGCATTGATATTATGAAAAGTCGGTTGTATGCAGTCATGGGGACTGCCGACAAAAGTGAAAAGGTAAATCTCTGGAATAACTGTGCTTTTGTGTGTGACAGACTGGTGACGCCTAACACGGTTATTTCGTCACACGTATGCCAATTTGTAATTGTATTTTTAGACAGCTTATTAACAATTTTTGCGTGCCTACTTCCAAGCAGAATTTTCATGGCTACAATTTACATGTACTCCACTTTTATTTTAATGTAATCTACATTCGTTGCAAATAAATGATTTGATTGATTGATTTGATGACGGTTTCACAAAAGCTTGTCGCTGACGGGAACCCATAAGGTTTGCTCCTGCCAAAAACAGCTCAAAGCGGCTA
Organism: Orthosia cruda; assembly: GCA_964057195.1. Lineage (NCBI taxonomy): Eukaryota > Metazoa > Arthropoda > Insecta > Lepidoptera > Noctuidae > Orthosia > Orthosia cruda. The sequence goes on along the minus strand of OZ059830.1, from coordinate 8,692,802 downwards.
AAGAAGTTTTCACTTCAAAAATCTCACAATGAAAATTAAGGTATTGTGAACTTGAAGTGAGTTGTCAATCCCTAGCTTTAGGTAGAATGGCAGCAGACTTGAAGTCCCTTCACTTAAGGCTTATATATTCCCTACTGTTAACGCAGTACTGGCCGAGCGCCCGCTCGTAGCCATAATATCAATATTGATCTCCTTTTGGACAGTATTCTTCAAATATTCTTTGATTTACATATGCTATTTCAGTTATGAAGAAATTCCAGCCATCAATTTTTCTTTGTCAACAACATCCAAGTCGTTTTGGAGGAGTATCCAAAAGAATCAAAAAAAACCTTCTTTTTCCTAATTTTTTTTAGCAATACTATTAGTTAAACGAAAAAATCATGTTTCACAAATAATGTACATGAATCAAGCTAGCTGTTCCTAGCCCTTACTAAGGAATATGCTTTAGAAAGTTATCGTTTTACGGCACTAAAGCTGTACAAGCCCTTAAGTTTCCATGGAGAGATTTAAACAGAATCCACCAGCAGGAAAATGGACTAACATTGGCAACGTATTTAGTTCAATAGAGAAACCTGAATGATGCAATACAAAGAAGAAACATAAATCTGAAATAAAAGATAATATTACCGAGATTTCTGAACAAACATTGTAAGAACTTTGACATTCACCCGAGCACATCGACTGGCTGCGATCCAAAGCCCTGGCTTTATTTATTTACATACACTGTTTACCTTTACAAAATTATATAGACGATGATGATAGACGACAAGTGACGGACGTGGAGACGATTGGAAGTAATGAAACAGTTTGTCTGAGGCCACCCTTTCATCATATACGGTGCAAATATAAACACCACGAAGAGTTGTAACATGCCCCAGTTACACACGATTTACTTTTTAATTCACACTCAAGTAAACAGACTGCCGGTTACTGGAACATTTCTTGGCATTGGAAACTGTAAACATGTTGGTTCTTAATTAGATTCGGAGATGGAATTATTAAAGGCGGACAGATTTAGTGGTAGAACAACATAAAACTTGTGTCAAACACTGGCTTATAATTAATGTACATTTACGTTATTTCAATTATGCAATCGATGATGTAATTTTGATACGCAATAAAACAAACAAAAACAAGTCTAGGAACTTTCGACAAATATAAAGTCTGACTTAGTTGATACTAGCACTATTTTGTGGCGTTGCTTACGTGACTTTTCTCACAGGAATCGTGTTTTTTTTTTATAAAAAAGAAGCTTATGGTTCTCAGCGATAGTGTAGCTTACTATCAATGAAAGACGTTTTATAATCGGCTCCCTTCTTCCAGATATTACCTCAACATTACAAACAATGAAGGTTACAAAAAAAAATCATGCTGTGCAGTCGGAAAATACTGGCGCGAATATGTATCCTCCGACTGCACAGCATGATTTCCTTCTTGTTTACGTATTTTTAGTTCGCTGCTTAAGCAGACGGCTTTTTCAAAATTAACTTTTTTATTTATAACTTTTTAGTTTACATGGTTTTTTTTCGAATTAGGTACATTTAAATATAATAAGTGTTATATAAATATTTTAAAATTTTCATGTAGTTAATGACACTCGCAAGGTTAAGACGAATCGATTGACGTAAGAATCATCAAAATCGGCCAACGCGTTTGGTATCTAGAACGCCACTTAGAAAGAAAGAAAAATATTTATTTGTGACCCGCACAGGAGACACGAGATAAGCAACACAAACAATATTAAAAAAATAAAATAAATAACCCCGTGCGAGACCCCAAAAAGGCACCAACAACAACAACCACAACCAACACAGGCATAGGAACCAACACACATATATACATAGACTGATAAACACATTACCCTCCTTCGGCAGTCTGGTAAAGTAAAATAGCCTTTTATTCATATCAACACACTAATCTATTACTTTTAAACGTAATCTAGTCTAAAATTTGATTCTTGGTAATTTTTTGCAGATCTTTTTGGTCTATATGCGTCCTCCAACCTTTTCCATTCGTGTCTTTCTTGAGGCACTCTGTTCCACATCATTCCTGCCACTTGTCTGATGTTGTCGTGCAATCTTTTCCGTGGTCTTCCTCTTTTCCTTTTTCCTTCTCTTGTCACAGTTTTACTCAAACTTAAACAACGAAGTTTATCTCTTCATAATATTAGTTCAGAAGTATATACTCAATACTTTATTGCATTCCATATGTATTACATAGATGGTATAGACATGGTAAAAGATCAATATGGACCCCGTCGGGCACAACAAAAAATAGGAGAGAGGAAGAGGGCCAAGTAGCATTTCATAGTATCAAAAAATTAATAAAAATATTACAAATGTCAAATTGGATGTATAATTATGTCTGTGTTTATAGGTATGATATATTGATTGAATAGGAATAGTAAATAAGTAATTATTATGAAATTGATTGAGGTATTTTCATTAAGATTAAATTATGTTATTAATGTTATTATATTTGGCTTTTGTAAGTACCTATTTCAAGCAATTTACCCATTTTATTATATATTTTTCGTAATTTTTGGTGGATAATTGAGGGATTTTTTTTATTTTGTAATCGATTTGTCATTAAAAAACTCCTTAACTGAGTAATATGACTTGGATTCAAGAAATTGTTTCACTTTATTAATAAATATATTTGTTTTGTTTATTTCTCTAATATCATTAGTTTGTTATAAATTTTTATGGACATTACTAAAGGGGTTGAGTGCATTTTAAGTCGGGATTGAGGTATGTTTATTTTGTTTTTGTTGTGTCTAAAATTAAATCTTGTTTGTATTTCTTCGCAAGTTGTGTAAAAATCTGGATGTTTTCTGACAAATTTACATAATACTAGGATGTATATGTCTGGCAGTAGACAGCCTCTACTGACGGTTTATATAAGATAGGTAGGTTAATCAAGTCTGAACTTGATTAACCTACCTATCTTATATAAACCATAAGTACAGGTACAAAAACAAGCCAGAACTTTCCCGACACGTATTCTCCATTAGTCTACAAACAAATGAAACAAGGGCCAATTGTGCTTGCTTCAATAGCAGAGATTTGTTCTGCGTCCGGATCAATTTGCTAAACGCCTATCACCTAAATTGTCTCGGCTCAGTTTACGCAACATAATTGATTCCATCATGAAAGAACCCGTCACACAATGTTACAAGTCCACGGTTTAGCTCCTTCAAGATCAATTTATGTTCAAGTAATAATTTTATAATATATAATATAATATTAGACTTTTGATTTGGTATGAATCTTTTTTTCATTGAAAATATCACCTCCCCCAGGCTTTGCCACATTGACCGATCCCGTGCGTCTCGCATCCAGCGCCTTCCCACAACCTTAACCAGGTCATCAGTCCACCTAGTGGGAGGCCTTCCAACCTATCGTCTTCCAGTTCGCGGTCGCCATTCCAGAACTGTTTTGCGAGCAATGTGCCCTGCCCACTGCCACTTAAGATTGGCAATTCTTCGGGCTATGTCGGTAACTTTGGTTCTCCTGCGGATATCATCATTTCTGACGTGACCATGCAAGGAATCGTCATTTCTGAAGGTTATAAGTGAAAATATCATAAGAACCAATTTTACTATTTGAATATTGTTTTAAAAATGTTATGATTGTAGATCTTATTTATGATTTTGATGATTGGTTGGTATTAAACATTGTTTCTAAGTTTTGTTGCCATCACCTAAATACAGTGATTAAATAAATTATTTAGATTAATATTAATTTAACAATCTAGATTAAATATATTAACAATCTGATAAGTGTAAAAAAAGTAATGCTTGAAATAATAGGCTTTTTTATTTTATTTTAATAATTTTATAGAAAACTGTTAAAATACTAAAACTGAAAACAAAAATATTAATTTAAGTATGTAGGCTTATGTAAATTAGCTGCCGCCTGCGGCTTCGCCCGCGTGGTATTAGTTCTTCGCACAATATCTTTTAATGTTCTTTTTTTCTTTTTATTTAATTTTATCCCGTTTCGTTTCCGTACAGTAAGTATAACAGAACAAGTCAGAAAGAATGGACGTTAGTGGATGGGGCCCTATTGTAATCAAATGCAAGCCTATCAATTAATATAAAAAGTAGAGAACAATAAGTATCATATGTGAATTTTCCTCCGTTCGATTTATAATCTTTCGTAATCTAAACGCGAGCTTGTCAATATTATAAGATAAAGAACAAAGGTTTAAAAGTATAATGATTGTTTATTTAATCTTTAAATACCTCTTCATAGTCTCTGATTCAGCCCATCGTCTAAATTGTCTTGGCTCCGTTTACGCAACAAGATTGATTTCATCACGAACGGTTACCTTCTAGGAACTCAATGTACAATTTGGCTCCTTAAAGATAAATTTAGAAAGTTGTGAAATGTTTTCGTTTGGGTAAAGGTCACGAGTTTACAATTTGACATTTATAAAAACTGAAAGGTATAATACTACTTCTTTCAGATTATGTAGCTAATTGAATAATTTATTACTTTGAATTCTGGATAGTATATTATGTCGTTGAGAACTTCAGCTGTGACAAACAGACAGACAAACGAAGTCGCACCATAAAGGGTTCTTTAGGTACGAATATCTTTAATCAAAACTAGCGGACGCCTCGCGGTTTCGCCCGCGTAGTTCCCGTTCCCGTGAAGCGTTCAGTAGTTTTTTTAAGTTTATTCGTTACATACAAAAATATAAAAATCCAAATCTTTCCTCTTTATAATTTTTTTTTTATTATAAGATACCAATTTCAGACATGCATTATCTAATCCTGATTCTTTTTTTAACTATCTACATTATTTCAGCTCCAAATGAATTCTTCTATTGCCCAATACTGCCAGGGTATCCCAGAAACTATATAATTATAGTGCCAATAAGGTCCAGAGTCATGCACCTAACTATTGATACAGCAAACTGCAAGCTCCTAGCTCCAAAGGGTTATGGTGATGGTAATATCCCACCGTGATTGTTAGTAGCCAGCCGTGTAGGGTAGATAGGTAGCTATTTGAACGTTTATGGCGATTTACGATTTAATCTGTTCACCCATTCAATCCAAGTTCATATATTTACTGTGTATATCACTTACTACCTTCTGCTCGCGGCTCCTACCGCGTGAAGTGTTCTATTATCTCAAGGGAACTTACTACTGAAATAAAATATCCTATTTCCTAATCATGGTAATGTTCTTCCTATCCGTGTGCCAAATTTCATTTAAATTCATTAAGTTTGCGGCGAGTAGACTAACAAACATCTAATCATAGACTTTCACATTTTAGTAATAGTAGGCTTGTTATCCTGTAATTCAAATAGGCTAATTCTTTGAATGATTTTCTTGAAATAAAACCTTTGTTTGATATAAGCCTTATTACAATTGATTTCAAAACGACCTAGCTTATGCCTTAAAAGAATTTATTATCTTTTCTTCAAAAAGACAGGTGGTGAGAATAGATTTTTTGCCTAATGTAATCTGAGTAAGAGTCAATTAAGCATTTTATTTGATGTCTTCTTCATCTTTATTCAAATCCAATATTCTGTAATTAAACATTTTTTAGGAGTCGAAAGGAGCCTCGGATTACTGGATAATATCGCTATTGTGAACTTTAACATTGTAACAGAAAAGAAAATAGTGAAATGGTTGCTTTCCAGAGCTGTAACTAGTGTCAATGATATAAAACTAAAGATTGAGTCATTGTTAGAGAATTATGTTTCCAACCAAACTAATAAAGTTTATCTCTGGAAGCAGGAACGACTGACTGATCCGATAACCAACATTTTGTCACACATGAAAATCGACACTATCGCAAAGTATCAGAGCTTTTTATCCTGTAAACGCACGACTCCTATAGAATAGCGAAGAGAAACATTAAACTGTATCATATACGAATGACATTTAGAAATAACTAGCTTCTACCTGCGGCTTCGCCCACGTGAATGTCGAAAATTATCACAAGGCACATTCCCAGGATAAAAAGTATCCTATGTGCTATTCCTGACTGTAATCAATCTATCTCTTCCTAATTTCATCCAGATCCGTCCAGCCGTTTGGGCGTGAAGAAGTAACAAACATACAAACACACACACAAACTTTCGCATTTATAATATTACTAGCTGACTCCTGGGGCTTCGCTCCCTTTAATTGGCTACCTACCTACCTACCCTACTCTACCCTACCAACCCTGACCTGCCCTACCCTACCCTACACTACACTACATTACCTACCCAACCCTTCCTACCCAATCCTACCTACCCAATCCTACCTACCCAACTCTACCTACCCTACCTAATCATGTAGTACATATTTGTTATGTATCATCAAAAGTTTTCTCAGCGCACGCCAAAGAATGAATTTTATATGCAACATTTTGCTACTTTGGGTTACATTATTGCAGTTTTCATAAGAATCTCTAATCTTTTTGGTCATAGTGGCTTCCACTTAAAAGGTAGATATATGCTGTCAAGGACTTTTATTTAGAACTATTTAAGACAAACAATCCTACTGTACATTATATTTGTGTATCTCCAACAGTATAGGCAGCGCACGCGAAGATAGCTCTCAGAGGGCAGTTTTTTTTCCGACTTACTTGATATTTATTGTTATAATATGACCAATTTACAAAAAAACATTAAAATTTTTAGCCTATGTGTTATTCTGATGCATAACCTATATTACTGTAAAGTTTCATCCAAATCCGATTAGTACTTTTTGCGTGAAAGAGTAACAAACATACATACATCCATCCTCACAAACTTTTGCATTTATAATATCTGTAGGAAGTAGGATTAGAGTGATGCTGCTCATACCAAAACTTAAACGAAGTCAACAATAGAGCTATCCAGGTGGCCCCATAAAGGACGAAAAAGATTGAGTCAATTGGACGAAAAGAAGAACAAGAAGAATACTAATATGATACCAACTTGTTTTCTTTCAACACCACATCTCGTCACTTTGAAGCGGGAAATACACAAGAACACTTTCAAAATGTATCAAAGCATGTTCGGAAAGTTGAAGAACAGATAAACAGGCTGTTGGGAAAGCGAAGTTTATTTCTAACAAAAGTTTATTTACTAGTCCCTGAGGCTGCCTCAGTATTAAGTACCATTTTGAGAACATTAAATTTGCTTGTCTACACACAAAGTGCTAGGCACAGTGGTGATTACTGGTGGTAGGCGTTTAGAAGAAAACGTTTTCCAAGTTTATTCTAATGAATCTGTATATTTTGAAATGGCTGCGAATGCGAAGATCGAACTTAATTTTGATGAAAGAAAACTGCGTGTGTTTGTGTGGAATTCTTTTCCAGTTTATGTCCTTCCTTAATCCCATCAGCCTTAAAAGCAAAAGTGAACAGATTTCTTATTAGTTCGCATTATCTATCACTTTCAATCGAGCGTGATCAAAGTCAAGAGCGGGGACATTCTTTCTTGTCTATTATTTATATTTAAGATCAGGGCTTTCGGTAGGTAGATTACAAACCTACCATTTTTAAGAGCTCTGTAAATTGAAAATTCTTTTAGTCAAGCACATGATCATATTCATTGATAACCGAAACCGTACTTACTCAAAGAGTAATCATGACATCCATCGCGAGAAGTAGATATGGACAAATTTTCATCAAAAACTTAAAATAACTGACATTCTACATAAAGTACATGACTAATAATCGTATTTCTGCCCTTGATAGATAAAAAGGACCTGTCTAGACAAACGCAATAAAGAACCAACTCTAATAATGACACAGCAACTTTCCTAATAATCTACGGAGTAAAAACAATCATCTTCATAGCACTGGAAGACATGTTCTTCACTTTCTTATTTCGTGTCCATCCAATTAATATAGAGTAGGACATACAATGATAAATTACTTGTATTACATGGGTGCCAATGACGATTGCAAGTAACTTTTTTTTATGATATAGAGTGCCAAACACGAAGGCGGCCCACCTGATGGGTAGTGATCACCTACTGCTGCCTATGGACATCTGTAGGTATACTAGACCGTATGTCTAGAGGAGCATCGTCTCCCTTTTTATCCAACTGTCGAAGGAGGGTAATGTGTATATGAGACTCATGTATGTAAGTTTGTTCCTATGTGGCTTTCTAAAGACCAAACGCGTTGGCCGATTTTGATGATTCTTACGTCAATCGATTCGTCACTGGCTACATTAATATTGGAAAATAGAAAAATGGCGGATTTTGGGCGACATATTGTGAGGGCCATCCCCATCGTGTGGGCTACCAAAATAAAGATGAAGAAGAAGTTTTAAGAGGTGATTTCAAAAATATATAAAACTTATATGTTTTTTGTACTTAATTCTAAAAAAGAAAGTTATAAATAAAAAAAGTCAATTCAAAAAACTGAAAAGGCCGGGCTGCTTTAAAAGCGAACTAAAAAGACGTAAACAAGAAGAAAAACATGCGGTGCAGGCGGAGGATACATCTGTTTTTAGTGAATATGTAGCCAGCTCGCGAATATGTATCTTTCGACTGCAAAGCATGATTTTCTTCTCGTTTACGTCTTTTTAGTTCGCTTCTTAAGCAATCGGGTGTTTTTATTTTTTGATTAACTTTTATTATTCAAAGAGGACTCTACAAGCTTCAATCGTTGGCTTAACCATAGTCATTCAATTTAATAACATTAGTATTCTACTTTGCAGTATTTAGCTATTTTGTAGCTTTGAAAGCTATGCAATCTTTCAAGGTCAGAGTAATGCCTCCGATAAAGGCAAATGAAAACTTTTAAAAGAAAAAAGAAATAATTTCTAAAAGAAAAACATTCTCCACAATTTCTTCTCCATAGATTATATTCGGAAACAAAACTAACAATAAATAATTGTGCGGTTATATTTGTAGATCCATTTACCCTTACAATCTTAATTACATTTCGAAATCAAAAACAGATTTGCGCCACCGCCGTCATCACGGAATCGGCTGGTCATTTGAGCCTTCTCGTTAAGGGCCATTCTGTAAGGCCCCAAGTAATTCTAAACACGCGTAAATGGGTAAATGTTGCTACAGTTTGGGTCAAGTCGTTTTAACTAAACTTGAGAAAAATTAGATTTGACCCCGCTTATTGCGTGTTTTAATGTGTGTAGTGGTATTTTATTGGAGGGATCAAACATGGTAAAGTTAATGTTCAATTTACAAATGGTCATGAATACATCATTATTTTAGCCGGAAAAACATACTTCTGAATGCTCACAACAGTTCCCCAGCTCCTCAAAGTGTCGCTTAAATACATACAAGTCTTCAAATCTTGAATAAAAATTGTAGCCATTTGGAGATACTGAAGAGTACGTAAGTAAGTACAGTACAACTATAATCTTTATTTCCTTTGGCAATCTTCGCATTGCTGAATACAAACGAATGCTAATTGGCATGTGCATCAATTATTAGATTTATCATCACCAATATTATAAAGAGGTACGATTTTTTTGTTTGTTTGTTTGTACCGAATAGGCTCCGAAACTACTGGACCGATTTTAAAAATTCTTTGACGAATAGAAAGCTACATTATTCCTGAGTGACATATGCTATTTTTTAATCCCGAAAACGGGTCATGTGGGGTGGTCCACGGGAGCGAAGCCGCGGGGAACAGCTAGTGTACAATAATTTGAATTCAGAACTAAGTACTTTATTGTTATTTTATTTACCGTGTGAACTCTATAGCTAAAGTAGTAAGTGATGTTCAAAATTATATGAAGATTTATTATAAGAATCCTTCAATGATGAGGGGCCTCCCCAGAACCCATTCAAAAGTATCTTTTCTGAACTTGTAAGAAATGTGTGTAAGACTAATTTCCTTTTTAACTTTAACAGTTTTCCTCCCAGTTTATAAAATAAATAACATTAAGTTAAAATAATATTAACAACTCTATATACTTCCAAGTTGATTGAGAGCGTCCGGTTTGCACCAAGTGCAAAGAGCAACTGATAGAAATCCGACGACTGACGAAACATGAAGTTTTCCGAGAAACTTTAAGAAAATAGGTGTACTGTACTCATACTTCACAGTAATAAGTGGGCTATCCACATAACACAATTACAACACACATACATGTTTAATAAGATATTAAAAACAAAAATGTATTGAAGTCTATAGAAGAAAAACGTTGAAATACACTAAAAGCACCGACGTGACATAGATACAAAACTGTGGCATTTATTCACACCTAGAATACAAGAGCAAATGCTAATATACTGTATCCATTTATCAGTTTTATTTTATTTCGCTGAGAGCTTCATAAGAAAAACAAATTGGCGATAATTTTTTCCTATTTCTTTTTAGCAGACCAGTCACATAAAAAAATAAGACCTGTTTATAAGAAAGACCTTCATTAGTCTTAGTTAGTCGCTTTCTACAGACTTGATTGAAAAAACCGAGCGTCCGATACCGCAGGGGCAGATGTCTATCCGATACTAATTTTACTAAAACCGAGCGCTGTGGGTCAGTACCACATTGCAATTATACTAATATTGAAAAGTTTTGCACGACTTAGGGCCGATTTCACCAATTAAACTAATCGCGATTAGTTCAACTAAACTCAGTCTATACAAATACAGCGTTCTGGTTGGTAGTTTCAAAGCGGTCTCAACCCTTAGTGAAATCAGCCCTTAGTTATAGGTGAAAACTTAATTTAATTTATGAAGTAAAACATTTTTTTGGTAGAGGCAAAACTTATGGGTTCGCGTGTGACCATGTGTGTGTCACCATGCTGACTGAATATAGGCAATGAAGCCACCAGTTTGTCACACAAAAACACAGTTATTCCAAAGTTTTAAGCTTACTCTTCAGCTTACTGTGCAGGGCACATTGTTCGCAGAACGGATGGCCGATGGCCCGATAAGTTCTGGCATAGCGACCGCGAACTGGAAGACGATGCGTTGAAAGGCCTTCCACTAGGTGGACAGATGACCTGGTTGAAGTCTCTGGATGCGATACGCACGGGATCGGTCAATGTGGCGACGCCTATGTCCTGCAGTGGACGTCTTTCGGCTGAAATTATGAAGCTTACTCTTCTGTCGGCAGTCCTCATGATTACCTATTTATTATTTTCATCAAGTTTATGAAATCTTGTCTAAAGTTTTACTTACTCTTCAAGTTTAAAAAGGATCGATCACGTCATAGTGTTTGTTAACAATCTCCACTAAAATGTTTGTAAACCGCCGCAGACGGAATTTATACAGGATAACAATCAATAGAAAACTGTTTTGCTCGGCAATAGGGTAATAATTTCAGTTATATCACAAGAAAATGGCCTTTGTTTACTTGCTAAGATGATTCATATTAATGCTAATGGCTATAATTGAGCCTAATTTATTATATCTCCTCAATTATCTTTAAGGATAAGAATACAATTAATTGTCAATCCGATTCGTTATTATGTTCCGTCTCAATAATAATACCTTTGTTATCTTATAAGTAAAACATTTTGTTGACACACCGAAATGAATATCTCCTAATTACGAAGATCGTTTGTTATTACGGTTTAATTAACACCTAATTACATATGAATAAGATAATGTCTTGGTCCCCTACCTTTTTCCTTATAATGTAAATTATTATTGATAAATCGAAAATGTTTTTATCTTTTTCCATTATGTTTTCTCGTTTGAGGCCAACGATCAAGATCTGTCATGCCATAGACACGATGTAAGTTAATGAAATGGAATTGTATTTTTTTTTCAAAATATTACTTTTGCTTTAAATAAAACTTTCGTATCTGCGCCCAATATCGAAACTTCTCCTTAACTTCCTTTTTAGATACAATCGCATTTAATATTCTCGAATGCAGAGCCTGGCAATGAATATTAGAATCTATCTATTAATATTTTATTTTGTCTTTGCATATCTCAGAACCTTTAGAAGGCCTTCGAGGCCGACCCCAACCCGCAAAGGCCCGTTAGACATTTTTAATGTAGAAAGATACCAATCATACTACTTCGTCAGAAGCGATTTCAAATAAATGTAAGTAACATTAACATTATAAACGGGATATTTACCATGGTTACTGTTTGTTGAGAGTTTCCGATATTTCGGTGCTGTTACAAGTACCATGATCACGGACAAACAGCGTGGTAACAGAGTGGTTCAGCTGTGTAAAACCCGAAAAAGTTTCGTGCATCGGGAACAGAATCGAGTTGTGAGTGACAGTGGTACTCGTAGCGGTACGAAGTGAAAAAACCGAATAAGAAAGAGGGTAGACCGATTTGTCTCCTCATAAACACCCACCCGCAATAATTTCATTTTATCCGTGATCATGATGATTGCAACAGCACCGAAATCACAGATAAACTGTAAACATGTTTATACGTGATATCGGAAACTCACAACAAACAGTAAACATGGTAAATATCCCGTTTCTAATGTTAGTGTTAGTGACCATGACAGTTTAAAACTTATAAATGTAAGTAAGCCACGAAAGTCAATATTATGGCTCTTCTAAAACGTAATTTAATGATACGTTACAGGAAAACCCTCATCACAATAATAAAATTAATTATCAAAGTTATCTACATATTCATGTGTTTTATTGCCCCTAGGATTCACATTCTATATTTGGAGCGTACCTCTGTAACCCTTTTAATTGTTCATTTTGAATTTATAACTCCCTCTAGGCCATTGATATTCCGCCTTTTAATTCCCTTTATTCCCGTCCGCTGGATAATAGGAAAAACAGAATTACGAAATCAAACATATATGTTTACGAGTGGCTTTCGTCTGATAAGAAGCGATAGCATTTATCAGCTACGTGTAAAGATAGAAGATGGATATTAATTATGAGCTATATACGGAAGACTAGGTAACTAATCAACTTCATTACTAAGCACTATGCTGTATAAACAACCAGTTTGTGTACTTATTTATACTCAGAAAGGAGCCAGAAAAATTTAGCACCCATCTATAAGCTATCATCACACTAAATTGTTGATGTGATGAGTTGATGTTTATGAGTGTGTGGTTTGTATGTTTGTTCCTTCTTCACGCTCAAACGGCTAGACGGATCTGGAAATTTGGCACAGAGATAGATTATAGTCTAGAATAGCACATAGGAAACTTCTTGTTCCGGAAATATGTTCCTCGGGCTAATTTTCGACTTTTACGCGGGCGAAGCCGCTGCCAGAAGCTCATATCGTGAAATTCCTAAGAAGCTTAATCTAGGAGCATTACGAAACAAAACTACTACTAACAATGAATAACTTATAAGCCAATTTATTTTACTAGTGTGTTAACAGTACCTACTCAAATATCAAAACAGGGCTAAGAGTACATAGAAAATGAGGATGTAGAACATAAAATGTATGATCTACGATGCGTCCCATAACAATAATTCCTCTATAAATAAACATGTCATAATATCCCGAGGTGGATATTTTGGTCGTAATAAAATGCCATTCTGTTTCACTTTTATACGAGTAACAAACCTATGATTGAAGGAAAACATTGTTAAGCAATGGACTGATAACTATCTAAAATTGGCCTAACTTAACACATTAGTTAGCAACCTGCATAACACAAGAAAGTTTGTTCTTAACCGCCAAAATACCTGATGATAAAATACTTTGAAAAGCAGTAAAAATTACGAATCACCCAACTAACTTCGACTTTGATGGAGCCATAAAGATTTGTCAGATTTACTAACATACTTTGGCCATAAGTTTATATAAAAAAACAAACTGGCACAAACACGCCTGAAATGTGCACAAGAGGAAACCTTTTCAGGATATATCAGGAAGTTTCTGAAAGTAAATATATGGAGTCAGGTTTTTGAAAACACATTAATGTTTCGTTATGTACCTAAATGCCTGTCATACTTGTTACTTTACCTAAAAGGTTGCATGTCACGTCTGACACACCGATGGATATTTCAAACATTGTAAGTTCCATTATATCGTCATCAATGTATGAAATATTAACCGCTTAATTCTCAAACTTGTAACTTAATTAAAAACCACTAACAGCCAACGTTAACATGGACAAAAATACTTCCAGAAGCATCACAAAGCGCCACTGCTTAATAATTCAAAAGAATCAAGGCAAAGTATCATTCTTGCGATGACTGCAGTCATAATACCAAAATTTAAGGTATTGATCTCGTGACTTTTCGATAAGCTTGACAATCCTATGATTTTTGTTATTTACCTAATCGGTATCGCGACGCTACCGTGGATAGAATATCATTTGTCTAGAGCGATAAGTGATACTTTTTAAACCTTTCACCCTGACTAAAATCTGCTGACCGTAGCCCTAACAATAAAAAGACAGGAGCAGTTTAAATAATAAACCTTAAAAATTTTATTCACGCAAAAAGACTCAATTTATTCCAAATTTAATTTTCGCTTGGTCGTTTGAAGCCTGTCGTGCTCATTACGAGTTGGCCGGGCCTTAAGTGTGATTGACAGGTGCTATTGAATAATTGGATCTGAATCCATTGGCCAGTCAATCTCAATGGAATACAAATTGAGAGTCGTAGTGGTATCGCTTTTGTAACAACACATTTTAAGGTTAGCTAGTAAGGTTTATTGTTGATTTCTTAACTGATTAGCAGTTTTTAGGGTTCCGTACCTGAAGGGTCCAAACGAAGCCTTATTGCTTTCACTCGTCTGTCCGCCTGTCCGTCGTCTGTCACACGGGTTTTACAGCCAAACGGTTAGAGAGTCTTCAAATTTTCACAGTATAAGTATCTTGTTAACCCAAAGCTACACTAATCGTCATAAAATATTTTTAAATGTTTTTAAGGGAGACTTCCATACAAAAAATTGAAATTTCCGCAGTCGATACGGTAAAGGGCTATTATTGGCTAAAGATGACCAAAATACGTAAAAGAATAAAACGGTTATTAACTAGGTATCTTTTCTGATCCTTTCATCGTTTCCAATATAAGCCTCTTAAGACCATTCTTTGTTGAAAATATCTATCTTTATGAATCTGCGATTTTCAGGTTCTAGCGTCTAATTTCACCAAAAAAGCATGTCGATAACTAAGTAAATATACAAAATGTCTTATACGGTGGTGTAATTCTATTAATAATAATCAACATTAAACTTAATTGGTGTTATAAGTAGGTAATTAAATTAACTGTCACTAATGCTTAATTAATTAATTTAATGAGGTACATGTACAATAACTCAATCAATTGAATGGCTTGAATTAGGCTGATTGCATTGTCGAAAAATACTATAACTACGTTGTAGTACTTCAAATGCATAGAAACTCATAAAAACTGACTTTGGCAATGGATATGTGTTCAAAATTACAATCATGTAGCAAAAATACTATCTGTTACAAAAACCTAGCAGATATCGAATTACCTTAACTGTTTCGATTCGGTTAATCGATCAATAAATCGTACTGCCATAATACCAAATCAGCCTATAAATAGTGTTTCCCACTGCTGGTACACACGCTTTGTTTCTTTGAGTGGAGGTGGACCATAGTCTACCACGCGGGCCTAGTGCGGAATGGATCGAAAGACATGTCTTAGAATTTCTGGTTCTAGGTCGTGCCGGTTTCCTCAAAATGTTTTATTGCCATTATAACAAGCAATCCCAAAAGCCTCAATCTTCCTTTATAAATAACCAGAAAAGCTCAAACACTGCTCACTGAAATAACCAACCCCGTAAGCCATAATTCTTGTTGAACAGACAAAAAGATTCCCTCTTCAACCGTTAACAAAGCTGAAGCCACATGCTATCACCTTTATCTTTACCCATTCAACAGGTGACCTGGTATTTAAGAACTCTTTTACAAGGTCTTGCGCTCTTCAAACTTATTTTCTTTCTTTTCATAAGTATTATAAAAAGGTGATTTGTAAAGGTTTTTCATAGGTGTGGTTTTTTACTCTTTGTATGTAGATAATTTTATGTTAAGATTGTTTAGAAATCAGAATCACTGCACCTTTATATTTTGTTCTAACGTTTCAATAACTGTCAGTCTGATGCAGATTATACTAAACTAAATGTTCAGTATTCAACATTTATATCCGTAAGTCAAATACAAGTCATGCTTACTTTTTAATTCTAGCAAATGTAAAAGAGTTATCGTTACAATCTGGAAGCATGTCAATTTAAACTAGCTTTTATGCCATCTCAAGCAACCACCTTAATTATCACTTACTCTCTACCTAACATATAATTAACTAACACAGCTTATTCCCCAGTGATGTTATCCAAATCCCCGTGGCACCTATTAGGCCGTTAAAGGTACGTGGGGACAGAATAGATAGATACAGAAGGTCACCTATAAACCGAGCGAAAACGCATGCTCGCATAGATACGCGTTTACAGATACCAAGTCAGTTTTTAGGGTTCCGTGCCTGATGGGTCCAATCGGAGCCCTATGGCTGTCACGCACGTGTCTGTCGGTCTGTCTATCCGTCGTCTGTCACACAGGTTTTACAGCCGAAAGATTGAATCTACAGTCTTCAAATTTTTCATAGTAGTGGCATCTTGTTGACCCAAAGCCATACAAATTGTCAAATAATATGTTTAATGATTTTTAAGGGGGCTTCCATGCAGCTAAAGGGAGAGTGAAAAAAATATTTTTTCCCTTCCCCATGCGTGTGTCAATGGGGTATCGTTGTTTTTTGCTCGTTGAGTTGATACATACTACTTTTAAGAATATTGGAAAACAAAGGAACGAGAAGCCACCAAAGTCAGCTTTTTTTAACAACATTTTGATCTGAAGATTTTTTTGGGAAGTTGAACTTCGAATTTCGTTCGTCCAAAAGCACAGAAGCATCTAGGCGCTTCACAGGCTTCGCGGCGCAACCTCCCCGTTCCGAGGATTTCTTCACGTTGGGAAACCATGGCCTCGCAGCTAAATTATTACAACCAACTTCATTTTGCGGTTTGGTACGAAACCCTAAATGTGCGAAGTCCTACACGCACTTGGCTGGTCTTTTTTGGTTTCAAAAACTATTTGCAATCAACACTGAAGTCCACACTAGAGTACCCTGTGTCGTGAGATTCAGTCTCTATTGTCAAGAGGTTACTATCAGAACACAGTGCTAGCCTTTTTTTTAGTTTTGGATATCATCCAATGACTTCTCCCGCTCTAGGTTAAGCGTGTTCCTTCAGTTGTTTGTGCCAGGGCCGCGGTAACTCTCTTTCAAATTTATCTGCGACCCCACAATGCCAGTTTATTATCGCTTGATGTTTGGCCATCCTTCTGTACCTACTTTCTTAGTGCCCTGAGGGTAAGTGGTCGAGTGATCACACCACTACTTCAGCCTGTTGCTCCCATTGAAGCAATTACGGCGTCTGTAACGCCTGTAACACAATGTGCTAGCCAATTACTAGTGTTAGAATTAGGATTGTAAAGACATAGGTGATGATAGTGGAATATACTACAGAGGAGAATTAGTTTTTTTAAATAATTATTTAAGAGTTACAGGCCTAACAATATCATTGGACTTTTAATACCTATAGACCATACAAGATATGACTATCACTTAGTTTGCAGCCCTCCTCCGGGTAACCGGAGGTCCGGAGGAGAACACCCCCAAGCTGTTACGAAGAATTCCACGGCGCTCCTTCTGCACATCACACATGAACACAAAGATAAGTTACAAACATGTACTTATCACTCGCCATACAAAGAAAGGCAATCCAAGGAAGTGCCCGTCCTTATGGGCAACAATCGCTACCGCGAACAGGAGACGAAGCTCCGTACAGAATCCCACAGGCTTAGTTTGCATTAACAACAATCATTTCATCAATCTCATTTCTTTAAAGCATCACCATGTTTACTACTTAGACATGTTGCTTTGACCTTATGGTCTGAGTCAAGTAGCTGGTACAGATGAGGAAATTCTAACAGCTTTCTCAGATCATTTTCAGATTAAACCCACACAATTTTTTTTTTAAATGATTGACATTTATTTTACGACTCGATTCGTTCACACAGATTCTCTTAAATTAAATTACAGCAACGTCAACCAAAGCCATTTCAATAACTTCGTCACTTTCTTTGTGACAACTTTTGACTTTCTTGCTAACTTTGTGAATGATTTTTCAAAGTTATTCCTGTTATTGTTGTTCCCAGAACATTTTCACTAAGAATTACACCTAGCTTTATTCAGAAACATTTTGGTATTTATTTCTCTTATACATTTACTTCGGTGACAATAATTTCTTCATCGTGGTTAGAGCGACATACATTGTCACTCATTGTTGTAGCTTTGTTGTTTTTCTTTGTACTTTTATTAATATGTTTGTCTTTGTTTGTTTATTTCGTTTCTTTCTTTGTTATTGTGTAAGCCGTACACGCCTAGTTGTTAAAAGAAATACAAAATATTGAATTGCTTTCCTTTTTCGACTTGTTTGTTTCTTTATATAAAATTAAACTCTTCAGGATTTCCCATGGGCTTTTCCTCTAAACTAAGATGGACGAGATGTCAGATATTCGCAATAATAAATCAATCTCAAGCCATCTTCTATGTTTTGCTATTGAAGTATTGATTTATTTAAACTTTTCTCTGTTTTATTGCCGTAGAAACAAAAAAGGTTTACGTCCTAAAGAAAATTCTTCTCCAGCTTATAGTCGATCTTATGACAAGGGTGACTATTGTAACGTTGATATTGTAAGTGTTTAGTGATTTAACACAAGTATTACCAATAAAATGACTATAATTTTCCTGTCTTCACCTATTGACGCTCTTGCTCAGGGAATTCCTTTGAATATGATATCTTTGTCTCTCGTAATACTTACAAAACCTTTTCTTTGAATAAATAAATGCTTATTGTCTAGCCTTGCATATTGAAGTGGAAGAATTCTGCTGCAAGTTATATGACCCTTCTTAGTAGTTGATAGATTGGTGTCCCCAGTTCCCCTCTTAGCATGCTCTATTTCACTATCAATTAACCTAATAAAAGGAACCGTTACTGCTTCGAGTATCATGAAACCTCTTAAGAGATTCATCGACTCGTAAGAATCTTATATCCCTAGATACCCGGAAGGTTTGTATATTATTTTGTAATATGTGAGCAAACAATACAACATAAATAAAAACGCTTGATATTAGTATAAAGTTTTAAGTAACTCCTATACACGCAAGAATGGAAAAAAATAATTCACCTTACCGGCTACCAATACGGATTAAACACGTGTTTAGATAAATAGTTGTGATGGGTTTACTATGCGTTTAGTACCAACCCTGGAATCACGGAGGAAAAATCAACTGCTGATGCCATATATTTATGTTTGCGTAACTTGACAAAATTTACTGACATGTTGTTTTATTTTGCGATATCAGTGTTTGTGGAGCACTAATAAACGTGGTTGATAATGACAAGTTGTTATTTCATTAATACATTAGATAGATGTTATTATACAAATGTCATTATTTTGACCTACACGTCAATTACCTCTATTAACAACATTGGTTCCCAGAATTCAATGATAAACTGTACCTGGGCTACGTGTAGTCGGACGACTAAATTAAAACAATAACCCAGTGACATATCGTGACTTGGCCTAACACGCAACTCGGCCTTGGGGAAATATGTCACCTAAACTTATTACAGTATATTCATTAACGCCCGATGCGTGTACTTAAAACACAAGCCACCACCATTGATAAGTAAATTAAGTAATTTTCTTATCAATGGTTGTATTTTTGAATAATGTACTGACCAACGTCGAAAATAATAAAAGTGAATATTTTTATCACGCATACGCGTATTAGATATCTTCTAACCATTAGGTTAAGACAAGTTAACTGCATAGGCTTAGCTTGCTACGAAGCCTACGTAACAGCGCTACGCCAGACCTGCTACGTAACAGTGCTACGCTAGACTTGCTACGCAACAATGCTACGCTAGACTAGCTACGCAATACTCTACAAAAGGCTTTGCTACGAAGAGACTATCAACCAATCTATCTAGCTTTTTAATAACTGCGTGAATATTGTTGTTAGATGCCAGTTTATCCGGATGGAGTAGAGTACCAGTATTTAACAAGGAAAAAAGTAACAAAGTAGTAGAAAGGAAGTAGGAAAACAGAGTAGGTAACACGATATCCCGAAGGTACTATATGCCCTTAAAAATAAAATGTTCTAAATAAATAGAGACCGGGTGCATATAGTATTTGCATATTTGATAATTATCGTCTACAAAGTTGTTACATTTTTGTAAGGATAATTCATGATTGAATATGTCACTAATTGTATGCTGATTTAGAAAAAAAAAGTTTTCTGAATCTTTAGTGTTGCTTAAGTTACACATTTTCATGTATATTTTACAAATTTTTATGCATATTTTAGGCATTTTCCATGCTAATTTCAAGCTTTTTATGTTGCATATAACCCGGGCCGGCCAGTAATAAGCATTGGAAAAGATGAAGATTTTGCCATGCTTTTAAAAGTATTACAACTTAAAAGAAATAAGTAATGATAAAGAATACTCCTCGTTCAACAAAGTTTCAACGAGTGGTTGTCGACATAGTTTCTCAACTTATTTTCACGCCTTTACAAATTAAGTGAAACTTTGAATTTCCTCCGCTTACAGACAGTGTTTTCAGCAGCTGCCAGACAACTTTTATAATATCTTTGATTCTAGCAGCTGAAGCCACGAATTTTCCGGCATATTTTTTTTTCCTTTTCCAAATTTCATTTTATTTTCTTTGCCTTTTGGAGTAGTTTTGAAACTCATATGAAGGCACACTTTCTTATTTCTTTAGCTAAGTATTCGTGCCAAGTTAACCGAATCGCGTATTAGGCTTTTTTAATGCAAACGTAGTCACCCCATATGATAGCTTTTCAACGTAGGTAGGATTGTTCCTTCATTATAAGAAATCTGTTTTATTATTCAGTTTATTCATATTGGTTACTGGGTATTAAGATCATATAAAATAGACCTCCTCCTTAATCAAAATCTATTTGACAGTAAAACCAAGAGCACTATATTTTATAGACACTATGTGTGTGTGTTATTCGTTAAATTCGAATATAACATACACTAAATTACCTTAATAAAGCTTCACCCTTTCACCCTCTAAACCCATATCAAAAATGTTTTATCGTAACTTAGCCCTAAAAGTCTTTATTATTTCATAAAATACTGAAATTTTATGTCAAGCACTAGCAAACGCCTAGCCCATTCGAGATAACGGCTCCCAAATATTATAAAGCTTTGTAAAGCCCGCATGGAAATGTCAGTTCTGCTGCAAAACTGTCGACTGCCGTAAAATATATAAAACCAGGCAATATTTTGAAAAAGAAACATTATGGTCTAACAATAATAGTGTAACATATTTTAAGAAATAGTACTAATTTTTTTGTTGTGAGAGAAATCGATTTTTCTTTAGAAAATTTTATATGTAACCCTACTTGAATGTATTTGTTATACATTTGAATAGTAAATGCGCTTCGTTCTCGGGTTTCTCCTATATTAAAATGTATTCCGAATCTCGTGACATACATGGCCACGAATAGTCTAAAATCTTAAAGAGATAAAAGTACTTTTTAAATATTACTGACTGATATTGTAAGACGTTGTTTTACGGCTTGTAAAGAAGATTATTTCTGTTCAATTACAATTTCTCAGCATGAAAATAAACATTTATTTTTCTTTTCGAAAGTAAAAATCATTATAACATCTCTTAAGCCTCAACTACGCAGAAAACTTACAGGTCTACAGAGATTATTCGATGAAAATATGTTTATAATGATAGGTACTTTGTTACAAATTATTTATTCAAAACTAACTAGAATTTGAAGTAGTTTTTAAAGTATTCTGCGTAGATCAGCGTAACAAGAAAATCCGAAAGATAAAGTAGGCGCAAGAAGTTTTCAATTTTATGTAACATTTTATAAAAATTAAATTTATTTACGTTGATAAATAAGATGTCCAACGGCATACCTACTCGAATTTACGTTTATTATTTTTTTGCTATGTTGCGCTATCCCACTCCTGAGCAGAAGCCTCCCATTCTCTTCTTTGGCTCTTCCATGCCAAATTCGTCTTTCGTCCAGTTGACCCATAAACATTTTCTATCTCACACAAAAAAACATGCAGATAACAAAATTTTGTAAACTTTCCGATACAGCAATATCCATTGTTTACACGAGAATATTTCGATCTTCTTGTTTCTCCCTACGCAGAACATCAATGTTGTGCTCCAACAGACTTACTACCGTCATACCCTTATTAAATGGATCAATGCATCCATCTTTATCGAAGACAATATGTATACGGAATCTAATTTGGATTACGCTGAGTAGTCGACGAATAAATTCCTTTTAAGCCGTATTGCAAACAAAGTAGATTTGCCTTGCTTGTATCGGGAGTTAAATTAGATCAACAAGTGTATTTTATCAATGGGGATTTATCGCTAAAGTTTTCATTAACGTTCTGGATAAATCGGAATTTTCTTTCAGGAATCGTAGTCTTTAGTAGCGAAGCGGGCGTTCTGAAATTGGACCAAAAATTTTCACACCAACTAAAACCTAATCTCTGTTAGATTAGGTTTGAACCCCAGAAGAGCTACACTGTTGTATACTTTATTATTATTATTACATTATAAACACAGGACAAACAAGTTTACAATGGCCGTTCTATAATAATGCTAATAGGTACTAAGCATCCGTAATGTGTTTTAGTAGTGAAAACTGTATACTTTAAAAATAATTTAAAATTAACGTTTGTTCGTTAATTTATTAATATTTAGGGACAAATTAATAGTCTAGTGGGCTATATTCCGTAAATAAAATACTGTTCAGAATCCCACGCTAAACGAAAATTAATTATTCATATGTGGGGCTAACGTGTTGATAGAACAAACACAATAGTTTGAATTATTTACCACCGGACTAATTAAACAACTAGTTGCAATGGAAATGTGAACAAAGCTTTACTTAGTGAAATATATTATTATGATTACACAAAATATATTTCAATTCGCAAGAGATTCGAAATATAACTCATAATAGACATTGTTTTGAATTCGTAGAAATATTTGCCGAAATTTACATTGTCACGTAAAATAAAATAAATAAATTAAAGGATATACTGCGATTTAGTAGCAACATAATTGCGTAGTGTAGATACTCTCTCCTACTTATTTGCTGTATCCATTTACATGATCAATTATTTGATTGATATTTTTTTTATTTAATTAGTTTGTTGTTTTTCTTTTTTTTTTGTTTGTGTTGATTGTACCGCAAGTAATCGTAGTCACAGAGAATATAATACTAGCATACAGAGGCCTCATACCATAAAAAGAAACCGTGCCGATGTAACTAGCGTTTTCCATCTGATTATACTGATTATATTTTGTAAATCGATCGCGTTTGGTTCCGTTCCACGGCGATAGATAGATCACCATCTATATCCGTGGAACGGAACCGAACGCGATCAAACAATCGCGATCGATGTATAAAAAATTATGACTATAATCAGTACAGTACGTCGGCACGGTTTCTTTGTATGAGATGAGACATCAATATGCTATTATTACATTATCTGTGCCGTAGCACCATGCAATGCACTAAGTTTGGGCACAAAAAAATCAATTATATTAATTTTCGGACAGAAAATAATAACAATGGAATATGTCAAAGTTCAGCGCGATCCTGTCTCCCTACATACACAAGTGAGTACCCATCCTAGAAAGGCAAACTAGCTTGCAAGGCGAATGTGTGCACTTACCCTGATAACGCTCTCCCTTAGCTGTGCTCTTAAGCACTAAGTTTAATATGATATGAGCATATTTAACTAGATATTTAATTGGTAGCACGTAAGATAGACTATAGTAAGAGCATCAATATATTTTAAACTAACTATTACTACGCGGGTTTGCTCCAGGATCTTGCATTTTTGCAGCAGCTAGCAATATCCAATTGCTAGCATTCCTTTGAAACCCTTCCCTTGATTGCACCAAACATAGTATTTTTCTAAAAATACCCGGTTTATTTCGACTAAGTATTTTTAGAAGATCCAATAGTATTTTATCAGCACCTACGTTTATTTTGTGTTACCCACATTAAATCGGCGTCCACAAAGGAAATGAGTTCAACAAACAATTAGTAGGGCTCGGAGCACACGCAACAAATCACAGAGCAGGGAAACAACCCGGTGGTAGCTGATGGAGGCGGTATTGTCAACACATTCCATGCCATCCATGTGACACATATTATTCTATAATTGGACGACTTTTTAGGCAATCTATCACGGAAGTTGTGTGCTCAATTTACTTTCGGTGTCATGCATTTTATTAGATACCAAAACCGGAACCAAACATTCGAAAATATATTACCTATGTCATTTACCAACCTGCAATGAGCGTGGTGGATTATGACCTAATTTTCATAGAGAAGAGATCGTAGTCCCAGCAGCAGAACCGATTTGAGTTGATTACGCGTTTTGCTGATTCCGTGCTCTATGAAACAAATTAATCGTGAGTATTTGAGAATAGACCACAATTCCTACGACACGACACACGTGCGACATCTGTGCGGGCATTTATTATGTTGACAGTTTAACTGGGTACCAGTATTTATCACCCCTATTGCTTGGGGTTTAATAAGCAAACGTAAACGCGTATAAATCTTTCTACAACACTGTGAGTTTTAATTAAACCCATTCTATATAGATAGATAATTGGTTATTAGTAACTGCTCAGTAACTATCTGAAGTCAGAATTTATGTCCGATGTATGGTAAAAAAAGGATAAGCTTCAAAATATAACAACCTCAATGCGGATTAGGTCAGAACATAATATCTCTATCTACTTTATGCGTTAGGTTCGGTACCTAAATATTTATCGGATATCATTCTCAAGCTTAGCTGTAATATTGCTACCTACATATTTTATTGCCCTATAATACGCCTATTATCCCAAGGGATTAAATGGCTTCTTCGATAAATTGCGGTTGTACAACAATACACCTGCTTTGGGTGGCGACCTTTATGAAAACATATTCAGCCGTAAATGTAGGAGGTATATGATCCGGTATTTTCGTTAGTTCAGACGCTGCAAAAAAGGAAAATATATTTTTGTCAACATACATGACTACTAAAAAACTGATATTGTTATGTCACTATTTTATCCAGAAACGCAAATTTGAGTAGTTGCACCTTAGTGTAGCAATGGCACCTAATCAATTCTAATACCAACAACAACTAATAGCAACAGGGTTAATCAAGTCTAATACCTCGTATTCGTATACCTTAACTAGTTGATAGAAAATGAAGAGAAATATAAATATTTTCAACAACTGATTGACAGATTCTAAATTAAAATTCTGTATAGCATCTCCTAAAACTCGATTATGCTCGATCTTATATTACGGGTAGGTACCGTGTCTACCTTTGTCATTAAATAATAAAAGGGACTATAGTAGAAATTCAAATCTAAGACGAGTTGAAATACAACAGCTCGAATTCACTGCCGTCGGTGTAAGGAAGCATGTTCACGTTGGCTCCGTCTAATACATTTATAACGCATGTATTCTGGTTCCGGAAGCTTCTCGATTCGAAGGGATTAGCATCTGTCATCCCCACAGTAGAGCCGAGTAACGTATTTTGAGTAGCACTAAAATATTCATCAGACAATACTGAATCAATGTCAGGCTTTTAGAGAAGAAAAGCGATTACAAACTGAATTATTTAATGCTGAAGAGAGTGCAAACAGATTTTGCTGTGACCGAGATAGGTATGAAATAATTAGAATAATCTTAATATTTATAGAACTTAAGAGTTCAATACATAAGAAATCACCTACAATTAACACTTGAGAAAAAGTGACGTAATAAATCTTTGGCAAGACGATAAACTTCGTAAAATTAAAATACAGGGGACATCATCAAAGATCCTTATATCCTTTTTTACAAAAGATGAGTTAAATCGCTGTGCTGAACGTGACCCTGCATAAAACACTGCACTTCAAACTTAATCCCTAAACCAATCCACAAATCGTTTCCACATCGAAATGCACCAATATTGTTAGTATTCCCATCTGGTGCTGGTGGTGTGTATAAAGCCTCACAAACGTATAAAATATGTCAGTTTTAAGTACCGTCCACTTTCATTGCAATCGTAAACTGGCCCATACCATTCCATCCTATTCAATCAGAAATTTTAACTCCTATGCGATGGGACATAAAAGCTGATCCGCGTTGCTTTCACAGACAATTGTTTTGGTATTGCCGTTGAATTGAATCCCACGACATGGGTTCTGAATTAAAATAGATTGTATTGTTCTCTTGTGATGGATGTGGAATGCATTGATTTAAAGCTGTAATATCAAACAAAACAGCTTTTTTCTGTCCCACTGCAAGGCCTCTTTTTATTTAAAAAAGACACGAGCACTAATCACCAATTGCATCACCAACTATGAATCCAACTAGCTTCTGCCAGCGGCTTCGCCCGCGTGAATGTCGAAAATTATCCCAAGGGAACATATTCTCGTGTTTAAAAGTATCAAGTGCTATTCCAGACTATAATCTATCTCTGTGCCAAATTTCATCCAGCTCCGTCCAGCCGTTTGAGTGTGAAGAAGTTAAACAAACAAACACACTCACAGACTTTCGCCTTTATAATATTAGTGTGATTAATATTAATTAATTCATAATCTATACTAATATTATAAAGTGGTAAGTTTGTGAGTTTGTGACGTTATAGGGGGATAATCTCTGGATCTACATAACCGATTTTAAAGATTCTTTCACCAGTAGAAAGCTACATTATTCTTGAGAGACATAGACACACACACACACACACACAACACCAACACACAAAAAAAATAAAAAATGAGATCCGTATGAAAATTGCAATAATCTTACCCAAAGTAGCATCATTATATGGCGTGCGCTGAGAAAACTAGGTACCACATGTATAAAGTGCTCATTATTACCTACAAAAAAGTCTGGGAGACCATATATCTAATTATCATAGTTAAGTCACAAAAGCAGCTTTTGTGTTCTGAAATTTAATTAGATCGCCGCGCCGTCCGGTAGAAACAAAGGTTGGTTACATTCGTATTGCAGTATAAATTCTTATTCAAATAAATATTTTAACAAATTAGTAGGTAGGTAGGTAAGGTAGGGGGGTAGGTAGGGTAGGTAGTAGGTAGGTAGTCAGTTGACGGGAGCGAAGCCACGTGGGTCAGCTAGTTTAAGTGTATTAATAATGATGTTTCCTCATGACGTTTTCTAGCACGTTCTGTAGATAGATTTAACAGGATTAGGTATTTGTTGAGATGTTACAAAAAATCAGAAATCCGAAAGTCGGCAAACAGCAACAATAAATGTCGCTTTACCAAGTAAATAGGTTGTGTAGATCAGATAAGTACCATCTTCGGGTTACACTGGAAGTCTACCTTTACATCGATGGGAAAGGCTCGCACACAAGGCACATTCATAACAAACTTTTAAAATGATTGATTGCAACTATAATGACACAAATTTAACAGTGTAAGCTAAGATGGTTTGGGCATGTTGAGAGGATGAATGAAAGGCGACTAACAAAAGGCAGACGTGAATAGAAACGCCGGGAGAGGACGCCATAGAAAGACAAACATAGACCTTAGTGGTGATGTTCTTCAGAAAAGCTAGGTGCGCAGTACTCATAACCGGCGTGCGTGTATGACTAAAATGCGTGAAGCAAAAGAAGTATGTAAGGATCGTAGAAGGTAGCGTTCTTGAATTTTTGCCTAACCCCATGGGAATAGGCGTGAGTTTATATATGTATGCAACGATAACGTAATAAAATAGGCCGTCAATTAAAATATCGGTAGATCTAATCCGCCAAATACTGACCAAGCCAAACTTATGATAAGACCTGAAGCCCTCGGAGTTGTCCAAAAATAAATCTCCAAGATTTATTTCTTAGTCAGTTAAAGCTGAAAACTTCTGCCGCGAGTTAATTGAAAAAGTTTGCGGTATCGACAAGAAAAATATTGTTTAATATTATGTAAATTAAACAATTATAAAATGTTGTTGGAAACTGTTTCTTAGTAAGGACGGAATGAAGTCGTTTTTACCTTGGTTTAAGTATACAATATAAACAACCTTTAGCGTTCCCACTGCTTGGACTCAGGCCTCCTCTTTGTGAGTGTTGCCGTGGTATAAAAATAAGTAATATTTTTTTAGTTTTGCTGCCTCTTAATTAAATACAGTAGGTACGTTTATATCATCTTCTTAGCGTGTCAATGACAAATATAAAAAAAAAATATATTTATTTCGCCCAGAATTCTGCCACGGTTACACCATTCAGTGACGGAGTCATAAGATCTTCGCACGTACAGGTGACAGTGCGCATGGGCACACTAGAGCATTTTGTGGCAAGGACACTTACGCCGTGTGCAACAAACACTGCGTTAACGTTTATATTATCATGTAGAAATGTATGTAGAAATTAGAAGAGACTTAAAGAAATTAAAATAGATTTGACTTTTAGTGCCAAAACCAAAAGAGACTCCGTTAAAACCGTTTTAAACATATTTATCAACAGATTTGTAGTACGTAAAATTGCGTAAAAGGTACTAATCAAGTTACTCGTAATAAATAGAAGTTTGAGACTAGAGAAATGGGTATTTAGGTAACCTTTAATCTTCCTAAACTCAAATAGCACAATTAAACAGGTACAATATTACTTTTAAGGCCCCAAATTATCGCAGATTTCTAAGTGTGAAACTTATCCTAACTTTAATTATTTAGTTTAGAAACAAGTAGTAGTTAACTAAGCAATGTTTAATTACTCTGCTTTTAAACAATTTGTAATTACGAACTCTCCCTAATTTACTGCTAAGACAAAGATAAGTAACGATAGAATTATGAGATCAGAAAGAAAATCCATCACGAAATTAAATTAAAGGAATAAGAAAGCTCAACTTGTACTTCTAAAGAATCCCTGTAATAATCTCCAAAGATAACAAAAAAAATCGAATTCCAATATCTCAAGAATCTCGATTAAATAAATGAGAAGTTTAGCGAAATTGGCACTAAAATCGAGAGAATTATTTGACAAAAAGCCATCGTGAGGAATATCGTAAAATATTCATATTTAAACTAAATTAGAAAAGGCGTCTTCTAATGCAAAATATCGGTATCAGCTTCTTATGATTGGCAATCTTCTATTCCAAAAAACACCGAGTTGAGTGAGTCTCATCCCAATTTGAATATCGACAATTTGTAATCACGAAAATGACGATTTTCACAGAATACCGACGAGCCCACTTATTTCATGAAAAATCCAGTCCATATTTTATTTCTTTAGTATTGCTCAATATGGCTTATTTAAAACAAGATTTTCCTCGGACTTCGTCTGCGTAGGATTCTTAATTTGCCGAACAAACTTGAGACACTACTTCCCTCTATTGAGAATGATTTTTAACAAGCAGGTAATCCTTAACTTTCTTGAGGACTTAAAGCCATATATTAACCAAATTCTATTAAAATTAGGTCAGGGCTATAAAGACGCAACAAACATACAGAATCACTTCGTATTCAAAATATTAGTATGGATTACTTGAACAATCAGAAGGTCGATTATTACGTGCATAGGAATGCTATGGCTCCGGGAATGTTCAGATATTGAATTCTGTCAGCTCTTATTGTATAATAAGAGATGTCGCTCGGCTTATGTAGGAATGTGGCTTCACGTGGGTGGGTGTCGTAAATACGAATATTCCCGATTGTTTGTTTGCTTAACGCCGAAGGCACTTCTTTGTTTTGTAGTAAGATGGGTAAATTATAATATCAAACTGACTAGCCTTTCCCCAACTATGTTGCAGCTGCATCCGATTACATTGAAAGACATCCGTCTTTACAACCAGATGCAGATGAGAACCAGTATCTTACAAGACGTTACTGTCTATCTGACGTTTACTACCGAAAGTGAACACGATACCCCTTCACAATACTTGTGTCAGAATGTTTGGATAACCAAAATATGCAAATGATAGCAGGGACCAAAGCCTTAACGTGCTACCAGACACGAGGGATCTATCCCTCTCTCTCTCACCCTCTCTAGAGTAAATTAACTATGGCGATTCAAAAAATTAACTGGCCAATAAAAGACATTCACATTTTCCCTCTCTCTAAAAGCCAGGAAGTTATTAAAAAGCACGCAAGCTGGGATATAAAAGAAAATCTTCTTAAATAATCCAACTCTGCCATTCAATATGCGCGTGGATTTAAGTACGCTATTAAGGCGCAGCCGACTGAAATTTCTGTAAGTGGCTCAAGGAAGAGATCACAGAAAAACCTTTGTTACCAACCGAAGTTACCAGTCACACAGTAAAATGTATTTTTCCAAGATTTTTTTAAGACAGAAAGAGGGTGTTCATTTATCAATGTCTAGTAAAACAGCACGTTTCTTTGAATTAGATTCAGACTTCAGTACTAGTCTATCCATTGCAGCGTTTTGTTCTCGCCGAGTTTTCTAGTCGTAGTGTGCTTGAGAAATTGCAAAAACTATAATGACTTTTCCGTGGACTGATTGGATGTTTTTCTCCAGCTTTTCTACGCGGGTGGTTGTTTTCCAGTCAATCTTTTAAAGGATCACGCTGGAGTGGCAATGCTGTCGTTATTTATGTATATTTTGAGTGAAAAATGTTCCGAATCTGCCTGTTTATCTTTACGCGTGAGGGTAAAAAGTACCGCAGAGAGAAAAAGCCACATTTTTTCCCTTTATTTTTTATTTAACATACATTTACTCAGTAATCCCTTGCGAAAAAACACCGATTGACGATTACCAACTCGAAACCGATTTCAGTTATTCCGGTTAAAGTATACATACCTGTTCGATACGCTTTAAGTATTATTCTCCTTAGTCCGATTATAAAACTCTTGAATTTGTCCTCAGGTACGTGTCCCAGATCGGATTTCAATTTTGACGATTTAACGAGAATCAAAAACGACTCTTAAAAGTCTGTGAAACGGTAAGTGTAACTTAATCATACACTGCAGACATGGGCTTTATGTAGACGAAGAAGATTTCCATTTCGCTGAAGCTGAAGGATGCAAATAAGTTTATATTCACAGTACCAAATGAAAATGATAATAGCTGGTCATTATAGGCAGTCGCTCTAAGAAAAATACTGGTAATCTGGTACGCAATAGGGAAAAGTCTAAGTTGATTAATTGATTGGCACAGAATAACAATAACACACACAGTAACTCCTAACACACACAGTAACTTCCAACACACACAGTAACACCTAACACACACAGTAAGACCTAACACACACAGTAACTTCTAACACACACAGTAACTCCTAACACACACAGTAACTCCAACACACATCCTATCCATCAGATTACAATCCAACCGCACTATTCCCAAACCACTGCAACTCCTGAAAGCCAGAATCAACAGTGGCGGCAGAAAAGCTCCGAGGCAATCCATCAAATTAGCATAAGATCTCATAGCAAGCCATCAGACTAAATTTTCTAGATAGCCATACAATATAATTTAATAATGGTAGCCATATAATATCCCATATTAGAAATAGAGAAAGAAACAGTGTTGATCCCTAAGCATATTCATATGGAGCCCCGTATTTACCTTTCATTGAACATTATTACTTTTATAAACCGCTCTTTAGACTGTAGGCTCAGTAAATTCTTATCATGTGTAATAGGAATATTCTGTATTATCCCTTAAAAAGAATTTAGCTTCCTTTCCAGCAATATTAATTAATTTCCTCGTACGGGGATTAAGTAATAATCCCGCATAACATATTAAAATAGAACCGGATGGTGTCGTTTCGGTGTAATTCGGGGGATTTCTGCAGTTATCTGATTTTAATATTGCTGTTATGAATTTGTATTTTCAACCGACTTAAAGAAGAAAGAGGTTGATGTGGTGTACCTACCTAAATTTGTTCGGGTTTATTTTATATTTTATGTGATAATTTGTAACAATAATGTAAATTTTATTTAATTTCTATTTAACTATTGTATGCCCGAAGGGCGGGACATATCTGATCACAATTTAATTATTTAAGACCTGTATGTATCTACCTATGATCCACAATCAAGATATTGATTGATGTTATGGATAAGATTTTGGGCAAAATCTAGAGATATCTCTGAGATAGAGAAAATAATATTACTAAGGTATTGAAAATACTTTAACATTTACAATTAAACCAGGCACACACTAGGGCTAAAGCTTCTTTTTATACGACTAGAAACTAGGGCTTACCACAAACTCACTGTGAATAACGACATGGTCCCGAATTTCTCACGGTATTACCCTTTTCATTACTTTTTCCTTGATTGACAGCTAAATGTAGCTGACAATCAAGGCAGAAGTAATGAAAAAGATTTCAGGTACACATTTTTTACAAACCATTGCAAACACTTCAAATTAATCAACCTGATTCGTATTATAATATTTCAAGAGAAAAATTCTTATATAGCAGTGTGCAATCGTGCGGAAGCTTCCTGATAGCCGGCCAAGTATCACGGCTCCTTTTGTGAGGAAATGATGTCATTCTTGTAACGACAACCTTCAATTAGAGCACTGAGGATAAGAGGGATGTAATAGCACAAAAAAATATAGGAAATTATTTATCTAAGCGTGTCTTTCAGTCTAACCACAGCTGGTTTTTTATATGAACTAATCTGAAAGTAAAAGTTAGTGCCAATCTGAACTCCACAACCGCTCCACTCCATAAAACCACGACCACCACCACCACCACCACTGATATTTCTTGGTAAGGTGGTTGTCTAACCGCTCGTAACGATTGTCAAAATCTTTTTTTTTTTATAAATTTCAAACATATTTATCATCGTAGCAGAACCATTGCCCAAAACTACGTTACAATGTAACTTTATTTGGCTTTATGATTACGTAAACCTACATACAATAAAAATTAGCATTAAAAAGGGATTTGCTCGTGACAAAACAACATAACTCTATTTTACATAATAAACAAAAACGAACATATTAAAATGAACGATTTATCATAATGTAACCCCGGCTCACATTAGCAAGATACAGTTTGACCTACAAGTGTCGCCGGCTATAATTTATCAACCCAGACGATGTAACTGTTGCAGGATGTGTGTCAGTCGTGACTATGGTGATCACGGTACGCTGTAGTGGGCGGAGACCTTTGTCATAATTAATTGTTCAATTACCGTTCTATTTTTGAAAATTGCGTGTTTCGTTTGTAGTTTTTGTCTATTTACATAATTATGTTTGTGGTATTGTAATATCCTAAGCCGGCTCCACACGCTTGGCGAACAATGGCAAACAGCAAACACAAAACACCAAACACGAACGTGTGGATGGATGTTTGTTTGTGTTTGCCTGGTTTTGTTTGTGTTTGCCTGTTTTTGTTTGCGTATTCGGCATCGGTGTCGGTTTTTATGCACAAATCAAAGGGTGTTTGACAAACGTGTTTGCGATGTTCAGTTCAGTAGTACGCGTGAGCTTGCAGGTGGCGGAAGGAGTTAATAGTGGTGGTCAAATTTACGAATCGTAACATTTTGTGTATCCTAAGCTAAATTGTAAGGAAAACTGTCTGATTGGTCTGAGGAGGTTAACCCGAAAGTAATCACTGCCACAAAAAGCTCGTCGTCTGCCATGTTTGCCAATCCGGAATATACTAGCACGTTCGCCAAGCCTGTGGATGCCGTGTTTGTGTTGTCGTGTAAATAATAAATGATAAATGATAAATGATAAATGATAAATGATAAATGATAAATGATAAATGATAAATGATAAATGATAAATGATAAATGATAAATGATAAATGATAAATGATAAATGATAAATGATAAATGATAAATGATAAATGATAAATGATAAATGATAAATGATAAATGATAAATGATAAATGATAAATGATAAATGATAAATGATAAATGATAAATGATAAATGATAAATGATAAATGATAAATGATAAATGATAAATGATAAATGATAAATGATAAATGATAAATGATAAATGATAAATGATAAATGATAAATGATAAATGATAAATGATAAATGATAAATGATAAATGATAAATGATAAATGATAAATGATAAATGATAAATGATAAATGATAAATGATAAATGATAAATGATAAATGATAAATGATAAATGATAAATGATAAATGATAAATGATAAATGATAAATGATAAATGATAAATGATAAATGATAAATGATAAATGATAAATGATAAATGATAAATGATAAATGATAAATGATAAATGATAAATGATAAATGATAAATGATAAATGATAAATGATAAATGATAAATGATAAATGATAAATGATAAATGATAAATGATAAATGATAAATGATAAATGATAAATGATAAATGATAAATGATAAATGATAAATGATAAATGATAAATGATAAATGTAAAAGTATCCGACTACGGCGAAGCAAAAGGGAGGTTTTTTTAAGACCGGTATGTATGTATGTACATTCATCTGTTCCCTCATAACTTCAAAACTACTTATCATAATTTTAAAAATGAGGTGTCGTTAGAAGCGTCTTGTTTGTCCGCTAGTTATATGCTATGTGACGTCATATTAAATTGAATATGGCGTTTCGATCAACAATACCAACTAGATATGTCTGTGCAAAAAATACGTCTCGGTACATAACAGCTCACTAGAGACGTGAGCTCTTATTTTGATCAGTTTGTCAAAGTAAGTATTTTAAATGTAGGGTAGTAAGTATATTATATTCACACGGACAGAATTTTGCATTGATTTTGTAAGTGACCCGTTATCTAATTGGTTATTGTTGATCGAAGATAGCCCGCCCTCTGGGAGCACGAAGGCAAGAACATTTTATTTAAATTTAAAACCCCATCATGTGTGGTATCATTGAACAGGGATTTTAAAATAAAGGTATGGTTTGGTACATCATATTTTGTCAAGCGTACCATTTGCGAGATTTATCCTGTCAAAGTCATGCAAACTATTTTTTCCCCACTACGGCGTCCCAAAGTGTTTATTGATCGATATGTATACAATACAAACATATTTTTTAATATCCCCCGCCAAACTACGTGTTTCGTCAGACGTCAGCTTTCTATCAGTTGCCCTTTGCACTTGGTGCAGACCAGACGCTCTAAATCAATTTGGAAGTATATAAGTCCTTAATACTCTTTTAAAATTTTGTATTTTATTTAAAAATGGGAGGCAAGCTGCTATTTTTACAGCTCTATATATTTCACACGGAAATCAAAACAAAACAACAATAAAGTACTTGACTCTGAATTCCAATTATTATACACGATAAATCTAATAATTTCCGAGGGACATTAAGAAAAAATTAAATAGGTATACTGTATGCATGTATGCATTGTTCATTTGTTCAACGGAGTCTCTCAAATTTCGAATCATAAACCTATGTGTATGTATCGTTAGCTACACACACATAGCACATACCTATACCTGTCCTTTAGTGAATACTAAATTTCAACTTCGTTATCGTTATACATCATCTAGAGTCCACTCTTGTAACTTATGCATAATCTAGATTCATGTAAAACAACAAACCATAAACAAATAAAAAAATTGATGTGGCTCTGTAAAACCCCCAAAATACTTTAAATAAAAAACAAGTTCAAAAAATAAAACCCGACTACTAAAAAATCACGCGCTAATAAGTATGAAACCAGAAAATAATCTCATCTGAAATTATCATGTATAAACAATGCTTTCGAGGATTACAGGCGACATGTTATTTATGTATCTAAGCTTCTTGAATTTAGGTAAGTAGACAGTACATAGACAATTCGAGAATTGGAGTCCTAGACATATCTATCTAAATCCACTGATGTCGAACACAATTTCATAAGTGTTTCTGACGAATCCAATATCCCTTCAATCCGCTAGGGATTTGCTTGGATCAGTGACTACTTTGTCTCCTGTTATCACGAATCTACAGCATTTACTCGCAAAAGTACTGAGCTATGACAGAGGAAACTAAACTATCTTGGGACCACAACAGTCCGGGGGAAAATTAGGAGATTACGAAGGGAAGGAGCTAGACAAGACACTTTGTTGACATTTGGGATTTAATTATAAAGATGTTTTGGGCAATAACGTTTTTCATCGATAAGGACTAAGGAGTTGGCATAAAATCAATGTGATCAAATACTTCTTAGCAATGTCTTTTTGTCAAACGACGTCAGAATAAAAATACAGCTGAATAATGTCCGTTTTTAATAGATATTTACCTTTTTAGTATATCGCTCGCAAGCGCTATAATTGGACATGAGGTGCTGGGTACGACTGTCAGTTCGAGCAGAGTGTTATTAGGGTTTACATCTGGAATTATTATTATCTGGATTTGTTCCCGTTTCAGACTAATTGCCTAATACCTGGGACCATCGATGTACTACGCACTAGATTTGGCGATCCGAACACTCACTCTGTTCGACTAAACTGTACTGTAATCCGCACACCTTACTTTTAACTATGTTAAAAGAAACGCGTAAGCCCATGAATTTTACGACGTTTTGATCTCGAGTAAGCTAAACTCTTTAAGCGATCTAGCGCTTCATTTTATAATTGTTTGAATAGACAAAATAAATATTGTTTTAGCGCTGTAGCGAACTTTAGTTCTAACTCACCAGCATTTAAACATTTTTTTTTCTTAAATATTCTTGTGTAACGGTAGAATCAGTCAATGCTTGAGACCTACTGGTGAAATGTGAGTGCACTATTAGTAAACCTCTGCCTAAGGCTTCGGTTAATACAGGCTTGATATTTTTTATTACTTTGTTGGTAAAAAGCATGTCTTAGGTTAAGGTTAAAACGGGCTGTTTTCCGCAACTCCACGACCAAGCGCGTATTTTGCGTATTGTATTTCATAAAGTTACATCTTATTGCTGATGAACTAAAAGACAAAGCATGTCTTTTAGTTCAACAGCAATAAGATGTAACTTTATTTAAAACGAAAATCACACTTTATATATTATATCATCACATGATATATGTATCATATGATTACACTAATATTATAAAGGCGAAAGTTTGTGAGTGTGTGTGTGTGTTTGTATGTTTGTTACTTCTTCACGCTCAAACGGCAGGACGGATCTAAATGAAAATTGGCACAGATATAGATTATAGTCCGGAATAGCACATAGGATACTTATTATCCCGGGAATATGTTCCATTGGGATAATTATCGACATTCACGCGGGCAATGCCGCTGGCAGAAGCTAGTAATAATATTATAAAAGCGAAAGTTTGTGAGTGTGTGTGTGTGTGTTTGTATGTTTGTTACTTCTTGACGCTCAAACTGCTGGACGGAATTTGGCACAGATATTAATTATAGTCTCGAATAGCAAATAGGACACTTTTATCCCGGGAATATGTTTCCTTGTGATAATTATAGATAATTTTCAACATTCACGTGGCTGAAGCCTCTGGCAGATGCTAGTAGCAAAATAAGTGTTACCTTTCTTACATTTTTAAAATCATTTATTTGTAAGTGAACCGAAGTTGTGCATTAGGTATTATCGCTCAAAACTATTATATTCAAGTGTCACATCCTGCAGTTCCTGTTAACCAAATAACAACACTGTGGGATTGAATAGAGGAGGATACATTTAGTATTTATTTAACCTTTTTAAACCTAAGTTGTACACCATCATCATCATTTAAGCTGAAAGACGTGCACTGTTGGACATAGCCTACCCAAAGCGTCACCTCATCGACCGGTTGTGTGCATCTCTCATCCATCGAATTTCCACAACCTTAACCGGGTTATCGGTCCACCTGGAGGGAAGTTGACGTTGCGCATAATCACTCGGAACAATTCTGTTGTAGTTCTAGTCATTAACTAGTACATTTCATTAGCAACATTGTTGCAAGCTAACATATTTTCACATAATACTCCTTGCAATTAAACGTGCATGCTATTGTTTCTATGGTAAATGCACAGAAGACGCTCACTGGAGCCAATTCATACTTTGTGTTATTGTTAAACTAGTGGGGACAGCATCTTATGGTAAATAGGGGTATTTATTGTAAACGAGAATATAGGTATTTCAAATAAATAGAATAAACTACAATCTGAAAATACAAATAGCGCAAAGCGTACCCATACGGAAAGGGTTACCAACTCAGCATTTCCTGGGCGTCAGACACCTAGCGCTGTTTTTTAGTTGGCACCCCTCAGTGCCATACGGGTGTGGGTAACAAAACAAAAACTAGAGAGATTCTTCATTTAATAAAATTATAGTATAGAATGTACGATAAATATAGTAGTCACAGCGGAGCTTTGTGTCTCTGTAGTTTGCTTTGCGAACCATTGCGCAAGAAATAGTTTGTCATTAAGTAGGTATACTGCACAGAGTAAGCGAGATAGGACGATTAAACAAACATAAGCGAGTGAAAGAGTCAGTTATACAATGCTAACTTCACTTTCAATTTTGAAACAAAAATAGCTACTGCGCAGGGTCTAGCAGCAACTCAGAGACACAAAGATCCGTTGTGAGTATTATAGGAACTACTTTACGAATTAAGTGGCTATAACGTTGTAGCACTTCGTAGCTTCGTAGCGTACTCAAGTTGAGAGGTTCAATGCTTTTCTTTGCGCTTAAAAATAGACTATTTTGAAGACAAATAACATCATAAAGTTGTAAAAGTCAAAATTTGAATGACATAGAATTCAAGCCTCAGGTCAAAACCAATGCGATAACAAAGACAGAATTTAGGTATTATTTTTTGTTTGAATTCTATAATTATTCGATTTGCATAAAACCCATTCAAGAATGTAAATGATTCAACATATATGTAGTTCATACGTATTCTTTTTTACTCCTTTTCACAAAATATAAAACTGTTTTCAATGCAAGTCGAACGAACGGAGATCTCTTTAACATACAAACTACGCAAAAGCTGGATCAAGCAAAAACCATTATGTCTCGCATTGTATGGAACATTTGCGAGTATAATATCAGTATCATATAAAAAGGAATAAGCAGTATCGGATTACTAATGTAAGTATACTATAAGGGTATATTTAAATGCGAGAGCGCTTAGCGCTTCTTCGTCTTGCTAAAGAATATATATGTTTTTGTAAGAATAACATGATCTTTGAACTGGATGTCGAATGTTTTAAAACATAATTTTTAGATCAACTAAATATCGATCTCATTGTTATAACATTCGAAACTGAAGTTGTTGAGCTAGCTAAAGACACATTCTCGTGCTAAAAAGCGCTTGAAAATCTTCAAATTAAAGCCGCTATTCCTCTTATTCCTGGTGAAGATTGCGGGGATCCACTGGATACGGCATGGGACCGGTCAATATGGTGACGCTTGGGGGAAGCCTATGTCCAGCAGTGGACGTCTTTAAGCTGATATGATGATGATGACTATGATGATTCCTCATAGCGTCAATAAATTGAAATATTTTTGACACTGAAATGAGAACGTCCTTAAATTACAGAAATTGCGCCACTGGTTTCAACACAAAATTATGATTGTCATAATCTAGTAACTAAAATAAATTCAATACAACGTGTCTTCAATTAAATTATTTAAATTACAAACCGTCACGCGTAGTGTTACCAAAATAACGCTTTTTAAAATTTGTAAAAAGTATGTTATTCTTTTATTGTTCGACATAAAATTGCCGAAAATACTCGGTCATAAAAAAATAACTGTCACTACAAAAATAAAGATTGAAATATTGCTTCCACTACAGATTTTTATTTACTGGAAAATTTCCAAGTCTTTCATTTTCCGCTTGTCGGTGATGGAACGAATATTAATTGACATGTTTAAGATGACATTGGAAGCTAATAGAAAAGACAAAGATGACATTGACATTATTTTTGTCGCATTTCCGCGATCGTAGTGCAGAGACTCTAGCTTATTAATTATAAGGTACAATATCGCATGGCAGTTCAGAGATAATGTATTTGACTCTCGTTCTCCTCTTGACAAGTGTAGGTATATCTTTCATCCCTAATATTTGGAGGAGGGTTCCGCCTTATACTCGTAGTATAGCAACACAGCTATTGTTATCGACGTTCTCAAATATCCACACGACACCGTATGAAGATGTTTTGATATAGGTACTACAACATTGATACCGCACTTATCTTTGTGTAAATAAACCTCGTGTAAACAGGTTTGTGTACAGGGGTTTTATTTACACGTGCCATCGAATTTAATCTAAACCAAAAACAAAGCAAATCTCGGGGCGAGAACCTAAAGATTTACAAATACAAATATCGGCAAACATTCGTGCTCAGATAATTGAAACAGGAGCTTAATCAAATTAAATACAGAGAACGAAAATAAATTATTAAATAATGCAACTGTGGTTTTAATTCTTTGGAAGTATAACTTTTGTTTTGTAATCTTGGTTAATTATTTGTAAAACTTGCTATTTCCCACGGTTTTGCTTCAGCGGCTTATTCCGCAGGCACCGTCTATTTTTTTAAATAAAAGAAAACTGGTCAAGTGCGAGTCGGACTCGCGCACCGAGGGTTCCATATAAACAGCTACATTCAACAAAATAATTAGGTAGCATTGCTCTTAAGAAGGGATAAAATTAACTTTGCCGTTGGAAAACTATTGTCCCCACACATCGACATAGGTCGCGGTCAGTTTACCAACTGCGAATAAGTTAATAATGTTTTTTTGGTGAGGCTATAAATTTCCAGTTTTCAGTTTTCCTTTACTTGTGTTTTAAGACAATGCTTCTTGCTAAATTTTACGATTCTAGTTCACGTTAACGCGAAGTATCGTTTAGGTCCCTTGCGATTCCTCAAATATGCGACATAAACGGTTGTATCTTTTGATTGAGTTGATTTAGAAGTTTGAATTTGACCTGAGGATATCATATTAATTTCAAATAGGGATTCCAGAGAAAAAGGTTTTGACACACAGACAGAGAAATAACGAAGTGATCCTATAAGGGTTCTGTACCCGAAGGGTCAAAACGGAGTCCTTATTGCTGTCACTCACGTGTCCGTCTGTCTGTCGTCTGTCACACAGGTTTTACTGCCAAATGGTTGGCGCTACAGTCTTCAAATTTTTCCAGTATAAGCATTTTGTTAACCCAAAACAAAAAAAAAGTTTTTTAAGGAGGGCTCCATACTGTAAAAAGAGGGTGCGTAAAAAAAACATTGACCTACCCCATCGAGTGTTTAGAGCTCGTTAAGTCAAATTAATACTGTATTTTTAGTTTAAAAAATATTGGCAAACAAAGGAATGAGAAGCCACCAATGCCAGCTTTTTTTACAAAATTTTGTTACGAAGTCTTTTTTTATTTCCCTTTGACCTATAATTTTCAAACTTGGTGATAATGTTTATCTTTACGTATATTTTACTAACAAATACTAATATATTGATAAATCAGATTTTTCTTTGAAATTTCCAAATTTTTTATATGCGGTTTTTTGTGGTACCCTAAATGTGCGAAGACGGACACGCACATAGCCGATTTTTTCCATTTGAGGAACGGAACCCAAAAAAATAGCTAAACACGCTCCGCGATGGTCCAAGGCCCTATTATAAAAGTGTAATTTGATGTCAGCGATGGCGATGGTCGAAGTTACAAAATGTGAGGGACTGATCACAAGACATTTCAATATCGTTTAACATTCCCATATATTTTTGTAAATTTTCCAATCGCTATCGCCACGCTTTTGACGTTAGAATGTCAATTGTCTAGGGCGTCATCTTACTTATTAACGAAACTTCATCATCATCATCATCAACCTTTTTAATGTTCCCCACTGCTGGGGCACAGGCCTCCTCTCGGTGAGAGAGGGGATGGGCCTTAATCCTCGACGCGGGCCCAGTGCGGGTTGGTGGATGTCACGTCTTCGAATTGTTGGTTCTAGGACATGCCGGTTTCCTGACGATGTTTTCCTTCACCGTTTATAGAGCAGTGGTGATAAAATAATTTACACAAAGTAAAGCGCTTGCCTGGCGGGCGAGCACAGCCTACTGTGATAGGCTTGAGTCACACATTTTTATCACAATTTGGGAGCATAAACCATGATAAAAATGAGTGACTGAAACCTATCACAGAGGCCGTGCTCGCCCAGCTGGTTTTGTACCCACGACATACGACACGTAAGTCGGGGCGTTACCACTGGGCCACCACTGCTCTTACGAACCATATGAATAATGTAATCGTTCCTAAAATTAAAAAAATCCCCGACAGAAACCAAGTCTCGAAATAGAACATTGTAATGAACCACCCATATTTTATGCAAAAAATATTCATACACGGTGAAATCGAAAACATTCGCATAACTCAAAAGGCCCTACGTCGTCATTTATTACAACACTTTAGACCTTTTTTGTAGTATTTTTTTACATACCTATAGAATAGACCAGTTTGTTACAAATGGGCAAATATTTTGTGAGAAATGGTTTTATAAATTAGACCCGCGGAATATTTTTCGAGTGCCGTGTTCGATTTATGTAAGAGGGGAAAACCGCCAACCAGACTAATATTAAAGTTGTAATAAATTATTTAGAAGTGAAATAGACTGCATTGTTACAGAAAAGCAGTAGGCCGAAAAATAAGAACGAGAATAATTGGCCGCCCATTTTATTCTCCATATCGACCAAACCCTACAAACGGTCTTGCCTGAAGGTATTCGTAAACATGGTTACTCTGTCTTATTTTATAAAGAAGGGGCTATCAAAGATAAACATGGAAGGGCCACGTTAACCATGTATGTAATCTCTTGTAGCCACGGATTTAACAGCCAATTTCGTGTTTACTCTTTTACAGTATTTGCTTTCGGGTTGTTCTATTCGATTGTTTCGTTAGATCTTTCAAGGGTTCTGTACCCAAAGGGAAAACACAGGACCCTATTAATAAGACTCCACTGTGAACTGTCCCTCTGTCAGTCTGAAACCAGGCTGTATCTCAAGAACCGTGATAGCCAGACAGTTGAAATATTTACAGATGATGTATTTCTGTTGCCGCTATAATATCATCATTATATTTAAGTGTGGCTCCCACACAACAAACGTGATTTTCTTGCCGATTTTGCGATAATGGTAGGGAACCCTTGGCACTTGGCCGGTTTTTTATCACTATTCCTCTCAACAAGATTTTTATATAAAAATTTTACTACCCGTTATGGGTGGATTATAATATTATGATGTTGAAATGTTATACCTAATTTACCTACATAGTAACGAGGGAAATTCTACAATAATGAACATGAAACTTGTCAAAGCTACGTAGGTTTTCACTCAACATTTTTTTCATGGACTATCATTATTTCTCAATTAATCAATGAATACTTGTCTATCATCAATTCGTATCTAGTTAACAAATTCTAATTACTTGATTAACTTATTGTGACCACACAATAGTTTAGTTCGAACTGGACGGACAATGTTTCGGGCTTAGAGCCTTTGTCGTGTCCTCTCAAATATATCAAATAAGCCTTAATAGGGTAAGGGTCCCTTGAACTTGTGTCATCGTGTAACGTTAACGAGACTGAGTTGTTTTGACGATGTTGTATGTTTGAGTAAATAGTTTGTTATTTCTGTCTGGTGTAAATTAATATCTGAAATCAATGCAGCATGAAACTAGATAGAATAAAGAAATCAATGCAATCAAATGGTATTTAATAAAATTAAATATCTGGCATCAATGAAAGCAG
The DNA here is from genome assembly GCA_964057195.1 of Orthosia cruda. Lineage (NCBI taxonomy): Eukaryota > Metazoa > Arthropoda > Insecta > Lepidoptera > Noctuidae > Orthosia > Orthosia cruda. Next base: position 8,649,226 of record OZ059830.1, on the reverse strand, counting down.
TGCCCAAAGGTAGCTGTTCCTACTCAAACAGGCCTAGTCCATCAGAGGACAGTTTTGATCGAGTATACTAGGTAAAAGTAATTAAGGGTGCCCTAGTCAGTGATTCTTCCATACAAACGCAGTATGGCGAATACTTCACTGTTTGACGGTGTACGTTCAAAATAAATATCAATATGTCTCATCATTATCTAGCCCTGTTTGCGAACAAAAAAAAAAAAAAAAAATTAAGTTATGAGCCTCGAAAGTTCCATATTTTAACACTAATTTTAACGCATCTTTACGCGGCAATAAATACCATAAGAAGAATAAAAATTGCGAAACAGTCACCATACAGGGATAGATTAGGAGTTCAAAAACGCAAATAATTTTATTTTGAACAGATACATTAGTAGTTTTTTCATGATTTCCATATTCCCAAGGGTCTGTTTATAAAATTTCGCGCGCTCGTTTTCGTTCTAAATCATCATCACAGCGTAAGGAGTGTGTATTCATACGCGCACTAGCTTCTTACAGCTCATCACAGCGTCTATCTATCCCTGTCGCACGTGTTGTCGGTTAAGATAGCATGCATTTTAACCCCGCCCACAAAATAGATCGTGCCGCTGACTACGGCACCCTTAACATATGACTTTGGCTCTCTCTCTCTCTTTAACTCCTATCTCTCAACTTAAAAATTAAATTAATTAATTAAAAGACCCCCGACACAAAAACCTCTAAAAAGCATTAAATAAACCTCGCACTCGCGTCGGGGTACCGCTAAGTAAATAAAATAAACTGCTGTAAACGTTGGCTGCTGTAAATCTTTCAAAAAAACCCATATTCAAAGAGTAAAATGCGGGTAACTTTTGAACGGCTGAACCGATTTTAATCAAACATAGCTAAGAACCCTTTCGACGAACCTCCTTTCAAACAAAAAAAAAACAAAATTGCTTCGTCCGTTTAGGAGCTATGATGCCACAGAGAGACACACAGATACACAGCAACACACGTCAAAACCTCTCCCTCCCTCTTTTCCCGTCGGGGGTATTGAGCTATATCATCTTTCTCACAGACCATCAATCGTATCTTTGGTCTTCCCTTTCCCCTTATAGCCATCCACATTCATACTAAAAGTTTCCACACTACCTGCTTCCTTTAGTTCGTTTATTATTGGTAAGATGGTACACTTTCCTCATTCCTCCGCATCACACGCCCAATTGTCTTGACAACCGAAGAGCGACAGTAAATAAATACACAGGGAAAGTAAATAGGAACAATTTGCAAAATGTCTCGATAATTGATTGTTTGTTTGTACACGAATTACTAAAAAATCGCTATGGAATTATATAAATCAACAATCAAATGATAACTAACAAATGTCTCTTGCCCAATTTGTTTAAGGTCAGTGCAACATGTGTTCTTCTGTACGTCTCTTTTAGTCTTCATCCGGATTGCCACCCCGTTTCTATATCATATTTCATACAATACTTCTATCGTTTCATTGATATCCCCTTACTTAAACAGCCTTCCATATTCAAACTCAAAACTTACCACACGACATTTTTCTTTCTTTTGTTTATTGTTTGTATGGTAATCTGATGGTACACTTTCCTCATTCCTAGGCGTCACACGCCCAATTGCCTTGACAACCGAAAAGCAACAGTAAATAAATACAAAGGGAAAGTAAGGCTGCTTTTATACAAATCAGAAGTCACCGGTGTGAGTGCCTACGCAAGAGTTCGTGTCATTTCGGTGCTGAACAAGAAAAAATCTTGTCTGCGCTAGACAAGATTACACCTTAGGATGTTTAAGTCAAGAGTGAATAGGTTACTTCTAGGCAAGCGTGCATCACCGTCGACCAAATGGTCGCTTACCATCAGGTGAGATAGTGGTCAAATGCGAGCCGTCGTTAGTAAGAAAATTTAAAAAGGATTCATGCCTAGGTCCCACAAAATTCTTCTCGTCTACGTGATGCAAAGAGTAGTTGCCTGAGCAGGAAATTAATAATTCTATTTAGTCTGTCGGTGAGATTATCAAATAATATTGGATCCGTATTTTTTGCTTTATCAAATTAATAAAAATTGACAAAGATAAAGCGCATCAAAGTTCAGGAGTGGGGGTTGTGACGTCACTTTGTCAGTATTAAGTGTAGCACACCGTGACATCACACGATATTTCAACGCACTGTATCGTCGTACTTTTTGTTTAAGTGGCAAAAGATAAATATGTGTCCAATATTTTTAGGTAATCTAACTGACGGACTAAATAGATTTTTTTAGTCATCTACCCAATTAGTTGTGTATGACACGAATTCTTGCGTAGGCCCGGTGAATTTTCTTAGCGTGTACAAGCAGCCTAACTGCGACACGTAAATAGGAACAATTTGAAAGCGAAGCGTCTCGACAATTTATCGTCTGTTTGTATACGAATTACTTGAAAAACTGCTGCGTTTAACGTGAGTTTTACGATGGTTGCCTTGGACACTTGAATAGGTAACAGGGCTGTCTGGAGGCCGTCTTCGCTTAATTCACTTATTTTGTTAATGAGGGCTCTTTGCAATGGTTTCTGTATCCTTCGGGATCAGAGATTAGCCCTATAACTAAACTCTTATCCCAAGGGGTACAGAATCAAAACGGAAACCTTAAAAGTTTGATTCTTAAAATTAAAACGTTTGCATAAAATAAAAATAAAACTCTTCATCTAATCTAATACCTTTAAATGAGCAATTCTTTTATATATATTATGTCGGAGATGGTTATCAATTAAGATTGCAGAAGTCAACAGAATTTTAATAATTTATTTTCTTATTATTCTTCTTATATTTAAGTTATTTTACTATCAATTATCCTATCCCACTATAATATTATATTATATATTATCCTACTATAATATTATGAATGCAAAAGTTTGTGAGGATGGTTGTATGTATGTTTGTACGGATCTGGATGAAATTTGGCACAGAGATAGATTATAGTCTGAAATAGCACATAGGATACTTTTTATCCCGGGAATATGTTCCCTTGGGATAATTTTCGACATTAACGCGGGCGAAGCCGCTGGCAGAAGCTTGTTGCCTAATAAATCGGAACATAATTTATTGAGTACTCAGTGTACGCACCGATTGATTTTTGGCAACTTATTTCGATAATTGTAATCGATGGTCAAGTTTAAAAACAATTGTTGACATGTTAATTTGATTATTCTTTGTGTAATCACCATTGTTTACTTACGACAATTGTTTTTGTATTGTTTGACTATTTTAGAATGTTAATCTTATTAGATTTAGCACATTTTAGTTTTTTGTATCAAGTAAACACGTGACGTTCTGCCGTACGTCATCGGACAGAGTTGTTGTGGAGGGATTGCAAGATATAAGCTAACACTCGGTATGCAAGTAAGTCGATCTTAGGATTCGACTCAATAAAGAGCTCCCCTGCTCCCGATAAACTGTTGGTTTATTTGGTACAGCGCTGTTGTATATTCACATAACTGTATTGGCTTGCTGATGGCGAACGATACATTTTGTATTTGGGTGGATTAGACTGCTGTACGAACTGTAACCTTAAGGGTTTGTTTGATTAACTGGATCGTTGTTACTATACCTTTTTAAACTACTTTATTTTGTTACCATTTGTATTGTTTTGTTAGTGAAACTACTAGTTTACTGTAATAAAAACCTTGTTATTGTTTATACAATCTTGTTCATCCCAATATAATGGGAACTCCAAATCCTGACGATATATACCACTCGGCTCCCCTGATCCTACATATGTAGGATCAGGGGATAGAGATTCAGATTATATATACATATATATAATCTGAATCTTGGAAACGGCTTTAAGTATTTTCATAAACTTTAGTATGCAGGGCGTTTCGGGGGCTAAATCTATCTAGCTAGATTTCATTTTTAGAAAACGTCGTTTTCTCTATTGTTACTCGGGCTGAGCTCAGATTTCATTATTTATTAGTCTAAAAAGTGAAAGATTATATTTCCACTTACCGTTCTTATCAGCCCTTATTAATTTACAAAAAAAAAATCGTAGCTTCGCCTCCTCGTCTTATTTTTTTAATTAAATCTATCGACCGTTCGTAAATTGGATTTTGATAAGCAAATCCTATTATCTTCGTTCTTCCTTATTCTATTCCCGAGATGCGAAGACTTATACAGTTATAGTATATTCTTTTTTTTTTTTAAACTATGATAAAGACTGCTAAATGATTTAAAATAAAATACTCGTATAAGCTTTTGTAATCCTTAAGGAAACTTTTTTTTTTAGCTCTTGTTTATAGATCACGATGAATAGAGAACGATTTGTGTTACAATTTTGTTAAAAAATAACGTATTATCTATATCCGAAAACAACAAAGTATTGGAGAGGAAAACAGGAAGAGTATTTTCATTAAAAGGTCCAACGATTAATTATTTTGTTCAAAAAAACAAACCTTTACTTTCCATAAATAAATATGATAAAACAGTAAAAACAACCCAAAAGAAGATAAAAGGGAAAATAAAACCATTTCAAAGTTTTTCTGGCTTACGGACCCGTAAACCTCGTGAAAGACAAACAGAAACTATTCTGGATCATTTACGCAATCGCGCCGACTGTAGACTTCCGTAGCTCGTAGAGGCGTAGTCTCTCGTAGCCCGCAGGCTGTCGTAGCGTCGTAGCACTTGCTACATAATATAATTTCTATATATATAATTGCTATATAATTTCTCAGACATATTTGACAAATTACATGGATAACTCTGCCCAGAATAGCAAGCGGTCTAGATTGTAACAGCCCTCACTATGACACATATGACAAGTTAGATCTAGCTGAGGTTTGGTGTATGACGATACCTAAGTACCCGTGCTAAGACATGACCGACAGAAGTATAGCTAGGTATGTACGTATGTAGGTATATTCTTTATTGTACACCACAAAAATATAGGTATATACAGGACAAACAATCATAAAAGCAAGTGATATTTATTTTGCTTTGACAAAAATGTAGCTTTTACAGACATATTTTGTGGTTACTTAGTCTAGGCTGGTAGACATATATTTTGCCTACGTTCGACAAAAATATAATAGCTCTAAGTATTTACTAAAATCGTCGTCAAACACCGACGTCATTGCTCAAACAGCAAGTTTACAGTCCAATAAAAGTAAGCGAAATTCGTCAGAATTCAATATGGCCGTTTTTATACCTACCACCTTAATTCATTGAATTCTCAGAGCGGGCATAAAACTCGCCCTGTCCAGTTTTATTATTTGTCTCTCAAAGTCATATTGTCAACTTGACCACAGCCCTCAGAAAGGGTCCAATGGTACTACATATAAAACAGAACCTGAAAACTCGTCAACTTTGTTTTATTTTAATAAATACAGCCTTTACTGAACTTTTATTTACCTACTCTCACAGGAGAGCTCTTGACGACTACCTTTTTTTTTGGGATGACAACAACAAAAATGTCAGTTCTAAATGAACAGATTTCTTATTTAATTCGTAGAAAGAACGATGAGCTGACCACAAAATCTTAAAAAAAAGCATGAATCAATTTTAGTTCATCTTAGACATCTCTGATACCAGGAAAACATAATGAAAGCAGGTTATTGTCTGAACTTAAAATTAAAATAAGTCTATGTATGTGAAAAATCTTTAGCGCTACAGTTTTACAGGCTGGTATTTAATGATAATTTCTTAGTCAAACTGAAAAGGGAGACTTAACATTCCATTTACCCTTCTTTCCACATCTGCTTCAATCTTTGCAACTCCTGTAAACATACTGCCCAAATATGCAATCTCATGTATTTATTAATTTATTAAATCTTCATGCATAAAAGTACATAGGCAGACTTAATGCCTGAGGCATTCTCTACCAATCAACCAAGGGCGGTGAAGAGATAGCATGGCAGATGCATAAAAAAAAAAAAAAAAATATCATAAACGTAGGCGCTTTTCTGGTGGTCGCCACTGTTGATTCTGGTTTTCATGAGTTGTAGTGGTTTGGGAATAGTGCGGTGGGATTATCCCAGGTATTAATTACATAAACGTAAAATGAGTAAAAAAGTATAATAGATTAATATATAGGACTTGGGTTTAGTATCGTTTGGCAGGAGCAGAGGGTTAAAAGTGGGTAAAGCTGGTAGGGGATAGGTCTCGGATTAAAAAACTACCACTCTTATTACAAGGTATTGCATATTTTTCGAGAAAATAACAAAAAATGTTTCTAACCTTAATCAGATAAACAGTGAAAATGAACGTTAAAATGGGCGATTGACTGCCAAAACAGTACCGGTATATTATCTGTGGCGCAATATTTCGAGCAAAATTGTTGAAATGGAACATAAAAAGAAAAAACTATGGAATTTGCATCATGGGTGACATGTCAGTGTCATTTGTTTTCATTCATTCCGTTTCTCCCCGAGTCGCGGGAATGTGCTTTTTGTGTTTCTTGGTGTTTTAATGGTTTTCTTCGACGACCTTTTTATTCATTTATCTACTCTCATATCGTAATATTCGAATTATAAAATTCAAAACGAATTTATATTGGCATACTTTATAAACACAATACCGAAATTTAAAAATAGAATCTTATTATAACACTATTTCTCTAATAAAATAATGCTATAAAAGATTTTATCTACTCTCATATCGTAATATTCGAATTATAAAATTCAAAACGAGTTTATATTGGCATACTTTATAAACACAATACCGAAATTTAAAAATAGAATCTTATTATAACACTATTTCTCTAATAAAATAATGCTATAAAACAATTTTTTTTCTATTACGATACAGGACAAATCCAAGAAGTTAATCACTAAGGAGTTTCCATCAATATTTTTTTTGTAATGCCATTTTATAGTACCTATTATAAAAAGATTTGATTCCAATTTTAAATTGTCTATGACAATGCCCGCTTTAGACGTAGCACGCACTGTGATTTTTATTCGCGCGAATTTTGTTTCCTTCTACCTGTTCATAGAGCTCAAAATATTCGGGCGAATAAAATTCGCGCCGTGGTGCGGCGGATTCTGTGGCAAAACACGGATTTCTTGCGGAATTATTTCCGCACGATTTCGTTACCGATGCGAACAACTTCATACAATTACATAGGTCGCAGAATGGGCGGAAAAAATCGCGCGAATAAAGATCGCAGTGCGTGCTAAGTCTTAGCGCATGCGCGGTTAATGCGGTGATGTGCTGGGTTTTGGCGCCATTCATACGTTTTGCAAGGTTTGCTGTACTGAATTTCATGAGTTATTTAAATTATTGTGTGTGAAATGTCTGATATCAGTGAATGTGAAGAAAATTTGACTCCGCCCGATATTTTAGATGCGGCGAAGGAAATTACTCTTAATTTATTACCGGCAAAGTCGAGAAAAGTATATGACAAATGCTATCACGATTTTATGGCATGGAAAATGCAAAAAAAGGTATTTAGTAGGTTCAATCCCAATTTAAGAGTGTAGATAAAGTAGTGTATGAAACTGCACATAACTAGGTATTAAAACATTCGTGTGAAAACTATTAAAAACCTCGCCTACGGCTCGGTTTTTAAACACACACTCATGTTTTAATACCCCTCATTATGCAACAGTTTCATAAACTACTATTTTTTTCTATTACGAAACAGGACTAATCCAAGAAGTTAATCACTAAGGAGTTCCCATCAATTTTTTTTTGTAATGCCATTTTATAGTACCTATTATAAAAAGATTTGATTCCAATTTTAAATTGTCTATGACAATGCCCCCTTTAGACTTAGCACGCACTGCGATTTTTATTCGCGCGAATTTTATTACCTGTTCATAGAGCTCAAAATATTCGGGCGAATAAAATTCGCGCCGTGGTGCGGTGGATTCTGTGGCAAAACACGGATTTATTGCGGTATTATTTCCGCACGATTTCTTTACCAAAATGCGAACAACTTCATACAATGCCATAGGTCGCAGAATGGGCGGAAAAAAATCGCGCGAATAAAGATCGCAGTGCGTGCTAAGCCTTAGCGCATGCGCGGTTAATGCGGTGATGTGCTGAGTTTTGGCGCCATTCATACGTTTTGCAAGTTTTGCTGTACTTAATTTCATGAGTTATTTAAATTATTGTTTAAAAATGTCTGATATCAGTAAATGTGAAGAAAATTTGATTCCGCCCGATATTTTAGATGCGGCGAAGGACAGAAAAGTATATGACAAATGCTATCACGATTTTATGGCATGGATAATGCAAAAAGAGGTATTTAGTAGGTTCAATCCCAATTTATGAGTGTAGATAAAGTAGTGTATGAAACTGCACTTAACTAGGTATTAAAACATTCGTGTGAAAACTATTAAAAACCTCGCCTACGGCTCGGTTTTTAATAAAACACACTCATGTTTTAATACCCCTCATTATGCAACAGTTTCATAAACTACTATTTTATAATAACCTAGAAATCCTGCTCAGAAAGTAAGTTAGTGTACACCCACTTCATGGTTAAAATAGGTCGAATCTGTTCCAAAACCGAACCAGGGCACCCCGACTTCACGTACTCTTTTGGCTGCTACCCCTAGAGTGTTTATAAAAACCGGAGGCGCGAAGGGAGAGCAACTCCCGCCCGCTGTAACAAAGCATGGATGCCCATCCTTTGTTACGTAAGGGCAAAGAGGTTGCACTTCCCGCAGCGCCGGAGACGATGCAGAAGCAACTATAAAGTGTTTTGAGTTTAGGTTACCATCATGTGTTTTTCTCAGGAACGGTGCGTTATCTTGTAATAGGAGTGGTGCCAGGGGGGCAGGTTAACCCCCCCTACCCCACCCCCTGCTCTCCCTCCTCCTGCCAAACGATACTAAATTTTTACCAAAATAACAACTCATTCACTTGCACTACACTCTTATAACCTACTAAATTGGGTATATATTTATCATTTTCAGATATACCATATATATACAGATATATATAGCAGTTTTCATAACTACCTCTACTTTACAATAATTAGCGATGAAATGAAACTACAATTAACAGTACGCCTACAAGAGGAAAATATAAAAGCACTAATTGGTCCACTGGGGGAGCCCTGAGGCCTTTTGAGCAGGAAAGAAACTTTTAGGAGCTTAAACTGAAACAGAAAACAAAGAAAATTTAATTAGAGATTTGAATGAGGAGTTTGTTATTACTAATCACAGAATAATTTTATTGTTTAGTCCAGTTTTTGCAAGCGCTTCTGCTGACTATGAGGCCTTAGGTTCGTTTGCCTGGAAGGGCAACTTTTATTCGAATTTGGCTTCGGGCAATTTTCAGTAGCTGCGCGGAGCATGGACTCCTTTAAACATAGCAGGAAAATGTAGATATAATATAGGTACAATCCTGCCTAATCCTTCGCGGAAAACAGGCGTGATGTTTGTGTAATTTTATTTACGGTACCCGCCACAGTTTGATGCATTACAACATTTTAGCCGAGCACTGTTGTCCTTTACCCAGTATTGCCTTTTTGTCATTTTTTACGAGTCCTCAGGGAAGAGTACAACCCTATTTTCCTTCATAATAATGACCTGACTCACACCGATCCCTCGCAAAAGTGAATATATTTTGTTTAATGTTTTATTATATATATTTTTCCATTTATTTATATAATATATTTAGAATCTCTCATGAATTTTATCCTGAAATGCTTCTTTCAGAAAATAATTCGTTTCTTGTATAAACAGACAAATTCAGGAAAACGCGAAATTACATTTGAAATTAAACAAGTGAAATGCGTTTAGCAACTTGTCTGCAACTGCAATTATTATTAAAATGTTCTTCACTTTTTTAATGCTGTTTGACGACTCGGAGAACTTTAAATGTCACCAGTAATCAGTGTTCAAGCGAAGTTGAGCGAGCGAGATTGAAATTGCAGTGGTTTTGATATTTTCAGGCGGAAGACGCTTATCATCTAGTGTGCAAACGATGTGGTACTAACCAGAATTCACGCCTATATCTTTGAAGGGTTTGTTAGGTTCCTAATACAGGCGTGAATTGTGCTTCCTCCATAGATACCTCTCTACGGACTCAGATAAGGCTCAGAATGTGCAAGATAAAAGATTTATGAGAATAATAATAGAACATGCAAACATGTTTTATTATTATCAAAAGTCCCAGGTCCAAATAGGTTCGATCCTATTTCTATGAACTGGGACCAATCCGGACTTCTGATGAATTCCTGATAGAATTAACAGATAACCAAACCGGGGATTATTATTACTTCTCTCACAGAGAGGATGCCTGTGTCCCAGCAGTGGGAACATTATAAGGCTGATGATGAACCCGGGGAGTGTACCCAGAATCTCACGTAGGTACTAGACCACTAAAGGTCAGTACCGCACCGCAACAGTAGGTATTTTTCAAGTGATGTTTAAAGAAGAAAATCCCTTCTCTGCTTAACTACTATTAATATAAGATAGGATGCCAACGCAGAAACTTAGTGATGGCATTAATTAATGTTCAAGAAGACGCTATGAGGAAAACATGTGCAAACTTTATACGTAGTTTAATTCACGAGGTACCCGCATCCTATACTTACTAGACTAATAAATTGATACGGCTTCTTGAATGAAAAAAGATATGATTATAAATTGTAACTCGTTTGAGGGTCAGTGATAGGCTTAGGTGGAACGAGCGAACCCAGAAGATGCCTGGATTTAATTGTATTTGGAGAAGAAGCGGTTCACTGCGACTAGTCCCAACATATATATGCACATATATGTCGCATCAGGGCTGGCCGATAGATGCAAACCTTCGGGAAGTCAGGATGACACTTCAAGACGTCGTGTGTGGGCAGGTAGTTGTGTAGAATCGAGAAAATGAAATCACACAAATTATTCGATACACTGGGTTTATTCAAATAGAAACAGTTGCAATCTTCCATCATCCAGTTGCAAGACGTAGGATCACTGATTCTACAACGTCTTAGCTCTGAGGTGATCAGTATTCAACTGTTTTATTCTGCTGTCCCTACCACGCAAGTGGTTAGGAAAAGCGCGCCAATGCGTAGTTGTTCTTGCTATGCCGCCAGATGGCGTGTAACCAATTATTATTAACCTGAAAATATAAAAGCATCCAAAGAACTTAAAGATTTGTCTTTACAGATAACACACGTTACTTCTGAATTGTTCGTGTACGATACACTATTAATAAGTTAAAATCCCGGTTAAATCAATATTCCCCGAAGCGATGGGTTCTTAAGTGCGTGTTATTGAATAAAAACATCAACGCAGGGCCTAAGTAGATTGTTATTTAACAAACTGATTCTGAACCAAAGCAAAAAGATATATTTGCGGATGGTATCCGCCGATTTTATATATAAACAGCTGTTGTTAAAAGTTGGTTAATCGCTTTGTAAGTATTGGCTTTGTGTGTGATTTTCATGTGGATACGAGTATAAAGAGAGTGACATTTGTAGCAATTTCATGATCACGAATAAACTGATGGCTAGCGAAAAGGTTTTTGCAGTGAAAACTTGTTTTGCCGAGTTGGTGATTTTTAACCGACGAAAAAAATAGGAGGAGGTTCTTAATTCGACATGTTTATTTTTTATGTATCATAACTTTTTAAGGGTTATTGGAATTTCAAAAATGTTGTAAAGAGAGCCTTCAAAGCTGGTCCAAATCAAATTTGAAAAAAAAAAGGTAGAACAAAAGGTTTTATCTACCGAATGATAATTTTCCCACTGAATTTTCAATTATGAACCGATTCTGTTGAAATTAAGTAAACTGAAAATGCGAAAAAAAACCCTTTCAACAATAATTTTTACTACAGTGAAATAACGAACTGAAAAGCAAAAAATAAAAATCCTTTTAGTCTAGCATTTTGAGGCGGCGCCAAACATACAGGTTTTACATTTATTTATTAGATCTATGTCGACATTATTTGGCGCTGATTTTGCACTTTGACTTTTATAGTTATTTAACAGCACCTTATTTAGTAATTTTCCATTAATTTCTATAATATATTACATATTATATTCTCAACACGAGCCAGTACTTTTTTACCCAACAACATTAAAACCATCAGAAATGTAACAGTACCAACTAGAAGTCACGTATGTAGATCAGTAATGTTTGAGTTTATAGATGGACGTAGACATGTGAGCAGTGAACACATCGCTGCCGCCCTGCCTGCCAATTTCCTTTGGTTAACGTTTCCACGGGAAAAGGGAAAATACGGAATACGGGTGATATTCTGCAGGCGCCTGCAAAACAGCGCTGTTTTTTTTTCTCGCATTATTTTTGTAGTTTTGATTAAGAGAATTGAGTAGGTAGCAACATTTTTTACCCGACTGCCGAAGGAGGGTAATATGTTTATCAGTCTATGTATTTATGTATGTGTCCTATGTGGCGTTCCAGAGACCTGGATACATCTGATTTTGGTCAGCCAGCTCGCGAATATGTATGCTTCGACTGCACAGCATGATTTTCTGCTTGTTTACGTCTTTTAAGTTCGCTTTTTGGGCAGTCGAGTTATTTGATTTTATGAATTAGGTTATTTTTATTTGGGTTTTAGTTTTATGTGTCACTCGAAAGTTGGAGCGTAATCAAAAGTTGTACATTGTTCTGCTTTAATAACTTCCTCCTCATTAGCCTTTTTTGAAAATATTTTGATCAAAGAACAGATGCCTACAAACTCGTATAAATATTTTACACTTTCAAAAAAAAAATATACCCGTACAAACAATAAATAAGTAAAATGAATTACCATAACACTCGTATAACTCGAAAACCAAAAAGCTGGTCAGTCAGTTGACACCGAACAAGTTAACGGGAGATTTAAGCATCCGTCAAGTTCAAACAGTTAGCGGCCCAGTAAGCCCGGCAAACTAATCCCTACTTAATAAACTAGAATCCCGCATACATTAAAATATCCATAGCGATTAACTGCCGCTCTGAAAATGAAATGCGATTATAAGGCTAATATGTGAATGACAACCATTCACATAGTACTTATAAAACATTTACTGTCATACCGCAACATTGTGTTGAACAGTTGTTTACAGTGAACTGGGATTAATCACGATTCGTTTCACGGAAATTATATAAATTTTAGATTCAGGTAAACTAGATTTGTTTTGTTGAGTTATTACTATGAAATCTGTTAGTTATGTAACCCAATTTTTATATTTATTTATTTCTGACCACAAATTTACAGACAAAATATTAAGGAGTCTACAGATATAATTGTATAATTAATTTGTGGAAAGACTGGTGCCTAAACTATGTTTTTTACAAAACCTGTATTTCAGGTCACCAGGCTCCCCAAAACAAAGTTGTACATAATAATTGTCAACTGGAGACGAACTGAATCACATTAATATACAAATAATTTCATGCATCATAACATTGCAAATTTCGCTTAAAAAATTCAAATTACAAAAACAACGATAAGCATAACGATAGTGAAATAAATTAATTTATTAAGGATGCATGCAAGGAAGGAAGAGGCAGTATGTGAATGTCTGTCGTGTGCGGGTTAAGTGTGTGTGATATTGAGTGAGTGTGTATGGAGTGGGGAAATTGTGTGTATGTTGTACGGGAACATTTTGTTAGGAGATGGTTTTGAAAAGATCTTCAATTTGGGTATAATCTAAAGTGATAAGCCAGTCAGTAATCATCCTTTTAAAAGTTGTTTTATTTAGAGTATGAATTGAGAGTAGATTATTCAGTTTGTTGTATAGAAATGGGCCAAGAAAAGAAAAGTAATTTCGGGCAAATTTGGTTTTTACTGATATAGGTTGGCATATATCCCTTCTTCTTCTTCTCATATCAGTATTATGATGGGTATTTTTAAAAGGAATAAGGGAACGTTGTTTCAAGACAACATGGAGGATAAAAAGCCGACGAATTGAGAGGACTTTGGAGGACTTATAAACTTCTACCGTGGGATGACGGAAAGGAAGGAAAAGTGCAACTTTAAGGACTGCCCTTTGAGCCCTCTCAAGTGGTAAAAGGTTAGTTTTAAACGTTCCACCCCATGACGTGATGCAATATGTCAGAAGCGATTGGCACAACGCACAATAAACAGATAGTAGTTGCTTGAAGTTGAGGATAGACCGGAGTTCACGTCTGAGCATTGTTTTATAATAAGGGTCTTAGTATTAACCGCACTAAATCCTTTTACTCTAATTAATGCCTAAAAATAATGCCCTACCAAATGCAATGACGCTGGTTCAAGCGCTGAAAATTCAACAGCGCGCTTTTATATTCGCATTCTCGTAACGTCGTCAAATGTTAGCGAAAACAACTAAAAGACAATGAAAGTCAAGTCATTTTTGTACAATTAGGTAATAAGCCGTTTCCAGCAAAAGTTTGCGTCAAATTCATTTTAAAAAGCTACCCAACGGTGAAAGAATTTTTCAAATCGGTCCAGTAGTTTCGGAGCCTATTCGGTACAAACAAACACACAAACAAAAACATCTTTCCTCTTTATAATATTGGGATAGATTATATCAAATATTTATTTTGTCTTTACATTCACAAATATTTAGGTAAGTTTTGCATTCATAAAATCTATAGTAGGTATATTGTACATTTACATAACATTCGCTTAAAAGAAAGTTAGATAATTTAAATTTTAGCTAAGAGTTTTGAAGCCATCAGGTAATTTGTTATAAACTGTAATGGACATGCAGTATACACCATTAGAAAACAAATTCATTCTACGCCTAGGAACATTAAGCATATGCACTTTTTTGCTATTGCTGGTGTATTAACATGCGTAGGGATTTTCACATACTATATCAAATTGGTAGGTCTACATTGTTTGATATTATGTGGTTGGTTCCATTTTATTTTAACAAATATTTTTGCAATATCTCTCTGGTGTCAAAATTGCTTTTTAACAAGAGTGTTGTTAAAAAGAATAGAGTCTGTTTATTTGGGTTATCTACTTTTAATGAGGTTTGCTCCAGTTTCACCGGATTCCACAGAATAACTGAATTTATATGGACGACTGCCTATCTGGTCACCACAACCCGATTACGTGTAACACGGCATCCCTTAGTAAGTCCAAAAGCTCGCTGAATATTTACCTTAAAAAGTATGTATAAGAAGTAAGTGTAGTGTAGTATTTTAAGGAAAATATAGGTACCGCATATTTTTGGACCTCCTCTCATAAGATTGATAAATGATTTTATTTCTGTAAGTTGGTTTGTACAAACTCTTTTACACGTCGATCAATTTTTTAAAAACTAGATGAGGTTGGCGTTTCCTATCTGACTACTCTGAGAAGAAAGGCCTAAACAAACTCAGAGGTCACAGTCTCTTTTAAAGTCCAGACAAAATCTTATTTAGTCATATGAAGACCATGTAGACTGATGTCCGAAATGGTCTTTTGAGGAAAGAACCAGCCAGTTTGAGTGGACCTGTCCAGTCAGTGCACGCATTTGTCAATAACCGAGCAGCTCAACTCAGAATTAAAGGAGCTCAACGATTCGACGAACAATATCAAAGAAAGGAGATTCGGGTAGGCCGCATAAACTACTTAAACTGCCAGACCATGATTAAAAACTAACTAAGATAAATTGAAAACAAAAAAAACTAATGATCCACATAGTCTTTACATTCACAATAATTATATAATACACGGTGGAAAATATAAAAAATCAAAATTAATTGGAGCAGCTCAATCCCTAACTTTTTTTTCCTCAACGTAATCTTTAATGGTATAAAACGCTTGGTTGTCTGACTTTAGGAATGAAGTGAACTTTCAGATCTAGAAATAGACTATTTGTACTAAGTACTTGACGTACTTTCTGCGCACGAAAGAGTTTAATATGCCTTACCTTGAAGACCGACGCGTAGGGTTGTTACTACTAAGCCACGAGAAGTGATTTCTTTTATCAAACAAAAGACGATTACGATAACTTTCTGATAAATGCACTCACCATCAAAAAGACTACCCTCACCAAATGGAAATCATACCATAATCGCATCACAGCTGTCAATCGTAAGTATCTCCAACACCTTTTAATCTTGAAAAGGAAACTGCCCCTCAGACCAGTGGGTTTAATAAATGGCACTCTACCCTAAGAAACGGTGAGATAAAAATAAATCTTCTTGACATGTCTAACGCCTTCAGGAAATCATTTGGTCGGATAGCTATCGGGGATGGAATGATGCGATAGCTGCGTGTCACACTGTCATCTTAGATGCCATAGATAAAGTTGAATGGAGGATGCAAGAGTGAATAGTGGTTGTTTGTCATGGGATATGAAAATGTGGGATGGCAATCGCGTGGAAAAGATTTCCCATTTTCATACTAGTGGACAAAGTTTGTCATTGCAGTTGTTATGGAGCCGAGAGCGACAAATGCTCACGCATATCAAACAACGTTTTTCAAGACACTTGCGAAGAGACAATAGGCAATAATTGGAAAAAAAAACTCATGTACGCCATTTTGCGAAAACAAAAGGGCACGCGCTTTCAAACGTTTGTGTCAACGCCTTTAAAAAAAAAAATACCAAACTTTTGTTTGTATTTCGCAGCTTTTTCCAACCCACGTTTGTGGTACAAACCTTTGATTCATCAACCTTTGAGTCATTAACAAAAACCACTGAAAAATTACCTTCCAATTAAGGGTTAAAGGGAACCCGAAAAATAAATATCGTCCAATTATATTCAATTTGTGGCGGATAATGACTATTAATTATCTCATCCTAACCTCCAGTTGGCGATGGAAAAATTCAAAAAAATATTAAGTGGAGAAAGTGAATAGGACGTAATTTTCTATTCGCTCATAGAATTTTAATAACAG
Source organism: Orthosia cruda (assembly GCA_964057195.1). Classification (NCBI taxonomy): domain Eukaryota; kingdom Metazoa; phylum Arthropoda; class Insecta; order Lepidoptera; family Noctuidae; genus Orthosia; species Orthosia cruda. The sequence continues at coordinate 8,632,485 of OZ059830.1, read as the reverse complement.
TCTTGTCTAGACTGACTGTTTTTCAGCGAGCATGATGCGTTCAAGGATATATTTTATCATAGAAACCGAAAAATATTGTGAGGCTAAAAAACAATTATATAAAAAAAATGTAACATCAATCAAAACTCTACAAAAGAACCGAAAATCGATCAAACACCTTGAAGGGAAATAAGTACAACCTACACATGCAAGAACAACATTACAATATACTTCAATCATCCATTTGGCGTTAAGATTTGAACAATAAAGAAGTCATTAACTGTTCCAGTGACACACGCTAGATCACTGATAAAGAAAATGAAGCGTTTTATTACACAATAGCTGTGCCCGCGGCTTCGCTCCCGTCAACTGATTGACCTTTTTTTTTGTTCCGGGGTGGAAAATCCTCATTGGATGTCCTACGCCCTGAGGGGCGGAGGGGTCTGTCAGACTCCTACTGACTAAAAACCACCCTGGTGTTCCATCTCATACCTACGCTGGAACAACGAAACTTCTGCAACCCCCGGCTGGTGCGGGCCCGCCTCTGCGGGCCTCGATCTCGGGTTGGGGTGGAGTGAGGTGTTAGGCTACCGCCGCGATGTCTAAGAGAGGCGTGCGTGGAACACTACGCGCCACCACCTCGGGTCCTGAGGTGTGGGGGGCGCCCCTGGACCCATTTAGGGGAGCTGGAAGAGGGCGTTGTCCGGCCTCCGCCGACACCCGGTGCGTCAGCCGCGGAACGGGTGAGCGGATGAAATCTCCCTCTCCGCAGCTTCCTTCTGCGAGACGACTGTTTCGCAGAAAGATACCACCGCGTCCCAGGACTCCTCGCTGCCGACCATAGATGGCACATTCTGCCAGCGTATACCGCACCGTGTCCTCCCGGCAGTCGACGCAGTGGTGACACCGGGCGTCCGGCTCCATGTTTATGCGTAACAGGTACTTCCAGAAGCAACCAGGCCCCGAGAGCACCTGCGTCACCCGAAACGACAGCGAGCCGTGCCTCCTCCCGAGCCAACGCTCGAGCACTGGCCGGACCGCCTCGATGGTAAAGAGGTAAAGGCGGTATAGTAGGGTATAAAAGCCTGTCCCGCCATTCCACCACCAGGATTTCGCGGAGCTGATACCGACACAACTCTATATGTCGCTGCATCGGCCCTAGTACGCAAGCCACCGCGTAGGAGATAATGCGATACCCCCTGATGACTCTGACGGCCATCGCTCTCTGCGGCTTCCGCAGAACAGCGATGCTGCCGGCCGTCAGGTTGGTCGCCCAGATCGGGGCTCCATACAGGGCCATCGATCGCACGATGCCCACGTAGAGCCGCCTACAGGCAGCGCTCGCCCTCCCCAGATTGGGAAGCAGCGTTGACAGCACCCCAGCCGCGCCAAAAAACTTGGGCGCTAGCCGCCGGAAGACTCGACGCTATTCGAGCCCCCCCGACCACGATGTGGGCATTGGGCGGTGGCGCAAGCCGGGGGCCACCTCCAGGCCGAGGCGCCTTATGCGGCTCGCCAGCTGTGAGACCACAGCCGTCGCTAGCAACGCTGCCTCCCTGTATGAATTCCCTAGGATGGTGACCAGCGTATTGTCCGCGTAACACGTCAGGTCTACGGCCTGTTGGAGTTCGCCCCTCTGCACCCAGTCGTACCCGATGTTCCACAGGGGCGGACCCAGGACCGAGCCCTGCGTGGAACACCGCACGACATGCGGTGCTTTATTCCGACGCCATCACGTCCCACGTAGGTGACACACCTCACCGCCAAATAAGCCCCGACTATGTGGCGGAGGTAGGGAGGCACTCGATGATACCGCAGTGCCTCCCGAACTCAACTCCAGGGCAGGGTGTTGAAGGCGTTGGAAATGTCCAAGAACACCACCATCACCCCACCCCGGGACACCGCTTCCTCCGCCACACCGTTTTCCAAACGCTGCCCAGCCCAGCTGTATTATTCGCATCGGTCTCCGGATGAACTTGGACAAAACTCAGGTTATGTTCAATCTATACGCCATTCTGGGACCGATCGTTGTCAATCAATGGCAGTGCTCTCAAGGTTGTGCAACAAAAAGTTTACCTAGAGCAAATTCTGCAGTTTGGTAAAATAACTTTGAGAGAGAGGTTAGCAGAAGAATACAGCTGGGCTGGGCGGCGTTTGGGAAACTTCGTCGAGTATTCACGTCGCGTATTCCACAGAGCCTAAAGACTAGAGTCTTCAATCAGAGACGCACATTTAGTAGGTACCTACACCTTTTCAGCAGTTATGTTTACGTCTCATATTATCATCAATCGGGTACATGTCCAGACTCCAGGCTTTTATTGACAAATTCGAAATTTAAAAACTCAATAACACTGGCCGACCTGGGAAATGAACCAAGGACCTCATGATCTGAACCTATAGCCAAGTTAACGATCGACGAAACGTTTGTAACTTGGCTAGGGCGCGGCTAAATTTGAAAAAGAGTTACCGCAGCTCTGACTCAAGCAGCTGAAGGAAAGAAGTGAATCCCACCCGTGTTGGGTATGGTAGTCAGTAAAAGTTTGACACGCCCTCACTGCCCTGACCACGCTTCACCCAGAGCGGGAGAAGTCATTGGACGATTTGCCTACACAAAAAATAAAGGATAAAATCACCTCATGGTCGGTAACAGGACTTGCGATCATTAAGACCAACGAGGCCGACATTTTATTTATTCCTAATCTAGACAGTGTTAATATCACCTGACATTGTTATCTCAACCGAACTCTCACAGAAAACATTGCTAGAGTGATTGAAAAGTTTTGAAATTTAAACAGTGTCTATACCAAAATGTCTGTGTGTTGATAAAGTGACCTAAACTACAAACAATTCCAAATATAATTCACCATCCAATTTAATGAACAGTAAAAAAAAAACAGCAAAACATAAAAAAGAAAAATAAAAACAAGTGAAGAAATATTCGACCCACCCGTCAATTTTGTAAAATTGTTTAAAATAAACTGGCGTCCTAACGAACTTTTGAGAAGGGAACTATGAACCAAACCACAATTTCGATTCTTAGACCAGAACATAAATAGCTCCAACAGATATTGATCGCCTGCCGTGCTACAGTTCTCGAGTTCAAATCCAACATCGTGAATTTGTTTTTGTATTCATTTCTACGTTCTGGACTTCAACAGCACTGTACAATGAATTTCTTAGAGAACATCACGTTTAGACGTAACCGTTCAAAGTCTGAAACAATTGTAAGTGATACGGATGAGGACACTTTATTAACGAACTCACCGATAGATGGCACCACCACCAGCTTGCCTGACATTTCTGATGACGAAGATGACCAGATTACCAAATTAAAACAGCAACTAGAACAATTAACTCTGGAACTCAATAGTGCCCACAACGAAATAGAATCCTTAACTCTAGAAAATTCGAAGCTCAACCACCTTAACCAGGAGCTACAGAAGCAGAATACACTGTACAAAACAGTGGCATGCTCCCCTGCTAAGTTGAAGCTACAAACACCAAAAATTAAGAAAAAATGTGCAAAAATCAACCAGTGTTTGAGAAAGAACACAGAAAAGTCTAGTGAATGTGAAGGATTGACCACTAGAGCTAAGAAATCCACATCGCCAACCAGTGTTCAAAATCATCAACAGTTGGATAAATCGATCACAGATGGCGTTGTCGACAGGACTGGCAATGAAGACGAAAAGACTGAAGCACAATTACTTACACAAATAAACTGTAATAGTAAACTGAACGAACCTATAATTAGTAAATTATGTATTTTAAGTGGCAATAAAAATAATAAAATGATAAAAATTGCAGAAGATATATTCCCTAACTATGGAATCTGCCACTACCTGACACCCAACTGTGGTGTTGAGTACCTTATCTCTGACTTGGATCTCAAATTAAAGGACTACAATATGAATGACTTCTGCTTGATATTGGTCGGAGAAGAAGACTTTCGTCGGACAAAGAACTATGTCGAACTAGCTATTAGTATTCGTGAAACGCTGTCAAAATTACAGCACACAAATATCATATTATGTGCTCCTACGTTCAAACTAAATGATTACTCTACAATGTTTAATTCGAGAATTGAAACTTTTAACAATTTAATCTATTTGGATGCTTCTTCATATAATTATGCTTACTTGTTTGATTCTAATTATTATCTTGCTTATGATTTTAGTATGTTCACTAAGAGTAGTAGTACAGTTAATAATCGCGGTATGGCCAATATATTGCATAATATAAGTTTAATGATGAATGAATTTAAACTATATAGGGACTTAAATACGTTTAGTTCTTCTGATGAAGTGACAAATTTGCCTCACACTGTACCAAGCAATGTTACTGAAGAAAGAGAACTGTTTTTTCTCTAATAGATATATCAACATATTGCATCAAAATATAGCAGGATTGATAAATAAAGCAGATGATTTGTTGGTGTGTCTAGAGGAGCTATCTAAGAAAAAGACAAATGTTGATATCTTGTGTATTACGGAGCACTTTATCATGGAAGGGTATCAAAATTTATTATTTTTACCTAACTATAATTTGGCTGCACATTATTGTAGAAAAGAACAAAAAAGGGGTGGTGCATGTATCCTTGTTAAAAATGGACTACAATGGAAAGAATTGCCAAAAGTAGCAAAGTTGTCAACTCCCGGCATATTTGAATGCTGTGGCGTGGAACTGATTAATTATAAATTGATAATTGTGTGTATATATAGAATTCCGAACTCAAATAATTTAAATTATTGCTTCGACAAACTTGAATTGCTCTTGCAAGAAATTTTACGTACATGCTGTAAAAAAATTGTTATCTGCGGAGATTTTAACATTGATGTACTCAAGCAAAATAGTGTCACTAATGACTTTGAATGTCTTCTAATGAGTTACAATCTGAAACTTGCTTTGAAACAACCAACTCGCATGGCCAGTTTATCGTGCATTGACAACTTTGCGCATAACTTTAATTCATGTAAGACTGAAGTACTAGAATGGGCATTGTCGGATCATACAGCACAGCTGCTTCAGTGTCCAGTACAAAAAATATGTTGTATTAAGTATTGGTACGCAACTAGAAGGGACTATAGTGCGGAAAACATAGTAAAATTTAAAAACCATCTGAGAAACCTTACCTTTGCAGAACTATATGACACAGATGACCCAAATGTAGCCTATAATCATTTCATTGAGATGTTTAAGCTGTTGTACGATCTGTGTTTTCCAATAAAAGTGGTTAAAATAAATGCAATAAGAAGAACTAAGTGGTTGTCAAAAGGTATCAAACTATGCAGTAAAAACAAAAGGAAACTCCTATGGCAGTTTAGACTTAATCGTAGCAATATCAATAAAACCATATTATATAATTATTCTAAAATGTACAAAAAGATTATCAATTTAACACAAAAAGCACAAAACAATTATAATATAAAAACATCTAAAAACAAATCGAAAACTGAGTGGCAAATTATCAATCGTGCAAAGTATAACCTACCTAAATCTAACATAAATAAAATTAAAATGGGTGGCAACGTCATATCTCATCATAAGACCATTGCGGAAGCATTTAATGACTTTTTTATTGATAAAATACAGCCAAAACTGGATGTCGACTGCAGACCGCGGGCGTGTACATTAGATTTCAATAACAAAACTATGTTTATGGCCCCTAGTATACCAGACGATATTAAAAAGATAATAAAGTCCTTGAATAATACAAGCAGTGTGGGATATGACGGTATTGCTACTTATATACTAAAACATGTTGCGGAGGAAATCTGCGGTCCTTTGAGTCATGTCATCAATCTCAGTATTAGCGCAGGCGTTTACCCTGCTGCTCTAAAAGTCTGTATCGTCAAGCCACTATTTAAGAAAGACGATAGGGAGTTAATGGAGAATTATCGGCCGATATCGCTAATTCCTATAATCTCTAAAATATTTGAGAAATATATTTACAAGGAACTAAATTCATTTATTGAAAGACATAATATTATATGCGAAGAACAGAAGGGATTTAGAATGGGTAACACTATTGACATAGCTATTTATGATTTTTTATATAATGTCACTTCTAACGTGGATAAGAGGAAACCGGTCTGTGGCGTATTTTGTGACATGACGCAAGCCTTTGACTATGTGCATTATGGTACACTCTTAAGTAAACTTGAAGCTTATGGAATTAGAGGAAATGTCAACAATCTAATTAAATCCTACTTACTTAACAGAACTCAAATAACAAATATAACCCAAATTAATATGAAAAGTAAACATGAAATTGTATTTCAATCCTCAAAACGTATAGTTTCGTTTGGCGTGCCACAAGGGAGTGTTCTAGGGCCTCCTTTGTTTATATTATATATTAATGATCTACCGAAAGGCATCCCTCAACCTTTGACACTATTTGCCGATGATAGCACCATAGCGATACCTTGCAAAAGTATTGATACTTATGAAAGTGACATAAATGAGTCTATATATCTAATGGTAAAGTGGTTGGATGACAATAACTTAAAGATTAACCTGACTAAAACTAAATTAATACACTTTAGTCAACGGATCAATAGTAAGAGTAATTTAAATATACGCTACGATGACCAGCCTATACAAGAGGTAGAAACAACAAAATTTCTAGGGCTCCACATTGACAAAAAACTTAATTGGAAAACCCATATCGAAAACTTGTGCAAGAAAATCAGTAAATCTGCCTATGCCCTGCACACGTTGTCGTCTATAATAGGTGTGGAGGCATTACTTACAGCCTACTATGGTTTAACAGAATGTCATCTACGCTATGGTGTAATTTTTTGGGGCAACTCGACAGAAAAAGACACGGTGTTCAAGGCTCAAAAGAGATGCATTCGTTCAATATTTAGAATTAAACCTACTGATAGTTGCGTGCCTTACTTTAAAAAATATAAAATACTTACTTTGCCATGTCTGTACATATTAGGAGTGGCTGTTTTTGTTAAAACAAATCCACTACGGTTTAAACGATTAGATGAAGTAATCCCTCGTAATAGGCGCGACAACAGCAGGATATGTTCTCATACTGCGAGAACAACCCTCATGCGCAAAAGTGTTTTCTGTATGGCTCCTATCATATTTAATACATTACCTAAAAGTTGGAGAGAAATGCCCTTGGCACTTTTCAAAAATAAGCTGAGAATTTTTTTAGTGTGTAAAGTGTATTACAATGTTGTAGATTTTTTAAATGAAAAGGACTTTTTTATACCAGCTACTAATAAACATAGTTAAGAATAAAAATTGAATAATGTGAATTTTAAATTAATTAACTTTTGAATGATCATAATTGACTGCATAGTAATGAATATTCTGGACATTATTTAATTTATTTTGACTATAATATACTTAATTATACTATAATATCTTTAAATCAATTATTATTTATTTGTTTTGTATTTTGTAATTAAATTTAAAATTACTGAATGTAAAATGCAATTAAATGTACCTACAAATTTTGTACGCCATTATTGGCAAAACGTGGACGCTCACAACATTTATTAATTCAATACCATGCATGTCTGATAAGTCATGTAAACGCATGTTTGACAAATAAAGTTTTTCTTTCTTTCTTTCTTTCTTTCTTTCCAGCTTCTGTGAAACAAGTCCGATTTAGTTTTGTCTTTGTAATGAGAACTTTATTTTTTCTATGTTTTATAGTTTTGTTGTTTAGTGTAAAATAAAAAATTATAAACTAATAATTCTGACTTTAAACCAATTTGAAATATTACCATAGTGTTCAATGCCAGTTTTAACTAAATTGTTCGTAGTAATAATTTATCGCTCGTGCTATAATGAAAATATAACTTTATTTTGAAAAAGAAAATACTAGTTCTAAGTTTCGAACTTAAATATCTGTTTAAAACTTTAAGTTAGAAATCTTTGTTAAAAGATATATTACTCAAAATCGGATAATTAACCTTTAACTGAGCTTTGGTACCATAGCAAAAACTCATGAAAATAACATCGTTATCTAACAAAATAAATCATTATCTTTGAGCTGCCACTTTCAGATATGAAAATCTATTTTATTTGTAAAACAAATGTATAAATATGTACAGACTTAAACACTAAACAAAAGTAAACTATGCACAATCATACTATACCGTTGGGGTCTCATCCCATACAATTAATGAATTAATCTTTCAGATTTATTTCAAAAATGTACCGGTGGAGGCTGACAGATATCTTTTACTGATGATAATCATTGTTTGTTTTTTGGTTGGCCTTTTCTGTCTCACTCCTGGGCAAGGCACTCCACTTATTTCCACCTGTCACAAGCTCGAGTTATGCCAGTACCTAAAATACTAGTGTTGTATCGAAGCACCTACTATCTTTAAGTAAGTGATAGATAGATGAGTTGGAAACTGTGATTAAGGTTCTCCTAGTCAAAGGCACGAACTATTTTGTGCGCGGGGTTAAAATGCATGCTGTCTGATCCGATAACAAGTGCGAAAGAGATTGATGCTGTGATGAGCAGTAAGAAGCTAGTTCTCGTACGAATTAGCACTTTTGCAAATTTGTAGCGAAATTGATGATGATTTAGGACGAAAACGAGCGCGCGAAATTTTATGAACAGACCTTTTGGAGTCTAGATATCATAAAAAAAAACCACTAAATGTATATATTCAAAAACAAAATTGCATTGTTGAATTACTAATCTATCCCTGTATGGAGGCCGTTTTGCAATTTTCTTTCTTCTTATGATATTTATTTCCGCCCAAAGATGCGTTAAAATTAGTGTTGAAATATGGAACTTTCGACGCTCATAACATTCAGATATTGTATTTTTTTACTTTTCTTTTTCCATACAGGGCTAGAAAATGATGAAACAAATTGATATAATTTTTTTTAACGTACCCCGTTAATCAGTGGAGTAATCGCCAGACAACGTTTTTATGGAAGAATTTTCGACTAGTGTAACCTTAAAAGCCTGTGGTGAGCAAAGCACAAAATAAACAGATAACATCAAGGAAGTTCCGCGCCAATTGAACCAATAAACGTAATGCAACAGCCAGGCTTTGGGCGTAATGTGACAATTTATAGCCATATCACCATCAAATATGCCTAAATAAATAGCTTTCGTAAACCCTCATAACTAACATTTATCTTTCACGAGCTTTTTACTTCGGCTTGGCTCCCGCAGGAGTCATGCATGTTCCGGATAAAAAGTAGCCCACGAACCTCTACACAATTTTACCTATTTCTCAGATAATATTACTTTAGATTTCGATAAAATATTCGTGATGACAGCCATCCCATATATTTTCAAGAATATTATCCTAATGTCAGATTGATATAATAATATCAATCAATGCAACATTTTAAAATTTCCTGTTTTTGTTCTACACCTGGTTTGTAGCAAAAAATAACAAATAAACATCTGAAAAGTTAAATTCATGCTCCGTAAATTGATAAATAGTTTGATAGAAAAATAAACGATTTCTAAAATTCAGTCTTTACATAAATCATGACTACTTTTTAGGGATCGATACCCAAAGGGTAAAAACGGGACCCTATTACTAAGACTCCGCGGTCCGTCTGTCTGTCTGTTACCAGGCTGTATCTCATGAACCGTGATAGCTAGATAGTTGAAATTTTCACAAATGATGTATTTATATTGCCGCTGTAACAACAAATAATAAAAACAGAGATAAAAAAATATTTAAGAGGGGCTCCCATACAACAAACGTGATATTTTTGCCGTTGCTTGCGATAATGGTACGGAACCCTTCGTTCACGATTCTGACTCGCACTTGGCCTTTTTAGTTATGAGAGATCGAGTCAACATCACAATCATTTCGGCTGAAATTCGTCAATTATTGGACTAAAGCCTCCCCAAACGATCTCACCATCAGGACATGACCGGTCATGTGCTTCTTACTCTGTGAACTTCCTCACCAGCTCATCGGTCTACCATGTAGGAGACCTTCCAACTTTACGCCTTTCGGTACGTGATTTTCACTTGAGAAGTGCCCAGCCCATTCATTCATTCATTTTGGCAATTTCTCGGGATTCATTGGTAGATCAAGATTATGCTGCATTTCAATAAAAAAAAATACTATGAAAATCAATCTCTTTTGATTTTCTAAATTAATAGAATTCACTATACTTACCATAACATTCAAAACCGACACAAGTACCAAATAAACAGGTCCTTACAAAACCAGTCAGCATAATAAGACACACACGACGCTTGTCCAACTTTAAAAGGCAATCGTATCCATTTCGGCTCTAGATCGAAGGTACCGAAGGCCCACTAGATTCAATACATCGATGGAGTCTACCCTCTGGAGACAATGGGAGGTTTCCTTTGTCCAGTTATCTATTAAATGTCTGTGCCAGTAGGGTAGATTCTGTCCTAGTATATAGGTAGTGTAAAGGCAGTTCTATAGTTGATATACCTAGCACGCAATAATCACATAACATTATATTATAATAAAGAGGTATGTAAAATTGTTTCTTTTTTATTCTCACTGATAAAAACGGCCAAGTAATTGATCAAGGACCGCCTTTGTACCTATAAATAGTACTATGTTTTTGTATTTTTTTTTTTTTATTTACCATAAGGTATATTCTATTCTGTAAGAATCTATAAACCGAACATGCTTTTTCCACAAACGCAACACAACAAACAACAACAATTAAACTCACACTGACGGTAAAATGGAACTGTAATTACATAGGTATTATTAAAAGATGAACAAAGTTGCGGTAATATTCACAAACCTACCACGCGTAGTAATGGCGAAGTACAGTCACCAGCATAAATAGTAAATACCTTATACTGTTCTTCTCCGCGTAGGTATTTCCAAACAGATGGTAGAATCACTTAATCATGATACAGCCAAGGTTCGACCCCACAGGGGGTAGCTCTCAGCGTAGTCGTTTAGGTTAAGCTTTTTGTATCTGGCTGGAGGATATAGTTTAGTATCTCCAGGGAAGACCAGTTAAGCATATAGTAAATCGTATGATTCAACTGTGAGACGACATTTATTTAAAAAAAATCATACCCAATATTATAAAGGAATTTTCTCGAAAGATAACTCTGAAAACTTTGAGAAAGGGTTGACCGCCATCTATTATTATTATTAATCCATTTATTTCAGACTACAGGGCCCATATAAAATAACTTAAACCTAAACATACATAAGAATGGTGTTAGTAACAATACAAACTTATACCTATGTTAGTAGCAATTTTAACAACTATTACAATTTCACAAAGATTCAATGATCATTGCTTGAGCATTCCAGCTGCAATACTGGAGCAACGATTCATTTGAACACAGTCCAGCCTGTCAGCAATCATGGCCAGGATGCCGTTGGATCTATGCCATTTTATTTAATCTATTGTCTCGACGTCACGCAAAATTCTGCATCGCGCAAGCAGAGTTTTCGGCGCGATTTGAACACATACACCAGTCCGACAATATCCGTGGGGCAGTTGCCCGGACCAGACAAAAAACCCATCTGGTCGCAGGATCCTCCCTAATTCATAATAGTTTCGTTTCTAAAATACTCGTTTATTCAAAAACATCATACATTTTTACAAACTTTATATTACCTTGCTTTGGTATGTGTGTCCGACAACTAGTAATCTATTTTTCAAGCACTCACTGGCATCCTATTGAAACGGAAAAATTGGCATACTTATGTAACATTGGATACATTGAAATAATATAGTATTGTAGTATGGAGTTTGTGTCATGATGAAACCCGAAGGTGGCCAAAGCAACTCCTTAACTAGGCAAGACATCCACATCGTGTTGGGGCTGGAAGGAGCATTGGAAGTGTATTGAAAAGAGATAAATGAACTGAAGGGTACTAAACCCTTCAGTTCAAAAAGTAGGTATAATTTTTTTTATCTTAATACGCGACAACAAGGACAATATTGCAAACTTGACAAATATTTTTGCTCGTGACTGTACCTTCCTCATTTAAACATTTACAGGAGTCCTGAACGTTAAGACGGTCCTCCACCAGCGCTCTCAAGTGGACATTAAGCTTTATGTACCTTTCAATATTAACAGCAACCTTTACTTTATGTCAATGGGTTTCAACTGACACATTTTAGGATCAAATATTAAAAAATGCTCCTTTTTAGGGTACCGTACCCGAAGGGTCTATGGACAGGAGGATTGCTACGATGTTTAAGTGCGCCACGTGCGCGCCCGTCCATGTTCCATGTTATGGGGTTTTGTTTCCGCACTTAGTCCTTCAGGTGAACCATTGTGCGTGGGCCATGGCGGCCATTGGGTGGATTATTCCAACCAGCCCACCTTCCTCCAGAAGCTAATTAGGGCTCTTGGTTTTCTTAGAACTTCTGTGTAAGATCTGGGCGACTCGAGGGTTAGTGTTCTAAAGAGTCCTTTGCATTTAAATAGAACATGCGTAACGGTTTCCTCAGTCTCCATGCATGCCCTGCATAGAGGACTGTTCGTTATGCTTATTGTGTGGAAGTGTTTGTTATTGAGCTGTGTCCCGTGATGGTCCCCGTCACAAGGCGCAGGCCATTCCTGTCCAGGCGTTGCAAACGTCTGGTAAGCCTACTGACCAAAGATGGCAGAGCTTCTTTGGACTGCCTACAGCCTGGTGCCGAGGTCCACCAGTTTTCCGCCTGTGCCTGGGTGAATTCCTGTAGCCACCTGCGTATTTGGTTGAAGGGGATGGGTACAACAGGTTCGGGTCCATGGACCGCTGAAAGTGGTGTGTTTTTGGGGTTTTGTCGCATGGAGACGCTAACATTGGTTTTCGCTTGATCGCTTCCTCCTTTATGCATTTGTGCATAACTCTGGAGTCTTTATTTAGGGCCTCCTCCCGCACAATAATATGCAGAGGTGGCAGTCCCAGCATTGCCGCATTGGTGTAGTTCTCATGCTGCTAGTTATTGCAATGCAAGCAAACCGCTGCAGTTTTTCGAGATCTCTTTGGGCTGTACTGAGGTCTGTCCTGGGCCACCAGCGAGCCATATGTAATGATTGGTCGGATGACTGTGGTGTCTATACACCACCAATGGGTGACCATGGGGCTGATCCCCCAAATCCTGCCCAGCAGTCTCTTGCACTGCCACAGGGATATACTGGCTTTTGTAGTGATATAGTTCATGTGTTTCGCCCAATTCAATTGTTTGTCCAAATAAATTCCCAGGTACTTGGTTTCGGTTGAAAGGCTTAGTGTTGTTCCAAAGAATCTTGAAGAGAATTAGTTCCGTTTTTGTGGGGTTCACTGAGAGTTGGTACTCGCTGCACCATTCTTCTACTAGTTTTAGGGCTTGACGCATGAGATTGCATAGAGTGTTTTCGTGGGTCCCGTTTATTATTATTGTTATATCATCTGCGTATCCATCAGTGAAATAACATTTATCTTTATGTGTTTTGATGAGGCTGTCTGCTACTAGGTTCCACAGGAGTGGCGAAAGGACGCCCCCCTGTGGACAGCCCTTCGCGACGACGGCTCTTGTGGTGTTGTTAACCGTGACTTGAACCGCTCGCAGTTTGAGCATGTTGGTGATCCAGCCTCCTAGCGTCTATGCTATGTCTGTCGAGGGCCGTGTTTATGCTGTTGAACATGGTCTTATCGAAAGCGCCCTCGATATTAATGAAGACAGCCAGTGCCGAGCATTTATAGTCCACTGCGCATTCAATTTTCGAAACCACGTTGTGCAACGCGGATTCTGTTGATTTGCCTTTGGAGTACGTATGCTGTTGTTTGTGAAGTGGTTATACCTGGAGCGGCCCATCACGTATGTGCTTATCGCAGAGTCTTTCGAGGATTTTCAGTAAGAAGGATGTGAGGCTTATAGTTCTATACGCCTTGGGTTGTGTGTAATCATTTTTCCAGGTTTGGGTATGAAGATGACTTTCACCTCTCGCCATGCAAGAGGTATGTATCTAAGTGCTATGCTGGCCCGATAGATCTACAACAGCCATGGTGTTAGATATAGTACCCCCCACTGCAGCAGGGCTGGAAATATGCCATCCAGCCCCGCCGACTTGAAAGGTTGAAAGGTGTTGTAAGCCCATTTTATCCGGTCTACTGTTACTATATTGTTGGATCTTGACCAATCTTGTTCCGTTGGAGACCATTCGGTATCAGTTTCCCACATCCTGTCCTCCAGGATTTGACAGTCAGGAAAGTGAGTTTCGAGGAGGACCTTGCCGGTCTCGTGATCAGTTTATGTGTATGAATTGTCGGGTTTTTTCAGCGTGCCGAGAGTTCGGTCCTGATCGGTTGATAGTATCTTCCGAAACCTGGCGGCTTCATTATTTGTCTCAATGGATTCACAGAATTTCTGCCATGCCGATCTCCTGGCGGTTCTTATCTGTTTTTTTGTATGCATATTGGGTCTCTTTGTATATCTCCCAGTCTGCCGGGAGACTTGTGTTTTTTGCTTTGTTAAATTGCTTACGCAGCGTTTCTCTGAGTTTACCAAGTTCAGCGTTCCACCAGGGGTTCCTTTCGATCCTGCTTTGTGGCGCTCTTGATTTACAGCATGCGTGGTAAGCTTCGGTTAGATATTCGGATAATTTTTTTACGATGTATTCTAATTGTGCTTGGTCCCTTATGGTTACCAGTGCTGGATGCCCAGCTAGAAGCGAGGCCAGAAGGTTTTTATACCCGGGCACATTGGTACGCCTTGGGTTTCGCCAAGTTTTTTAGTGTTTGTAATTAGTGTAAAGCGGATTCTTCTGTGGTCTGAGCAAGAAGGCTCGTCCAATACGTGCCACTTTGTGATAAGGTTTGTCATGTTTTCTGTAGCGAGTGTTAGGTTTATAATCGTTTGCCCGCGGACCGTGACCCAAGTGGTTTCTGAGCCGCGGTTAACAATGTTAAGATTAGTGGAGAATAAAAAGGTGGATAGTACCTCTCCTCTGGAGTTCGGTGCGTCGCTGCCCCAGAATGGGTGGTGGGCATTTGAGTCGGTGCAGATGATCAGGTCCAAACTGGCGCGCTCACAGTGCTACACCAGGTCAGCCAACTCCTTTGGCGGGTAGTCTGTGTCCTCGCCTGGCATGTATGCCGAGGCCAGTACAACATCCGGAACGCTACCTTCGATCTGGAGCCTGACAGCTGTCAGGTCTCTGGAACAGAATTGGGTCAGTGACGTGAAGGGAATTTCGTTGGGTATGTAGATGCAGGTTCTTGGCTTATCTGAGCCATTGTGTCGAGAATCTACCTCCGATGTTACCGAGGCCACATATTATGTTGTTCCTTATCCACGGCTCTTGGATTAGTGCGATGGTTCGGTGTTTTACCTCCAGTGCCCTGCGTAATCTAACCGTGGCAATCTAGCTATGTTGGAGGTTAGTTTGGATGATGTTGAGGGGTCGGGATGGAGGTGTGGTGGTGTTATTCGGAGATGGATCCATCAGATAGTCCCTCCGTCTCTACCTCTCTGTAATTGTCGTCGTGTCAGTTGCCTGGAGACGAGGCAAGAAGCTGCTCGTTCCAGCCAGGTGATGCGGGTGGTAAGGTGTCAGCGTCATCGGCCATTGCCAGCCATCTCCTCCTCGAGCTGGACAATGTCCGTGTCGCTTGTCACAGTCGTCGTCGGTTCCGTCATCTGTTCTGATGGTTTTCCATCTGTGCTGTCAGACTGGTTGTCGGAGGGTCGGGTTGTGGGTACGATATCCGTCGCTCCTGCCCCAGGACCTTTTCGGCTTCCTCCGGTGGCAACACCAGGGTCAGGTAAGTACCGTGGCGGTCGCCACCGACGGTTGTCGCCTTGTACAGTGACCTGTGTCTGTGTGCTGATGTCATACCAGGTATTCTGAAGGATCAGAATACCTGTAGCGAGGGACGAAGAGCGAGGCTCGGACACGGGTGGGCACGCCGGTCTGTTTCATTACCGTCAGTGTAAGGTCGTTGTCAGGCAGTTTGATGTGGGGAACATTCTGGGTCAGCCAAGTCAGAGCATTTTCATCTTCGCACCACAACTGCACCGTGCCTTCCGCTACCCATGGGTATCCTCGTAAGGCCGGGAGTGGTCGAGTCCGTGTCCAACAGTCTGTCCTCTAGTGCGGTTTTAATGTGCTCAGCCTCTTGTCTGGTCAGTTCTCTGCCGGGGTGGGGAAGGCAAATGGTTTTTGCGCTGGGTTGAATAGAATAGAATAGAAAACATTTATTCGACATAGACACAACACGACAACATCACAAAGTAATAGAGAAGAAAAGTAAAAAAAAGTACAAACAAGGTTTAAAAATAATTGCGCCGGGCGTGCCCAAACCGAAAGGGTTACCAACTCAGCTTTTGCTGGGTGTCAGACACCAAGCGCTGATTTTCAGTTGGCACCCCGCTAGTGACACACGGACGTGGGTAAATAAAATAGATACTTAAAATAATGTCATAAAGTGCAAATGTGTGCTTAACTTACAAATTGAAAAATATGTAAAATAGATAATATAAAGTAATATATATAATGTAATATTATATAAAGTATATAAAGTGCTACAATATGATGGTTTAAAATTGTCTCAAAACCCCAAATGACAGTGTGGCAAAGAAGCACTGGTTGCCCCTACGCGTACTTCCGACTGGTCGCGTGGCCCCGCATCCGGCTGCTTTTCGCGCTGGGTTGCCCCTACGCGTACTTGCGGCTGGTCGCGTGTCACCCCTTCAGCGTCCGATCGCGCTTCGCTCTGGCTGGCGCCGTCGCGGGTATTGCGCTTTCGGTCGCCTACTTTTCTTTCGCGGGCTAGGATTTTATCGCGCTTACTCAGTGGGCGTACTCCATCCACTACAGCCAGGAGAGTTGTAGAACTGCCAGTTCCATCATCTTTCGCCGTATCTGTCTCTCCGTACTGGTCTGCGTCATCGTCTGGGTAATTTGTGCTGCTCCGTACGTCGCTCTGTTGCCAGGGGTTCGTGGGAGGCATACACCGTGTCGCAAGTGTCGCAGTCGGGGTCGATTCGGTGGGCGCGTTGGACGTAGCCGAGGTCGGGTTTATGGGCGCGTTTGTCGCAGCCTGTGTTGTGAGCGCTAAGTCAGCAGCCGGCCGCGCCGTAAAGTGCGGCATAAATTGTTTAACTATGCAGTTTGATGCTCTCCCCATAATACTTTGGGAGCAAACCACCGAAGTGGTGTGGGATTCGCCGGCTTGGCCGGGACCCACCTGGGTATTCAATTCCTCATTCTGCATGTTCATGTTGTAGGGGGTGGGCTTTTTTGGGACCGTGGTAACCCTTCCTCGGGGACCGACGGGATTAAGGGGATAGGAGGGAAGGAATTTGATGGATAGAGATGTGGGTCTCTAGGGGTCACCCTAGGCCTGGGAGTTGACCTAGAGATTTAAGGATCGACGGGATGTGTATGGATAGGAAGGGATGGCTTGTTTAGGTGGTGGGTACATAGGAAACTGGTGTATGGGTACCCTAGGCCTGGGGTTTGGCTATCGGGGACTTCTCTTGTCCGGTATCTTTTTATCAGATGCCCCGACCACAGGATCACTAACAGCAACTGTAGCCGCCATCAGTCGGTCCTGCAGCCGGGGTTGGGCTATCGACAACCTGCCCACCCGCTCGGTTGCATGAGAAGAAGTGCCTGGCAGTCCGGGTCGCGGATCGCACCACGGATGTACGTGTACATTCGCGTTGGGTCGATCTAGCCTCCCCCAAACGTGCGCGCCGTCTCAGTGATATCAATGAAACTGCTAAGATATTCAAACGTACACGTACGTATACGTTGTCCCCCCATGTCTAAGTACTAATGCTGTAACATGGAAATATTGTAAAACCAAACCATTTTTAAAAGAGTAACCATGGAGTTTCTTGCCGGTTCTTCTCCATAGGAAACGACCAACCCGAACCGTGCACCTTTTGTCGACGTTTTATAAGTGCCCATGTAGGCCTATGTGAAATAAAAAATATTGATTTTGATTTTGAAACAAGAAATAAAATAAAAACTGACGGCGCTTATGCAAGCGAACCACTAGGTATCCATCGCATCCTGCCTATAGATGTATATATAATTTTTTCTTTTTTTATATACTTCCAAATGTATTTATCAAACATTACACATTTTTTTTATAGATTTCTAAAAACCCACAACATAATTTATAAAAAAAAAAAAATTAAAAACGTTGGGCCGAAGCAAGACTTGTGAGTTATAGGGTCCATGTTCAAACATGGACCCTATAACTCACAAGTCAAGCTGCTATACCGCCGCACCATTCTGACACTTACCATATTTGTGAAATTCTTCGCTATGTTTATAAAACATCCATCACATTATTCATGTCGGCCGGTCGATTTATAAAGTATTATAAAATTAGATTATGAAGAAAATTTTGTCAAAAAAACATGACATAGCATCATAGCACAATTACTCCACTGTTTGTGTTGTTCGAATAACGAATTATAATTACACTAACATGATGTCTAGATTGAGTAACTTTTAAAAGTGAAAATAATCATCGTTTTGGAACTAAATAAAAGTTTAAAGAATATTGATTTAAATGTCAACGTGAGTGTAACCTAAACTATAATCAATTTATATTTTAATTTTTTGCCATTAGAAATCTAACTTTTTAATTTACTTCTTTATAGTGAAACACAGTTTGCTTATGGGTGCGACGGTATCAAGAAACTGGTGAAGTAAAGTGTAACAGCCAAGGGCTACGTCCGATTAAAAATTAATTACACAAATCAATCCAGCCGTCATCGTGATATTGTGAAATCTAGTCTATCGTCAAGCCAGTATAAGATTTGCAACCATTGCATTTTTTTAAATAATATGGTAAATGGAAAGAGATCAAGATTATAACTTATAGAAAATAAACGTTACCCTCTCCGTTATAAGTATAGGTTCGACCCTACAAGCTACAGTCAAGTTTTTATAGTTAATTGTTTTTAAAAAGCAATTTTGAAAAATTTCAAGAGATGTAAATTGCTGTTCTGTTTATTTCAAACGTAAGTAACATGTTGGTTCTCTTTTGAAATATTCAAAACTACTGTATATTTGGAGAACTGGACATTTTGGGCATTGGACATGTCGGGAATAGGACATTCTGAACCAGAATGAATCAAGAGTCGAGACGACTGTCGAACAGTCCAAAATGTCACGTAAGTGCTGATATTAGTTTGTCCAAGTAACCAATAAGGAAAGTATGAGTCACCTACTTACAAGTTACAGTTGCCATTTTAACTTAAGTAGAAACGTATAGAAGCATCTCTTGACAAACTTCAGAATAAATTGGCAACATTAATAGTTGCAATATTCCGTACTGAATTTTCGATTTTGTAAATTGTTCCTCGACCCCACGAAACTGAGTCCTCTCATAAAATATTTGACTTTCTATCAAGCGGAGTATGGCAACACTGTTATAAATTGTTCTATTGAATAATGGACAAAGTTTGTCCCTATTTGGGGCGAATTTTATGACCCTAGTATGAGAGGAAGGTATTGTTGAATTACAACAATTTTTGGATTGTGTCTGGTTCTGAAGATGACATAATACGGTATAAAAAGTGCCAACTTGTTCGTGACCAGCTTTTTCATTCGGTTTCATTCCCCTAGTCTTATGCCGCAGGATCCGCAAATCGTTGTCACTGTTAAAATTCACTTTATCTTGAGCCTCTTGAGACCCCATCACCTGGCAATCTACCATGAACGTGCAATTATCCCTACCTACTATTTGCAGTATCCTACACTAAACAATTTCGGGCAGGCATCGCTAGGAATTCATCTGTCCCAAGAGGAACTTAGCCAAACATTCGCTTTTAATTAACTTTATTAACGTAAATGATGGGATACCCTCGTCACTATAAACTTGCGTGTACAAGTTATGGGTTAGATTCACCGTGAATACGAATATGCTTACTGGTTAGGAACCATTGAATACAGGAGTTTCCGCCTTGCGAGAATACTTATACGAGGTGAAACATTAAGTTTCGGAAAACACTTAGTACTGACTCTCAACTATGGCAAAAACTCACCATATGTCTACCCAACAATGGTATGTATAACAATATACATACCATTTAGCTAAAGCAAAACAAAATCCAGATAGGTTATATTTTACAATAAAAGTTAATTACAATCTATGAACAGTAAAATAAGAGGTGGGTAAAGCCTAAGTTCAAAGAAACTTCACATTCATACAAAAATAACTAACACCTGCTTTATACGCAAATAGATTTTCGGCAGCCGGTCTAGGAAATCACGCTATTGATAATAGTCATACTCGTAAGAATTGTCTAGCTTTTGGCCAATGAATACGATCAAATTAAACTAAAAATAAACCGTAAGGTAAACTTTGATTCCATTCGACTTCAAACTTTTAAAGGTATACTTTTGCTTCACTTAATTACCAGCATACCTACATCTGAAACATACTCGGTAGCAATAAACAACATTCAAAACCTACCGCAATATATCATTCTTAAAATACTTTGCACTTTGACAAAGTCATCACAGATAATAAACAAGACACAGCTCTCAGGAGTCTCAAGATATGTGCCCTTCCTTTATTACAATCCTGCTCTCAACTTTGGTTTTAACAGCATCATGTTATCCTAGTACTTACTCTAAGAAATGAAATTACTTCAAGAAAGTGAAGTCACTCAATCACTCCACAGACTGAAATATAAAATACAGTTACGTTGAGTAAATGTCATTGGATAAAGAGCTAAGTAACTATTGATGAAGACGATAAATACTGTACAAGATATTTTTAGATTCATCTATTGTTAAAAAGGCAAAATGTTTGAATAAATTTTATATAAAAGAAAATTAATTTAGCTTACGAAATCTGATTTCGCAAATACTCGTAGTTAGGATCAAATAAATTCTGTAACGATTACCAATTTGAAGTAATGACTTGTATTTTTTGTTCGCCATGTAATATGATATTAAAAAGCAAATGGTTTAGTTGCTATCTAATCTTTTACGATTTAACTGGATCGCTGCTCCAAATTGAAATAAAACTCTCGATAAATTCGACAAAGAAAAAAATTATGCGAGAACTCGATACTAAATCAATGGTGACAGCTGGGACCCGGGACGGATATAGTGGACTGTCGTTCATACAAATTGTAGTAGGTATGTAGATAGATGCATCTCGGTTAGTGCAGATATGTTGATTTGAAATAGATATCGAAGCTTTATAGTGTTTCAGAAATATATATACTTAAATACTTTTCCAAATGTGAAAATATCGCAAATAAATAATAGAGACTCGTACTAGTATTGATAAATGATATATAAGTACTATGAAAATTTAGTCTTTTCCAATAATAAAGAACGAAAAATAAATTATAGCGTCCAAAACAAGTTCTAAAACTAATATTCAATCAATGTGCCTAGCTATTACCTACTGTGTTAAACTCAAACTAATAGATGTTGATAAATGAAATATAGTTACCATTAAAACTCAGAGGTTTCCATCATAAAAAAGTAATGTAAATTCTGAGAGATAAACCAAAATTACTGGAAATATAGATATCCTTGATATGCCCAGAAATGTTCGATTTATTTGTATTGGTTCGTCATTGCAATCAAAAGTTGTTACAAAGAGTACAATCAGGTCGTAGAGATTGAAAATTAATACAATAAATAAAGCGATTTCTGGTTTATTTCTGCGAGCATTGTTTACTTAAATATCATCGTACGTAGGCACATCGACGGATACGGAACATCCTGCCAAGTCGGCAGCAATATATTCAATAATGGTATTTTTATTTCATATTCATACATCGGTTATGTAAGAAATTTGTTTCAATGCATAAACAGGGTTGCAGGAAGACTATTGAAGGTTCCGAGCACTTTCACAAGGCAACAGTGTTGATCCGTAGTCTATATAATCAGAATAGTTTCTTTGAGAGAGTATTTGAATCAGCTTCAGACCTTCGATATCTGTATTGAGGATCTTATTGTTAAAAACTTTGGGCTTGGTGCGATTTTTTTCATGGTCGATTGCGTTAACGAAAACGTCAATTTGTATTGGATCTGGAAAAGCGTCGTCTGGTGACAGTAATGGGAAACTGCTTTTTATATGCAAGTTGACGTCAGAGAATGTTTACGCTAATTAAAAACGGAGACCTCAGGTCAATCTCTTCTTTATTCACCATCATCATCAGCCTATTAATGTTCCCACTGCTGGGACACAGGCCTCCTCTCTGTGAGAGGGAATGGGCCGTAATCCACCACGCGGGCCACGGTGACCAAAATTTTTGGTTCTAGAACATCTCATCATCATAGGTCATCTTCTTTACTTAATACTAAATTTTAGCAAGATCTCAAATTCAAATTCTCAAATCAAAACTCAGAGATTCATCGATAACCAAGAAGGTAGGTATCATATCTTTCCTTAACATTTCATGGAAATGATTTAATAATGACTTTCATAAAACACCTCCATTATCTTGATCGACATTTCTTTACGTTACATCGTAAAACTACGAATCGCTCTGACGCCATGACGTTCAAAATTATGATATAAAAATAAATTTTTGATTTACAACGCACTTGTTTGAAATATTATTACGGAACTCACCGCGGGTACGCGTTGTATAAACATGTTCTAAAAATAGATTTTGATATAAACGTGAAACGAAACCAAATGTTTTACGAGTTTATTAGTTTTAGACATGAGTACTTTGGTGATCGCATATGCCTTTTGGGTTCATATTCCAAAACATGTCCTCCATTCCCACTCCATCTAGAATCAATCATGATTTTTCCAATCTCATAGCGACTTAGTCGTATGAAGATTGGAGGTCCTACAAACAGACTTGGAATGTGGGTCTTGGTATGCAAACCCTTAAAGCATTATGATTTTTTCCTTCGACAAGAGTGAAATATCCATTTATTATGTATAATACAAGATATCGCAAAGCACGTTACGTTAATCGAGCGTCGAAATTTTAGCAATATACTATAAGCAAGGAAAAGAAATGGTTTGCGAAATAATTCTACGAGAATTTTTTGATCAAGAAATTAACAACAAGAGGTAATAATGAAATAATAATTCATTATGAAATCTGAAAACCTACGCCGAGCTCATTACAATATATTCCATAATTATTATAAATGCAGTAAAAGTAAAGTGAAAGTAGCTCGGTAAGTCTCGCCGTTTGTTATGTTTTCACGCCTTGCTGAAACCATTTTGATGTATTTTCGTAAAGACAGGCCATAGAGAAGGACGTGAGATACTTTTAATCCCGGGCGTTTTAATCCCTTGAAGTAGTTGCCGACTTTTACGCGAAATACGTTACTTAATGTATAAAAGAGAAAAATATACGGCCATGGCATATTAGGCTTTCATTTCAATAAATAAGCGTTGATATTTTTTTATTTATTTTTATTACAATTTATTTATGTATCATGTCTTCATATATAGCGTCAATTCATAAAACCTCGACCTATTTATTGCTATTTTTAAGGAACCGAGATTTTTAAAGCTGCACTAAAATTAAAAGAATCCTATCTTTTCAAGGGGTTTTCTCGTTTTTGCGTAGTTTTAGCTACTATTATTATGTATACGCAATTTTAATGAATAATAATTTGAATAACAAAAGTTAGGTTTTTATGAGAGTCTAAATATTTGTTGTGCCTTTCGGTAAATCTTATTCAAATTACTAGTTAATTATGTAAAAGAAAAATGCCGAAAGCATTTGATTTTATATTTATTACTTGCTTAGGTAATTAACTTAGTAATATATAAAATGTGAAAATTTTAAATATGTGTCAATCATCAATCACCAGCTATACCTACGGATTAAGATCAAAACATGGGAAAAGCATGGCGTTAATAAAGACAAAGGATATTTTTATCTTTGCTGTATATTCCCGAGGGATAATTTTGGACTTTCACGCGAGCAGAACCGCTGCCAAAAGCTAGTTAATTTGTTTTTTTTGCATTAAACTTAAACGTCTAAATTGGAATGACACGTGTTTGTTTATTAACGTTTTTTTTACGAGACTTGATGATTTACATGACAGAGGATAGACTAAACCATTTTTTGTGTCAATGACGTCACATTTTGACTCAACTCCAAAATTCTGTGGAACTTGTCAAATGCACTGTATGCAGCTGATCGTAAACTGACGAGCAACAGAGAAAATATATTTCCTGCCGAACCTTTTTCCAACTAAATATGTAGTACGTGTGTGTGTATGTGTGCGGCCCACTGTCTTTTTATTTATTTAAAATAGAAGAGCCACAACACATGCATTACACATCGACATAATCATTTTAAACAGTTTTAGGACCAATGCACATGACAAGTACGGCGTACATAACATTTGTGATAATAATATTACCGCCTTGTAATAAGAATCTGCTATATTAATTTAAAATACATTCTATTATATAATTATATGACAAATTACGCAATTAAATTCGTGATACAATAAAAAAAACTTTTGAGTTAATTTCTGAAATAAAGGTCAAATACAATAGGTTGAATTCATTAAAATTGAAAATAATAAAAACATAAAAAAATAATAAGTCATAAATCAAAATCAACATGTCAATAATCAGAACTATAAAATCAGAAATCAAAATCGTTAAAACTCTAAATCATAAGATCAATAATTAAAATCATAAAGGCAAGAATCAAAGACATTAAGAAATAAATACAAAATCATTAAAACAAACATATAGTCAAATAACTAAGTCATAAAACAAAGTCATTAAAAATAAGAAAATAATGAATAGAATCAAATATAAAATCAGGATATTTTAAAATAGAATATAAAATCAAAATCACAAAAATAATTAAAGTTGATTAAAAAAATACAATATGTTGAATGTATTAAAATTGAACTAAAACTGCTGAGAACCAGTATTTTACAGGGAACAACAACCTATCTGACCTAGACAACCCAATAACTTGGTAACACTTATAGCCCTTGGCAAGACTCATGTCGGATTTCCTGGCTTCTGAAGGAGTCTCGGTATGTTTAGGTGGTCAAGATCATCCATCCACAGACCGATACTGACAAACGTAGCTAACCTTTAAAGGTACAAGTTGGTAGCAGACTACACGCAGCAGCAGCAGACGACGTGTCACAGCGACACTATTGGTTTCTATGTATTTCTATGAAACACTGTCCGCAGCTAGCGACACGTCGCACGATCGCAGACGACGTGTAGACCGACCGCAGATCAGTTGTTACCAGAAGTGAGAGAGTGTAGTCAGACATTTTGTCTCACGGAACATTCAGAACCAATAGGAATACAGCACTACCGTCTGCTGCTGCCGTCTGCAGTCGGGTTCGAAATTATGACAGCAGCGACAGGACGCAAAGACGTGTCGTGGCGACATAAAGCGACGACACGTCGTCTGCTGCTGCTGCGTGTAGCCGGCTACCAACTTGTACCTTAAAGATCGACCTGTGCCATTTTATTATTAAGCCTCGAGCTCCTCTGACGTGTAATAGAGAGTGCATTTAATAAAAGATAGAATCTTCTATCTATTTAAAAGAACAAACACGATAAAATAATTTACGATTGAAATGATTGAACATCGTAAAAATGGCAACTATTGGGCATTCGTTGGTAGTAGGTATGCGCATATCAAATATGACGTCAATGGTATTAAACTGATAGAGAACACTATCCATTTTAAACTTTTAATGGGGCATTTGATAAGAAGATTTGATTCCAAATCATTGTAGAGACTCTTATCAAAACTATCTTATTTTTTTATAACTTTTGATTGTACTGCTCGCCCTATTTGATTAAGCACCTGCATATATTTCTATTTGATCTAAACCGGATAAGTACTTCCATCATTAAGGATATACAGTAAAAGAAAACATGAAAATTATAAGTGCCAACGTCACGCAGATTTGCAATTTTTATTTTGTGTCCGCTTTAGGCTTGCGCTTTACCACTATCTCACCTGAGGGTAAGCGCATGATGTGGTCGACGGTGAAGCACGCTTGCCTAGAAAAAAACCTATTCACTCTTGACTTAAAGACCCCTAGAAATGAAATTATTAAGTCTGTAAATAAATTTTTAATAAAATTTTATTTTTAATAAAATTTCGTTTCTTTCAAACGATCACATTTCCTTAGATCATCATTTTTAATTTGACAATCCAATGTAACTTTGAGTATTAAATTTACAATATTATTTTGTTCTGAACACCAAAGTTATCAACACCAAAGTTCTTCTTCAAATCAGTAAATGAATGTCCATAATTTTATGACAGATTGGTCGACACTTGGAAAAGCGATTTTTGTATAAAAGTACCGTTTATAATATAAAAAATAGGTCAACAGAAGTGAAAACTTGAAACTTTGGAATAACTGGCCACTAATAATACATAGATGACGCATCACATTAGTATTTCGGTGTAGCAAACCCATAAGTTTTGCTCCAATTAAGGTTGCCATAGTCGGCGGCACGAACTACTTTGTGGCCGGGGTTAAAATGCATGCTATCTCATCCGACAACACGTACGAAAGGGACAGACGCTGTGATCAGCAGTAAGAAGCTAGTGCGAGTACGAATACACACTCATGGTATAAAATAATAAATGGATGATGATTTAGAACGAAATTTTATAAACAGACCTTTGGGAATATGAATAACATGAAAAAACTACTGAATGTATTTATTTAAAATAAAATTATTTGCATATTTTAACTAATAATCCAGCCCTGTAATAATTTGCAATTTTCCTTCTTTTTACGGGATTTATTACCATCCAAAGATGCGTTTAAATTTGGAACTTTCGACGCTCATAACTTTCAAATATAGATTTTTTTTTTACTTTTTGTTTCCATACAGGGTTAGTTAATGAATTGATAATATCATTTTTTTTTCGAACGCTCACCGTCAAACAGTGGAGTAAACGCCATACTACGTTTGTATGAACGAATGATCGACTAGGGCACTCTTAAAAATCACTCAACGCGGCGAAAAAGATGTTTTACTAAAAAACATTTTTTTCAAAAGAGAAGTGCTGAACGGAAAGACAAACAAACTACACAAATTCGATAATCAATATTAACGATACCAAATGATCGTAGTTGAGAATAGAAACTTATGCAATAATCTTGATGTGAGTCTGCAATCACCGACTCAGCCTGCCTCTTTGAAGGCAAATGACTGAACTTGGGCCATCATCCATCACTAATCAAAGGTAAATCAAGACCGGGTTGGAAATACCTTCGTATTTCCGGACTGATGAATGAAGGCTCAGTACCTATCATTATTTTTAGACGAAATTTTGAAACTGGGAATGAATAAATGAAATCCGTGAGGTTTTCGAATGTATTGCGAAGAACATTACAAGTATGAAAGCTTTTAAAAAGTTATGATAACCCAAATAAAGAAAAAGGCAAACATACACACAATCGCACAGGAGACACGAGAGAAAAAGCAAAAATATAAATAAAAATTAACTTTTTATTAAAAAAAAACTTACTTGAAAAGCAAAACACTAAAAAGTGCAAAATAACTTTCGTTTCGGAAGTCTGTGACGAAAAAGACACTTTGAACTCGGTTTTTTTTTGTGAAAAGCTTTTATTTCTCTATTTTTAGTTTTAGTACACCATCACTAAAAATGAGCAATTTCTATAGTTCAATACCTTTTGGTAAAAACTGAGTAAGTGTGTGACTTGAGTTATTATGATAACTCAATTTACACATTTGTGCTGTTTGTCGCTACTAAAAAGGCTCAATATGATAGCATAAATGTTTCATAGCTCGGTCATATTATTATTATTATTAATTAAGTTCGAAACTCCGAACGACTTCTAGTCTGAAAGAAAGAAATGGATATTAATTTAAATCTTCTGCAAATAGGACAAATGGATAGGTAAACGACCATTCAACGATAATTTATATAATATTTTTCATAGAATTGTCTGTGATCAAGCAGTTTTAAGATATTTGTGCGTATTACGAATTTCCAAGACGAAAAATTGTGTAACGTTACTGAATTTAATCAAAAGGAAGATTATTCATTTCTACGAAGTAGTTATTGAAAAAATTAATACCCTTACTTTACTACCTTTCAATAATTTGAAGAGCGCTGATTAAATATTTATATATGCGGTTATCATCGCCCCGCCTATAATGATATCGGCACACAAACAGCTATAGAAATATCTGTGAATAGAACTCCTTTGCAAAGAACTCTCTTCTCTCTTCCTATTTATACGGAGTGACTTTAAATAAATATAATTGACAACATTTCAGAGGGTATAAATATGCGGCAATAAAAACAACTTTCAAATCCTCATCATCATTATCTTCCTGACCTTGTCCCATGTTACTTGGGGTCGGCGCATCACGTTTACTTCTTCCATACCGTCCTGTCCCCCGTCACGCTATCACTGACTCTCTTTTCTTTCATATCACTCCTCACACAGTCCATCCATCTTTTCTTTGGCCGTCCTCTCCCTCTCCATCCATCCACATTTATATTCATAACTCTTTTAGTAACATGCGTTTCATCCCTCCTCATCAGCGATGAGGTTCGATCCCGCCTCATCATGACCATACCAGGACAAACGGTTTCCTTTCAACGTTTCTGTCACTGGCGCCACTTTCAAACTTCCTCCAATATATGAGTATTATTATTGTATATATATTTCTCACTTTATCCATTCTCGTCACTCCGCACATCCATCTCAATATTCTCCATCAAACAACTTAAAACTCCTCGAGAGTATAAAAAACCGAAAGTTTCTCATATTCAAGAGTACTTTCTCCCTTTATGATTAATATCAAATACTTCAGCTACCATTTTTAATATATTATAAATCAAATAGGTGCATACTTTGGAACATTTTTTTAAATTACCATTATACAGTTAGGTCAAATAATTACATAAATTATCTTTAGTTTCTCGCCTATTCAAATGCACATTATAATTATACCTTTCAATTAACACCGTCTACTTATAATAGAGGTATTCAAACGTTAGATTTTTAACGTAAATAATAAGACTGAAATATGTTTTTAATGCTGACCGACTACGCGTGGAGACCTCAATTACCGAACATTACGAACCACAAACGTTATAGCAGGAATATGCGGTTTTTATATGGCATACATGATATTAATTTTGTAATAAGCATGTTCATCTGTGCTGAGAATGCCAAGTAAACAAGGTACTAATAGCACTGCTAATTTTTGTAAACGCCTTCACAGTGTGATTGTCAATAATTATCACATGGGAACGAATTACCAGGGTAAAAAGTATCCCATGTGCTAATCCAGACCATGGTCTGCCTGTATTCCTCTTACAATTCTTTGTAGCCCTTGAGGTAAGATTGATTAACAAACATCTAAACATAAAAACATTTATAATATACATTTAGTTGGATATTATAGTAAATTTCGCTTTACACCACATCGTTACTCATACTGAAATGCCAGATCCTGAGGGACTATTTTGAATTTCATACGAAGACATTGAATAGTATAAATTGTCTACTGAATAATATAGAAGTTTGTAGATTTATTATTATTTTATTTATTTACATTAGCCGAATAGGCACCAAACTTGCTTCTTACCCAGCAGGTAGTAAAGCGTTTTGGTCCCTGGCTAAGTCGGTCGAATCGAAATTCTGCCGTCCCTCACTACCACCACTGCTGAAACCTGATGGGTCACTGGCCCACTCCGCTGAAGAGAAGGCAAATTTATTTGCCTCTCTTTTTGCGGAATCTTCGCGTCTGAATCCTGGTGATTCGCGGCCCCCTCCTTCTCCTGATGGATGCGAGACGAGTATGTCGGACATTCGCATCCATCAAAAGGACGTCCGTAGGGTGCTGCGAAACCTTGACGTGAATAAGGCTAGTGGCCCTGACGGAATACCAGCTATAAATCTTAGAACCTGTGCGCCTGAACTGTCTCCGATCTTGACACGCCTATTCCGCCTTTCATATGAGACTGGAAAAGTGCCGAATGCTTGGAAGCAAGCCAACGTACAGCCCGTGCCCAAGAAGGGCAGTCGAGCTGACCCGGCTAATTACAGACCCATCTCTGTAACCTCCATACTCTGTAAGAGTATGGAGCGTATACTAAATACTAAGCTCCTGGCATACCTAGAAACTAATGATATCCTTAGCGACCGCCAATACGGCTTCCGCCGAAATCGGTCTACTGGGGATCTTCCAGCGTATGCCATTCACATATGGAGTGAGGCCATTGAGAGGCACGGGGAAGCGCTTGCCGTCTCCCTCGACATCTCGAAGGCTTTCGATAGGGTCTGGCACGAAAGCCTTATTGGTAAGCTTCCTTCATTCGGTCTGCCCGGTGGTCTGTGTGATTGGATTGCAGACTTCCTGAGGGATCGGTCCATTCGAGTGGTTATCGATGGCTGCTCGTCGGATCAATTGGATATTAATGCCGGCGTCCCTCAGGGGTCGGTACTCTCGGCAACATTGTTCTTGTTGCACATCAACGATCTGCTAAAACCCGGCACCTTTGGGTATGCAGACGACAGCACTGTTGCTGAGAGATACTTGTCCAACGCACGTGCTACCGGGCCACTGATCCGGTCTCTCCGTGAGGCCATGGTGGAGCGTTTAAACTTGTCCTTGCAGGCAGTCTCCGATTGGGGTGATGCCAATCTGGTCAAGTTTAATGCTGCTAAAACCCAGGCGTGTCTTTTTTCCGCTAAAAAGAGCCAATTTCACCCGGCTCCAACTTTCCGTGATGTAACCGTGCCAATAACGGACCATCTTGAGCTTCTTGGCGTAACGCTGACATCAACTCTCAATTTTGGGCCATACATTGAGGCAAAGGCTCAGCTGGCTGCCAAAAAGTTGGGGATCCTTGCGAAGGTGCGAAAGTACTTCAGGCCGGAACAGCTGCTCAACTTGTATCAAGCGCAAGTTCGATCGAGCATGGAGTACTGTTCTCATCTCTGGGACGGATCTGCCAAATATCAGCTAGATGCACTAGAGTCGATCGAAAAGCGGGCCAAGAGACTCATCGGCGATGAAGCACTGGTCAAATCAAAGCTCCAGAGCCTTGAACATCGTCGCCGAGTTGCCAGCTTGTCGGTATTTTATCGGTTACATTTCGGGGAGTGTGCGATGGAATTGCATGATTTAATTCCGCCCAGCCCGTTCCATCATCGGACAACCAGACGCACGGTGATGCGTCATCGGTACATGGTGGACATCCCACCCATACGCACAAAACGTTTTGGGGACACTTTTATTATGCGTACAGCTAAGGAGTGGAATTCCCTGCCGGAGTCTGTGTTTCCCGATAGCTACAATCTAGGGGTCTTTAAGTCAAGAGTGAATAGGTTTTTTCTAGGCAAGCGTGCTTCACCGTCGACCACATCATCGCTTTCCATCAGGTGAGATAGTGGTCAAGCGCGAGCCTATTGATAATAAAAAAAAAAATGAAATCATTATTCCTAAGAGGGGCTGCATATATGTCTGGGGCTACTGATTTCTACTGATTATTATTTAGGCTCTTAGACAGGACACCAATCCGAAGCCTACAAATAATATTACAAAAAATCCTAATCTACTTTCCCTTGGCCTCAAAATCGATCACCATAAAAATAAAAACACCAGACATATCTGTTATTACAGTTTACCGTACTACACCTACAAATTATTTCAAGTTAATGAGCTTCATTAAATTAAAACCCTACTAAATAGACCAACCCTTCAACGCTAACTCCATTTTATGACTTACCCTTGTTTCTAACCGCGGGCCTATCTACTGTAATATCTTATACCGCCTCAAATGACGATATGAGTAGGAGTACTTACCTAGTTGATGTCGATTACCCCTCAGACATAAACATATAAGCATCATATACACTAATAGATGGAGGCATTAGTTCTAAGTACTGAGATATGACGTCACAATACTGTAATAAGAAGCTTGTGTGTTGGAGGGTATGGGTGGTTACAGTTTTGAATTAGGAATAGTTCAGTCAGGAAAATGTTTTGTTGAGCATATTGACCTTCTGTGTTATTATGGCTTATTATTATAATAATAATAATAATTATTAAAATCAGAAGGCAAAACAATCAATACAAATTTGGCTTAAGTCTATGTTGACATTGTGTTATGTGCCTGAACTAGGTAATCCTGTGTTTCAGGCGAGAAGAGGTACATTTTTTTTTTGTTTTAAATAATCACTATTAACCAAATATCTTCTAATCTTTTATAATAAATCTAAGGTAATATTTTAAAATTATGTCACATGTATGAACGTAAATCAAGCAAAAGGAATTATTTGTATTGATCGTAGCAGGTGGCGTTCTGTATTTTCTGCCTCCTGGGAAAAACCTGAGTTATGTATATATAATCATATGTATGTCATTCTACCTCATAAGCCTACAGTACCTGGGCGACCGAACTCAGACCGGGTAAAAATAGAGAAAACGACGTTTTCTAAAAATGAAACCTAGCTAGACCGATTTATCGCCTCCGAAACCCTCTGCATACTAATTTTCATGAAAATCGTTGGAGCCGTTTCCGAGATTCTGATTATGTATATTTACATTTATACAATAATTGCTCGATTAGGTATTAGGTAGATGTAACCAGCATATTGATATTCTTAGAATTCCTAGACTTAAAAAACTCTAATAAATTAAGAAATAACCCAACGGCCTTTGAGAAGCGCGTTCGGTTTAATAAAATTGCAACATCTGTAAGCCGCCTGCATTCTTTCTTTGGTTATTTTTTACTCCGGCATGAAAAAGTTTTCAGATTCACTCGATGTGTCTCGGTTATTTTTCGTCTGATTGTTAAGGAGTCGTCGAAAGAAAAATACATAAGCATAGAAATGGCCATTCAAATACTACATTGTCCTCTATCCATGCAATCCATTTCTTTAAAAGCGAAAAAGGTTATCTTAAAATAAAATTAAAATAAAGTATTTCAAGAATATTCGCTTTACTTTATTGGGCAAAACGAAATTACCTACTCCTTATTTAACCTACCAGATCACTATATTAAAAGGTCGTATTAATTATCTTAGTTCCAGACTTGGATAATGAGACCTTACGTAAATTGCTAAGGTATTATGCCTAGCTGCACAGTTAAAACGAATCGAATTTAAGCCTTTTAAAGGCTCAAACTCAAAGAAACCTTACAAAAAAAACGATATTTTACGTCAAATAATGCTTTACTCTTTTATGGCAACAACACGATCAAGTACAGTCACGGCCATAAATACGGTACACTTATTACGCAAGATTCAAAAGCGATTCTTACTTAAAGTTATAATAAAAATGGTATGATGTTACCTACAAAATATTTTCAAAGATTATAAAGGAGGTTTTTCTGTAAGTTAGAAGAATGCAATTTCTTTCGTATTTTTTCCGGCAAACAGTGATCTGTTCTCTGACGAAAAAATCACCTTGAATTTTTAAGTGCGTTTTCGAAAGGTCTGTTCTACTGATTTATTTGCACGGAAAAAAAATTCGGATTCGTTTTTATGATTTTCCTATAAAATTGCGAATACGAATGAATGCAGAAATGCCTTCTAATAGCTAGAGTGCAGCTAACTGATAACTAGCCGATTTTAGTTTTTTCATGCCATCGTGATCAGCAAAAGATTCTCTATCGATCTGTCTAAGCAGTATTTTTCTACAACCAATGAATTCTGGGTCAAAAATAAAAACACCCCTAATTGCTATAGGTAGGTGACCATTTTTTTTTATAAGTGTCATTGATTTGGACTAACAATGTACCTATTTGAAAGTTCTAATTAGATCTATTTTTAACACCGGGAACTCTCGCATATGGGTTATAGTAATAAACTTCCTTTTTTTTAATTTCGTTTTTTTTTCGTATATAACTCAAAATACACTTGTCAGATAGCGCCACTGTAGTTAAAGGATGGCAGTAAAGTGTAAGATATTGATGCTGGTGACTGTACCGACTCTACGTGTATGACCATAAAATGGCGGAGGCGTATCGTCCAATTACCTTTTAATTTATTACTGAACATAACTGGTGTATTGATGTACCTTTTAGCAGCTCATCTAAGCGTTTATCCAAATTAATACTATGCAAATGGGTTTGTCTGTCTGTTTGTTGGATGTAGTAGTAAATTTTTATGGGTGTGGTTGGCATTTACGACTTATTTTGATTCCCTCATTGCGGCAACATGCTACGATTTAAAACTGTGAAACAAAAACGTCGAATGCAAGAAAAAATTATGTGTAGGTCTATTGAAGTAATATCAATTGTCAATGCAATTATTTTGGAAAGGGTAGCCAATTGAATAAAAATTGCGGTTATAAAAACACCGCCCCGTGGGTCACTTGAAAAGACACTTTGAACTCGGTTTTTTTTTGTGAAAAGCTTTTATTTCTCTATTTTTAGTTTTAGTACACCATCACTAAAAATGAGCAATTTCTATAGTTCAATACCTTTTGGTAAAAACTGAGTAAGTGTGTGACTTGAGTTATTATGATAACTCAATTTACACATTTGTGCTGTTTGTCGCTACTAAAAAGGCTCAATATGATAGCATAAATGTTTCATAGCTCGGTCATATTATTATTATTATTAATTAAGTTCGAAACTCCGAACGACTTCTAGTCTGAAAGAAAGAAATGGATATTAATTTAAATCTTCTGCAAATAGGACAAATGGATAGGTAAACGACCATTCAACGATAATTTATATAATATTTTTCATAGAATTGTCTGTGATCAAGCAGTTTTAAGATATTTGTGCGTATTACGAATTTCCAAGACGAAAAATTGTGTAACGTTACTGAATTTAATCAAAAGGAAGATTATTCATTTCTACGAAGTAGTTATTGAAAAAATTAATACCCTTACTTTACTACCTTTCAATAATTTGAAGAGCGCTGATTAAATATTTATATATGCGGTTATCATCGCCCCGCCTATAATGATATCGGCACACAAACAGCTATAGAAATATCTGTGAATAGAACTCCTTTGCAAAGAACTCTCTTCTCTCTTCCTATTTATACGGAGTGACTTTAAATAAATATAATTGACAACATTTCAGAGGGTATAAATATGCGGCAATAAAAACAACTTTCAAATCCTCATCATCATTATCTTCCTGACCTTGTCCCATGTTACTTGGGGTCGGCGCATCACGTTTACTTCTTCCATACCGTCCTGTCCCCCGTCACGCTATCACTGACTCTCTTTTCTTTCATATCACTCCTCACACAGTCCATCCATCTTTTCTTTGGCCGTCCTCTCCCTCTCCATCCATCCACATTTATATTCATAACTCTTTTAGTAACATGCGTTTCATCCCTCCTCATCAGCGATGAGGTTCGATCCCGCCTCATCATGACCATACCAGGACAAACGGTTTCCTTTCAACGTTTCTGTCACTGGCGCCACTTTCAAACTTCCTCCAATATATGAGTATTATTATTGTATATATATTTCTCACTTTATCCATTCTCGTCACTCCGCACATCCATCTCAATATTCTCCATCAAACAACTTAAAACTCCTCGAGAGTATAAAAAACCGAAAGTTTCTCATATTCAAGAGTACTTTCTCCCTTTATGATTAATATCAAATACTTCAGCTACCATTTTTAATATATTATAAATCAAATAGGTGCATACTTTGGAACATTTTTTTAAATTACCATTATACAGTTAGGTCAAATAATTACATAAATTATCTTTAGTTTCTCGCCTATTCAAATGCACATTATAATTATACCTTTCAATTAACACCGTCTACTTATAATAGAGGTATTCAAACGTTAGATTTTTAACGTAAATAATAAGACTGAAATATGTTTTTAATGCTGACCGACTACGCGTGGAGACCTCAATTACCGAACATTACGAACCACAAACGTTATAGCAGGAATATGCGGTTTTTATATGGCATACATGATATTAATTTTGTAATAAGCATGTTCATCTGTGCTGAGAATGCCAAGTAAACAAGGTACTAATAGCACTGCTAATTTTTGTAAACGCCTTCACAGTGTGATTGTCAATAATTATCACATGGGAACGAATTACCAGGGTAAAAAGTATCCCATGTGCTAATCCAGACCATGGTC
Source organism: Orthosia cruda (assembly GCA_964057195.1). Classification (NCBI taxonomy): domain Eukaryota; kingdom Metazoa; phylum Arthropoda; class Insecta; order Lepidoptera; family Noctuidae; genus Orthosia; species Orthosia cruda. The sequence continues at coordinate 8,596,515 of OZ059830.1, read as the reverse complement.
TGCCTGTATTCCTCTTACAATTCTTTGTAGCCCTTGAGGTAAGATTGATTAACAAACATCTAAACATAAAAACATTTATAATATACATTTAGTTGGATATTATAGTAAATTTCGCTTTACACCACATCGTTACTCATACTGAAATGCCAGATCCTGAGGGACTATTTTGAATTTCATACGAAGACATTGAATAGTATAAATTGTCTACTGAATAATATAGAAGTTTGTAGATTTATTATTATTTTATTTATTTACATTAGCCGAATAGGCACCAAACTTGCTTCTTACCCAGCAGGTAGTAAAGCGTTTTGGTCCCTGGCTAAGTCGGTCGAATCGAAATTCTGCCGTCCCTCACTACCACCACTGCTGAAACCTGATGGGTCACTGGCCCACTCCGCTGAAGAGAAGGCAAATTTATTTGCCTCTCTTTTTGCGGAATCTTCGCGTCTGAATCCTGGTGATTCGCGGCCCCCTCCTTCTCCTGATGGATGCGAGACGAGTATGTCGGACATTCGCATCCATCAAAAGGACGTCCGTAGGGTGCTGCGAAACCTTGACGTGAATAAGGCTAGTGGCCCTGACGGAATACCAGCTATAAATCTTAGAACCTGTGCGCCTGAACTGTCTCCGATCTTGACACGCCTATTCCGCCTTTCATATGAGACTGGAAAAGTGCCGAATGCTTGGAAGCAAGCCAACGTACAGCCCGTGCCCAAGAAGGGCAGTCGAGCTGACCCGGCTAATTACAGACCCATCTCTGTAACCTCCATACTCTGTAAGAGTATGGAGCGTATACTAAATACTAAGCTCCTGGCATACCTAGAAACTAATGATATCCTTAGCGACCGCCAATACGGCTTCCGCCGAAATCGGTCTACTGGGGATCTTCCAGCGTATGCCATTCACATATGGAGTGAGGCCATTGAGAGGCACGGGGAAGCGCTTGCCGTCTCCCTCGACATCTCGAAGGCTTTCGATAGGGTCTGGCACGAAAGCCTTATTGGTAAGCTTCCTTCATTCGGTCTGCCCGGTGGTCTGTGTGATTGGATTGCAGACTTCCTGAGGGATCGGTCCATTCGAGTGGTTATCGATGGCTGCTCGTCGGATCAATTGGATATTAATGCCGGCGTCCCTCAGGGGTCGGTACTCTCGGCAACATTGTTCTTGTTGCACATCAACGATCTGCTAAAACCCGGCACCTTTGGGTATGCAGACGACAGCACTGTTGCTGAGAGATACTTGTCCAACGCACGTGCTACCGGGCCACTGATCCGGTCTCTCCGTGAGGCCATGGTGGAGCGTTTAAACTTGTCCTTGCAGGCAGTCTCCGATTGGGGTGATGCCAATCTGGTCAAGTTTAATGCTGCTAAAACCCAGGCGTGTCTTTTTTCCGCTAAAAAGAGCCAATTTCACCCGGCTCCAACTTTCCGTGATGTAACCGTGCCAATAACGGACCATCTTGAGCTTCTTGGCGTAACGCTGACATCAACTCTCAATTTTGGGCCATACATTGAGGCAAAGGCTCAGCTGGCTGCCAAAAAGTTGGGGATCCTTGCGAAGGTGCGAAAGTACTTCAGGCCGGAACAGCTGCTCAACTTGTATCAAGCGCAAGTTCGATCGAGCATGGAGTACTGTTCTCATCTCTGGGACGGATCTGCCAAATATCAGCTAGATGCACTAGAGTCGATCGAAAAGCGGGCCAAGAGACTCATCGGCGATGAAGCACTGGTCAAATCAAAGCTCCAGAGCCTTGAACATCGTCGCCGAGTTGCCAGCTTGTCGGTATTTTATCGGTTACATTTCGGGGAGTGTGCGATGGAATTGCATGATTTAATTCCGCCCAGCCCGTTCCATCATCGGACAACCAGACGCACGGTGATGCGTCATCGGTACATGGTGGACATCCCACCCATACGCACAAAACGTTTTGGGGACACTTTTATTATGCGTACAGCTAAGGAGTGGAATTCCCTGCCGGAGTCTGTGTTTCCCGATAGCTACAATCTAGGGGTCTTTAAGTCAAGAGTGAATAGGTTTTTTCTAGGCAAGCGTGCTTCACCGTCGACCACATCATCGCTTTCCATCAGGTGAGATAGTGGTCAAGCGCGAGCCTATTGATAATAAAAAAAAAAATGAAATCATTATTCCTAAGAGGGGCTGCATATATGTCTGGGGCTACTGATTTCTACTGATTATTATTTAGGCTCTTAGACAGGACACCAATCCGAAGCCTACAAATAATATTACAAAAAATCCTAATCTACTTTCCCTTGGCCTCAAAATCGATCACCATAAAAATAAAAACACCAGACATATCTGTTATTACAGTTTACCGTACTACACCTACAAATTATTTCAAGTTAATGAGCTTCATTAAATTAAAACCCTACTAAATAGACCAACCCTTCAACGCTAACTCCATTTTATGACTTACCCTTGTTTCTAACCGCGGGCCTATCTACTGTAATATCTTATACCGCCTCAAATGACGATATGAGTAGGAGTACTTACCTAGTTGATGTCGATTACCCCTCAGACATAAACATATAAGCATCATATACACTAATAGATGGAGGCATTAGTTCTAAGTACTGAGATATGACGTCACAATACTGTAATAAGAAGCTTGTGTGTTGGAGGGTATGGGTGGTTACAGTTTTGAATTAGGAATAGTTCAGTCAGGAAAATGTTTTGTTGAGCATATTGACCTTCTGTGTTATTATGGCTTATTATTATAATAATAATAATAATTATTAAAATCAGAAGGCAAAACAATCAATACAAATTTGGCTTAAGTCTATGTTGACATTGTGTTATGTGCCTGAACTAGGTAATCCTGTGTTTCAGGCGAGAAGAGGTACATTTTTTTTTTGTTTTAAATAATCACTATTAACCAAATATCTTCTAATCTTTTATAATAAATCTAAGGTAATATTTTAAAATTATGTCACATGTATGAACGTAAATCAAGCAAAAGGAATTATTTGTATTGATCGTAGCAGGTGGCGTTCTGTATTTTCTGCCTCCTGGGAAAAACCTGAGTTATGTATATATAATCATATGTATGTCATTCTACCTCATAAGCCTACAGTACCTGGGCGACCGAACTCAGACCGGGTAAAAATAGAGAAAACGACGTTTTCTAAAAATGAAACCTAGCTAGACCGATTTATCGCCTCCGAAACCCTCTGCATACTAATTTTCATGAAAATCGTTGGAGCCGTTTCCGAGATTCTGATTATGTATATTTACATTTATACAATAATTGCTCGATTAGGTATTAGGTAGATGTAACCAGCATATTGATATTCTTAGAATTCCTAGACTTAAAAAACTCTAATAAATTAAGAAATAACCCAACGGCCTTTGAGAAGCGCGTTCGGTTTAATAAAATTGCAACATCTGTAAGCCGCCTGCATTCTTTCTTTGGTTATTTTTTACTCCGGCATGAAAAAGTTTTCAGATTCACTCGATGTGTCTCGGTTATTTTTCGTCTGATTGTTAAGGAGTCGTCGAAAGAAAAATACATAAGCATAGAAATGGCCATTCAAATACTACATTGTCCTCTATCCATGCAATCCATTTCTTTAAAAGCGAAAAAGGTTATCTTAAAATAAAATTAAAATAAAGTATTTCAAGAATATTCGCTTTACTTTATTGGGCAAAACGAAATTACCTACTCCTTATTTAACCTACCAGATCACTATATTAAAAGGTCGTATTAATTATCTTAGTTCCAGACTTGGATAATGAGACCTTACGTAAATTGCTAAGGTATTATGCCTAGCTGCACAGTTAAAACGAATCGAATTTAAGCCTTTTAAAGGCTCAAACTCAAAGAAACCTTACAAAAAAAACGATATTTTACGTCAAATAATGCTTTACTCTTTTATGGCAACAACACGATCAAGTACAGTCACGGCCATAAATACGGTACACTTATTACGCAAGATTCAAAAGCGATTCTTACTTAAAGTTATAATAAAAATGGTATGATGTTACCTACAAAATATTTTCAAAGATTATAAAGGAGGTTTTTCTGTAAGTTAGAAGAATGCAATTTCTTTCGTATTTTTTCCGGCAAACAGTGATCTGTTCTCTGACGAAAAAATCACCTTGAATTTTTAAGTGCGTTTTCGAAAGGTCTGTTCTACTGATTTATTTGCACGGAAAAAAAATTCGGATTCGTTTTTATGATTTTCCTATAAAATTGCGAATACGAATGAATGCAGAAATGCCTTCTAATAGCTAGAGTGCAGCTAACTGATAACTAGCCGATTTTAGTTTTTTCATGCCATCGTGATCAGCAAAAGATTCTCTATCGATCTGTCTAAGCAGTATTTTTCTACAACCAATGAATTCTGGGTCAAAAATAAAAACACCCCTAATTGCTATAGGTAGGTGACCATTTTTTTTTATAAGTGTCATTGATTTGGACTAACAATGTACCTATTTGAAAGTTCTAATTAGATCTATTTTTAACACCGGGAACTCTCGCATATGGGTTATAGTAATAAACTTCCTTTTTTTTAATTTCGTTTTTTTTTCGTATATAACTCAAAATACACTTGTCAGATAGCGCCACTGTAGTTAAAGGATGGCAGTAAAGTGTAAGATATTGATGCTGGTGACTGTACCGACTCTACGTGTATGACCATAAAATGGCGGAGGCGTATCGTCCAATTACCTTTTAATTTATTACTGAACATAACTGGTGTATTGATGTACCTTTTAGCAGCTCATCTAAGCGTTTATCCAAATTAATACTATGCAAATGGGTTTGTCTGTCTGTTTGTTGGATGTAGTAGTAAATTTTTATGGGTGTGGTTGGCATTTACGACTTATTTTGATTCCCTCATTGCGGCAACATGCTACGATTTAAAACTGTGAAACAAAAACGTCGAATGCAAGAAAAAATTATGTGTAGGTCTATTGAAGTAATATCAATTGTCAATGCAATTATTTTGGAAAGGGTAGCCAATTGAATAAAAATTGCGGTTATAAAAACACCGCCCCGTGGGTCACAGATAATAATAGAATAGGGTAGTTTACTGAAAATTAATTTTTGTCCGTCAGGTAGATTAACAAAAAATATTGGACACGTATTTATTCTTTTGACACGTAAACATAAAGTGACGACGATATAATGCGTTGAAATATAGTGTGTCGTCACGCCGCTAGTTCATTTTATACTACCTTAGTGACGTCACAAGCCCCCAATCCTAAACTTTGATGCGCTTTAATTTGTTAATTTTTTATTTATTTGGTAAAGAAAAAATACGTGTACAATATTATTTGATAATGTCACTGACGGACTAAATAGAATTATCATTTTTCTGCCTGGGCAACATTTCTATTATCATATACCTAGTTACATTTATCGAAGTGAAAACTTCCTTAGCCGCTTAAAGCGATTTTTGGTAAGGGCAAAACTTATGGGTTCGCGCCACCAATATGCTAATATGACGTGTTGCGCCAGTAAAAACTTAAGTTTTCAATTCAGTCGGCAGTCCCCATGACTGCCTTTTTATTACTGACTGATATTCCGCGTACCTACATAAATATAAATAGCAATATGGTTTCATTTTCACCCTTTAGGCACGGTTTTACAGGACATAAAAAATATACGAACTTTCTAGCCGCCCACAGCTTTAAGATTTATTTGAACACTATCACCCTCTAGAAGAAGGATTTATTTCGCGGTCCAATGCGATACATCGCTCTATTTTTAAAGGATAGCCCTCTTGTTTTTTTTTTTATATTTTATAAGTTGTAAAGCGCAAACAGTCAACGGACGCCTGTAAAAGCATACAGTATAAATAAATTGCGGTCGAAAATATGAAAAAGTAGGCTTGCTTTCAACTTTTTACAGAGATACGAGTTGCGAAGATTGAAGATTTTTTTGAAATGACTGTTGCTGGTGAATTATCCTGGCCACTTGATTATGTCTGTACAAATACTGGATGGATGCAAACGTGAATTTTAACACTGAATTTATAAACGTGAAGAGTTTTACCGGCTCTTTTCCTTAGGATACGACCAATTTAAACCGTGCTTCTGACGTTTCGTAAGTGCCTATAAAGGTTCGTGTGCAAAAAAATATTGTGAATTTAAATTTGATCGGAACGTCTATTGCAAAATACTGGTATATTATAAATCTCAGACAACCCATTAGTGGAATACAGTTGGGCCGTTATATTATCTATTCTTTCAAGTGTTTTTGTTAGCGTTAAGTCGTTGTGTATGTAGGTGAGCGGATACTCCACATTCTAAAACCAATATTACATGGTATTTTTAACCAGAGCCCGTCTCCTTGCTACAAAATGCCGGCTTAAATATCGCCTTTCTTGGCAACACTTTAGGATAATCTATGACATTCATGCTATTGGTACGTAAATCCTTAGGCTCTCACCACATAAGACTTCAAATTTACACTAATCTTACAAATATTATAAATGCAAAAGTTTGGGTGGATGGATGGATGTGTTTGTTAATCAATAAAATAAAATAAATGGCACAGGGATAGATCTAGTCTGGAATATCACTTAGGCTTCATTTCATTCCGGTATAATGATCCTTTGTGATAAGAAAACACTTTTGACGTGGGCACAGAAAGTTACACTATCGCACAATTCTTAGACACATTTGTTAGAAAAAAGTGGCAACATAAAACATTTATTAGTTATCATTTTAAAAGGGTGGCAACACTGTCTCTTTGTTTCTGTTATGTGTATATGTTCTTTTTGTATATGTTAGTGTGTCTGTGGTTGAACTAATTCTCTGTAAATGCGTGGTCTGTTGGATATAATAAAACTGAAATTATTCTAAAATACAGTTTCTTTATTTAATAACTACAACATCTTATCGTTAAAAATCATGCATGGTTCATGTGGGGTAGGGAACGAAATCTCGAGAAAAGCTAATGGATTTGCTATGTACATAAATCTTCATTCTTACGACCCTCCCACATCGGACTCAAAATAAACTTTGGGTTGATTACTAACTAGTTAGGTATCAAACTTTGCAAACGAGCAACCTAAATCACTAAGTTTAGTTAAGCTCGTCAACAAGATTTGTTCGAACTTATTTGCTTGGAAAATCTACTGATTCATATTTACTGATAATTACGTAGTTTCATCAGTAACTGTCATGTTTATTATAATAGTTTAGTGATCAGAACTTTGTGATAACAGAACAGTTAATAACGTACGTTACCATTGTTTTCGGTGCAGAATTCGTTGAAATAAATAGATAGACATTATATGTGGCAATACTATTAGCCAACTAGACAAAAAAAATTGAGATTGTCTCAGTCATACCTACTTTTTAACCGACTTTCCAAAAAGGAGGAGGTTCTATGTTAGACTTTATGTTTGTTTGGGTTTTTTTTGTGTATGTTCATCGATATGTCCATCAATTGTAGACAGATTTTGAAATGGTTTTTTTGTTTGTTGGAGCATGTTCCTAAATTGGTTCAATTTTAATTTGGTGAAGATCTGATGAAGAACTTCGGAGATACACAATAGAACTCTTCAATAAATGACGGCAAACCTCTCGGGACTGCTGCAATCGCATGTCTATTTATTGTTTATACGATTTTATAACATAACATTACGCCAGTATGCTCTAAAGGGGTACGCAGATGTGTACAATTTCCTTGGTACACTTTCACAAGTTTCATGATATTCGGGTAACCTATTCTGCCATTATAGGTACCTTACTAAAGAACTTGCTTGTTTTGCGTTATGGGTACCTTACTAAACTACTTGCCTACTATGTAGATATAACTGAAAAGGGAAAAATAAAAAAAAAACTTTATTACAATAAAATACAGCCATATTTGGTGTCAATACCGCAAAAAATTGGTACCTACGAAAGAAACCGACTTCCAGAAATAAAGTTACTTTTCACTTTGTAGTTTTATTTGGAAGCCAGTAGATTTTTTATGTAAAAAAGTTTTTTTATGCTTCACCTTTTTGAAATCAGTTTATGATGTCAAACGCCCGTCAGGTGTTGTGATTGGTTGAATGAATATTTAACAGGTGGTCAAATCACTTGATTTTCCATATTTTATTATAATGATAATAATTAATTTCTAGGATCACCATGCTTGGGTACGTAAAGTTAAAGCCTCTCAGTCATGTTATATCAGCAAATACCCAAATCTATTCTAGTCAAATATCAATGATTCTGCTGCATTTGCAGATCCAGCCTGCTCTAGTCAGTTTGGCATTCGCAAATATTTGTAAAGCCAGTCTTCCCAATAGGTCAAATACCTATAAACTCCACCGTTCATATTTGCACATTAATATTATTAGATATTTTGGAATATGTAGGTACCTACCTACTGCCTATCGTATGATGGCATGATGCGATTTCTTTGATCAGTCTATATACGTATGTATGTTTGCTCATATGTAGCGTTCTAGAGACCAAACGCTTTGACCGATTTTGATAATTCTTAAGTTAATCGATTCGTCTTAATCTTGCGAGTGTCACTGGCTACATTTAAAAATGACGGATTATGGGCGCCATATTGTGGGGGCCCAATTCTTTTTTCTTCCAACCCCCATCGTGTGGGGTATCAAAATGAAGGGTTTTAAAAGGTGATTTCATAAATATACAACATTTTTAAATGTATCTCATTCGAAAAAAAATTTAAATAAAAAAGTGAAATCAAAAATCTAAAAAACTTCGCTTTTGAAGCAGTCGGGTTTTTAGATGTTTTTGAACCTACTTAATGTCCTGAATTTATCCACTACAAGGCCAAGGTACACTACCTCTCTCTATCAGAGGGTATTCTACTTGAGTCCAGCTTAATCCACCATCTACAGCCACGAAGTCGTATGTGGAATAGATAGTTAATATTGACCTAAAGAATGACCAATTAAAGAATGAAGAATAACCTTCATCATGCAGAAAATACTTGTTAGCTTGGAATTCGGTTTAAAACATTTGAAAAAGAAATCTTCAGCAACTTACAAACTACTCTGGCAGCAGTGAATAATGAATTTTTAAAGACTTTTCTTGTACTTATTTTACTTGGAAAGAGTAGAAAACTTCCTAATAGAAAATTCGCTGAGAACATTATTATGAATGAAAAACTTTGAGAACACTCGGAACTGGAATGGTTTACTAAATATGTTCTGTTATAGTACATTACTGCAGAATCCAGTAAGTAAGCCTTCCTGGCCAAGTGTGAGTTAAGTTAAGTATAGTTAACGGTTATATACGAGGCCAGGATGGCTTTCTTACTGGTTGAGGCTTGTATAATGCTTTTCTCAAAAATAAAAGAAAGCTTAAAGAAAGTTGTTTTTCTGTCTTTCACTTCATCAATTTTTCTTAAGTTTTCATATATCGCTCCTTGGATTTTGGAGGAAGTAAATTGTTCTTTGCTAATTCGGCCTCAGCTTTTAAATCAGTAGGAGTGTCATCTATTTCCGAATCAGATTCGCTTGAACTAATTTTTTGGGATTATCTATGTTCACGCGGTAAATTAAAACACAACCGTCGCAATTGAATGTGAAATCCCGCCAGTCATTGTTTTTTTTTTACTAAAAAGTTTGCGTTTAGTTTTGACCATTATTCTATTTTTACATTACATGAATGTTATAATAAAAAAAAGAGATGGTTTTTGAAATTCCAGGTTAATTTTAGAATGGAAAGTTTTAATCCAACATGATTCATAAACTGAGATTACTTAATAAAAACATAAAATCCCACACTATACTTCTACAACATCACTAAGTACAAAACGCAACGTGCATACTTTTTCTGCGTCACGTTAAGTGTCACAGACTATAAAATGGCTGTATAAGGCTCCAAAAATATATCTATCCCATAAAATATCATACCAAAAAGAGAGATAGATATATATTTGGAGCCTCCCTCCTATAACCATATTATAATGGCTAAACTCTAATCTGTGTCTGGTACTATGTAGTTTTTTCTAAGCAGACCTAAAGAAGATGACCAGTAAGTAAATTACATACTTACTTACTGGGCAGTAGGAGATTCCAATTTTAAAAGCACGCTTCTTACTGGACAGTTTTGTATAAGTCTCCGGTAGAGTTCACTTTCTGGATACTTTTTAGAGATGTTACGGCAACATTACATACCATTTTTGAGAAAAATATTAAATTCATAGCAACCTATCCAACTTAAGGCAAGGTGGTATATGACAAACATATTAATTACCAAACTATCCAACATCAGGTTTTTTTTGTAACTGTCGAGTTGATTTTAATAACACACCTACCTGTCTATACCAAAGATGGAAAACGAAAAAAATACTTACATATTTTTGTTATATAAGTGGGTTCCTTGTTCCCACCTTTATTAATTTTTTTAGTAACTAGCTGTGTTAGAATCTCAATGTTACTTTTCACGACGTTTCAACGCAGGCCTTAAGATGATTTTTTTATCTTAAATTACCTACCTCTACCCACTTGAGTGCTAATTAGCAGACACAATAGAAAAACAACTGTTTTAATTAACATGTATGTCCCTATTAGCGCTCAAGCGGCTACTTTATTGTTGCAACAAGCTTCACCTTTTGCTTGACAATTCAAAATTAGCTTTAAATCGTTTAATTGAAATAATTGATTTGAGTTTAATTGTCTAGGAGTATATCTTAATTAACTAGCATATTGAAACTGAAACATCTTTTTTCAGAAGGCACAATCACTCTGAAAAATCAACAAAACCCTAACCGTCCTTTTCTTATTATTTCATCAAAACACCTGTGTAAAAAATCTTTGTAAGCCTAATGAGTCTGTTTCCAACCAACATAAAAATTAAGAGTACTTCATTTTTTAAGAACTTTCGAGGGTTTTTTTGCCACCATGCGCCAAGGGCAATTTGTCATTCTGTTATGTAGCCGTGGGCAAGTGACCTGTCATTACCTTCAGTTGGTATACGTCAAAGTAAATGTGTTGACACTGCGGAGAGCTTCTCTTTTGCGTCTTATAAAAAGTGGGAAAAGTACATTTAATGAATAATAAAGACAGGAATCTGGCAGCTATGGTTTTCATTCATTTGGGGATTGTATTTTAATTTTATTTAAGTGTTTAAAGGATAGATAATTTAAATCTCATCTATGGCAGATTAAAATCTGTGTCGTTTTTATGCCCCAATTGGCGTAGTGTATTTTTTTTTAAAGGAAAATTTCCCTGTCAATACATATGGTACAACACATTTGAAACACTATCCTTTTATCACGTAAGAATAAAAAAAAAAGATCTATTAGTGACAGATTTGAGTGACATATGCGTGTGCGCAATTCTATATTTATTTCTGCACATGACAAATCATGTTTCTGTCGATCTCTCAACGCTTCACGAATCGTGTGAACTACTGACAGTCAAACTAACTCGTGTGTGAAAGAAACCGCTTAATTTCTTGTAATAAGACGGAAAATACAAAAACGAAAAACAGTAGGTAAGTCTGAGTATAGGTAATGGAAAATAATACTAATTGTGTATACCACACCGTCCATTGTGTAGCCATAAATGTTTTGCGGATATTCTGGTATGTAGTTTATTTTACTTTTAAACTAATGGACTATTTTGAAACTGTTTATTTTTATTTTGTGTTTTTTTTATGTTTATAACGGACCATCTTAATTTTTTTTGTTTTTGTTTTTCTGTGTTTATAGCGTCGTCTGCGAGACAAGAAATACTTTCGTTTCATTACATTAATACACTGCTGTCAAATTTCAATTCAAGCTTTGACTTATCGTTCATTTCATTTGTATAAAGCTAAAACAACACACGATGTATGCAGTCACAAGAATAAAAACAAAATATAACTTATAAAAGACAAACCAACAAATGACACAAAAAACAATAATAAAACCCATTTTGTTTGCAACTAAAATGCAAATACCGCAACAAGATAAATCACTGCATTCATTTCTGCAATTGTACACAATGCCCTTAATAAATAATACTCTGCAGAATATAACAGGAATGCTTGCTTACATTAAATACAAGACATTATACAAATAGCCAGACCCACCTCAAGAAAATCTTCTAAGTCGGTCATTAAACATCGCTGGGCCCGACAGTGACCATAGATTAATAGTAGAAGAGACACTTATAATAACTGATGGTCGTCAGACCACCTGCTGCCTCTATTAAGGACGGACGATTGGATTCGATGGCAATGAGATATTTCTATCGTTTCAGGGAACCGAGATCGAGAAAAGGAATTATTTTCTAGAAAAGCTTTTTTTTATTTTCAAACAAAGGCGTTTTATTGATTTTGAAAACAATAAAGGATTACTGGGTTACATAATCCGCTTATAATGAAGTCAGAGGAAAGTAACCGTACCCGTTTGTTTTATGGGTACAAAAACCCCATAAAACATTAACTAAAAACGTTAAATAATAATATTTATAAATTAAAAAATAACTTTTCTAAAACAAGCTTTTTTCGTATTCTTCTCAGCAAACCCGCCGAAAACCGTTTTGTACCGTTTTTAAATCAACACTGATGATATAATTTACACAAAATAAAATATTCGTGTAATGAAAAATGACCGTAGGAAATGTTACCCAGTAAATTCTTCAAAAAGACAATAATTATTTACACGTGGCAACAGTAGTCCTATTTGTAAACTAATGGTGGACGCATCAAACGTCAAGCATCCGGCAATATTAATGATTCTACACCGCAAGACGACAAGAGTGATGGTGCCAGAAGGTCACAAGATTTACAATTGGTTAGATAGAAACCGATTCACATTGCTCTTCCATACAAAATAAGCAGAAGCTTTCAAACCTACAATAAATTAGCAAAATGAAGCGCGCAGGCAAGCTAGAGAAGCCATTAAATAAAAATAATTTATTTAAAAATTATTTAGGTTAGCGAACTTAATGCAACAGCCAGTTAACCTTTGGTTGAAAAAGGTCTCATCATCTTCCTGCCATTGTCCTATATTACTTGGGGTCGTCGCAACACGTTTTCTTCTTCTATAACATCCTGTCCCCCGTCACGCCATCACAGACTCCTTTTTCTTTCATATCACTCCACACACACTCCATCCATCTTTTCTTTGGCCGTCCCCTAAAAGACTTGAAAAATACTACAATAATATAATATTCGTGCTCTAATTATGCACTGAACACAAGTATCGACTTTCATATCCACGGTCAGAATTCTCTCGAGACGTCAACTTCTATTGGGGGTATTACTTACGCTATATATATCTAGGATCAAAGATTTATGAGTCATATTTATATGATAGTGTTATATAAACATATGATTTCCATATGTATCATTTCGTCTGATGATGATGATGATTCTTTCATGGTGATCCTATATATGTATGATCTAAGATATCTTCTTCTTAGACGTTACGCTCTTGACAGGGCGGTCGTGGTCGTCATGAAGGATTGGTAGTACTAGGAGGTTTCAAAAAGTAGTGAGAACGACATACTTCATGGTAAGAAAAAAATATATAATATATACATATTTGTAATATTAATAAAGAAAAAATCTTTGATAGAGACGAAAATGGAGAAAAACGAAGTGCAAGCCGTTATTAAATACCTCTGTTTAAAAAAGTTAACGATGCAAGAGATTCATTGCGATTTGGAGGCAACATTAGGAGAATCTGCTCCGCCGTATTCCACTGTCGCAAGGTGGGCTTTTCAATTTCGAGTAGGGAGAACGAGCACGGAAGACGAACATCGTTGCGGCCGTACATCGACGTCAGTCACGCAAGAAAATGTTGTGAAAGTCGAGAAAATTGTATGTATTGTCTTAATTCAAGAAACGGGCATTTCATATGAAAGTATTCAATCCATATTGAAACAATCTTTGAATATGAGAAAAGTCTGCGCAAGATGGGTGCCGAGAATGTTAACCGACAGTCAGAAACAAAATCGACTTGACATTTCGAAGATATTGTTGGAAAAGTTTCAAGAAGATTCTGTAAACTTTTTTTCTCGTTTCGTAACAATGGACGAAACATGGGTCCATCATTTTGATCCCGAGACAAAACAGCAATCTTCGCAATGGAAACGGCCATCATCACCGACCCCGAAGAAGTTTCGTGTCGTGGCATCGGCTGGCAAGATTACGGCCTCAATATTTTGGGACTCAGAAGGGATATTGTTGATTGATTACCTGGAGCGTGCAACCACTATTACAGGCCAATATTATGCAGCTTTAATTCCCAAGTTGAGGAATGCCATCAAAGAGAAAAGGAGAAGGAAACTTCGAAGGGGCGTGCTGTTTCATCACGACAACGCACACGCGCACAGGTCGGCAGTTGCGATGGCTGCCATTCAGCAAGCTGGCTTCGAATTGGTTGACCACCCCCCTTATTCACCAGATCTGGCGGCTAGCGATTTTTATCTGTACCCCAAATTGAAAAAAAAACTTAAGGGGAAACAGGTACGAAGACGATAACGTGGTGATGGATGCCATGGAGAGCTTTTTGCAGGACCAAGACAAAACTTTTTTTGTGAAAGGGATTGAAGGCTTGGAAAAGCGTTGGACTCGGTGTGTAGAGAGACTCGGAAACTGTGTATAAAAATAAATTATTAAGTTATCAATAGTCATTATAATATTCTATCTCATTCTCACTACTTTTTGATCCCTGTGGCAGATGTAATGCGTCTCACAAATTCTCGCCACCTTTCCCGATTAGAACTAATTCGTGCACGGGACCGCCCACATCAGACTTGATCTGATCGGTCCAACGCACGGGTGACCTACCACGCGGTCTAGTGCCTTCCACCTTTCCTTGGACGACTAACCGCTCTATGGACTGACTGTCTCGCCTTGAAACGTGTCCGAAGAAAGTGAGTATTCGGGACTGTACTATTGCGGACAAATGCTGCTTGATGTGGTGTTTTTGGAGTATCGAGACATTTGTTCAAAGATAAATGATAGGTGTAACACCCCTCTATGTGTAAACGGTGACACTCACTGACACGCTGGTGTTGTATCGAAAGTTTATACAAAAACGTCCCTTACGTGGCCGGGCAGCTAGTCACCACATTGCTCTGTGCGAATACGAGTAGTCTACAATTTCGGCATTGTTCTAATAATTTATTTTTATTTTTGTCTGTATTTCCTGTGCGAACCACCAATATATTTTTTACTTGCTTTCCATTGCGCTTGCACTGGTTTTATATGGTGCGCGCGTTTACTCTCGTTGTATGAACCACGCGATATTTTATGCAAGAATGCACTCGCATTATTCATAAAATGTGTGGCAATAAAAAATCATTTTCATAGGAATGTTGCGTGAAATTAAAATCTCGCTTTGCATTTCTATGTACAGTATGAGCATTCAACTTTTCAGAGTAATGAAGCTTTATGTAGAAGTTTCATGTTCCAATTCAGTTTTGTTCCATGACTTTTAGACTATCATATAGTTACAAAATGTGTATATCCCTAATGCAGAAGGCGTAGGTTTTTAGAATCCAAACAATTTTATTTATTTATTGCTTAACAAAAATGGGAAAACCATACAAAAGTTACATAATTCATGGTAACAAGGTCTTGAATTTTGAATAAATATTAAAATGAGTAGAGTAAGTCAATCACTACATATCGAGATCTTACGAGTTGACATATCCAATATAAATTTAAATTAGTTTATAACTTGTACAAGCGATTTAAGATATGGTGACATACTAACAGCGATAAATACAGTCGACAAGTTCAAAGTCTTTATTCCGTATTTATTTCTAATAGGTCATTAAGTGGCACTTTGAACGTAAACAATTAAAATTTACAAGTAATAAAAATGTATTCTACCGTGCATTCGGAAAAGTAGCTTGTTATGGAGAAATAATAAAAATATTATAATTTGGCAAAACGGGGGATTATTGTTTCGTCCAACACCCGGTGCGAGTGTGGTGCCCCTGTACAGACTATGTTACACTTGCTGAAGTTTCCTGGCTGACCATTCACTTGCACCCTGGAAGACCTGTACAGTGCTTCTGACGCTGCAATAAGCGTGGCCACCTGCTGGGCCCAGACAATCTAATTAAATGTGCCATCGAATCGAAAAGAAGACAAAAAACTCCAATGTTGTTTGGGATTGTCAATCACAAATATTTTGTACTTTTTATCCAGGATATTATTCAGTTCACCGCTAATAGTTAAAAAGAAATTCAAATTCAAATCTTGATTGCGTATCAAAAGCAAGCAAGCTTCCGTTGACCAACAAATTAATTAATATAAACATAATTTCATCGACACACGCTATTTCAAATGTTATTGTGAGTATTGACTAGCATCTATTATGTCGGTTTTAATCCAATTTGCATTCATGTCAGGCACAATGTGTCGCCACAGTTGAACATTTAAAGTTAGACCCGACCGGTTCGGTCGTGTGCATTTGCGGCAAGCTTAAGTTCACCATGAAGGCTTGTGTACAATGTTATTCAGTTGGTAATAATTAGTGATCGGGAGGACGGAGCGTAGGTCTTTAATTGACTTTGTTCAAGTAACATCATTAGCATGAACTGTGTATACAGACTTAATTGAATTCCTGTTGAGTAACACACATGGCGTTCAAGGTCCTGCGCTGTATTTGTATGCCTAGCCTTTTTGCAACGATATGGCTTCCAGTCTAACCGGATTCATGGTACATGAAACGACTGCTTCTATAACCCAGTAGGTAGGTTACCTACTAGGTTATAGAACAACCATCTCACGGACAAAAAAATCGTAACAAAATGACCCTTATTTCGAAGTTTTACAATTAACGTAACCCGCCTTAGTGAGATAGAACAACTATACACCTTGGCAATACTGTTGTCATTTCATGCATCTGACCACCCGTAATGACTGTCAACAAATGGCTGCTGGGATGAATGGAGGCACGAAGGGGTCTCGGTATGTAAGGAACGATCACCCATCCAGGGAACTACCTCGGCAAGCATTGCTTTAACTCGAAGATCGATCCGTGCGGCCGTTATTATTTAGCTCTTGTACGCTGAATTTGTTTAACCATGAAATAAAAATCTATTACCGACATACTTTTAGATAGCATGGATTGTTTCTGTTTGACGTAAATTGTTTTCCAGTACATCTAACCACGAGGCTATTTTCTCCTTTATTTTGTTTTTATTTCTTTCCTTAACGCGATACATAAACAATTTATTACAAACGCGGAAAGAATTGCCCACATTAACTGTTGCTGTGATTTAAGATACATTAAGCTGGATGTTGGCGGTCCTGTGTAATGTCATTAAGTAGTTAAAGCATCTTAGAGGGCCGTGATCCAAAGTGATATAAATAAAGTTATAAATACTTTAAATATGAAGAAGATTTATGTAAAATGGAATACCGGGATAGCCTAATGCTAAGTTATCACAGCCTCTATTATTTTGAGACGTGCTCTGAGACTTTCAGAAAGTCCTTTAAAGGGGATAGCTATCCTATCTAATGCTGAAAGCGTATTCTACTTGAATCTCAATGAATGTTTGAGAAGGGTAATACAATCACTACCTATCACAAATAAAATGGACAATGTATTAAAGCTTATAGAGCCCGAGGTGTTTTTAGATGGGAGGTAAGTACGATATAGCAGTGCGATTCTGTAATAATATCATCGTAAAAATGTTGGTGAAGTTAATATATATATAATATAAATTCTTTATTTTACGAGTATATCTTCATCAAAATACAGTGACCAAGTAAACTTGTATAGGGAAGGGTGTCTGAGATAGGTAAGGCCCTGTGTTACAGATCACCCATTTTTTACATAAAGGAATAATTAACCATGAAATAATTTGTGTGTAGTGTTTACAAAATTGAAATTTAAGTTTAAAGTAGAATACAATTAAATTAAATTTAAAGAGAATTAAAATCAAAAGGAAACGAAATATTAAAATTCGGCGAAAAATATACAAAAAAAGTATCACTGAAAAGTATGAACAAACAAAAAGAACTTATGTAACTATAAAAAAATAAAAATAAATGTTGACAGTAGGTATGCTTCAAGCTCTCTTTACCTAAGATATTTACAGAATAGATCTCCTGGAAATAAGTCTGACTGAAATAAAAGATGTTTTGCGGTTACGGAAACCCGTGACAACTTCGAGGAAAGTATTTTACAATTTTGACATTCCGCTCAGATAAAAGTTTTGAAACTAGAGAAAAATAAATAAAAATGCGCATTTATCATCCGAAGAAACTCGTAAAGGTCTGTCAAGAAAAATAGGTCACAGTTAAATCTTAAACTTGTGTAATAGAATATTCATGGGCAGATACTTTGGCATGCAAATCGCAACATTTGGACACAAAAAATTATGCAAACAGGAACGAATAAAATCTTTTGTCACAGTGTACACGTTATAATTTTGTATTGTTGTAGAAGTTTTAAATGAAATATTAAGTTACTAGCTTCTGCCAGCAGCTTCGCCCGGCACAGAAATTATTTAAAAAAAGTATTCTACGCCCTTATCCGATCTATCTCTATAAAAAAGAATCAACAAAATTGATTCAGCGGTTCAGTCGAGAAAACTTAACAAATGAAAGAGAGACAAATTTTCTTTCGTTTTTATAATAATCTTAGTATGGATCAATGCTTTACCTGATTTTCTCATTTTAATCTTGCTTGAATCTATTTATTGATTGCATTTCCTCTTGCATCCTAAGTAAACTTTATCATGTGTTGCATTTATTTAAAATTCTCTTCTTCTTATATAAAATTCATAATACCAATACCAAGAATTTTAAATTTCCTTCCCTTAAAATTCTCAATTCAGAAACTTGAAGTACGTAGTAGTTACCCAAAATAATGTAATAGATACTAATTAGTTCCCTGGGCCGTAAGTTTCGTACACACAATTAGCTCTTAATACGTCCTTAATTACCTACTTAGGTTTAATTGATTACGTATTATGTAACAAGAAAAACATTACTTCCTCACGCTTCCTAAGAAGGCCTCTTAATTCGGTTACAAACCAAGAGCCAAGCTAAGTTAGTTTAGCTTAATTCTCACAGCTGAGATAGTTTTTAGGGTTCCGTAGTCAACAAGGAACCCTTATGGTTTTGTTATGTTCGTCTGTCCGTCCGTCGGTCCGTCCTCAGCTTAGCTCAGAGACTTTTAGTACTTGAAAGCTATAATTGGGCATGCATATACATATTAATCACGGCGGCAAAGTGGTAAAAAATAAAAATTAGGGTACCTCCTGTACGTATACAAGTTAAGTGGGATGTTCTTTTTTCTCGTCTTTCCCATTGTGTAGGGAACCGTAGAATAGACCATTCAAAAATATTACGGGTCTGTGAAAACCACTTTTCGATTTAGGGATCCGTTTGCATAAAATTAAGCCTAAAATGGCAAATTTTTATTAGAGTCAAGTGCCCCCTGCGATCTAAATGGTTGCTTTTGGATATGTATAATTCACGGCATACGCGAATATTTTATAGATTAGTTATTATTATATTATAACGAAATTAAAAAGAAAACTATCACACCTAAGTACAAGTTACAAGTTTACGAGTATTGTTGACCAACATATAAAATGTAATTGGAAAAGTAAAAAAAATGTATATTGATGTATTGAGACAACAGTTTTCGAACGGCAAAGTTAATTTTGTCCCTTCGTTAGAGCAATATTCGGTGCTTTCATTGTTTATGAACGTTAGTAATGTGACCTATTTATTTTGGTGAATACAGAACTATTTTGTGTTAACAACTTCTGAAAACAGAACCCTCTGTGCGCGAGTCTGACTCGCGCACAGAGGGTTGTGGAATTAGGTCTAAAATCTTTCTAATTTGGTAAAGGAAACGAAAGCAGTAACAAACAAAGTTTACAATATATCGCTTCAACAGACTCCAAATACATTTTCATTTGATTACTATACCTAAACTAAATTATAATAGTACCTAGGTATCAAGAGTTCATTCTCAGGCAATCACAAACTGTCAAAAAAGTTATTTCGCCTAAAACCACGCTAATGATGTCATTAAAAAAACAAAGTTACAAAATGCAACTGTATTTCCCCGGTTCAACCCGCAATACACCGCCGTCCAAACCCGCGGTTTCACTGAAGCAGCTTAAATAGCTTTCAAAATGACTTTAGTTATGACTCTGAGTTATTCATATTTGACTGCATCTTTTTCAAGCTTATACTGCCATTAAATGGCAACTTTGTTCTTAATGCTTTTAGCAGTGCAAGATTATACAAAGCTGCTATTTTATTACTACAAATTCCCTTTTTTATTCATAATCACCATTGATCGTAAGCATCTAATGGAGAACATGAGAGAGAATGGAGACGCATGGCACGAGCCATCATGCATCAGTACTCACACATTTCCACGATCTAAGAAGAAGAAGAGAGCTAGTCATGTTTAATATAAGAATAATTTAGGTTTCCAGGCATACCTGTCATGCACGAACAATTACCTACAGCTCCGTTAACATTTGACCTTCAACAACCAATTTCCTCAGCTTGACTATTACAAATTGCCTACGATGACAAGCACCAAATCAGCTGTAATTCATTCTAACCAGTAACAAAGGCTATTCAAAACTGATATCATCACGAAAAAACTAAACACTAGGCTCGTGCAGACAGACGCGTCGCGAGACAATGCGACAACATGCAACGATGCGACCACCATCCATAATTATACTTAATACCTATAGGTATTATAAATGCTCAAGTAACTATTTCTGTCTGGAGGACATAGGATATTTTTTATCCGGGTTATAGGTTTCTTTGAGGAAATTTTCGACTTTCACGCGTTTTCAAAAAAAAAATACGTAGGGAAGCTTTTGAACAGTTCCACTTGATTTGATGAAACCGCTTCAATTTCGAGCGGCGAATTGACACGGACACGTTTCGTGAATCAATTTGGCGGCCACAAACTGTTACGAACAGAACTTTTTTTATTCAATTGCTATTGCGACTATAGCACGACCGTACTGAATAAATGGAAGCCTTTAACAATCCCATTGTTATTATATTGTCGCCTTTCACTTGTTTTCTTGTTTTTTTGTTTTCAGCTCCTTTCAGTTTTGTATTCTTTCTTCATACGGAGTACAAAAAGATATCGCTTTTTGAAAAAGCCTTTTACCAATATATTACTAATCATGTAAATATGAAAGACTGTGTGTTTGGATGTTTGTTAATCAAACGAGCCTCAGCGGCGGCGGCGTTGCTAAATCAATTGGCTTTGGATATTTCGGAATACCGGCCATATTTGATTTGGACAGAGACACTTTTTTTCTCCGAAGAAAATTTCTACGGGATGCATTTTCGACAGTCATACGGGTAAAGTCACTTGAAAAAACTAGTGTTGAAATAAAATAAATCACACGTATTTATGAATCACTTGTAAGTTTGTAGATTTAAACATAAGCGCCATATTTACACAGTAGATTGAAGTTGAAAGAATTACATTTTTCAATGAATCCATTTATATTATTCTCAGAACCGATTTAAAAGAACCGGATTCATTATATCTCAATCTGACAGCTTGCAAAAAATTCCTAGAAATGACGTCTTGCTAGTAGGAAATGGAACTATCAATGTCTGTTACTATGTTTTTACGGTTAGGTTGTTTTTCCACGGGAGATGGTGAGGTAGCTAAGCGGAGGGAAGATGGGTAGAGGCGCTGTGTGTGACTATATGAGATTGTTTCCACGAAAGCTGTGTAAGAGCTGCGGAGCTGTGCAATGCTGTGTGGTATTATGGGATGTGAATAGGGTTGTCAGGCGTCTGGACAAAGCCGGACAAAGTCAGGCTTTTTGGTTGCGTGTCCGGCCAAATTAGACGGTGTCCTGCCAGTCCGGCTTTTGTTAGGCTTTTTAAATTTGATATTTTTTGTCAAATTTGAATGAAAAATTATGTTTTGAAGCAGGTGTCTGTCAACCAAAAATATGAATTACTATGTTACAATAAATTTAAAGTTTATCTAATGCATTAGTGTTTTGTTTTAATTTGTTTTCCATTGCAAATTGTAATAATAATAAATAAGCCGCACCGCAGAGGACCTGATCTGCAGGGAGAAGTCTTATCCCTCGTCTCCGGCTTGCCTTTATGGGCGGTGTGAATACTGACTTTTTCTTCTTGCCTTAATTGGCTGGCTTGAGTGGAGATTCGCAAGATGTGTGGTTAAAATGTAACATATGTTGTATTCCAGATTATAATCTAAAATGTCTGTGTCTAAAATCCAGATACAAACCTCCATACATCCTTTCGCATTTATAATATTAGTAGGATTCACTGAATGATTCGATTTAGCCTGCATATTAATGGGAAAAAATTATCTGAAAGTGTGTGGGAGTAACACATGAAATTACTCATCAAGTAATCGAATCATCCAATGTACTCTGTAATCATTCATTAGCATTGCAGATTTGGGATTACTTTCGAGGAAACTGGAACATATCTTAGAACCAAACATATAACAAGCACCAAACCACAATGGGAATGGAAATGGTCAACTTTGGACCTGTCTTGATTCTCAGTATTGTGGAGTGTATGGTTATTGGCTATATTATTCGCATGCAGTCGCACGGGTAGATTTCAAGGTTATGCAACGTCTGCCGAGGTCAGTCCGTGGTTGGGAGACCATCCAATAGATATATACCGAGTATCGTCCTTGCCTCGAAGAACACGTGCACGTGTGTTTAGCTGTTGGCCTAGCTCGAACTTCGTTTGTAGATCTTTCATAGTCGTTAAGTCATTAACTACGATTTGAAGATAAGATAATCAGATAAGCAGTCATTTCATGTAAGATATATGGATATTAAGCTGCATCTATTTAGTATTGAAGCCGACCCTGACTTAATTGAGAAAAGACAAGACATATTGCAGAAGATGATATCCCGACCGAACCGACTTCAAAAAGGGGGATTTCTCAATTCGACTGTATGTTTTTGTAAGTTTGGTACGCGATTACGCCGCCAATTATGAACCGATTTTGATGATTCTTTTTTTTGTTTGAATGCTGGTGCTTCTCGTGTTGTCCCATTAAAATGTTATTAACATTTGACGAGTAATTTTTAAGTTATTCTTAATAATGCGTATTTTAATGGTAACATAAGGTGCCAAAATTAAAAAGTTAAAAATAAAAAACATTTTAACAAAAAAATTAAACGACTTCCAAAACAAACACTTTCTTTTCGGCAGTCGGTATCAAAAACGTAAAAAAAAATTGTGTTGCAAAGACACCGACTCCCAAGTGAAAGTTATTTTTCGCTTTGTAGTGTTTTGTTTTGGAAGTTAGTTTTTTTATCGTGGTATATCCAAGGCGCTATCGGCTGGTTAATAAATTATTAACGAGAAGATCAGCTTAGTATCTGTTCATAATTTTTCTTTCTTTTGTTTTGTATAAAATATAGAAAATATATCGTAATTCTGTCTTAACTAACTTTATTCAAGTATTTGGTAGGTACGAATAATATCATTAAGGAGGATTTTAGTTTTAGTTTTAAATAATTAATTTATAATTAATTTTCTTTAAATTTCGAGTGAAATTACTTGAACTAGTAGCTAGTTAGTTAAGTAGTTAGTATTAAGTTCAGTTTATTTTTGGGAATCTACATTTGAGTAGGTCTAACTGTTTGTATTTCAATCTAGGATTCTCAATGCTTTATTTGACTTGGCTCGAATCCAGGATTCAGAGAGATCAAGAATATTTATTACTTTGCTGTTGCCCAAAAACAACTAGTAAGCTGAAGGTACTGACTACAATGTTGTACATTCTATCATATTAAATGGATAAAGCCAATGGCATTTTGTTTAGGTTATTCTATAGTTTAAAACTTTCGAAGAAAATAATGGGTAAAGAAACTTTTGAGCTTTTGTTGATGGCTAAAACATCATGAATTAAATGTGAATAAAATATATATTATTCTAACTGTAGAGAAGAATTACCTTCTCCTACCTCTTGAGATTTACTTTTTCAGTAGAAGGAGGTCCACTGACGGACCTATGACTCCCAGCATCGACTATTTATGTGCTTCTCAAATATCATCAACAACAGCACCGAAAGGTGTCCAATGCTGGACATCTGGCCTCTCGAGCTCGCTGTGTTTCGCCATGTCGACCGCAGATTTAATATTTCGCAAAACCTATACTGAAATATGTTTATACAGCGATATAGGTACATATCAACCGAGTAACATATTTTTATGAAACATATCGTGTTTCGCAGCGGAATCGCAGTGATAGAAAAAATCTGTCTACACACAAACAATGAAAAACGTTACATGGATTAAATTCCCTCTTCAAAATAACGAGGGATTACATTTTAATCAAGTAATAATAACGAGGTGTGTGGTATTTCATACAATATTATTTAAATTCGTCACTGTCCTTCTCTCTGTGAAAATTATTTCTGATCAGCTTTTTTGAATTGTTGGTATATTGTAAACATTGTTTTGTCTGGTTTAGTCTCATGGCCACGAGAAACTACGTGCTATGTTCTTTGGATAGATTGTTTGATACCCAACGAGTTCTTTCCCTCCCCCACTTTATTCCAGCTTGTACATTATTATTGTTAGTAGCTTGTAAGTAGTATATATCATTATTGAGTACTCTGTTAATTAAATTTACTTGCACAAATAAACAAACAACCAACACACAAACAAGCAAACTTTTTAAATCAATTTTATCTTACAGAAAAAGAAAACTCTACAAAAAATGTACAAACATTATCAGCAAAGTTATTTTCTTGTGCTATAACTAACTCAATTGTTGAAATATTCTTTGAAAAATTAAAACAACCATTTGCCAAAAAACATTTAGGTACTAAAATAGGCACTTTATTTCGCTTTTATTAAATTAAAGAGTATCGCAGAGTAAAAGCTCTTTAGTAAGAGCTTTTTTTTCACTTCGATACATTTTTGTCAAAAAATCCTACTACAGCAAAAATAAAATCATAATATAATAAATAATAATAAATAGTATAATGTCACAAAGAAATATAAATTAGTATACACCGATTAATAAGATTCTAACTACGCTGCAGAAGTCTGTATACACATACTGTGAGCCCTGCCTCTCATACTAAGATAACCTGTATCTTAAGAGACAGTGACCATAATCCATGCTCATTGCACATTACACTCCAATCTACGGGAATGAAATACAGAATAATCTCGATTAAAACTTATTCGACTATTGAAATCGCAATTTGGCAACCCGTTCCAATTCCCTCGTAATATTTCACAGAGTTATTAAAAATTCAAAAAGCAAATACCCTGTTGGCTTTAATTGAACATGCAGAAGTGCTAGCTGAAGTTTCACATTCATACCGCAATTAATTTTGACTGTCTCCTTGTAGTTTGAAATGTTTCACTTCATAATATATTCGGTAATGTAAGCCTTGTTAGTCAGGCATTTGTAAATTAACTAAAAAATTTAGTTGAAATCCAACTAATTTTCACAAAAAAGGCAGCCAAGTGCGAGTATGCCTCGCGCACAGAGGGTTGCGTAGAAACAGCTAAATTCACCAAAATAAATAGGTAACATTATTAACGTTCATAAACAATAAAAGCACCGAACATTGCTCTGACAAAGGGACAAAATTAACTTTGCCATTCAAAAACTGTTGTCCCCATACATCAATATAACAATATACAACATTAATACTATTCGAAGTACATTTTCAGGGTTCCGTACCCAAAGGGTAAAAACGGGACCCTATCATTAAGACTCCGTGGTCCGTCTGTCTGTCTGTCACCAGGCTGTATATCTCATGAACCGTGATAGCTAGACAGTTGAAATTTTCACAGATGATGTATTTCTGTTAACTAAAAAACTAAAAACTGAATAAAATAGATATTTAAGTGGGGCTCTCATACAACAAACGTGTTTTTTTGCCGTTTTTTGCGATAAGAGTACGGAACCCTTCGTGCGCAAGTCCGACTCGCACTTGGCCGGTTTTATAAGTTGGTCGACTATTACACGTTTTGTAAAACCTACCTAGCTGTTATAGATTGCCTTTTAATTACGTTATATATACCAAGTGCGGAAAGGGTGCCCCTCTTCTATTCCATCCTTCTATATATATTACAATTTCACGATAGTAGATCGTGAATTTTTACATATCCAAAAGCAACTATTTAGCTAGCAGTGGGGGACAATTGACTCTAACAAGAATTAGCAATTTAAAGCTTAATTTTACGCTTACTGATCCCTGAATCGAAAAATAGTTTTTTCCAGACCAACCACAATATTTTTGAATGGCCGGCACATCCCTTCATGTTTACAGGAGATACAAAAACATTTTTTTAAGATTTTTTTTACAACTGTGTCGGCAAGATTAATATCATAGATTATAGCTTTCTAGTACTAAGAGTCCCTGAGCTACGCTGCGGACGGAGGGACGGAAGGACAGACGGATATGGCGAAACTATAAGGCTTCCTTGTCGACTACGGAACCCTAAAAATGAAATAACTGAACAAGTTTTGTAAACTAGTAATTAGAAAATAAAGTTTAATAAAACCATACAAAAGTAATAAAAATACCCGACTGCCGAACCAAAAAGATATTTTTTTTCGAATTACTTTTAAACATAAAAGTGTTATGAATTTTTGTAATCACCTCTTAAAACCAGAACCAGAAGGGTTTTTTTCTTGCAAACCCATCTCTTCGACCCCCATAATATGACACCCAAAAGCCACCATTTTTCTTTTTTTAATTTTAATGTAATCAGTGACACTCGCAACGAATCGATTGACCTAAGAATCATCAAAATTGGTCTCTAGAATGCCACATATAGGAACAAAAATACATACATAAACTGCTGAACACATTACCCTCCTTTGCGTCTCGCAGTCGGGTAACTAAATAGCAAAACAATATTGGATGATACTAAGAAAAAAATCACAGGTCTTATAAGTGCCAAACTAGCAACCAAACTGTTAACTAAAAATTTATTTCAGTGTTAATTGTTACTTGTGGTTGCAATGATTTCACCCATCATCGTTCACTCTTGCCTTAAATTACCTATTCACTCGTGTCTTGAAAATTGTCCAATTATAACTATCGGAAAACTCCAACCATACACTCCACCCACAGACGGGTATGGTTATACGTGCATAGTATACATGATGAATGTGGAAAATATTTCTTACATCGCCGTCAAAGTACTCATATTTCATTGGAAGAGCTTATTTTTTAACCCCCGCCGGAAAAAGAGGGGTGTTATAAGTTTGACGTGTGTTGCTGTGTATCTGTGTGGCACCATAGCGCCTAAACGGATGAACCGATTCTGACTTAGTTTTTTTATGTTTGAAAGATGATTTTGTCGTGAGTGTTCTTAGCTATATTTGTATAAAATCGGTTCAGCCGTTCAAAAGTAATGAGTGTTTTTGTGTTTGAATCGGGGTGTTTTCGCAAGATAAATGTGTCGGGGGTTTTTAAAATATTGAAATTTTACTTGTTTAGGCACAATTAATGGGCTTAATGTGTTTGTTGCAATCGATGATGGGGTCGACGATATTGCACGCTTGCCTAGAAGTAACCTATTCCCTGGTTGACTATCGGTTAAAGCTACCGGGAAACGATGACTCCGGCAAAGAACTCTACTCCTTTTAGAAGTACTTATTTTGGAAATTACATTGCGTAATTTCGTATATACATTTGTCAAGCAAATAAAGTCACAAGCAAGAGATGACATTGTAAAGCAAATAATATAATCGTTTGCCGTGTTACTTTTCAAAGTAAGGAGGCCAATCTTCGTACTCCACAAAGCTGAAATCCTCGAATAGCCTACAATGTTAAACCACATTAAAACGTATTTGACGTCGGCTTATTTTATCCTACTTTTATTCTCTCTTCTTTTGGCTTCATATTATACTAAGTAGGTATAATATTAGCAGTGGTTTAGGTATGAAAAAATTGTGTGTTACGAATATGAAATTTGCTTAGGACTCCTCGAGGGAGAGAGTTAATACGGGCGTTCCTTAGGTCTTTATCATATACTTTTTCATAAAACTCTAAATAAAGAGACATTAACAAAGGTCTAGAATAAGGGTATTCAGTCGTTATGAATAATATCCTTTATGAATGTACCCTCAAAACGTCTAAAATCGTTGTTTTTAACCCCCGCCGGTAAAAGAGGGGTGTTTTAAGTTTGACGTGTGTGTCTGTCTGTGGAATCATAGCGTTCAAACGGATGAATTTGATTTAGTTTAAAAGGTGCCTTTATCGAGAGTGTTCTTAGCTATGTTTGAATAAAATCGGTTTAGCCGTTCAAAAGTTATGTGCGTTTAACTGTTTGAATCGGGGTGTTTTCGCAAGATATCGTGTCATAATTACGTGTTCAATAGATTGCCGATCGAAGCGTGTCTACTATATACTAGATAAATTATGTAGCATGAAAAAAAATGTGTCGGGGGATTTTAAAATTTTGAAATTTTACTTGTTGAAATAATATAGGCTCGTTTTTCTGTTCATTATATTCTCCTAAGATTATATATAAAATCCTAAATATAGAGCCATTAACAAATGTTTAGAATAAGACTATTTAGTTGTTATTCAATTAATCAAATACTGTATTAATGGAATTAAAGCTTCCAAAATGGTTGTTTACTGCTTGTTCATGTTTTTCTGTTCCTTTTATACTCCTATGTGTAAATAAATATAGTACTACAACTAGTTATACTATAAAAAGTAGGTTAATTAAGTAAATACAATTGTACATATTTAAAAGTAGCCACGACCAAAAATCTGCAATAGGTTACTTCTAGGCAAGCGTGCTCCACCTTCGACCATATCATCACTTAACATCAGGCGAGATAGTGGTCAAACACGAGCCAATAAAGAATTAAAAAAACTAAGATTTGCGACATCTACCAACCCGCACTGGGCCCGCGTGGTGGATTATGACGAAGCCTGGGTCCCAGCAGTGGGAACATTAAATGGCTGATGATTATGTTGATCATGAAAAGTTGCCACAACAAATGACAGGTGGGCGATATAAAAGGTGACCCTTGTTACGGAAGGTGTCCAAACTCATATAATGGAGCAAAAGTAATCTAGTGTTTTTGTTAGTTTAGACTTTGTAGCAACGACGGGTTGGTGAATAATGATAGGGATAAATATGAGCTGAATAAAAACTATTTCTTCTTTTAAGGATTTCATCTTATGCCTCAATTTTTACGTGGCACGAACTTTTAGAGGCCGTGACTACAACCATCTTAAATGTCTAAGCAATTTATTTTTCAACACACTTGTTCATAAAGTGGCTCTAATTTCACCGCAATTAGACAAATAATGACACCTGTATCAAACTGTGACTTTTTCATTACTATTATTCACAAGTGAGATAAAGAGTTTTTTTTTTAATTTATTGGTTGAGTTGCGAAAGTTTCGAAACAAAAAAGATCGTGCTTAATAGTCCAAATGCAACACATTTCATGCAACTTCGTATTTAAATAGATAATTTCAACTTGTTCGTGTTTAATAAATAAAACTTTAACTTAAATATAACTTTTGTTTTTGTCTGTAATAAAAAAAAAACTTGAAATTCCCCATTATGTACGTGGCTAAAACGCTATCCGCGAAAAGCCAAAAAAAAGATAACTCATTATTTTTAGTCTATGGCCGATCGCCATTGTTAGATGCGCGCGCATAGGAAAACTGATTAAATTTGCCCGCCATTGCGAAAAAAAATTCACAACTCGTTTTCACTGTAAGAAATGATTTTTTTTGTATTATTTTCTTCACAAGTGTGTTGAAAAACGTCGTATGATACACGTGTGTATTGATGATTACCGTCCTCGGCTCTCTTAAGACCCTCACCTAACGGCTCGGGTCTCAATGGCGCCTCAGCGGTAATCACCAACTTTACACACTTGTACCATAATGTACTATTATCTGCATCTTCTGAAAACATGCTATACTATTAACTAAAAAGCTTTGAATCCTGAGTCAGTCCAAAAGTAGTAACAGGTACTTAAAAACCTATTACTTACGTAAGTAAACAATGAACACGCATTTTTAGCCCAAACCACTTAATATTACAGATCAAAGTAAATAATTACGTACACTTTACCTACCTACGCGCCCTTGTACATTTCTTTGAAAATAACATCCATATTGCTATAGACGAATTCTGTTTATTTTTAACAAAATCTGTAAAACCGCTATAATATTGTACAGGTTTAGCAACAATATATTAAATCAGCGGAGGTGATAAAAAAACAAACAATGTGACGTCATTTTAACAACTTCTGGTTTTAAGGTGCCCCTAGTCAACGGCACGAACTATTTTGTTCGCGGGGTTAAAATGCATGCTGTCTCATCCGACAACACGTGCGAAAGGGATTGATGCTGTGATGAGCAGTAAGAAGCTAGTTCTCGTACGAATTAGCACTTTTTCATATTTGTAGTGAAATGGATGATGATTTAGGACGAAAAAGAGCGCGCGAAATTTTATGAACAGACCTTTGGGAGTCTAGATATCATGAAAAAACTACTAAATGTGTATTTTCAAAATAAAATTATTTGCATTATTGAATTACTAATCTATCCCTGTATGGAGGCCGTTTTGCAATTTTCCTTCTTCTTATGGTATTTATTTCCGCCCAAACATGCGTTAAAATTAGTGTTGAAATATGGAAATTTCGACGCTCATAACATTCAGATATTGTATTTTTTTACTTTTCTGTTTCCTTACAGGGCTAGATAATGATGAAATAATTTGATATCATTTTATATTTTGAACGTATATCCTCAAACAGTGGAGTAATCGCTAGACTACGTTTGTATGGACGAATTTTTGACTAGTGTAACCTTAAGTATAAAAAATAGACAAGCAAATAATGTTGAAATGTTTGTGGCGAAGATAAAATACAGATTTAAAACGGGCATATTATTGCCGGATTTGGATTTATCCGCACTGAATGGCCACAAAATGGATGCAGTTCAGCTGTGGGTGGAATACCGAATGATGATTTTTAAGTGCTTAACCCAAATTGATTTTAAAAGGTGAATGTTTTTGAAAGCTCTCTGTAGTCAGCATTAACTTTGCCGTTCATGTTTTGACTATTAAGATAGGAACAAGAATTTTCGCCTTAAAATAAATAGAACACATTTATTCCACATGGGCAGTTGGACAAATCAATGTTGTGTTCAACATCACATCAGAGTAAAAGAGAAGAATAAAAAGAACATGATTATAAAAAAGATTAATAAAAAGAACTAAATTGCGCTAAGTTTTCACATACCGAAAGTAATAAATACTCAGTATTCGTTAGGTGTCTAGGCAATTGTTATTTTTTAACCCTGACGAGCGACCCCTCCTCGGCTTCCTCTTCGCTTCACCGTGGGTAACTAAGCCTCAGCTACTGAGCGGCACGGCTGACCGGGCATCTACAGTGGGGATAGGTGCCTCGGCTGGTATCTTCAATCTTGTTTTTATGGTCTGGCTAAATCTTGGACTAAGAAGTAATTCTATAATCGCTCCTCACCTATCTCTCATTATGACAACTGCGACAAAGAAGAGTGGTCCGAAAGGTGCGTGGTAGCATTTTCCATTACAGATAGTCGTAGATATCAAAATATTTCTTGCGTAACCGTTGCATAACCACGTTTTACCAAACATATGTCTTATACTTATACACAAGGGTGTTTGTAACAAGGTTATCGCCTAATAATGGCGTACAATAGCGCTGAAAATAATAAAAGATGTGACCGAACCGTTTTCTTGATACTAAAATATTATTTGATATTCGGGCGCAGAAACGATTGCTATTACGGACTCACAACACGTACTGTATTTGATTTCAGTAAGAGATAAACTTTGTAGTTATATTGAATGATATGTTAATTCTGTGTAATAGTGATAGTTTAACATTAATCTTTGCAACTTTTCTAGATAATATTGAAGTACCCACTAATCATTATCATCATAATCATTGACAGGTTTTTTCATTGCTCAGATGATCAGGTTTATACTTTCAAATCGTTAGGTACATTAAAACCAACTGCCACACGATATAAATATATTTTCGTTGTAAAAACAGTTAGATTTTCTGATGACTTAATGATTTTATGAAATCAAGAGAGTACCTATTCAGCTACCAAAATATTCGGTTAGACTGAAAGCCTTTTTTTTTGTTCCGGGTTGGAAAATCATCATTTGAAGGTCTGTCAGACTCCTACTGACTAAAAACCATCCCGGGAACGTACGATCCTTTCGCAACCCCCATCTGGTGCCGGCTTACCTCCGCGGGCCTCGACCTCGGGTCGGGAGGTGCTTGACTCCCCCCGCGACGTATGACGATAAGAGGGGCGCGCGTTGAACACTCCGCGCCGCCACCTCAGGTCCTGATGTGAGGGGAGGGGGGGCACGGAACTCCTCGAGTCCGTCGTCCCTGTATTGACTGGAAGCTTAACCTAACAAAGTTGAGAAAAAGCAAGGTTTATGATGATGATAATATCAATCTAAAGACACAACAAAACAATCCTTACCCATCTATATTCAACTATCGCGTTTGAATTTGCCGCTAGGGGCGCTGTTGTAAAGTGAGGTCTCCAAAATGTCAAATTTCAGAGTTTTTTGCCTTTTAGTGCGAGTTTATTAACTACTCCTTTATTGTTGTGAATACTTTCCAAATATGCTAGATTAAGATAGGTACCGGTTTAACCAACCACTGCTTTCATAGTTTTCAAATTCGGAAAATTGTATGCTACTTTATTTCGACAAAAAAGGGGCTACGCAAAACAGCGGCATACTCAATGTTATAATATATTTAATCGCACTTCTACGGCTTTCGAATTTATTTTAATTCAAACTTTGCTTCCGAGCGCATTATAACAAACGTGTTACAGCTATTTAAGGACCGTACTTGCCTGTGGCTCCAACAGATGAGCACAAAAACGGAAGCCCTCATTAAAATAACATAACATCGTAGGCTATAAACAAATTTACATTCTTTCAGTGATAATTTGTTGAAAAGTCAAAATGCAAAGGAATGTACATCGTGATATTTCATTAGCGCTTGTCAATCCTATGCATTTTGGATTTTTCGTCAGCCGTTTTAGCTTTATCTACTCTTCGCCCAGCCTATTATATTACATTTAACAGATAGACATAGATAGATAGATATGCAAAAAGCCATACTTATCACACTAATATTATAAGAAAAGCGAAAGTTTGTGTGTTACATGTTTGTTACAAGAAGTACACGCTCAAACGGCTGGACGGATCTGGATGAAATTTAGCACAGAGATAAATTATAGTCTGGAATTGCATATATGATACTTTTTATCCCGGGATACTTTTTGAAATTCACGCGGGCGAAGCCTCTGGCAGAAACTAGTAAACAATAAAATGCAATACGCTTTAATGGACGCTTACAGTAGTGAAGCGACGTGTTTATTCGCTCCGTTATTCCGATTAATTATAATTCACAGTTAAATTGAATTTACGTAACAGTAAAAATCGTAGTGTAAAGGTGTGAAAGTTAGATTTAGAAAAAGTACTATTTTATTTTATTTGCAAAGATCTTTTTTTAGCATATATTTATTTTACAAAAATATACTTACCCTAAAAGACATATATAACAGAGAACACTTTATGAGGCTAAAAAACATTCGCCTTTCATAAATGCACTCACCCTAAAAGACACATATAACAGAGAACACTTTATGAGGCTAAAAAACATTCGCCTTTCATAAATGCACTCACCCTAAAAAACACATATAACAGAGAACACTTTATGAGGCTAAAAAACATTCGCCTTTCATAAATGCACTTCCCTAAAAGACACATATAACAGAGAACACTTTATAAGGCTAAAAAACATTCGCCTTTCATAAATGCACTCACCCTAAAAGACACATATAACAGAGAACACTTTATGAGGCTAAAAAACATTCGCCTTTCAAAGTTTATTGGTAACACATTTATTTTAAACAGATTAAAACTTATAATTGAAATAACAATAATATTACCATATTAACATTTTTGCAAATCATTGCAAGCATTATAATTTTGCTACTTTCATGTAGGTAGGACTAAATTAAAAATAAATAAGTAGATATTAGCTGATCGCACGGTAAAAGTATTATTGGATATAAGAATATAGAAAATAGCAAATAAAATAACTAAAAATACTTACGATGTTATTATGATTAATCGTTGGATTCTTCTCTATATAAACTGGCATCATCACTTAAATCCTTAGCGCCATTAATTATTAAATCTCGAGTGAAATCGATTAAAATTTCGTCATTGATAAATTCAATTCGGTTCTGCATTAATTCATAACTAAATGATAAGTTTTTGAGCTGTCTAATCTAAAATTACAGGCTGGACGGAGAGTAGAGCCTCATATTGGACTTCCTAATAGCCATTATGTCACCAATTCCCCGCCAATATTTGCCAGTCAGTGACGCCATAGCCTGTGTAATAAAGTAGTGTCCTCTATTTGCAGGCCCGTGCACACTATACGAAATTAACAGTAACTGTCGAACACTCAATGACAGGGGGTTTCACACATAATTGGATTCTGCCCACTTAATTGGTTAAGTGATGGATGGTATGACGGTCATAAGTTACCTTTTTTGTGGTTAGTGCCGAATTTAGGTACAGGATGAATTGATATTGATTGGTCAGACGTGCTTTGAACTGAATGAATACAGAATATTCAAGAGAGTAATACGTAAGGATGTACTCTAATAAAGTTGATTCTGCTTAGTTAAATTCCTAGTTACTATAAGGTAGGTACTACTCGTATATGTGCATCTTTGCTTAATTTTTGGAAAATATAAACGTGATCTTATGTGTTTTTAGTAGTTTATTTTATTTACGAAACAAATGTTTCGTTTTCTTGTTAATAATTTACAAAGTGAATTTCGATCCGGAAGACGCTGCGTTGGAAGGCCTCCCACCACGTGGACAGCTGACCTGGTGAGGGTGGCGGGAGTCCGCTGGATGCGTGACGCACGGGTCCTGTCAATTTGGTGACGCTTGGGACAGGCCTATATCCAGCAGTGGACGTCTTTCGGCTTATAAGATGATGATGATGTACTTAATAGTACATAACTGATATAGATTTAAAATAACCTGCAGTTATTCTTTCATCAAAAAATAAATGTATGGTTTTACATCTCTTCTTCTTAGTCGTTGTCTTCATTTCTGAAGGTCGTGCCCGTCTTGAAAAGCCTTGACGGAGTCAACGACGAGCTGCTTCCAAGCCATCCTGTCTTCGGCTCTTCTCATAGCATTGGTCACAGTGAGTCCCGTAATGGCCCTGATCTGGTCAGACCAGCGAGTAGGTGAACGTCCGCGTGGTCTTTTTCCATCCACCTTTCCCACTACAACCAGTTTTTCCAGGTTGTCTGGCTGTCTCCGGGCGATGTGACCAAAGTAACTTAGGACTCGTTGGTAGCAGATCGTGGAGAGTCTGATTTTGATGTTCAACTGGTCGAGAATGGACTTATTCGTGCGCTTCGCTGTCCATGGTATGCGCAACATTCTTCTCCAGCACCACATCTCAAAAGCCTCTATCTTTTTTCGATCCACCGTGCGAATTGCCCAAGATGCCGAGCCGTAAAGAAATATCGAGAATACCAGAGTTCTCACGAGTCTCTTCTTTGTGTTGTTGGAGACATTTCTATTCTGCCATTCATGCTAGTTTTACATATAACATGATTTAAAAGGAGCTTATTTTTAGAAGCTTTTTTCAGTTTACACGATTAGCCTGTCGAACTAAAATAGATGATTTTTCTTTGCAGATCGGAGTACGATAACAACTTGGTTGTTTAAAGAAACTATAAAAGGGTGAGTGATTTATAATATTTTAGTATCGTAAGATATAAAACGAGATAAGAAAAAAAAATAAGATGTTTTAATGTTAGTCCTTGAAAAAGGTGTTGAATAGTATAGTGCCGGATTCTAAATGGCCATCTGTAAAATTGCTACCGCATGTTGCAAAATTGTTCTTTTTTGTTGAGAGATACTCGTATTGACGGTTTCAGCTGGGTATAAAACGATTAAACGCCTAATAAAATAAGAATAAAGACAATAAATTCACAGACACGCGGTTTAATTTAAAAGGTTAACTTTAATTTGAAGGGTGTTGAAGGAAATTGTTGATTTCGCTGGTTGGACCTATTTAAATTGCAAAAGTGAACCGTGTAAACAGCAATTAGCTAGTGGGGATGATGATGTGAGATATTTTTTGTTCTCTTAACTAGCCAAAATGTAGGGAATATTGGATTTTATTCTTGACGATTTTATGGTTAGCCATATAGCAGAAGTTGTTAATATTCATGAGTACTTTCACCTCGCAGTTTTTAAAATATTACCACGGGATTAAAATACAGCCTGTATAAAATATGATATGCATTAAGCTTGAATCTAAGCTGCAGCATACAAGTGGCATGCGTAATGGAAACATAAGCTGCTACACCAGTTGCCATTACCGACATAGAATTTCTAACTATGCTACAAACTACGCTAACATTTATAGAGCTTAAAACGTGTAAATTAGACTTGATAGGTCCTGTAGTCAAATATCTAGTTTACTGGGAATTATTCGTTGTTGTTAAAGCAATCGTTAAACGAAAACTTTATTGTAACATTAGGATGGCCTTTCCCGGTCCTTATATCGTCAACGCGAGCATGGTCGAAAAGTATGTTGTATTATCTAGCTAGCGTAATGTTTTAAAAAGAGGCAAAGCGAAAAAAGAGAGCTAGTGAAAAATAGTTTGTAAATTTCATAAAACTTTTAAAAAAATCGATGGATATAAAAGTAGTGCTCGGAAATTACATAAAATTTTCAAAAAACTCGATAGATAGAAAAATTGTGTTCGAAAATTTCAGAAAACGTGTGCCAGGAAATACGTGTTGCTAATTGGCTTACAAGTTTGTGAAATTAATTTTTTGTCATTTAGAATATATTAATAATATTTCCATTACATCATGTGTAAGGTTTCTATCAAGGTGTTTTTTTTCTTTCATAGAAACATAGATTTAGTACTCAAGATACATATTAATTCAAAAAATCTAAAATAGATGTGTTACAACGGCATAATCACGTACGGGCGTTTGTATGAAAAATATGACGGGTTGGCCATTTTTAATGGACGAGTCCAACGTTACAGTAGAACTATCCGGTGGCCTCATTATGGTCGGACAAAATTTGAGTCCAATCAACACCTAAAGAAGAATAACACTGTAAAGGTCTATCTACACATATCAAGGCCGTGCCCGAGACGTGGACGGACCGTGCCCCGTCAGGGGCTGAAAAAAATATCGTTGTGTACATTTTATACAAACTCGTTCACACTCGTCCGTGCACGGGCCGTGCACGGGCCAGTGACGAAGCTTCAATGATTAGGCCGGGCTCTGTCACGTCCCGGGCACGGCCCTGATATGTGTGGATAGACCTTTAATGAGCATTGACTTAGACAAAAACTACTGAGTACCAATGCCTGTATTTAAAGGAACTTTCGTCGAAAACAGTCAAAAAAAGCTCTCCCTCTCATTTTTTTGCGGCAGTCAGTGTCAAAAAGTATTTATGCACTGACTACCGCCAAAGATGACACTGATTGTAGCCAAATAATGACATTGAATAAACGATATTTAAGTAGTTATAAGAATATGACTTCTAATAAATAAAACATCAATCCTGAAAAAAAAACTTGGTAATTTTACTAACAATACTTAAAAGGAATCCCATATTGTTGCGTAGGTAACTTTCCATTAATAACCCAAATATTCAGAGGAAAAAAATCCCGGTATCTGTCTTTTTACGGCACACTAATCTGTTCCTTATTGTGGAGCTATAAAAGTAATCCAAAAGGACAATATTCGTCTTTTTGACGATCGAAAACGAAACAGAAAACCGTCAGTATTATGGCTACGAAAACAATACCATGAAAATCTTACCGATAATATTTTCCTGAGGTTTTCAAATTTTAAGAACACCGATATTGAAAAAACAAAAGTTGGTTAGTTTAAGACATCACATTTTACTACTTTGTTTAGTTTTAATAGGTTTAGAGAAATACTTTCAAAGTTTTCAGGATTTTCAAGGTTATTTACCATCTTTTCTTTCATTTAAAATAACTAGTATATGATGAGAAGGTCATCACAAACTAAGCACTATGGAGCAATTAAAATGTTTTCTGAACCATATTGCAGAACAACGCTTTAATCCGATGAGTTTGAATAGCTTTGAGCTTTTGCTCGTAAGTATTAGTTTGGTCTAAACATAAGCCTCCTTTGCAAATTAATAGGTTTATTAAATACACAGTCTGTAAATTACAGTGAAGGTACCCTACTTAGGAACGTATACCTGAACAATAACAAAACCCAAGTGCGAAGGCACTTGTAATATTTTGATTAAAAAAATTATGTCTCAGACCAGACAATTTTAAACAAGCCCGAAAGTACCCAACAATTTTTTTTATGGCACTGCGGTTTATTTTTGTTAAACCTTTTTATTAATATTATATATGCCTACGTACATCAATAAATATTTTATGACCTTGTTTCAAACATGCAAGGTTAAATGGTATGTTATTTTATGCCGTACCTACGTACGCGCATGCCTGAATCTTGATAGTGATGCGGCAGTAATAAATTTTAAATATATCATTAAATATTAGGTCTCATAAAAGTTAGGCCTTACCGATTTATATGGTAATGGATCTTTAATACAATTATTAAACATACTATGACAATTATTCTGTGTATCTTCTTCGTCACTCCCTCACAGCTGAAGATCGCGACCATATACGACACGTCTCTAAGTTTTGCGATCTTGTGCATTGTGAACCGCTCGGTACATGCTACCTCCAACAGCCTAGTCTGTCTGACTATCTTTCCGGTGATCTGCCATTAGCGCGTTTTCCATCCACCCGGCCCATTTGTTCACATTCTCATTTTGTACATATTTACTCCAGTTTGTTCACCAGTAGCAAAATTATCTATTTGCAACCCCCGACGGGAAAAGAGGAGTGTTATAAGTTTGGCGTGTGAACCTGTGTGTTTGTGTATCTGTCTGTGGCATCATAGCTCCTAAACGGGCGAACCGATTTTGATATCGTTTTTTTTGTTTAAAATGTGACTTTATCGAGAGTGTTCTTAGCGATTTTTGCTGAAAATCGGTTCAGCCGTTCTAAAGATATGGGTGATTTACTGTTTGAATCAGGGTGTTTTCGCAAGATATAGTTTCATAATTACGTGTTCAATAGATAGCACGAAGAATTACCAAACTTAAGTGGCACTGGGCAGGGCACATTGCTCGCAGAACGGATGGCCGATGGTGCAGAAAGGTTCTGGAGTGGCGAACCGATGCCCTGGTGAAGGTTGCGGGGATCCGCTGGATGCGAGGCGCACGAGACCGATCAATGTGGTGACGCTTGGCGGAGGCCTATGTCCAGCAGTGGACGTCTTTCGGCTGATATGATGATGATGAGATTATTGATAGAAGCGTCTCTACTAATAGATAAATCATGTAGCATGAAATAAAAATGTGTCGGGGGTTTTTTTATATTTTACTTGTGCGTAAAGAAGTATCTGTTTGATACTACCGTTTGGCATATTGATACGAACTTATATTACAATAATAGTTAGCAACGTGGTATAGAAGCAAATGCGTCGAACAATAGTAGGTATACATAATGTAAGTAGATATGTATCGCGACTAAAATGCACCCAGAATCGTGTTACTAAGAACTTAACAATACCTATATGATTTCAGTACGGAGTTCCCAGATATGTAACTTACACAAACTAAAATAACTAGACAAGCATTTTGAAGCAACTCAAGTTTGTGTTGGTTTTGATGAAGATAGCTGAAGATAATCAAGAATCAGGGGCACCAGAGATAGTGCAAGGTAGTTTTGTGGACGTTGAGAGGAAGTTGTGTATCCCTTGCTAAGAGAATAAAGCTTTAAACTTAGTTCTTAACGTCTAGTGACTCTATATGTATAGTAGTTCTCTACAAAATATATAGTTTGTACGGAGCTGTTTCCAAAGGAATAACAGGTATATGGCAAACCATATTTTAAACAGAACATGTTTCACCTACAACAGTTGTGATGGTATTTTATTTTACGTAAAAATTTATTACAATAGTTCATAAGAAATAACCAGAATACAAATACATAAGTAAATACAATTATTCAAGTAAATATATTATTTATTCTAAGCCTAACTACGATTTACCAAAACAAAATATACTTAAGCGTCTAAGCGTCCTTATCGCTATCATCCGGAAGTGTACCATAAGACTGGCAGAATGACCTCATTGAATGGCAATGCTAATTCTTTTGGCAAAGAACGTCACGCAAAGTGTCGATCAGTCGGCAAGAAACGTACTTAAGAAAGAGACACGCACACGGGCCCCATGACCCAATGTCGTTTCGACTCCAAACGGCTCAAAGCTCTATTTTATCAATAAGGTTATTATTTTAAATGCAAAATAAAATATACCCTATCTACACTAAAATTTTACTTTGTATAAATAGGTATACTTTATGAAAAGACATTCAGAAAAAAGAATTACCAATATTAAAAAATAATTTGTCGTATATTTTTAAAATAAATATTGTGTGTGTGGAAAAATAAAAAGAAATGTCAAGCAGTGTACAGCATAACCCCAATACTGGTCAACGCTAATTTAGAAAATATCCTTGAAGAAAACACAGACTTGGGTCACTTTATTTTTCCTACAAGATCCAGACACACAGATTAAGTTCCTCCAAACTTATCTAGCTTGCTTGCCAAGACTTAGGTAACTAAAAGTATACCTTCGCTTAGTAATCAGGTAAACAAATCTAATAAAAATCACATTACTGGCACTAATTTTGATTTATAGATTTGTTTTGTCTTAAGTTGTTTGTTGTTACCGTGGTTTTGTGTCTGTGGCTGTTAAAAAGTTCCTGCTTGTCTCGTTTTTGACAGTGATTTATCATGGATTTCAAAACTATTAAATCAAAGTAGGTCAAAAACTATTCAATAACCGTTTCACCAATCGAGCAATCGCTATATAAAACAATTGATTCAAGACAATAACGTAACCATCCATCCAACGTCGTTACGTTGAAAAACCTAGACATATAGAATATGGATACGTTTATCCATATTCTATATGTCTAGGTTTTCCGACTTCAAGGTCTAGCAAAACACAAGGCCCCCTTTCGGTATTGTGAACAAATAATAAAATTCTAAATTACATGAATAAATACTTGTGTCAAAGGAAATAAAATTGCCATTATTCACGCATGATTCCATCGGAATAATATATTATTATCAATAAAGGTTCGAGAAAATGTTAAGTATTGTCCTTTGACGAAAATAGTTGTAGGTCGTGATTTATCGTTTTCCGTTCCCGTTGAATTGTTTGGGCTCTAACAGACGTTCAGAAATGAAGCAAATATTTAGACTCGGCTCGTCTTTTGATTCTTGTTTACAATAATCAAAGTTTTAAACCTTTGTTCTGAAACTTTTAAAGCTTTATTTAACAAATAAACAAAAGCATTTATAGACTTTTCGAAATTATCATTTCAGCGCCGGGCGGTGGAGTTTGTGGTATTCGACCATCTTTCAAATACTATGCTTTAGTTGGCATACGCCTCAAAATTTGATCATTCCTCAAATCCTGAAACCCGCGTTGTTACACAATTTTCAAACGGATTTGTATAAATTTTCTGTATGACATGGGTCCTGAAAAATTGCCAAAAGTTTGGTTTAACGTCAGTTGGAATTCCGTTTGTTTTCAAATCTCTTTATTGGGATTTTTCACTGTCATCTGCAAACAACGACAATAACTTTTAAAATTATGGAAATAGCTATCGAAAATCCAATACCAAACTTACCGTAGCATTCCATGCAAAATATATTATCGATGTTTAAACGCCATTGGGTTAGTTTCCTATATAAATTTAACGTATTTTGTACAATAAAGTATATAATAAATAATAATGTTGCTAAGGAAAGTTATAACAATAATCTAACATCGATTTAATATAATCCTGGTAACACGAGAAGCGATCGTTAAGAAGAAAAATAACAGCATTAACAACAATGTAATTGATCCTTCAACATAAAAAACGGCTATAAAGCACAATCTATCAAGTAAAAAGAATTGCTAAAAGAATCGAATGGAAACCAAAACAAATAGTAAAAGAATCGTCTTAAGCGCTTAAAGCGTTATAATGGTAGAAATTCTTCGCATTCCGCGAACGTAATTCAAAGTTTGTTATGCTTACACCTGTTTCAGTATTAAATCAATCGCCTTCGGGTTAGTTTGAAGGACAACTCAAATAAAGGGTTGTTAACTTTACTTACAAAGTAAATATAGCACTGGTTAGTACAAACATTTAGGTAGATCGTACCTTCCTAGTACAGTTTTGTGAACAATTAAGTTTTGTGAAACGCTTACATAGCAGGCATATGATCTATTGATAAAAAGGAAGTTCTCGCAAAAGGTACAGATTGTAGCTTCTTCGAAAAAGTCAAAAATGTTTTGGATTAACACGTTATCTATCTGCAAATAGTTTTGAGGTTAACCACTTTTGTGTTTATAAAATTGTTTAGGTACACCTTGGAGACCAAAACTAAATAAGTTAATAGTTAGAATAAGTTCGTTGTTTTTATTTGTGAAATAGTTTTTTAGCTTATATAGGATATAAAAGGGAAGCTGGCAGAGTTTTCGAGTAAGTATTTAAAGCGAAAAGTTGATGACACTCCGTCAGAGCCGATAATTTTCATTTGAAACTTAGCCCTATGAGGTGTACTACCGTATACCTATTCAGCAATACGGACTAAGATGCGGATTTTTACATTTCAATTATTAAGATTTAAGATAAATACTGCGAGTTGCATAATACATTAAGTTGCATACCTATAGTTAAATTTTAATAGAAAATTATGTTGCGTCGCTAACTAACTAAAACTAAGAGACCTAACTATCAAGCCAGGCCTTATTGAGTCGGTAATGGACACAGACGCACAACAGGGCGCACATAGCTACCCTTTGCGGTTTTCACAGTAACAACACGGGTTGTACCGTCCTTGGAGGTATGCAATTTATCAATAATGCCTAACGGCCATGAAAGGGGTGGAGAGTTATCAGTAATGATAACTACAATAGTACCCTCTTGTATAGAAGGTGCAGGACTATTCCATTTGGATCTAGCCTGAAGTTGATGTAAGTATTCTGAACGCCAGCGCTGCCAGAACGACTGCACCAGTTTGTCAAGTAGAGTATGTCGCTGAAGCAAGCTGAGCGAGTCTGCTTCAGGG
The DNA here is from genome assembly GCA_964057195.1 of Orthosia cruda. Lineage (NCBI taxonomy): Eukaryota > Metazoa > Arthropoda > Insecta > Lepidoptera > Noctuidae > Orthosia > Orthosia cruda. The sequence goes on along the minus strand of OZ059830.1, from coordinate 8,553,298 downwards.
GCGGGAAAGGACAACAATGGCGCGGTGTGCAAGAAATGCGCAGGGGTCAGTGCTGATGGTTCAGTAGGGTCACTACTCAAAGCAGTAAGTGGCCGCGAATTAACTAGACCCTCAACTTGGCTAAGGACAGTTATAAGTTCCTCGTAGGAGAGGATTTGTTGAATTATAACTTTAAAAAGGTGAGTTTTAACTACCTTAACCATACTTTCCCAACATCCTCCAAAATGTGGGGAAGCAGGCGGAATAAACTTCCAATCTATATGATTTAAGGAAAGTTCTTCCTCAAGATGAGGACGAAAATCTTTAAGAAATTTGTGAAGGTCGCGTAAATAAGAACTTGCACCTACGAAACAAGTACCGTTATCGGTATATAAGCATTTAATAGGACCGCGTCGCGAAAGAAAGCGTTTTAAGGCTGCAAGGAAAGTCACTGTACTTAAATCTGTTGCCACTTCAATGTGCGTGGCACGCGTCGTCAAACACGTAAAAATGCAGAGCCAAGCCTTACGGCTCTTAACACCTCGACCACGAAATGGTGTGTACTGTAGCGGGCCTGCATAGTCACAGCCGGTGTGAGTGAACGCCTTGTCGACTTGGTTAACACGCTGGCTAGGTAGATCTGCCATAAGTGGAAGAATAGGACGCGGGCGGAACGTAAAGCAAGTGTTACAGTTGTGGATTCTGTGACGAATTATTCGACGTGCAGCTAAAATCCAATAATTATGCCTGAGTAAGGACATAAGCAACTCCGGACCGGCATGAAGATGTTTCTTGTGACAAAAGTCAACAAAAAGATCAACAATATGGTCATGACGTGGTAGAATACAGGGATGTTTATATTCGTAGGGTTCGTCCGAATTTGTGAGACGACCACCAACTCGTATGATGCCGTGCACATCGAGAAACGGCTTAAGCTTATGGATGGCGGGAGTACATGGTTTATTGTTTTTTAAATTTAAAATATCGTTACGGAAATGAACATCCTGTACAGCTCGCAGCAATTTAATTTCTGCATATTTCAGATCAGAGCCTGATACAGTACGTGCACTAGGCAGTTGTCTTAAAAACTTATAGACGTAAACAATAGCGCGTAGCAACTTAGACCACGACGAAACACGTAGTGCTAGCGCGTAAATTGGTGATTCCGTAACCTCAGAAACCACGGCATGAGCGACTGATTTCTGTTCGGGTACGCCCTCATGCAGTGCATTGTGTTCGAAAGTATGTATGGGCCACTCAGCTGGGTCATGAGAAACCCACGATGGTCCACGATACCACAATGGATGCTGCAAGAGCTTAGCTGGCGTGACACCACGAGACAGACAATCAGCGGGGTTCTCAGTACCTGCGACATGGTTGAAACAATTAGCGGGTATAAGCTCTATCAGCTTAGTAACCCGATTGGCAACAAAAGTTTGCCAGCGGTGCGGTGAGGAATTTATCCAGGCGAGCACTACTTTAGAGTCAGTAAACGCGTATACCTTATGGATGCGGTAGTGGGGCGATATTGTGTCTTGTACCTTGCGAAGCAACTTAGACAACAGTAGGGCCGCGCACAACTCTAGTCTAGCCACCGAAATGGTTATCACAGGTGAGACTTTAGACTTCGCACTAACTAACTGCACGGAGTAGTTAGAACCATTGTATATTTGCATGTATACGACTCCACCGTAAGCACGCTCGCTGGCGTCAGCGAAACCTACTAAATTCATGGTGCATCCGTCGACCAACCCCAGATGACGCGGGATAATAATTTCATTAAGCGTAGAAAGCTCAGTACAAAACTGCTTCCAAGCGGTGACTATATGTTCAGGTGGTATGTCGTCCCAGTCACGCTTTGCAAGCCAAAGTTCCTTAATTAAGAGCTTAGCGTACAGAATAGTGGGGGCGACAAAACCCATTAAGTCCCATAGCCGAGCCACTGTGGAAAGCATGCTTCGCTTGGTACATTTATCATCTGGTGTGGTGACGTCAAAGCGGAAACTGTCACAAGACTTGTCCCAGCGTAAACCCAGGACCTTATGCGGTATAGACTTCTCATACTCGATATCGGGCGAAGCCTTATGAGTATCAGGTATGTGTGCGAGAACCTCTTTCGAGTTACTTGTCCATTTGACAAGGTCGAACTGGCCTCGCTTGAAGAGCTGAATAAGCTCATCACAAAGCGAATTTGCTTGCGGTATGGACATGACACTACAGGCAATGTCATCCATATATAGGGCGGAAGAAGCAGCAGCAGACGCTGCAGGGAAATTATCGCCTTCATCAGCGACTAACTGGCGGACTACACGTAACGCGTGATATGGACTAGACTTAAATCCGAAGCAAACACGATTAAATTGGTAGACCATTATAGGTTCATGTTTACTGAATCTGTAAAAGATGCGTTGAAATCTACGGTCCGATTCACGAACGCCGACATTGAGAAACATTTGGCGGCAATCAGCAGACAGGGCTATTTGAAAGAGTCGAAAACGAATTATAATATTAAATAAATCACCCTGTAGATTGGGGCCTGCATGTAGAATGTCATTGATGGACTGTCCCGATGTAGTTCGACTACTAGCGTCTAAAACCACGCGAAGTTTAGTGGAAGTCTTATCTTCGCGAACGACACCGTGATGCGGAATGTAATATGACAGATTAGAAACGTTGTCATCTTTTAAAATCGGACTCAAATATCCCTTATTTATGTAGTCCCGCATGACGTCATTGTAAGCGCTGCGTAACCCTAAGGACGCATCAAGTTTGCGCTCCAAACAATGAAAACGCCTAAGTGCGGCAGCGTATGAGTCGCCTAGCGAATAAGGGTCGTCGCAAAATGGCAGCGACACAATATATCTACCACTGTCATCGCGAACAGTGGTAGCGCGAAAATGTTCTTCGCACTCGAGATCCTTACGGCTCTGCGAGGGCGAGGCGGAAATTTCTTCAAGCTCCCAGAATCGTTTGAGAAGCGAATCTAAACTGGGATCTTGAAGAACAGAACAACATGAAGTTGTACTCGTACAGTGTGAAGTATGTGCCGTAGGTACGGAACCCATAACCACATACCCCAACACAGTTTCAATAGCGGGAGGTATATTATATTGCTCGCTATGCACTATGTTAGGCAAAAGCAAGCGCGGGAATATAGCAGCACCAATCAGAACATCGATACCGCTCGGCTCCGCAAACTTCGAATCTGCGAGCGGTAATGTTTTGAGATGTGTAAGTTTAGAGACATCGACGAGAGCGGTCGGCAATGTCTCCGTTATACGTTCAACAATAAGCGAAGAAACGTTAAAATTAATATCATTACTAAAACGAGAATATAATTTAATATCTACGGAACCTTTAACTGGTTTTTCCGACCCACCGATTCCTTTAACTATTAAATTAGAAGTATGAAAGTTCTTCCAAAGTCCTAGACGCTTAAAACATTCAGAAGTAATAAAATTACTTTGAGATGCGCTATCTAGTAAACAACGTATTATGTGCGGCTTATCATTTACATCGTAAATTACGACTTGAGCAGTAGCGAGCAGAACGGTTGTATACGCCGTACATTGCGGGCTATCTCTCGCCGACGGCGACGCCGCAACGCACCGAGCGTCAATCGAACGCGATCGAGCGGCGCCAGCGACAGAGGTCGTACACAACGATACCTCAGACTGTGAGGTAATAGAAGGAACAGTCGGCATAGGCTTTGGGACCGGATTCGGCTGTGACGTCACTACAGTTGATAATTGCGGGTTTTTATTAAAATGTAACAATGTATGATGACGTTGATTACATGCGCGACACTTTAATTTAGAAGAACAGTTAACCGTTTTATGTTTAATACTCAAACAATTGACATAAGCATTGTTGTCTTTCACACATTTGAAACGAGCTGTCGGAGTCAAATTATCAAAAGCGGGACATTTATATAAGTGTTCATGGATATATGCTTCGCACAGACACTTGTTTGAATTATTTAACTCAGAGCAAGCTACATAGGATTGTGGATTAGGAGCGGTCATTTTATTATTAAAACTACGCCATTTATTAGACTTATGTGAATTGTCTGAACTATTAGGCTTATTATTGTTAGCTAAGGGTGGTTGGGTATTACGGAATATCTGACACTGATCATTGATAAAGCTGACAAAACTATATAGAGTGGGAATCTTACGATTACGCTCTGTCATCTCGAAAGCGCGAATAGTTTCAGTGTCAAACTTTTTTATTGCGAGGTGCAATAAAATGAAATCCAGAAGGTCAACTAATTTTAGATTCTTTAGGGAATTAATTGCGGTGATGAACTTGTTCACAATTAGCTGGTAATTCGAAACAGACGCGGGACCGGACAATTTAAGATTTAAAGCTTGATGCAAATAGGTAGACGCGAGGACACGAATATCCTGGTACCTATCGAGGAGTGCCTGGAAAATGACTTGGTAATTCTCAGCACACGGTGTGACTCCCGCGAACACAGACTGTGCCTTCGGCGACAGCTTACCTATTAAATAGTACAACCTGTCTGCATCCGTCAGCGACTTATTGTCATGAACTGTAGATTTAAAACTTGCATAAAATAATGGCCAGTTTCTTATATCACCGTCGAACGACATGAGTTCGATTGGCGGCAACCTTGGTCTACATGTTGCGAAATCACTCATACTGTGCCTCCCGGACGGCTTATCTTCCAATTGAGACATCACACGTTTCACGGAACAATACATATCCTCGAATGAGGCGTAGGCTTGATAGCTAGGCTTCGCATCGGGATATACAGCCAGTAACCTAGCATTATAATCATCCAATAATCTATGAAAGTCCGTTCGAATATCATCTATTGTTACACAAGAACTGAGAAAACCTTCTCTCACCGATTCGGAAGTATTAGCGACTTTAGAGCGATCATAAATTGACTGAATACGCTCGAAAAGTATATTACGCTTAGCTTCTAAAATCACTAACTGTTGATCTTCCGAAGAAGCGATTGCTTTCGCATCACGCGGCATTGTTATATTATGTAGTTACAAATAACCACACAAACAAAACAATGTACGGTAATTATTTAAACGAACAACTATATGTAGAAAAGTAATACTACTGATTGTGACTGTACTGTGACAACGGGTTTCGCAATATTTGCGTAGTAACGAAATAAGTATTTTCGTAGTACCCACTAACCAAAGTAATTATATAGTACAAAATGTTAATAGCATTACTATCCTAACCAGTTTTATTGTTAAGTTTGAATATTGTTTAAGATAAATGAATAGGTATAAATATGCAACTTATAGCCCGCAATCGTCTAAACGTATTCGGTAAAGTTATGATATTTATACTGCGTAGGTAGTACGTAGTACACCTATTTTATTTTTCTCTTATAGAATGAATGTCTACCCCGCGGTATTCGGAAAGTAACTTATTCCTAACAATTTATAATTGGAGGTAGGTGATTCCTATAAGGGCGGTTAAACTAAAAGACGTTTGAAATATGGAAATTTACAATACGACAAGTTAGTTTTTTAATAATATATTTATTATTATTAATAATAGCAGATACGTAATTATGAACCTGCTATAGCGGCGTTGATGGAACCACGTATTGGGTTTACAACTTGATTATGTGGGTAGGCGGCTAGGTGCCACGACCCTAGTAGGAATTTATGATTGATTCCTACGTAATAAATAAAGGAAAATGGATATATTATAGTAATATATCCGGCTCGAAGGACCAAAAATGTTATAGCGGTTTGAGAAACCTCTTCATCCTTGTGTCTATCATGAAAAGTGGACTGTATTTCAAGGGTTCTGGCAATAGTGCGTTGAAAATAAGCGAGAAAATATTCACGGATCAATTCGGGCGATCTAGTACGGAAATGAGGGAAGTAGTACGCCTTACCTTGTAGTGGTCGATGCCAGCCCACGTGTGGCAGCGAGCTGGTGTTCTTCTACTCCAAAATGGCTCCTTCAGGATCCACACACTTCACACAATTGTTTTATATCCGCGAGGCGGGTTAATAGACACGGTTCACAAGGTTCTCTGCAATCTAACTAATTAGATGCATCAGTCTCCAGCCAGGTGGCTTGGAAAGCTGGCGGTTGAGATACGAGGCCCGTTCACGTTGAAGTTTCGGTTCGTTCTGGCGACCTGTCATTAAGGCGTACATAAAGGGAAAAGGAATGAGGAAGGAAGGAGATAATTAGGATATCGATCGCCCGCGAAATCTCAAATGCGTTTGTCTATGTGTTTTTGGTCATTGATTTATGACATTTACAAGAGATGGCGCTACCACCTTCCTAGTACAGTTTTGTGAACAATTTAGTTTTGTGAAACGCTTACATAGCAGGCATATGATCTATTGATAAAAATAAAGTTCTCGCAAAAGGTACAGTTTGTAGCTTCTTCGAAAAAGTCAAAAAAGTTTTGGATTAACATGTTATCTATACATTTTTTGCAATTTTGAGGTTAACTAGTTTTGTGTTTATAAAATTGTTTTTAAGCTTATATAGGATATAAAAGGGAAGCTGGCAGAGTTTTCGAGTAAGTATTTAAAGCGAAAAGTTGATGACACTCCGTCAGAGCCGATAATTTTCATTTGATCGTGTGGAGTTTAACGAAAAATGACACGTAACTGAATGCTCATCAAATTTGCGACTTACATAGTCTACTTTCTGCTCTAAAACCGTGTTGGTTTCCTCATTAATTTTGGGCCGCTCTATTCGAAAATACGGCTGATATTCGGGAATGAGTTTGAAGCTTCACGAGTGCCCAAAACAAGCTCATTATCGCTCCTAACATGAATACATAATGTTGTTAGTTAGTTACTGCTTCAAACCCGAATTTTAAGGATATACCTGTAACGTAATACCTATTACTAACACGATTATGTTTAAACTTTGAAGCAGATATTGTTATAAAATCTCGACTCTGTTTGGCACGTGTAAAGATTTCACCAAACAAGATTTTGTTTGTTCCTTTTCTAAAATTAAGATATAAGGAAAAGTATACATTAGAACGGTGAAGAACACGTCTCACAGATACAAGGTCTGTGTCTTAGCAGTGGGAATATTAAAGGCTGAATGACAAACAGATTCAGGCTTCAACGGTTAAAGCTTCGGATAGGTACTCAATTAAAACTACAATAGGTGTTTTACTCACGCCACCTTTTGTATTTTTTTTAATATTTAGGTTTGAGGACTCTTTCAATTTAGAAGTTTCGTGACGGACTGCTATGGTACCGCAGCGGTGCGGGTACGCGCGTACTGCGCTCGTCCGGTTGATTTTTACAATCTTTTATTTAACTTGCAATGTATTTATGTATTATGTAAGTATGTTCGGGTCAAATCATGCAACTGAATTTCAAAGCAGTTATCCTCTACCCATTAAGAAAACTTTTGCATACACGATAAGTTTATATGACAATGCATAGTTAGCTAAGTGACGTCATTCTAAATCTGACGGACACTGCCATGATATGGGTGTCAAATGAAAGAGTTTGCTGAGAAGAATACGAAAGGATACATTTATAAAAAAAAAATTGACGAATAATTTTATTTTCATACATTTCATGTTTTTTATTTGCATTTTTTTTATTTTTTTATTTACGCGAACGTCTTTCGGCTGAAATGATGATGATGAAGTTAAAGTTCAAGTTTTTGATTTGAGTTTATTCAAAACTACCAATGAAGCTGACTGCAGCTACTGACAGCTTCGTAGGTGGTTTTAAAAAAAAGCTTCACTTGTATTTTTTGAAATCTATAAATTAAAGATAAAGAATATAAACGGCTTTACCTCGATTACCTGAGCTAAAGTTAATACGAAGAATTGAAATGCAAATTTTCTTCATTAATTCTCAGTTAACTACCGACACGTGTTGAGTAGCCTTTTCAATAAATATATTAGTTCTAACACTTGCTTTTTCTGCTTCTTTTGTTCTTTTGCGTTGGTGAAATTGCTATGAATAAGGGTCGGTTTTAGAATTGATTATTATTATATTGCCAAAGTTTAACAGGTTTTGGGTTTTGATTTTGTTCTTGTTGCTTTCGTGTGAGGATGTGGCCTCAGACACCACAGCCACCCTCTGTGGTGTGGTGTCAGAATTAATTGAGCCGCCTCTGGGAACCCCACAGTTCAAGTTACGCACAATTATTATGTGTACAAGTTATCTACATTGGTTTCTTACATTTTACGTGATGCGTGCACAACTAAACAGGCAAACAGTCAAAAATGCTGGCAATAGTTGGTTATCTTTTAACACCCTGGTTATTTTTTTTGTAAATATTTTCGATGTACAAAAACGAGCTTTCTACAGATTTATTATATGTATCGATAAGACTGTTTAAGTTTAGTTAAGACCATTTACCAGCTTTCTTCAGTTATTAAATGTAGGGACCTAAGGAGTTGGTTTCTTCTAAGTATAAAAGTAATAATGAAGTTATCATCGCCTAACTTATTTTTTCATGTAAATTATGTAGATAAAAACCCGACCAACTTACACAAAGGAAGGACGTTTTCAAATGTGGCAATACTTTCTTGATTTATGACAGTGAATATTAATAAGAAAGTTTCCTTAAGAGAACTCGACAAAAACCTTAAGATACAAACATAGCAAAACATAACTTATATCAAACACAATTAATTATAACAGCTATACAATAATAATTATAACAGAATGAGAGTTTAAGAAGGTAGGTAAGATACACAAAAGTAATAATGAATTTGAATTAGGTACCAAACTTATATTTGTTTGATTAAGAACTTCCAAACAAAGAAAGACTTGAAATAGAATATTACTCCATACATTTATTGATCACTAGCTTCTTCCAGCGGCTTCGCGCGCGTGAATGTCTCAAATTATCCCAAGAGAACATAATCACAGGATAAATAATATCCTATGTGCTAGTCTTGACCACAATCGATCTCTGTGCCAGATTAATCCAGATCCGTCCAGTTGTTTGAGCGTGAAGAAGTAACAAAAATACTGTTACAAGTTATGGCAACGCCATCTAGTGACGAGAGGAAGAACTAGGTAGTAACTAGTGGCGCCATCTAGTATCGAATAGCGGAACTAATTTTCTTGTGACGAATGGAATTTTTCAGAATGTTCGGCTCGAAGTATAGAAGTTTCTAGTCGCGTCGGGAACATTGAGTTCGAATGTTGATTGTTCTGGAAGTTTCTCGAATTATCTAGAACAGTACGGAACGTTCTAGAAATATCTTCCGTGCAATATAAAGAGCGGTCAGGTTCGTCGTGGGTCAGTTTCGATTGAGAAGCGATACAGAGCGAACAGAAAAGAAACTAGTGCGAAGTAATAGAACTGTTTAAGAAGTGTTCTTGTAATAAAGTGTGAATAATTGAAGTCTGCTATTTAAATAATTTAACCCTGAACCCCAGCTCGTAACAATACAAACACAAACAATCAAAAACTTTTGCCCTTATAATATTATAGTATGATAGTACGTATCTAATGTTTTAATTAAAAGGTGAGTTTCCCTTTTTTTTTTTTTATTATTTTTTTTTTTGGTTGGGAAATCATCCAATGACTTCTCCCGCTCTGGGTGAGGCGGGAGGGCGTGTCAGACTTTTACTGACTAAAACCCACCCGTGTTCCTTCAGTTGCTTGAGTCAGGGCCGCGGTAACTCTTTTTCAAATTTATCCGCGTTCCAGACAGGCATCGGCCCTAGTGGACCCCGTCAGTTCTGCTGACATCTCTTTGAGGCGCGCGTGGAACACAACGCGCCGTCGAGCCGGGCCTGGTCCTTATCGGACGGTGAGCTACCCATTCCTCGCCGTCCGCAAGCCCGCGCCTACGGTGGCCGGGAATCGGCTTGCGACTCCCGACGCCCAGGGCGTCTCCTGCGGTGGCTAGGGGCGTGAGGTCGTCTCCGTTGCGTCTCCCTCACGCGTTCCGCCTCCTCCTTCGCGAGCATTACTGCTTCGCAGAAGGAGGAAACAGCTTCCCATACCCTCTCGCTCCGTAACATGGCTTGAACCAGGGCCGGACGCGAGAGGTTGCCACCGCCGATCGCCTCCACGAGGACACGGCGGTGCCCAGCCCAAGCGGGGCAGATCTCCACCGTATGCTCCACCGTGTCCTCCGGGCGATCCACACAATGGTGACACCCGGGCGTTTCCTCCCGCCTAATCCTGAAAAGGAACCTCCCGAAACAGCCGTGTCCGGTGAGGACCTGCGTCAGGCGGAAGGTGAGGACGCCGTGGCGCCTCTCAAGCCACTCCTCAAAGAGGGGCCTTATCGCCGCAATTGTGGCGTGCCCAGCGCTGGGTTGCGACAGTCGCTCTCTCCATGTCGCCATGAGATCTTGCCGGAGCTCTGTCCGCTGAGCCACGATTTGTCGCGGCCACGGAGTTTCGCCCCGGCGTTTCGCCTCCTCGCGCCATTCCTAGATGTGCGCGAGGACTTTTGCCTCCAGATCCCATGGCGGCAATCCGGCAAGGAGGCTAGCCGCCTCACCAGAGACCGTGCGGTATCCCCGGACCAGCCGGATGGCCATGACCTTTTGGGACGCGTTCAACCGGCGGACTGGTTGTCGCCTCAGGGAACGCGCCCACACCGGTGACCCATAAAGGGCCATGGACCGCACGACCCCCGCGTAGAGCCTCCGGCAGGAGGCGTTTGGACCCCCTAGATTTGGCAGGAGCCGCTTGAGGGCAGCCCCGGCACGCTTCAGTCTGGGAGCCAAACGTCGGAAATGCTCCACGAAATTCCACCGGCTGTCGAGGACTAGTCCCAGGTACTTCATCGTCGACCCGACGCCGATGTGAACCCCTCCTACCGTTATTTGGGAACCGTTCCTAAGAATGCTATATTTTTTTAAACACCTACCTACATATCAAAGCAAAACATAACTCCTTAGCAAACACCACATAATTTAATTACAATTTACGAAGCGTAATGATGGTCGTCTGTTTCATCTATACATGTATATGTATTTAACAAGAGATTAACATTGAATTCTTAATAAATATTATTATTCCGTTTTGGTTAATTATCAACTACCAAAAAATACTTAAGACTTCATTATCTATTTCATACATTTTATTAATTGTATTTGCATATTGTTTTATGTAGTAGGTAAGTCTATCTGCTCTCATCAAGCTATGGTGCCGTTATCTGCCAAAATCATATTTTGAATAGGGTTATTTCCTGGGTAGTAAAAACATAATTATATAGACACGTATTTTTTGCTTTACCAAATCAATAAAAATTTACAATGATAAAGCGCATCAAAGTTCAGGAGAGGGAGCTTGTGACGTCACTATGACAGTATAAAGTGTACTAACGGCGTGACGTCACGCGATATTTCAACGAATTCTATCGTCGACACTTTATGTTTACGTGTCAAAAAAAAACACGTGTCCAATATTTTTTATTAATCTACCTGACGGACAAAAAACTAATTTTCAGTTAACATCCCTATTATAGACGAAAAGCCGTGAAATAATAAAAATCGATACTCATCATCATCACCATCATTTCAGCCGAAAGACGTCTACTGCTGGACATAGGCGTCCCCCAGACGTCGCCACATTGACCGATCCCGTGCGTCTCGCTTCCAGCGCCTTCCCGCAACATTAACCAGGTCATCAGTCCACCTAGTGGGAGGCCTTCCAACGAATCGTCTTCTGGTTCGCGGTCGCCATTCCAAAACTTTTCGGCCCCATCGGCCATCCGTTCTGCGAGCAATGTGCCGTGCCCACTGCCACTTAAGTTTGGCAATTCTTCGGGCTATGTCGGTAACTTTGGTTCTCTTGCGGATATCATCATTTCTGACGCAAGGAAATTCCGAGCATAGCCCTCTCCATTGCCCTTTGGGTGACTTTGAGCTTTCTGATAAGGCCCATTGTGAGCGACCACGTCTCGGTTCCATAGGTGATCACTGGCAACACACACTGGTCATAGACTTTGGTCTTGAGACACTGCGGTAAATTGGAAAAAGATCAACCGTCGGATCCGACTCGGCTGTACGGCGTTCGGAAAGTTGCGTGGTATCTTCTCGTCCAATTTACCGCAGTGTCTCAAGACAAAAATCGATACTGTTGCGAGAGTTTGCAGTGTCAAAAATAGAACTAATTACCATAGTATGACAGCTTTACAAATCTTCAACCCAAATATCTAAGCAAACTCAATGTAATCCACTTATAATACAGAGAGTCATCTGCTCCACCTATTAAACAGACTCATCTGCTTGACATCAGTATGATAACATTGTGAACCGTTAATTGTTTGCATAAGTTATTCGTGACGCGTTCGACGGGCGCGACGAATCTTCAAGAGCGCTTGCTTATAAAATACATGTTTAGTTCGTAATGTGATGAGCGCAGTACAAGATGCAAGCGATTTGGAGACGAAAGACGATAAAACAATTGAACATCGAAATGACAGAACACATTCCAAACTTGAAAGATTTTAAGTGAGAAAAAAATGTTCAAAGGAAACTCTAAGAATCTTTTAGCGCTGCATAAATTGAAAATAGTGCCGACATCTCGCATTTGAATACAATTTAAAACAGACAAATTGCCAGATGTTTACCGGTACCCTCTCAACAATGTCATTCAAGCGCCAAAATACTGGTACCTATACTTGTTTGCACTGCAGCTTTTGAAAGATTTTAATTTTAAGCAAGAATTATTTTCTTCTCTTATTGATAAATTAATACTGTACCTAGGGAAAAGTGTTTGTTCATGTTCTAGGCAAGAATTAACATTTTATGGGGTTTTTGACTACCCGTGCTTTTTAATCCAATTAAGTTCATTAATTAAAATATCGTTTACACGCACAGAACATTAAAACCTTTTAGTTATGGTAATACCTAACACTACACAAGTACACACCCAAAAATCCTAAATTCGCTCACTCTTATCACTTAAACCAATCTAAATTATATCACGTGACGTCAAAGTTCATTGTGTTGAGCCTTATCTCAAAAACCGCCATGACGACAAGTCTGCTTATTTTCCGGCTTATAACTACCGTATAATACACATAAACGGTGTAATTAAGGCACTATCTTTATAGAGAGCGAACCGCAGCTAGCGTAGGTGGTGCCATTGAGAACTCAATTTAAACTAACTTTTGACTGCGACTTCGTGCACATAAGAATATACTAACTTCTATTAGCGGCTTCGATCGCGTAAAAGTCGGAAATCCGGGATAAAATTTTTCCTATGTCCTTCTTCAAAATCAATTAATCAAAATAAGCTTAGCGGTAGACAGCGTTACTTTAGCATTGATTTTGGCTTCTACCACCGGCTTCGCCCGCATGTACTTCGGTAACTATCCATATGGAGGATAATATTTTTATGTAGTTTCAGCGGTTTAATTCCAAATGTGCCCGCAACAATGAGACATGGATTACTATCAAATGCGGCTTAAGTCGTTACTGAAAATCTGTGCTATAGGATCAAATGCCGTTTTCCAGACGCTATTTTAATAAACTGATAGACAATCCAACCCTTAATTAAGTTTCGTTCTTACCCGGCTTTGTAAAACAGCACTTCTCAAGCAAAATGTGCCAGTTTTTGACAAAATGTCGCATTAGAAATTATATTTATTAAACGGAGTCCTGATTGATGCAGGGCGTCTACCGTTCTGAGTGCTGACGAAAATAAATCATCTGTCACTTTGGCTTTTCGGTATTGTATAGTCTTACAGTTTATTTCAGGCTTTAAGCTGTTTAGGAACGAAACTGTTTTATTTGACAATGTTTATACATAATTTAGGTCTTTCTTTGAAATAAATATTATTTATTTATTTATTATTATTGATTTATTAGTTTGTACAACATCGCGTTCGGGCAGTTGCGCGGTATCTTCTCGTCCAACTTACCACAGTGTCTCAAGACAAAAGTGACAGGACGGGACAGAGACGTGGTCGCTCACAATGGGCCTCATTAGAAAGCTTAAAGTCAAAGGGCAATGGAGAGAGCCATGCTCGGAGTTTCCTTGCGTCATCGAATCAGAAATGAAGACATCCGCAAGGGAACCGACGTTACCGATGTAGCCCGAAAAATTGCCAAACTTAAGTGGCAGTGGGCTGGGCACATTGCTCGCAGAACGGATGTCCGTTGGGGCTGAAAAGTTCAAGAGTGGCGACCGCGTACCGGAAGACGGAGCGTTGGGAGGCCTCCCTCTAGATGGAGCGACGACCTGATAAAGTCCGCGGGAGTCCGGTGGATGCGAAACACACAGAACCGATCCGTGTGGCGACGCTTGGGGGAGGCCTATGTCCAGCAGTGGACGTCTTTCGGCTGAAATGATGATGATTAGTTTATCGTTGCACTGGAACGCCTTGCAGCAATTACACCAATGGAGCACAATCTCATAATAAACTCACTATAAGTTCAGGCTTCCATATTTTCAGTCCATAAGTCTGACTACCTCATTACTGGCCTCTTTCAAAAGGCCAGCTATCCTCTCCGTTGCCTTTCATGTTTAATTCTGTTGCACGAACTCATATTAATTGGCGCCGAAGCAACTAATTTGTAACTTTTGATTACATACGAGTTGGAAAGGAAATCACTCTTTGACTGTACAGACAGATGTTTAAATTCTTTTTAAAAATAATTTGATTAATCTTTGGAATTGTACGTATCACCATATCGTAACGTCGTCGTATCGTATCGTATCGTATTTCTGGGCATTGGTCTTCATTAAAGCCACCGTAACCCAGTGACTGTGCTCATTATTATATTAATCTGATTTATGCATAATTTTGATACTGCTAATTACTTAATTATGCTCAAAACCAGGCCGTTATCCTCTGGGAATAACCCTAAAAGCCGACATTTTAATGAATGAACAACAAATGTTACATTAATTGTGAAACAAAATATTTTAGCCCATTTTTACAATACCTACTTCATTAATGAGAAAATGAGATTTCAGAGTCAAGATCGTGATAACATTCCCTCGTGTATAATCATCTTGTTAAGCTACACGTTACCAAGGGCCTTAGGTTGTTTTTACAACAGAGATGTACGAGGTTGTAGGCGCTATGGCTAACGTGAATAGAAAAATTCTAATTGGGCTTTAGAAGATGGTAAGCTCTACTCACATTGACAGGTTCTGGATGATGCACGTCCCGGGACACTATTCAAACACACACAATGTCTTTTTCTTCGTTTTTCACAGTGATTTTCTTTTTATAATAATTTGAGAGCGCACGCACCGGCCGGTAAAAAGTTGTTCTTCCCGTTCATTCCGTCCGCCTCCGCGAGAGGGCGTCCTCGATGCACCCGCAGCGATTGGTGACCGATAGGAACAGTTCGGTCTAGTAAATGGCGCGAAATTTGAACGCGCGTTGGTGGAGAGCTTGTATCCAAGGCCCAATATTATACATAAACCCCCCACCGGGAATCTACCCAGATTACCCAGTTCGCAAACCAGGTATGGTATAGTTTTTGTAGAAAGTGGACTGTATGAAGTCTTGAATTAATTGATTGAAAATATTTAAAATAAGTGTTAATTATGTGTAGAGTACATGTTGAGTAGGTGAAATATGTGTTATTATTACAAATCTAAAGCTTAGGTTACTAAATTTGCGTAAGCTTGACAACTATAAGTATAATTGTCAAATGAATACTTTGATTAGAATATTTAGGCAGAGTCCACTTCCAGAGGAAGAGGACTGAGTTTAACGACGGGTCGCGTCAATTCGCCGTTTTGCGTGCGTACTTTTACAACGCGAACAACGCCGTCAGGTCCAGGAAATAGCTCCGTCACGCGGCCAAGGTGCCATTGAAGCGGAGGAGCGTCAGTATGAAGCAAGACAAGTTCGCCTATTTTGATGTCGCGACACTTAGTAAGCCACTTTTGTCTTTGCTGTAGGGTATGTAAATACTCGTGGCGCCACAGTTTCCAAAATCTTTGTGAAGCCTGTTGCACGAACTCCCATCGAGTCAGTCCATATGCTGGATTATCCGTCAAATCATATTCAGGGACGGCAAGAAGTTCACGGCCTACTAAAAAATGTCCTGGTGTGAGCGCCTCAAACTCGGCAGGGTCGCTCGACATGCTGGTCAGTGGGCGAGAGTTCAACACGGCCTCGACCCGTGCGAAGAGAGTGCTGAGCTCTTCAAAGGAAAGAGATCGGGTGCCTAAAACACGCTTCAGGTGTTGTTTGGCAGATTTTATAGCGCTTTCATACATTCCACCAAAGTGGCTACCCGTTGGCGGATTATATTTCCAATCTACATTCCGAGAAAGAAATTCATTTGAAATTTCGTTTGAATTTTGTTTATAAAATTGTTTTATTTCAGCTAGCTGCTTACCGGCTGATACGTAATATTTGGCATTATCCGAAATTAAAGTCCTACACAACCCGCGCCGAGCTGAAAAGCGATCGAACGCCGCCATAAAACATTCAGTTTTCAACGAACTAAGAATCTCGATATGTAGTGCGTGAGTAGAATAACAGACAAAAATAAGTAAATAAGATTTTGAAATTTTTGCATTGCGTCGATTACTTTCTTTGGTGTAAAAGGGACCCCCGATATCGGTGCCTACGGTGTAGAAGGCGTGTATATCTTGAGTACGAAATTTAGGTAAACTGCTCATGATGGGCTGCAAAGTTGAAGGTTTAACTTTGAAGCATCGAATGCACTTTGAAAAACGAGATCGAATTATACTTCTAGCTGAAATGATCCAATACTTTTGGCTAATCAAACTCTGCAGGGAGCGAGGGCCGACGTGCAGATAAACCTTGTGAAAATGATCAATTAATATGCTTGTAAAATTTGATTTTTTAGGCAGCAACAACGGATGCTTCTTTTGATACGGTAGGCTTGACTCTGATAACCTACCCCCCACCCTGAGGAAACCGAGGGGGTCAAGAAAAGGAGTTAGCTTTCTTAATGATATATCATCGCAGTTAATTCCTTTTGTAAGAGCAACGATGTTGGCTGAGAAATGTTCTCTTTGAACCGCCTTGATTATTTCATCGTGAGCTTTACGAAGGTTAGATAGAGACAAAATTTCCGTGTTGCGCTTGGCTCTACAGTTTTCGATGAATTGATAACATCGTGCTAGAACGTTTTGAAGTTTTACGAAACTTGAGTATTTTTCCGTGAGTTGGTATACTAAGTTTGAGTCATTTTGATTATTTGTTAGAGAGGCATGAGTTAAAGTCATGATAGAATTTTTAAGCTCTGGTACATTTTCATATTTGAATTGATCAATCGACTTAATCGGCCAATGCTCCTGCGGTGCATACAGCCAGCTCGGGCCACTCAACCACTCTGGCATTGCTAGCAATGCAGATGGCAGTGCACCACGTGAGCACACGTCTGCGGGATTTGATATACCGCTAACGTGGTACCAGCAGTCACTAGACACGATATCCAATATTTTTGATACTCGTGTAGCTACAAAGACCTTCAAATTATAACTGGGAGTATTTAACCAGCCCAACACCACAGAAGAGTCAGTAAACAAGAAAACGTCATGGATGGGTATTCGTTCGATCAACATCGACTTCGTATATTTGATGACTTTGGCCAACAAGTGTGCGGCCATCAATTCGAGACGCGGGACCGATACAGTCTTCAAAGGCGCGACCTTGGATTTAGCAATGATCAGACTGACTTTCATATCACCGTCATCATTGAAGCTACGCAAATAAACTACGGCAGCTATACCTAAAGTTGAGGCATCAGAAAAACCTATGAGCTGATAGGAATTGTGCTGCTTTACAGTTGCCTGACGCTCGTGGCTTAAATTTGATAGCAGCGGGAGCTCTGACACGTAGGTGAACCACTCTTTCTCTAACTCTGCAGGCAGCCTATCGTCCCAGCCAAGTTTCTGGATCCAGAGTTTCTGCATAAAGCATTTCGCGTAAAAAATGCAGGGTGCTACAAATCCTAGTGGGTCGTACTGTCGACCTAGCTGCGACAAGACACTACGCTTAGTGGTTGACTGAGAAGTTGCTAGTGGGTTGGTAGTGAAAGAAAACGCATCGTCAGCAGGCCTCCACTGAAGACCTAGAACCTTGACAGATAGGTCTTTATCATCCTCAAATGCAATAGGCGTTTCGCGATGATCAGCAGGCACTCGCTCTAACAGATGAGGACAATTACTTTTCCACTTACGTAGGACAAAACCACCACCACCTAGCAAACCGATGAGCTCGTCTTGAAGCTGTACAGCTTCATCATAAGTAGCCACAGACCACAACAAATCATCAACGAAGAAACCTCTCTTTAGAACTTTGCTCGCTAAAGGAAACTTCTTCGCGTCATCATCAGCCAGCTGGTGCAGAACTCGAATAGCCAAGTAAGGACTACTCGCAACGCCGTACGTAATCGTGTTTAACTCGAATATTTGAATCGGTTGATCATCCGAAACCCTCCATAAAATGTGCTGATATTTGCGTTGAGCTTCTGAAATAAGAGTCATACGGAACATTTTACATATGTCTCCCGATAAACAAATTTCGTGAAGTCTAAAATTTATTAGAATCTCATTAATGTCCGACTGTAGTTTAGGTCCGGTATACATAACGGAATTCAAGGAATTATTATTTGAAGTTGTGCTCGACGCGTCAAACACGACGCGGAGCTTGGTCGATGTGCTGGTCGGACGCAAAATACAGAAATGCGGAATAATGTATTCCGAACCGACGCTGTCAACTTCACCCAAATATGTCATGTGACCGAGACTTTCATATTCAGACATAAATTTACTATATTCTTCCTTAAGTTCCGGAAGACGACGCAGTTTTGTCTCTAAATTATGAAAACGGCGTAAAGCTTGTTGCTTTGAATCACCTAATTCAAAACTAGGTTTGAACGGGTAAGAAACGGTATATCGCCCTGTGCTATCCCGACTATGCTCTTTTTGAAATAAATCTTCAACATATAAATCTTCCGGTTTCTGTGGTAAGTCACAAGGTACGTTTTCAGTTTCCCAAAAGGAGCTCATAATTTTCTCGATGCTGCTATTGGCCGTAAATAAATTGAGCGAAGGCCCATTAGAATCTACTTCACCACCTAGGGTAGTTTGTCCGGTAATGACATATCCGAAGATTGAATGCATCGCGACGGGCAAACCCGGGTGGCGCGGTAGTATATTTTTACCATCGTATATGTAGGGGAAAATATCGGCGGCTAGAATCAGAGAAACTGGAGAACCAGAGAAGAAATTAGGATCTGCGAGATCTAAATGTTTGAAGTTGTTTACAACTTGATCTGATAACGGCATGGTGGGTAAATTCCCTGTGATGTTATCCACAATAACCGTTTCAGTTTTAAGGACAGGACCAGATGAGTTTCGCGGTTTTATTGAACATGTAACCAGACCGAAATCTTGCACCCGTGCACCTCCTAGCCCCAGAGGTTCGAACGGACACTTTTGACGTGACAACCCTAGGCGCTGCGCACATTCTTTCGTCATATATCCCGACATAGCAGCACTGTCAATAACGGCACGTACGGCGTGGTATGTACCCCAACGATCTGCGACGTGCACTATTGCAGTACCTAACAGCACGGTTGAGTTTGAAGAACAAGTTAAGCCCACATTGGGAGGTTGACCTTGACTTATTTGAGGCTGATCGCTTTGAATATTGTTGACATGACAATTATTATTTGTACCTAAATCGATGTGAAGGCTATTGTGGTGTGGTTGTTTACACACGACACAACGTAGTTTTGAGGTGCACACAGACAACGGATGCTGACGTAAACAATTCTCGCACAGTTGCAATTGCTTGACTTTGTCAAGTCGCTGTTGTGGTGACAACTCGAAAAACTCGAAGCATCGATAGGTGGAATGAGGCTTGTTGCAGAACAGACACAAGTTTGACCTTTCATTGCTATTGTTACTAACAGCTGACAAGCACGGCTTTGACTGGTTGTTCGAACTATAGGTATTATTACCAGGTTTACTATAAGTCGATTTTGCTGCAGCATATGCTGGAGCACCCTTTTGGTTTACCTGTGGTTTCGATGAAGGATTGACCTTATGGTCAGACATTTCCAAAACCCGCGCTTGCTTTTCGACGAAAGAAACCAGTTGATCGAAGTTAGGAATATCCGTTTGCTCGACTGTTTGTTCAAATTCGCGCCTCGTCATCGGGTCCAGGTTACGTAATCCCATGTAGAACAATATAAACCCGGAAAGATCATCGATACCTATAAGTTTTAAAGCTTTGACACATTCTTGATAGGTTTGTAAAAATGAGTTAAGTCCGGAGACAGATTCGACAAACAATGGCTTAAATTGAAACAATCGATCCAAATAATTAGTAGCTAGGGCTCGTTTATTTTGATATTTTTTGACTAATAACGCCCATACAATGGAATAATTGTCGGCAGTAACTGGCATGCCTTTTACTAAAGTGAGTGCGGGGCCACTAACGGCAGAAAGTAGGTAATAATACTTTTCTATATTACATATATCGTTGTTATTATGGATAAGACTCGTGAATGTATCGTAAAATGTTTGCCAGTTCTCCAACTTACTATCAAAGTTATATATACTGAGTTTAGGTAAGCGCGGTTTAACCGACCGCGTGTCGTTGTTGTTAGAAGAACCAGTTTTTTCGCTCGACCAGGCATTGCTAGACTCCGCGACGTGTAAAATTTGAAAATACATTTCGTCAAATGTTTGTATTTCTTGATAGTCTGGAACGTATTTTGGTTTAGCCTGCTTTTTTAGACAATTTAAATCTATGACGCACTGTTCGAAAAGTTCCCGCATTTTAGGTATCTCTTTGAGGCGTAGAAGCAATTCTTGCAAAAGAGATGTATCACCCGTTTTAATAGATTGTGATAACTCGAACGCGTTTTGTAAACGCATAAAATACATTTCTTTTTTATTAATTAGAGGATTCATTAATATATCTAAATCTTTTTCGGCCATTTTGACACGGCAGACGTGAGTCGTCGATATTTAATAAGATACTTATTCGTGGTTAGGTACACTTGAAATAACAAAACACAAACTTTAGATTCGAAATAAAGCTTTGCGTATGTGAAAAACTATGCAAAAACAATTGAAATATGTGTATAAGTGTGGATGAATGTGAAATACCTAGGAATGCGAAATGGAATATGGCTACGATGGACCAATTTGTAGGCGCTATGGCTAACGTGAATAGAAAAATTCTAATTGGGCTTTAGAAGATGGTAAGCTCTACTCACATTGACAGGTTCTGGATGATGCACGTCCCGGGACACTATTCAAACACACACAATGTCTTTTTCTTCGTTTTTCACAGTGATTTTCTTTTTATAATAATTTGAGAGCGCACGCACCGGCCGGTAAAAAGTTGTTCTTCCCGTTCATTCCGTCCGCCTCCGCGAGAGGGCGTCCTCGATGCACCCGCAGCGATTGGTGACCGATAGGAACAGTTCGGTCTAGTAAATGGCGCGAAATTTGAACGCGCGTTGGTGGAGAGCTTGTATCCAAGGCCCAATATTATACAGAGGTAGTCAGGCGAGGCGAGGATGTGTAGCAGCGTTGAACAAATTGTGTTGATTGTTTCCACGAATGATGTGCGAGGAGGTTGCGCTGTACGAGGATACACAGTAAAGCTGATAAACGGTGTGTTAATCAGTGTTGTGCAAACATCCCTTGCACACTATATCTCGTTTTTTACAAGCTTTTTATTAACTTGCAATGTTTGTACGTATGTATGTGTGTTTGCGTCAAATCTTGCTACTGAATTTTAAAACAGATCCTCAACCGCTTAAGATGAAATTTTGCATACACGTTTGGTTTGGGTAACAATGCACGGTAAGCTAAAAAGCTTGTTAAAAAAGATTTTTTTAATTGGAAAATTTTATTTGTATGTATAAATATCAAGCTCCGCTTCGCTCTTTTCGACCAGAACTGTTCTAAGCCAGGTTAGGAAAATGAAGTGATCCCAAAGGTGGAATTTTTCCTCGCGCGCCGTCTATCTACCTCGCACATCTCTGGTGGAAAAGTGCCCTTAATCCGTGACTGCTCCGGACTAGCTAATCATGACAAAAGACGCGCCGTAAGGGACATTAAGTAATGTGGGACACCATAACAAATTAATTTATCGTTACCAGAATCTCAAATATGCTGGAAACCAATAAAATCGACTGTTTAGATCGTAGGATGTGATTTTATGTTCAGCCATAACCGAGTTTCTTGGTATTCTACCTTCGTTTTATTGAGGTCATACCATCACGTCATGGACTCCCTGAGGAGTAAATTAAAGAGGTATAGTGGCACGCTAATGTTTTACGAAAATTGATTTAGTTATGTACCTCAAAGAGCCGAAGAGAATCTTATATGAACCAACAAATATTATTAATAATTGAATTCAAAATCCCACGCTCACCTTGCTTTTCTCCTAGAAGTACAAAATTAGGATTGCTATAACTGCATTCATCATCATCATCATCATATCAGCCAAACGACGTCCATTGTTGGACATAGGCCTCCCCCAAGCGTCGCCACATTGACCGGTCCCGTGTGTCCCGCATCCAGCGGATCCCCGCAACCTGCACCAGGTCATCGGTCTACCTGGTAGGAGGCTTTCCAACGCAATGTCTTCCAGTTCGCGGCCTTCCGTTCTGCCATCAATGTGCCCTGCCCACTGCCACTTAAGTTTAGCAAGTCTTCGGGCTATGTTGGTAACCCTGGTTCTATAGATATCTGGTTCTATAGGTTCTATATATCCTGGTAGCCATAGGTTATCATGCATTATTGCTTATTATGCTGCATTCAACATACAAAAAATACAACTAGTAATAAAATCGGTACGTTTAGTAGCAACACATCGCGTGCAATTCATAGTCATTATTGATACATGACAGGCAAGTTTTTATCTAAATCACACAAAATGAAACGATACGAAAATTCAATAAAGAGAGAATCAATTAGATATGATAAATCACCGGCTGTTGTTAGTTCCACGAACCAATTAGTACAAATGGATCACTTAGCCGATGATCATGCAACATCCTGTATATCAGGACAAACATAATACAATATACCTAGATTGTTATTTGGCTTTTAGCTGAATTAATAGGCACAACGTAAAAGCAAATTTTCAAAAACATTGTAGTATTTAATGGGTTTTTCATAAAGTTCCGCAGTTTCACTATGAAACTTTGCGTCGCATCAAAATAGATTAAAGTTTGTAATTTAAAAAGATGCTGCAGTAATAAACCTTTTGTTTAACAGGATCTATTATCTTCCTGAGGGCATAAGAAAACTACGCTATCACAAGGAATCTTTGTGGTTTCTTTTCAAACTAAGACCGTATTTTACTTGATCTTGTCGACAACTCTCTATACGGGTAAAAGTTTCCAGTGCCACACAGGGGCCACAGAAGTTTGTGGGAAAATAGAACATGATCGTAACAAGTTGTCAGCAATTGAATTGTAAAGTAATGGGGTAAGATTTGAAAGGTCTACTGCCTTCAGCAAGTTTCATAACTTTCTTAATGTTTGTCTGTTGAAAGAGTGTTTGGAATTCGGTTTGAGTGTCGGTATTTGATTTTCCAAATATTAAAAAAAGTTTGTAATGATTTTTCTTTGTCACCGAAAATGCTTTCAGGTGTTTGTTATATTTAAATATTTGGAGACTGTAAGGTTAATTGAATTTCAGCATATCTCTATATTTTTTTGTATAATTTGCGTCAGGCATGACGCTGACCATTAATAAAATAGAAAAAAAAACAAAAGTAAAACGAAACATATTTAAATGCCGGGCCCGTAATATAAGCTCTTAGTGCAAGGTTATTTCCATTGTGCGTAAGGGACAGATGTATACACTGGATATAATCTTACTCTAAGAGCTCATGATAGGGCCCCTGGAGAGAACTTCTTATGCTATTACTCTTATGTACTGAGGGTGGTCACTATGTGAGTGGCTTCCAAGGTCGCATACTGAATAAATTATGTGTAAATTCTAGATTATGAGAAAAATTCTAAGACATGTAAAAATTCCAGCATGAATATTTTATTATTTGTGTAAACATTTCAGAAATAGTGAAGTACTTGAATCCCGCTAAGTTTTATATTAAAGTGATGATCGTAGCTCAGACCTCGACACGTTCCAGAACGTGGACTATATTTTGAATGAAGGAAACTTCTTATTTCTTAGAAATATTCCCTCTCTTAATGGAATACTTTTGAATTTTGTAGATACGAATGTGAACATTGTATCTTCAAAATCACAAAATTGAGGCTGAGTTGTGTGATCTCTAGTTTTCTAAGCCAAACATAAGCTTGTCTTAAAGCTTATGATTGGCTTTAAAGCTCATCGCCCCAAACATTCGTCAAATGAGTTTGAGACAAAAAGCTTTGAATGATTTGAAAGGATCAGTGATCTTTAGAACGCCTTTTCTAATTAATGTCTCATGGACTAACTAGATGTCAAAATAAAATACAAATTAATCATTTAACATATTTTTAGTAAAGGAAAACCACAAGCATTCGAATTATTTGTTTGGTTATTTATTTATTAAAAATTATGTAAGTAACACCTTAACAGCTATAACGCCAATGTGATGTTACTACCACAAAGATACTAACAGAAATACAATTAAAAATACAATTTAAAAATACCATTAAAACAATTAAAAAAAAAAACAATCATACAATTAAAATCCAATTAACATACCATTAAACAAAAAATAAACACAACTAAATACAATTAATTTACAATTAAAATCCAATTAAAATCCAAATAAAATCCAAATAAAATAATTAATAATAATAATTTTGTTATTTAATACTTTTTGCACAAAACCTTAGAGAGAGATGAAGCAGATAAAAGATATAAGGATACTTATGCCTTTGTAAAGAAGTGGTGGTAATTCACTTTAAGCAGGTTATCGGAAACCCAATATTCAGCAGAAAACTTCGAATTACAAACAGAACAGAAAATTATCTCTAAATCAACACCTGAAAATATCTCCGCACAGACTAAGCGTTCTATCTGAGGCTTGCCGACTCAGCTCCACTGACTAACTTAGTTACCGCTATCTGATTTGCTAATAGGCAGAGAATATAGGGTTGTGACTTTAGACACCGCAGGAACTGCAACTTTGGTACAAATATATTTTGTTTACGATTTTGTTGTAGTTCTAATAGATACTGTATTGCTTGGAAAGGCTGGTCAATCATTATGTTTGATTGAATTAAATTCAGACAACCACATATTTATAAATATATTTATTTCTTAATAACTTTTCCCGTTACCCGTGGCACAGATAATATAATACTAGTATACAGATGCCTCATCCCATACAAAGAAACCGTGCTGACGCAGCTAGCGTTTTACGGCTGATTAAACATATTATTTTTTGTACATCGTTCGTGGTTCGTGAATATTTTTTTCTTTAAATACAGTGACAGTTTTTACTGTTTCATTGCACCATAATGTGTTACAATACAAACAATCGAGTATTGCCTCAGAAATTTAAAAGCGCGCCATCTATTGGCATCAATTTTAAATGATCCGTTCAAATAATCTTTGAAAGGTGAATGAAGAGCCCAATATTCCATAATTTAGTGCATAGGAGAGTTGATTAAACAAGAACATTTAAAATTTTATGTTCAATTCCAAAAAATGTTAATTTTACACACAATCCAATATTAAATCGGTGCAAATCGTACCATCTAGTGATATTTATCTGAGCCAAATTTTCTTTTTTAGCGCAGGGACCCTGTGCCCGTGGCTTATCCTACAAGAACCCGTGATACTTGTACTTACGTGAGAGCTCGCATGCATGTAAGTTATACTATAAAGTACAAAGTTGTTTGAAATAAATATCCATAGATCTTGCTTTGTTTGTCTTGATAACGTTTTGTTTTTATTGAAGGTATGAAAGGTATCCATTTAATATGATAAGTGATTATATCGGAAATATCCGGCAAATATTTGAAACCTGCTGAGCTCGTCAGATAAGAGACAGATAGATGAGACTATTGAGGAGAGGTGTCTATTACGAATTGCCGAGTATATGAAGCCTATCACAAAAGTGAAATATTTTCCGACAGCGAATACACAAATACATGACAAAGCTTACTACACGATCCAAGATTTTCTTAATAATTTGTACCTACAACAATCTGACAAAATGCACCTAATTCTAATTGTGTAAGATTTGTTTTACATGATACCTATGATTATTTTTGCATGATGACATAATTTTTGTATGCCTACTGGGCAGGACATAATGGTACTGTATTTTACCTAACATATGTCTGAATAACCTACCCACAATAACAAGTTTTGATTTGATTTGGAACCTGAAATCCAATTAAATTTCTGGTAGTAAATTGATTAAACACTAACATTCCACTCTGAATCTAAATATTAATCATATCCTGAACAAGGTCGTCTGTGTAGGTATGTAGGTACAGACAAGAACAAAAATATTCTTAGATTTCACAATATTCTAAAGCTGTCTCGTTGAGTTTCGAATTGGCGGAATTTATAAAGTAATGTTAAAATTTATGTGTAATAAGAGTACTTGCAGACCGCATAATTTTTATATTATTTGATTTTCTTATTATTCATATATTACTACATATATTATTCATTTTTCTTTTAAATCTTATTTTAATTTTGAAACTCGTTATTGAATTTATCTAAGGGCCATTTGACACCTTTACGCAAAAACGTATTTAAAACATATTATCAATCGTTGAAAGACGTCAGAGGCGGATTAATGTTTTAGTACGTTTACCGTTTACATTAAATATATTTAGTGATTTGTGATGCAAGTAAGCCTATAAGTGTGTAACACCACCCAGATCATATTCATATAATTATTTGATTTTCAAAAAGTTCAAGACAAGATCTTACAAAAGTACTATTATAAATATATGGGCCCTATACAGTACAGTAAAAAGTAATAAAGCAACCCATCCACCCAACCAAGTGAACAAGACGGAAGAATACTTATCCTTGTTCCACCAACCGGACACATTTTAGCCCTTGACTGTATATTCTATTCTATTCTAATCTTCAGCCCAAGACTGCAGGTAGGTAAAGAAACGGCTGTGGAATTACAGATGCTCGCCGTCGTCTCCGCATTGTTTCAAACAACGCAGATAAGATCCGCCTGGACTCTCAATAACAGACATACCGAACTGGTATTAATGAAAATCGTTTTGCTACCTTGAATTCCAGAATTTGAATCGTGTAAATTATTTACCAATATCTACTAGTTTGTTTCATGAATGGTTGGTAGTTCGTTAGATATTATCCACTTGAAACTGTCGTTTTACATTAAATCACACTAATTATAAATGTTTAAAACGAAGATATAATCGATCAATGGACTGGTAAAGGTTGACTGGTAGATATTGGCATGTTGCTTTAAGTCCTCCGACTGTACATGAAGTTTATATAAATAAATCAAAGTATTTAAGTCTTAGATGTTTCAAATCAATCACAACTAAGCAGCACAGGCATGTCTTGTGGAAAATAATGAGGAGTATCGACCTTAATTAATGGGATATGGCTTAAAATAGAAAACAAAAGGAAAGACAAAAACTAGAAAATAAAGTTTCAGTTGATTTTCCATCTGAAAAATCACTTGACTTCCATGAAGGCGTCAATCAAAGAAAGTTTAATTAGTTGTAAAAATAAGCCTGTCGTGGGCGCTTTTATAATTATCTCAGAATTAATTTTACAGCGAAAAAGTAAGATAGTAGGCACATGTCCGTATTTACTGACAAGTTATTAATATTGTATTAATATAATGAGTTATTTTGGGTAACGCTGTAGTCAAAGATGGATTGGTTGTTTCTACACAATTTACATAATAATATAACAAGAATCTTTGCTTCGTTATAATCGCCACTTACAAAATACTTGCTCTATTAAAAGACGGATCAACACAAATTGTCGCAAATATTCAGATAAATAAGTACATAGATGAATAAAAATACTTAACTAATAATCTTATTCTAAGTTTTCCTATTCACAGTCACACAGATAACTTACCTCACTGGAAACGTCAGATAAAATCGATAGGTTCGCACTAGAACAGATGGTATGGAACCAACGGCTTTTCATTTGATGCAAGTCGTGTCTAAGGGAAATTGATTATCTTGAGAGTCACTACGCTACCTGTCACTTCCATCACACTATTGCTAGCTATACGTGTACATACTTTAAATGAGGTGGTGGTGGTGTTTCTTTCTTTAACAAAATTGAGGACAAAGTAAATGTATTTGAGCTGTTAAAGTATTTAGTACTGCATTTATCAGGGGTTCAGCTTATGGTCGCCCCCCTTGGTCTGTGAAAATTTGATACATTATTCAAATTCTATTGCAAGCAATGCCTTTTGAAATGCTAAGGTATATTTGGGCGATCCTTGTGAATTATTTATGATCGCTAATCAGGGGTCTAGAGGAACCTCAATGAACACAAATTAAGAATTAAAGGCTAAATAAAAACCATTAATCAGCTCTTGGGAGCCGTCAACGGCTTTTCCTTGTTTGGCTTTTGGAAGTCAAAGAAGGAAAAGCCGTTGACGGCATCCGTATAAAATACAGTTAAAATAAAAGTGCCATTCGTCCCCCAATAAGGCTTTCCATCCCTCCAGTTACTGTAAATGTAAGGAAATCCATTTTAAATAACAATAGTGTTCCCCTTGTCAGGTTTTTACATTTAAATGCGTTGGCTGTCGCGGTGCGGCTCAGGAAAAAGGAATTTCATCCAGTTACGTGAAAGCAATAAAAATTCTGAGAGGATAACACGATACAACTTCACTAATATTAATGTAAAAGTGAGTCTGTTTGTCCTCATGGTACGAATAAACTGTTCAACTGTTGACATTTCAAATAGATGCAGCTCCGATCTGCCAAAGTGGTGTTTTATCAATCCGAATGTGCATAAAAGAGACATGTTTTCATAAACAAAGTTAGAGTACCTTTGTGGCTTTGTTGCTATTTAAAAAGATTCATAACATTTTGAAAGACTATTCTGTGAAAGATCATTTGGCCAATAAGGAATACAACTCAGAAATTGCTTTACAAAGGGATGTATATAAGATAAAGGGATATATTTACCTTTTATAGCAGAACTTTGTATGTCATAATATTATTATGCCTAACAACGGATAGCATAAACTTATTTTGCAGAAGATCGTTTGGCATACACTCATTTATCATACATTCAAAACTAATAATTTTGTAAGTCAGAATCATCTTTAGGCATAAATTTCAAATCGATAGTCATTAAAAGGCAGAACCATCATATCGCAGAAAGTTCAGTCAGAATCGTTTTTGGCATACATTTTATATCCATATTAATTGAAATACGCATCTGTCACATTGCAGAAAATTCATAGTTAGAATAATTTTGTATTTTCACCATAATAATAAAATTGAATGAACACATTTTTTTTTGTTTTTACTTCTCTGTAAGAAGCTCGCAGGTCGCCTCGCCCCACCGCGCCTACGCACGCTTAAATTACACTCTAGGGGTAGGGCAGACAAGACTACGTGGAGTCGGTTTTGCAGCGATTCGTTTCTGTCACTAACTTTTGTAACACTACGTATTGACTTTTTAAGAAAATATTTTAATTTTAATTTAAGGTTAAAAATGCTATTTTATAGAAATACCTTATAAAATTATTCCAAATGAATTTCTGCCATGTTCACAATATGCCAAATGAAATTATGCCAAATAAAATTCTACCATCTTATAAGTAAGCCATTGTAAATTAGGACATATAAACATTCGGCCAAACAATAATCATATAAAATAATTTTTATGCCTTAAAATATTCGTTTATGCCAAATAAATTTCGGAGCATCAAGATTCTGCCAGATAGAGGGAACCCAAGATAAAGACCAACAATTTTAGTCGGTGTTTACGCTTTTAACCAAGCTGCTGAATATCAGTTAATATTTTCTAGTTACCTAGTGAAAGGAAAATCGATATTCTAATCCGATGCTCAAAATTTCAAAGTTGACTGTCTGTAGCGGGAAGCGACGGCTTAACGTGCTATGTAGAGCTTGGCACCGGTAGCTATTGTAATAGTATCATAATGTGAGTATGCGCCCTGTTGGTATATTTGGAAGGGATACATGTAGCTCCTGAATACGGCTTGGCATGTAGAAATAATGGCGAAGCAGATGTAAAAACAAACGCACGAATGAAATGGCGTAAATGGATATAATATTGAAGGGTAGCTTTTGCGTCTTGTGAGTGGAGTTTCTGGTCCGATCTTCTCCATACCTACCTAAATTTTTAATGGACAGTGAAATAAATTATTATTACTTCTTAACTTTTTTTTTAAATCAGGACTGCCGTTTTTTGAATAAATTATTTGACTTTGATTAATTTGTCATTAACCGGAAACCATAGAAAAGTAGGACAAAATAGGGCAAATGTTTCAATTAAGGTCCATACATATCAGGGCCGTGCCCGGGACGTGACAGGGCTGGGTCCAGGCATTGAAGCTTCGTCACTGGCCAACAAGTTCATAAAAAATGTATACAACGATATTTCTTGAGCCCCTGACGGGGCACGGTCCGTCCACGTCACGGGTACGGCCCTGATATGTGTGGATAGACCTTTATTGGCGATTCTATTTTCAATAAATTGATGGTTGATAATATAATGTGATCGATCACTGAAATATAAATGGCATAAACATGACCGCTCTATCCGCTTTCCTATGAGAAAGTTTAGATTATACTGAACTTATTGGGCGCACGGTTGGCGCAGTGGTTGAGCGATTGACTGCTGCGCTGCGTGTCGCGGGTTCGATTCCCGCACGGAACAAATATTTGTATGACCTACAGATAGTTGTTCCGGCTCTGGGTGTTTGTGTATGTGAGTTTATATGTTTGTAAACGCACCCACGATACAGGAAGAAATTCCTAGTGTGGGGCAAAAAAAAAAAAAAAAAAAAACCGCCGAATTTCCAATGTACCATTTTGTACACAATATACATTTTCGTAAGTACATAAAGTAACGAATTTGTTTTTCGAGGTCAACCATGTGGTATTGCGTGTTGCTACTGCTGAGCTAGACTCATTTGCAATGATATTTATTGTCAAGTAAACACATCAACCAGACGATTTTATGAACTGACAACGAGGCTAAAATATGTTTTTATGTGAATTGTTCTTTCTAGAACTATTGTGACAGTATAATCGGATTCAGGCATCTCAAAAACATAATAAAGCCTCAGATTTAGGTCGACAAAAGCTCTGAATGAACTCTTAAGGGACGAAAGTTCTACGTCCGCAAACAAAGCGAGAAAAAGACCGTAAGGTAATTAAATTCCCAAGTTACTTAGTATTCAGGGACACTGCTAAATATACAGACAATATCATCTTCCATTATGCCCATTAATTCGCCATCAATAAATGCCATAAACGGGGAATAGAACGATATTACTATTTTATTAGGCAGACAACAGTATTTATTTGTTGGTTTTTCTTTATTTACAAAATTATTTTCTGTTTGTAATATGTAATTCATATCTGCCTAGATGTTTAGGTTCTAGCTTTATTGGATCTTATTAGATATCAAAAGTATGCATTTGGCTTGTATATCCATCTCATTTTTATTATTTAACCTTACTCAAAGAAAAAGCAGTCTAGCATGGCGATCAATGCACGTTCCGTCTCTTTATGACAAGTTTTACCTACAGCGGGCAAATTACAGGTTTTATAAGGTACGAATAGTACGAGCGTTATTTTTGTTTCTTTAGATGTCTCTTCCGAATAATATTGTGATTCTCCAGTGAAGAAACAACATGCTTACGAATTAAACAGACCACCACTGCTTATTTTTCTATGTCGATTGCAACAATCAACTGTGTTAAATAAACTCTGATTCTGACAGGACGTGTCGTCGCCTCCAGCGTTTGTAAAGAGATGTGATGGACAGAAACCATTATCATAACAATTTAACGTGTTCATTACAAATAGCTGCCTACACATCAAACGGTTCTTCTGTACGAACACTGATTGTTTCGAAACGTATCACATCAGAACGTCGATACGATGAAAAACCTCCATGCTCTGCTTTTTCTCGCATTTTGAATTCAAAGGCGTGTGGAATTGAATTCTCACACACGTGTGTCTTATAGCATTATTACACGGTTCAACCAAATTGATTCACTTTGATTGAAAGGCTCGGAAATGAAAAGAGTGGCCAATATTGAATGAATCACTTTTATGTTTACTCAATTCAATTTGGTTGCTTCATCCAAATTGAAAACCGTAAGTGAACCATGGAATATGGCCTTTATTAATTCCTCGTATAAGTTTGAATATGTAACTCAGATCTTACAGTATTGTTTTTCTTAACTAAAATACCTTCTGACCACGATTTGACGTTCTAATATATACACAGTATATTTTTCTTTTGATTCAGTTTACACAAATAGGAATGCGTATCTAAAATATTTTGTTGTTTCAATACTTCTGAATAAACGCCGCTATACAAATATGTAAAAAACGATCTCGGTGATCTTACAATAATATTCGTTGAATAAAGATAACAGTTTTATTTGAAATGAGATAAAATCATTAGTTTGATGATTCCCTGATATGTAACAGACCTAAATCAATAAACTGTAGTCTCAGGACTTGGTTAACTAAGCGGAATTCTGGATATACAAAGGGTATGATTTATGGATGAAAGACATCATCATTGACTGTAAGTATTTAGGTTTTTAGATACATAAGAGCATTTATCGTTTCAAACCGCAAGATGTCCAGTACATAGCCTACCATAAGCTTCGACACATCGACCAGTCTCATGTTTCGCATCCAGCGGATTCCTGAGGTCTTTCAACGCTGATTCTTCTAGTACACGGTCGCCACTACTTCGGCTCCATCGGCAATCCATTCTGTGAGCAGTTTATAGGCATTTCTAATTTAATCTGGAATGTCATATAAATTATCACCTGGCTTTGAAAAGTAAAACGCCTAAAGCATCAAGCCAATGAACTTATTTTTTTTAAATATTGCAAGCGCGGAGCATAGGGTTTTAGGTAAGGCTTAATCATAAATGATTCATTGAATCAATGTGACATGAAACTCCTCAATTTAATTTTACTAATTGGCATAAATAAATGTTGTATCATACACGTAATACATAAACTTTTATTGTGTTAATAAATATGAAATCAACAATAAAATACATGCGATCGATAAAATTAAGTCTGACATAAAAAAGTACAAACTAAATAAGGGCCGCTAGTTTCTTAACAAATGTATGTTTAATGCCGTGAAATAGTTAAATTTTCGATCTACTTCGATTTTCGATCAACTTTCGATCATTCAGGATAGTCAAGATACGACACTCTTTTTTATGTAACGATAAAGTGACAAACCCACAAATTTCAGTTATGTCTACTAAAAATCAAAGTTATAACTAATGCACGCCATCTGGCATTAGCTTCAAAAATGTCCGTTGAACAGATACGCTTGTAATAATAAAACGTAAAACATATCCATACGTCACCAGGGTAGGTTAGCGACCTTCAGTTTGGAGGCATGACGTCAACGATATTCTTTTTCACATCGTCCATGTTATAGCAAACATTACGCTTATACAGCCAATAACGTTATGGTCTGTCAATACTGGCTTAGTTTCCAAAGTGCGTGCTTATTACGTGAAAATGGCTATCTATGTTGCGTCGAATTTCTCTTTTGTTTTTTTTTGTGTTATTAGATGGGTAGGTGGTCCACTTGGATACTAAATTGACGGTCATTGCAGTCAATGTATGAACAATTGCTTCTACCCTTGGCTTTGGTTGGCAAAGGGTATTGGCACCGTGATACAAAGTAGGTACCCAATCTCCCAATTCAAGTCTGTGTTAAGTACTTGTGTGCTATTTTGCAGATAATTAATAATAATTGTAATATATATTTATCTTGATATATATCTTTATGAGGGCCCATTAATTGAGTGTGCCAGGCCCCCCTGCCATTTTATTGCCGTGTACTTCAACAGTGGTCAGGCAGGGGCCAGGAGTCCTCCTATAGTTTTAGGTAATTGATCTACTAAACCTACCCAACCCATAGCCCAATGCATTTTCTCCATTTTTTACAACAGTCCTGGACCAACCGGGGATTACCCTTGGGTGCACTTGCGCAGTGCATACAGGGAAAATCGTCGGTCGATGTCACATTTCCTGATATATGCATGAAAAGGCCTCTGCGAGTTGGCTTCTGCCCCTCGCACGGCTTTCAAAGGACCTGGACCCCAGGGTCCCATGATTGTCAAAGACAATATAATAATTATAATATTTATAGAATAAGTATCAAATTGAATTGGAGATCTGAAAAACCAGAGGCATTATATGCGTGGTGCGCTTTGATTTTAGAGACAAAGTTAAAACCCCCAAAAAAAGCCCTGAAACTCCAAAACAACTAAGCAGAAACCGAAAAACAGTTGTAAAAGTACCACGGATAAGATCCTTTTTAAAGAACTTTAACCCTGTAATAACAAGCACCTTAATAGTAGTTTTATTTAGCTTGTAATAACTTTAAGTTAGATATTAAACTTCGTGCTTAACACCCACTTCAACTGGGCGTTAAGTTGTGTCAACACTAAGTGCATCAGTGTCCCTCGTGTCTGCAGTTCTAAAGTACTCTTCAAGTGCTACATTTATTTTAATTGGAGTTTTAATAACGTTAACCTTTTACCCCAAGAAGTCGTTACAGGTTTATTAGTGGACTCGTAAATTCGTCAATTTATTTAAATTTCTGTTTTTATTTTGCAATATAATATTACTTCCGTTAAATATTTTAACGTAATATTTTACCCGACTTACTGAATATTTTTACCGAAGGAGGGTAATGTTTATCAGTATGTGTGTATGTATGTTTGTTCCTATATCTAGAGACCAAACTTGTTAGCGTTATTAGCGTTATTGAAGTAAGATGATTATATGTTACGTCAATCGACCTTAGCCTTGCGAGTGTCACTAGCTATATTAAAATTGGAAAAAATAAAAATGGGGGATAGATTTTTTTTTTCCCTTCCAAAGCTATCATGTGGGCTATCAAATTAAAGGGTTTTAAGAGGTGATTTCATTTAAAAATATATAACACTTGTATGTTTAAATGTACCTAATTTGAAAAAAAAAAAAGTTTATTAAAATATCAAAAATCCCGACTGCATAACAAGCGAACGAAAAAGACGCAAACAAAAAGAAAATCATGCTGTGTAGTCGGAGGATACATATTCGCGAGCTGGATGACCAAAACCTCGATGTATCCTCTGACTCGTTTCTTAAGCAGTCGGGCTGTTTAATTTTTTGAATAACCTTTTTTTTTGCATGAAAATTCATACAAAAAGCAAAATTAAATGGAATCGTTAAAATCTGTATGCTTCATCCGGACCCAATTTAAAATATTGAATCTCGAATTCTCCAATCACTCGGAATTCGAATTTTAAATTGAAATTCCATGAAGGAACGTTCCATAGATGACGCAGCTTGTCAAAAAGAGTTTCGACAAAATAGGTTCCCGTTTTCATCTGACCTCTTTAGAGTTTGGGAAGAGTGCCGCAACAATATTCCCAGTGATGGGTTATAACTTATAAGGTCAATAGATAGATGATGTCCCATGTCTTGGACAAGATTAATGGCGCATCGATCAGCTACTCCCACGTCCATACACTTCATTTAGTCGCTCTGAAAGTTACTGTTACGTTCCATCATTATGGAACTACTGTTTGTCATCGCGCCTCACCGATCTTCACGGGTGTTTGGTTACAAATGGTTGAAAATATTTCTGTGGGCGTGATTTATCTTTTTGATTAAACTTTTCTTGTGGATTAAATTTACTCGACAACTATTTTCTGTAAAGTTTTGGGATAATATCATCCTAAATCACTCTTGGTACTTTTATACTTACGGGCAATAATTTAGAAGTCTTAAAATATTTTTTTACATTAATATTTTGTATATCATAGCCTGCCTTTGAAATCGCTTTTGGGACAAGCCCTTTAGCAGCATGTTGTCATGCATAATTCTTAAAAACAATTCTAACACAAAAAAACAAACCATACGATCAATGAGAATTTATATTGCTTCCTAACCTTCTTATATACGAAAATATCCCTCCTTACATCACAAAGAAATATAAGAAACAAAACAAGAATTCTCCCACCGGGATACAGCAAACAGGTGTCGATAAACCAACTATTCGATGCCGCAAATTCCTTTCAATAAGCAGTCACGTACGCAATGTACGTATAACCCAGACAAACATAGTAAATGATAATATGAAAAGGAAAATTCTCTAGCAATAACATAAAGCCTACCATACAGTAAAGGTCGAACTGAACTCGCAAAACTCTGTCAGTTTGGACTGATCAAATTATGCGTAACATGTTCACACGTAGATATGATTGAACACAATTTATGTTGTTCCGAAATAAATGACTTAAGTTTTATTTTAATTCTTCAAGTGATGATTACAGCTATGTGTCTGTGTACACCTTAGAATCTTAACATCCAAATAGAGGTTTTTAGCAGCAAGGAAGGTGCAGAAGTGGGGCTTTAAGCAAAGTGACATTTAACAGCGACGACAATTGCAAAAATATAATAGCGCTTTGCAATGAGGGCTTCTGTTTTTGTGCCCATCAGTTGGCGCCACTGGCAAGTAAGGTATGTCACCATAAATATAGCTGTTAAACGTTATTACGCGCACGGAAACAAAATTTGAGTTAAATAAATATATAATTTATATTGCCGTAGAAGTGCGATTGAATATAACATCGAGTATTAACAGTTTTTTTTACGACAAAAGAAGGTTATCATATTCCGAAAATGTTTAGTAAAACCCGTACTTATCTTAATCTGCTTTATTTGGCAAAAAAAAAAAAAAAAAAACTCGCGCTAAAACCACAAAACTGTGAAATTTTACATTTTGAAGATCTCGCTCTACACCAGCGCCACTAGCGGAATTAATTACTCAATTTCTTTTATTTTGTTTTTTTTTGACATCTGTTAGGTATTGCTGGAAGTCTGTTATTGTTTATATTATATAGGCTCTCTGATTAATGTATGTTAACTGACACCAAGAAAAGGATCGTGTAAAAAAATAGGTACATAGATATAAATAGGTATCCAGGGAGGTATCAATTATCTAAGTAAGGCTAGGCACCTACTCACCACCAATCCCTAATCGATATTCCGGGTCGTAACTTGAACACTATACGCACGTCTAATCTAGGTATTGTTTAGTCTTCAACAAAAAGCAAGGACGAGTAACTCTTGGCTAAGTAAAAAGCCGCACTGGTCGATCTTCAAGGTTTGCTGAGGTTGAAAATCGCTTGCCGAAATCAGTCTGCATACTATGCTTGTATTATTATTAAGTCTAAACTGTGCAACAATCGTAGATAGGCCAATAAATAAATAAAATAATATTTTTAATAATATAATATTCATGGGTTATCTGTCTCACTTTTTAAATCAAATATCGAATTCACATGACACTTTAAAAGTACAAGAGAGGTCCAAAAAATCGCCGAAATATTTTTCCATTTAATTTTAAGAAAATATTCCGCGAACTTTTGAACCTCCCTATGTATGTGTTTATGCCAGCCTAAATTCTAAAAGATTCATTTCCTTTGCGACCTGTTTATAATATAAGACATAATACCAAGAATCCACCGTTTCTCGAAAAGCACGTTAAGCCGTTAGTCCCTGTTGGTATTTGTAGATCTTTGTAGTTACGTGTAGTCGGAAACCAGAAAATCTGATACCAGTCTTGCCAAGGGGGATAGTGTTACCCAGTTACTGGGTAAAAAAACGTTATTAAGCGCACGGAAACAAAATTTTAAATAAAAATAAAATAAATGTCTAATGCCGTAGAAGTAGGACTGAATATAACATCGAGTATTAACAGTTTTGAGCAGCCCCTTTTTTCAAAAAAAGGAGGTTAACATATTCCGAAAAATAAAACTCTATTAAAGCAGTGGTTGTTAAAACTCGTACAAATCTTAATCTGCTATATTTGCAAAATATTCACAACAATAAAAAAATAAAAGGCAAAACATTATAAAAAGCCTCGCGCTAAAAGCCAAAAATATATGAAATTTGACATTTTGGAGACCTCACTCTACACCAGAGCCCCTAGCGGAAAATTTAAACGCGGTTGACCTCATTCCATTAAAATTGTTTTTTTTTTTTTTACAACCATTAGGTATTGCTGAAAGAATGTTAATGTTTACTTTGCTTTTGTTACCCGGGCCATATAAACGAATCGATTGACACCTTATTCATCAAAACAGGATGAATAGTTTAGGCGCTACATAAATACAAACATACATACATAGACTGCTAAAATCATAACATAATTCGCTGAGTCGTGTAAAAAGTAAGGACTAACATCGTGAGCTTAAAACCCGACCTAGATTATAAATTAAGATGTTTGCTTGTATTAAGAAGATCATTTAGGGCTGGATTATGTTTTTGCTGCCTTGGGGGTATTTTGTGTTCGTAGACACACATATTGTTCTAGTGATAAGGGTTCCAATGTGTTGTAGTAAACAGAGTTACAGACGTGTTTCTTCGGTTGGACATATTATGTAAACATGTCTGGGACTTATTGCTTGAATATATATTTTTCGGTTATCCAATGTTCAGATACAAACCTTAAGTTACCTATATAAGACCAAATTACCTAGTGTGTCCCACTGTATTTATTTATTTAGACTTCATGCACAAAAAAGGCAACTTACAAAGGCGGACGCCTTAGGCATCCTCTACCAGTCAACCAAGGGTGGTGAAGAGATAACAAGGCAGGTGCATTGTTTTAACCATACATAGGTAAAATAAACGTACATATATATTGAATATAATATATACTTATTTAAATATATATTTATGAAGTAACAGAGAAGAAGAAAGTGAGATGACTCTTCTTAGTTGTGCTGAAAATAAAACCGCAATTTCCGCTTGAATGCAAACCGACTTGTAGCCGTCCTGATCTCGAGAGGAAGCGCGTTCCAGAGAAGAATGGACTGAATATTGAAAGAAGAGTGAACAAAATCACTAGTATGAAAAGGAGGCAAGAGAAGATTATTGGAAGAACGCAGGTCCCGAGCATGTGAATAACAAAGATATTGGCATTAAGACAGCGTGAGCGCGTCAGCGTAGGGTGAAAAGCGTGGTCAAAGCGCGTAAATTTCTTCTTTGGCGAATCGGCAACCATTTTAGCTCAGACCTGTAGTACGACACATGGTCATACTTTCCGAGGTTAAATATGAATCTAATACAGTTGTTCAAGACCCTATCTAGCTTATCCAGTAAGACCGCGTTCAAGTCAAAGCAGCACACGTCACCATAGTCAACCACTGGGCAAATTAAAGTATGTTTGTATCGACATCATCATACACTGCTTGTGCTATCTTAGAATATATACTTTCTAGCTTGCGTGACAATAAATTATAGAAGTTAATATGAAACAATTAATTCTATTTCTGAGCAGACAAAACTCAATTTAATTCTATTCCTATAACTTTTTGTCATTTCGTCCGGTACACAAATAGTACGTTACAAATAGTCTTGCTATTCATAGAGTATGTACACTTAGTATTAATGAATAACATCAAACGTACGCACACGCACACACGTATTCCATATTCCATACACTATTTTTAAAACGAATTCCGATGTTTATATACTGACTGTAAAAATATGAGTATGTAAGATGAAAATAAAATACGTGTACCTACGTATATTTTCATGTGTGTGTGTTTAGCTTTAACATAATATATAGGTAGGCGTTTCTAAGCCGTTTTACGAAGAAAATGTTGCATCTAGTGAACCATCTAATATCAAAAAGAGTATTACGTGAGTATCGAAAAAATTTAAAGGCTATGGGTATGAATGCCGTCAAAACTTTTCTAGTTAAACTAAAATTGACTAGTTCCACAATGCATGCCAGTTCTTTGTGATCCGATATAAATGATAGTTCTATTTTGAAGTAACAAAGCTCACAGTATTATTTTATAAAGCCAAAATAGCCCATTGTTGCCAAACCTGAAGACTGAAGTGGGTTTATTATGGACGCTCATCGGATTCTATATGGGAATAGTCCAAAAATATAATTATAATACATGCGCAATTGTTTGCAATCTCTATTGTTCCTTTTAAGAACAGGAACAATAGAGTGACTCTACAAGCATAGTCAAAGTTACTGACATACGTAGCAGGACTAAAGTAACTGACGCTTTAATCTTCGCCCTGAGTCTAAAATGGAAATGGGCTGGCCATGTACACTGACGATAGATGGACAGTAACAATAACAACATGGGAGAGACCACAGGGAACCAGAAGCAGAGGTAGACCATGCTCCAAGTGGCAAGATGATATAAAGGCAATTGCGGGCAGAAACTGGTTTGATGAAGCGAAAGACAGGGACATCTGGCACTCATTGGAGGAGGCTTTTAACCGAGAGGGGTCCATGCATGAAACTTTAATATGTATTTTAATTCAATCATCTTTAATATCTAATTTATATCCAATCATAATATCTAATTTGATAAGGACATCTGGCACTCATTGGAGGAGGCTTTTAACCGAGAGGGGTCCATGCATGAAACTTTAATATGTATTTTAATTCAATCATCTTTAATATCTAATTTATATCCAATCATAATATCTAATTTGATAGTCAAATTTCTATAATTAATTCATTAACTTTTTTTTTAAATTTAACAATCAATTCTAATATCTACTTTATCATGACTTTATCAATTGTAATTCCATGATCAATTTCATCTTATGATTCAGGATTTAGGGTTCAATATTGATTTGATACTTCTAGATTTAATTTCCAAATTTAATTCAATATTTCATGATTTCGTAGCAATATTTGAATGTTTAAATTATTTAATATTATCTTATTAATTGTAATCAAGGCACATGAAGATTGATGTTTATTATTATTTATTATTTTACCAAGACAATCAATAGTTTACTTTAAGGAAATTAAATACAGGTATGGAATTAATAAAGCAATTTATTTTTTATTTTTTACGAGCATAGTGGGCTTCTTCATTACTTTACCAGCCTAGGGTTGAATGCCTCTTGAGCGCTATAAATCTACTTTCTTTGACATAACTAACTTTTCATCAATCGTTACTTCTAAAAGAATGTGACTTTGTCCAGAGTCCCTCAATTTGCTATTGGAATTGCAAAATATATATCAAAACAAGAAACGCTAAGGAAATGAACTGCCAAAGTAACATGACTGATGCAAAACATTTTGTCAGCAAAAACAGATTTTATTCCACTGCGGAAAAGCAGTTGGCAGTTACTTATTTAGACAGTTCTTTGTTAAAACATTAATGACAATTATATAATGTCATCCTTGATAAAGTTTCCTGGAAGTTTCAATATAATGGGTTGTCAAAACTGGAAAAATACTCACGAGCCCGACTATGCATAAACAATATTAAAACGAGAGCTTCCCGACAGGTGGCCCGTGACGCCATTTACTCGTAACATAAAAACAGCACTGAAAATGTCAACACAATATCAATAAAGCTAATGCCAACGCTTCAGACTTTGAAGCACACATTAATTGAATAATAAACGGCTGCTTTGATCAAAAGTTCTAATAGTCAATAACTCAAATATATTGAAAAGAGCCAATTAATTGAATTTGTCAACAACTTAGGAATTGATGTCGGTTAGACGGTGCCAAAAGGAAATTAATCAAATTGAATTAAAGGCACAGACGTCCGTAATGTTTCACACACTTTTACTGGGAAATTTTCTAAAATGTCTATGTTGTGATGTATCAGGAGAGAAGAACTTCCTGAATACCATAATGATCATCGTCATAATCGAAAGACGCCAACTATTG
This sequence comes from Orthosia cruda, assembly GCA_964057195.1. Taxonomy (NCBI): domain Eukaryota; kingdom Metazoa; phylum Arthropoda; class Insecta; order Lepidoptera; family Noctuidae; genus Orthosia; species Orthosia cruda. The sequence goes on along the minus strand of OZ059830.1, from coordinate 8,511,497 downwards.
GACTTAGGCTACCCCCAAAGGTCACCACACCTATTCTAACCACCGATCCTGCGGCTATAGACAAAGTTATATTCTATTTTTACTCCACTGCCGAAGGAGGTTAATGTGTTTATCAGTCTATGTATGTATGTTTGTTACTATGTGGCGTTCCAGAGACCAAACGCGTTGGCCGATTTTGATGATTCTTACGTCAATCGATTCGTCTTAACCCTGCGAGTGTCACTGGCTACATTAAAATTGTAAAATAGAAAAATGTCGGATTTGGGCTATGGCGCCCAAAATCCGCCATTTTGGGGCAGCCCAAATTGTTTTCTTCCATACCCATCGTGCGGGGTATCAAAATAAAGGGTTTTAAGAGGTGATTTCAAAAATATGTAACTCTTTTATGTTTAAAAGTAACTAAATCTAGAAAAAAAAATCTAAAAAGTTATAAATAAAAAAAGTTAATTCAAAGAACCGGACTGCTTAAAAAGCGAACTAAAAAGACGTAAACTAGAAGAAAATCATGCTGTGCAGTCGGAGGACACGGTTTTGGTCAGCCAGCTCGCGAATATGTATCCTCCGACTTCACAGCATGATTTTCTTCTCGTTTGATTCTTGTAGATTTTTTGATTCTTGAATTAACTTTTTTCAGTGATAGCGATTGTACCAAAGTCAAAATGATTTCAGAATGAACACGTGTCATTTCGTTAGCGCATATCAATCTCTTATTTTTTGCCTTTTAGACAAGTGAATTTCACTTTTGTAGATACATGCTCTGTGCTCCTCATATCCAGTAGACGCCCACCTACTATCCACTTGTTCAGTAAAATTATTAGGAAATAACAATCTTAAATTAGTTTAATAAGAAGCGTTTGAAGGAAAACAATTTCCCGACAAGCATTCCTGTCATTTTAACATCAAACGAAAAACGTAACTAAATACACATTGTGACGATCCGAACACTATCATGACTCTTACTAGGAATTCAGATCTCACAAAAGACTTCCTTGAATTTTCACGAATTCCTTGAAAACACTGCTCAGTAAAATGCGTTTTTAAAGCTCTCCATTTGGTTTTATATAGATAAGAAACATACATTCCTACTTCCCAGTAAACCAAACTACGAGTTTCATCCTACTAATATCCTACTTTTTCCTAATAAAAGCAGATAGATAGGAAAGGGGTACATATTAGAATATCGAATATTAAAATACCTACGGTTAAAATGTGACATTTTATCCGTAGGTAATTTAATCTTCGATATATGTACCCTAGGAAAGTGATAATTGACATTTTTACTAACAAGGAAATTAAGCACTCTTCCTCTCTTCTAAATACTGTCTGTATCTAGAATGTTGCTGCACCCGTCCGTTTTTAGCCGTTTAATATTACAAATGTGAAAGTATATAAATGAATGTAAATCAAACAGGCTTCAACGGCTGACAGAGTTGTTTGAACAAGGGTAGACCAGGTCCTGTATTAAGAGTACTTTACACTTTTTATACATACGTTTTATATATTCTATAGGCTCGCGTTTGACCACTATTTCGCCTGATGGTAAGCCATGATGTGGTCTACGGCTAAGCACGCTTGCCTAGAAGAAACCTATTCACTCTTGACTTAAGACCACAAGGTTGGTAGCTATCAGGGAACAAAGACTCTGGAAGGGAATTCCACTCATTAGCTGTGCGCACAATTAAAATATTAGCAAAACGCTTTGTGCGTATGGAAGGGATGTCCACCATGCACCGATGGCACATGGCCGTACGTCTTGTAGTCCGATGATGGATAGGGCTAGGCGGAATCAAATTGATCCGTCACACACTCCCCGAAATGTAACCGATAAAAAACCGACAGGCTGGCAGCTCGGTGTCAATGTTCGAGGCTCTGAAGCTTTGACGCGACCAGTGCATCGTTTCCAATAAGCCTCTTGGCCCGTCTATCAAGCGACTCAAGTACATCAAACTGGTATTTGGCAGATCCATCCCAGAGGTGAGACCAGTACTCCATGCATGACCGAACTTGCGCTTTATACAAGTTGAGCAGCTGTTCAGGCGTGAAGTACCGTCTCTCTTTGCAAGAATCCCTAACTTATTTGCAGCTAACTAAGCTTTCGCCTCAATAAATAGACCGAAGTTGAGGGTCAATGTTAACGTAACACCAAGAAGTTCGAGATGGTTCATTAAAGGCTCGGTTACAGCACGGAACTATGGAGCTGGGTGGAATGGGCTCTTTTTAGCGGAAGAAAGACACGCATGGGTCTTAGCAGCATTGAAACTGACTAGATTGCGATCACCACATTCGGAGACCGCTTTCAAGGACAGGTTCAAGCGCTAACCATTACCTCCCGGAGAGACCGAATCTGAGGCCCAGCTGCCCGTGCACTGGACACGTATCTCTCTGCAACAATGTTGTCATCTGCGTACTCAAAGGTTCCGGGTTTAAGCAGATCATTAATGTGCAGCAAGAATAATATTGCCAAGAGCACTGACCCCTGACGGACTCCGGCGTTGATATCTAACTGACCGGACGAGCAGCCGTCGATAACCACTCGGATGGATCGATCCCTCAGGAAGTCCGCAATCCAATCGCACAGACCACTAGGCAGACCGAAGGAAGGAAGCTTAACTATGAGGCTTTCGTGCCAGACCCTGTCGAAAGCCTTCGAGATGTCGAGCGAGACGGCTAGCGCTTCCCCGTGTCTCTCGATGGCCTCACTCCAGATGTGAATGGCATATGCTAGAATATCTCCAGTGGACCGGTTTCGGCGGAAGCCGTATTCCGTTCCCAAGGGATAGTACCTAACTTTCCACGGGAGAACCCGTTGACATTAGCTTTTTTTGGGTTTGCTCTTGACTCTAGTCTAGGTCAGAGGTGACAGAGACAGAGTCGACGATGGAGGTAGCTTACCCGGAAGAAGCCTGTTCACTCTAACTTTGAAGAGATTCGGGTCGAATGCGTTCGGAAACACAGACGCGGGTAGTGAGCTCCACTCATTCGCTGTGCGCATTGTAAAGGATGTTTGGAAGCGCTTGGTGTAGCTTGCTAAAAATCATTTGGATATTCGTTTGTTACTCCATCACGGGTTAGCCGCAAAACGGATTTGAATGAAAACTGGCACACTAGTCGTGCATAACCTGGATTAAAATATAGGATACTTTTTCTTCAGGTGTAAATCAAGTTCTCAATGGGAACCGCAAGCAAAAAAAAGGATTATGTAATCCAGACCGACCTGCTTTCACTTGATTAAACAATGAGTTTTGTAGGTTCTGACACCATTAAAATAAATCAAGATATATTTTATATGTTACAAATGAAGAAAGAATCGTCTAACACGCCAATACCAATAAATTGCCTGATTTCCTCAGGGCAAATGTCAATTTCATTTTTATAACTCAAATTTCACAACCAAACACAAGAATCTGAAGTAAAGAAGCTTTGAGATGCTTAAAAGAAACCCGAAAACAATTCGTTCACCTCCTCTCTATAATATATGAATCTTCACGTTACCGACGTCTTCGCCATTAATTAACACGAGGTGAGATGGTAGTCCCCATTATGCCATCGTGGTGATGATAGTGGAAACGCGAACCTTTCATGACTTCTTTATATTTGATAAATTCGCGTTTGGTCATTATCTCACCCGATACTGAAGCGATGAATCGGTTGACGATTGTGTACGCTTACAGCATTCTCTAGATAATTTAAAACTTTTGGTGCCTACCTCATCGTTGTTGACACCCTTATACCAATTTACATAGGGTTGGCTCAACGTGTCGCCTTCTTCTATAACTCTCTATTAGTCGATATCACATTAAATACTTCCTTACTACTTACATTCTTATTCAAAAACTACCTCATGGCAGTCATGTTCCTCATTTCGCCATATCACATTCCCATACAATCGATTTTCACTCAACTTTTTTGGTGACTGGTGCAACTTTAATCATTAAAAAAATACTCTCTCCATCTCTCTCGCTGCATATACTAAGGTAGGAGTCTTTTTAGTCTCGCACGGGGTTTCTGGTTTTTAATATTATTTAACGTTTTTTTTGTTTATTCGTGTCTACATAAATAAATATATTTTCTTCTTTTTTACCTACATCGAATATGTAAATGAGAAGGAGGTTGTTCTGTACTGTAAAGTAGATACGAAAACGCTGACGTCAGTAACCAGTCAAGGGTTCGTTCTGTTTTCATTATGAATTAATTTTTATGTTACGATGCTGCTTCACCGAGCTAATGTTTTGTTTAATCAGAGTTCCAACGAAACTCGGCCTAGTTAATATTGTGGAATAATATCGCTTTGATTCTCGTTATCTCTGCCATTTTCGAGAGAAACTTTTGAATTTAGTATTAATATTTATATATATTTAGAGTTGGGGTGAGTTCAAGTGAAAAGATTGATCCGAATTTAGACTTGTCTTCCATGACGCGTATAATTGACGGGGGAGGCAAAATAAATTGCCTTCAAATGGTAGTCCCGTTAGAAAAAATTATATTGTGTAAAGATTGTGGCTTTGTAGGTTATATTTTCTGTTCTTTCTTTTTGTATCTAAATTGTAAGTGTGTTTATTAATTGCTAAATAAATAAATAGTAACCTATAGAATTTTTCTAAACAACAATGTCTACAATATACTTTTACAAATCTTACCCATGCGAAGTTGCGTTATCTACAAAACTAAACTCTTTCTTTCTCAAGGAAACTAATTCACGTTATATTTACGACTAGAGTAATCCCAACAGCGAACGAATGCATTTTTGTCACATTCAATCGGATCGGAATAGATTCTGTAAAAATCCGTTGAATTGAAATTCAGAGTTTTTATCTATACTATTTTATCTACATTAGGTAGTTTTCACATCTTCATTTGTCTAAACGAATAGTGATCGTTAGTAATAGAGATGTTACGAAAGTTCTATTCCAATTCCAAAAGTCGGAACTTACGATTGTTTTTAAACCTCCGATTTCGATTCCGAAACTTTTAAATCGGAGCTTTTTAATCGGAGGTCGATGCGGTGCGGGTGGCGGCGGCGGCATGCGGCTGCAGTCAACGCATATTGAGCAGCGATGATGATTATGATAATAATACCACATCTGACGAACATGCAGTTTTGGACAACTATCTTATATGGAAGGGTTTACTTAATGATTACAATAGAGAAAAATGTATTCCTATCAGTGACGATCCCTTATTATGGTGGAAAGTAAATACTATATTCAAAACCCTGAACTCAGTTGCGCGTCAATATATGTCTTGTCTTGGTGGACTCAGTAGCAACCGAACAACTTTTTAGTAATGCTGGCTTAATCTATGACCCGTTGAGAAATAGACTAGAAGGAGGTAAAGCTGCGAAGCTTTTATTCATTAAGTATAACTTAATTATTTTGGAGTCTCTGATTTGATTTATTTAAGTACTACAAACATTTTTAATAGAGCCGTTACTATTAATACTGATTACGATTTTAGAAAATTTGTTTTTTTCAACGTTAAGTTGATTTTGAGCTTAAAGTAAAAAGGCCGATTAACAATGTATATATTATTTTATTTTATTAATTCTACTTTCTTTTAACACATATTTCTTCATCCTGCACCTCCGATTTCGATTTCGGTTCCAGTTCCGATTCCGAAAACCAAATTTAAAACCTCCGAAACCGAGTTCGGTTTCGATATCATCACTTCCGTAACATCCCTAGTTATTAAAATGAGCGTAGTTTTGTGTTTGATGAATTCGGCTCCCAAATCAAGCTAAGTGGTATTTTGTTTTTACACCAAGTATTTTTCAGCCCAGAGCCTGTATTCGATCACTCTTATCCCCACTGGATTTACTGGCTTTTTCCACTGGACGGCAAAGGCCTAATTACTCTCTTTCACTACCTCCTACATTTGAGATCAGTTTTTATCGAAGGAGTCCATCTCATCGCACCATCTCCGTCTATTTTATTACACCTCTAATCAAATCAAATATTTTTTTTTTTTCACATAGGCCTACATGGGCACTTATAAAACATCGACAAGAGGTGCACGGTTCTTCCTATGCAGAAGAACCGGCAAGAAACTCCACGATTAATCTTTTAAAAAATGGTTTGGTTTTACAATATTTCCATGTTACAGCATTGGTACTTAGATATGGGGGGACAACGTAGGCCCAACAATAAGTCGTAAGAAATAAAATAAAAAGATTATATAAACAATAGAAAAAGAAAAGAAAGTACAACGAGATAAAAAGTTAACAAGTGTTAACAAGCATCTAGAAATCTAGAAGGCCTACAATGTTTACACATTCACAAAACAATCGGTAAAAGATAAAAAATCTCCTCCCTCTGCTTACAACTTCAAGGAATATAGTCGTTAAATTATGAAATCAAATAGGCGGTGAGATACTTACTTCCTAGTTTAAAATCGTATCTCTTCTGTCGGATTTAGAATAAGCTCTTAGAACTAAAACAAACACTGGGAGGCTGAAGAATTCTAAACTGTTTATTGGCATTCGGCTTAGCTCGGCAATGCTTCATTGAGCGCGTGTTATTTATGTATGTAGGTATATGATTGTATTTATACACCTGGGGATTTATTGTTTTATATATTGCATTGCAATCTTCTTTTTTTGCTTTATTCATTTTAGTTTTGTCACCAGTAATACTACATTAGTGTTTTTTTTTGTTAGCCAATCCCTCGCAGATTATAAATGCTGAAAATCAGGATTAATGTATGTTTGTAGATCAATCACGCATCAACAACTTAACGGATTTGGATACATTTGTACCACTTCTAGATTAGAACATACATAGGCTGCTTTTATCTCGTTAGTAAGTTCCGTGGTATATTTTTTGACAATCCTGATGTAACGCTTCTTACTGGTTTGCCTACCTACTAGGTAGCTAGAGGGTAGTAAAGGAAAAAACCAACTGAAGGTTAACAAATTTTATTAGACCTCAGGGTCGGGTTGTCACTCGCGGTCCGAAGTACGTTGCGTAGCCACAAGATAGTGTACCACTGGCCTTAGCGTTAGAGGCTTCCGGCGATGTGCAGGTGCAATACAGTCTCCACTCGGGGGTAGGTCCCGGGAAGCTGTGGTGCAGAGTAGATGGGTAGATAGACACGTAGCTCAGCGACACGGAGTAGGCAGTTAACAGTGCGTTGGAGTAGGCCAACACACGCGCTTGGTAGTGGCGTGAAACCGATCTGAAGCCGGGGTAGGAACCCTGGAATTCATTTCCAGACGTCTTAGGAAAAGTCCACATTCCCTGTTTGACTGCGACATCCCGTCCTCAATGCAAAAGCGCAATGATAACTAACAGCATGAAATAGTGATCTATGATGAGGCAGTCAAACAGTGATAATAATACAATAGTAATGTAGGTAGGAATGGTATGAATGTATAAATGTAGGTAGGTTTAGCGCTAATTGTTACTAATAAATAGGACTAATTAGTACTTGTAGTTTGAAGGCAGAGAATAGTTGTTATAATTTACTATTTTATCGAAACACCAACAATAGAAAGAGTGGTTCAGCCATGTTGACGCACATCAACTTTGTTTACGTTCTAGTAAAATTTTATAACAATACGAATATTCTAGTTAGTTGATAGCATACTATTATAAAACCGGTAAATGTCTATACAGTTCTTACATAGCCATAGGTGATTATAAAATGTAACATTCATCAATATTTTTAATGAGAAAATATGATGTGGGTAGTTGTGTGGGTTTATGAATGTGATTTAAAAGATGATCAATATGTGACCCAACCAACTACGATGAGAAACAATAAAAGCAAAACAGTTTAATTACAAGACAGCTGAGTATTTTGGCCGTTAGGTACAAAGTACAAGGCTACTCACCAATATCACCACTAAACATAACACAGAATAAGATTGAACACTCACCCAACACTTTGGGGTAAACTTCGCGTACTTATAAGAAGGAAGAGTGCCAATTAAAGTAAACTGTTGGCTTAGTTCTATTTTAAAATAATTATTTTGCATGGATAAAAATGTGAGTGGAATGACAGTGCAACTTGTCTGCTCGCTCACCGTCGATGCAATCCAAATCCTATCCTCGTTCAAGAACTTTAGTTCCGGGCGGCTCGCACCAACTTCACCTCGCTGCGTTCGGATACTTAGTTTGCGTTGATAGATAATTAACTGTAGGGATTTTATTATAGTTAAGATATTATTAATTACATGTATAAATAGGATAAGATTTATTTTATAAGTATTTAATAGTGAATTTAAGGTTGATTTTATTTGTAATTTGATTATTTTGTGTTATTAGTTTAAATTAGAAGAAGTTAAATTAAGTAAGGAAAGATTGTAACGAAACCGTTACACTGAAAACTTTGGAAGGCCTCCCACTAGGTGTAGCGACGACCTGGTTAAGGCTGCGGGATTATTATGATGATGTAAGTGAAGCCACTAGCAACTTAGTCCCAAATATTTTTCAAGATATATAATAAGTTTATTTTGGTTTGGGGGGATTTGCCGTAATCGCCTCGCTTGGCAGGCGGGTTAACGATCGCAGTTTGTTGTTAAAGTGCACAGAGAACGCTGCTGCCCATACTCCCTTACTCGCCTCTTACAACAACCACGGGAAGACATGGGATGGTGAAATTCCTCAAGTCCGACACCATACGGTACCATTTGACCTGGAGAAGGTTGCGGGGATCTACTGGATGCGAGACGCACGGGCCCGGTCAATGTGGCGACGCTTGGGGGAGGCCTATGTCCAGCAGTGGATGGATTTTTTTAAACATCTATGTTTATTTCCAAATGCAGGTATTTGGATATCTGGTTATTATAATCTTATGGTTATTTTACATGTTTAGCATTATTTTGTACATTAATCTATTAATAAGTACTATTTATTTCATACCCGGGTCTATTTCTTAAACAAATCTGTGCCAATCCTGCTAACATTGAAGTTGTAAGCTCTGGCAATGGGCAAACAATCGCAGTCTCTCAGTAAAAATAGTAGGTATTCTAGCTAAAATTATAGAGTTTGAAATAGATTGCTTCAGCCGAGTGGGTGTGGATAGATTTATCTGCGGATTGTCGATAGCTGTAACTTACGTACGCAGGTACTACGGACGTAAATGATTACACTTTCATACATTTTAACGTTGTTTCTCAGATATTCTTGTACGTGGCGGATTTCATGATTAATGGGTATATTTTTTTTTGGATTAAGCGTGGAACTGATTTATGAATAAAGTTGTGAAATTAATTTACTGAAGATTTGAAATGATTTTGTCTTAAAACTTTTATGCATGCTTAAAAGTTCGAATTTCAATTCTTGCAAAAGATTGCGTTAATTTTTCCAATGGTAACAATAAATCAGCTTTTTGGTATACATTAACGTGCGCAAAATCAGTAAATTTGTGGGGAACCACTAATTACTTTGGGTTGGTTCCTCTGTAAAAGATCTTTATTAACATAAGTAGGTAGTCGCACATTGACACTATGAAAAAATGCCAATTAATTAAATGTCATAAAATTAAATGTGTACTATACCTATACTGTAATATTTAATTTGGTAGACTAAACTGACAACTGCCAATTACCTTATTTTTTTAAATGTTGCAAGCGCGGAGCATAGTGTTGTAGGTAAGGCTCAATCATAAGTGACTCACCGACTCGATGTGACATGACTCCTCAATTTAATTTACTAATTGGTGTAAATAAATGTTTTCTTAATACAAACGTAATATAGTATAACAGTATTCATACACATAGTACATAAACTTTGATTGTGTTAAATAATCAATAAATTAATAGAAACTAAATAAGGGCCGCTAGTTTCTTAACAAATGTATTTTTTTTTGTCGTGAAATAGTTCCATTTTCGATCTCCTTCGATTTTCAATCACTTAGAATAGTCAGGATACGACACTATTTTTATGTACATTGAAAACCCATACAAATTGAAAACCCCCCAAATGTTAGTTTAGTGTACGAAATTAAACATCAGAGTATACAGACTATAATCTCTCACACTCAGATTATTACGGCTATTCAAAGAACTTTTAATCACACAACAGAAAATTTTGTACTAGCCACTTGACTGGACTGAACCACGGCGTGACCTTTGACAGAAAAACAAACGACGATGCGAACAAAAAAAGGCTTGTACGACTAGAACGTAATGCATAAGATTTATATTACATAATAGATTTTATTTATATACACGCTAAAACGGCTGAACGGATCTAGATAAAATTTGACACAGAGATAGATTATGGTCTGTTGTTAATACAACATAGGTTTCATTTTTCATTCGCTTTTTATCCTGGTATAATTTTCCCTTGGAATAAAAAAAAACACTTTTCTCGCGGGCAAAGCCGCTGGCAGAAGCTAATAAACACTATAAATTTGAAATAATCTCTATGCATCGTCTATACATCTGGCTTTCATTAAATCTGTATTACCACATCGTGTTCTGATTGTGATACTGAAGATTATAATTGTGAGTACTTGTTACTGGAAGTCGTTTATTATCTACCCCACTTAAAAACACCTAATTGACGATATTATAACAATTAGGTACACAGGGCACTTAATCTCATTACTCCGTCATCATTTAATGATTATGTCATTTCCCGGCGGCGGCACACAAACAGTTAACTCAAACAACTGTCCATTAATTTGTTTATTTACTGGAACAGCGTCAATTTACACATCATTTGCACCAAGGTTGAAATAATTTCGCCATTTTGTTATTAAAACGTCCGCGGATGCGTTGTTTTGTTTGTTTATGAATTATGCGTCGAAAAGTTTGATATTTGCTTATGAATGAAAATATTATAGTTGATTTGGTACAAGGATATTTTTTGGCTTTTGAATGACAAGGTTAAGGGACGCTGTTTGTAAGTAAACATTTTGTGAGATTGTATTAAAATAGATTTATCGGAGGTCTTAGTTCCAATTTTGGCCTTACGCTAAAGACATTTGTACCAAAAAGTAGGTAAGCGGCGGCGCACCGCAGACAGAGAGGCCACTACGAACAAAGCGCTATTTTGCACGCACACATTGACATTATGATTTTACAGGGATTCTCCGGCAATATTGGACAGAGCTTAGTCGCAGCTGTCACGTGTGCTTTGTGCGGGCGTTTGTCACGAATGTCACGTCATTGACAAAGTACTGTAACAAGGTTTCATTTTTGTAGATTTTAAGTTATAAAGGTCATAAAAATTTTCAAGATGACAAGTTTCAATATCTAAAAAAATAATAAATTATATTAAGTCCATACACGAAATTGTACTATGTTTTAGAAAAGGCTATGAAACTTATTACCCTTCTAGATCTCAACTCTTCTTCGTCGAACTTGGCACCTTTTTCACATTTATGTTTTAGTCGAATTGGTGCCTTTTCACATTATTGTTAATCGCTGCATCATTATCATTACACCATTGTTTTTTTTTAAATAGGCTCGCGCTTGACCACGATCTCACCTGATAGTAAGCGATGATGCGCTTCACGCACGCTTGCCTAGAAGTAACCTATTCACTCTAGACTGTAGTCATCGGGAAACACAGACTCCGGCAGGATAATGTATGTTTAGATCTAATTTAACCGATGTATTTATGTTTGTAAATTTAAATTCATTTTGAAAATCCCGAGGCAAAGCCACTCAATGTCGATGAGTCCGAAACTGAAAACCAATCTAAAAACTAATTATAAAGTCGCCGACACGACGGAATCGGAGTCAAGTAAATAATATCAATAATCGGTCGATCTTAGCTTATCTATGATCAGTCCAAACTCCAAATCCATAGGCAGACTATCTTAACATCCCTTGGGAAAGCTCAGTTCTCATAAATAAGATCCCAAACATTTCCAACATCTAATCATAATCAATCTTAAGTTTATGTTTCTTGTTCTTAAACATTGAATTGTTTATGAGCCCAAAACAAAAGGTAATTGGCGGCTTTTATCTCTAACAATAAATAAAGAGAAGAGATTGCTATATAACAAAGTGCCATTAAAGTAACAAGTAAACATGTATTTATACAGGGTGGCCAAAAAGTCGTGGATCAAACGCAACTAGGGGTTAGATGGGGTCATCAGCTGCAAAAAATTGTTCTACGGGAGGTCCTTAAAGTCAACCCCTGCAGAGTTATAATTTACCTGCAGAGTTTATTTTTAAATAGGCTTAACCGAGTTTTATGGTTGGGTTAACTTTGGCCTTGCTACGAATGATCGTCCTCGAAAGATATCAAAGCCACGCATAGCCATGTGTAATATCTTTTTAGAACCCCTATTAAATGCGCCAAAACTTGTAATACAGGGTATTTTTTTTCTTAGTGGGGTCCCAAGTAAAAGTTATGTTTTGAGAAAAAACGTTTTCATATACATAATAATATCTTCAGCACACCTAATAAACAACCGATATAGCATGTCTAACGCAAGGACTCATCAGTACCAATCTAGTCAAAATTATAAAAAGATACAGAATGTAGATTTTATCGAATTTTAATAAGAATTAGGAAAAAAGACAATTTTGACATAAAAACACAAAATAAATTATAACTCTGCAGGGGTTGACCTCCCGTAGAACATTTTTTTGCTCATGATGGCCCCATCTTACCCCTAGTTGCGTTTGATCCACGACTTTTTGGCTACCCTGTATAAAATGTTTATAGTTTCAACAAAAGAGGCTCAATAGAACAAAACTTTGAACAAAGAATATTAAGTATATCATTCCAGGGTTTTTGGAAACGACTAAGCAAAAACGTTGTAAAATACTCACTTATTACGGTCAACGATATTTTTTATACAAAAATAAAAGTAATGAATAATGCTAGCATAAAATTGCCTATTAACTTGGGCGGTTTCAAAACAAATAATGACCCTACCAAATTGCGTTTAGTGATGCTAAATAATTAGTTCTTGAAAACAGAAGTCTGAGCTATGAGCAAGAAGTAAAAATGATATATCATTAGCAAGAAGCCTGTAAGTACTTTTTGCTGATAGAACGGTTTTTTCTGTTCCATAAAACTTACGCATCATTCTAGGTAATAAAGGTTTATGATTATGAATCTCATCTTGTCTCCATTTTCTAGGAAAATGTTTGAATTTTCAACAAATAAAAAACTTGTACTCTTGGTACTCTCATCCTGTTGATAGATCACATTGGGCCAGGGCAAAAGTTTGCTCCGGTTACTGAAGGACGCCAAATCTATTGCCAAAATATTATGTTGATTTGATTTGTTGTTTTTTCCGCCAACTAATGCCACAAAGAGCTTTGTCGGCAGTTTTACAGACTGGAGTTTTTACAAACCGGTCTATAGCTAAAATAGGCTTAAATGGGCTAAAATGGACAAATATACTGTCGTAACTATTTTATTTATTACTCGGATAATAGAAAAATAACAAAAGGCATTGTTTGTCATTTATAAAAATCCATACTTACTTTAATATTATAAATGCGAAAGCAACTCTCTCTGTCTGTTATGTTTTCACGCCGAAACCGCTGAACAAATTTTAATGTTTTTTTGGAGACACATTGGACGGGAGTACGTTCTCTTGGGAAAATCTCCAATGTTACGTAGGCGAAGCCAGTGGGCAATAAATATCACCGTTGCTGGTTGCTTATGCATCATTCATCATGGTTCCCGAAGCAGTGACAAAAGCGGCGTCGAAACATGGACGGATGAATGTTGCATATTTTTGCAAGTTTTCATGTTACTATTCAGATTAGTTCGTAAGTATATTCAGCAGAATTTAAGGTAAAATGCGTTTGACTACATTTGGGACTGGTCGAGGATAAGTTTTTTGACATATAGGAAAAAGATAAAGTTCCAAATACGAAAAAGTGTCTGGTTTTTTTTGAACGCCATTGTAACTTTTTAAATCTTGAATATAGGGAAAGAAGTAGTACATTAACAACAGTAAAATTTAAAAGAAAAACTGAAACATTTTTATTTCATGCTACTTTGACACGCTTTATCGACCATCTATTGAGGATGTAATTATCACACGATATCTTGCAAAAATACTGCGATTCAAACAGTAAAACGACCATAACTTTACTTGAACGGTTGAACCGAAATTCAAACAAAAAAAAACGAAATCAAAATCGGTTCATCCGTTTAGGAGCTGTGATGCTACAGACAGATACACAAATACACAGGTACACACATCAAACTTATAACACTCCACTATTTTCGTCGGGAGTAAAAAAGTAGGCACTCGGCTCGAAATGATAAATTGTATGTGCCACAGTCGTTCCAACCAATATTTTACAAGAGTATAATACTGGTTTTCTGGCTGCCGACCCCAACATATATGAAATAAGTTCTAGAAGTTATCATTGAATCGCAGGGTACACAAAATTCTTCGGCATATTTTTTATATTTATTTACACAAAAGTAATGTAAGCTAAATAAACGTTTCCTTTATTTATTGAAATGTTGCCAACTCGAGCATCCAATAGACTGTGAAGTTCCAAGTATTATCTGCACTTCAGATATTGATATTATTTCTAGTAATTACAATATAATGTATTTCTGTTAAGAAAGCAACATCTAGTATTGAAAAAGCGGTACGCAAAACCCCTTTATAAAAATTCGGTGTTTTACCCGACTACGGCGAATCCTCCATCAGAAAAGAAAGGGTTATGATTTGAGCAGTCTATGTATGTATGTTTGTATTTACGTATGTTTCTCCATAACGCCTAAACTATTCATCCGATTTTGATGAATAAGATGTCAATCGATTAGTTATTATAGCCCGGGTAACATAAGGTAAAAAAACTGTAGCCGTGTTACGGTTTTTATTAAACTTTTTGGTTGTTTAAAATACGGTCAGCAGATGTAAGATAACTGTAAGACTATTCAAAAATTGAGAAGAGGTTTATGCATTGAAACTCGGCAATTACCTATTAATTAATTTGACAAATTATGAAGATTCAGAACCGAAGAAATCTGTGAAATATAAGGTCTCCGTAAAGTTTTAGTCTCTTGATGGGAACGCACAACATTGCGGTATGAGGTATGTGATGTCTGACACATAATAGGGAGTATGAAAATCGTCTAGAATGGTTTTTTGTTACGACGCAGATGTGCATCAAGGTACTCCCCAGAGGAGGGTCCGATGGCGGACAGCCGCGGCGGGTTTGCGTTGAGTGCTAACGCGTGAACACTACAGGAGGACACCGTGGAGTTTTAGTGGGTTGGAGTCCGACATGACTGCGCTATCTCGCCGTGGTAGCGCAGTATGCATGAGCATTTCCCCAAGATAAAAAAGGTGTGTATCAACGGTGACGCGCTCAGACGTGACGTCACAAGGCATAAATACAACGCAGTTTCATAGAAATTGTATGATTTTCAAATAAAATGTTCTATAAATATATCCGTAGAAAATTTTCTACTGAAAAAGGATCTCGTATGTGTCGTTCCGCTTGTTTTCAATAGCCTTTACTTCCAAAACTTGCCTACCTACGTTATACCTGATTATATTTATTGTATCTATTTTTGCAAGCTCATTCTTACGCACTTGTAAAGTACTTTATAATCTATGCTCCCGCATGATTGCTCGCAGTTATCATCACATCATAATTCTCTGAGCGATTAATCGCATCATCTTCATCATACCGCGATGATTTATTGATTACCGCACTAACACAGCACATCTGGTTAATTTCCTTCGCCAGATATTTAACATTTTTAAATAACTTTTTGGATTTATTTTAGGCAAGCAATTTGCTTTACAGTAAAATCTCATTATAGTGTCTAGAAGATTAGTTTTTATAATTTACATTTCTCGGAATTTTTATTAATTAAATAAGTGGAAATCTTTGAATAGGGTTTATTTTTATGACACTAACCTTTTTCCTTATAAAATAAATATTTTTTTTAGAAAACATATTATTTTTAATTTAATTTCTATTGGATTCCCTTAAAATGTCAGATTGTTAAAAAATTATTAGTCTGATGATTTCATACAAAAACTGTGTTAGTACTGTAATACCCACTTCAAAAATACTTTGCCTGCAGATACCTTTTTTATCAAAAGACAACATCTAAACAATGAAATAAAGGAATGTATTTAAAAGCTTTATCATCTAACAGGATGCAGCAGAGCTACCATTTTGCATGGAGCGACTGCCTTGAGACGTGGTAGCTCCACAGAACATATATACACTTGGGTAGCTCACAATGGGCCTCATCAGAAGGCTCAAAGTCACCCAAATAACAATATAGAGGGCTATACTTGGAGTTTCCTTGCGTGATCGCATCAGAAATGAGGATATCCACAGGAGGACCAAAGTTACCGACATAGCCCGAAGAACTGCAATACTTAAGTAGCAGAGGACAGGGTACATTGCTCGCAGAACGGATGGTCGATGTGGCTGAAAAGTTCTGGAGTGGAGACTGCAAATCGAAAGACGATGCGTTGGAAGGCCTCCCGCTAGGTGAACCTATTACCTGGTTAAGGTTGCGGGGATCCGCTGGATGCGAGAGGCACGGAACCGGGCAATATGGCTACACTTCAGTATGACTTCGTTCAGCAGTCGACGTATTTCGGCTGAAATGATGATGACTGCCTTTCTGAACTCAACCCTAGTAACTGGATAACGCGATACCCCTTAGAAAACCGAATGTCAGGCTTTCGGGAATCCTGACTATCAAAAATCTACGATATCCGGAACCAACGACTTAAACAACATGTTTACCTAAACAAAGAAGCTTGCTAAGGAAAACATTTGTGTATTTATCCCTTTGTTTTAATACTCCTTGACGTGTCTTGGAAGTAAAGCTGGTCGTAAAACCCTGGAAGTGGCAGAGGCATGCATCATCCAAAACATAACATAAACAGAGCAAGCGCGCTCATCAAAAAGCCACAATTCCGCACGCGGAACAAACATATCTCTTTCCTGAAGTTTACAAGTGCATCCATTCTACGTGTTTATCATAAAAACAATTCATGTTCATTAGTTATTTTGAAAGTGGTTCTAAAAGTTTTGACAATTTCTGATGAGGATATTATTAAAAACGAATTGAAAACTTTTTGAATCCGGTCATTATTAAATTACCGTCATCATCATAATATCAGCCAAAAAGCGACCACTACTACCAATCGAGTCTGTATTTCCCTACAGCTACAATCTAGGAGTCTTTAAGTCAAGAGTGAATAGGTTATTTCTAGGCAAGCAGCCTATAAAATATATTAAAAAAAACATTGCCGTTCACTAAGTGTTTCCACATCGACCTGTCCTAAGCTTCTCGCAGTAAGCGGGCTTCTGTGGTGGCCCTTATTGGCAGGCTTATAACGTATCTTGAAAGAGCAAAACGATAGCGATTTTAACATTAACATTAGAAATGTGATAATTAATTATTTATTATCACATATCATTAGAAATGTGATTATTAGTGTATAATTTCATACAAATTTGCATGGAAAAAAAGCGCAATTTAGGACACATGGTATGTCCTTGCTCGGACATGGTTATGACGCGCCGTTTCGGTGCCCGCGCCTGATCAAATTGCGCTTTATTTCCATGCATTTTGTATGAAATTTGAATGGAATAGGAAGCCGCCCGTGCCATGTCCGCGCCCGACGCCATTTCTATGTGGCCTACGCCTTACCATGTTTGTTGCGAGTAAACACCCACCCGCAATAACTTCAGTTTATCCGTGATCATACTGCTTCCAACAGCACCGAAATATCGGAAACTCGCTACAAACAGTAAACATGGTAAATATCTCGTTTCTAATGTTAATGTTAGTGACCATGACAGTTTAAACACTGATAGCGATTTTTTCGCAATAATTGCTCTTCAATACAGAAGTTTTAGAGATCTTGGCCGTTTTTTTTAAATAATTGCATTACATAAACAGCGAGCGATTAGCAAACGATTGCGTAAGACCTACCATACCTACACTGTAGGTAATTCCAACTTTTATGACATAAAGCGTGTTTCTTACGTAATAAGCCTGCGGGTTATCCAAGTGAATTGAGAGAGGCCTTCCAACACTTTATCTTTTATTAAAAGACATAAAAAACAATTATGTGAACGTATGATATGATTATAATATTCATAGCGGATCTTTGTGTCTTTGAAGTTGGCTCTGTTAACTATTGCGCAAGAAACAGTTTAACTGCATGGAGTAAGCGAGATAGGATGATGAGAAAAACGTAAGCGAGTGAAAGAGACAGTTATACAATGCTATCTTCACATTCAATATTGACACAAAAATAGCTACTGCGCAGGCTCTTGCAGCCAATTCAGAAACACAAAGATCCGTTGTGAATATTATAGCAATCATTGTAGAAACTATGCAAAGTTTCTAGAAATAGGTAGGTAGGTAGGGTCTGTGGATAGGTTTATTGATTATATTGCTTGCTATTTTGTTACCAATTACGACTCGATGTGTAAATACCCACCCACTATACAAATCATTTCTTCATTACGATAATTAAATATATTCTGCGAAACACTAACGCTAATTATTACAAAGAGGGTAGAAAGTATTATTTCCTTTAATAAATTGTTTACGATTGGCATTGAATGCCAATCGCAATCAATAATGAAGGATAAGTGAACAGTACACGAAGACAATCGAGAGAGATGTTACGTTCTAGTTGCAACTGAACATGGCCTCGAACGCTTCCGGTCTAGTTTCGACTAGTTTACATCAGAGATATAGGGTTTCAAACTTTGTCTGGAATCGGGAGATAAGTGATCGATGGAAACATCTCAAATTCATTTATTATGTAAATTTAAGTGGACGGAATTGAAAGAATAAGAGAAGGAAGTAGAGTCAAGTAAAATGCATCATTCAGATACAACGTTGATATTATGAAAAGTCTGTTGTAGGCAGTCATGGGGACTGCCGACAAAAGTGAAAACCTAAATCTCTGGAATAACTGTGCTTTTGTGTGTGACAGACTGGTGACGCCTAACACGGTTATTTCGCCACACGCATGCCAATTTGTAATTGTATTTTTAGATAGCTTCTTAACATTTTTTATGAATTCCAAGCAGAATTTTCATGGCTACTATTTACATCTACTCCACTTTTAGTTTAATGTAATCTACATTCATTGCAAATAAATGATTTGATTGATTGATTTGATGGCGCTTTCACAAAAGCTTGTCGCTGGCGCGAACCCATAAGTTTTGCTCCTGCCAAAAACAGCTCAAAGCGGCTAAAAAAGTTTTCACGCTAGCTATACCAGGGTTCTAGTGAGTCCGGCAAGTTTAGGTGCAAATTTTCGAGGACGGCGGGATTGGTCCTTCTGTAAACTTTCTATGTTGTGCTTGTGAGTACAGCTTCAAACACTTGGGTATTATTGAATACAAGAAACCATCTTTCTCTTCCTTTTTCAAAATGATTTTCAAAATGCAGGCATCATTTTGAAAATCCGGGGCGAAGCCACTCAATGTCGATGAGTCCGAAACTGAAAATCAATCTAAAAACTAATTATAAAGTCGCCGACACAACGGAAAAGGAGTCAAGTACATAATATCAATAATCGGTCGATCTTAGCTTGTCTATGATCAGTCCAAACTCCAAATCCATAGGCAGACTATCTTAACATCCCTTGGGAAAGCTCAGTTCTCTTAAATAAGAGCCCAAACATTTCCAACATCTAATCATAATCAATCTTAAGTTTATGTTTCTTGTTCTTAAACATTGAATTGTTAATGAGCCCAAAACAAAAGGTAATTGGCGGCTTTTATCTCTAACAATAAATAAAGAGAAGAGATTGCTATATAACAAAGTGCCATTAAAGTAACAAGTAAACATGTATTTATACAGGGTGGCCAAAAAGTCGTGGATCAAACGCAACTAGGGGTTAGATGGGGTCATCAGCTGCAAAAAATTGTTCTACGGGAGGTCCTTAAAGTCAACCCCTGCAGAGTTATAATTTACCTGCAGAGTTTATTTTTAAATAGGCTTAACCGAGTTTTATGGTTGGGTTAACTTTGGCCTTGCTACGAATGATCGTCCTCGAAAGATATCAAAGCCACGCATAGCCATGTGTAATATCTTTTTAGAACCCCTATTAAATGCGCCAAAACTTGTAATACAGGGTATTTTTTTTCTTAGTGGGGTCCCAAGTAAAAGTTATGTTTTGAGAAAAAACGTTTTCATATACATAATAATATCTTCAGCACACCTAATAAACAACCGATATAGCATGTCTAACGCAAGGACTCATCAGTACTAATCTAGTCAAAATTATAAAAAGATACAGAATGTAGATTTTATCGAATTTTAATAAGAATTAGGAAAAAAGACAATTTTGACATAAAAACACAAAATAAATTATAACTCTGCAGGGGTTGACCTCCCGTAGAACATTTTTTTGCTCATGATGGCCCCATCTTACCCCTAGTTGCGTTTGATCCACGACTTTTTGGCTACCCTGTATAAAATGTTTATAGTTTCAACAAAAGAGGCTCAATAGAACAAAACTTTGAACAAAGAATATTAAGTATATCATTCCAGGGTTTTTGGAAACGACTAAGCAAAAACGTTGTAAAATACTCACTTATTACGGTCAACGATATTTTTTATACAAAAATAAAAGTAATGAATAATGCTAGCATAAAATTGCCTATTAACTTGGGCGGTTTCAAAACAAATAATGACCCTACCAAATTGCGTTTAGTGATGCTAAATAATTAGTTCTTGAAAACAGAAGTCTGAGCTATGAGCAAGAAGTAAAAATGATATATCATTAGCAAGAAGCCTGTAAGTACTTTTTGCTGATAGAACGGTTTTTTCTGTTCCATAAAACTTACGCATCATTCTAGGTAATAAAGGTTTATGATTATGAATCTCATCTTGTCTCCATTTTCTAGGAAAATGTTTGAATTTTCAACAAATAAAAAACTTGTACTCTTGGTACTCTCATCCTGTTGATAGATCACATTGGGCCAGGGCAAAAGTTTGCTCCGGTTACTGAAGGACGCCAAATCTATTGCCAAAATATTATGTTGATTTGATTTGTTGTTTTTTCCGCCAACTAATGCCACAAAGAGCTTTGTCGGCAGTTTTACAGACTGGAGTTTTTACAAACCGGTCTATAGCTAAAATAGGCTTAAATGGGCTAAAATGGACAAATATACTGTCGTAACTATTTTATTTATTACTCGGATAATAGAAAAATAACAAAAGGCATTGTTTGTCATTTATAAAAATCCATACTTACTTTAATATTATAAATGCGAAAGCAACTCTCTCTGTCTGTTATGTTTTCACGCCGAAACCGCTGAACAAATTTTAATGTTTTTTTGGAGACACATTGGACGGGAGTACGTTCTCTTGGGAAAATCTCCAATGTTACGTAGGCGAAGCCAGTGGGCAATAAATATCACCGTTGCTGGTTGCTTATGCATCATTCATCATGGTTCCCGAAGCAGTGACAAAAGCGGCGTCGAAACATGGACGGATGAATGTTGCATATTTTTGCAAGTTTTCATGTTACTATTCAGATTAGTTCGTAAGTATATTCAGCAGAATTTAAGGTAAAATGCGTTTGACTACATTTGGGACTGGTCGAGGATAAGTTTTTTGACATATAGGAAAAAGATAAAGTTCCAAATACGAAAAAGTGTCTGGTTTTTTTTGAACGCCATTGTAACTTTTTAAATCTTGAATATAGGGAAAGAAGTAGTACATTAACAACAGTAAAATTTAAAAGAAAAACTGAAACATTTTTATTTCATGCTACTTTGACACGCTTTATCGACCATCTATTGAGGATGTAATTATCACACGATATCTTGCAAAAATACTGCGATTCAAACAGTAAAACGACCATAACTTTACTTGAACGGTTGAACCGAAATTCAAACAAAAAAAAACGAAATCAAAATCGGTTCATCCGTTTAGGAGCTGTGATGCTACAGACAGATACACAAATACACAGGTACACACATCAAACTTATAACACTCCACTATTTTCGTCGGGAGTAAAAAAGTAGGCACTCGGCTCGAAATGATAAATTGTATGTGCCACAGTCGTTCCAACCAATATTTTACAAGAGTATAATACTGGTTTTCTGGCTGCCGACCCCAACATATATGAAATAAGTTCTAGAAGTTATCATTGAATCGCAGGGTACACAAGATTCTTCGGCATATTTTTTATATTTATTTACACAAAAGTAATGTAAGCTAAATAAACGTTTCCTTTATTTATTGAAATGTTGCCAACTCGAGCATCCAATAGACTGTGAAGTTCCAAGTATTATCTGCACTTCAGATATTGATATTATTTCTAGTAATTACAATATAATGTATTTCTGTTAAGAAAGCAACATCTAGTATTGAAAAAGCGGTACGCAAAACCCCTTTATAAAAATTCGGTGTTTTACCCGACTACGGCGAATCCTCCATCAGAAAAGAAAGGGTTATGATTTGAGCAGTCTATGTATGTATGTTTGTATTTACGTATGTTTCTCCATAACGCCTAAACTATTCATCCGATTTTGATGAATAAGATGTCAATCGATTAGTTATTATAGCCCGGGTAACATAAGGTAAAAAAACTGTAGCCGTGTTACGGTTTTTATTAAACTTTTTGGTTGTTTAAAATACGGTCAGCAGATGTAAGATAACTGTAAGACTATTCAAAAATTGAGAAGAGGTTTATGCATTGAAACTCGGCAATTACCTATTAATTAATTTGACAAATTATGAAGATTCAGAACCGAAGAAATCTGTGAAATATAAGGTCTCCGTAAAGTTTTAGTCTCTTGATGGGAACGCACAACATTGCGGTATGAGGTATGTGATGTCTGACACATAATAGGGAGTATGAAAATCGTCTAGAATGGTTTTTTGTTACGACGCAGATGTGCATCAAGGTACTCCCCAGAGGAGGGTCCGATGGCGGACAGCCGCGGCGGGTTTGCGTTGAGTGCTAACGCGTGAACACTACAGGAGGACACCGTGGAGTTTTAGTGGGTTGGAGTCCGACATGACTGCGCTATCTCGCCGTGGTAGCGCAGTATGCATGAGCATTTCCCCAAGATAAAAAAGGTGTGTATCAACGGTGACGCGCTCAGACGTGACGTCACAAGGCATAAATACAACGCAGTTTCATAGAAATTGTATGATTTTCAAATAAAATGTTCTATAAATATATCCGTAGAAAATTTTCTACTGAAAAAGGATCTCGTATGTGTCGTTCCGCTTGTTTTCAATAGCCTTTACTTCCAAAACTTGCCTACCTACGTTATACCTGATTATATTTATTGTATCTATTTTTGCAAGCTCATTCTTACGCACTTGTAAAGTACTTTATAATCTATGCTCCCGCATGATTGCTCGCAGTTATCATCACATCATAATTCTCTGAGCGATTAATCGCATCATCTTCATCATACCGCGATGATTTATTGATTACCGCACTAACACAGCACATCTGGTTAATTTCCTTCGCCAGATATTTAACATTTTTAAATAACTTTTTGGATTTATTTTAGGCAAGCAATTTGCTTTACAGTAAAATCTCATTATAGTGTCTAGAAGATTAGTTTTTATAATTTACATTTCTCGGAATTTTTATTAATTAAATAAGTGGAAATCTTTGAATAGGGTTTATTTTTATGACACTAACCTTTTTCCTTATAAAATAAATATTTTTTTTAGAAAACATATTATTTTTAATTTAATTTCTATTGGATTCCCTTAAAATGTCAGATTGTTAAAAAATTATTAGTCTGATGATTTCATACAAAAACTGTGTTAGTACTGTAATACCCACTTCAAAAATACTTTGCCTGCAGATACCTTTTTTATCAAAAGACAACATCTAAACAATGAAATAAAGGAATGTATTTAAAAGCTTTATCATCTAACAGGATGCAGCAGAGCTACCATTTTGCATGGAGCGACTGCCTTGAGACGTGGTAGCTCCACAGAACATATATACACTTGGGTAGCTCACAATGGGCCTCATCAGAAGGCTCAAAGTCACCCAAATAACAATATAGAGGGCTATACTTGGAGTTTCCTTGCGTGATCGCATCAGAAATGAGGATATCCACAGGAGGACCAAAGTTACCGACATAGCCCGAAGAACTGCAATACTTAAGTAGCAGAGGACAGGGTACATTGCTCGCAGAACGGATGGTCGATGTGGCTGAAAAGTTCTGGAGTGGAGACTGCAAATCGAAAGACGATGCGTTGGAAGGCCTCCCGCTAGGTGAACCTATTACCTGGTTAAGGTTGCGGGGATCCGCTGGATGCGAGAGGCACGGAACCGGGCAATATGGCTACACTTCAGTATGACTTCGTTCAGCAGTCGACGTATTTCGGCTGAAATGATGATGACTGCCTTTCTGAACTCAACCCTAGTAACTGGATAACGCGATACCCCTTAGAAAACCGAATGTCAGGCTTTCGGGAATCCTGACTATCAAAAATCTACGATATCCGGAACCAACGACTTAAACAACATGTTTACCTAAACAAAGAAGCTTGCTAAGGAAAACATTTGTGTATTTATCCCTTTGTTTTAATACTCCTTGACGTGTCTTGGAAGTAAAGCTGGTCGTAAAACCCTGGAAGTGGCAGAGGCATGCATCATCCAAAACATAACATAAACAGAGCAAGCGCGCTCATCAAAAAGCCACAATTCCGCACGCGGAACAAACATATCTCTTTCCTGAAGTTTACAAGTGCATCCATTCTACGTGTTTATCATAAAAACAATTCATGTTCATTAGTTATTTTGAAAGTGGTTCTAAAAGTTTTGACAATTTCTGATGAGGATATTATTAAAAACGAATTGAAAACTTTTTGAATCCGGTCATTATTAAATTACCGTCATCATCATAATATCAGCCAAAAAGCGACCACTACTACCAATCGAGTCTGTATTTCCCTACAGCTACAATCTAGGAGTCTTTAAGTCAAGAGTGAATAGGTTATTTCTAGGCAAGCAGCCTATAAAATATATTAAAAAAAACATTGCCGTTCACTAAGTGTTTCCACATCGACCTGTCCTAAGCTTCTCGCAGTAAGCGGGCTTCTGTGGTGGCCCTTATTGGCAGGCTTATAACGTATCTTGAAAGAGCAAAACGATAGCGATTTTAACATTAACATTAGAAATGTGATAATTAATTATTTATTATCACATATCATTAGAAATGTGATTATTAGTGTATAATTTCATACAAATTTGCATGGAAAAAAAGCGCAATTTAGGACACATGGTATGTCCTTGCTCGGACATGGTTATGACGCGCCGTTTCGGTGCCCGCGCCTGATCAAATTGCGCTTTATTTCCATGCATTTTGTATGAAATTTGAATGGAATAGGAAGCCGCCCGTGCCATGTCCGCGCCCGACGCCATTTCTATGTGGCCTACGCCTTACCATGTTTGTTGCGAGTAAACACCCACCCGCAATAACTTCAGTTTATCCGTGATCATACTGCTTCCAACAGCACCGAAATATCGGAAACTCGCTACAAACAGTAAACATGGTAAATATCTCGTTTCTAATGTTAATGTTAGTGACCATGACAGTTTAAACACTGATAGCGATTTTTTCGCAATAATTGCTCTTCAATACAGAAGTTTTAGAGATCTTGGCCGTTTTTTTTAAATAATTGCATTACATAAACAGCGAGCGATTAGCAAACGATTGCGTAAGACCTACCATACCTACACTGTAGGTAATTCCAACTTTTATGACATAAAGCGTGTTTCTTACGTAATAAGCCTGCGGGTTATCCAAGTGAATTGAGAGAGGCCTTCCAACACTTTATCTTTTATTAAAAGACATAAAAAACAATTATGTGAACGTATGATATGATTATAATATTCATAGCGGATCTTTGTGTCTTTGAAGTTGGCTCTGTTAACTATTGCGCAAGAAACAGTTTAACTGCATGGAGTAAGCGAGATAGGATGATGAGAAAAACGTAAGCGAGTGAAAGAGACAGTTATACAATGCTATCTTCACATTCAATATTGACACAAAAATAGCTACTGCGCAGGCTCTTGCAGCCAATTCAGAAACACAAAGATCCGTTGTGAATATTATAGCAATCATTGTAGAAACTATGCAAAGTTTCTAGAAATAGGTAGGTAGGTAGGGTCTGTGGATAGGTTTATTGATTATATTGCTTGCTATTTTGTTACCAATTACGACTCGATGTGTAAATACCCACCCACTATACAAATCATTTCTTCATTACGATAATTAAATATATTCTGCGAAACACTAACGCTAATTATTACAAAGAGGGTAGAAAGTATTATTTCCTTTAATAAATTGTTTACTTCAATGCCAATCGCAATCAATAATGAAGGATAAGTGAACAGTACACGAAGACAATCGAGAGAGATGTTACGTTCTAGTTGCAACTGAACATGGCCTCGAACGCTTCCGGTCTAGTTTCGACTAGTTTACATCAGAGATATAGGGTTTCAAACTTTGTCTGGAAGCGGGAGATAAGTGATCGATGGAAACATCTCAAATTCATTTATTATGTAAATTTAAGTGGACGGAATTGAAAGAATAAGAGAAGGAAGTAGAGTCAAGTAAAATGCATCATTCAGATACAACGTTGATATTATGAAAAGTCTGTTGTAGGCAGTCATGGGGACTGCCGACAAAAGTGAAAACCTAAATCTCTGGAATAACTGTGCTTTTGTGTGTGACAGACTGGTGACGCCTAACACGGTTATTTCGCCACACGCATGCCAATTTGTAATTGTATTTTTAGATAGCTTCTTAACATTTTTTATGAATTCCAAGCAGAATTTTCATGGCTACTATTTACATCTACTCCACTTTTAGTTTAATGTAATCTACATTCATTGCAAATAAATGATTTGATTGATTGATTTGATGGCGCTTTCACAAAAGCTTGTCGCTGGCGCGAACCCATAAGTTTTGCTCCTGCCAAAAACAGCTCAAAGCGGCTAAAAAAGTTTTCACGCTAGCTATACCAGGGTTCTAGTGAGTCCGGCAAGTTTAGGTGCAAATTTTCGAGGACGGCGGGATTGGTCCTTCTGTAAACTTTCTATGTTGTGCTTGTGAGTACAGCTTCAAACACTTGGGTATTATTGAATACAAGAAACCATCTTTCTCTTCCTTTTTCAAAATGATTTTCAAAATGCAGGCATCATTTTGAAAATCCGGGGCGAAGCCACTCAATGTCGATGAGTCCGAAACTGAAAATCAATCTAAAAACTAATTATAAAGTCGCCGACACAACGGAAAAGGAGTCAAGTACATAATATCAATAATCGGTCGATCTTAGCTTGTCTATGATCAGTCCAAACTCCAAATCCATAGGCAGACTATCTTAACATCCCTTGGGAAAGCTCAGTTCTCTTAAATAAGAGCCCAAACATTTCCAACATCTAATCATAATCAATCTTAAGTTTATGTTTCTTGTTCTTAAACATTGAATTGTTAATGAGCCCAAAACAAAAGGTAATTGGCGGCTTTTATCTCTAACAATAAATAAAGAGAAGAGATTGCTATATAACAAAGTGCCATTAAAGTAACAAGTAAACATGTATTTATACAGGGTGGCCAAAAAGTCGTGGATCAAACGCAACTAGGGGTTAGATGGGGTCATCAGCTGCAAAAAATTGTTCTACGGGAGGTCCTTAAAGTCAACCCCTGCAGAGTTATAATTTACCTGCAGAGTTTATTTTTAAATAGGCTTAACCGAGTTTTATGGTTGGGTTAACTTTGGCCTTGCTACGAATGATCGTCCTCGAAAGATATCAAAGCCACGCATAGCCATGTGTAATATCTTTTTAGAACCCCTATTAAATGCGCCAAAACTTGTAATACAGGGTATTTTTTTTCTTAGTGGGGTCCCAAGTAAAAGTTATGTTTTGAGAAAAAACGTTTTCATATACATAATAATATCTTCAGCACACCTAATAAACAACCGATATAGCATGTCTAACGCAAGGACTCATCAGTACTAATCTAGTCAAAATTATAAAAAGATACAGAATGTAGATTTTATCGAATTTTAATAAGAATTAGGAAAAAAGACAATTTTGACATAAAAACACAAAATAAATTATAACTCTGCAGGGGTTGACCTCCCGTAGAACATTTTTTTGCTCATGATGGCCCCATCTTACCCCTAGTTGCGTTTGATCCACGACTTTTTGGCTACCCTGTATAAAATGTTTATAGTTTCAACAAAAGAGGCTCAATAGAACAAAACTTTGAACAAAGAATATTAAGTATATCATTCCAGGGTTTTTGGAAACGACTAAGCAAAAACGTTGTAAAATACTCACTTATTACGGTCAACGATATTTTTTATACAAAAATAAAAGTAATGAATAATGCTAGCATAAAATTGCCTATTAACTTGGGCGGTTTCAAAACAAATAATGACCCTACCAAATTGCGTTTAGTGATGCTAAATAATTAGTTCTTGAAAACAGAAGTCTGAGCTATGAGCAAGAAGTAAAAATGATATATCATTAGCAAGAAGCCTGTAAGTACTTTTTGCTGATAGAACGGTTTTTTCTGTTCCATAAAACTTACGCATCATTCTAGGTAATAAAGGTTTATGATTATGAATCTCATCTTGTCTCCATTTTCTAGGAAAATGTTTGAATTTTCAACAAATAAAAAACTTGTACTCTTGGTACTCTCATCCTGTTGATAGATCACATTGGGCCAGGGCAAAAGTTTGCTCCGGTTACTGAAGGACGCCAAATCTATTGCCAAAATATTATGTTGATTTGATTTGTTGTTTTTTCCGCCAACTAATGCCACAAAGAGCTTTGTCGGCAGTTTTACAGACTGGAGTTTTTACAAACCGGTCTATAGCTAAAATAGGCTTAAATGGGCTAAAATGGACAAATATACTGTCGTAACTATTTTATTTATTACTCGGATAATAGAAAAATAACAAAAGGCATTGTTTGTCATTTATAAAAATCCATACTTACTTTAATATTATAAATGCGAAAGCAACTCTCTCTGTCTGTTATGTTTTCACGCCGAAACCGCTGAACAAATTTTAATGTTTTTTTGGAGACACATTGGACGGGAGTACGTTCTCTTGGGAAAATCTCCAATGTTACGTAGGCGAAGCCAGTGGGCAATAAATATCACCGTTGCTGGTTGCTTATGCATCATTCATCATGGTTCCCGAAGCAGTGACAAAAGCGGCGTCGAAACATGGACGGATGAATGTTGCATATTTTTGCAAGTTTTCATGTTACTATTCAGATTAGTTCGTAAGTATATTCAGCAGAATTTAAGGTAAAATGCGTTTGACTACATTTGGGACTGGTCGAGGATAAGTTTTTTGACATATAGGAAAAAGATAAAGTTCCAAATACGAAAAAGTGTCTGGTTTTTTTTGAACGCCATTGTAACTTTTTAAATCTTGAATATAGGGAAAGAAGTAGTACATTAACAACAGTAAAATTTAAAAGAAAAACTGAAACATTTTTATTTCATGCTACTTTGACACGCTTTATCGACCATCTATTGAGGATGTAATTATCACACGATATCTTGCAAAAATACTGCGATTCAAACAGTAAAACGACCATAACTTTACTTGAACGGTTGAACCGAAATTCAAACAAAAAAAAACGAAATCAAAATCGGTTCATCCGTTTAGGAGCTATGATGCTACAGACAGATACACAAATACACAGGTACACATATCAAACTTATAACACCCCACTTTTTCCGTCGGGAGTAAAAAAGTAGGCTCTCGCCTCGAAATGATAAATTGTATGTGCCACAGTCGTTCCAACCAATATTTTACAAGAGTATAATACTGGTTTTCTGGCTGCCGACCCCAACATATTTGAAATAACTTCTAGAAGTTATCATTGAATCGCAGGGTACACAAGATTCTTCGGCATATTTTTTATATTTATTTACACAAAAGTAATGTAAGCTAAATAAACGTTTCCTTTATTTATTGAAATGTTGCCAACTCGAGCATCCAATAGACTGTGAAGTTCCAAGTATTATCTGCACTTCAGATATTGATATTATTTCTAGTAATTACAATATAATGTATTTCTGTTAAGAAAGCAACATCTAGTATTGAAAAAACGGTATTGAAACTCCTTTGTAAAAACTTCGGTTTTTTACCCGGCTACGGCGAAGCTAAAAGAAAGGGTTATGATTTGAGCGGTCTATGTATGTATGTTTGTATTTACGTATGTTCCTCCGTAACGCTAAAAAACTATTGTCAACTATTGTAAAACTATTCATCCGATTTTGATGAATAAGATGTCAATCGATTCGTTATTAAAGCCCGGGTAACATAGGGTAAAAAACCGTAGCCGTGTTACGGTTTTTATTAAACTTTTTGGTTATTTAAAATAGGGTCAGCAGAGGTAAGATAACAGTAAGACTATTCAAAGTTTGAAGAGGTTTATGCATGGAAACTCGAAAATTACCTATTACTTAATTTGACAAATTATGAAGATTCAGAACCGAAAAAATCTGAAATATAAGGTCTCCGTAAAGTTTTAGTCTCTTGATGGGAACGCACAACATTGCGGTATGAGGTATGCGATGTCTGACACATAATAGGGAGTATGAAAATCGTCTAAAATGGTTTTTTGTTCCGACGCAGATGTGCATCAAGGTACTCCCAAGAGGAGGGTCCGATGGCGGACAGCCGCGGCGGGTTTGCGTTGAGTGCTAACGCGTGAACACTACAGGAGGACACCGTGGAGTTTTAGTGGCTTGGAGTCCCACATAACTGCGCTATCTCCCCTTGGTAGCGCAGTAGGCATGAGCATTTCCCCAAGATAAAAAAGGTGTGTATCAACGGTGACGCGCTCAGACGTGACGTCACAATGCAAAAATACAACGAAGTTTCATAGAAATTGATGTATGATTTTCAAAGAAAATTTTCTATCAATATATCCGTAGAACAATTACTATTGAAAAAGGATCTCTTATGTGTCGTTCCGCTTGTCTTCAATAGCCTTTACTTCAAAAACTTGCCTACCTACGTAATAACTGATTATATTTATTGTATCTATTTTTGCAAGCTCATTCTTACGCACTTGTAAAGTACTTTATAATCTATGCTCCCGCATGATTGCTCGCAGTTATCATCACATCATAATTCTCTGAGCGATTAATCGCATCATCTTCATCATACCGCGATGATTTATTGATTACCGCACTAACACAGCACATCTGGTTAATTTCCTTCGCCAGATATTTAACTTTTTTAAATAACTTTTTGGATTTATTTTAGTCAAGCAATTTTCTTTACAGTAAAATCTAATTACAGTGTCTAGAAGGTTAGTTTTTATAATTTACATTTCTCGGACGTTTTATTACTTAAATAAGTGGAAATCTTTGAATAAGCTTCATTTTTATAACACTAACCATTTTCCTTATAAACTTAATATTTTTTTAATAAAACATTTTATTTTTAATTTAATTTCTAACTTGATTCACTAGAAATGCCAGATTGTTAGAAAGTTATTTAATCTAATGATCTCATAGAAAACTGTGGTAAAAATGCGAAATACCTACTTCAAAAATACTTTGCCTACAGAGAACTTATTTACATCTATTAACACCAATAAAATACAGGCATTTATTTAAAACAACAAAGCTTTATCATCTGCCTAATCTTTTCCCAACAGTTGGATTCGGCTTCTAATCTAACCTGGTGCAGGTGAACTACCATCTTGCATGGAGCGACTGCCTTGATACGTGGTGGCTCACAATGGGCCTCATCAGAAGGCTTAAAGTAACCCGAAGAGCAGTAGAGAGTGCTATACTCGGCGATTACTTGCGTGATCGCATCAGAAATGAGGATATCTATAGGAGTACCAAAATTACCGACATAGCCCGAAGAACTGCAATACTTAAGTAGCAGAGGACAGGGTACATTGCTCGCAGAACGGAGTGAAAAGTGGCGACTGCAAAGCGGAAGACGTTGCGTTGGAAGGCCTCCCACTAGGTGGAGCGATAACCTGGTTAAAGTTGCGGGCATGCGCTGGATGTGAGAGGCACGGCACCGGGCAATATGGCTACACTTCAGTATGACTGTGTTCAGCATTCGACGTCTTTCGGCTGAAATGATGATACTACCTTTCTGACCTCAACCCCAATAACGGGGTAACGCGATACCCCTTAGAAAACCGAATGACGGGCTTTCGGGAATCCTGACTATCAAAAATCTACGAAATCCGGAACCAACGGCTTAAACAACATATGTTTACCGAAACAAAGAACGAAGCTAAGGAAAACATTTGTATATTTCTCCCTTTGTTTTAATACCCCTTGACGTGTCTTGGAAGTAAAGCTGGTCGTAAAACCCTGAAAGTGGCAGAGGCATGCTTCATCCAAAACATAACATAAACAGAGCAAGCGCGCTCATCAAAAAGCCACAACTCCGCACGCGGAACAAATATATCTCTTTCCTGAAGTTTACAAGTGCATCCATTCTACGTGTTTATCATAAAAACAATTCATGTTCATTAGTTGTTTTGAAAGTGGTTCTAAAAGTTATGATGAGGATAATATATTAACGAATTGAAAACTTTTTGAAACCGGTCATTATTCAATTACAGTCATCATCATATATCAGACAAAAGGCGTCCACTACAGAATAATCGCCGGTGTCTATATTTCCCTACAGCTACAATCTAGGAGTCTTTAAATCAAGAGTGAATAGGTTATTTCTAGGCAAGCAGCCTATAAAATGTAAAAAAAAACATTGTCGTTCACTAAGTCTTGCCACATCGACCGGTCCTAAGTGTCACGCATTCAGCGAGCTTCTGTGGTGGCCCTTATTGGCAGGCTTATAACGTATCTTAAAAGAGCAAAACGATAGCGATTTTAACATTAACATTAGAAATGTGATATTTAGGCGCTGGCCACATAGAAATGGCGTCGGGTGCGGACATGGCACGGGCGGCTTCCTATTCCATTCAAATTTCATACAAATGTGCATGGAAAAAAAGCGCAATTTAGGACACGGTATGTCCTTGCTCGGACATGGTTATGACGCGCCGTTTCGGTGCCCGCGCCTGATCAAATTGCGCTTTATTTCCATGCATTTTGTATGAAATTTGAATGGAATAGGAAGCCGCCCGTGCCATGTCCGCGGCCGACGCCATTTCTATGTGGCCTGCGCCTTACCATGTTTACTGTTTGTTGCGAGTAAACACCCACCCGCAATAACTTCAGTTTATCCGTGATCATACTGCTTGCAACAGCACCGAAATATCGGAAACTCGCTACAAACTGTAAACATGGTAAATATCCCGTTTCTAATGTTAATGTTAGTGACCATGACAGTTTAAACACTGATAGCGATTTTTTCGCAAAAATTGCTCTTCAATACAGAAGTTTTAGAGATCTTGGCCGTTTTTTTTTAAATAAGTGCATTAGATGAACAGCGAGCGATTAGCAAACGATTGCGTAGGACCTACCATACCTACACTGTAGGTAATTCCAACTTTTATGACATAAAGCGTGTTTCCTACGTAATAAGCCTGCGGGTCATCCAAGTGACTTGAGAGAGGCCTTCCAACACTTTATATTTTATTAAAAGACATAAAAAAACAATTATATGAACGTATGATACGGTTATAATATTCATAGCGGATCTTTGTGTCTCTGAAGTTGGCTCTGTTAACTATTGCGCAAAAAACAGTTTAGCTGCATAGAGTAAGCGAGATAGGACGATGAGACAAACGTAAGCGAGTGAAAAAGACAGTTATACAATGCTATCTTCACTTTCAATATTGACACAAAAATAGCTACTACGCAGGCTCTTGCGGCCAATTCAGAGCCACAAAGATCCGTTGTGAATATTATAGCAATCATTGTAGAAACTATGCAAAGTTTCTAGAAATAGGTAGGTAGGTAGGTAGGGTATGTGGATAGGTTAATTGATTATATTGCTTGCTATTTTGTTACCAATTACGATTCGATATGTACCCACCCACTATACAAATCATTTCTTCATTACGATAATTAAATATATTCTGCCAAACACTAACGCTAATTATTACAAAGAGGGTAGAAAGTATTATTTCCTTGAATAAATTGTTTACTTCAATGCCAATCGTAATCAATAATGAAGGATAAGTGAACAGTACACGAAGACAATCGAGAGAGATGTTGCGTTCTAGTTGTAACTGAACATGGCCTCGAACGCTTCCGGTCTAGTTTCGACTAGTTTCCAAACTTTGTCTGAAAGCGGGAGATAAGTGATAGATGGAAACATCTCAAATTGATTTGTTATGTAAATATAAGTAGAAGGAATTGAAAGAATAAGAGAAGAAAATAGAGTCAGGTAAAATGCATCATTCAGATACAGCATTGATATTATGAAAAGTCGGTTGTATGCAGTCATGGGGACTGCCGACAAAAGTGAAAAGGTAAATCTCTGGAATAACTGTGCTTTTGTGTGTGACAGACTGGTGACGCCTAACACGGTTATTTCGTCACACGTATGCCAATTTGTAATTGTATTTTTAGACAGCTTATTAACAATTTTTGCGTGCCTACTTCCAAGCAGAATTTTCATGGCTACAATTTACATGTACTCCACTTTTATTTTAATGTAATCTACATTCGTTGCAAATAAATGATTTGATTGATTGATTTGATGACGGTTTCACAAAAGCTTGTCGCTGACGGGAACCCATAAGGTTTGCTCCTGCCAAAAACAGCTCAAAGCGGCTAAAGAAGTTTTCACTTTAAAAATCTCACAATGAAAATTAAGGTATTGTGAACTTGAATTGTCAATCCCTAGCTTTAGGTAGAATGGCAGCAGACTTGAAGTCCCTTCACTTAAGGCTTATATATTCCCTACTGTTAACGCAGTACTGGCCGAGCGCCCGCTCGTAGCCATAATATCAATATTGACCTCCTTTTGGACAGTATTCTTCAAATATTCTTTGATTTACATATGCTATTTCAGTTATGAAGAAATTCCAGCCATCAATTTTTCTTTGTCAACAACATCCAAGTCGTTTTGGAGGAGTATCCAAAAGAATCAAAAAAAACCTTCTTTTTCCTAATTTTTTTTAGCAATACTATTAGTTAAACGAAAAAATCATGTTTCACAAATAATGTACATGAATCAAGCTAGCTGTTCCTAGCCCTTACTAAGGAATATGCTTTAGAAAGTAATCGTTTTACGGCACTAAAGCTGTACAAGCCCTTAAGTTTTCATGGAGAGATTTAAACAGAATCCACCAGCAGGAAAATGGACTAACATTGGCAACGTATTTAGTTCAATAGAGAAACCTGAATGATGCAATACAAAGAAGAAACATAAATCTGAAATAAAAGATAATATTACCGAGATTTCTGAACAAACATTGTAAGAACTTTGACATTCACCCGAGCACATCGACTGGCTGCGATCCAAAGCCCTGGCTTTATTTATTTACATACACTGTTTACCTTTACAAAATTATATAGATAGACGACAAGTGACGGACGTGGAGACGATTGGAAGTAATGAAACAGTTTGTCTGAGGCCACCCTTTCATCATATACGGTGCAAATATAAACACCACGAAGAGTTGTAACATGCCCCAGTTACACACGATTTACTTTTTCACACTCAAGTAAACAGACTGCCGGTTACTGGAACATTTCTTGGCATTGGAAACTGTAAACATGTTGGTTCTTAATTAGATTCGGAGATGGAATTATTAAAGGCGGACAGATTTAGTGGTAGAACAACATAAAACTTGTGTCAAACACTGGCTAATAATTAATGTACATTTACGTTATTTCAATTATGCAATCGATGATGTAATTTTGATACGCAATAAAACAAACAAAAACAAGTCTAGGAACTTTCGACAAATATAAAGTCTGACTTAGTTGATACTAGCACTATTTCGTGGCGTTGCTTACGTGACTTTTCTCACAGGAATCGTGTTTTTTTTTATAAAAAAGAAGCTTATGTTTCTCAGCGATAGTGTAGCTTACTATCAATGAAAGACGTTTTATAATCGGCTCCCTTCTTCCAGATATTACCTCAACATTACAAACAATGAAGGTTACAAAAAAAAATCATGCTGTGCAGTCGGAAAATACTGGCGCGAATATGTATCCTCCGACTGCACAGCATGATTTCCTTCTTGTTTACGTATTTTTAGTTCGCTGCTTAAGCAGACGGCTTTTTCAAAATTAACTTTTTTATTTATAACTTTTTAGTTTACATGGTTTTTTTTCGAATTAGGTACATTTAAATATAATAAGTGTTATATAAATATTTTAAAATTTTCATGTAGTTAATGACACTCGCAAGGTTAAGACGAATCGATTGACGTAAGAATCATCAAAATCGGCCAACGCGTTTGGTATCTAGAACGCCACTTAGAAAGAAAGAAAGAAAGAAAAATATTTATTTGTGACCCGCACAGGAGACACGAGATAAGCAACACAAACAATATTAAAAAAATAAAATAAATAACCCCGTGCGAGACCCCAAAAAGGCACCAACAACAACAACCACAACCAACACAGGCATAGGAACCAACACACATATATACATAGACTGATAAACACATTACCCTCCTTCGGCAGTCTGGTAAAGTAAAATAGCCTTTTATTCATATCAACACACTAATCTATTACTTTTAAACGTAATCTAGTCTAAAATTTGATTCTTGGTAATGTTTTGCAGATCTTTTTGGTCTATATGCGTCCTCCAACCTTTTCCATTCGTGTCTTTCTTGAGGCACTCTGTTCCACATCATTCCTGCCACTTGTCTGATGTTGTCGTGCCATCTTTTCCGTGGTCTTCCTCTTTTCCTTTTTCCTTCTCTTGTCACAGTTTTACTCAAACTTAAACAACGAAGTTTATCTCTTCATAATATTAGTTCAGAAGTATATACTCAATACTTTATTGCATTCCATATGTATTACATAGATGGTATAGACATGGTAAAAGATCAATATGGACCCCGTCGGGCACAACAAAAAATAGGAGAGAGGAAGAGGGCCAAGTAGCATTTCATAGTATCAAAAAATTAATAAAAATATTACAAATGTCAAATTGGATGTATAATTATGTCTGTGTTTATAGGTATGATATATTGATTGAATAGGAATAGTAAATAAGTAATTATTATGAAATTGATTGAGGTATTTTCATTAAGATTAAATTATGTTATTAATGTTATTATATTTGGCTTTTGTAAGTACCTATTTCAAGCAATTTACCCATTTTATTATATATTTTTCGTAATTTTTGGTGGATAATTGAGGGTTTTTTTTTATTTTGTAATCGATTTGTCATTAAAAAACTCCTTAACTGAGTAATATGACTTGGATTCATGAAATTGTTTCACTTTATTAATAAATATATTTGTTTTGTTTATTTCTCTAATATCATTTGGCAGTTTGTTATAAATTTTTATGGACATTACTAAAGGGGTTGAGTGCATTTTAAGTCGGGATTGAGGTATGTTTATTTTGTTTTTGTTGTGTCTAAAATTAAATTTTGTTTTTGTTTCTGCGCAAGTTGTGTAAAAATCTGGATGTTTTCTGACAAATTTACATAATACTAGGATATATATGTCTGACAGTAGACAGCCTCTACTGACGGTTTAAGATAGGTAGGTTAATCAAATTCAGACTTGATTAACCTACCTATCTTATATAAACCATAAGTACAGGTACAAAAACAAGCCAGAACTTTCCCGACACGTATTCTCCATTAGTCTACCAACAAATGAAACAAGGGCATATTGTGCCTGCTTCAATAACAGAGATTTGTTCTACGTCCGGATCAATTTGCTAAACGCCTATCACCTAAATTGTCTCGGCTCAGTTTACGCAACAATGATTCCATCATGAACGAACCCGTGACACAATGTTACAAGTCCACGGTTTAGCTCCTTCAAGATCAATTTATGTTCGAGTAATAATTTTATAATATATTATATAATATTAAACTTTGATTTGGTATGAATCTTTTTTTCATTGAAAATATCATAAGAACCAATTTTATTATTTGAATATTGTTTGAAAAATTTTATGATTGTAGATCTTATTTATTATTTTGATGGTTGGTTGGTATTAAACAATGTTTTTAAGTTTTGTTGCCATCACCTAAATACAGTGATTAAATAAATTAATAATCTAATTTAACAATCTAGATTAAATAAATTAACAATCTGTTAAGTGTAAAAAAATGTGATGCATGAAATATAAGGCTTTTTATTTTATTTTAATAATTTTATAGAAAACTGTTAAAAAACTAAAACTGGAAACAAAAATATTAATTTAAGTATGTAGGTTTATGTAAATTAGCTGCCGCCTGCGGCTCCTCCCGCGTGGCATTAGTTCTTCTCCCAATATATTTTAATGTTCTTTTTATTTAATTTTATCCCGTTTCGTTTCCGTACAGTAAGTATAACAGAACAAGTCAGAAGGAATGGACGTTAGTGGATGGGGCCCTATTGTAATCAAACGCAAGCCTATC
Source organism: Orthosia cruda (assembly GCA_964057195.1). Lineage (NCBI taxonomy): Eukaryota > Metazoa > Arthropoda > Insecta > Lepidoptera > Noctuidae > Orthosia > Orthosia cruda. The sequence goes on along the minus strand of OZ059830.1, from coordinate 8,473,086 downwards.
AATTAATATAAAAAGTAGAGAACAATAAGTATCATATGTGAATTTTCCTCCGTTCGATTTATAATCTTTCGTAATCTTAACGCGAGCTTGTCAATATTATAAGATAAAGAACAAAGGTTTAAAAGTATAATGATTGTTTATTTAATCTTTAAATACCTCTTCGTAGTCTCTGATTCAGCCCATCGTCTAAATTGTCTTGGCTCCGTTTACGCAACAAGATTGATTTCATCAGGAACGGTTACCTTCTAGGAACTCAATGTACAATTTGGCTCCTCAAAGATAAATTTAGAAAGTTGTGAAATGTTTTCGTTTGGGTAAAGGTCACGAATTTACAATTTGACATTTATAAAAACTGAAAGGTATAATACTAGTTCTTTCAGATTATGTAGCTAATTGAATAATTAATTACTTTGTATTCTGGATAGTATATTATGTCGTTGAGAACTTCAGCTGTGACAAACAGACAGACAAACGAAGTCGCACCATAAAGGGTTCTTTAGGTACGAATATCTTTAATGAAAACTAGCGGACGCCTCGCGGTTTCGCCCGCGTAGTTCCCGTTCCCGTGAAGCGTTCAGTAGTTTTTTTAAGTTTATTCGTTACATACAAAAATCCAAAACTTTCCTCTTTATAATATTTTTTTTATAATAAGATACCAATTTCAGACATGCATTATCTAATCCTGATTCTTTTTTAACTATCTACATTATTTCAGCTCCAAATGAATTCTTCTATTGCCCAATACTACCAGGGTATCCCAGAAACTATATAATTATAGTGCCAATAAGGTCCAGAGTCATGCACCTAACTATTGATACAGCAAACTGCAAGCTCCTAGCTCCAAAGGGTTATGGTGATGGTAATATCCCACCGTGATTGTTAGTAGCCAGCCGTGTAGGGTAGATAGGTAGCTATTTGAACGTTTATGGCGATTTACGATTTAATCTGTTCACCCATTCAATCCAAGTTAATATATTTACTGTGCATATCACTTACTACCTTCTGCCCGCGGCTGCTACCGCGTGAAGTGTTCTATTATCTCAAGGGAACTTACTACTGAAATAAAATATCCTATTTCCTAATCATGGTAATGTTCTTCCTACCTGTGTGCCAAATTTCATTTAAATTCATTAAGTTTGCGGCGAGTAGACTAACAAACATCCAATCATAGACTTTCACATTTTAGTAATAGTAATTGCTTGTCTTTGACTTTGCTTGCGAGGTTGTCGACATGTGGGATGTGGACACAGTGATCATTGTACCGATAGTCGTGTCAGCCAATGGCTTAATAGCCACGAGCATCGACTCTCGTTAGGCGGCTGGGTCCAAGGCCTGAGCTAGAAAGCAATATTGCTGGACACGGCACGTATTGTAAGGAGGTTCCTCTCTCTGGAGCCCTGACCGCTGGTGGTTTGGACCCTGTTCCCGATACCGGTGGGCCTCTATTTTCTCTTTGGTTTTTTATTCTGTAATTCAAATAGGCCAATTCTTTGAATGATTTTCTTGAAACAAAACCTTTGTTTGATATAAGCCTTATTACAATTGATTTCAAAACGACCTAGCTTATGCCTTAAAAGGGATTTATTATCTTTTCTTCAAAAAGACAGGTGGTGAGAATAGCTTTTTCGCCTAATGTAATCTGAGTAAGAGTCAATTAAGCATTTTATTTGATGTCTTCTTCATCTTTATTCAAATCCAATATTCTGTAATTAAACATTTTTAGGAGTCGAAAGGAGCCTCGGATTACTGGATAATATCGCTATTGTGACCTTTAACATTGTAACAGAAAAGAAAATAGTGAAATGGTTGCTTTCCAGAGCTGTAACTAGTATCAATGATATAACACTAAAGATTGAGTCATGGTTAGAGCATTATGTTTCCAACCAAACTAATAAAGTTTATCTCTGGAAGCAGGAACGACTGACTGATCCGATAACCAACATTTTGTCACACATGAAAATCGACACTATCGCAAAGTATCAGAGCTTTTTATCCTGTAAACGCATGACTCCTATATAATAGGCCACGGAAGCAAAGAGAAACATTAAACTGTATCATATACGAATGACATTTACAAATAACTAGCTTCTACCAGCGGCTTCGCCCACGTGAATGTCGAAAATTATCACAAGGCAACACATTCCCAGGATGAAAAGTATCCTATGTGCTATACCTGACTGTAATCAATCTATCTCTTTCCAATTTCATCCAGATCCGTCCAGCCGTTTGAGCGTGAAGAAGTAGCAAACATACAAACACACACACAAACTTTCGCATTTATAATATTACTAGCTGACTCCTGGGGCTTCGCTCCCTTCAGTTGGCTACCTACCTACCTACCCTATCCTATCTACCCTACTCTACCCTACCAACCCTGACCTACCCTACCCTACCCTACACTACACTACACTGCTTACCCAACCCTTCCTACCCAAACCTACCTACCCAACCCTGCCTACCCAACCCTACCTACCCAACCCTAGCTACCCAACCCTACCTACGCTACCTAATCATGTAGTACATATTTGTTATGTATCATCAAAAGTTTTCTCAGCGCACGCCAAAGAATTAATTTTATATGCAACATTTTGCTACTTGGGTTACATTATTGCAGTTTTCATAAGAATCTCTAATCTTTTTAGTCATAGTGGCTTCCACTTAAAAGGTATAGATATATGCTGTCAAGGATTTTTATTTAGAACTATTTAAGACAAACAATCCTACTGTACATTATATTTGTTGGCAGCGCACGCGAAGATTGCTCTCAGAGGGCAGATTTTTTTCCGACTTACTTGATATTTATTGTTATAATATGACCAAATTACAAAAAAGTATTATAAATTGTAGCCTATGTGTTATTCTGATATATAACCTATATTACTGTAAAGTTTCATCCAAATCCGCTTAGTAGTTTTTGCGTGAATGAGTAACAAACATACATACATCCATCCTCACAATCTTTCGCATTTATAATATTAGTAGGAAGTAGGATTAGTGTGATGCTGCTCATACCAAAACTTAAACGAAGTCAACAATAGAGCTATCCAGGTGGCCCCATAAAGGACGAAAAAGATTGAGTCAATTGGACGAAAAGAAGAACAAGAAGAATACTAATATGATACCAACTTGTTTTCTTTCAACACCACATCTCGTCACTTTGAAGCGGGAAATACACAAGAACACTTTCAAAATGTATCAAAGCATGTTCGGAAAGTTGAAGAACAGATAAACAGGCTGTTGGGAAAGCGAAGTTTATTTCTAACAAAAGTTTATTTACTAGTCCCTGAGGCTGCCTCAGTATTAAGTACCATTTTGAGAACATTAAATTTGCTTGTCTACACACAAAGTGCTAGGCACAGTGGTGATTACTGGTGGTAGGCGTTTAGAAGAAAACGTTTTCCAAGTTTCTTCTAATGAATCTGTATATTTTGAAATGGCTGCGAATGCGAAGATCGAACTTAATTTTGATGAAAGAAAAACTGCGTGTGTTTGTGTGGAATTCTTTTCCAGTTTATGTCCTTCCTTAATCCCATCAGCCTTAAAAGCAAAAGTGAACAGATTTCTTATTAGTTCGCATCATCTATCACTTTCAATCGAGCGTGATCAAAGTCAAGAGCGGGGACATTCTTTCTTGTCTATTATTTATGTTCAGGAGCAGCGCTTTTGGTAGTTAGATTACAAACCTACTATTTTGAAGAGCTCTGTAAATTGAAAATTCTTTTAGTCAAGCACATGCCCATATTCATTGATAACCGAAACCGTACTTACTCAAAAAGTAATCATGACACCCATCGCGAGAAGTAGAGTTTTTCATCAAAAAATAACATATTGGGCGACATATTGTGAGGGCCATCCCCATCGTGTGGGGTACCAAAATAAAGATGAAGAAGAAGTTTTAAGAGGTGATTTCAAAAATATATAAAACTTATATGTTTTTTGTACCTAATTCTAAAAAAGAAAGTTATAAATAAATAAAGTCAATTCAAAAAACTGAAAAGGCCGGGCTGCTTTAAAAGCGAACTAAAAAGACGTAAACAAGAAGAAAAACATGCGGTGCAGGCGGAGGATACATCTGTTTTTAGTGAGCCAGCTCGCGAATATGTATCTTTCGACTGCAAAGCATGATTTTCTTCTCGTTTACGTCTTTTTGGTTCGCTTCTTAAGCAATCGGGTGTTTTTATTTTTTGATTAACTTTTATTATTCAAAGAGGACTCTACAAGCTTCAATCGTTGGCTTAACCATAGTCATTCAAATTAATAACATTAGTATTCTACTTTTCAGTATTTAGCTACTTCATTTTGTAGCTTTGAAAGCTATGCAATCTTTCAAGGTCAGAGTAATGCCTCCGATAAAGGCAAATGAAAACTTTTAAAAGAAAAAAGAAATAATTTCTAAAAGAAAAACATTCTCCACAATTTCTTCTCCATAGATTATATTCGGAAACAAAACTAACAATAAATAATTGTGCGGTTATATTTGTAGATCCATTTACCCTTACAATCTTAATTACATTTCGAAATCAAAAACAGATTTGCGCCACCGCCGTCATCACGGAATCGGCTGGTCATTTGAGCCTTCTCGTTAAGGGCCATTCTGTAAGGCCCCAAGTAATTCAAAACACGCGTAAATGGGTAAATGTTGCTACAGTTTGGGTCAAGTCGTTTTAACTAAACTTGAGATAAATTAGATTTGACCCCGCTTATTGCGTGTTTTAATGTGTGTAGTGGTATTTTATTGGAGGGATCAAACATGGTAAAGTTAATGTTCAATTTACAAATGGTCATGAATACATCATTATTTTAGCCGGAAAAACATACTTCTGAATGCTCACAACAGTTCCCCAGCTCCTCAAAGTGTCACTTAAATACATACAAGTCTTCAAATCTTGAATAAAAATTGTAGCCATTTGGAGATACTGAAGAGTACGTAAGTAAGTACAGTACAACTATAATCTTTATTTCCTTTGGCAATCTTCGCATTGCTGAATACAAACGAATGCTAATTGTCATGTGCATCAATTATTAGATTTATCATCACCAATATTATAAAGAGGTACGATTTTTTTGTTTGTTTGTTTGTACCGAATAGGCTCCGAAACTACTGGACCGATTTTAAAAATTCTTTCACGAATAGAAAGCTACATTATTCCTGAGTGACATATGCTATTTTTTTATCCCGAAAACGGGTCATGTGGGGTGGTCCACGGGAGCGAAGCCGCGGGGAACAGCTAGTGTACAATAATTTGAATTCAGAACTAAGTACTTTATTGTTATTTTGTTTACCGTGTGAACTCTATAGCTAAAGTAGTAAGTGATGTTCGATCAAAATTGTATGAAGATTTATTATAAGAATCCTTCAATGATGAGGGGCCTCCCCAGAACCCATTCAAAAGTATCTTTTCTGAACTTGTAAGAAATGTTTGTAAGACTAATTTCCTTTTTAACTTTAACAGTTTTCCTCCCAGTTTATAAAATAAATAACATTAAGTTAAAATAATATTAACAACTCTATATACTTCCAAGTTGATTGAGAGCGTCCGGTTTGCACCAAGTGCAAAGAGCAACTGATAGAAAGCCGACGACTGACGAAACATGAAGTTTTCCGAGGAACTTTAAGAAAATAGGTGTACTGTACTCATACTTCACAGTAATAAGTGGGCTATCCACATAACACAATTACAACACACATACATGTTTAATAAGATATTAAAAACAATAAAAAAAACGTACGCAAAATACGCGCTTGGACGTGGAGTTGCGGACACCAGCCCGTCTTAACCTAACCTAACAATAAAAAACCTTTTTGCAAAAAAATACTACCGACTTCCAAATACAAAACAACAAAGTGAAAAATAACTTAATTTTTTGAAGTCGGTGTCTTTCGTAGGTACCATTTTTCGCTTTATGGACACCGACTTCAAAAAATTAAGTTATTTTTCACTTTGTTGTTTTGTATTTGGAAGTCGGTAGTATTTTTTTGCAAAAAGTTTTTTTATTTTTCACTTTTTAGTTGTACGTACCTAATAGGCAAGTTAGTAAGGGAACTATTTCGCCAGAATGGATTTCATGAAACTTGAACATAACCGGTGAAATGAGAGATCTGCTTACCCCTTAAGAGCGAACTGGCGTGATTTTATGTTATGAAATGTTATAAACAACAAACAGACATGCGATTGCAGCAATCCCGAGAGATTTGCCGTTATTTATTGAAGAGTTCTGTTGTATATCTCCGAAGTTCTTCATCAGATCTTCACCAAATTAAAATGGGACCAATTTCGAAACATACTTTTTCAAACAAAAAAAGAATTTTCAAAATCGGTCCAAAATTGACGGAGTAATCGGTGAACATACACAAACAAAAAAAAAAAAAACTAACTTGAAGTCGAACATAGAACCTCCTCCTTTTTGGGAAGTCGGTTAAAAATGTATTAAAGTCTATAGAAGAAAAACGTTGAAATACACTAAAAGCACCGACGTGACATAGATAGAAAACTGTGGCATTTATTCACACCTAGAATACAAGAGCAAATGCTGTACCCATTTATCAGTTTTATTTTATTTCGCTGAGAGCTTCATAAGAAAAACAAATTGGCGATATTTTTTTCCTATTTCTTTTTAGCAGACCAGTGACATAAAAAAATAAGACCTTCATTAATAAGAAAGACCTACATTAGTCTTAGTTAGTCGCTTTCTACAGACTTGATTGAAAAAACCGAGCGTCCGATACCGCAGGGGCAGATGTCTATCCGATACTAATTTTACTAAAACCGAGCGCTGTGGGTCAGTACCACATTGCAAGTATACTAATATTGAAAAGTATTGCACGACTTAGGGCCGATTTCACCAATTAAACTAATCGCGATTAGTTCAACTAAACTCAGTCTATACAAATACAGCGTTCTGGTTGGTAGTTTCAAAGCGGTCTCAACCCTTAGTGAAATCAGCCCTTAGTTATAAGTGAAAACTTAATTTGATTTATGAAGTGAAAACTCTTTTTGGTAGAGGCAAAACTTATAGATTCGTGTGTGCGCCATGCTGACTGAATATTGGCAATGAAGCCACCAGTCTGTCAAACAAAAACACAGTTATTCCAAAGTTTTAAGCTTACTCTTCAGCTTACTGTGCAGGGCACATTGTTCGCAGAACGGATGGCCGATGGCCCGATAAGTTCTGGCATAGCGACCGCGAACTGGAAGACGATGCGTTGAAAGGCCTTCCACTAGGTGGACAGATGACCTGGTTGAGGTCTCTGGATGCGATTCGCACGGGATCGGTCAATGTGGCGACGCCTATGTCCTGCAGTGGACGTCTTTCGGCTGAAATTATAAAGCTTACTCTTCTGTTGGCAGTCCTCTTGATTACCTATTTATTATTTTCATCAAGTTTATGAAATCTTGTCTAAAGTTTTACTTACTCTTCAAGTTTAAAAAGGATCGATCACGTCATAGTGTTTGTTAACAATCTCCACTCAAATGTTTGCAAACCGCCGCAGACGGAATTTATACAGGATAACAATCAATAGAAAACTGTTTTGCTCGGCAATAGGGTAATAATTTCAGTTATAACACAAGAAAATGGCCTTTGTTTACTTGCTAAGATGATTCATATTAATGCTAATGGCTATAATTGAGCCTAATTTATTATATCTCCTCAATTATCTTTAAGGATAAAAATACAATTAATTGTCAATCCGATTCGTTATTATGTTCCGTCTCAATAATAATACCTTTGTTATCTTATAAGTATAACATTTTGTTGACACACCGAAATGAATATCTTCCTAATTACGAAGGTCATTTGTTATTACGGTTTAATTAACACCTAATTACATATGAATAAGATAATGTCTTGGTCCCCTACCTTTTTCCTTATAATGTACATTATTATTTATATATCGAAAATGTGTTTATCTTTTTCCATTATGTTTTCTCGTTTGAGGCCAACGATCAAGATCTGTCATTCCATCGACACGATGGAAGTTACTGAAAACGAATTGTATACTATTTTTAAATTTCCAAATTACGACTTTTGCGTAAAATAAAACTTTCGTATCTGCGCCCAATATCGAACCTTCTCCATAACTTCCTTTTTAGATAAAAATCGCGTTCAATATTCTCGAATGAAGAGCCTGGCAATAAATATTAGAATCTATCTATTAATATTTTATTTTGATGTCTTTGCCTTCGAGGTCGACCCCAACCCGCAAAGCCCCGTTAGACATTTTTAATGTAGTAAGATACCAATCATACTACTTCGTCAGAAGCGATTTCAAATAAATGTAAGAAATCCACGAAAGTCAATATTTTGGCTCTTCTAATTCTAAAACGTAATTTAATGATACGTTACAGGAAAACCCTCATCACAATAATAAAATTAATTACCAAAGTTATCTACATATTCATGTGTTTTATTGCCCCTAGGATTCACATTCTATATTTGGAGCGTACCTCTGTAACCCTTTTAATTGTTCATTTTGAATTTATAACTCCCTCTAGGCCATTGATATTCCGCCTTTTAATTCCCTTTATTCCCGTCCGCTGGATAATAGGAAAAACAGAATTACGAAATCAAACATATTTGTTTACGAGTGGCTTTCGTCTGATAAGAAGCGATAGCATTTATCAGCTACGTGTAAAGATAGAAGATGGATATTAATTATGAGCTATATACAGAAGACTAGGTAACTAATCAACTCCATTACTAAGCACTATGCTATATATACAACCAGTTTGTGTACTTATTTATACTCAGAAAGGAGCCAGAAAAATTTAGCGCCCATCTATAAGCTATCGTCACACTAAATTGTTGATGTGATGAGTTGATGTTTATGAGTGTGTGGTTTGTATGTTTGTTCCTTCTTCACGCTCAAACGGCTAGACGGATCTGGAAATTTGGCACAGAGATTATAGTCTAGAATAGCACATAGGAAACTTCTTGTTCCAGAAATATGTTCCTCGGGCTAATTTTCGACTTTTACGCGGGCGAAGCCGCTGGCAGAAGCTAGTTAATCATAGTCGTGAAATACCTAAGAAGCTTAATCTAGGGGCACTACGAAAACAAACTACTACTAACAATGAATAACATAAAAACCAATTTATTTTACTAGTGTGTTAACAGTACCTACTCAAATATCAAAACAGGGCATAAGAGTACATAGAAAATGAGTATGTAGGACATAAAATGTATGATATACGATGCGTCCCATAATAATAATTCCTCTATAAATAAACATGTCATAATGTCCCGAGGTAAACATTTTATTCGTAATAAAATGCCATTCTGTCCCACATTCTTAACAAACCTGTGACTGAAGGAAAACATTTTTAAGAAATGGAGTGATAACTATCTAAAATTGGCCTAACTTAACACATTAGTTAGCAACCTGCATAACACAAGAAAGTTTGTTCTTAACCGCCAAAATACCTGATGATAAAATACTTTGAAAAGCAGTAAAAATTACGAATCACCCAACTAACTTCGACTTTGATGGAGCCATAAAGATTTGTCAGATTTACTGACATACTTTCGCCATAAGTTTATATAAAAAAATAAGCTGGTTCAAACACGCCTGAAATGTGCACACGAAGGAAATCTTTCCAAGAAATATCAGAAAGTTTCTGAAAGTCAGGTTTCTGGAAACACATTCATGTTTCGTAATGTACATAAATGTCTATCGTACTTGTTACTTTACCTAAAAGGTTACATGTCGCGTCTGCTGACACAGAAATTTCAAACATTGAAACTTCCATTATATCCATCAATATATGAAATATTAACCGCCTAATTTTCAAACCTGTAATTCAATTAAAAACCATTAACAGCGTACGTTAATATGGACACCGCTCGACGCAAGGTTGCCTGCTTGTCGGTCTTCTACAGACTGTACTTCGGTGAGTGTGCTCAAGAACTCCACGACCTCATCCCTTCAGCCCCCTTTTACCACCGGACATCTAGACGCACTGCAAGTTACCATCCTTACCTTATTGCCATTCCACCAATTCGCACCAAGCGCTTACAAACATCCTTAATAATGAATAAATGAAGTTCCATTCATTCGCTGTGCGCATTATTAAGGATGTTGATGACTACCTGCGTCTGTGTTTCCGAACGCATTCAACCCAAATCTCTTCAAAGTTAGAGTGAACAGGCTTATTCTGGGTAAGCTCACACCATCGTTGACTCTGTCTCTGTCACCTCTGACCTAGACTAGAGTCAAGAGCCATCAAATAAAAATAAAAAAACACAAATAATCCCAGAAGCATCACAAAGAGCCACCGCTTAATAATTCAAAAGATTCAAAACAAAGTATCATTCTTGCAATGACTGCAGTCAAAATACCGAAATTTAAGTGATTAATCTCGTGACTTTTCGATAAGCTTGACAATCCCATGATTTTTGATATTTATCCAATCGTTTTCGCGAGGCTACCGTTCGTTGGTAGAATATCACTTGTCTAGAGCGATAAGTGGTCCTTTTTAAACCTTTCATCCTGGCTAAAATCTGCTGACGTAGCCCTATAAAAAAATAACAGAAGCAGTTTAAAACATAAACCTTAAAATTTTATTCACGCAAAGAGACTCAATTTATTCCAAATTAAATTTTCGCTTGTTCGTTTGAAGGCCTGTCGTGCTCATTACGAATTGGCCGGGCCTTAAGTGTGATTGACATGTGCTATTGAATAATTGGATCTGAATCCATTGGCCAGTCAATCTCAATGGAATACAAATTGAGAGTCGTAGTGGTATCGCTTTTGTAACAATACATTTTAAGGTTAGCTAGTTAAGTGACGTTTATTGTTGATTTCTTAAGGCGATATATACGCCCCAATGTTAACGCAGTACTGGCCGTGCGCCCGCTCGATGGCAAAATATCAATTTTGAACCTCCTTTTGAAAAGTTTTGTTTGCAAAATATTATTTTATTTACATATGCTATGTTAGTTATGAAGAAATTCCAGCCATAAATTATTCTGTGTAAAAATATTTTTAAACAGAGTTTCCAAAAGCTGCAAAAAAATATCGTGTTGTTAATTATTTTTTTAAAGCAAAACTATTAGTTACACGGAAAAACCTTGTTTTCAAAATTATGTACATGAATCAATAATAAATATATTTTTTTTCAAATCTTTTAACCTAGCCGTTACTAAGGAGTATTCTTTAGAAAGTTACCGTTTTACGGCACTAAAGCGTATGTAGGCGTATAACTTATTAGCAGTTTTTAGAGTTCCGTACCCGAAGGGTCCAAACGGAGCCCTATTGCTTTCACTCGCGTGTCCGTCTGTCTGTCCGCCTGGCCGTCGTCTGTCACACGGGTTTTTAGCCAAACGGTTAGAGAGTCTTCAAATTTTCACAGTATAAGTATCTTGTTAACCCAAAGCTACACAAATCGTCATACAATATTTTTATGTTTTTAAGGGAGGCTTCCATACAAGTAAAGGGAAACGCGAAAAAAAAACCTATCCCATCAAGTGGGGTATCGTTGCTTAAAACTTGTAAAGTAAATAAATACTGTGTTTCTTGTTTTAAAAATATTTTTTTACAAAAAAAATTCCCAAAGGATTTTCTAACTTCCCATTGATCTATGAACTTCCAATTTGGTGATAATGTTTATTATTACGTATATTTTACTACCAATATATTGATAAATCAGATTATTCTTTGAAATTCCCTCCTTTTTTCTATTATAACAAACTTAATTTTGCGGTCTGCTACGGAACCTTAAACGTGCGAAGCACTTTGCCGGTGTTTTTATCAGATTGTGTGTGCTTGAAACGATTTGATTACCTATTTGATTTGCCGTTATTTTCAGCCCTTTGTGTGGCTAAGGAGGAAGTAGTAGTAAGTTAGTATTGTGAAAACAAGTCTAAACTATCAAGGTACCTAACATCGCGGCTGTACGAGTAAATTTTTACCTTACAAATCAATGGAAAACTTAAATGCCCTAATGGACGTATATCTTCTCTGTCGTTTTGGTCTTGGCAGAGCCGTCGTGGTCACAACGAGGCGTCCACGTCGGTGGTAGATGCAGACACAGCTCTACGCACGATCTCCCGCCATCTCTCCCTGTTGGCGTACTGTTTGGCGCAGTCAGAAATGCGGCTTCTTATTGCCGATTTCACTCAGTCCAGCGAATAGGTGACCTGCCGCGTGATCTGGTTCCCTCCACTTTTCCTTGTACGACCAGCCGCTCTATGGAGTCGCCATCCCGCCTAGAGACGTGTCCAAAGTATTGCAGCATGCGCGACTGTACTACGTTCGACAAACACTGTTTGATGCCGAGTTCCTGGAGTATGGACAGGTTAGTTCAGATATCCGTCCACGATATTCCGAGCATCTTTTTCCACACCACACAATTGTTTGTATGCGATCGGTTTATTCTCAAACCAAACGTGAGGCTTATGCGCTCCATCCTGAGAAGTAATTCCTCCATAAGGTCAGCGTTACTCGCAAATAAGATGGTATCATCTGCGTACCGCAAGTTCACGATTTTGCATCCACCAATCACAACACCATCGGTCCAATCTTCGAGAGTGATTCGCATTACAAGCTCGGTGTAGACGTTAAATAGTAACGGCGTTATTATGCATCCCTGTCGCACGCCCGCACTTGGATGGAAACTATCTGAGAGGAGGTCATCTGTCCGCACTGAAGCTGTTCGCCCTTCGTAGAGCTCTCTGAGCAGGTGCACGAGGTGTTGAGGTGTACCCATGTCCAGTAGTGTTTTCCACAACACTGAGTCGAACGCTTTGGAGAAATCAACAAAGCATATGTATGTCGGCTTGTTAAATTCTCGAGCCTTCTCAATGACGTACATACTGTAAGCCCTATTGAACATTTGAAATTGCCGCAGTCGATACGGTAAAGGGCTATTGTTGGCGAGAGGTAAACAAAATACGTAAAAAAATAAAACGCTTAATAGCCAGGTAACTTTTCTCATCCTTTCATCGTATCCATTATAAGCCACTTAAGACCATTCTTTGTTGAAAATATCTATTTTTATGAATCTGCGATTTTCAAGTTCTAGCGTCTAATTTCACCAAAAAAACATGTTGATAACTAAGTAAATATACAAAATGTCTTATACGGTGGTGTAATTCTATTAATAATAATCAACATAAAGTTTAATTGGTGTTATAAGTAGGTAATTAAATAATTATCACTAATGCTTAATTAATTAATTTAATGAGGTCCAATAACTCAATCAATTGATAACCCAAACATGCAGATCATGGATACTATTGTAAATTGAATTTGGTAAATATTCATTGATACATGGCTTGAATTAGGCTGATTGCATTGCCGGAAAATACTATAACTACGTTGTAGACTTAATGAGGCTTTAGTGTTTTAAATAACATCAAAAAGACATTACAGTGAAGCTTGAAATGCACAGAAACTCATAAAAATTGATTTTGGCAATGGATATGTGTTCAAAATTACAATCATGTAGCAAAAATATTGCCTGTTACAATCGAGTTATCTTAACTGTTTCGATTCAGGTTAATTGATCAATAAATTGTACTGCCATAATACTAAATCAGCCTATAAATAGTGTTTCCAACTGCTGGTACACATGCCTTCTCTCTTTGAGCTGAGGTGGACCATAGTCTACCACGCGGGCCTAGTGCGGAATGGAACGAAAAACATGTCTTAGAATTTCTGGTTCTAGGTCGTGCCGGTTTCCTCAAATTTTTTTATTGCCATTATAACAAGCAATCCCAAAAGCCTCAATCTTCATTTATAAATAACCAGAAAAGCTCAAACGCTGCTCACTGAAATAACCAACCCCTTAAGCCATAATTCTTGCTGAACAGACAAAAAGATTCCCTCTTCAACCGTTAACAAAGCTGAAGCCACATGCAACACAACAATTTTGTTAGTGATTTTGTTTTGATTGGGAACCATATGTTTCTTCCCAAAAATAGTCGACATTTATTAGCTACATTGTTAGCTTTTAATATACACGCAGTTATTGATAATTTAACTGAGACTAGGTTTAGTGATTTAACAGTATTATCCAGTTTTTCTGATAATACTTTAAACAATGATTTTTTAAACGATTAGAGCCGACAAAAGAGAAGTCGAATAGTAATATTTTACTATATCATCAAAATATAAATCGCTTCTCCGGCAAAATTTTAGACGTGGAATTGTTAGTAGATAAATACCACATGGATATCTTATGTTTTTGTGAAACTTGGTTAAAACCAGATAGGATGTTGTTTAATGTAAATAATTTCTCAGTTGCCAGTGCGTACAACAGATCCACAGTGGGTGGTGGTACCCTGACAATTTGTAATAGTCATTTAAAATATAAGGAAAGGAAGGATATCACTGCTTACTCTGTTGATCGTTTGTGTGAGGTAGCACGTGCAGAGGTCGAGGGGCATACTGTCTTGTGCGTTTACAGACCACCAGCATCAAACTTGTCATTGTTTTTGATAACAATGGAAGAATTATTAAGTAAACTTTTCAGAGATAATAAATTAGTTTTTGTTTGTGGTGACTTAAATATAGATCTGTTAGTCAACTCGCCTGAAAAATGTAAGCTCATTTCATTATTTATATCATTTAACCTAACATATTTATTTAATGAACCAACAAGAATAACAGCAACTTCAGCTTCTTGCATAGATAATGTATTCACTAATTGTAAAGTAAAAGATTCGTTTTTAATTAGTGGCGTTAAGTCAGACCATACTGGTCAACTAGTATCTTTTGAGTCAGATAAAAAAAATAACCTGGCTAAATCAATTCGATTAAGACCACTTACTAAAAATAAATTAATCTCTTTTAATAATAATGTTTTAAGCAACCTTTGTAACGCCAGTTTTGATTCAAACGACCCCAATATAAATTACGGCACGTTGTTTTCAACAGTTTGCCAAGAATTCAATAAAACGTGTCCTGTAAAAACAGTAAAAGTCAACAATTCCAAATCGAAATTTAGTGAATGGGCCACTGTGGGCATAAGAAAAAGCCGAGACATCTTATATAATTTATATTACGAAAAATCTTTGACTTCCGATCAAGTTTTTCACACTTATGTTAGAAACTATTCCAAAATATTCAAAAGAGCGCAGGCTCAAGCAAAATCTCAAATAATAATTAACAAAATTGGTGTTTCTAATAATAAAATAAAAACTGTGTGGCAATTAATTAATAAAGAAACTGGAAAGATACAACAACGCGATCAGAATGAGTTGTCTTTGTATATAACTAATCAAACCATTTCTGATAGGCAAGAAGTCGCTGAGACATTAGAAAATTTATTTACCAACATTCCGTTAGAGGTTACGAAGTCTCTTCCTTCCTCTTCTAAATTAGCTGAAGCTCTTCTTAAAGAAAACTTTACTAAAGACATACCAATCTTTAAATTTAAACCAATATGTATTGATTCAATTAAAAACGCGTTCAAAAGTCTCAATAAAAAAAATACTGAAGACTTGTGGGGGATATCCGTTAGGGTTCTTGGAGATATTATTGACTCAATTGCTCCTGTCCTAACAGGCATATTCAATCAAAGTTTGGACAGCGGCACTTTTCCTGACTTAATGAAACACAGTAAAGTAGTACCAATTTTCAAATCAGGCTGTAAGAGTGATCCTTCTAATTATAGACCTATATCTGTGCTTCCAGCATTGAGTAAAATCTTTGAAAAATCATGCTGGAACAGATGTTGTCTCACTTCAATTCAAATGGGATACTGCATAGTCAACAGTTTGGTTTTACGAAAGGTAGGTCGACAACGGACGCGGGAGTAAAACTCATCAGCCACATCTTGGAGGCTTGGGAGAGGTCCCAGGATGCCATTGGCATTTTCTGTGATCTCTCAAAAGCTTTCGACTGCGTCGACCACAACACACTGATCTGTAAATTACACCACTACGGAATTCGTGCAAAATCTGCTGATCTCGTGCTTTCCTATTTATCAAACAGACAGCAAAAAATAAATGTTAATATTTTGATGCTATCACCTTTATCTGTACCCATTCAACAGGTGACCTGGTATTCAAGAACTCTTTTACAAGGTCTTGCGCTCTTCAAACTTATTTTTCTTTCTTTTCATACGTATTATAAAAAGGTGGTTTGTAAAGGTTTTTCGTAGGTGTTTTACTCTTTGTATGTAGATAATTTTATATTAAGATTGTTTAGAAATCAAAATCATTGCACTTTTATATTTTGTTCTAACGTTTCAATAACAGTCAGTCTGATGCAGATTTTACTACACTAAATGTTCAGTATTCAACATTTATATCCGTCAGTCAAATGCAAGTCATGCTTACCTTTTAATTCTAGCATATGTAAAAAACTTATCGTTCCAATCTGGAAGCATGTCAAAACTTCCTTTTATACCATCCTAAACAACCACCTTAATTATCACTTTCTCTCTACCTAACAAATAATTAAATAACTCAGCTTATTCCCAAGTGATGTGACTCCCCGTGGTACCTATTAGGCCGTTATAGTTACGTGGGGACAGAATAGATAGATACAGAAGGTCAGCTATAAACCGAGTGAAAAGGCATGCTCGCATAGATACGCATTTACAGATACCAAGTCAGTTTTTAGGGTTCCGTACCTGATGTGTCCAATTAGAGCCCTATGGCTGTCACGAACGTGTCTGTCTGTCTGCCTGTCTATCCGTCATCTGTCACACAGGTTTTACAGCCGAAAGGTTGAAACTACAGTCTTCAAATTTTTCATTGTAGTAACATCTAGTTGACCCAAAGCCATACAAATTATCAAATTATATTTTTAATGATTTTTAGGGGGGCTTATTTTGCGCTTCTCTAAGCGTGTGTGAATGGGGTATAGTTGTATTTGCTCGTAAGTAGATAAATACTACTTTAAAGAATATTGGAAAACAAAGGAATGAGAAGCCACCAAAGTCAGCTTTTTTATCAAAATTTCGATCTGAAGAATTTTTTAACTTCCCAATGGGAAGTTGAACTTCGAATTTGTGTGATAATGTGTATTATACTAACAAATACCATTACACTAATAAATCAGATTTTTTCTTCAAAATACCTTAATTTTTCCTATCACAACCAACTTCATTTTGAGGTTACCAAACCTTAAACGTGCGAAGTCCGACACGAACTTGGCCGGTTTTTTTTTTGGTTTGAAAAATCTAGAGTACCCTGTGTCGTGAGATTCAGTCTCTATTGTCAAGAGGTTTCTAGCAGAACACACTGCCAGCCTTTTTTTTAGTTTTGGATATCATCCAATGACTTCTCCCGCTCAGGGTTAAGCGTGTTCCTTCAGTTGTTTGTGCCAGGGCCGCGGTAACTCTCTCTCAAATTTATCTGCGACCCCACAATGCCAGTTTATTATCGCTTGATGTTTGGCCATCCTTCTGTACCTACTTTCTTAGTGCCCTGAGGGTAAGTGATCACACCACTACTTCAGCCTGTTGCTCCCATTGAAGCAATTACGGCGTCTGTAACGCCTGTAACACAATGTGCTAGCCAATTACTAGTGTTAGAATTAGGGTTGTAAAGACATAGGTGATGATAGTGGAAGGAGAATTAGTTTTTTTAAATAATTATTTAAGAGTTACAGGCCTAACAATATCATTGGACTTTTAATACCTATAGACCATACAAGATATGACTATCACTTAGTTTGCAGGCCTCCTCCTCATCTGGGGGAAAACACCCCCAAGCTGTTACGAAGAATTCCACGGCGCTCCTTCTGCACATCCCACATGAACACAAAGATAAGTTACAAACATGTACTTATTACTCGCCATGCAAAGAAAGGCAGTCCAAGGAAGTGCCCGTCCTTATGGGCAACAATCGCTACCGCGAGCAGGAGGCGAAGCTCCGTATTTCGTCGCCGCGCCCCTTGGCGGGGGCGCAGCGACAGAATCACACAGGCTTAGTTTGCATTAAAAAAAATGTATTCTACATCACAATCATTTCATCAATCTTATTTCTTTAAAGGATCACCATGTTTACTACTTAGATATGTTGCTTTGACCTTATGGTCTGAGTCAAGTAGCTGGTACAGTTTAGGGAATTCTAACAGCTTTCTCAGATCATTTTCAGATTTAACCCACACAAAAATTGTTTTTAAATGATTGACATTTATTTTACGACTCGATTCGTTCACACAGATTCTGTTAAATTAAATTACAGCAACGTCAACCAAAGGCATTTCAATAACTTCGTCACTTTCTTTGTGACGACTTTTGACTTTCTTGCTAACTTTGTGAATGATTTTTCAAAGTTATTCCTGTTATTGTTGTTCCCAGAACATTTTCACTAAGTATTACACCTAGCTTTATTCATAAACATTTTGGTATTTATTTCTCTTATACATTTACTTGGGTGACAATAATTTCTTCATCGTGGTTAGAGCGACTTACATTGTCACTCATTGTGGTAGCTTTGTTGTTTTTCTTTCTTCTTTTATTAATATGTTTGTCTTTGTTTGTTTATTTCGTTTCTTTCTTTATTATTGTGTAAGGCGTACACGCCTGGTTGTTAAAAGAAATACAAAATATTTTATTGCTCTTCACATTGTCACTCATTGTGGTAGCTTTGTTGTTTTCCTTTCTTCTTTTATTAATATGTTTGTCTTTGTTTGTTTATTTCGTTTCTTTCTTTATTATAGTGTAAGGCGTACACGCCTGGTTGTTAAAAGAAATACAAAATATTTTATTGCTTTTCTTTTTCGGCTTGTTTGTTTCTTTATATAAAATTAAACTCTTCAGGATTTCCAATGGGCTTTTCCTCTAAACTAAGATGGAAGAGATGTCAGATATTCGCAATAATAAATCGATCTCAAGCCATTTTCTATGTCTTGCTATTGAAGTATTGATTTATTTAAACTTTACTCTGTGTTTTACTGTCGTAGAAACAAAAAAGGTTTACGTGCTAAAGAATATTCTTCTCTGGCTTATAGTCGATCTTATGACAAGGGTGACGTATTGTAACGTTGATATTGTAAGTGTTTAGTGATTTACCACAAGTATTACCAATAAAATGACTATAATTTTCCTGTCTTCACCTATTGACACTCTTGCTCAGGGAATTCCTTTGAATATGATATCTTTGTCTCTCGTAATACTTACAAAACCTTTTCTTTAAATAAATGTCTATTTATTATATTTATTATCTAGCCTTGCATATTGAAGTGGAAGAATTCTGCTACAAGTTACATGACCCTTCTTAGTAGTTGATAGATTGGTGTCCCCAGTAACCCTCTTATCATGCTCTATTTCTCTATCAATTAACCTAATAAAAGGAACCGTTACTGCTTCGAGTATCATGAAACCTCTCAAGAGATTCATCGAGTCGTAAGAATCTTATATCCCTAAATACCCGGAAGGTTTGTATATTATTTTGTAATATGTGAGGAAACAATACGACATAAATAAAAACGCTTGATATTAGTATAAAGTTTTAAATAACTCCTATACGCGCAAGAATGGAAAAAAAAATCACCGTACCGGCTACCAATACGGGTTAAACACGTGTTTAGATAAATAGTTATGATGGGCTTACTATGCGTTTAGTAGTAGCCCTGGAATCACGGAAGAAAAAATCAACTGCTGATGCCATATATTTATGTTTGCGTAACTTGACAAAATTTACTGACCAGTTGTTTTATTTTGCGATATCAGTGTTTGTGGAGCACTACTAAATGTGGTTCCTAATGACAAGTACAATGGCCCCATTTCAAGAATTGCGTTATTTTATAAATACATAAGATAGGTAGTGAATAATAATTTTCGTAACAAAAGTAATTATTTCGACCAACACGTCAATGACCTCTATTAACAACATTGGTTCCCAGAATTGAATGATAAACTGTACTTGGGCTACGCGTAGCCGGACGACTAAATTAAAACAATAACCCAGTGACATATCGTGACTTGGCCTAACACGCAACTCGGCCTTGGGGAAATATGTCACCTAAACTTATTACAGTCTATTCATTAACGCCCGATGCGTGTACTTAAAACACAAGCCACCACCATTGATAAGTAAATTAAGTAATTCTCTTATCAATGGTTGTATTTTTGAATAATATACTGATCAACGTCGAAAATAATAAAAGTGAATATTTTTATCACGCATACACGTATTAGATATCTTCTAACCATTACGTTAAGACAAGTTAATTGCATAGGCTTAGCTTGCTACGAAGCCTACGTAACAGCGCTACGCCAGACCTGCTACGTAACAGTGCTACGCTAGACTTGCTACGCAACAATGCTACGCTAGACTTGCTACGCAATACTCTACGAAAGGCTTTGCTACGAAGAGACTATCAACCAATCTATCTAGCTTTTTAATAACTGCGTGAATATTGTTGTTAGATGCCAGTTTATTCGGATGGAGCAGAGTACCAGTATTTAACAAGGAAAAAAGTAACAAAGTAGTTGAAAGGAAGTAGGAAAACAGAGTAGGTAACACGATATCCCGAAGGTACTATATGCCCTTAAAAATAAAATGTTCTAAATAAATAGAGACCGGGTGCATATAGTATTTGCATATTTGATAATTATCGTCTACAAAGTTGTTCCATTTTTGTAAGGATAATTCATGATTGAATATGTCACTAATTGTATGCTGATTTAGAAAAAAAAAGTTTTCTGAATCTTTAGTGTTGCTTAAGTTACACATTTTCATGTATATTTTATAAAATTTTATGCATATTTTAGGCATTTTCCATGCTAGTTTCAAGCTTTTTATGTTGCATATAACCCGGACCGGGCAGTAATAAGCATTGGAAAAGATGAAGATTTTGCCATGCTTTTAAAAGTATTACAACTTAAAAGAAATAAGTAATGATAAAGAATACTCCTCGTTCAACAAAGTTTCAACGAGTGGTTGTCGACATAGTTTCTCAACTTATTTTCACGCCTTTACGAATTAAGTGAAACTTTGAATTTCCTCCGCTTACAGACAGTGTTTTCAGCAGCTGCCAGACAACTTTTATAATATCTTTGATTCTAGCAGCTGAAGCCACGAATTTTCCGGCATATTTTTTTTTCCTTTTCCAAATTTCATTTTATTTTCTTTGCCTTTTGGAGTAGTTTTGAAACTCATATGAAGACACACTTTTTCATTTCTCTAGCTAAGTATTCGTGCCAAGTTAACCGAATCGCGTATTAGGCTTTTTTAATGCAAACGTAGTCACCCCATATGATAGCTTTTCAACGTAGGTAGGATTGTTCCTTCATTATAAGAAATCTGTTTTATTATTCAGTTTATTCATATTGGTTACTGGGTTTTAAGATCATATAAATTAGACCTCCTCCTTAATCAAAATCTATTTGACAGTAAAACCAAGAGCACTATATTTTATAGACACTATGTGTGTGTGTTATTCGTTAAATTGAATATAACATACACTAAATTACCTTAATAAAGCTTCACCCTTTCACCCTCTAAACCCATATCAAAAATGTTTTATCGTAACTTAGCCCTAAAAGTCTTTATTGTTTCATAAAATACTGAAATTTTATGTCAAGCACTAGCAAAAGCCTAGCCCATTCGAGATAACGGCTCCCAAATATTATAAAGCTTTGTAAAGCCCGCATGGAAATATCAGTTCTGCTGCAAAACTGTCGACTGCCGTAAAATATATAAAACCAGGCAATATTTTGAAAAAGAAACATTATGGTCTAACAATAATAGTGTAACATATTTTAAGAAATAGTACTCATTTTTTTGTTGTGAGAGAAATCGATTTTTCTTTAGAAAATTTTATATGTAACCCTACTTGAATGTATTTGTTATACATTTGAATAGTAAATGCGCTTCGTTCTCGGGTTTCTCCTATATTAAAATGTATTCCGAATCTCGTGACATACATGGCCACGAATAGTCTAAAATCTTAAAGAGATAAAAGTACTTTTTAAATATTACTGACTGATATTGTAAGACGTTGTTTTACGGCTTGTAAAGAAGATTATTTCTGTTCAATTACAATTTCTCAGCATGAAAATAAACATTTATTTTTCTTTTCGAAAATAAAAATCATAATAACATCTCTTAAGCCTCAACTACGCAGAAAACTTACAGGTCTACAGAGATTATTCGATGAAAATATGTTTATAATGATAGGTACTTTGTTACAAATTATTTATTCAAAACTAACTAGAATTTGAAGTAGTTTTTATAGTATTCTGCGTAGATCAGCGTAACAAGAAAATCCGAAAGATAAAGTAGGCGCAAGAAGTTTTCAATTTTATGTAACATTTTATAAAAATTAAATTTATTTACGTTGATAAATAAGATGTCCAACGGCATACCTACTCGAATTTACGTTTATTTTTTTTTGCTATGTTGCGCTATCCCACTCCTGAGCAGAAGCCTCCCATTCTCTTCTTTGGCGCTTCCATGCCAAATTCGTCTTTCGTCCAGTTGACCCATAAACATTTTCTATCTCACACAAAAAAAACATGCAGATAACAAAATTTTGTAAACTTTCCGATACAGCAATATCCATTGTTTACACGAGAATATTTCGATCTTCTTGTTTCTCCCTACGCAGAACATCAATATTGTGCTCCAACAGACTTACTACCGTCATACCCTTATTAAATGGATCAATGCCTCCATCTTTATCGAAGACAATATATATACGGAATCTAATTTGGATTACGCTGAGTAGTCGACGAATAAATTCCTTTTAAGGCGTATTGCAAACAAAATAGATTTGCCTTGCTTGTATCGGGAGTTAAATTAGATCAACAAGTGTATTTTATCAATGGGGATTTATCGCTAAAGTTTTTATTAACGTTCTGGATAAATCGGAATGTTCTTTCAGGAATCGTAGTCTTTAGTAGCGAAGCGGGCGTTCTGAAATTGGACCAAAACTTTTCACACCAACTAACAGATATTAGGTTTGAGCACCCTTGAGCCCCAGAAGAGCTACACTATTGTATACTTTATTATTATTATTACATTATAAACACAGGACAAACATTTATACAACAAGTTTACAATGGCCGTTCTATAATAATGCTAATAGGTACTAAGCATCCGTAATGTGTTTTAGTAGTAATAAACTGTATACTTTAATAATAATTTAAAATTAACATTTGTTCGTTAATTTATTAATATTTAGGGACGAATTAATAGTCTAGTGGGCTATATTCCGTAAATAAAATACTGTTCAGAATCGCACGCTAAACGAAAATTAATTATTCATATGTGGGGCTAACGTGTTGATAGAACTAACACAATAGTTTGAATTATTTACCACCGGACTAATTAAACAACTAGTTGCAATGGAAATGTGAACAAAGCTTTACTTAGTGAAATATATTATTATGCTTAAACAAAATATATTTCAGTACGCAAGAGATTCGAAATATAACTCATAATGGACATTGTTTTGAATTCGTAGAAATATTTACCGAAATTTACATTGTCACATAAAATAAATAAATTAAAGGATATACTGCGATTTAGTAGCAACATAATTACGTAGTGTAGATACTCTCTCCTACTTATTTGCTGTATCCATTGATACGATCAAGTATTTGATTTTTTGTTTTTTGATTTAATTAGTTTGTTTTTTTCTTTCGTTTGTGTTCATTGTATGGCAAGTTAACGTAGTCACAGATAACATAATACTAGCATACAGATGCCTCATACCATACAAAAAAACCGTGCCGACGTACATAGAGTGTTTCATCTGATTATACTGATTATATTTTGTAAATCGATCGCGTTCGGTTCCGTTCCACCGTCGTCGGTCTGTGCCGTAGTACAATGCAATGCAATAATTATGGTCACAAAAAATCAATTATAGTGGTTTACTGACAGAAAATAATAACAATGGAATATGTCCAAAGTTCAGTGCGATCCTTTCTCCCTACATACACAAGTGAGTACCCATCCTAGAAAGGCAAACAAGCTTGTAAAGCGAATGTGTGCACTTACCCTGATAACGCTCTCCCTTAGCTATGCTCTTAAGCACTAAGTTTAATAACCTATAGCATATTTAACTAGTTATTTAATTGGTAGCACGTAAGATAGACTATAGTAAGAGCATAAATATATTTTAAACTAACTTTTACTACGCGCGTTTTCACCAGGATCTTGCATTTTTGCCGGGCTTAAAAGTAGCAAATAGCGAGCAGCAGCTAGCAATATCCACTTGCTAGCATCCTTTGAAACCCTTCCCTTGATTGCACCAAACATAGTATTTTTCTAAAAATACCCGGTTTATTTCGACTAAGTATTTTTAGAAGATCCAATAGTATTTTATCAGCACCTACGTTTATTTTGTGACACCCACATTAAATCGGCGTCCACAAAGGAAATGAGTTCAACAAACAATTAGTAGGGATCGGAGCACACGCAACAAATCACAGAGCAGGGAAACAACCCGGTGGTAGCTGATAGAGGCGGTATTGTCAACCCATTCCATGCCATCCATGTGACACATAATAACCTATAATCGGACGACTTTTAAGGCGGTCTGTCACGGAAGTCGTATGCTCAATATACTTTCGGTGCCATGCATTTTATTACTCAAAACCGGAACCAAACATTCGAAGATATATTACCTATGTCATTTACCAACCTGCAATGAGCCTGGTGGATTATGACCTAATTTTCATATAGAAGTGATCGTAGTCCCAGCAGCAGAACCGATTTGAGTTGATTACGCGTTCCCGTGCTCTATGCAACAAATTAATCGTGAGTATTTGAGAATAGACCACAATTCCTACGACACGACACACGTGCGACATCTGTGCGAGCATTTATTATGTTGACAGTTTAACTGGGTACCCGTATTTATCACCCCTATTGCTTGGGGTTTAATAAGCAAACGTAAACGGGTATAAATCTTTCTACAACACTGTTCTGGTGAGTTTTAATTAAACCCATTCGATATAGATAGATAATTGGTTATTAGTAACTACTCAGTAACTATCTGAAGTCAGAATTTATGTCCGATGTATGGTAAAAAAAAGGATAAGCTTCAAAATATACAACCTCAATGCGGATTAGGTCACAACATAATATCTTTATCTACTTTATGCGTTAGTTTCGGTACCTAAATATTTATCGGATATAATTCTCAAGCTTAGCTGTAATATTGCTACCTACATATTTTATTGCCCTATAATACGCCTATTATCCCAAGGGATTGAATGGCTTCTTCGATAAATTGCGGTTGTACAACAATACACCTGCTTTGGGTGGCGACCTTTATGAAAACATATTCAGCCGTAAATGTAGGAGGTATATGATCCGGTATTTTCGTTAGTTCAGACGCTGCAAAATAGGAAAATGGATTTCTATCAACATATATGACTACGAAAAAACTGATATTGTTATGGATGTCTTTTAACAGAGACGCAAATATGAGTATTTGCTTCTTGGTCTAGTCATGTCAATAAATTAGCAGGGTTAATCAAAGTTCAGTACCTCGGATTCGTATACCTTGATTTTGGCTAGTTGATAAAAAATTAAGAGAAAAGTAAATATTTTCAACAGAATCTAAATTAAAATAAATTCTGTACAGCATCTCCTAAAACTCGATTATGTTCGATCTTATATTACTGCTAGGTACCGTGTCTACCTTTGTCATTAAATAATAAAAGGGACTATAGTAGAAATTCAAATCTAAGACGAGTTGAAATACAACAGCTCGAATTCACTGCCGTCGGTGTAAGGAAGCATGTTCACGTTGGCTCCGTCTAATACATTTATAACGCATGTATTCTGGTTCCGGAAGCTTCTCGATTCGAAGGGATTAGCATCTGTCATCCCCACAGTAGAGCCGAGTAACGTATTTTGAGTTGCACTAAAATATTCATCAGACAATACTGAATCAATGTCAGGCTTTTAGAGAAGAAAAGCGATTACAAACTGAATTATTTAACGCTGAAGAGAGTGCAAACAGATTTTGCTGTGACCGAGATAGGTATGAAATAATTAGAATAATCTTAATATTTATAGAACTTAAGAGTTCACAATACATAAGAAATCACCTACTATTTACCACTTGAGAAAAAGTGACGTAATAAATCTTTGGCAAGACGATAAACTTCGTAAAACTAAAATACAGGGGACATCATCAAAGATCCTTATATCCTTTTTGCAAAAGGTGAGTTAAATCGCTGTGCTGAACGTGACCCTGCATAAAACACTGCACTTCAAACTTAATCCCTTAACCAATCCACAAATCGTTTCCACATCGAAATGCACCAATATTGTCAGTATGCCCATCTGGTGCTGGTGGTGTGTATATAGCCTCACAAACGTATAAAATATGTCAGTTTTAAGTACCGTCCACTTTCATTGCAATCGTAAACTGTCCCATACCATTCCATCCTATTCAATCAGAAATTTTAACTCCTATGCGATGGGACATAAAAGCTGATCCGCGTTGCTTTCACAGACAATTGTTATCGTATTGCCGTTGAATTGAATCCCACGACATCGGTTCTGAATTAAAATAGATTGTATTGTTCTCTTGTGATGGATGTGGAATGCATTGATTCAAAGCTGTAATAACAATACCAGCCTTTTTTTCTGTACCACTTCAGGGCCTCTTTTTGTTTTAAGAAAACACGAGCACTAATCGCCAATTGCATCACCAACTATGAGTCCAACTAGCTTTTGCCATTGGCTTCGCCCGCTTGAAAAGTGTTTTCTTATCCCGACGGATTATTATACCGGGATGAATAGCCTATATGCTATTTCCAGACTTTCATCTATCTCAGTGCCAAATTTCACCCAGGTCCGACGAGCCGTTTGAGCGTGAAGAAGTAACATACACACACACTCACAAACTTTCGTCTTTATAATATATATTAGTGTGATGAATATTAATTAATTAATAATATATTAATATTAATGTTTCCTCATGAAGTTTTCTAGCACGTCCTGTAGGTAGTTTTAACAGGATTAGGTATTTGTAGAGATGTTACAAAAAATTAAGAAACCAACCAACCAAGTAAATGAGTTGTTTCAAATTTAAATTCAAATTAAATTTATTCCATCCATAATGTAC
This sequence comes from Orthosia cruda, assembly GCA_964057195.1. Taxonomy (NCBI): domain Eukaryota; kingdom Metazoa; phylum Arthropoda; class Insecta; order Lepidoptera; family Noctuidae; genus Orthosia; species Orthosia cruda. The sequence continues at coordinate 8,446,088 of OZ059830.1, read as the reverse complement.
ATACAGGCAGTAAATATAAGGTTCAGAAACAATTATGGACCCTGTCGGGCACAGCTACATTCTAGATACAATCAGTTTCTAGGAGAGAGGAATAGCGGTTAATACTTTTCCATAATAACGTTTCAGTTGTATTTGCAATGTTTTTATTTGGTTTAATGTACCTAATAATATGCCTACGATTTTCTATTTCTATGTCATGTCATGTACTATTATTGTCTATTATTACCTACTTATTAATTTATTCACCTAAATTGAATTAACATTAGTATATTTGAAATGAATACTTTATATTTAATAAAATTATTATTAATATTTATATCCTTATTATATTTTGAGTCAATTGATTAATGTCATTTTACTTATCGAGTTATCTTTATTTTTTATTGAATTTATCCGTCAAATATTCGTCAATTGTGTAAAAGCTTTTATTAATTAAGTATTATTTAATTTATTTATAAATATATTAGTTAGGTCAGATAAGTAGAAGCATCGGTTTACACTGGAAATCTACCGTTTTACATAGTTGGGAAAAGCTCGCACACAAGGCACATTCATAACAAACTTTTAAAATAATTGTTTGCAACGATAATGACAAACATTTAAAAGAGGAAGCTAAGATGGTTTGGCCAAGTTGAGAGAATGAATGAAAGGCGAGTAACAAAAGGCAAACGTGAATGGAAACGCCGGGAGAGGACGCCCTAGAAAGACAAATAGAAACCTTAGTTGTGATGTTCTTCAGAAACGCCAGGTGTGCAGTACTCATAACCGGCGTGCGTGTATGAGTGAAGCAAAAGAAGTATGTAAGGATCGTAGCGTAGGAAGGTAGCGTTCTGTAGTTTTTGCCTACCCCCATGATAACGCAATCAAATAGGCCGTCAATTAAAATATCGGTCAATCTAATCCGCCAAATACTGACCAAGCCAAACTTGTGATAAGACCTGAAGCACTCGGAGTTGTCCAAAAATAAATCTCCAAGATTTATTTCTTAGTCAGTTAAAGCTCAAAACTTCTGCTGCGAGTTAATTGAAAAAGTTTGCGGTATCGACAAGAAAAATATTGTTTAATATTATGTAAATTAAACAATTATAAAATGTTGTTGGAAACAGTTTCTTAGTAAGGACGGAATGGAGTTGTTTTTACCTTGATTTATTTATACAATATAAACAACCTTTAGCGTTCCCTTTGCTTAGACACAGGCCTTCTCTTTATGAAAGTTACCGTGATATACAAATAAGTAATATTTTTTAGTTTGGTTCTCTCGTAATTAAATACAGTAGGCGCGTTTATATCATCTACTAAGCATGTCGATGAAAAAAATGAAAATCGGCCCCAAATTCCGCCACGGTGACGCAGTCATTAGGTTTTCGCACGTACAGGTGACAGGGCACACGGGCACTCTAGAGCATTTTGTGGCAAGGACACTTACGCCGGGTGCAACAAACACTGCGTTAACGTTTATGTTATCATGTAGAAATGTATGTAAAAATTAGAAGAGACTTAAAGAAATTAAAATAGATTTGACTTTTAGTGCCAAAACCAAAAAATACTCCATTAAAACCGTTTTAAACATATTTATCAACAGATTTGTAGTACGTAAAATTGCGTAAATGGTACTAATCAAGTTACTCGTAATAAATAGAAGTTTGAGTCTAGAGAAATGGGTATTTAGGTAACCTTTAATCTTCCTAAACTCAAATAGCACAATTAAACAGGTACAATATTACTTTTAAGGCCCCAAATTATCGCAGATTTCTAAGTGTGAAACTTATCCTAACTTTAATTATTTAGTTTAGAAACAAGTAGTAGTTAACTAAGCAATGTTTAATTACTCTGCTTTTAAACAATTTGTAATTACGAACTCTCCCTAATTTACTGCTAAGACAAAGATAAGTAACGATGGAATTATGAGATCAGAAAGAAAATCCATCACGAAATTAAATTAAAGGAATAAGAAAGCTCAACTTGTACTTCTAAAGAATCCCTGTAATAATCTCCAAAGATAACAAAAAAAATCGAATTCCAATATCTCAAGAATCTCGAATAAATAAATGAGAAGTTTAGCGAAATTGGCACTAAAATCGAGAGAATTATTTGACAAAAAGCCATCGTGAGGAATATCGTAAAATATTCATATTTTAACTAAATTAGAAAAGGCGTCTTCTAAAGCAAAATATCGGTATCAGCTTCTTATGATTGGCAATCTTCTATTCCAAAAAACACCGAGTTGAGTGAGTCTCATCCCAATTTGAATATCGACAATTTGTAATCACGAAGATGACGATTTTCACAGAATACCGACGAGCCCACTTATTTCATGAAAAATCCAATCCATATTTTATTTCTTTAGTATTGCTCAATATGGCTTATTTAAAACAAGATATTCCTCGGACTTCGTCTGCGTAGGATTCTTAATTTGCCGAACAAACTTGAGACACTCTTCCCTCTTTCCCTCTATTGAGAATGATTTTTAACAAGCAGGTAATCCTTAACTTTCTTGAGGACTTAAAGCCATATATTAACCAAATTCTATTAAAATTAGGTCAGGGCTATAAAGACGCAACAAACATACAGAATCACTTCGTATTCAAAATATTAGTATGGATTACTTGAACAATCAGAAGGTCGATTATTACGTGCATAGGAATGCTATGGCTCCGGGAATGTTCAGATATTGAATTCTGTCAGCTCTTATTGTATAATAAGAGATGTCGCTCGGCTTATGTAGGAATGTGGCTTCACGTGGGTGGGTGTCGTAAATACGAATATTCCCGATTGTTTGTTTGCTTAACGCCGAAGGCACTTCTTTGTTTTGTAGTAAGATGGGTAAATTATAATATCAAACTGACTAGCCTTTACCCAACTATGTTGCAGCTGCATCCGATTACATTGAAAGACATCCGTCTTTACAACCAGATGCAGATGAGAAACAGTATCTTACAAGACGTTACTGTCTATCTGACGTTTACTACCGAAAGTGAACACGAAACCCCTTCACAAGACTTGTGTCAGAATGTTTGGATAACCAAAATATGCAAATGATAGCAGGGAGCAAAGCCTTAACGTGCTACCAGACACGAGGGATATATCCCTCTCTCTCTCGCCCTCTCTAGAGTAAATTAACTATGGCGATTCAAAAAATTAACTGGCCAATAAAAGACATTCACATTATCCCTCTCTCTAATCTCCAGCAGTTTCCAGCCAGGAAGTTATTAAAAAGCACGCAAGCTGGGATATAAAAGAAAATCTTCTTAAATAATCCAACTCTGCCATTCAATATGCGCGTGGATTTAAGTACGCTATCACGGCGCAGCCGACTGAAATTTCTGTAAGTGGCTCAAGGAAGAGATCACAGAAAAAACCTTTGTTACGAACTGAAGTTACCAGCCACATAGTAAAATGTATTTTTTCCAAGATTTTTTTAAGACAGAAAGAGGGTGTTCATTTATCAATGTCTAGTAAAACAGCATGTTTCTTTGAATTAGATTCAGACTTCAGTACTAGTCTATCCATTGCAGCGTTTTGTTCTCGCCGAGTTTTCTAGTCGTAGTGTGCTTGAGAAATTGTAAAAACTATAATGACTTTTCTGTGGACTGATTGGATGTTTTTCTCCAGCTTTTCTACGCGGATGGTTGTTTTTCCAGGCAATCTTTTAAAGAATTACGTTGGAGTGGCAATGCTGTCGTTATTTATGTATATTTTGAGTGAAAAATGTTCCAAATCTGCCTGTTTATCTTTACGCGTGAGGGTAAAAAGTACCGTAGAGAGAAAAAGCCACATGTTTTTTCCTTTATTTTTTATTTAACATACATTTACTCAGTAATCCCTTGCGAAAAAACACCGATTGACGATTACCAATTCGAAACCGATTTCAGTTATTCCGGTTAAAGTATACATACCTGTTCGATACGCTTTAAGTATTATTCTCCTTAGTCCGATTATAAAACTCTTGAATTTGTCCTCAGGTACGTGTCCCAGATCGGATTTCAATTTTGACGATTTAACGAGAATCAAAAACGACTCTTAAAAGTCTGTGAAACGGTAAGTGAAACTCAATCATACACTGCAGACATGGGCTTTATGTAGACGAAGAAGATTTCCATTTCGCTGAAGCTGAAGGATGCAAATAAGTTTATATTCACAGTACCAAATGAAAATGATAATAGCTGGTCATTATAGGCAGTCGCTCTAAGAAAAATACTGGTAATCTGGTACGCAATAGGGAAAAGTCTAAGTTGATTAATTGATTGGCACAGAATAACAACAACACACACAGTAACTCCTAACACACACAGTAACTTCCAACACACACAGTAACACCTAACACACTCAGTAAGACCTAACACACACAGTAACTTCTAACACACACAATAACTCCTAACACACACAGTAACTCTAACACACATCATATCCATCAGATTACAATCCAACCGCACTATTCCCAAACCACTGCAAGTCCTGAAAGCCAGAATCAACAGTGGCGGCAGAAAAGCGCCGAGGCAATCCATCAAATTAGCATAAGATCTCATAGCAAGCCATCAGACTAAATTTTCTAGATAGCCATACAATACAATTTAATAATGGTAGCCATATAATATCCCATAATAGAAATAGAGAAAGAAATAGTGTTGATCCCTAAGCATATTCATATGGAGCCCCGTATTTACCTTTCATTGAACATTATTACTTTTATAAACCGCTCTTTAGACTGTAGGCTCAGTAAATTCTTATCATACGAGTATGTAATAGGAATATTCTGTATTATCATTTATAAAGAATTTAGCTTCCTTTCCAACAATATTAATTAATTTCCTCGTACGGGGATTAAGTAATAATCCCGCATAACATATTAAAATAGAACCGGATGGTGTCGTTTCGGTGTAATTCGGGGGATTTCTGCAGGTATCTGATTTTAATATTGCTGTTATGAATTTGTGTTTTCAACCGACTCAAAGAAGAAAGAGGTTGATGTGTACCTACCTAAATTCGTTCGGGTTTATTTTATATTTTATGTGATAATTTATAACAATAATGTAAATTTTATTTAATTTCTATGTAACTATTATATGCCCGAAGGGCGGGACATAGCTGATCACAATTTAATTATTTAAGACCTGTTGTCGAACTACTGTTTTTCGAAATTGAGACTCTGTCGAAATAATTAACTGTCGAAATTCAGAATGACACTCCTGTGAATAACGACATGGTCCCGAATTTCTCACGGTATTACCCTTTTCATTACTTTTTCCTTGATTGACAGCTAAATGTAGCTGACAATCAAGGAAGAAGTAATGAAAAGGATTTTAGGTACATAATTTTAACAAACCATTGCAAAGTACCTACTTCAAATTAATCAACCTGATTCGTATTATAATATTTCAAGAGAAAAATTCTTATAAAGCAGTGTGCAATCGTGCGGAAGCTTCTTGATAGCCGGCCAAGTATCACGGCTCCTTTTGTGAGGAAATGACGTCATTCTTGTAACGACACCCTTCAATTAGGGCACTGGGGATAAGAGGGATATAATAGCACAAAAAAAATTGGAAATTATTTATGTAAGCGTGTCTTTCAGTCTAACCACAGCTGGTTATTTATATGAACTAATCTGAAAGTAAAAGTTAGTGCCAATCTGAACTCCACAACCGCTCCACTCCATAAAACCACGACCACCACCACCACCACCACTGATATTTCTTGGTAAGGTGGTTTTCTAACCGCTCGTAACGATTGTCAAAATCTTTTTTTTTTTTATAAATTTCAAACATATTTATCATCGTAGCACCATTGCCCAAAACTACGTTACAATGTAACTTTATTTGGCTTTATGATTACGTAAACCTACATACAATAAAAATTAGCATTAAAAAGGGATTTGCTCGTGACAAAACAACATAACTCTATTTTACATAATAAACAAAAACGAACATATTAAAATGAACGATTTATCATAATGTAACCCCGGCTCACATTAGCAAGATACAGTTTGACCTACAAGTGTCGCCGGCTATAATTTATCAACCCAGACGATGTAACTGTTGCAGGATGTGTGTCAGTCGTGACTATGGTGATCACGGTACGCTGTAGTGGGCGGAGACCTTTGTCATAATTAATTGTTCAATTACCGTTCTATTTTTGAAAATTGCGTGTTTCGTTTGTAGTTTTTGTCTATTTACATAATTATGTTTGTGGTATTGTAATATCCTAAGCCGGCTCCACACGCTTGGCGAACAATGGCAAACAGCAAACACAAAACACCAAACACGAACGTGTGGATGGATGTTTGTTTGTGTTTGCCTGGTTTTGTTTGTGTTTGCCTGTTTTTGTTTGCGTATTCGGCATCGGTGTCGGTTTTTATGCACAAATCAAAGGGTGTTTGACAAACGTGTTTGCGATGTTCAGTTCAGTAGTACGCGTGAGCTTGCAGGTGGCGGAAGGAGTTAATAGTGGTGGTCAAATTTACGAATCGTAACATTTTGTGTATCCTAAGCTAAATTGTAAGGAAAACTGTCTGATTGGTCTGAGGAGGTTAACCCGAAAGTAATCACTGCCACAAAAAGCTCGTCGTCTGCCATGTTTGCCAATCCGGAATATACTAGCACGTTCGCCAAGCCTGTGGATGCCGTGTTTGTGTTGTCGTGTAAATAATAAATGATAAATGAAAAATGAAAAATGATAAATGATAAATGATAAATGATAAATGATAAATGATAAATGATAAATGATAAATGATAAATGATAAATGATAAATGATAAATGATAAATGATAAATGATAAATGATAAATGATAAATGATAAATGATAAATGATAAATGATAAATGATAAATGATAAATGATAAATGATAAATGATAAATGATAAATGATAAATGATAAATGATAAATGATAAATGATAAATGATAAATGATAAATGATAAATGATAAATGATAAATGATAAATGATAAATGATAAATGATAAATGATAAATGATAAATGATAAATGATAAATGATAAATGATAAATGATAAATGATAAATGATAAATGATAAATGATAAATGATAAATGATAAATGATAAATGATAAATGATAAATGATAAATGATAAATGATAAATGATAAATGATAAATGATAAATGATAAATGATAAATGATAAATGATAAATGATAAATGATAAATGATAAATGATAAATGATAAATGATAAATGATAAATGATAAATGATAAATGATAAATGATAAATGATAAATGATAAATGATAAATGATAAATGATAAATGATAAATGATAAATGATAAATGATAAATGATAAATGATAAATGATAAATGATAAATGATAAATGATAAATGATAAATGATAAATGATAAATGATAAATGATAAATGATAAATGATAAATGATAAATGATAAATGATAAATGATAAATGATAAATGATAAATGATAAATGATAAATGATAAATGATAAATGATAAATGATAAATGATAAATGATAAATGATAAATGATAAATGATAAATGATAAATGATAAATGATAAATGATAAATGAATAATGATAAATGAATAATGATAAATGATAAATGATAAATGATAAATGATAAATGATAAATGATAAATGATAAATGATAAATGATAAATGATAAATGATAAATGATAAATGATAAATGATAAATGATAAATGATAAATGATAAATGATAAATGATAAATGATAAATGATAAATGATAAATGATAAATGATAAATGATAAATGATAAATGATAAATGATAAATGATAAATGATAAATGATAAATGATAAATGATAAATGATAAATGATAAATGATAAATGATAAATGATAAATGATAAATGATAAATGATAAATGATAAATGATAAATGATAAATGATAAATGATAAATGATAAATGATAAATGATAAATGATAAATGATAAATGATAAATGATAAATGATAAATGATAAATGATAAATGATAAATGATAAATGATAAATGATAAATGATAAATGATAAATGATAAATGATAAATGATAAATGATAAATGATAAATGATAAATGATAAATGATAAATGATAAATGATAAATGATAAATGATAAATGATAAATGATAAATTAAATTTAAAACCCCATCATGTGTGGTATCATTGAACAGGGATTTTAAAATAAAGGTATGGTTTGGTACATCATATTTTGTCAAGCGTACCATTTGCGAGATTTATCCTGCCAAAGTCATGCAAACTATTTTTTCCCCACTACGGCGTCCCAAAGTGTTTATTGATCGATATGTATACAATACAAACATATTTTTTAATATCCCCCGCCAAACTACGTGTTTCGTCAGACGTCAGCTTTCTATCAGTTGCCCTTTGCACTTGGTGCAGACCGGACGCTCTAAATCAATTTGGAAGTATATAAGTCCTTAATACTCTTTTAAAATTATGTATTTTATTTAAAAATGGGAGGCAAGCTGCTATTTTTACAGCTCTATATATTTCACACGGAAATCAAAACCAAACAACAATAAAGTCCTTGAAATTAGCATTCGTTTGTATTCGAAAAATACGATGATTTCCGAGGGACATTAAGAAAAAAGAAAATAGGTATACTGTATGCATGTATGCATTGTTCATTTGTTCAACGGAGTCTCTCAAATTTCGAATCATAAGCCTATGTGTATGTATCGTTAGCTACACACACATCACATAGTCCTTTAGTGAATAGTAAATTTCAACTTCGTTATCGTTATACATCATCTAGAGTCCACTCTTGTAACTTATGCATAATCTAGATTCATGTAAAACAACAAACCATAAACAAATAAAAAAATTTATGTGGCTCTGCAAAACCCCCAAAATAACTTAAATAAAAAACAAGTTCAAAAAATAAAACCCGACTACTGAAAAATCACGCGCTAAAAGGTATGAAACAAGATAATATTCTCATCTGAAATTGTCATGTACAAACTATGCTTTCGAGGATTACAGGCGACATATTATTTATGTATCTAAGCTTCTTGAATTTAGGTAAGTAGACAGTACATAGACAATTCGAGAATTGGAGTCCTAGACATGTCTATTAAAATCCACTGATGTCGAACACAATTTCATAAGTGTTTCTGACGAATCCAATATCCCTTCAATCCGCTAGGGATTTGCTTGGATCAGTGACTACTTTGTCTCCTGTTATCACGAATCTACAGCATTCACTCGCAAAAGTACTGAGCTATGACAGAGGAAAATAAACTATTTTGGGACCACAACAGCCCGGGGGAAAATTAGGAGATTACGAAGGGAAGGAGCTAGACAAGACACTTTGTTGACATTTGGGATTTAATTATAAAGATGTTTTGGGCAATAACGTTTTTCATCGATAAGGACTAAGGAGTTGGCATAAAATCAATGTGATCAAATACTTCTTAGCAATGTCTTTTTGTCAAACGACGTCAGAATAAAAATACAGCTGAATAATGTCCGTTTTTAATAGATATTTACCTTTTTAGTATATCGCTCGCAAGCGCTATAATTGGACATGAGGTGCTGGGTACGACTGCCAGTTCGAGCAGAGTGTTATTAGGGTTTACATCTGGAATTATTATTATCTGGATTTATTCCCGTTTCAGCCTAATTGCCTAATACCTGGGACCATCGATGTACTACGCACTAGATTTGGCGATCCGAACACTCACTCTGTTCGACTAAACTGTACTGTAATCCGCACACCTTACTTTTAACTATGTTAAAAGAAACGCGTAAACCCATGAATTTTACGACGTTTTGATCTCGAGTAAGCTAAACTCTATAAGCGATCTAGCGCTTCATTTTATAATTGTTTGAATAGACAAAATAAATATTGTTTTAGCGCTGTAGCGAACTTTAGTTCTAACTCACCAGCATTTAAACATTTTTTTTTCTTAAATGTTCTTGTGTAACGGTAGAATCAGTCAATGCTTGAGACCTACTGGTGAAATGTGAGTGCACTATTAGTAAACCTCTGCCTAAGGCTTCGGTTAATACAGGCTTGATATTTTTTATTACTTTGTTGGTAAAAAGCATGTCTTAGGTTAAGGTTAAAACGGGCTGTTTTCCGCAACTCCACGACCAAGCGCGTATTTTGCGTATTGTATTTCATAAAGTTACATCTTATTGCTGATGAACTAAAAGACAAAGCATGTCTTTTAGTTCAACAGCAATAAGATGTAACTTTATTTAAAACGAAAATCACACTTTATATATATCATCACATGATATATGTATCATATGATTACACTAATATTATAAAGGCGAAAGTTTGTGAGTGTGTGTGTGTGTTTGTATGTTTGTTACTTCTTCACGCTCAAACGGCAGGACGGATCTCAATGAAAATTGGCACAGATATAGATTATAGTCCGGAATAGCACATAGGATACTTATTATCCCGGGAATATGTTCCATTGGGATAATTATCGACATTCACGCGGGCAATGCCGCTGGCAGAAGCTAGTAATAATATTATAAAGGCGAATGTTTGTGAGTGTGTGTATGTGTGTGTGTTTGTATGTTTGTTACTTCTTGATGCTCAAACTGCTGGACGGAATTTGGCACAGATATTGGTTATAGTCTCGAATAGCAAATAGGATACTTTTATCCCGGGAATATGTTTCCTTGTGATAATTATAGATAATTTTCAACATTCACGTGGCTGAAGTCTCTGGCAGATGCTAGTAGCAAAATAAGTGTTACCTTTCTTACATTTTTAAAATCATTTATTTGTAAGTGAACCGAATTTGTGCATAAGGTATTATCGCTCAAAACTATTATATTCAAGTGTCACATCCTGCAGTTCCTGTTAACCAAATAACAACACTGTTGCATGTTGTCATGTCTTCTTGCAGCTAAAAGAGTTTTAGTAGTTTGTTTATGTTTGAAAAAGGTTTACTCCAGAACTACTGATCCGATTTCGAAAATTAATGCAAGAAAGTTATATTATCCTGCAGTATTGACTAGGGGAGGAAACATTTTTATTTAACCTTTTTAAACCTAAGTAGTGTATCATCATTTCAGCTGAAAGACGTCCACTGTTGGACATAGCCTATCCCAAGCGACGCCTCACCGACCGGTGCTGTGCATCTCTCATCTATCGAATTTCCTCAACCTGAACCGGGTTATCGGTCCACCTGGAGGGCAGTTGACGTTGCGCGTAATTGCTCGGAACAGTTCTATTGTAGTTCAAGTCATTATCTAGTACATTTAATTAGCAACATTGTTGCAAGCTAACATGTCTTCACACAATACTCCTTGCAATTAAACGTGCATGCTATTATTTCTATGGTAAATGCACAGAAGACGCTCACTGGAGCCAAATAATAGTTAGTGTAATTGTTAAACTACCCACTAGTTTATTAGGCAGCATCTTATGGTACATCGGGGTATTGTGTCCGACAATATAGGTATTTCAAATAAATAGAATAAACTACAATCTGAAAATACAAATAGCGCAAAGCGTACCCATACGGAAAGGGTTACTAACTCGGTATTTCCTGAGCGTCAAACACACCTAGCGCCTGGTTTTTAGTTGACACCCCTCAGTGCCACACGGGTGTGGGTAACAAAACAAAAACTAGAGAGATTCTTCATTTAATACAATTATAGTATAGAATGTACGATAAATATAGTAGTCACAGCGGAGCTTTGTGTCTCTGTAGTTTGCTTTGCGAACCATTGCGCAAGAAACAGTTTGTCATTAAGTAGGTATACTGCACACAGTAAGCGAGATAGGACGATTAAACAAACATAAGCGAGTGAAAGAGTCAGTTATACAATGCTATCTTCACTTTCAATTTTGAAACAAAAATAGCTACTGCGCAGGGTCTAGCAGCAACTCAGAGACACAAAGATCCGTTGTGAGTATTATAGGAACTACTTTACGAATTAAGTGGTTATAACGTTGTAGCACTTCGTAGCTTCGTAGCGTACTCAAGTTGAGAGGTTCAATGCTTTTCTTTGCGCTTAAAAATAGACTATTTTGAAGACAAATAACATCATAAAGTTGTGAAAGTCAAAATTTAAATGACATATAGAATTCAAGCCTCAGGTCAAAACCAATGCGATAACAAAGACAGAATTTAGGTATTATTTTTTGTTTGAATTCTATAATTATTCGATTTGCATAAAACCCATTCAAGAATGTAAATGATTCAACATATATGTAGTTCATACGTATTCTTTTTTACTCCTTTTCACAAAATATAAAACTGTTTTCAATGCAAGTCGAACGAACGGAGATCTCTTTAACATACAAACTACGCAAAAGCTGGATCAAGCAAAAACCATTATGTCTCGCATTGTATGGGACATTTGCGAGTATAATATCAGTATCATATAAAAAGGAATAAGCAGTATCGGATTACTAATGTAAGTATACTTTAAGGGTATCTCGCATTTAAATGTATTCATTTCTTGAATATATTTAAATGCGAGAGCGCTTAGCGCTTCTTCGTCTTGCTAAAGAATATATATGTTTTTGTAAGAATAACATGATCTTTGAACTAGATATCGAATGTTTTAAAACAAAATTTTTAGATCAACTAAATATCGACATCATTGTTATAACATTCGAAACTGAAGTTGTTGAGCTAGCTAAAGACACATTCTCGTGCTAAAAAGCGCTTGAAAATCTTCAAATTGAAGCCGCTATTCCTCTTATTCCTGGTGAAGGTTGCGGGGATCCACTGGATACGGCATGGGACCGGTCAATATGGTGACGCTTGGGGGAAGCCTATGTCCAGCAGTGGACGTCTTTAAGCTGATATGATGATGATGACTATGATGATTCCTCTTAGCGTCAATAAATTGAAATATTTTTGACACTGAAATGAGAACGTCCTTAAATTACAGAAATTGCGCCACTGGTTTCAACACAAAATTATGATTGTCATAATCTAGTAACTAAAATAAATTCAATACAACGTGTCTTCAATTAAATTATTTAAATTACAAACCGTCACTCGTAGTGTTACCAAAAAAACGCTTTTTAAAATTTGTAAAAAGTATGTTATTCTTTTATTGTTCGACATAAAATTGCCGAAAATACTCGGTCATAAAAAAATAACTGTCACTACAAAAATAAAGTTTGAAATATTGCTTCCACTACAGATTTTTATTTACTGGAAAATTTCAAAGTCTTTCATTTGCCGCTTGTCGGTGATGGAACGAATATTAATTGATATGTTTAAGATGACATTGGAAGCTAATAGAAAAGACAAAGATGACATTGACATTATTTTTGTCGCATTTCCGCGATCGTAGTGCAGAGACTCTAGCTTTTTAATTATAAGGTACAATATCGCATGGCAGTTCAGAGATAATGTAATTGACTCTCGTTCTCCTCTTGACAAGTGTAGGTATATCTTTCATCCCTAATATTTGGAGGAGGGTTCCGCCTTATACTCGTAGTATAGCAACACAGCTATTGTTATCGACGTTCTCAAATATCCACACGACACCGTATGAAGATGTTTTGATATAGGTACTACAACATTGTTACCGCACTTATCTTTGTGTAAATAAACCTCGTGTAAACAGGTTTGTGTATAGGGGTTTTATTTACACGTGCCATCGAATTTAATCTAAACCAAAAACAAAGCAAATCTCGGGGCGAGAACCTAAAGATTTACAAATACAAATATCGGCAAACATTCGTGCTCAGATTATTGAAACAGGAGCTTAATCAAATTAAATAAAGAGAACGAAGAGAAATTATTTAATAATGCAACTGTGGTTTTAATTCTTTGGAAGTATAACCTTTGTTTTGTAATCTTGGTTAATTATTTGTAACACTTGCTATTGCCCACGGTTTTGCTTCAGCGGCTTATTCCGCAGGCACCGTCTATTTTTTTAAATAAATGAAAACTGGTCAAGTGCGAGTCGGACTCACGCACCGAGGGTTCCATATAAACAGCTACATTCAACAAAATAATTAGGTAACATTGCTCTTAAGAAGGGATAAAATTAACTTTGCCGTTGGAAAACTATTGTCCCCACACATCGACATAGGTCGCGGTCAGTTTACCAACTGCGAATAAGTTAATAATGTTTTATTGGTGAAGCTATAAATTTGCAGTTTTCAGTTTTCCTTTACTTGTGTTTTAAGACAATGCTTCTTGCAAAATTTTACGATTCTAGTTCACGTTTACGGGAAGTATCGTTTAGGTCCCTTGCGATTCCTCAAATATGCGACATAAACGGTTGTATATTTTGTTTGAGTTGATTTAGAAGTTTGAATTTGACCTGAGGATATCATATTAATTTCAACTAGTCATTCCAGAGAAAAAGGTCTTGACACACAGACAGAGAGATAACGAAGTGATCCTATAAGCGTTCTGTACCCGAAGGGTCAAAACGGAGTCCTTATTGCTGTCACTCACGTGTCCGTCTGTCTGTCTGTCGTCTGTCACACAGGTTTTACTGCCAAATGTTTGGCGCTACAGTCTTTAAATTTTCATAGTATAAGCATTTTGTTAACCCAAAACAAAAAGAAAGTTTTTTAAGGTGGATTCCATACTGTAAAAAGAGGGTGCGTAAAAAAAACATTGACCTACCCCATCGAGTGTTTAGAGCTCGTTAAGTCAAATTAATACTGTATTTTTAGTTTAAAAATATTGGCAAATAAAGGAATGAGAAGCCACCAATGCCAGCTTTTTTTACAACATTTTGTTACGAAGATTTTTTTTATTTCCCTTTGACCTATGATCTTTAAACTTATTGATAATGTTTATCTTTACGTATATTTTACTAACAAATACTAATATATTGATAAATCAGATTTTTATTTGAAATTTCCAAATTTTTTATATGCGGTTTTTTGTGGTACCCTAAATGTGCGAAGACGGACACGCACTTAGCCGATTTTTTCCATTTGAGGAACGGAACCCAAAAAAATAGCTAAACACTCTCCGCGATGGTCTAAGGCCCTATTATACAAGTGTCATTTGATGTCAGCGATGGCGATGGTCGAAGTTACATAATGTGAGGGACTGATCACAAGACATTTCAATATCGTTTGACATACCCATATATTTTTGTAAATTTTCCAATCGCTATCGCCACGCTTTTGACGTTAGAATGTCAATTGTCTAGGGCGTCATCTTACTTATTAACGAAACTTCATCATCATCATCATCAACCTTTTTAATGTTCCCCACTGCTGGGACACAGGCCTGCTCTCGGTGAGAGAGGGGATGGGCCTTAATCCACGACGCAGGCCCAGTGCGGGTTGGTGGATGTCACATGTTTTCGAATTGTTGGTTCTAGGACATGGCGGTTTCCTGACAATGTTTTCCTTCACCGTTTTTAGAGCAGTGGTGATAAAATAATTTACACAAAGTAAAGCGCTTGCCTGGCGGGCGAGCACAGCCTACTGTGATAGGCTTGAGTCACACATTTTTATCACAATTTGGGAGCATAAACCATGATAAAAATGAGTGACTGAAGCCTATCACAGAGGCCGTGCTCGCCCAGCTGGTTTTGTACCCACGACATACGACACGTAAGTCGGGGCGTTACCACTGGGCCACCACTGCTCTTACGAACCTTATGAATAATGTAATCGTTCCTAAAAGTAAAAAAAATCCCCGACAGAAACCAAGTCTCGAAATAGAACATTGTAATGAACCACCCATATTTTATGCAAAAAATATTCATACACGGTGAAATCGAAAACATTCGCATAACTCAGAAGGCTCTACGTCGTCATTTATTACAACACTTTAGACCTTTTTTGTAGTATTTTTTTACATACCTACAGAATAGACCAGTTTGTTACAAATGGGCAAATATTTTGTGAGAAATGGTTTTATAAATTAGACCCGCGGAATATTTTTCGAGTGCCGTGTTCGATTTATGTAAGAGGGGAAAACCGCCAACCAGACTAATATTAAAGTTGTAATAAATTATTTAGAAGTGAAATAGACTGCATTGTTACCGAAAAGCAGTAGGCCGAAAAATAAGAACGAGAATAATTGGCCGCCCATTTTATTCTCCATATCGACCAAACCCTACAAACGGTCTTGCCTGAAGGTATTCGTAAACATGGTTACTCTGTTTTATTTTATAAAGAAGGGGCTATCAAAGATAAACATGGAAGGGCCACGTTAACCATGTATGTAATCTCTTGTAGCCACGGATTTAACAGCCAATTTCGTGTTTACTCTTTTACAGTATTTGGTTTCGGGTTGTTCTATTCGATTGTTTCGTTAGATCTTTCAAGGGTTCTGTACCCAAAGGGAAAACACAGGACCCTATTAATAAGACTCCACTGTGAACTGTCCCTCTGTCAGTCTGAAACCAGGCTGTATCTCAAGAACCGTGATAGCTAGACAGTTGAAATATTTACAGATGATGTATTTCTGTTGCCGCTATAATATCATCATT
Source organism: Orthosia cruda (assembly GCA_964057195.1). Classification (NCBI taxonomy): domain Eukaryota; kingdom Metazoa; phylum Arthropoda; class Insecta; order Lepidoptera; family Noctuidae; genus Orthosia; species Orthosia cruda. The sequence goes on along the minus strand of OZ059830.1, from coordinate 8,429,720 downwards.
ATATTTAAGTGGGGCTCCCACACAACAAACGTGATTTTCTTGCCGTTTTTGCGATAATGGTAGGGAACCCTTGGCACTTGGCCGGTTTTTTATCACTATTCCTCTCAACAAGATTTTTATATAAAAATTTTACTACCCGTTATGGGTGGATTATAATATTATGATGTTGAAATGTTATACCTAATTTACCTACATAGTAACGAGGGAAATTCTACAATAATGAACATTAAACTTGTCAAAGCTACGTAGGTTTTCACTCAACATTTTTTTCATGGACTATCATTATTTAATCAATGAATACTTGTCTATCATCAATTCGTATCTAGTTAACAAATTCTAATTACTTGATTAACTTATTGTGACCACACAATAGTTTAGTTGGAACTGGACGGACAATGTTTCGGGCTTAGAGCCTTTGTCGTGTCCTCTCAAATATATCAAATAAGCCTTAATAGGGTAAGGGTCCCTTGAACTTGTGTCATCGTGTAACGTTAACGAGACTGAGTTGTTTTGACGATGTTGTATGTTTGAGTAAATAGTTTGTTAATTCTGTCTGGTGTAAATTAATATCTGAAATCAATGCAGCATGAAACTAGATAGAATAAAGAAATCAATGCAATCAAATGGTATTTAATAAAATTAAATATCTGGCATCAATGAAAGCAGTGCCCAAAGGTAGCTGTTCCTACTCAAACAGGCCTAGTCCATCAGAGGACAGTTTTGATCGAGTATAGTAGGTAAAAGTAATTAAGGGTGCCCTAGTCAGTGATTCTTCCATACAAACGCAGTATGGCGAATACTTCACTGTTTGACGGTGTACGTTCAAAATAAATATCAATATGTCTCATCATTATCTAGCCCTGTTTGCGAACAAAAAAGAAAAAAAAATTGTAAGTTATGAGCCTCGAAAGTTCCATATTTTAACACTAATTTTAACGCATCTTTACGCGGCAATAAATACCATAAGAAGAATAAAAATTGCGAAACAGTCACCATACAGGGATAGATTAGGAGTTCAAAAACGCAAATAATTTTATTTTGAACAGATACATTAGTAGTTTTTTCATGATTTCCATATTCCCAAGGGTCTGTTTATAAAATTTCGCGCGCTCGTTTTCGTTCTAAATCATCATCACAGCGTAAGGAGTGTGTATTCATACGCGCACTAGCTTCTTACAGCTCATCACAGCGTCTATCTATCCCTGTCGCACGTGTTGTCGGTTAAGATAGCATGCATTTTAACCCCGCCCACAAAATAGATCGTGCCGCTGACTACGGCACCCTTAACATATGACTTTGGCTCTCTCTCTCTCTTTAACTCCTATCTCTCAACTTAAAAATTAAATTAATTAATTAAAAGACCCCTGACACAAAAACCTCTAAAAAGCATTAAATAAACCTCGCACTCGCGTCGGAGTACCGCTAAGTAAATAAAATAAACTGCTGTAAACGTTGGCTGCTGTAAATCTTTCAAAAAAACCCATATTCAAAGAGTAAAATGCGGGTAACTTTTGAACGGCTGAACCGATTTTAATCAAACATAGCTAAGAACCCTTTCGACGAACCTCCTTTCAAACAAAAAAAAAACAAAATTGCTTCGTCCGTTTAGGAGCTATGATGCCACAGAGAGACACACAGATACACAGCAACACACGTCAAAACATCTCCCTCCCTCTTTTCCCGTCGGGGGTATTGAGCTATATCATCTTTCTCACAGACCATCAATCGTATCTTTGGTCTTCCCTTTCCCCTTATAGCCATCCACATTCATACTAAAAGTTTCCACACTACCTGCTTCCTTTAGTTCGTTTATTATTGGTAAGATGGTACACTTTCCTCATTCCTCCGCATCACACGCCCAATTGTCCTGACAACCGAAGAGCGACAGTAAATAAATACACAGGGAAAGTAAATAGGAACAATTTGCAAAATGTCTCGATAATTGATTGTTTGTTTGTACACGAATTACTAAAAAATCGCTATGGAATTATATAAATCAACAATCAAATGATAACTAACAAATGTCTCTTGCCCAATTTGTTTAAGGTCAGTGCAACATGTGTTCTTCTGTACGTCTCTTTTAGTCTTCATCCGGATTGCCACCCCGTTTCTATATCATATTTCATACAATACTTCTATCGTTTCATTGATATCCCCTTACTTAAACAGCCTTCCATATTCAAACTCAAAACTTACCACACGACATTTTTCTTTCTTTTGTTTATTGTTTGTATGGTAATCTGATGGTACACTTTCCTCATTCCTAGGCGTCACACGCCCAATTGCCTTGACAACCGAAAAGCAACAGTAAATAAATACAAAGGGAAAGTAAGGCTGCTTTTATACAAATCAGAAGTCACCGGTGTGAGTGCCTACGCAAGAGTTCGTGTCATTTCGGTGCTGAACAAGAAAAAATCTTGTCTGCGCTAGACAAGATTACACCTTAGGATGTTTAAGTCAAGAGTGAATAGGTTACTTCTAGGCAAGCGTGCATCACCGTCGACCAAATGGTCGCTTACCATCAGGTGAGATAGTGGTCAAATGCGAGCCGTCGTTAGTAAGAAAATTTAAAAAGGATTCATGCCTAGGTCCCACAAAATTCTTCTCGTCTACGTGATGCAAAGGGTAGTTGCCTGAGCAGGAAATTAATAATTCTATTTAGTCTGTCGGTGAGATTATCAAATAATATTGGATCCGTATTTTTTGCTTTATCAAATTAATAAAAATTGACAAAGATAAAGCGCATCAAAGTTCAGGAGTGGGGGTTGTGACGTCACTTTGTCAGTATTAAGTGTAGCACACCGTGACATCACACGATATTTCAAAGCACTGTATCGTCGTACTTTTTGTTTAAGTGGCAAAAGAAAAATACGTGTCTAATATTTTTAGGTAATTTAACTGACGGACTAAATAGATTTTTTAGTCATCTACCCAATTAGTCGTGTACGACACGAATTCTTGCGTAGGCCCAATGAATTTTCTTAGCGTGTACAAGCAGCCTAACTGCGACACGTAAATAGGAACAATTTGAAAGCGAAGCGTCTCGACAATTTATCGTCTGTTTGTATACGAATTACTTGAAAAACTGCTGCGTTTAACGTGAGTTTTACGATGGTTGCCTTGGACACTTGAATAGGTAACAGGGCTGTCTGGAGGACGTCTTCGCTTAATTCACTGATTTTGTTAATGAGGGTTCTTTGCAATGGTTTCTGTGTCCTTCGGGATCAGAGATTAGCTCTATAACTAAACTCTAATCCCAAGGGGCACAGAAACAAAACTGAAACCTTAAAAGTTTGATTCTTAAAATTAAAACGCTTGCATAAAATTAAAAAAAAACTCTTCATCTAATCTAATATCTTTAAACGAGCAATTCTTTTATATATTATGTCGGAGATGGTTATCAATTAAGATTGCAGAAGTGTTATCAGAATCAGTAATAATTTATTTTCTTATTACTAATACTAGCTGACCCCCGCGGCTTCGCTCCCGTCAATTGGCTAGCTACCTTCCTACCCTACCCTGCCAATCCTGACTACACTGCCTACTCTGCCTACCCTGCGTACTCTGCCTACCGTGCCTACCCTGCCTTCCTTGCCTACCTTGCCTACCCTGCCTAACCTGCCTACCCTGCCTACCCTGCTTAACCTGCCTACCCTGAGTACTCTGCCTACCCTGCCTACGCTGCCTACCCTGCCTACCTTGCCTACCCTGCCTAACCTGCCTAACCTGCCTACCCTGCCTACTCTGCCTACCGTGCCTACCCTGCCTACCCTGCCTACCCTGCCTACCCTGCCTACCCTGCCTATCCCGCCTACCCTGCCTACCCTGCCTACCCTGCCTACCCTGCCTACCCCGCCTACCCTGCCTACTCTGCCTACCCTGCCTACCCTGCCTACTCTGCTTACCCTGCCTGCCCTACCTACCCTGCCCACCCTGCCAACCCTGCCTACTCGGCCTATTATGCCTACTCTGCCTTCCCTGCCTACACTGCCTACCCTGCCTACCCTGCCTACCCTGCCTACCCAGCCTACCCTACCTACCTAATAATTTTTATGTATCATCAATAGTTTTCTCAGCGCACGCCAAAGAATGAATTTTATAGGCAACATTTTGCTACCTTGGGTTAAATTATTGCAATTTTCATAAGTATCTCTTTTGTTTTTGTAAATATAATATAGCCTTTGACACTCAGGAATAATGTAGCTTTCTACTGGTGAAAGAATTTTCAAAATCGGATCAGTAGATCCAGAGATTACCCCTTACAACGTCACAAACTCACAAACCCATAAACTTTACCTCTTTATAATATTAGTATAGATAAGTGATTTTACTATCAATTATCCTTTCCTACTAATAACTATAATATTATATTATAATAATATTATAAATGCGAAAGGTTGTGAGGATGGTTGTATGTATGTTTGTTACTCTTTTACGCTAAAACTACCTAACGGATCTGGATGAAATTTGGCACAGAGATAGATTATAGTTCGGAATAGCACATATAGGATACTTTTTATCCCGGGAATATGTTCCCTTGCGGGCGAAGCCGCTAGCAGAAGCTTGTTGCCTAATAAATCGGAACATAATTTATTGAGTACTCAGTGTACGCACCGATTGATTTTTGGCAACTTATTTCGATAATTGTAATCAATGGTCAAGTTGAAAAACAATTGTTGACATGTTAATTTGATTATTCTTTGTGTAATCACCATTGTTTACTTACGACAATTGTTCTTGTATTGACTATTTTAGAATGTAAGTCTTATTAGATTTAGCACATTTTAGTTTTTTGTATCAAGTAAACACGTGACGTTCTTCCGTACGTTATCGGACAGAGTTGTTGTGGAGGGATTGCAAGATATAAGCTAACACTCGGTATGCAAGTAAGTCGATCTTAGGATTCGTCTCAATAAAGAGCTCCCCTGCTCCCGAAAAACTGTCGGTTTATTTGGTACAGCGCTGTTGTATATTCACATAACTGTATTGGCTTGCTGATGGTGAACGATACACTTTGTATTTGGGTGGCTTAGGCTGCTGTACGAACTGTAACCTTAAGGGTTTGTTTGATTAACTGTATCGTTGTTACTATACCTTTTTAAACTACTTTATCTTGTACCATTTGTATTGTTTTGTTAGTGAAACTAGTACTGTAATAAAAACCTTGTTATTGTTTATACAGTCTTGTTCATACCAATAAAATGGGAACTCCAAATCCTGACGATATATACCACTCGGCTCCCCTGATCCTACATATGTAGGATCAGGGGAGCCGTTGATAGAGATTCAGATTATATATACATATATATAATCTGAATCTTGGCAACGGCTTCAAGTATTTTCATAAACTTTAGTATGCAGGGGGTTTCGGGGGCTAAATCTATCTAGCTAGATTTCATTTTTAGAAAACGTCGTTTTCTCTATTGTTACTCGGGCTGAGCTCAGATTTCATTATTTATTAGTCTAAAAAGTGAAAGATTATATTTCCACTTACCGTTCTTATCTGCCCTTATTAATTTACAAAAAAAAAATCGTAGCTTCGCCTCCTCGTCTTATTTTTTTAATTAAATCTATCGACCGTTCGTAAATTGGATTTTGATAAGCAAATCCTATTATCTTCATTCTTCCTTATTCTATTCCCGAGATGCGAAGACTTATAGTGTTATAGTATATTCTATTTTTTTTTAAACCGTGGTAAAGACTGCTAAATGATTAAAATAAAATACTCGTGTAAGCTTTGTAATCCTTAAGGAAACTTTTTTTTTAATCTCTTGTTTATAGATCACGATGAATAGAGAACGATTTGTGTTACAATTTTGTTAAAAAATAACGTATTATCTACTAGCTGACCCCCGGGGCTTCGCTCCCGTCAACAGGCTATCAACCTACCTACCCTTATATATATATACCCTAAATTTATTATAGCCTATGACACTCAGGAATAATGTAGCTTTCTACTGGTGAAAGAATTTTCAAAATCGGTTCAGGAGCTCCAGAGATTACCCCTTACAACGTCACAAACTCACAAACTCACAAACCCACAAACTTTACCTCTTTATAATATTGGTAATTGGTATAGATATCCGAAAACAACAAAGTATTGGAGAGGAAAACAGGAAGAGTATTTTCAATTAATAGGTCCAACGATTAATTATTTTGCTCAAAAATAAACCTTTATTTTCCATAAATAAATATGATAAAACAGTAAAAACAACCCAAAAGAAGATAAAAGGGAAAATAAAACCATTTCAAAGTTTTTCTGGCTTACGGACCCGTAAACCTCGTGAAAGACAAACAGAAACTTTTCTGGATCATTTACGCAATCGCGCCGACACTGTAGACTGCCGTAGCTCGTAGAGGCGTAGACTCTCGTAGCCCGTAGGCTGTCGTAGCGTCGTAGCACTTGCTACGAAATGTAATTTCTCTGACATATTTGACAAATTACATGGATAACTCTGCCCAGAATAGCAAGTGGTCTAGATTGTAACAGCCCTCACTACGACACATGACAAGTTAGATCTAGCTGAGGTTTGGTGTATGACGATACCTAAGTACCCGTGCTAAGACATGACCGACTGAAGTATTGCTAGGTATGTACGTATGTAGGTACTCTCTCAGGATGATATTCTTTATTGTACACCACACAAAATAGGTATATACAGGACAAACAATCATAAAAGCAAGTGATATTTATTTTGCTTTGACAAAAATTTAGCTTTTCAGATATATTTTGTGGTATACTTAGTCTGACGTAGACGTATATTTTGACTACGTTCGACACAAAAATAATAGCTCTAGGTCATTACTAAAATCGACATCAAACATTGCTAAAACAGCAAGTTTACAACCCAATAAAAGTAAGCAGAATTCGTCAGATGGCCTCTGATTCAATATGGCCTATTTTATACCTACCGCCTTAATTCATTGAATTCTCAGAGCGGCCATAAAACTCGCCCTGTCCAGTTTTATTATTTGTCTCTCAAAGTCATATTGTCAACTTGACCACAACCCTCAGAAAGGGTTCAATGGGCTTACATATAAAACAGAACCTGAAAACTCGTTAACTTTGTTTTATTTTAATAAATACAGCCTTTATTGAACTTCTATTTACCTACCCTCACTGGAGAGCGCTTCACGTACTACCTTTTTTTTTGGGATGATAACAGCAAAAATGACAGTTCTAAATGAACAGATTTCTTAATTATTCGTAGAAAGAGCGATGACAAAATTATTTTATTAAAAAATAGAATCAATTTTAGTTTATCTTAGACATCTCTGATATCAGGAAAACATAATGAAAACAGGTTATTATATATATTATAAAGTACATAGGCAGACTTAATGCCTGAAGCATTCTCTACCAATCAACCAAGGGCGGTGAAGAGATAGCACGGCAGATGCAACCGTTTCACTGATTCTGTAGTGGTTTGGAAATAGTGCGGTGGGATTATCGCAGGTATTAATTACATAAATGTAAAATGAGTACAAAAGTATAATAGAGTAATATATAGAGTTAAAATAGTATAATTAAATATTTACTATAAAAAATAACATACGTAAAATAATATATATATAACGTTAGTTTTGTTATTGATAGTGAAATAAACAATGTGTTGCTCTGTAACCAAAGTTGTATTTCAATGAGTTTATATTCTATGACAATACTACACATCATAACACTGAACCTAAGAAAACTTACCAGTAACCAAAGAAACGACATTTAACGTTTATTATTCAGTGTGTGTTAATTCCTTTATATAATTATATACAATCATCTAAACAAATTAATAATGTTTAGTCTCATAGACAATATTTTCATAATCTTTAAAACTTCACCATTGACAGCACTGCTATAATGACAGAGCGAGTCAATGCAGAATTCAAATAAAGAAATGTTATAATAAGGTTATGATAATTTCTTTACATATATATAAAAAAACAACTCATTCACTTGCATTACACTCTTATAACCTACCAAATTGGGTATATATTTATTATTTTCAGATATACCATATATATTCAGATATATATAGCAGTTTTCATAACTACCGCTACTTTACAATAATTAGCGATGAAATGAAACTACAATTAACAGTACGCCTACAAGAGGAAAATATAAAAGCACTAATTGGTCCACTGGGGGAGCCCTGAGACCTTTTGAGCTGTAAAGAAACTCTTAGGAGCTTAAACTGAAACAGAAAACAAAGAAGAATTAATTAGAGATTTGAATGAGGAGTTTGTTATTACTAATCACAGAATAATTTTATTGTTTAGTCCAGTTTTTGCAAGCGCTTCTGCTGACTATGAGGCCTTAGGTTCGATTGCCGGGAAGGGCAACTTTTATTCGAATTTGGCTTCGGGCAATTTTCAGTAGCTGCCCGGAGCATGGACTCCTTTAAACATAGCAGGAAAATGTAGGTATAATATAGGTACAATCCTGCCTAATCCTTCGCGGAAAACAGGCGTGATGTTTGTGTAATTTTATTTACGGTACCCGCCACAGTTTGATGCATTACAACATTTTAGCCGAGCACTGTTGTCCTTTACCCAGTATTGCCTTTTTATCATTTTTTACGAGTCCTCAGGGAAGAGTACAACCCTATTTTCCTTCATAATAATGACCTGACTCACACCGATCCCTAGCAAAAGTGAATATATTTTGTTTAATGTTTTATTTACATATATTTATCCATTTATTTACATAATATATTTAGAATCTCTCAAGAATTCTATCCTGAAATGCTTCTTTACAGGGAATAATTCGTTTCTTGTATAAACAGACAAATTCAGGAAAACGCAAAATTACAATTTGAAATTAAACAAGTGAAATGCGTTTAGCAACTTGTCTTCAACTGCAATTATTATTAAAATGTTCTTCACTTTTTTAATGCTGTTTGACGACTCGGAGAACTTTAAATGTCACCAGTAATCAGTGTTCAAGCGAAGTTGAGCGAGCGAGATTGAAATTGCAGTGGTTTTGATGTTTTCAGGCGGAAGACGCTTATCATCTAGTGTGCAAACGATGTGGTACTAAGCAGAATTCACGCCTATATATTTGAAGGGTTTGTTAGGTTCTTAATACAGGCGTGAATTGTGCTTCCTCCGTAGATACCTCTCTACGGAGGCAGATAAGCCTCAGAATGTGGAATGATAAAAGACTTTTGAGAATAATAATAGAACATGCAAATATGGTTTATTATTCTCAAAAGTCCCAGGTCCAAATAGGGTCGATCCTATTTCTATGAACTGGGACCAATCCGTACTTCTGATGAATTCCTGATGGAAATAACAGATAACCAACCCGGGGATTATTATTACCTCTCTCACAGAGAGGATGCCTGTGTCCCAGCAGTGTGAACATTATAAGGCTGATGGTGATCCTGGGGATTGTACCCAGAACCTCACGTAGGTCTAGACCACTAAAGGTCAGGTGTAGGTAAAGAAGACAAGCCGAAATCTGCGGCTCAAATTCTCAAGAAAATCCGCCTTTTATTTCTGTTTCTATGGTCGTAAAATACGTGGTCCTTGGGTTGTCCTCGTGCATACGCATTCAGGGGTTCGTGGTGACGTGTGCCACCAGCGGAGACACCAGAATCAGGCAGTAGGGAACGCACATCAAACCCAAGTGGGATACTGTCGTAGGACGACCGTGGGTAGACCACGCAGATACCGCACCGCAACAGTAGGTATTGTTTCAAGTGATGTTCAAAGAAGAAAATCTCTTCTCTTCTTTACTCCTGTTAATATAATATAGGATGCCAACGCAGAAACTAAGTGTTGGCATTAATTAATGTTCAACAAGACGCTATGAGGGAAACATGTGCAAACTTTATACGTAGTTTAATTCGCGAGGTACCCGCATCCTATACTAACTAGACTAATAAATTGGTAAGGCGTCTTAAATGAAGAAAGGTAAGATTATAATGCAGAGGAGGCATATGCGGAGTGTTGGTACATACATGGTGGACATCCCACCCATAAGCACAAATTGTTTAGAAAATACTTTCATTGTGCGTACAGATAAGGAATGGAATTCCCTGCCGGAGTCTTTGTTTCCTGATAGCTACAACCTAGGTGTCTTTAAGTCAAAGTCGAGTGAATAGGTTACTTCTAGGCAAGCGTGTTTCACCGTCGACCACATCATGGCTTAACATCAGGCGAGATAGTAGTGAAACGCGAAACTATAAAAAAAAAGAAAACAATTCTAGCGTTGCTGTTTGGTTTCCAGTGTATCCTAAGGTGTAGTAGTATGTATTAATAAGTTTAACAACAATCTATTACCTTGTAATCCTTGTATATGTTATGGGCCAAGTGATTAATACGGCATTATTCATAATGCCCATTACCTTATTTGGCAGGGTAACAAAAAAATGTGTTTTTTTTTATTATTTTAATGTTGTCACTGATTTTAATATAGAATAGGTAAGTACGAATACTATTTAAGCAACTAAGTCGACAAAGCCCCGCTGCGCGGGGTTTCTATTTCTGTACGCAGGGTCTAAAGCACCTAACCTAACATGAAGGAGGTGACGGGAGCTGATTTCGCTCGCTTCAGCTTCCGTCATCCCCTTCGAACCTAACCTATCCGTGTATGGGTGCCCTAAGCTCCCGAGCTCGCTTCGCTCGCTCTTGTACTAATTCGTTGATCATAATTATCGAATTGCCTAACCGTTACATAGCAATATTCATAATGACCAGATAATGTGATAAATTCAAAAGGATTTTTTTAACCCTCCTCTCACTTTTGACCTCGATTTCGTTTGATGGTAAGCGATAGGCTTTGGTGGAACGAGCGAACCCAGAAGATGCCTGTTTACTCCTGTGTTGAAGGTTGACGGTTCATATTATGGTATAACATTGATATTGGTAAAGTTCTAAAGTTTAACCCGCGCATTATATTTAAATTTATATGGAGAAGAAGTACTTTAGTGCGACTATTTTATATCAACCAATTATTAATAACCTGAAAATTTAAAAACAACCAAAAAACTAAGAGATTACTCTTTACAGATAACACATGGTACTTCTGAATTGTTCGTGTACGATACAACATTAACTAGTTAAAATCCCGGTCAAATCAATATTCCCCGAAGCGATGGGTTCTTAAGTGCGTGTAATTGAATGAAAACATCAACGCAGGGCTTAAGTAGCTTGTTATTTAACAAATTGATTCTGAACCAAAGCAAAGAGATATATTTTCGGATGGTATTCGCCGATTTTACATATAAACAGCTGTTGTTAAAAGTTGGTAAATCGGTTTATAGGTGGCAGGCTGGTAGGCTTTTTGAGTGATTTTCATGTGGATATAAAGAGAGTGACATTTGTATCCATTTGATCACTGAATGATGACGAATAAACTAGTGGCTAGCGAATAGGTTTTTGAAGTGAATAAGTATTAAGCTGAGTTGAGAGATTTTAACCGAGGGAAAAAAATGGTGATGTTTCTTAATTCGACATGTATATTTTTCATGTATGACCACGTATAACTATAGTTAATAATAGATTCAATTTTAATTATAAATTAGGTAAATTCAGTTCATTATTGACAACTTGACATTATTTTATTTTGTGAAATGACTAGTGAGGAGGAGTAGACCACAAATTAGTTTTTGTCTGAGCTTTGCTTCATGTATTAGATATTATATTCTCAACATCCCAACACGAGCCTGTACTTTTTTACCCAACAACATTAAAACCTATACCTAAATCAGAAATCTATCAGTACCAACTAGAAGTCACGTATATAGATCAGTAATGTTTGAGTTTATAGATGGAGGCAGACATGTGAGCAGTGAGCACATCGCTGCCGCCCTGCCAGCCAATTTCCTTTGGTTAACGTTTACACGGGAAAAGGGAAAATACGGAATACGGGTGATATTCTGCAGGCGCTGTAGTTTTTCTCGCATTCCTTTTGTGGTTTTGATGACGAGAATTGATATTTATTACGTAGTAACATTTTTTACCCGATAGCCGAAGGAGGGTAATGTGTTTATCAGTCTATGTATGTATCTTTGTTCCTATGTGGGGTTCCAGAGACCTGGATACATCTGGTTTTGGTCAGCCAACTCGCGAATATGTATCCTCCGATTCGACAGCATGATTTTCTTCTTGTTTACGTCTTTTTAGTTCACTTTTTAAGCAGAGGAGTTTTTTGATTTTATGAATTAGCTTTTTTATTTGGGTTTTTGTTTTGTGTGTCACTCGAAATTTGGAGCGTAATCAAAAGTTTTATATTGTTCTGCTTTAATAAGTACCTCCTCATTGGCCTTTTTTGAAAAATATTTTGATCAAAGAAGCCTAAAAACTCGTATAAATATTTTGGATTTTCATAAAAAAAATTACATATACAAAGTAAAATGAATGACCATAATACTCTTATAACTCAAGAACCAAAAAGCTGCCCAGTCAGTTGACACCGAACGAGTTAGCGGGAGATTTAACCATCCGTCAGGTTCAAACAGTTAGCGGCCCAGTAAGCCCGGCAAACTAATCCCTGCTTAATAAACTAGAATCCCGCATACATTAAAATATTCATAGCGATTAACTTCCGCTCTGAACATGAAATGCGATTATAAGGCTACTATGTGAATGGTTGTAACTTGTAAAACATTTACTGTCATACCGCAACATTGTGTTGAACAGTTGTTTATAGTTAACTGGGATTAATCACGTTTCGTTTCACGGAAATTATATAAAGTTTAGATTTAGGTAAACTAGATTTGTTTTGCTGAGTTATTACTATGAAATCTGTTAGTTTTGGAACCAAATTTACGTCTGAGCATTGTTTTATAATAAGGGTCTTAGTATTAACCGCACGAAATCCTTCTACTCGAATTAATGCCTAAAAATGATGTTTTTTTTGTTTACTTTTTTTTTGGTTGGTTCTTATCCAATGACTTCTCCCGCTCTGGGTGAAGCGTGGCAGACTTTTTGACAAACCCTCCCGCGTTCCTTCATTTGCTTGTGCCAGGGCCGCGGTAATTCTCTTTCAAATCAACCATACCAAATGCAATGTCGCTAGTTGAAGCGTTGAAAATTCAAGAGCGGCGATAACGTCGTCAAATGTTAGCAAAAACAACCAAAACACCCTGAAAGTCAAGTCATTTGTGTACAGTTACAATTAAGTAATAAGCCGTTTCCAGCAAAAGTTCGCGTCACATTCATTTTAAAAAGCAAAACTAAACTCCTTAAAAAGGCGACAGCTAAAAGTAAGCATCCTTTTCTTAAACTTTTAGAGCCAAAAAACATTACTGTTAAAGTTAAAGTTAATTACCAAGAACTGAAACACATTATTTCGTAATTAACAAAGTTTTAACTGTCCACATCTTTCTCTGAAACCTATGAATGTAGCGAAGGAGAAATTCCATTACATCGCACGTTGCAGAATATTCAAAGGGACATTCAAATATGTTAAGTGTGACATAGAGTTTCAGAGAAGCACAGGTGTACCTGTACAGTATAGACTACAAGGATGGTAGATTGATATAGAATAGAATGCATTTATTTGTCAGAATATTGTATAATGCTGTTATGTGAATTATGTGTTACGATCATAATATTCTGCCGTTTCTGGCATACAAATATGGTTTCTAAAATTATGGGTCATCATTACATTAAAATTAAATTATTAATCAGTACAATTAGAATTACAAACAATTTAAATAAATTGAACAATAGTTGTAAAAGATATTAATTATATAAGTCAAAATTAAATAAAGTCTTTGACTTAAAGATAAAATATGAATTATAGGCAATAATGTCAAATATTTAGGTAAATTTTTAATTTAATAAATCTGATGTTATAACATTTGCTTAAAATAAAGTTAAATAATTTAAATTTAAATGTTCTGAGGCTGAGAGTTTTGAAGCCATCAGGTAATTTGTTATAAACAGTAATGGACATGCAGTATACACCATTAGAAAACAAATTCATTCTACGCCTAGGAACATTAAGCATATGCACTTTTTTGCTCTTGCTGGTGTATTAACATGCGTAGGTAGTTTCACATACTATATCAAATTGGTAGGTCTACATTGTTAGATATTATGTGGTTGGTTCCATTTTATTTTACCAAATACTTTTGCAATATCTCTTTTGTGTCAACATTGCTTTTTAACAAGAGTGTTGTTGCATACCTTTGTTTATTTGGGCTATCTACTTTTAATGAGGTTTGCTTCCAGTTTCAACGGATTCCACAGAATAACTGTATTTTATATGGGACGACTGCCTATCTGGTCTCCACAACCTGATTACGTGTAACACGACACCCCTCAGTATGTCCAAAAGCTCGCGGAATATATATATCTGCCTAGCCTTTTCCCAAGTATATTGGGGTCGTCTTCCAGTCTTACTGGATTTAGCTGAGTACTAGTGTTTTACATGGAGCGACTGCCTATCTGACCTCCACAACCCAGTAACTGGGTAACACGGTACCCCTTGGCAAGACTGGTGTCAGATCTCATGCTTCTGACTACCCGTAACGACTGTCAAAGATCTTCAAATGACAGCCGGGACCAACGGCTTAACGGGATTTGCGAGGCACGGAGGAAACTCGGTATGTTGAAATGGTCACCCATCCACGGACCGACCTCGTCAAGCGTTACTTAACCTTGATGATCGACTAGTGCGGCTGTTATTATTTAGCCACGAGCTCCTCTTAGCCACGAGCTCCTCGCGGAATATTAGCTCGCGGTATATTTACCTTAAAAAGTATGTATAAGAAGTAAGTGTTGTGTAGTATATATTAAGGAAAATATTCCACATATTTTTGGACCTCCTCTCATAAGATTGGTTGTCTGACTTTAGGAATGAAGTAAACATTCAAATGTAGAAATAGACTATTTTTACTAAGTACTTAAAGTACTTACTCATGCACGAAAGAGTTCAATATGACTTAAGAAGAACCCTTGAAGATCGACCTGTAGGGTTGTTAATATTAAGCCACAAGAAGTGATTTCTTTTATCAAACAACAGACCATTCTGATAAATGCACTCGCCATCAAAAAGAGTATCCTCAACGATCTCACACCAAAAGGAAATCATACCATAATCGCATCACAACTGTCAATAGTAAGTATCTCCAATATCTTTCAATCTCGAAGAGGAAACTGCCCGTCAGACCAGCAGGCTTAATAAATGGCACTCTACCCTAAGAAACGGCGAGATAAAAATAAATCTTCTTGACATGTCTAACGCCTTCAGGAAATCATTTAGTCGGATAGCTATCGGGGATGGAAAGATGCGGCAGCTGCGTGTCACACTGTCATCTTAGATGCCATAGAGAATGTTAAATGGAGGATGCAAGAGTGAATTGTGGTTGTTTGTCATGGGATATGACAATGTGGACTGGCAATCGTGTGGAAAAGATTGTCCATTTTCATACTAGTGGGCAAAGTTTGTCATTGCAGTTGTTATGGAGCCGAGAGAGACAAATGCTCACGCATATCAAACGACGTTTTTCAAGACACTTGCGAAGAAACAATAAATAGATAAACATAGGTTATATATTACGCATACGTATTTCGGTTCTATTTTTGTAAGATTGGCAAGCCGCAAACCAGCCCAATATTTAAAATATGTATATTTATTTAATAATATAAATATGTTAATTGAAACAGACTTGTGTGGAATACGCTGCGTTACAAAGCTTAAAATATTGCAATACGAGCCAGTTATCGAGTATCTGTGTGGACTAATAACAATTTATACATATAATGTCTAAAGCCTAATTGCGAATGTTTTTTTTGTTGGTAAAATTAGCCAAAGACAACAGTAATAATCCTGAAAACAGAATGAAAACCAGCGTAGCAACCATTTAACTAATTACGTACCTGTCACCACACAAGATACAATAAACATAGCAACACCAACAGAATTCTGTCACCTAATAACTAAATCGTCAGGTTTCGGATGTGTTGACACCGGGTCGGACGCGGTCACGCGGCACGCCCATCTATTTCATTACGGGCTTGAATTTCTTCCATTAGGTAATTCTACACACATCGATCCGTTTATTTTATCCCAAAAAAAGCCAAATTAACGCGGGATGACTTAGGTACAATTAGTTAGATGTACTTAGCACACAATACAAGTATAGGTTGGTAGAAACAACACTCATGGACGCCATTTTGCGATAACAAAAGGGCACGCGCTGTCAAACGCTTGTGTTAACGCCTTTTAGAAAATAAGTACCTAACTTTTGTTTGTATTTCGCAGCTTTTTCCAACCCACGTTTGTGGTACAAACCTTTGATTCATCAACCTTTGAGTCATTAACAAAAACCACTGAAAAATTACCTTCTAGTTAAGGGTTAATTAAAGGGAACCCGAAAAATATTTATCGTCCAATTACATTCACTTTGTGGTGGGTAGTGACTATTAATTACCTCGTCCTACCCTCCAGTTGACGATGGAAAAGTTTCAAAACAAAATAAAGTGGAGAAAGTGAATAGGGCATAATTTTCTATTCGCTCATAGAATTTATAATAACAGTCTTGTCTAGACTATCTGTTTTATTATCATGCATGATGCGTTCAAGGATATCTAAAAAAATAAAATGCTAAAATATTATAACAAAATAACTTAGGTAACATCAATCAAAACTCTACAAAAGAACCGAAAATCGATCAAACACCTTGAAGGGAAAATAAGTACAACCTACACATGTAAGAAAATCATTACAATATACTTCAATCATCCATTTGGCGTCATGATTTGAACAATAAAGAAGTCATTAACTGTTCTAGTAACGCACGCTAGATCACTGATAAAGAAAATGAAGTGTTTGATTTCACACTTGCTGTGCCCGCGGCTTCGCTCGCGTCAACTGACTGCCTAGGGCCTGCCTACCCTACCTATCTACCAATTATTTTTCTATGATCATTCTTTCGCGTAGAATCTTAACACCGCCATTCAGGAAACGACTTCAAACGCATAACGCCATCTATCGAGTACTGAGTTCAACTGTCCGAGTCTTCTTGATCACTTTAAATTCATCTAACTTTTGATAGACTGAACCGATTGTGATGATACAAAAACTAAGTAATACTTCAAGTTTCGCAAAAAAAAAAATATAAAAGTTATCAACATTGGTTTCGTACATTTTACGTGATGCGTGCACAAATAAACAGACAAATAGATAAACAGACAAATAATCCATAAATACTGGAAATGGGTTCTGTTGGCTATCCTTTAACACCCTGACTATTTTTTTTGGAAATATTTTCGATTACAAAAACGACTTTTCTACAGATTTATTATATGTATTGATAATGACATAACATCACGCCTTTATTTCCCGAAGGCTTAGGCAGAGATGTAGACGATTTTATTGCTTAAATGCTAATCGTACTTACCTATTCTATATTAAAACCAATGTTGTTTCGTCCCGATTTTTGGTACTTGCAACACCGTGTCGGTGGGCTGTCAACGATTTTGACAGATGACACTTGACAGTCTAGAAAGAAAATTTGTTGTGAGCACACGCTAAATTCGGGTTCTTGTCGAAACATATAGAATTGAGACGTGTTTCGCCCATTTGTATAGCTATTACAAATGGGCGAAATAGCGCCTTTTGTTCGAAATCGGTTAGTGGGGCGCCCGCGAAGGTGGTGTTGAATATATTTCAAGTACATCGATGTGCTTTTGTGGGAAACGCGTGTGTGTTTGACGGAAGCCGGAACGAAGCCCAGAACGCGTTGGTGGTCCCATCCAATCATTGTCCTTTATTATATATATGTTGTCCTGAAACCCTCGGCCAGGCGTGTGATTGAGCGAGCCCAGACGATCACCGCGGGAATCTCAGGTAAGAGTGCACAAATTGTTGTAGTCGTCCCACTTCCCACCTGTTAGATAGGTACCAGGGTATCTCCCAATAAGGAGCAAATCCCTAGCTTTCCACTGCTGCGAACCGCAGTTTCGTGGGGTACAGGTTCAGACAGGGTCCAGGAGTCCCAACGCCGCTATGGGCCCCGGTGTTTAACTCCTGGCTTGGGACCCGAAGATCTGTATTTAACAAATGTCAACATGAAAATTATTTAAAAAACATATCTTTTTAATACCCGGCCCAATAAGTGATGGCCATTATTCATACAGCCTGGTCAATTGAATGATTTCAATAGCTTTTATCATATTGCTACTCATATTGGGATTTTTTCAAATTGCCCGGGTATTATGAATAATATATTATGTATTAATCACTTGGTTCATAACATATATATACTGAGGTAGATACGTTTTATCATTTCGGCAGTTATGTTAACGTCTCATATTGTCACCAATCGGTTACATGTCCAGACTCCGGGCTTTTACTGACAAATTCCAAATGGAAAAACTCAATAACATTTTGGCTAACCAGGGAATCGAACGAAGAACCTCATTATCTGGTTGCGGATGAATTTGAAAAAGAGTTACCGCGGCTCTGACTCAAGCAACTGAAGGAACACGGGTGGGTTTCAGTCAGTAAAAGTCTGACAAGCCCGGGAGAAGTCATTGGACGATATAAAAAAGCAAAAAAAAAAATATATCTCATGGTCATGGTAACAGGGCTTGCGATCATTAGACCAACGAGGCCGTCATTTTATTTCAGCATCTGTAAAACAAGTCTGATTTATTTTTGTCTTTCTACATGAACTCTATTTTCAGTGTGTTTTATGTTGTTTCATCGTATCAGCCGAAAGACGTCCACTGCTGGACATAGGCCTCCCCCAAGCGTCGCCACATTGACTGGTCCCGTGCGTGTCAACCAGCGGATCCCCGCAACCTTCACCAGGTCATCGGTCCACTTGGTGGGAGACTTCGAATGCATCGTCTTCCGGTTCGCGGTCGCCTCTACAGAACTTTCTGCCCCATCGGCCATCCGTTCAGCGAGCAATGTGCCCTGCCCACTGCCACTTAAGTTTGGCAATTCTTCGGGCTATATCGGTAACACTTTTTTTTAGCTTGGAGAAATGCTCATGCATACTGCGCTACCACGGGGAGATAGCGCAGTTATGTGGAACTCTAACCCACTAAAACACCACGGTGTCCTCCTGTGCCGCTTATAGCGGGAACACGGGCACGCGTTAGCACTCACCGCGACCCCGCCGCAGCTGTCCGTCACCGGACAACCGGCACTCCTCTTCCGCCGCGGCCTCCAACCCTCAGCCGCGACACCGTATGGGTTTGGGAGGCCCCATACGACATCGCGGCCCGCCTCAGTTGCGATATCGCCCAGGCAGCAACGCAACCTACATGTTGGCCGCTACGTCGTCGGCGTATCGCCAAAAGCCCTGACGAGCGGGCCCCCCTCGGGTTCATCTTCGCTTCACCGTGGGTGACCAAGCCACGGTTACTAAGCCCCCCCGCCTCAACAATGCGGGAACCCACCGGGGGGGATGTCGGTAACCCTACTTGTTGTTTAATGTTTAGTTTGCAATAAACAATTATAAATTCATAACTCTGATTTTAAACCTATTTGAAACACTGGTATAGTGTCCAATTCCAGTTTTAACGAAATTGTTCGAAGTAATAATTTATCGCTCGTGTTATAATGAAAATATTGCTTTATTTTGAAATAGATAATAGTAGTTCTAAGTTTCGAATTTGAATATCAGTTTAAACTTTAAGTTAGAAATCTTTGTTAAAAGATTTATTACTCAAAATCGGATATTTAACCTTCAACTGAGTTTTGGTACTATAGCAACAACCCAAGAAAATAACATCGTTATCTAGCGAAATAAAACATTATCTATGAGCTGCCACTTTCAGATATGAAAATATATTTTATTTGTAAAATAAAGGTGTAAATATGTACATAATTAAACACTAAACAAAAGTAAACTATGCAAAATTATACTAATCTAACTACTTACACTATATACAATAGAAAGGTACACTTAGGCGTCGAAGTATCCTCCACATCGCTGTCATCCGGGAACGTGCCCAAAGAACTGGCAGCATTGCCTCGTTGAATGGCAATGCTGATTCTTTGTGCAAATAACGAGCCAGCGCTCTGCTCTGGTCACACACAGTGTCGATAAGTCGGCGAGAGATTGCCTTAAAAAGGAGACGTGCACTCGAGTCCCATGACCCAAGCGTATCGACGATTAATTAACTAATCTTTCAGATTAATTCCAAAAATGTAACGGGGGAGGCTGACAGATATATTTAACTGAAGATAATCATTGTTTGTTTTTTGTTGGCTGTGCCAGTACCTATTACCTACAATAATTATATAAGTATTCACAAAATAATAGTTAGACTGATATTTTGTATCCAACCACCTATCTATATGAAAGTGGATAGATGAGTTGGAAATTGATTAAAAGCCTTTGGCGAACCAAACACGGAATAAACAGATAACGTCAAAGAAATTCGGCCCCAGTTGAACCAATAAAAGTATGCAACAGTTCTCCAGGCTTTGGAAGTAATGTGGCAATTTATAGCCGTATCACCATCAAATATGCCTAAATAAATAGCGTTCGTAAACCTTCATAACTAACATTTATCTTTCACGAGCTTTTTACTTCGGCTTAGCTCCCGCAGGAGTCATGCATGTTCCGGATGAAAAATAGCCTACGAAACTCTACACAATTTTATCTATTTCTTAGATAATATTACTTTAGATTTCGATAAAATATTCGTGATGACAGCCATGCCATATATTTTCAACAACTGCTGATCAATCACAAAGAATATTATCCTAATGTCAGATTGATATAATAATATCAATCAATGCAACATTTTAAAATTTCCTGTTTTTGTTCTACAGCTGGTTTGTAGCAAAAAATAATAAAGAAACATCTAAAAAGATAAATTCATGGCCCGTAAATTGATAAATACTTTGATAGAAAAATAAACGGTTTCCAAGATTTAATCTTTACATTAATCATGACTGGTTTTTTTGTTATGAACGATCGAGTCAACATCACAATCATTTCAGCTAAAATACATTCATTGCTGGACTGAGGCCTCCCCAAACGTTACCATATCAACCGGTCCTGTGCTTTTTACTATATGAACTCCCGTGGCACTCACCAGGTCATCGGTCTACCATGTAGGAGGCCTTCTAATGTTACGCCTTCCGGTATGCGGTGTCACTTGAGAAGTGCCCAGCATACTGCCACTTCAGTTTGGCAATTTCTCGGGGTTTGTTGGAAGATCAAGACTCTGCAATCCAATCAAAAAAATCAATGAAAATCAATCTTTAATGATTTTCTAAATTAATAGAATTCACTTATACTTACAACAACATTCAAAACCGACACAATCACCAAGTAAACAGGTCCATACAAAGCCAGGCAGCATAATAAGCCACACACGACGCTTGTCCAACTTCTAAAGGCAATCGTATCTATTTCGGCTCTAGATCGACAGTACCGAAGGCCCAATAGATTCGATACATCGATGGAGACTTCACTCTGGAGATAATGGGAGCTTTCCTTTGTCCGGTTATCTATTAAACGTTTGTGCCAGTCGGGTAGATTATAGGTAGCGCTGTGTATAGGTAGTGTAAAGGCAGGTCTATAGCTGATATACCTAGCATGCAATAATCACAGAAAAGTATATGATAAATGATAATGATAAATGATTTTATTTCTGTAAGTTGGTTTGTACAAACACTTTTACATGTCGATCATATTTTTTAAAATTAGGTGAGGTCGGCGTTTCCTATCTGACTACTCTGAGAAGAAAGGCCGAAACAAACTCAGAGGTCACAGTCTCTTTTAAAGTCCAGACAAAATCTTGGTTAGATCATGTGAAGACCACGTAGACTGATGTCTGAAATGGTCTTTTGAGGAAATGAAACAGCCAGATTGAGTGGACCTGTCCAGTCAGTGCACGCATTTGTCAATAACCCAGCAGCTCAACTCAGAATTTAAGGAGCTCAACGATTCGACGAACAATACCAAAGAAAGGACATTCGGATAGGCCGCATAAACTACTCATACTGCCAGACCATGATAAAAAACTAAGATAAATTTAAATTAAAACATAAAAATGAATGATCCACATAGTCTTGACGTTCACAATAATTAATTAATTAAAAAAGTAAATATTCTTGTCATTGCAAGAAAATCAGAAAAAAATATATATATAATAACAAAATTCACGGTGCAAAATATAATAAAAAAACAAAATTAATTGGATCAGCTCAATCCCCAGCCTTCTTATCCTCAAGGTAATACATCACTGACCTCTATTATACAAGTACGCTGGACTAAACATACTATATGAAATGACAGTTGATTTTTGTGCTGATTCAAAGCGCCCCGCTCGAGCGTATCAGGAACTAAAATTGACACATTTAGAGATAGGCTACTACCGATATTTCTAAAAATTAGGTAATATTAATATATTTGACTGCAAATATTATAATATTGTAACTAATATATCAGTATTAGTGATATTTTTAAATTACACTAATATCAAAATAGTAGTCTTGGCAAGGCGTATCACTCATTTACTGTATTGACTTCTCGTAGTATGTTGGAACTAAATAGCTCATATTGGTATTGGTGATGAATGTTAGGTATATGAATGCCTAATAATCAGTAATAATATGTTCAAAAGCGATGTGTAATACTAAATTCTGGAATCATCATCATGATCATCCACAGCCCGACTTCGCCCACTGCTGAGCACAGGCCACTCTCTTGTACCAATCACTACGTTCCTGAACCTAGAATTAATTCTGGAACAATATCATGATAATTATAATTTTATTAACAAATGTTTTGAAGTCAAACAATTTATTATCTGCATCTGAAACAGAGCTAAAAACTGATTTCAGCGGGGGTAGGGTCATCTCGATAACTTATTTTCATTACTTTATTAAATATATATATTTATTTAGGTATGTTTCATATAATATATGTATATATGTGCATGATAAGCAATTAAAAATATATTTTGTTGTTAAATTGTTGCCACGATTTAAACAATGCACCTGCCATGTTATCTCTTCACCACCCTTGGTTGACTAGTAGAGAATGCCTAAGGCATTAAGTCCGCCATTGTACCTTTGTGCATGAAGTTTAAATAAATAAATATAAGTCTTCACCTTGCTGGAATGCTATGTCACTCTTATTTGCACCTTAACACTAGAGAGACAAGATCTCAGCGATGAGAGCGAGAAATACGTCCGTTGTAAATGATTATCCATCTCATTTATTATTATTATTATTATATAAATGATGTTCCCTTCACGAATCCGATGGGCGTACAACTAGTGTACTTGAGCGAGGAGATACTTGCTCAAATGTGATAGTTTTAAGGATAAGTTGTTAGCCTAACCCCATATTTAAATCTCACTGATCTGTCAGTAATGCGCTATAACTTTACTAGCACGCTATCCACTAGTTTATAGCTTGCAATCTGACTGAAAATATTTTTTAATAACCTTTACAGCTATTATTCTATTACTTAAAAATTAATCATAATAAAAATAACTGTTTTTTTTTCTCTTACGTATTAAATTATTCTCACGAACGATAAAACCCATAAAAGTATTTTACCGAAAGCTGTGTCCCATCTCTAATATTAGTTCCATGCGACTCTCACGTTAATTCACGTTGCTATCAGCGCCAAAATGGCGATAATCAAATGTCTTCATTTTGTCATCGATAATATGAAGTCCAGTGTACAATGTATGATAGAGGTCAGTGTAATACATACATAAACTCACGCCTTTTTCCCATGCGGGTAGGCAGAAACTACAGAACGCCACCTGCTACGATCGATAATGATGCGATTATTGCCCCGTGTGGTGTCTGGGCCGTAGAATTACACCATCCCATTTTATCCCGTGGGTGTAGTAAAAGGCGACTAAGGGAATATATGCCAGAGGAAACTTCTGTTTCCTTCTGTGCGGTGCGAACATCCCACCCCCAAGCTAAGGTCGCCGTGCCGAGAGCTGCATGGCTAGGGGAGAGCCTAAGTCGCAAGCGTGCCTGTTGTCTGGGACCGGGCGCCCCCAGGCACTATCCAGCCTTACCTCTACAAGCGGGGCTCTGTACAGCGTGGACATAGTTTTCCCGTGGGAACAAAATGAGCTTTTATAATCTACTCGGAGACGGCGGTGATGCTCGCCACACACCACGTCAATTGTTCTCATGGGGGCGAAAAGCGAAATCCGCGTAATCTTTAATTATATAAAACGCTTTCTGGCTCAACTTACGTTTAATGAAAGATTTGAATTTATTAAGACTTAGAACTTGTACGTGGCTTGGAAGCTTATTATAATCGTATATAAAGAGATTTGTAAAATTGATTTATTTTATTCTCACTGATAAAAACGGCCAGGTAAATGAACAATGAATAGGCCACGAGAGTCATAGCGTGGGCGTCTAGTAGATATTAAGATAGTTTATTACTATCCATTGTTATCGCAAAAGCAGAAATAGCTTTATAGCGTTGTGAAAAGCTGACGTAATTTTAGTGTAGAATGAAGATGATAAACTTTATCATCTAAGTATTCGATTGATCAGAATTGTATCACTTGTTTTATTTTTTTATGTAACAGTACTACACAGGCTAACCCTGTTTTGTTTTTACAACTTTTAATTAACATGTAATGTATGTATGTAAGTGTGTTTGGGTCAAATCTTGCAACTGAATTTTAAAGCAGTTATCCTCCGCCGATTAAGATGAAATTTTGCACACACGTTTAGTTTGGATGCCAATGCATGGTTAGCTTAGTGACGTCATTCTAAATCCAATATGGTGGATGGCCCAAGATGGCGTACTAGTTAGTTTTTGTGTACTGCCATGATATGGGTATCAAGTGAAAGGATTTGCTGAGAAGAATACGAAAAAAGGTTGTTTAAAAAAAGGTTTTTTTAATGAATATATTTTACATTCTTTAATTTTATCCAAAGGTTGTCTGGTAGATATCGCTGTCGGCGATAAGACCGCCTTTGTACCCGTAGTATTAAGTATTTGTAAAAGATATGTGTATTTTTTTTTTGTTTACAATATGGTATATTCTATTCTGTAAAAATCTATAAACCGAACATGCTTTTTCCACAAACGCAACACAACAAACAACAATAATTAAACTCACACTGAAGATAAAATGGAACTATAATTACAAAGGTAGTATTAAAAGATAAACAAAGTTGCGGTAACTTTCACAAACCTACCACGCGTAGTAATGGTGTACCTGTACAGTCACCAGCATAAATAGTAAATGCCTTATACTTACACAATATCAAAAAGCAATTTTCTCGAAAAATAAACTTGAGAATTTTGAGAAAGGGTTGAGCGGCGTCTATGCCAACACTTACAAACTAATGTCCTGACGTTACGCAAAATCCTGCATCGCGCAAGCAGAGTTTTCAGCGCGATTTGAAGGGATCATTCGTTTGGCAAAACGTTTTCGCATAACTTTATCAGCATAATAATACTCTACTGTAATGCAAAGGCCATAACTGTTATTTGGTCTATTTTTTTTGCCATAATTTGGAGTTGCATAAATATTTAAGGCATAATATTTATTCTTCATAATAATTTTATGGGTACATATTTGAATTTTGAAAATTAAAATACCTACGGGTAAAATGACAATTTTCAAAACATAGACAAATTTTATATCGATTTGAATCGACAAAAAATTGTTTTTACCTAAGCTTAAAATGTCTAATTAAATATATTTGATATAAGGACTCAAATTAATTAGGTTTAGGTGCGGCAATATACATTAGTGCAAAGCATTTATGCCTAATACCATAATGCGTAATGATCATTATGCTGAATTTCGTTATGCCAATGTAAATTATGGGAATATATTTTATGCCTAGTAAGTCCGATTTGATCACATACACCAGTCCGACAATAAGCGTGGGGCAGTTGCCCGGACCAGACAAAACACCCATCTGGTCGGAGGATCCCCCCTAATTCATTCTAGTTTCGTTTCTAAAATATCATATTCAAAAACGTGAAACGTTACACATTTTTACAAACTTTATATTACCTTGCTTTGGTATGTGTGTCCGGCAACTATTAATACATTTTCAAGCACTTACTGGCATCCGATTAAAAGTGTGCAGTTTGTGCGCCAGTGACAGGAAAGTTGAAGAGAAACCGTTTGTCCCGGTATGGTCATGTGATGAGGAGGGATGAAACGCATGTTACTAAAAGAGTTATGAATATAAATGTGAATGGATGGTGAGGAAGAGGAAGGCCAAAGAAAAGATGGATGGACTGTGTGAGGAGTGATATGAAGGAAAAGGGAGTCAATAATAGCGTGACAGGGGACAGAAAGGTATGGAAGAAGAAAACGTGTTGCGCCGATCCCAAGTAACATGGGATAAGGAAGATGATGATGATGATGATGGATACATTGAAATAATATGGTACAATGGAGCTGGTGTCATGATGGAGCCTGGAACGTGGCCAAATCAAATCCTCAACTAGGCAAGATATCACCATCAATTTGGGCTTATTGGAAGTGTATTTAAAAGTGATACCTACATTTAGTACCATACAGTTCAAAAAGTATGTTTAAAAAATATTTTTTTCTTGAAACTTATAATTTATAATCGACAACGTGGACATTACATTACATTTACAATAGCTTTACAATAAACTTGACATACATTTTTGTTCGTGACTGTACCTTCCTCATTTAAACATTTACAGGCGTCCTGAACGTTAGGACGGTCCTCCACCAGCGCTCTCAAGTGGATATTAAGCTTTATGTACCTTTCAATATTAACAGCAACCTTTACTTTATGTCAATGGGTTTCAACTTAGACATTTTAGGATAAAATATTAAAAGGTGCTCCTTTTTTAGGGTTCTGTACCCGAATGGTCGA
Source organism: Orthosia cruda (assembly GCA_964057195.1). NCBI lineage: Eukaryota > Metazoa > Arthropoda > Insecta > Lepidoptera > Noctuidae > Orthosia > Orthosia cruda. The sequence continues at coordinate 8,402,925 of OZ059830.1, read as the reverse complement.
AATGGAGCCCTATTGCTGTCACTCACGTGTCTGTCTGTCCGTCTGTCTGTTAGTCCGTCGTCTGTCACACAATTTTTTTTAACTTCCCATTTACCTATGAAATGTTTATTATTACGTGTATTTTACTAACAGATACCAATATATTGAATTTTTCTTTTGTGCGGAACTCTAAATGTACGAAGTCTGACACGCACTTGGACGGTTATTCTTTTTACGATCAAGGCATCAAACATTTCTTTAAGAACTTATTAAACAGTTTCTAAAGAAAAATAACCATAGATATGAAAAATCCTTGTTCAATCCAAGAGCAATCCATGCTCCTTGCTCCATTTTGCTCGTCCTTTTCAATATAATTCGACTTTCTAAAATTAAGCATAATTCCAAACAAAGCGCCCGCTGACACGACAATCCGTATCGCAATGTCGCATCGTAACCTTCGTGTAGCCACGCGTGCAAATCTTTAATATAAATCACTCTACATATATATGAAATCCCTTCAAAATAAAACTAATAAAATCAGGGTTATTTTGCTATATGGGAGACTGGGGTGACTTGGTTCCATGTGAGACTTGGTATACTTATCTATATCGATATACTATAATATTATTATTACAGTATTATAAAGCTGAAGAGTTTGTTTGTTTGTTTGTTTGTTTGTTTGTTTGTTTGTTTGAACGCGCTAATCTCAGCAACTACTGGTTGGAATTGAACAATTATTTGGTGTTGGATGGTCCATTTATCGAGGAAGGTTATAGGCTACACTTATCTTTATAAATGTTTTGTTCTGTTATTATTTAAGTGGTGTACAATAAAGTGTATAATAAATAAATAAACATCACTCTACGACCAAAAGGAGTGGAGCATAAATGAAAGATTTTGCAAAAACGAGAACAAATATTCCTTTTTTGAGAGCTTCCGTTGCGTGCGCTGCGTAAGCGGTTAAAGTTACTCAACATTCATGTATGTAGGGTAGGTAGGGTAGGGTAGGTAGGTAGCCAGTTGATAGGAGCGAAGCTGCGTGGGACAGCTAGTAAAAAATATAAAGCCACTAGATATCTTCGGATGTTACTCTTTCTCGCAGAAATTACAGAACGGATCTGAATGAAATTTGGCACATATATAGATTATAGTCTGGAATAGCACTTAAGATACTTTTATCCCGGGAATATGTTCCCTCGGGATAATTATCGACTTTCACACGGGCGAAGCCACTGGTAGAAGCTATCAAATCGAATCATTTATTTATTTGCAAACATGGGTAATTGATACATACGAGTAGATGTTCTTTTTTCTCGCAAATAATATTCAAATCTAAAATTAAATCTGATTAAAAAAATACAATAAATGTCAAATCATAAGAATTATAAATGTCAAATTTAATTAAATAAATGTCATGTATAAAGCTAGTAACAACATAAAATAATACTTCACAAACAATATGTTGAAATTTGTTGTTGTTACGTTCTATTGTGTCTTCTTTACATTACCACGCTTTGAAATATTTCTTAATTATGTTATATTATGACTTTGTGCACCAAAATATTAATATAATATTAGTTTGAACTTGTTTTTTTAGACTGATATCAAACACTCGTCTATTGTGAGAGTAATGTTATATTACATATTCAAATTAAACCACCTATATGTATTTTGATATTACCTACTATTAAATTACTTTGTTTATTTTTGGTCGTATAGCGTATATTTATGGTTGACATTACTATTCAACTATCTAAACGAGAACTAACAGTAATCGTATTTAATTTGAAACAAGTTTGTAAAAGTAGTAAACTGTACTCACAATGAAAGTATAATTTGCAAAACGTTTTGTGCGTATGGGTGGGATGTCTACCATGTACGAGACTGATGATGGAAAGGGCTAGGCGGCATCAAATTGTGCAGTTCCATCGCACACTTCCTGAAATGTAATCGATAAAAAACCGACAGGCGGCCACTCGGCGTCGATGTTCAAGGCTCCAGAGCCTGAGTCGACCAGTGCATCGTTGCCGATAAGCCGGGTACGATAGGCCCGGTTGTCAAACGACTCAAGATTGAGGAAATAGAGAGTGCAACAGTGTTGGAGCACATAGTTGTGCACTATTATCTAATCCCTTCGCCAAGATGTCTAGTCTCCGCTGTGGTTGGCCGCTGTGACTGAAATTTAGTCTGTAGCCCTATACCTATTTATCTATCAATAAAATACACTATTTTTTCAATAGCCAGTGACATTAACTAACATCCAGTTTCAATTGTCCCCAGGTACAGCCCCATGTTACGATGCTGGACGACCTGGTCCCCACACTAGCGAGCAACAGATCCACTGCGCCCGGCCATGATCATAACTTCTTCGTCACCTTCTACGATGACATCAACCATAAATATATCAACGATAGTCACAATGCAACGGAGGTAAGAACATCAGGCGCTTTATCTATGAGTAATTTTCTTTTTGCAAGCAAACGTTATTTGTGGAATGTTGAAAACATCAGTTCAGATTAGCAAAAACTCGCTATCAAATGAAGAAAAATATGGGTAAATATGAATTCAACCTTAGGAAAACTTACTTGATGTTAACACTTAGATATACATTCATTTTTGCGTGAGTGATGATCATCGTTCATGATGGCGCTGGGTAACTTCTATATAACCGAATATTAAAAACTTGTGAGTTCATATAAGTTCTATCATCATCAACTATCATATAAGTTCCTTATGTTTAAATGTATGTTCTTCATTTATGCTCACCTAAACTTTAGGAAAACTTGTAAATAAAAATGATTCCGAAGTGTTCCCATCCCACCTAGTCTTACGAGGCAGCAATCAACTCTTATCTTCCGGTTCTTATCTATGCTGACGCGCGAAGTGTAGAAAAGCGCTGAATGAATGAGAAGCTCAGACCGAGCCTAGTTTATTCTAAGGGCTCGTTTCTGGAGAAGCGGTGCGCCGCGCGGCATATCGGGCGGGGCAGTCCGAACTAAATTCAAATATATGGCGTTGTATGAGTGTTCACGGAGAAGCATTTGCTTGAGATGCAGGCGGAGCCCGCGGCGGAATATTAAGTGGAAAACGCGGCGGAACACGCGGCGGAACCTTCTACCAGTCTTGTTTGGAAATCACACAACGCAGAAGTGAGCCACCGTCACCAATGGAGAACGAAATTATCGGAATTTTATTTAAAAGCTAATTCGATGTTAAAATACGAATTATTTAATATAAGAAGTGACCGATTCTAATTACCGCCACCACGCCGTGTACGCCGCCGCATTTTCCGCCGCGTATTCCACCGCGTTTGTTGACGAGTGCGCCCCGCTCAACGCCCCGCACCTCTATGAACAACATCGTATATTGCTATATGTTTGTGTTTATGCGTGCGATGACGCGTGCCGCTGCACGCGCAGCCTCTCCGTGAACAGAAAATATGTCCGACGCCTCGCGCGACTACCCGTGGTTCCAGAAACAAGCCCTAAGCGTTTTCTCACTTTCACTTTCCGCTTACTAGTTTGGCCAAACTATTCATTTGACAGCAGGTAGATTTTCAGATAGATAGGCTTACGTATAGCTATGTCAAAGTCTTCAGTCATCATTTCAATGAGCGCATCACTTGAGAACGGCTGGACCGATTTGGCTTTTTGTTTTAGGATGTCCATAATAATCTAAGTAAAGTTTTTAGAAAAAGGATAATTTCCTGAAAAAAAATTGTACTGTGTAATTCTTGTGAATTCAATTTACACAGGAAAAAGTCTGTCTGTTCAGCTAGATATTCATATAAACTCAAAGCAGGGGAGCAAATAGTTTGTGAAATAAAACATCAAGGACATATAGAATTTGTTTCTTTCCAGGGTTTTGGGTAGTCAGCATGGTAGGATTTATCCGCCAGACCCTACAATATGTTACTACACATAATATATTGATCCCCATATCATAGACACAATTGCCTTACCAAATTCACTTTACAGTCAGAAATATTTCTTTTATTTACATTAGTTGTATTTTCATGGTAAGTCTATGAACTTGTATTATTATACTGATTGGGTGGTTGGTTTAAGAAAAAATCTGTTAACGGCCATCTTATTTCAGCAAAAACACCAAAAAAAACCGGTAAATATTCTATTCATGGGACGATGGAATTTTCTTTTTAAATTGGACGTAATTTTACGCAGATATATCTCAGAAATAGCTTTAAATAAAGTCTTGTAAAAATAATGGCCAAAAATACAAAGCTGCTACCATTTTTGCTTCAACGTTAATACGATCAAAATTATACAGTAGCAACAAAATGGCTGATTCGCAATTCGTTCAGAAAATACATTTTATTCGAAACTTTTATTTTTCGTATCCAATTGTTCTGTTTTGATTGTTACCGAGCAAATATCTCATACAAGCGTCTGTCCGCGGCTACAGCTAGACAGCGAATTTAATAACTGTACTGAAATCAAAACAATACGAGGACAGACGAATTCATTTTGAAAGAGAAACACAAATAATAACTTCCAAACGTTAGCATTGTTGTCACAGAAATATGAAATTGATAAACTAACATGTATGGTTAACTGAAACCTGTCTGGAGACAGGTTTCAGTTAACTAATCTCGCAGTTAATTTCATAAAACCTCTTCTAATATTAACAGAAAGCATAAGCAGATCTCGTGAAATATGCCTTTGGGTGCATCAACATTTTTAACCCGCGACGGAAAAAGAGGGGTGTTATAAGTTTGACGTGTGTTGATGTGTATCTGTGTATGTGTCTGTCTATGGCATCATAGCTCCTAAACGGATGAACCGATTTTGATTTAGTTTTTTTTTATTGAAAGGTGATTTTATCGAGAGTGGTTCTTAACTATGTTTGAATAAAATCGGTTTAGCCGTTCACAAGTTATGGGTGTTTTATTGTTTGAATCGGGGTGTTTTCGCAAGATAAATGTGCCGGGGGTTTTTTAAATTTTGAAATTTTACTTGTAGAAAATCTTTGTCTATTGCTCACCATGACACTCATTTCAGTTTCTTTATGTTATTTTGAAAAATCTCACCGTGATAACTTAGGTCTTGAAATGTATTGTCAGTCTCTATGTTTTGGTGGAATGACGGACATTATACTTCAAGTTCGCTTCCCGCTTACATGATGAGATGTACACAGAATAGATCAGCTAAACTTCAAGTCACATGTTCCACAATAAACCTTCACCATGTTGTCAATTGTTTTATCCAGGCATACCAGTCGTTCATCCTGCCCTGGTGGCGGCAGGTGCTATGGACGGTGCTGTTCGCGGGTATGGTGGTGGTGGCCACCGTGGGCAACCTCGTCGTCATCTGGATAGTCCTGGCCAACAAACGGATGAGAAGCGTCACCAATTACTTCCTAGGTAAGTACCGCAACGTATCTGATTCTTACCAGAGCTTATGGTTACCGCCCTGAGAGCTCTCGGTAGAAATTCTTGATTTTGGAATGGCATTTAAAATTCTGATGTTACATTTTAAGTCTTCCGGGCAATGAATCGTTTACCACTTTTATTAACAACCAACGAGTCAATTGAAAAGTACCTCTACTATCTGATTTTCACGTGAGCAAAAAGGTACTTGTCGTTTTTTATAACATGCAAGTAACATTCAACTTTTAAGGTATTAAACAATTACTTTCCCTGACTAGTATAATTTTAATATACTGAAAACATGAGAAGCGAAAATAAATTAACGTGTTGGTATGTACAAGTAGATACATGTAACAATTTATCTACCTATTAAAATTCCGTCGTAAAAACGAACGAAAATACTGCAAGACAACTTCGTTTAATATAACTACTGCCATGCAAAATCTAGGCGGCGGCGCTCTCATAATGTGTAAATGTGAAGGCTGCATTCTCGCGCATCGCTTTTAATTACTGAAGCCTTCGCTTTTAGTCCCAAATAAAACGGGAGCTTTACGACGAGATTTCACATTATGTTGGCAAATTTAGAATTTCTTCGGCAAACGATGTAGAGATTTTAATCTCGTTTTATTCCGTAGCTAATCTTGTTCTCGTCAACAACTTTCTCGAACGGATTTCTATTTTCGTACTGTGTATTTTCTAACATGGACCCATGTTTATTTTGACAGTAAACCTGTCGGTGGCAGACGCGATGGTATCTACCCTCAACGTGACGTTCAACTTTACCTATATGCTGAACTCTGATTGGCCGTTTGGACACTTCTACTGCAAGTTCTGCCAGTTCATAGCAGTGCTCAGTATATCTGCGTCTGTGTTTACGTTACTGGCTATCAGTGTGGACAGGTGAGTTATGTAGCTATACTTTGTAAAACTAGTCTAGTTGGTAGTAATGCTAGGTCACACGCACGGTGCTTTGACATCGCTAGCGAGAAATCAACTGTCATTGTGTGGACGCAAATGAAATCAAGTGAATCGCCGGCAATCAAAGTCACTGCTTGTATATAAAAATAGAGTAGCTATTTTTATTGGGTCGGAACATACTTACCATTTCATAAGTCAAAGATATGAGACCTATTAATAAGATAAATAGAAGGATACTTTAGGGTCATTAGACCCCAAGGATAACCTTTGGGTCTTCAATTCAAGAGTGAATAGGTACAAAGCTATAAGGGAACAAAGACTCCGGCAGGGAATACCACTCCTTAGCTGTGCGCACAATGAACGTATTAGCAAAACAATTTGTGCGTATGGGTGGGATGTCCACCCAGTACCGATGGCGCATGGCTATACGTCTGTAGTCCGATGATGGAAAGGGCTAGGTGGAATCAAGTTGTGCAGTTCCGTCGCACAGTCCACGAAATGTAACCGATAAAAAACAGACACGCTGGCAACTCGGCGTTCAGGTGTGAAGTACCGTCTCACCTTTGTAAGAATCCCCAACTTTTTTGCAGCCAACTGAGCTTTCGGCTTAATTAATGGACCGAAGTGGAGGGTCGATGTCATATAGTAAGCTGAAAATAATCATCTATTTTTGTTTCAAACATTATTACTATAGAAATAGGTAGTAATTAATTAATGGCAAATTGAAACAAAATTATGTCTAAACATTGAAAAGCAGAAAAACCTTGGTACAAAATAATTTAAATTTTTCCATTTTATCTACAAAGCGGAAAATCGTCAAAGAAAAGAAAAAAATATTTTTCTCATTTCCATAGGTATTTACATACAAAGTCACCGCGTTATGAGTATAAAATTGAACGAACATACAAGGGCCTTTTTCCCGTCAACAATATTAATTTGCAATAAGTCACATGAACATTCCTCGCGAGATATTTTCTTTATTATGTGACGTGCCGAGCTTTTCAGACACAAATACATGGCAATGGAAAATTTGTTTTTATTTAAAAAGAAAACGTTTTTTTTCTTCTTTTTATTACCTTTCAAGTAAAGACATACTTGACATACTTATCTATGCAACGCAGCACAAAACGACATAGTTGAGAACAAATTAAAAATTATTGTTAGAATAATTTCTAGAATAAAAACAATGTTGCAACGTCACAGTTACAATTTTGCAGTCTGGTGTCCTAACTTTCCAATTAATTTCATACATCATAGTATTGTCCGTAAAACGTTGGCTTCATGAAAATATTCGGAACAGCGATAAAATAGTTAATATCGCTGGTACATGGTGTTCAAAGAAGGAAACCCTTAGGAAATCCATTACCTACATTTATAGCGAAGCTTTTACCGGCCCTGACGGTGTCGCCACACCCCGGTCGCTTCTTCCTTCACTTATCATGACAGCTGGTCACCACTATTGTGTTTAAATAGAAAATAAGTATTTTACGATACATATTTTATAAAACGTTATAAAGAAAAACAATTTGCCTGACACAGTTTTAAGTTTTGTAGTTAGTAGGAAAATGGTTTTCTGAAATAGATAAGTCTGTTTAAATGTATGTGTATTTGTAATGTTGTGTTACCTTTGTGTATAAATCATGAAAGCACAGCATCTATAGTCGTTAGAATCAAGTATTAAAAATTATTACTCTGAGATTTACAACGCTAGTCCTAAATTCTCTGATATAACTAAAATTTTCATGCAAAGCACCTACTCATCTATGAAAACATTAACTTAAACTACGTACGAGTTCCAGTATTACTTACAAGATTTCGAAGTACAACTTGAATAACTCTGTGGAACGAATATACAAGGCTAATTAATACTTATACATAATTTAGGAATACATCTATTAATTATTCTAGTACACATTTATATATGGCAAGCAAAGCCGATGTCGACTATTCTACCAATGTCTAAAGTAAATTGTATAAGCAAGTGTGAATTTATTATTATTATTTAAAAACAAAAAACAACTAATGTAGATATTGTTAAATTCTTCGATCAATATAATTGAACACTTGTTGGGTTAGTACGAAACTGAAAATAATAATAAGAGTACACCCTGAAATCGAATTCGAGATCAAAAATGTAAACAAAGAAATATCATTGTCAAAGTGACAGTTCAGGGGCAGTCAACATTTTCCTAGTAATTCAAATTAAGTATTTTTCTTTTAATTTAGTTTTTTTTGGAAGAACGCTAAAGCAGCGTGTCAAAATTAGAAATATGATAGCCTAAGGTAAAATCTAATATTATATGTAAGCTAAATTGGATTTGGTTAAATTTAATTTCGATTTGGGCGATTTCTTTTTTGTTCTGTTCATAATTGTCAGGATAAGGTTTGTGTGTAAGAAAATTCTCATTTATTTAATTAATAAAAAGCACCCATGAAAGCCAGGGCGTTTCGCTAGTTGAAAACACTAATTGAAGTCCAAATGTTTGTCCAAAGCCCATTGCTTTATTGCCATTAGCATAAAAATAATTTGCACTATTTTATTTCAAACAGTTATATTTTATTATTGGATCCTAGTTTACGTCACTTTAAAGTTGAAAACTGTTTTCAATATTATATTTTAACCGTTTAAGATATGCCTACAATGTTAGCACTATGTTATAGTACTTTTCGGCAAACTGCACAATAGAGGTTATTATTTAAAATTGGGAACACCTTTGTTACACATATTACCATCTTTACTAACAATACTTCTTCTCAGGTACGTGGCTATCATGAGTCCACTACAGCCGAGGCTGGGCAAGCGAGCAACCCTGGGCATCACAGCTGCCATTTGGGTGTGGAGCTCCGTCCTCAGCGCTCCCAACCTGGTCTACTTCACCACTGACATGGACTATCTGCCTGATGGATCGATAAGGTGAAACATATAATGTGCTATAAGTCTTAGAATCGTTTTTTATCGTCAGAAAACTTTTGCTTAAGAAAAACAATTCGTTTCTTCGAAAAAATTAAAATCATGAACACAAGAAGTCGTCTTGTGATTGAAAACTCAGTCCTTCACAAAAATAATATCAGCTCTTTTCTTTGACAAACAATTTCGACTGAAATATATGAAAGAAATTCAATAAACCTAATAATAAACTCATGTTTGTAGATCAAGTTATTACAATAAACATTGAATTTCTCAAGCTGAACAAAAATACGTCTGGAAAACTTTTTCATTTGGCAACAAACATCTGAAGTAGCTGTAGGTACATCAATTTTGAGAACACGATTGTTATAAAACAAGCCAATTTACAAAAAAGCCCTTCAATTTCTTGTCAATTATAAAATGTTTGACATAATCCAAAATAACAAGTGAAAAGTTTTGAGTACTCAACTTGAAAGTACGAAAGAACTTCCTTGAAAGCTTTTAGTAAAATTTTACAATTATACTCTGTGACGGTGAATTCCATCCAAAATGGTGGCACTTACAAAAACTATTATCTGGAAGACTGTAAAATGTTAGGCAGTAACTTCGTCGACTTTAATGCTGTGTTTTACAGGCGGGTGTGCTTCCCCGAATGGCCCGACGGCATCACGACAAGGTCTCAGCTTGAATATTGGTAAGTGTCTCTCAAAATTTTGAACTGACGTAATATTAGACGCTTAAAATAAAAGAACTCATAATGGCTTTTATCTACACTCACAACGTAATGTTCCAAATCTGAATTCAAAAAATATTGTATAAACACGTACTTTATATTCGTGGATAGGTAAAATAAAAAAAAAATATTATAGTGCAACATTTTCCTTCAATTTTCAAACAACTGCATCATAAAATAACTTTTTAATGTTTATAGCACTCTTTTACTCTTTAATTTATTGGCGCATATGAGCTATTGACTTAATGTAGAAAAATAGTGTCATTGTCTACGGATGCGCGCGCTGCGCAATGAGAATCTAAATTGTCCGCCATACCACATATTTTTTTCCGTTTCCACTTTTGTTTTATCTTAACTGTATGAGTGAAGATAAAATAGTGAATGCAACGGCATATAATTAGGTATTAAAACACTCGCGTAATATTATTATCACACTCGCACACACAACCTACGCTCGTGTTTTAATAACTCCTATTATATGACTGTTGCATAAACTACTATTATTTTATAGTTATCCGTCTGACCTCAATATTTTCTAAAAATTCACAGGTACAACGTAGCATTCATGGTGCTAACCTACTTCCTTCCCATCATGTCAATGACGTACACATACTCACGAGTCGGCTTAGAACTATGGGGCTCACAGTCCATCGGAGAATGCACGCAAAGGCAACTGGACAACGTCAAAAGTAAACGCAGGGTAAGTATTTAAAAACAAAAAACCTTTTTACAAAAAAATACTACCGACTTCCAAATAAAAACACTACAAAGTGAAAAATTCTTTATTTTTGGACGTCGGCATCCATAACATAGAAAATTGGTACCAACGAAAGACGCCGACTTCCAAAATGAAGTTATTTTTCAATTTGTAGTGTTTTTATTTGGAAGTCGGTACTATTTTTTTGTAAAAAGGTTTTCTTGGAAGTCGGTGTTGTAAAAAGGTTTTTCATTTTTCTCTTTTTAGTTGTACCTAATAGACAAGTTGTTTAGTAAGATACCCATAACACCAGAATAGATTACCAGACTATCATGAAACTTGAACATAACCGGTGAAATGAGAGATCTGCGTCCCCCTTAATAGCGTACTGGCGTGATGTTATGTTATGAGATGGTATAAACAATAACCAGACATGAGATTTCAGTAATCCCGAGAGATCTGCCGTAATTTTTTGAAGAGTTCTGTTGTATATCTTCGAAGTTCTTCATCGGATCTTCACGAATTTGAAATGGGACCAATTACATACTTTTTCAAACAAAAAATTAATTATCAAAATCGGTTTAAAATTGACGGAAATATGCGTCAACAGAAACAAAAAATAACGTCGAAAATAAAACCTCCTCCTTTTGGTAAGTCGCTTAAAAATACATTTAATCGACTTGAGAACCTCCTTTTTGAAATCAGTTAAATACGATTCGACCCACATTTGCCTCAGGAGGTTTCGCCCCACGAATAAATTCCTTATTCGACCCACGTTAAGCACCAACAAAAATACAGTCCTTTTAATACGATTACAAATCCTAGATGACGTCACACTTCATGTAATTAAGCTCCAAACATCAATGTAATAAGTCTCAAAGACTGAATCGTAATTACTTACGGTAATTACCCACACTGAAACAGCAATCATTGCTAACGTTACTGGGACTTGATGCTTTGATCATAAGCATTTTCTTACGTCGCACAGAACCGATTTACTCACGAATAAATTTCCTAATACCTGTGACAAACCTCATCAGGAAAAAAACTCGATTTCGATAGAAGATTCTCATTTCACAACCAAGTTATCTTTGTTGGAAATGCATGGGAATTTGATAAAAGCAATATTCTCTAAGCTCGATACAGACCCGTGTTCACCGCAATATTTCCATGTGTTTGACATGTAAATTTATGATTTCGTCATACTAAAGAAAATGTCACAAGCTTTAAGGAATATGACAAAAAGATAGGTGGGAATTTGGAACACAAAATAATGGCTTTAACAAAGCTGTCAAAAATTCTAAATCACTATAATTGTCTAACGATTAAGCAATAAATCTTACTTAAAAAACTTTCTTAGTTAATGCGTTAATAAATAAACCCGGTTTTCAATACTCATCAACAATTCTTGCAAATCCTCTAAACTTTCGAAGCTTATTAAAATGTCTTGAAGGACATTTCATCCTCGTCTTATTAAAATCTCTTCTAAACTCCTAAGCGGTTTCGACGACCGCATTTCGAGGGTCCACCACTTAAATCCGTATTGAAATATTATATCCCGACTAAATTAAACATCTTATCTTGGTCTATTGTCTTCTTTCCTTTAATAATGGCTTCCGGATTCGTACGGGATCCTTTTTAAAGAAATTGATTTCCCCCGGGGTCTCTGACCTTGCCCTGGCAATATGTGCCAGCCTAAACTTGTAACTCAAATGATATTATTTATGTTTGTGTGAAGACAAAGTGGCAGCATGTTGTAAGAATAAGCGCCGTGTATCAAATCCTGAGAGAAACTTATTACAAGAATCTCAAGTAATAATATGTTAATAGGTACTTCAGAATAAATGATTGAAACGTCTAGCATTGAACACATTCAAAGTAAATTAACCTTCAAACTTAGGTAAAGCAGATAATTCGAAGTAATTGACTTGATTTTGAAATTACGCGACGTGCTGAGATTTTAGACCGAAGAGGATAAGCTGATTTACACCCATCCAGAAACGTATTATTATGGTACCCCTTACACATCAAGAAATTATCGTAAGTTGGCAAGAAAACGAGTAAAAGGCTAAATTCAAAACTTCCAAACGAAAACATCTTGAAGGAATAATTGTTGAAATTGTATTTTTCTCCAACAGGTGGTCAAAATGATGATAGTAGTTGTGGTAATATTCGCCGTCTGCTGGCTGCCGTTTCACGTGTACTTCTTGGTGACGTCATACTACCCCGATGTCGTCAACTACCCTCACATCCAAGAAATATATCTGGGCATCTACTGGCTGGCTATGAGTAACTCCATGTACAATCCCATCATTTACTGTTGGATGAATTCCAAGTAAGTCTTCGGAGCTGTAAAACTTTTATTTCGTAAGAACGATTATGTTTCCTGGACCGTGAATAAACGCCTTGTGAACTTTTGAAATTATTGGGCGAAAAGTTTATTGATATTCCTTTATAAATTTCTGATTCTACCCTCAATTTACTATCTATTCTTGTGTCAGCAGAAATTATTGGTCTGAAAATAAACCTATTTGGATCACACAGTATCAACCATTGAGATACCTTGGAAATATTACCCAAAATTTTTCGCTGAACTTTTTTGTAAAAAGGATCATAATGTCAAAGTTTGGCAATAAAGATGGCTGCAAACCAGATTATATTTGAGACTCTTGTAACGGTAATTAACCCAAACAGGGAGCATTATTAGATTTCTTTTTCCAATGAATCTTATTAACTGGCAGAATGTCATAAAAAAGTTTCTTACGCAGATTTAGAAGAGGGTTCAAGCAATTCTTCTGGTGTTGTGGCGCGTTCGGCGGAGGAGGGCTGGACAGACGCAGAGGATTCGGAACAGAACGTTTGGACAGATCGGTTCGATCTTTATCGCCTAGCAGGAAGAATGGTACCAGTAAGCTGATAAACCCCTCTCTTTGGTCGTTCTAGAGAATAGCTTGCCGTAGATGCTTTTCATATGAATTTTGGTTGAATAAAAGATTCTTTGAACTTTTTCTAATTTGTATTTAAGTTTCAACTATGATCATCATCACAATAATGCACATAATTCATATTATGTTGGAAAATATGATCAAATACACCAAACAACAAAAAACATTTCTATCTAATACTTTCTAAGTCAACTCATCTATTTCTTCTAGTCATCAAATTCATTTTTTGTTGGTACAGTTTTTCTCTCCCCTTCAAACTAAAAACTACTTTTCTCCATTTCTTCTCTAGCTAGAACGATTAATTATTCAATGAATATAAAGTACAATTCATGGATGAGAATTTCTTCTCCATAGGTTTATTCAAGACGACAAAATTCATGAAAAACCCACCTGGCTCTCCCCACTTGCTCCATGCAAATAAAATACACAAGTAAGAAATACTGAGGAGCCAAGTTCAGTTGTTTTATATCTGACCTTATCGATGTTATACTAGAACGATCTAACATGACACACTTGTGATAGCTTTGAATTCGTCAGTAGTTAAGCTCTTTTCTTTCGGTTGGTCATACCCTTTTTATCTTTATTTGCTTACCCATAGCTTTCTTCCAAAGATGTTTCACATGTTCCGGCGGCTTCATCATATACAAACCTGTCATTGTTTTACTAACATATGTCATAAATGCTGTGAGTGACCGGGCGGAGGAAATCTGGAACATCAGAAAGTAATTTCGTAATTTTTCCAACAGGCACTATCCGAATTTCGATGCATAGCACTTACAACCAGACGCTGGTGAGCTCCGCCTGACAGCGGCGAGGCGCGGGCGCGGCGCACGACGCCAACACTGACGCGCACCACGCGCCGCACGCGCAGCACGCCGCGCACGCCGCACACGCTGCACACGCGCCGCACGCCGCACACGCCGCACACGCCGCACACGCCACCACCGAGCGCACGTGGATATGACGCGAGTGCCGCGCACCGCGGGCGCCTCGCACGCCGCACGACCTCTACGCCTGAACATAATACGGCGCGTGAGGAACGACACTTAAGCGTTATAAACGTCTGCAAGTCAGTACAATTATGTGTAAAACTTTATCTTAATAATATGTATAAGTGGTATACTAGTCAAAACTGAGTATTGCGTAGAGAATATGGAGAAGGATAAAGTAAGTAAATATTTTTACATTTATAAGAATGTTGTCAAACAGAAAACTAAACAACTTATGAAAGAAATGGCGCAATCCGCACAATATAATTCTTTTGGCTATTTACACGTTCATTAATTTTAAGCGAATAGCACAAATAAATGCACGTTATACAAAGACGTTTTTAGAAAATTTTCTGAATGTAATATTTGAAAGAGATTTTTATGCTCTGTCTTGGTTTGTTGCATTTTATTATCAAAGTCACAATTAGTTATTAGTGTAATAATCATTTTATCAATGAGTATATTTTCTAATCATTTTAGGCTAGAGTTATTAATTTTATATGAAAAAAGCCGTCAGACTTGATAATGAATAATTGTGTTACCAACTTTGTAGCTTGATTTATCTTAATTAACTAAAGATTAAGAAAGATAAAAGAGTTTGAGGGTGTTGTAAAATTAAGCGAAAGGGTAAGATTTTTTAAGAAATGTAAAGAAAGATTGTATATTGTAAATAAAATATGATATTATGTATATGTAGATATTTAATTGAATGTACAGATTTTATATCTAAATAATACAGTTTAATTATAATTAAGTATTTATGTTTGTATCAGTGGTATTAAAATGAGACATCTTTATTAAAGCCATTATTAAAATAGATTTCGTTTCGTTGGACATCTTAAGGCACGTGCACGACCATGAACCTAACACGTAAACGAAGCTTTATCAATTAAAAAAAAAATTAAAACTTCAAACCAAATATATAATAATTTCCATGTTTTTATTTGTCAAATCTTGTCTGTAAAATTCAAATCGAAATATTTATATATTAGCACCTTATAACAGACAATTGAAGACCAATAGAATACTTAGGTAGGTATATTCACATGTATTCTATATATCTACATAATTTACAATTAACAATGTAACAATAAAGAATGTTCACAGTTACATCATAATTTCAAATCTAGAACGACATTCATGTGCAGAATTTAAATTAGGTAGAGACACTTAGAACATTTCTTCGTATGCAGGACATAACTCTGCCACTATAATTACGTTCTCAAAAGATGCTTTTAGACAAGAGTAATACCACTATTACTCTGGAAGTCATTATGCAGCTGAGCAATTTACCGGCAAAAAGTAAAAACTTTTACCTTGACGCTGTTAGTTTAAAAAATTAAATGCTGGCAGAAAAGAATCTCGAATTTAAGGAGACACTTTTAAAATTTTAAATGGAGCAGTAATTTTACTTCCAGTGCATTTATATACTTAAATGAAATGCTACCTTTTACTTCCTATTAAAATATTTGCGAAAATATCTAGGTATAGGGAAACTTGTCTTCGAACTTTAAAAAACAGGACTTCGACGATGCGAAACACTTACAAAATCATGGGAGCAAAACAATACAATATACTCCATTCTCTTCCGCATTCATGTAAAATATGGAAATGCTGTTGACATTTTCTTTGATCAAATAACACACGCTTTTCAAACGTCAGTACAGCCATGCGTTTGACGAAGGCATGCGGCTCTGCAGAACTCCGTGTGCATACGACCTTAAGCAATATACAAAACGAATCGGAACCCGAGCACAGAGTTCTGAGCATTGAGCATCGTAGTACGAACCGTGGATATTGAAACGATCTAATATCTGATCTCTAGTCATTGTTTGCCGATACATTGACTGAAAATGGGTGAAATACTATCGAAGCGCACCATTTTTCGAGACTATTGTTTCGTTTGAGTTGGAAAAGAAAACTTTTCAGTTTCTACTAATATGCTATTATTGTGAAAGTCTGTATGATTGTCAAATCATACCTACAGGCTTTACTTACCACCAGATGAGATAGTCATCAAATGCGAGCTTAGAAACAAAAAAAAAACGGCTCAACGAGTGAACGTATGTATTTGGATAAGACTTTGCACAAGGGGTCTACCCTTGTGCAAAGTCTTATCCAATTCCTATATTAGATCCATTGCCTAAATTAGAACACAATATGCTTTTTGAAAATTGTGGTAGATGGGGCGTGATGAGAGAAACACTTCTTGAGATTACTTCATTTATGTTGGCCCGTTGAATAAAAATTACAGAATTTATTTCTTCTTTCGTCATACCCTGAATTTCTCACCTCAAAATTATCGCATAATTCATGTGAAAAATTGTCAAGCACACGTTATCTGCTGTGATTGGCTGTTGAAAATTCCTTCAACCAATCACAGCAGATAACGCGTGCTTGACAATTTGTCACATTATTCTGCGATAATTTTGAGGTGAGAAACTCGGGTTTAGTCTAGTTACAATCATCCGCTATTTCTGATGAAACTTTGCACTAGGTAAGACTTTTGCCTAAATTAGAATACAGTATGCTTTATCCGGATACATATTTCCCTAAGGATAACTAAAGCCGTGGCCAGCAGATAATACACAACTAATATTTTGTAAGCCTCATGGCAAAACATAGAGAACTCTTACCTATGTACACAAATAAAGGTTCTGGTTCTCATAACCGTTAATTAAAGTAACATTATTTACTGGTATTTCTGGATACTCGTAAACAGCAAAATATTCAAGGAAACTACTTTCCTGAGTCATGATTCCCAACTATTTTTGTCAGTACGCAAATTAATCTACTAGTTAGTACTTGTAACATTACGCGGGTCACTTCCCTCCACAATATGTAAGCCTACGGGCCTCTGTAATTTCGAACGTCGGTGAAAGAGGAACGCTATCCCGCTCGGTACATTGTTTGATATATAACTGAAACCGTGTTCATGTTTTGAGATGAATAATCAAAGCCTCGAACAGAAAAGCTTGGTTGAATGCTGCTTGAGTGCCGTTTTCCTGGTTCATAATAGGCCTAAAGATTGTGCAACTTTTAAAGTTTTTTGGCTTCTAGAACTTTTATAGTCAATGATCACAATCTTAACAACTGCATAGTTAACGTTATTCCACGGAATAGAAAAACGCTTATAATACTTCTTTGTAAAATCCGAAAAATCTGAAAGCACGATGTAACTTTATTATATCAGTAGTATTTAAGTTATAGTAATTTAATGTTATCATAAGTTACTCGTATACGTACATTATATAAGTATGTAAATATTAAATCTATGTGTAAATATATTTTGTATGTAAAATTTAACGACATCTTGTATTTATTAAACGTTTAGAAACTCTATGTGAAATTGGAAAATAAAAAATAATGGATATTTTATTTTGTGTCTTAATTTCACCTAATTAACTTTACCTAATCCCTGTTTCACACAGGACTTCAACATTTGGGTGTACCTACATGTTGATACCTATAGGTACTCAGGCTGCCTGACCCTTAGGTGACCCTACAACTGTGATGTAATGTTAATATCCAATTTATTGTTTCGGTAAGTACTTTAAGAAGGGACCTACTTAAACGCGTTGAGGTCCAACTCGTAGGTATAAAGCATCGTGAGAAAGCTCGCATGGCGATATTACCTACTCAAACTAAGAACAACCTCGAAAGGATATTGCTAATGTCTCGCAAACGACAGAGGACTCCATTTGTCGCATCTGGTCAATCTATTTCACGTTATGTCGGGTTCAGTGTCTCGGACATGTGGGTAATCAATTTTAACTTAATGTCATGCTACTGAGATGACGACTAATTGAGAAGTATGAAAGAAGAAGACGTGTTTTGCCGACCCTAAATCAATCTGCATAAGGATAAGCGAATGTTGATGTTATGCTATTCTAATGTAGTATTAGAATCCTAATAGTGAAGATTTCTTATTCTGTTTCTAGAACTAGAAATCAACAGTCTATTGTGTCTTATGGACATGGTTCATTCATATGAAATCTGTCCATAAAACATGCCCTCAAATCTCATTTTCTCTTTATTCACAGCTTCAATTCGGTGGCCTATATCCCACTGTTGCGTTTTTTTTTTTTTGCATTTAGGCAGTGTCACGTTTAGAAATTCTAGTTTCTTTAGTTCTTAGTCCTATGTCTTATTTAGGCCCCAGTAAAATGGCGGTATTTTTATTGAAAGCTTCCACGGAGTTTTGTCGACAACATGAACTCATGTGTTTTATACAACTCAACTCATGAGTTTTATTTCTCGTGCACGTTTACAAATATTATTAATATAAAAACATAATTTTACACTATTAATATTCAATTTAACACAATTTTACGAAAATAAAACAGAAAAGCAACATATACGCCATCACGTGCCCGCCAATACCCCGACACTCCGCGTTAGGAATGTTTACCATCAGCGAAATATTTTTTGAAATGTTGTTTAGTCTATGGAGATTATCATTTTGTCATTTGGTACATCAAAACTTACTAACTTTCGTATTATATAATGTGGATTATGAAGCAGGCCGTGTAAATAAAAGCATGTCACAAATTGTATTCAACAATTTATTGTTTCAGAAGTGGTATTTTCAAAAGTCACCATGTCGTGTTCAGATTTCGTCCAATTTGTAACATGCTTGTATTTACATGTTCTGCTGCATGAACAGTTTAGATAAACCTTAAGATATACTTACTTATCCATGGTGGGTTATCATAATCACACGAGACACCATTTCCCGCCACCAGCTGGTAATCTCAACGATCACCCCGCCCTCTATCGGTCTTATAATCGGTAGGCCGCAGGGAGCACGCCAAGCAATTGAGTAGCAGCTGCAGAGATACTTCAGTTACCTATCTGTCTTATAAAAACTATTCATTTTAATTAAGTAACTATAGGGTAAGTTTAAAAACATTGACATTACTCCAGAGGGTGATAGTATTCATGAATATAAGCAACTTTGATATACGAAAAAGAAATCTGATGCTCAGTAAAAAAAAATCTGTTCGTTTAACTCGACAAAATTTTGGAACAGTTTTTTCAAATCTCCCATAGTAAAAGTTGTTTATATTCAAGAAACTTTCTACCCTTGAAATATAAAGGGCGCCTGTTTTAACCCATTCAATGTGGCTCAAAAAATCACCCTTATTATGCAGGGGTGGTTAAAAGGTCTAATGAAATCAACATTTCTCTTGTATTTACCTGTAGCTCTTATTTAATTCCATTAAAAAAAAAAAAAAATGAAAATAATCAGCGCCTGAACAGAGTATTGTTTTTTTGTTTTAATCATCATTTACGGAAACGGTGACTATAATGCAGTAGTATGTATGAAAAAAAGCGGCCAAGTGCGATTCTGACTCGCGTACAGAGGGTTCCGTATGAAGAGCTATTTTCTCCAAAATAAATAAGTAACATTGCTAACGTTTATGAACAATGAAAGCACCGAACAATGATCTAACGAAGGAATTTTATATGTTTCAATGTCAATCTTGATTTTAATAAACCATGATTGTACACATTTTGCATGGCTTACGGTCGAATCACTTTTTTAAGTTGGTGGACTATTACTCGTAATCTTGTAAAGTCTACTTTGCTGTTTAAAAGCGTTTATAAATGTTCTTTATTGCCAGAACAATACATCGAGAGTTGCTAAGACAAACACACAGCAACAACAATTCTTTTCCGAAAAGCTGCTTTAAAAGAATTTTCACAGTATTCTACGAGACCGTATCTTTATTTCAATTTGTTATACAATTTGTTATACATTTGGTCTAGTAGTACTTGGCCGCGCTATCTGAGCACAGTCAACTTGTTAACAATGATAAATGCGAGTGTTGGGACGCGGTGAAACTTCTAGCTGTCGGTACTTATTCCAGTAGCTAACTCGAATGAAATTCATCTTAATACTTTCACAGATCAATAACAGATAACTTTTTCCATATTTTTCTTTGTACCTCATAATTTGTATCGATTGCTTGATTGTTAGCTCCAACTTTATTTACAACTATTTTAGCTCTACGAGCTTACTTTATCTACGAGTATAAGCAAACTTTACGAGTGTACTTGCTACGAGAGCACTTGCTACGCCATGCGGACTATGAAGATGCTTGTTACGAACATGTTTGCTACGAGCGTGTTTTTTATGCCATATGCTGGTGACCTACCTAATGGTCAGTACAAGCAGGCACTGCCTTCTTTGGACATATTTAATACCAAGGGCACCACAGGTGCGTTGCTACCGTTTTACTAAAGAGGACGCTTTTAGCGAAAAGACCGACCATTGTTACACCTTATTAACTCTCATGCTCATTAATTGTTATTTATTATAGTTTAAAATATAGGGTATATTTTTTTATCTTCAATTCTATTCTTCAGCTGCAAATATAATCACGCTACAAAGGGTGTCGCTACGCTCCTCCTATCAACGAGCATGCTTGCTACAAGCATTTACGAGCATAACAGACTACGAGTTTATTAAATTAAAGAGTTTTACGAATTCTAGAGATACGATGTAAGTTTGTTACGACAAATTTTAGAAGAAAATTATTTTTAGCCTGGAGAATTGCTCATGCATACTTGTATTTTATTTTTGGGTCTGGGAATACATCCAATGACTTTTACCGCTCTGGGTGCAGCAGGAGGGCGTATCAGACTTTTACGGACTAAAACCCACCCGTGTTCCTTCAGTTGCTTGTGGCAGGGCCGTATGCTCATGCATATCTGCGCTACCACGGGGAAATAGCTCAGTAATTTGGGACTCCAACGCACTAAAACTCCACGGTGTCCTCCTGTGCTGCTTATGGCGGGTACACCGTCACGCCTCTGCGCGCACCGCGAACCCGCCGTGTTTACTCTATCTAGACTTTACAAGACCATATTTATTTTTCCTGGTCATGTTTGACCTAAAGTAATAACTTAATCGCCTTGATGACACCCACGAGAGGATATGCCTGTTAAAACACGACGATAACGTGTCATTAAACCATTCAGAAAATAAAACAAGTGGGTTTATTACCGAGGGGTGTTTAGCCCATTTTTTTACACGGATAAGTAAACTTTCGTACTCAGCTTACCGCAAGTCGGAAAGTTCAATATTCTTATCTTTTGCTGACTAAACTTCATCGTGAATTTGGCAGGTAAGGTTAATACTTCGGAAAATCTTACTAACTGATCTCGCTTTATCTAGGATTTGCCCTCTAGGCTACAGAATCTTCTGGCATGAACAGAAATTATCGAAGAAAAGAAAGATATCAGTTTTGATACGCTATAGTAGAATAATATCATTTTACCTTTTTACTTTAAACACTGTTATATTTATATACATAAACCTTACCTACTACCCAAGTATTGATTTATCAACTGTAAATTTAATAATACATTTTCTGAATATTACTCAAGCTACAAACCCACGACTACATGAATTCAATAAATCGTCCTACATCACCGCTATTTAACCGGTCAATAATTCTTAAATAAACATTCCTCCTCCTTACCGTTAATTTAGTGGTCCATGAATTTTTCCTCCCCAAATTGTCCGTCAGTGTATGCTCGACGTACGATGGTGTATCCACGCACACAAACGATTGTTTCTGCTCAATCGACCTAATGATCACCGAGCTCTGAGTAATGAGCTGCGGGGATTGGAATATCCTATAATATTCAAGCTCCATTGAACCCGTAGGAGACGTGTTAATGAGGAAGTTGTTATGGGCGTTGTTGTCGTGACGTAAACAGTTAGGTGCATACGTGCTGTTGAGCTTTTGGGTTTTAAAGTAAACTATCTGTTGCCCGTGACTTCGTCTGCGTCGCATAAGTACTTTGAATAGCCTTTTTTTATATCGCACTATAATATTATAGTTGTTGTGGTATTCTGCTGTACAGATCCACATCTTTTAGTCTATTTACGTTTTATAATACTATACAAACCACACCATTTTATCTTTTGTAGTTGTATCAACTCATGTGACTCACTTTTATGTATTCTTTGATACTGTTAGCACCTGAAAAGCATACTTTTGGTTATCTCGGATTTTTTAACAGCCACAACTTATTTTATACTGCTAATTTGTAAAATCTTAGAATATTTTATACTCTGACATTTTCAACTGATCTGACATCTATCCGTACAATTTATTTTCTTATCCACAAAGTACTAATAACATTGTAATGAATCCAGTTTGTGAATGAGTGTTATACATGCCTGAAGACTATAAATAAATAACAATTATACTGTCAAGTGAACTTTTTACTGTTATAATAACAAGATGTGCCAGTCTGGCACGTGGTGTAAGAACTGCGGCAGACAGGTCCTCAGCGGCGCAGCAGTATGCGCGCTGAGGTCGCGCGCGACCTCCAGCAGTACGCGCAGGGTGTGCACTCTGAATACGAGGACCCACATCTCGCGGTAGCGCTCCACCAGCCGTCCCATCGCACCGTACCTCGCCGCCCTGGTCTGCGGTTGCCCCTTTGCCAACTTGGAAGAGACCGGTGACAACGGCTTACGTTTAGCTCTTCTGAGTTAAACGTAACGTTAAAATGTGTGGGCTGCCTTACTTGAGAAAAAAATATTAGTTCACTATAGAAACTTTTACCCTCCTGTCCACCCCCTACCGGGATAAAACTATCCTATGTCCTTCCCAGGGACTCAAACTATCTCCTTACCAAATTTCATCTAAATCGGTTCTGCGGTTTAAGCGTGCAAAGTTAACAAACAGACAGACAGTTACTTTCGCACTTATAATATTAGTATGGATTATATAAACATTCTTCAAAACAAATATATGTATCTACTTACATCTAGTTTTAAAGCGTAATTAAGTGTTTTGTGCTAAATACAGACACTACAAGTGTTGAAATTTAATTGTGTTTCGTTGACAGTTACCGGCTCAAGCGAATGTTACTTTTTCGCCTCGGTATCAGGTACAATACTATATATTTTACTTGATATTGGATTGTTTGCGTTTTAATATTTTGCCTACAATTAATTGGATCACTTTTATTGAGGTTACAAGTTGATGCCAATGACCTATAAAACGTAAACATAACCTTAATTAGTTTGGTGACAGAACTTCTTTCTTAACTATCTAAATTTCATTTTTCCGTTCAACTAATCATCTGTTACTCATTCCACTACTCTTTTCCAACATCATCTTTCTTCTCTTTCGTCATGATTATGACTCGCAGCGCGCGGGCTCGCCTAGTAGAGACCAAACTAGGTCAGGCTTTGAGCGAATTAAAGGCGTCTCAGGAGTTCTGTGACCAACTGATAAGGGAAAAAGATGAAAACGAAATAGAGTTCCTTAGGGTCCTTGACAGGAATAGTAAACTGAAAACAGAAATGGCTCAGTTATATATTCAACACACTGATGCCATAGCAGCCCGGGACAGGCTCCAAATTGTTGTGGACGGGTTCAGCCAGTGTAGCAATGAGTATGAACAAGCTCTTAGTCACAATTATTCACTACAACAGCAGCTACATGAGGCTCAAAGTCAGATTGAACATCTTGAAACAACAAATCATAACATCACTGCCACGTTGAATCAAAGTCTATTCAATGAATTGGTGCCTGTTGCCCCATCAATGGTTACTGCAATAAACCCCTCTTACACACTAGATTTAACAGGTCATGATGATTCAAAATCAATTAAATCATTGAGGGTAGTTACTAGTAAAAATAAAATAAAAAAATACATTAAAATTAACAAATACATAGTTAAAACTAAGAAAATTATCAAAAAACAAAGGTTTTCCATCAAAAATGTAAAACTTAATAGAGAAAGGTTGCATCTACTTAAACAATTAGATATGTATTCATTTAACTTAGAAAAAAGTACTAGAAAATACCAAACTGACACAGAAGACTTGCGGTATGAACTTGACCATCTACAGGAGAAACTAACTTCTATGACCATCAAATATACAGCCTCTGAAAACCAAATGAGGGAATATGTATTGGCAATGAATGAGCTGGTAAGTTCACAAATTAACAAATGTGATCATTGTCAACCACCATCTGCTGAACCCACACCGGACCATTCATTGACAATATGTGATGCCACCATACCGCAGTCTAGTGCAAGTTTGCCATTAGAAATTACTAACTGTTTGCCTAAAAAGAATGTAAATACAGAAATAGTATTATTTTGTGATGAAATTGGAAAGGATTTAGGCCACTTGTTGACAAATAGATATCCAGGACACTCAATAATGAACTACTGTATGCCTGGCTGTTCTTTATTTGACATAATGAAAAAAGTTAGAAAATGCAATTTTAACCAGGATACCACATTATTAATATTTATTGGTAATAGGGGTAATGTGAACAAAGGAGAATTACTCCAACATTATAGAACTTTGTGCAACCTTAGTTTAAACAAAATTGTGATGTTCACTTTCCCTTACAGCCAAAGTTTGCCACAGGAAGAAAACAATCTTAGATATGAATTGAATAGGACATTACATAATTTAACATATAGTAGTAATTTATTCCATTTAATTGACACTAACAATTATGTTGGTAATCACTTTTATTTGACAAAAGATAAATTTTTCATGGATAGGTACTTTCTTTCAAAGTATTATAAAAGACAGATAGCTGTGTCGCTATCATATTATTTTTCTATTACAGCCAAGAATTTGGCTAAACAACTTGCTTCTATTGAGCAATGCCAAGGAATGTTATTTAATTCAGCCAATGATTTGGTTTCAGAAATTGATATTGATAATAATTTAAATTAGAAATTAGGACAATAGGGACAACCTCTTGCAAAATTATACAGGATAATAATTGAAAAATAAAATCAAATAAAAGTATTAACCTGGTGCATCAAAATATTCAAGGATTTATGAACAAAGATTTAGAAGTAGAATTATTTATGAACTATAACAGTATTGATATTCTTTGTATAACAGAACATTGGCTTAAAAGCCACCAGTTATTGTTCAATTTTAATAATCACCAGGTTGGTAGTTCATTCAGCAGAGTTAATGCTATACATGGTGGCTCATTGATTTTAGTAAGTAACCAGCTTAAATTTAAAGACCGTAAGGATATTGTGAGCCTATCTGTTGAGCGGACAGTTGAAATAGCTTGTATAGAATTGGAGCAGTTTATTGTATTAAGCGTATACAGACCGCCTTCAGGATTGTATGACTGCTTTGAAAAAGTAATGGATGAAGTGTTACACAAGATTTGTAACTCGAATAAATCCATTATCACTTGTGGTGATTTTAATGTTAATTTATTAGAAAACTCAGGTTCTTGTAGTAAAATAATAAGTCTGTTTCAGTCCTACAATTTTGTAAACCTATTTTTGGAGCCCACAAGAATAACCCCAACTAGTGCTACATGCTTAGATAATATTTATACTAATGTTATACCAGTCCACAAAGAAATTATAAATTTACTAGATTCTGATCATTGCGGGCAGAGGATTACTATACCAAACCAAAACAACAAAGTGGCTAAAAAGTATATCACTGTTAACCCCAAAACTGCAAGTCGCTTGGCAGCTTTTAAAGTTAAACTCATTAATAAATTACCAATTTTGTCAATTGATGCTAATCCTAATCATCTATATGATGATTTTTTTAGTATATACTGTAAACAATTTAATTCGACCTTTGTTCCAAAGACAATCTCCGTTAATAGTAACGCATCATTCAGTGATTGGGCTACCATTGGTATTCATAAAAGTAGAACACGGCTTTATGAGCTGTACAGTGAAAGGACTTATGTAAACACTGCTGAATTTAATTTATATGTTAGAAATTATTCAAATTTATTTAAAAAAGTTTGTTGTTTGGCCAAGTCGCGTTATTTGAGCTCGAAGATTAAAAACAGTAGTAATGTTATTAAAACGACTTGGAATATTATTAATAGTGAAACGGGAGGATCTGGTAACCGAAATATTGACTACGGCCTGTCTATTAATGGCAACATCATAAAATCAGACTCACAAGTCGCAGTGGCCTTTGAAAATTTCTTTTCAGATATTCCCATTTCAACTACTAAATACTTAAACTCATCACCTTCTGTTGCTGAGTCTTTTCTAAAAGAAAATGTTAATGTTTGCAATTCGGAATTTCGTTTTAAACATATTACTTGTAAAGACATAATTAAAACCTTTCACACTTTCAATGTTAAAAATACTGCAGATCTGTGGAGTCATTCTGTAGAAGTTGCTAAGACTATTATTGACAATGTCGCACCTAGTTTAGCTATTATCTTTAATAATTGTATCGACTGTGGGGAGTTTCCCGACCTTATGAAAAATAGTAAAATAATACCTTTGTTTAAATCAGGTAGTACATCAGACCCTACAAATTATAGACCTATTTCAGTTCTACCTACGTTTAGCAAAATATTTGAGAAATTTATTTTAGAGCAATTGCAAAGATTTTTTATTTTAGAGCAATTGCAAAGATTTTTTATTAGTAACCGTGATTAATGAACCGATACTATTGAGGGAAATAAAGGTATCGTTACTAAATAAAATAAAATAAAATTTAGTCAAAAAAGAGAAGAAATATGTAGATATTATTCATCAGATCCTGAATTTCTGATATTGGTTTATTACGTTCAGTCAAGCGTATGGCTCTGCGAACCATTGCGCAAGTAACAGTTTGTCATCGAGTATACTGCATAGAGTAAGCGAAATAGGACAATGCGACAAACGTAAGCGAGTGAAAGGGCAGGTATACTAAGCTATCTTCCACTTCAACATTGACACAAAAATAGTAACTACGCAGGGTTTAGCAGCCAACTTCAGAGACACAAAGATCCGCTGTGACTATTATACCTGGTTATTATGGTTGGGGAAAATTGATATTAAAGTGTAAAATGCAAATGAATCATTTTAAAGTGGAACATGTCAGATAATTTCATCTAAGTTAGATAAATGAAAAAAAAACGAATAAATAACTCTCGCAGCCAGCACCAGCAGAATAATTCAATGCTATTTGCTTCTAAATAAATAACTGCAAACCACAAGGCCAAAAATAAAACCTGCCACAAGTATAAGCTGACCGGCGATATTATAAACGAGTTAGGAAAACTCGCGAAAGTGCGCCCGAAACACGCCTTAACTTACGCCGTTGGAATATTTACAACCAAGTTGTAAGGCCTCTGCTTGTCGAAATTTTACAATTTAGTATAAGGTAGGCAAGTCTGCAGGGATAGATCTTGACTAACGGTGAAATATTCTACAGGTAGATAATATATTAACTTCTTAGATAATTCAAATATAGTCAAATTCAAATCAAATTCAAATTCAAAATGTTTATTTGCAAGAAAATACATAGTTTACAAGGGAAGATCTTACAGCCTTAAAGTCATTGTATTCTGCCTGCAAGCGTGCAAATTATTTATGTTTAAATGTCATTCATCATTAAGCAAAAATATTATTAGTACATTATTATTACATTATTATCACATTATTATCACATTTTATCATATTACTATCACATTATTATCACACATTATTATTTCATACAAATGTCATCAATTTATTTACAATACATTAATTAATACTCTGAACAAATATGTTTATGTTCCATAAATTCCTTAATGCTGTAGAAACACTTTTTTTGTAAACACTCTGACAATTTTGTTACACAAAACATTACCCTGCAACAATTTAAATTCGTTTGGTATCGTATTATAAATTAATATACACATGATATATTGAACACATTTTTCTTATAATAGCTATTTATGCAACTGTTACGTTATGGACAGTCTTTTAATACGAGTGCCATTTTTCGGTACAAGCGTAGCGCGTACCGAAATAGGTGGGCACGAGTTATTAAAAGACCAATAACGTACAGTTGCATACAAGATTTTATCTACGAAGGAAGGAATAAAACACAGATATAGACAAATAAGTATTTCAGGAAGTGTGTTTAAGTATTTAATTTCTCATATACATATCTTGATTTTTCTGGTAGTAAATTATTTGTAGCCGCAACTGCTCTATTTGTTATATCTGGTGGTGTATTTTCAATATCACTTGATGTTGAAGACATTTTTAATAAAATTTGGAACAAAATTTCACTCAGAATTTTTTTCCCGCGTCCACAGTTTATTTTATTTTTTTATTTAGTCATTATTAGGTATAAGGCAAAGATCTTGTAGCCGCAACGGCCAAATAGTATACGATATTTTTTTTCTAAACTTGTTCTATTTTTAAAAACATCATTTACATTGTCTCGATTTCGAAGTAATATTATAGGTACGTGGCTGTATGTTCAGAATGTCTTTGCTTGTGTTTTAGAATTTATGACGATTCATATAATGCAACCCGATGTCGTTATGGGTATCATAATGAAACCGCTGTCAATTTTATAATTCGAATATAACGAAACCGGAGTAGATAATAGCTATTTATGCAACTGTTACGTTATGGACGGTCTTTTAATACGAGTGCCATTTTTCGGTACAAGCGTAGCGCGTACCGAAATAGGTGGGCACGAGTTATTAAAAGACCAATAACGTACAGTTGCATACAAGATTTTATCTACGAAGGAAGGAATAAAACACAGATATAGTCAAATAAGTATTTCAGGAAGTGTGTTTAAGTATTTCATTTCTCATATACTCGTACATGTCTTGATTTTTCTGGTAGTAAATTATTTGTAGCCGCAACTGCTCTATTTGTTATATCTGGTGGTGTATTTTCAATATCACTTGATGTTGAAGACATTTTTAATAAAATTTGGAATACAATTTCACTCAGAATTTTTTTCCTGCGTCCATTTTTTATTTTTATTTTTTTATTTAGTCTTTATTAGATATAAGGCAAAGATCGTGTAGCCGCAACAGCCAAATAGTATACGATACTTTTGTTCTAAACTTGTTCCATTTTTAAAAACATCATTTACATTGTCTCGATTTCGAAGTAATATTATAGGTACCTGGCTGTATGTTCAGAATGTCTTTGCTTGTGTTTTAGAATTTATGACAATTCGCATAATGAAACCCGATGTCGTTATGGGTATCATAATGAAACCGCTGTCAATTTTATAATTCGAATATAATGAAACCGAAGTAGATAAATATCTTTAGGTCCAGCTGGTTGATATAATAGGTTGCGAAACTTAGCTCTTTTCTGTCGCGGTATAACCTCGGTATGTTGCTTAAAATAATGCATGTGTGTCTTTGTAAAGGTGCAAATATCTCTAATATACATACAGGGCAGGGGCAAGATTTTCATTTTTTGAAATAGCGGTTTACAGCTATCTAAGAACCATGCTCTGTTTATTACCCGGATGCAGCGTTTTTGGAGCTTGAAGACTCTGTCGGTATCGGTCGAGTTACCCCACATGATTAGACCATAGCTTAGAACAGATGATACGTAACCATGGTAAGCCGCAAGAGCAGCTTCTACAGACACATTTTGTTTCAGCTTTTTTAAAGCTAACACGAACCTATCTAGTTTCTGACATATATGGTCCACATGGCTTTTCCAATTCAGGTTTTTGTCAACATTAATTCCTAAAAATTTCAATTGATCCACTTGTTGTACCTTTTCACCATTACACAGAATATCCAAAGCTAATGGTTTGCTATTATAGGAGTTAAATTCAATTAATTTTGTCTTGCTAGCTAATTTATATTTAAGTTATTATTTTGCATCCAACTTATTATTTTTTTAAGGTCTTTTCCGTAGCTGATTTGTAGTCTCTTTTATCCTGACATTTTATGACAACTGTAGTATCATCTGCAAAAAGTATACATTTCTGCAAATTGGCCTCTGGAAGATCGTTTATATAAAGTAAGAAAAGTAAAGGACCGAGAATACTTCCCTGAGGCACGCCACACTTATTCACTACCGCTACTGATTTGAACTTCTCTTTGGAATATAGTCTGTCACTTTTCTTTACAAATTTGGATATTTCGGTACACTGCTGCTGGAAACTGGATATCCATTCATATGCTTTTCCTCTAATACCGTAGAAGTCTAATTTGTTTAGTAGCTTATATTGGTTAACAAAATCAAAGGCTTTACTCATATCTAAAAACAGGGCAACCGCAGGATCGCCATTGTTAATACTTTCTGTTACAAGTTTAATAAAATTAAAGATTGCGAGAGCAGTTGTAGTACCTTTACGGAAACCAAACTGCTCTTTGCATAGTGTGTCATGTGTACAGAGAAAATTATTTAATCTAACAAGCATTGCCTTCTCAAATTTTTTCGATATAATCGGCCGATAATTATTCGGGTCAGACTTATTTCCATTTTTAAATAGTGGTTTCACAACAGATATCTTAAGCTGGTCAGGGAATACACCTTCCAAAAAAGATAAGTTTATAACATGTGCTAGTGGATGACATAACCAGCACAAGCTATCAAGACGTTTGTGGCGATGCCGTCATACCCACTAGTTTTGCTATTGTTCAGGGATATAATTATTTTATACACTTCATTTGCATCTATAGGATTCAAGAAAATAGTATTTAAATTTTTATTCGTTTGATTAGGGTTACAATTATTAGAATTATTGGCATTAATGGAATTATTAGAATTTAAAGGCAGATTAGATGTCAAATTAATAAAGTAGTTATTAAATTATATGTTACATTATTATATGTTACATTATTAAAATTTATTTCGTCAATGTCATTTTTATACAAATTATTACCAGTTATTGTTGAGGAGATTGCATTCCATGTAGCTTTACATTTATTTTTATCCCTTTGTATACGTCTTGTATTCATAATACTAATGATCAAGTTTATGGAGAAATACACCTGTTTGCGCTTTTCTCTGATCAGGTATTTTATATATGTTTACAACAATCATGCTCAAACCTATTATCTCTACGCCACAGCACAAAGTACATAAGCGGCGGCGCTCCGCAGACAGAGAGTCCACTACGAACAAAGCGCCATTTTGAACGCACACATTGACATTTCGATTTTACAGGGAATAATGGGCAATATTGGACCGAGCTCAGTCGCGGCTGTCACGAGTGCTTTGTGCAGGCGTTTGTCACGTCATTCATACATATCTACTGTAAAGAGTACTGTAAAGAGGTTGCATTGTCTGGGTTACCAATATTAATTGTAACAGACAGAATATACTTTAAATTATTTTAATATAATTTAAATTCGTTCTTTAATTCATTTTAAGTTATAAAGGTCATTAAGATTTTCAATATTATTAGTTAGAAATTAAATATCTAGGAAAATAATAAATTATTTTAAGTCTATAGACGAAATTGGAAAGGGTATGAAACTTGTCATATTAATATGGTTTAAGTTTAAGTCATCTAGCTCATAAATATGTTTCCTCCGATTGCAAAGCATAATTTACTTCTTGTTTAAGTACCTACATCTTTTTAGTTCGCTTCTTAAGCAATCGAGTTTTTTGATTTACTTTAAAAAAAAAAACACATTTATATTTTTGTCTAGCTTGGTGCTTTTCACATTTTTATGTTTTTGGTTGGATCATTATTACCCCATTGTTACGTCTTTTTACCATCCAATCTTCGTCGTATGTGGACTCGTGATATTTAATGGATATTTGATGCTCTGTCTACCCTCTAAATCATGTAAGCATGATATGATGTATGTTTAGACGAATCGATGTATTTATGTTTGTAACTTATAAAACATAGGTACTCTATTTTTAATTCGGTATCAATATAGTAGCAACCTTAGTGAGTCTGTCAAGTTTAGCTGTCAATTTTCGAAAAGGCGGGAGTGGCCCTTCTGTATACTTTCTATTTTGACAGCATTCAAAATAAAATTCTGTAGCTATACCTGAAGGAATACTTAATGTTTTTGTGTCAAATATCTAATATTCGCTTCCGTACCTTGCTTCACAAAAGTTTCACTAGTACATCAACCTCCTTGTTTTTTTCTACCAATTCTGATAAAGTTACTTCTAACATGTCCAGTTTGCTGCAGATGCCGGCTATATTTTGGTGTAAGATTCTTAATTTACTATTTCGGCAATCCTGTTTTGATTTATCATAATTAATATTAGCTTTTATTTAACTTTTTTCTTATTGTTTACATTTTTAAATATTTTTACAAAACACACAAAAAAAAGAAAAAAAATTAAAAATATAAAAAATAGAGGCCCACCGGTATCGGGAACAGGGTCCAAGCTACCGGCGGTCAGGGCTCCAGCGAGAGGAACCTCCTAACAATACGAGCCGTGTCCAGCAGTACTGCTTTCTGGATCAGGCCCTTGACCCAGCCGCCTAACGAGAGCCTCCTAAGGTGTTGGTCGAGGCTCGTGGCTATTAAGCCATGGGCTGACACGACTATCGGTACAATGATCGCTGTGTCCACATCCCACATGTCGACAACCTCGCGAGCCAAGTCAAGATACTTGATTTGCTTATCTTTCTCGGCTTTCACGAGGTTCCCGTCATGCGGGACAGTTATGTCAACAATCATTGCACGCCTCTTGATTCGGTCCACCACCACTATATCAGGCTTATTAGCAATAATAGTCCTGTCAGTGATGATGGACCGATCCCAGTATAATATGATATTGCCATTCTCGAGAACTGGGTCGGGCGCATACCTGTAGTACGGCACCTCCGACGCCACAATAGTGTATTTCAGAGCAAGTTGCTGATGGATAATCCTGGCTACAAGGTTGTGCCTATGCAAGTACTCTTCGTTAGCTAGACGAGAACAACCAGAGATAATGTGGCGGATCGATTCACCCGGACGGTGACATGCCCGACAGATGTCAACCGTGCCATCCTTCACAATAAATCTCCGGTAGTTATTCGTCATGATAACTTCGTCCATAATTGCACAGACGAAACCTTCGGTTTCCCCAAAGACGTCACCAAATCGCAGCCAGGCCACGGACGCTGATTGGTCTACATCGGACCCATGTAGGGCCCGGAAAAAGCGTCCGTGAAGCTCCTTACTCTGCCATACCTACTTGCGGTCGTTAGTGTCAAGCACTACAGGCTTGCGCCAGTTCTCATTCGCCAAGGAGAGCGGGGTGAGTCCCTTGTCCACTGCTACTCTCTGAGATTGCATATCTCGCGGTTGTGGAGGTTTCTGGCATTTAAAAAGCCTCGGCCTCCATACTTCCGCGGGATATACAATCTCAAGACTGACGATCGTGGGGATGCATTCGATATGCAGTCAGCAGTGTACGGACCCGCCTATCCAGGGCGTAAAGTTCCGTTTGAGTCCATTTTAGTATGCTGAACGAGTACATTAGTACCGGCATGACCCAACCGTTGAAGGCGCGCACCTTGTTTCCGCCCGAAAGAAGGCTATTGAATACCTTCTTCAGGCGGCCAAAGAAGCGTTCCTTCAACGATTGCTTCATGTCAGTAGTACTGATACCTAACGCTTCCGACATACCCACATATTTATAGGTTTCGTTTGGAGAGAGGGATCTCAGGTTTATGGAATCCGCAAGTTGAATTCCTACGGATTCCACAATCTCCCCTCGCTTTACATGCATGACCGCACATTTGTCCACACCAAACTCCATCCTGATGGCGCTACTAAAAGTTTCAGTTACCTTTAGTAGCTCCATCAGCTGAAGGTTGCTGGGGGCAAAGAGCTTCAAGTCATCCATGTAAAGGAGGTGAGATATAACCTGACCACCTCTCTTCATCCGATTGCCTAGCCCTGAATTCTCCAGCATCATGCTTAGAGGATTCAAGGCTAGGCAAAACCAAAGTGGACTCAAACTATCGCCCTGCCATATACCTCGCTCGATCCTTACAGGTTCGCTATTCCTCTGGATATTTCGACATCCTGGATAGCGAAGGACTGTGCTCCATTGCCTCATACACGACATCAGGAAGGTGCTTAGAGTTGTATCTATTTTATACAATTCTAGCACCCTCATGAGCCATGTATGAGGCATCGAGTCATAGGCCTTCTTATAATTTATCCAACATGTCGACAGATCCTTTCGGGAACGCCGAACCTGTTGGCTAATGGCCATATCAATAAGGAGTAGATCCTTAGTACCGCG
Organism: Orthosia cruda; assembly: GCA_964057195.1. NCBI lineage: Eukaryota > Metazoa > Arthropoda > Insecta > Lepidoptera > Noctuidae > Orthosia > Orthosia cruda. Next base: position 8,368,402 of record OZ059830.1, on the reverse strand, counting down.
GGACCCGTTCCCACATCCATTCTGAGAGACCGACATGATGGAGTTATCGTCGATGTGTTTATTAATTTTAACTCTCAAAATGGATGTAAGAACCTTATAGACCGTTGGTAAACATGTAATTGGTCTATAATTTTTGGGTTCCGCGGTGCTACCAGACTTGTGGAGCAGGTGGGTTATTCCTGTTGTAAGGAACTTGGGTAGCGAACCAGACTCTAAGGCTGCCTGGTACTGAGATGCCAAACGAGCGTGCGACCTTTGTAGCCACTTGATCCAAAAGTTGTGCAGTCCGTCCGGTCCTGGAGATTTCCAGTTCAGCAACGGACGGACTGCACGGGCTACATCTTGGGGGCTGATCGTGATAGCCCCCATTTCTTGTATTGGATCACACGCTCGTTCGACCTCCCGAGTCCATTCACCTTCGGTGTGACTGACAGGCACCGAACACATAGCGTCATCATCCGGCAGGTGCGTATCAGTCACACCTTGGTCGGGTCGCTCCCAAGCCCGATAAACCCACCTTTCATTACTTTGGAATGTGCGATTCTGGGTGTATCGCTCCACTCTCCGCCTGTACCTACGAATACGGTTTGCCCATGCATACACTTTTTGTTTCAGGAAGTCGATGCGCTCTGTGACATGGGATATATAGTCTCGGGGGCTGACATCAGTCCCCGAAAACGCCCGTCTCACAAAGCGTATCACTCTTGGGCGGCTATTACCCTCCCTGAAACAAATTAGTTTGCCGATGAGTGCTCTGGCCCCACCAATACGACGTTCGATCCTGCACTGCCAAGCCGGTACGGCTGGTTTCGGTCGTGTAGCTCTGTCATCTGCAAATTTGACATGAGCTACACGACATGCCGCTACAGCCGCGCAGTACATGATCGAATGTGTATCAGTGAGGTCTTCGCAGTCATCAAAATAGTTTGACAACTGCGAATCCAGAACAGCCACCAGCGCCCTATTCTTATTATGCATGGGCAAACGAGGTAATCGTGGCCTAAGTTCGGGTGGCATGTTGCGATACTCCCGAATAGCACACTCCAAAGCACTCCTCAATTCCTCATTGCACTGGGTATTTACGTTTTTAACCCTGTCACTACTCTCCTCGTCAGCGTGGTTGGACTGTGGTAGCACCACAGCCTGCGACGATGGGGCAGTGACACGGTTACCCATTTCCGTTCGGAGGCGATCAAGTACAGTATCATCCAACATACAGTTACGCTGGATGACCCGCACCTGATCCGAAAGTCGTTGGGCCGAAACGTTGACGGCTGGCTCAAGCACCTGAAACAAAGAGAGCATACGGACACGGTACGCGGTCAGGTTGTTTCCTCCCTCTGTAGCCCCAATGTATGCGCGCATGACATTTTCATTGATGGATGGTGTCCATCTCATGCGCAGCACACTTCCGCTGGGTGCTGGGACCCTATCAGAGACCGGTAGGCCTCGAGGTCCTAAGCGGTCCGGCGGCCGGCGTCCTCCCCGTCGACGCGCAGGTGGTGGTGTCGTCGGCGACGAGAAGTACTCGTCGCTCGAGCTCGACGTAACTGCCACGGCCGGTATCACAGCACTCACGGTGGGGCTGGATTCCGGCGGCGGCGAGGCGGAGCTGGGCGACGGAACCGGAGGTGGTGGGCGTGCTTGCTTAGCTGCTGCGGCTCTTGTCAACATGACATTTTCGATTTTCTCATTCCTTGTTATAAAAATTGCATTTCTTGGATAGTATTTCTGTTATTTATGTTTATTTTTTTTTTCTTCGTTTCATTTTGTCTTTTGGTTATTCAGAATATTCAGTTAGTTAATATTTTGGAAGAAATTGTGTAGAGAATTTTTTTGTCAACCGTCTGTCAAGTCGAGCCACAGATTTATTAAGGGACGACTTAGGCACGATAAAACGTTTTGTTGTTTTTACTATTATCATGAAGTGGGTTGCGTGCACTTGAACTCAGTTTTATAAAATCCTTTTCATATTGAATAAAATCGATCTCTATATTTAGTTTGTAGGCAATTAAATCTAATTTTGACAGCTTATGATAACTTACATTCAACTCATTTACTTCAATAAACTTACAATTCCTAAAGATTTTTACGAACAATTTTAGTTCGTAATTAAGTTTTTTAACATTAAAGTAATTATTTTCTGAAACATTCAAAATCAATATCGTACAATTACTTATACTACACAGAGATCTACACAGATTAGTTAACAAACTGTAGGGATTTTTATCATGTTTACCAACCGAGAGAATAATAATATCATCATCAGATAGGGTACGTGATAGATTAACTGGATTTCGTAAGATCTCGCTTGATGAAGCATATTGTTGAACTTTACCCTCGATGTTGTAGTTGTCATTCCATTTACCTGTCTTTTTTGTATTAGTTGTGCTGATAGACCTCTCACCTTTTCGTCTCCAATTATGTAGATATTACTTTTAGTCTTGTGTTTTAATTGGGTTGTATGCATTAAGTTTCCATATCGGTTTTCATTTGGACAATTCATCGATATCTTTTCAGTCCTGCCGCTGTTAATTTTCTGGTCTGCATCCTGGTAATGTACATCCTGCACGTCGGTCACTGTTTGTGAGCATTGTGCGTTTGGACTAACAAGTTGCTCTGAGAAATCCAGTATAGTTTGGATGGGGATGGGACCTTTGCTCTTTTCTTTTGTGACGCACTTTTGGGCGTGGATTTACAAATATCTTTCAATTAGTTAATCTGAGTACCGTACAAAGACATTTGTTTTTTAAGACAGCAGTTTTCCGATAATAGATTAGTTATCTCATTTTCAGCTATTTCTAAGTTCTTCGCCAAAACAGAAACTTTCTTTTCTAATTCTTCTATTATATCAAAATTGTGCGTATCGCAGGGCTATGCAGGTAAAGGTACAGATAAACTTCTGATCCATATCTACTAATGTTATAATTGCGAAGATGTGTCAAACACATACTTGAGTATATTGATTGACAGTCAATTAACTTGGAAACCGCAGGCTGAAGAAGTTTGCAAAAGATTAAGCACATCTGCGTATGCTCTCTACAATCTGTCCAAAAAAGTTAACGTTGATACATTAATGGTTGTATATCACGGTTTGGTGGTCTCTGTTCTAAGATTTGGTGTAGTATTCTGGGGTAATTGTTCTGAAAGGGAGTCTACATTTAAAGCCCAAAAACGGTGCATTAGATCCATTTTTAATCTCAAGACCACAGATAGTTGCATTCCTTTTTTCAAGAAACACTAAATATTAACTTTTCCTAGTTTATACATTCTCGAAGTAGCTATTTTCGTTAAAACTAACCAGCATCTATTTCCGACAATGAATAAAACGAGGATGCGAACTACTACCATGAGATCAAAATATCAGAATCTATTGTGTACTGGTAGATATAACACTGCTTTGCTTAAAAAAACATTATTGGTATGGCCCCTATTATATTTAACAAATTGCCAAATTGTATCAAGGATCAGCCCTTAATAAAAATTCAAGAAACTCCTATCGACGTTGGTGACAGAGAAGTGTTATTACTCTGTTACCGATTTTATAAATGATGAATTGTAATATTTGCTTCACTTTACCTCATTTATTATGTAAATTATTATGTAAATAATTTTAGACTTAGCTGATTCATGATCTCATTTTGAATTTAAGTAGGGTCATGTGTTCAACAACGAAACACAAAAAATTCAAAGTCTCGTGCACCTTTTCTTTTTACAGATAGAAGTCTATTTTTTTACAGGTATGTAGGCAATTTTATTGGGTATCGGATGTCATTTATGGTTTTTAAATTTATGTGTAAATAATCAGCAAAAAAATAAAAACAAAAAAGTTGGAAATGTTTTATTGTTTCCACAGTGGTGTACACAATGAAACACCACAAATTCAACAATGAAACATAATAATTAATAGTGTGTTCAATAATGAAACACTAAAAATTCAAAATCTCGTACACCTTTTGTTTTTACAGATAGAAGTCAATTTTTTACAGGTATAATGGGCAATTTTATTGGGTAGGTATCGGATGTCATTTATGATTTTTTAAATTAATGTGTATGTAATCAGCATTAATTTAAAAATCAGCAAAATTAGAAATGTTTTATTGTGTCCACAGTGGTGTACAAATGAAACAACACAAATTCTATAATGAAACATAATAATTAATAGTGTCCTCATATTTTGTGAAATGTATGGTGTAGGTGAATGATAAAAAATGCTTGAGTTGAATCAAGAAGGTTTTGTTACTAATTTCGCTCTAGTCAGACTCTTCAGGCTATCTATAATAAGTAATAACGAATTAAGTTAGCGCCTTACAATTTATAATTAACATTAAGCAGCAAAATTATTGAGTTTGCAATATTTATGGCACTCGTTAATTAAAGTCTAGTTAAGCAATAATGACTTACGACTATTTAGGCACTTAGATTCATCTCAAAATTATAAGGATAGTACACTATAAAACAAGATAGTACACAATGAAACAGTGTTTCATTGTGTCCATTGTGCAACTGTTTCATTCTTGACTACATAGGGTTTATTTTACAAAACTCAAAAAAAAACTGAATTGGAACACTTTTAAAATAATAATCTATTAAATCTATTAATATACGAAATATTTTTAATGCTAGGTTATCATTAAAAACATTAATTTTTTAACCATAATTTAATGAAAAATCTTTAAAGAATGCTAAAAATACTTAAATTTTTGTCAAAATACTTAAAAATGCTCCACAGACATGTCTTCCCCACGTGGAACCGACGAAAATTGGGGTGGGGCGGGGGGTTCTCAAGAGTGACCTTTTGCGATATAATGCGCGATCTGGCAACGCAGCATGTTAGAAATATCACAGTGTTTTATTGTGTACCACTGTTTCATTGTTGGACATCTGACCCTACTAATTAATTTAATTTTAGTTTCTAAATTATCTGTAAGTTAACCACTATTTTTGTATGCCAACAGGCAGAATGTACTGGGAATATATCTGAAACTAACACCATTATTGTAATACCTGCATTCTATACAAATAAAGAAATTATTATTATTATTACATAGATCTACACCTTCGTCTTTTTCGGACATTGATGAAGCTTCTCTGTCTCTTATTTTATACTATAAATAGTATAAAACAAAGTCTCTGTCTGCCTCTGGCAATTCCTCCGATAACTTCTTCTAAACCACGCAACAAATTTTGATGCGGTTTTCATTAGCGATAAAAGAGGAAGTTCTTGTACTTATATAATTTACCAGTATAAAGCCGAATCAGGGCACTAGTAAAATTATAAACTCTCCTAACGCGGGTAGAACTTAATATAAAATATTTCACGCTCACTCTGTGAGCACGTGGAAATCCGATTATTCAATGTCAGGACTGATATTTAGAGCAACATTTTAAATAAAAAAAAATAAAAAAAACCTTTATTTCCCAAAACAACAAACAACCTTGCACAATATAACAGAGCTTCGTAGACAGGCACGTCATAAGGTTGCAACCTTGCACAGTTATTCCACAGATTTACAGTTTGGCACTTAATAAGTTTGCAAGCTTGCACAGTTTTAAACAGTTATGTAGGTAGGCACTAAAAGGCTGAAAAACGGAACTGATTCATCCTGTTCCCCGTACTAGTTTAAACTGTACTAAGGTGGAACAGTTTGCCTCGATCACCGCACATGTACCTTTAGTATTACACAAGTGATAAAAACATATTATTTTAGAAAAAACATTTCCTAGACAGACAAATTATAGCAGATGTAAAAAATTAGGGTATACGAAAAAAATGGAGTTTATTATTTCTGTCTTTGAAGGTAATTCTTAAAATTGACATAGTATACGTAAAATATTTCGATGCTCTGTTTGTTTACACAAAATATAGTTGTTTGCATTATAATTTACTTAAAACTAATTTAAAATAGTGAAAAATGAGTTTTAGGTCGAAAATGGATTAAAATTTCCATTATGGGCCTAAAATCCTATGGCCCCCCCTTCCACCCCCACCCTCCCCGCGCCAAAAATCGACGGCCCGTAATGGAAAGTTTATCCATTATATTATCTGTGCCTCTGACCAGGCTAGATGGTACAAGATGTAAACTATAACATCAAATATGATTGATGATAATATAATAATATCATATATATAAAAAAACAATGATGAAGCAAATACATGAACACAAATATAATTAAATGGTACTGATTAAAATGTGCAGCAGTGGACGTTTTTCGGCTGAAATGATGATGGTTACAATTATAAAATACCGACGAAATAACGAACTAAAAAGCCTAAATTTCTTTTTTTCCTGATTTTTCATCTCAGTTATTAATAAAACTCTTCGATCCATGATAATCGAACTCAAGTGTTCCCGAGAGTGAAAATTTAGTTATTGTTCTCTATAAAACCAATATTGGTTAGTTTATAATTTATCGGACAGCGTCATCTTCGTGAAGGAACAGAAAAATCGGCCTCGTCACTGCGCGCTCGTTCTAAACGGGTGGAGCTGACGAGGTGACGCCAGCCTGCGTGCAACTCAGCTATGAGCCCTGGGCTCCAGTCCTGTGAAACTCCGAACAAAATATTTTTGTATGGAATTAGTTACCTTCTTTAGCCAACATTCAAAAACATACGTCGGAATCGCAGCGTTACCAACATCAGACTATTAAAATCATACCACAGGTGTCACAGATAATCACAACGGTGATTATCTGTGGACACCTGTGGAGCAAAAAAACATGTCTGCCTTCGCGGCTTTTATGTTCGTGTTTTGATTTTTCTGTTTGTTTTTCTAGATTTCGGAATATAACATAACAGAATAATTTTTGTGATTGAATGTATAACGTTGAGTCGAGCATATGCTTCTCCGTTTTACCCTCACATCGTTTTATCGAGATATTGACTCTTTTAGTGTAAGTGATTCGTGCGAGACTTAAATTGTTATAACTATTTAATAGCGAGACAGTGACTCGTGACTCTTTAAATTTGTGAACCATCATGGGTAAGGGTCACAGAAGATGTGAAATTTGCGGTATCAAGGAGGCCTGGCATACCGAAAATAAGTTGCTTTTTTCCAAGTTTCCACTGGATCCAAACCGGTGAGTACCGATACCTATTGCCATATTGCTAATTAGTGTAAATTAATAGCATCATTCAAATGCTGTAATACATCAACCAAGATTAACTGAAACTTCATCTTTGATGAAGAAATGTATTAAACACTTGTGCCTAAAATATAATTTTATTATGTAGATTGACTGCTAAATACACGTATTCCACATACATACAAAAAGTTCTAAGTTCTATATACTATATTCAGAAAGTCTAAGACATTATATTATATGCCTGTGACACCATTATGTAAATACTGAGAATCTATACCAATATTATAAAGAGGATTATTTTTTTGGTTTGTTTGTGTGTTTGTTTGTACCGAATAGGCTCTGAAACTACTCTACCAATTTCAAAAATTCTTTCATCTATGGAAAGCTACATTATTCCCGAGTAACATAGGCTGTCCTCAAAATGGTGAAGGAAAACATCGTGTGGAAACCGGTATGTCCAAGAACCAAAAATTCAAAGACATGTGACATCTACCAATCCTACATACCTTACCTAGTCGGGTAGGGTAGGTAGGTTGACCGGTAGGGTAGGTGGGTAGGGTAGGTAGGTAGGTTAGATAGGTAGGTGGTAGGTAGGAAGATAGCCAGTTGACGGGAGCGAAGTTGCAGGGGTCAGCTAGTATGAAATAAATAACAGTGTTTTACCTTCAAATAAAATGCTTGTTGTGTCCAGAGACTCATTCAATTAAAAGTAACCTTTAGTATTTTGTATCTTCCAGCTGTCGAGAGTGGCTAAAAGCAGTTGGTAATGAAGAACTGGTGCATCTACCAATAGAAAAACTGCATGAGCAACGAAATGTTTGTGCTAACCACTTTGGAAAAAAGGATTTTAACAAAAAGGGAAATCGTCTGAAAAGACATGCAATCCCATCGTTGAATTTGATGGCCTTACCTCTCACTGACGGACAATTAGCAGAATTTCCACAACATGTGTATTCCCATTAAGAGCAAAAGGTAACTATAATAAGTACCATAATTGGTCTCTTTAATAATCAAATAAAAATAGATGCAACCTCTTGTTTAGGTAGGTTTCATATTAAATATAAGGTTACATCCACTAAACTGACAATCAAGGTTAATCAGAAAGAAAAGGGTATTTCCCATATTCCCTGCAGGAAATTATCTGTATGAAGCACTCTCAAATTGTGATTGTGATCATGACATTTGTGATGTCACTCAAGTGTTCAAAATAGTATGACACCAACTTTTTTTTTTGTTTCAGTATCTCATCCAACAGCTACTGTCCAGAATGAAGATATCCAGGAAGTGCAATCAGGTATGTGAATCAATACATCTTATTTATAGTGTAGTGTGATATACATACCAAAATACAGCTGATTGTCGCAAACTAGGGACAGAATGCAGTAAAAAGAGGGAGAAAAAAATAATATAATAAAATGAAATTGACACAACCAAACATAAAATAATGTGTTTGTTGTAGCTTAGTGTTACTAGCATAGCCAATTCCAGTACAAAAAAACACTAGTGGCAATTTTTCGCATTTATAGGGACTAATACTAAACTTACACATATTTATACAGACATATTCATAATGTAATGTTCTCACTGCTGGGACAATAGCCTCCTCTCCTCGGTCAGAGTGAGCTGATGAGGTGGTGTAAGGAGGGAACTTTAAACTGGTATACAAGGAATAATAGCCAGCCTCCACACAGGCGAAACTTGTCATTTAAAATATTTATAAAATTTTATTGAATGTATTAATACCAGAGAGTTTGCTATTCCTTTACTAATTACTGTTGGCATTTACTTTTCAGAAGGAATGCATACCCAGTCTCAAAAGAAATCTGGCAAAATTTATGAAAATAAATCAACATTTGGAGAACTATTGAAAGCAAAACCAAGTAAGTACTTTATTATTATGATATACTACGCGCACGGTTGGCGCAGTGCTTGAGGGATTGACTGCTGCGCTGCGTGTCGCGGGTCCGATTTCCGCTCGGAACAATTATTTGTATGACCTGGGGTAACGTTTTTTAAATAAAAACTAAACAAAAACTGTACATATTTATACGCCATCGACCTCATACCCGAAGATTTTACCATACAAACTACAACAATCTATTCCACCAGCACAGGGGGTTTGTCTTAAGACTCGTAAAATTAAGAAATTCTCAAAATTGTGCTCTATTTCATATTTTTAGGGTTCCATAACGAGAAGGTAAAAACGGGAACCTATTACTTAGACTCCACGGTCCGTCTTTCTGTCTGTCACCAGGCTGTATCCCATGAACCGTAATAGCTAGACAGTTGAAATTTTCACAAATGATGTATTTCTGTTGCCGCTATAACAACAAACACTAAAACAGAATAAAATATATATTTAAGTTGGGCTCCCATTCAACAAACGTGATTTTTTGTGGTTTTTTGCGATAATGGTACGGAACCGTTGGTGCGCTAGTACGACACGCACTTGGCCGGTTATTGCTTATAAAAGATAATATGCAGGGAAATGTTTACAAGTCTCATTGAATATTTTGCTTATATTTAATTACCTATCTTTACAGATTTAACACCAAGGGAAAAGCAGTTGATGGAGCAATTGCGAAAAACTAAATGCAGCCTGGCATCACTAAGACGCAATGCTAATCTCTTGGAAAAATTGGAGTCAGGCGTGCTAAAAGAAATTGTTACGTCAGCGCTGAAAAATCAAAAAAGGAAGCCTAAGGGTAGACGTTGGACCACAAATAATAAAATATCAGCCTTGGCTATATTTAAGAAGTCACCAAAAGCCTATAGATACTTGCAGCATCTCATGCCACTGCCCAGCACAAAAACATTGTATAATGTTTTAAAAAAAAAACCAGTAGCGACTGGTGTAAATAAAGCGGTGATAGACCATTTAAAAAAAGTTGCTACCAAAAAAGACGTCAAAGATAGATACTGTGGCTTAGTATTTGACGAAATTGCACTAAAACGACGTCTCCTCTTAGACGTTTCAACTGATAAAGTTGAGGGATATGAAGACTTTGGCGTAGAATCTGTACGTAGCTCTCAGTTGGCTGACCATGCATTGGTGTTTATGTTGCAAGGGGTAAGAGCAATATTTAAGCAACCTATTGCTTTTTATTTTGTCAAGGGAACAGTTTCCTCCCAAAAACTAGCATCTTTAATTAAAAAAAATAATATCTACTGTAGAAGACACTGGTTTCAAAATTATAACCACAATTTGTGATCAGGGCCCTACAAACATGGGAGCGCTTAAATTATTAAAAGCAATGACCCTTCCATTTACTACAAATGAAAATTATTTTATTAACCATAATGGCAAAAAAGTGTATATTGTCTATGATGTGCCCCACCTGTTTAAATCAATTAGAAATAATTTCCAAAACTATGGGGAAATGTCTATGTGCGGAATTAAGGCAAAATGGGAGCATTTGCTACAAGTTGAAGAAAAAAATTGAAACCTTCTGTATCTCAGCAAAATTACACAAATGCATGTACAGCCAAAATATAGGGCAAAAATGAAAGTAAAATATGCTGCTCAAATTTTGAGTACCACAGTAGCAGCAGTTGTCAAACTTATGGCACAGTCACAAAATGACCCATTAACATCAGAAGAAATGATGCAGACTGGCATAATAATTCATGACCTGGACCGCCTTTTTGATAAAACCAATGGTCCATCATGCCCAGATGATGTTAAAAGAGGGCGCCGGGAAAATGTATCCATTAAGACAGATCATGTGGACGCTTGGGTTGAATACCGGGCTAAATTGGAAACTGTAGTTTTTAGAAACTCCAATGGGATCAAAGCCAAGAATGTACGCTGTATTGAAGGATATATAACGACATTAAAATCATTGCGTGATATTTGGGCGGAGATGAGAGCTTGCGGTTTTCAATATTTAAATTTGCGTCAATTGAACCAAGATGCTCTTGAAAATTTATTTGGAGTGATTAGACAGCACAACCCTACTAACAGAAACCCGACTTGTTATTCTTTTATAGCAGCCCTTAAAACTGCAATCATTTCTGGAATGACAGCTCCACACAATAGGGGATCAAACTGTGAAAAAGATTTTAGAAATCATTTAACAGATTTTCATAACGAAGTTTTTGAGGACCCCGAAAATAAAGAGGAGCTGACAGGAACAAGTACTTGTGAGACAATCTCAAAGCAAGTTGGGTTGGGTGAATCTGTTGCTGCAAGCTCCAGTCAGGACTATCCTGTACTAAGTATCCCAGAGGAGTTTGAGACTATGGAAACTAATCTGACAGAAATGGAGCAACAACCCATTGTCTATGTTAGTGGATACATAGCTTCAATCATTTAAAAAAATGTTAAATGTGACATTTGTGAAAAATGTTTGAAGATTGAGGATCCCGATGATGACCCTATTTTTAGTTATATAAAATTAAGAGAATGGTGGCCAGAGAAATTGTCGCTGACATATCCTACAAAAAACCTGTGTAGGTTGGTTGAGGCAGCCTGTAAAATATTTGAAAGTGAAGTTTGCAAATGTCTGCATTATTTAAATATTTGCCAACTAACAACCACATTATTTATCGCCAACTGTGATGCTACTTTTTTGATATGTGAAGAGCACAAAAATATAAAAAATATGATATATAATCGACTGGCTCTTCTGTTAATTAGGAGGCAATGCCAGCGCATTAATCAAAAAATTGTTGTAGAAGAAGAAACCGTTGCTGACTACAACAAAAAAGCTCAACAACAAGGCATTGCAAAATAACTCGTCTGCGTAGCATAAGTACTCCAAGTAAGTCCGGTAGAGTAGAGTAGCAGTCATATTATTCAAGCCATATTATTTCGTTGCTACCCTTATACTAATTTAAAATAGATGATAACAAAACTGGCTAGTAATTTATGTAAATTAATAAATGCTGAAATAATACAAACCAGTGTTTTATTTTACCTATTTCTCAAAATAATTAGTTTTAGAGCCTAAATATCTAATCATGAGTTTTAGAGCCTCATTATTATCTAATAATGAGGCTCAAAAACAAATTATCAATGTGCTCTAAAACAAATTATTTTGAACTTATTATATGCAGAAGCGTATAATGCATTTCATCGATATCGATGAAATAAAAAACATATCGATAAGTTTATTGATTTCTATATATTGCGCATCCCTATCAATGACAGTTCTTTCCGTCAATGTCAAGATTGTCATTGTCAGTCATGTTAGTGCTCCGAATTTTCATGTTGGTAACTATGTTTTTTTTTTCATGCGGTTGGCTAAAGAAGGTTAACAATTTCTCAAAATCGAATGTTCTAAGTTCCGTCTCTTAAAACGTAGTGGTTATATTCTCTGTGCTGGGCTCCAGTGCGGAAATGCCTTCTGGACTTCGCGGCGCCCCAGGCTGCCAGCGCGATTGCGCCACCAATCTATATATATTAGTCTATGTGCGCCGCTTTGACACAAGTTGTCAACTCCTGTCTCCTTTTTAGTGTTATTTTTAATTATTGTTTAGTTTTTTATTTGTTTTAATTGTAAATATTAATTAAGTGTTCCAATAAAAATAGACATATGTTAAGTGGTAGCAGTGATGTGGTGGTAAATACTGCGTCTCAACCTTCTTCATCACTCAATATCCTGGAGAGGTGTCCTCTGTGCACCCAGGCACGTTTCTTTAAAGGTAAGCGGGGTCTGAACGTGCATATTGGGAAGGCACATAAGCCCCAAAATGCAACCACTTCAGACCCTGTTATTATTACACCTCCTACTCCTACACCATCTACTTCCACATTTGACCCTTTTTGGAAAACACTATCAAAATTGAAAAATTCTATTCCGGTTTTAAAAAGAGTTCCCCGTGGCGCTAGACCTCTAGTAGCACAGCATCTTGCAGGTTGCATCCGCCTTGCCGCTCGGGAGAACTCAGAAAGTGCTTGGGAACAACTTCTCACCTTCCCTTACAGAATTTTAAACGTTCAGAAGAATTTGGCTAGCAAAAAGACGTTAACTGCACAAATTAAAGAAAATTGTAATATTTCGAGCCATAATTTAGATTCAAAATTATCGACACAGAGGTTTAGCTCTTCAAGAGGTATATCCCATCTGGTCGAATCAAAATTAGGGGAAGGTGATATTAGCGGAGCAGCCAGGATTCTTTTTAGTAGAGATGTGGTGGCACCGTGTTCTCCAGACACTCTTGCTGCTCTGGAGAGCAAACACCCTGCCCCAGTGGATGGTCTTTCTTTGCCCGACCCCCCAGATCCAGATATTAATACCCTCACCATTACAGGTCGAGAGGTGATCAGAGCCGTGTGTTCTTTCCGGAGTGGCTCTGCTGGTGGCCTCGACGGCCTGAGTCCTCAGCACTTAAAGGACCTTATTTGTTCAGGCGCTGGGGAAGCTGGTGAGTTGCTCTTGAAGGAGCTTACGGCTCTGATGAACCTTATGCTCTCCGGTAAGGTAAACGAGTCCGTCATTGACGTCTTGTACGGGGCCAATTTATGTGCCCTGCGCAAGAGGGATGGCGGGATTCGTCCCATTGCCGTAGGAACTACTTACCGGCGTATGGCAGCCAAGATTTGCTGTAAATTGTATAGTGAGGTAGTTTCGGATAAATTTCAGCCCCTGCAGCTTGGTTACGGCTCCAAAGGGGGCTGTGAGGCTGCCGTACATGCATTATCGACCTACCTAAATTCTGGCAAAGGAGAGGTCATCCTGAAGGTTGATATTAAAAATGCATTTAATTCGGTTAATAGGGACACCTTGCTGGCAGAAACTAAAAAAGAAATACCTCAAATTTTTAGTTTTCTCTGGCAATGTTATAGGCATCCAACTAAATTACTTTATCGGGACAACCTTCTAGAATCCGCTGTTGGCTGTCAACAAGGTGACCCTCTCGAGCCAGTGATCTTCAATCTGGCTATTCACCCAATTATTCGACAGCTAAATTCAAAATTTAACGTTTGGTATCTCGATGATAGAACCCTGGGAGGCGATGTAGACACAGTTTTAGATGACCTGCAATTTTTAAAACACCAACTACATTATATAGGACTAGATCTAAATTTTTCGAAATGTGAGTTATTTTTATCTGACAGTACCGACAGACAAGAGACACTTTCAAAATTCAATAAAATAGCCCCTGAAATCAAAATTATTGAAAAAAACTCTCTTCGTCTCCTTGGGTCCCCAGTCTTCGATGATTCCTTTCCTAATTTTATTGAGGAAAAAATTCAATATTTCAACAACATATCGGCAAGATTGCTCCAAATTAACATGCATTCGGCTATCACCATAATTCGCTTTTGTTGTTTTGGCCCCAAATTAACATAGGTACTTCCTTCGTGCTTCCCATCTATGGAAGCACCCTCCTCTTTTAGAAAAAATGGACCAAATTATCCGTCATACACTAACTTTAATTTTAAATGTGGCCATGGACGACCGAGCTTGGTCACAAGCTACTCTTCCCATCCGTATGGGAGGCCTCGGCGTCCACAAAATTTCTAGTATTAGTTTACCGGCATTTATAGCCTCGGTCCACGGTACTGAGAAATTAATCAGGAATATACTAGCACCCATACTGATTAATTTTGATGTGCCGTGCTTCACCGAGGCTGTTGATGCTTGGAGACTCGCTTGCCCGAATTGTAATCTCCCCGATTACCCATCATCCCAGAGACAGTGGGATGAGCCGATCTGCAGAGCAGTTCAGGAGCACCAAATTGCCACTTCTGCCACTCCTGCCGAGCGCGCTCGCCTGCTGGCTGTGGGTGAGTGGGAGTCGGGCCTCTGGCTTCACGCACTACCGTCGTCGAACATAGGCACCTTGTTTGACGACACTACTTTCCGCCTCGCTGCTTCCCTACGTCTTGGCGCTCCCTGTTGTACTCCTCATCGTTGTCACTGTGGCGAAGTTGTCAACAGCCTCGGTCACCACGGTCTTTCATGCAGCCGAAGTGCGGGTCGCATAGCGCGTCACGGAAACTTAAACGACATCATCCGACGTGCTCTCGTTACCGTTGGCGTTCCGGCCGTATTGGAACCCCATGGCCTGGCACGCAACGATGGCAAAAGACCAGACGGGATGTCCTTGTTTCCATGGAAGTTGGGTAGGCCTTTAGTATGGGACGCTACTTGTGTCGATACTCTTGCGCCATCCTATCTTCCTAGCTCGTCGTGCTGTGCTGGCGCTGCCACTGCGGCTGCAGAGAACCTCAAGCGGCGGAAATATAATAACCTCATCGGTAATTATATTTTCGAGCCGTTTGGGGTTGAAACTCTTGGTCCGTGGGGTCCGAGTGCTCACGCTTTGTTTAAAGATCTTTCTAAACGCTTAGTTGACACTTCGCGTGACCCAAGGGCTGGCTTTTACCTTGGTCAGAGAATAAGCATTGCCATACAACGTGGCAATGCTGCCAGCCTTTTGGGCACATTACCAGTGGACAACGATGCGGAGGAGTTTTTCGACGCCATTTTTTAGTTTAGTATATTTTTAGGTTTAGTTAGTGAGTAGTTTTTGGTTTAAGTGTATATTTTTGCAGTCTTAGTTAAGTATTTTTACATTGTATATACTTGTATCTATGTAAATAAATTATTCATATATATATAATATATAATATCATTGTGATTGTCTTGGGAACCAAAGTTCCCAAAAGGCACTTGTTTGTCTATTGTGTCTGCTAATTAGCACTCAAGGGGTTAAAGTAAGTTTTTGCATTAAGAATAGCATAATAATACTAACTAAAACTTACCAATACACAGTAATAGCAATTGATGTATTAAAAGGAAGTAATAGCAGATTTATTAATCCTGCGGATATGTCTTTACGATGGGGTATTTAACAGAACATCATTATGGTTTGGTCCTGCCATACTTTGTTATGAGTGTATCCTATAACAAAATTAGAATATTGTGTTAGGTATTAACCAAAAACAGGTGCACTTAATTAATGAGTTAGTAAGTAAATTGTTTTATTTTCTACAAAATAACCAATCTTTTAAGAATAAGATTTTAGATTACCTTCTTTAAGCCAAGTTACATAGGTATAATAAATTTTCCTCAGTTCAGCCAAAATGAGAGCTGAAAGGAGCACAATGTCATTTAATTATTTTTCTCGCCAGAGGACTTTATCATCTCTGTCAAGCTGTTCCGGTTGCGATTAACTTATTTACAGCTTCTTCATTATTTGTAAGTGCCGCTCTTTTGTAGTTTGACAACGAATCATTACATATTCATTATCATTATTATTTTTCATTTACAGCATCCAAATAAAATTGTAGGCAAATCATTATTTATAAAAAACATGGACTTTGCTCCATATCGTCCAATTCGTCTAGGGTATAAGACGTCCCCTTATTACCACGGAGAGTTTTGAAGACAGTAATTCGTGATAACATTGTGATAGCGGCAATTTTGGATAACAATCTTTAGGTCACGACTATTGGACATGTTTGTAGATATATGTAAGCGTCTCTTTGTTCATAGAATACATGGCAATCCTTTTGTCACACAACTCACAACAAACACACAGCAACTTTATTGTAAATTACTTTAAAACGACGAAAATAATAAGATACGCTTGTAAACAGAGCTCATCCGACAGAAAATGGAGGTTATATATAATCCGACCAAGTTAAAATACAAGCTTACAAAGTAAAATGGTAAGATTTGTTGCACTCTTTAATTTGTTATCATAATAATATGGAACGTCAAGCCACAGGTAACAAATTATATCATACTCAGGCTTTTGAGATGCTTTACAGTGTCGGCTATTGGTTTTGATTTCAATAATACTTATTTTTCTTTAAACTTATTATATTGTTGAAAAATACACTTAATAAAATATTAGTTTAAATGTTTGACATGAATGTTTAGTATAGTATAATTCTATTTGGTTTTTATATAAAATAAACATCTCATGATAATTTTTATTTAAAATTTTAGTGATAGCAAAAACGACAATCTAAAAACCTTTTCTTTACTTCGCTAGCAATCCTATATCGGGAAAAAGCGCGGGAAACGTTCGAATTGATAGGCGCGAATTTTTTACCTTTTGCAAAAAAAAAATTGTTTGATATTGTAAATAGTGGTCAGGAGGGTGCAGTTTGTATATAATTGTATCAACGGACGCGGGAGTAAAACTCATCAGCCACATCTTGGAGGCTTGGGAGAGGTCCCAGGATGCCATTGGCATTTTCTGTGATCTCTCAAAAGCTTTCGACTGCGTCGACCACAACACACTGATCTGTAAATTACACCACTACGGAATTCGTGGAAAATCTGCTGATCTCGTGCTTTCCTATTTATCAAACAGACAGCAAAAAGTAAATGTTAATGGGGCGACGTCCTCCGGGTCTCTAGTCAAGATGGGCGTGCCCCAAGGTTCAATTCTCGGCCCTTTCCTTTTTCTTGTTTACATAAATGATCTCCCTTTTATGATGGCCAAATTATCGGATATAATTCTATTTGCTGATGATACTTCGCTATTTTTTTAAATAGATAGGCAAGATACGGATGTCATAAATGTCAACGAAAGTCTAATTGTTCTCTCAAAATGGTTCGCAGCTAACAATCTTTTACTGAATGCGAAAAAAACAAAATGTCTAAAGTTCTCTTTACCAAATGTACCACAACATGACCTAAACTTAAATCTTGACGGCAAAAATCTTGAAGTTATAACGGAAACTGTATTCTTAGGGATTACTATCGATTCAAAATTGCAGTGGGGCGCGCACATTAGAACTCTTTCGGGTAGGTTAAGTTCGGCTGCATATGCAGTAAGGAAAATAAGGCAGCTAACCGATGTAGCTACAGCTAGGTTAGTATACTATGCTTATTTCCACAGTATTATGTCTTATGGCATTCTGCTGTGGGGATCAGCAGCAGACGTTGACTCAATTTTCATCCTACAAAAGAGGGCAATCCGCGCAATCTATAAAATGGGTCCTCGCGAGTCCCTCAGAGAAAAATTTAAAGAGATCGATATACTGACTCTACCTTCACTTTATATTTTGGAATGTATTTTGTATGTCCGTAAAAATCGGGGGCTTTTCAAAACTAGAAGCGACTTCCATAATTTAAATACACGCAGTAAGCACGAAATTGTAATACCCAAATTCACATTAACGAAAACTAGCAAGTCTTTTCTTATAAACATTATACGCTTTTATAACAAGTTGCCAAAGTCAGTTATAGAACTGACCGATGGAAGGTTCAAAAACTACATCAAACGTATCCTTGTTAAAAAAGCATATTATAAAATCAAGGACTACGTTGAAGATAAAAACATTTGGCCTTAGCTCCTTCTGCGCATGCAGCTTCCCTGGTAACTTGTAAACGGCACAAATATGTGGATGTCTCTAACTATTCTCAATCTCATTTTTTCTTTCCTTCTTTTAATTAGACTTTTTACAATGGTTTTCAATCATCTTTAAAGCCCTTTGCTAAGAATAGTTACAGCACTGATAACAAAATTTGTGCAACATGTTAAATTTAGTCTTGTTATACTTATTTTTATTATTTTTACCTTTGTATAGATTCTTTTACCGATTGTTTTGTGAATGTGTGAACATTGTAGGCCTTCTAGATGCTAGTTAACATTTGTTAACTTTTTTATATAATCTTTTTCTTTTTTTTTAGTTTCTTCCGACTTATTGTCATAATTTGGGCCTACGTTGTCCCCCCATATCTAAGTACTAATGCTGTAACATGGAAATATTGTAAAACCAAACCATTTTTAAAAGAGTAACCATGGAGTTTCTTGCCGGTTCTTCTCCATAGGAAACGACCAACCCGAACCGTGCACATTTTGTCGACGTTTTATAAGTGCCCATGTAGGCCTATGTGAAATAAAAAAATTGATTTTGATTTTGATTTTGAATTATCTTATTTTTTCTATTTAATTTATTATTTCACATTTTTCTTTGGTAAGTCCTTGATTTTTCTATTTTTTTTATGGAGGAGCCCCCTGATCCAGGGGACTCAGTCCCCCAAGCATCATGCTTTATTACGTTACCATCAAACGAATCAGACATGGAAACAGATACATCAATTTGTTCCAATAACACAGTTTCTGTTAATCCTGCACACAAATTAAAACGTCCCCGCACTCACAAAACCTGTCGCCATTGCAACAAACGCCGACGAACTCAACCGCGGAATGTAAAGAAACGGATTGTACATGTGACTCTATTGATACGATAAATGAAAAGAACCAGATTCCTATTTCTCAACTCACTTATCCGCCGTAAAATATTTTACCAGACCAACAACAAAATGCTTTTTCAAAACCAATCCCCCAGCAATCTACGCCAGTAGGACGGCTAACTTACGAGCATAGTGATCTAGCTCCCTACATCGTACACATTCAAAGAGCAACACAATAACACTAACGACTCTGTATCCTTGCACCCGGTGACCTTTGGAAAATTCCTCACGAAAGAAAATTTCCAAGGTATTGTTAATGGCAGCTTAAAAAAAATAGGAAGGAATCGAATGTCCCTTACTTTTACAGACTTTGACAAAGCAAACATTTTTTTTAAACCCGTTCTTTTCATAAAAAGAATGGGTTTAAAACATTCATACCCACATTTAACATCACTCGCATGGGCCTCGTTATGGGCGTTCCGTCGGAATGGTCTCCTGAAGAGGTGTGTGACATTATTTCAGTGCCTATTGGTTGCGGAAAAATCCTGAAGATTAGGCGATTGAGTTACAGGACTGTTGTAGATGGCTCTCCTGTATGGAAGCCATCACAAACAGTAGTCCTGACATTTGATGGCCAGGTGTTGCCTAAGAGATTATTTATGTGCTACAATGCTCTCCCGGTTGAACTTTATACATTCCCTACAATACAATGTTTCAATAGTGCCAGGTTTGGGCATACCAAAGTACAATGCAGATCTTTGCCCCGCTGCTATAAATGTGGTCAAGCACACACAGGCGAAACTTGTCATATCAGTGAAGATAAGGCTACCTGCTGTCACTGCTCAGGGTCTCATTTTGCGACACGCAAAAGTTGCCCAGAGCTTGACAGACAAAAGCGCATAAAACGATCTATGGCTGAGTCCTGCATTTCATATGCTGAAGCTAATAAAATACATCAACCTGTTATATGCTGACATTGCATCAAATCATGCTTCTAGTGTAGGGCGGTCTGCTAACAACTTTCCTGCCTCATCCCCCACACTGTTATTTCCAGTAAAGACCACTTCATATAAAAAGACAGTTACTAGACAACCCAGTCTACGTCAACATCATCCATCCAATAACCTGTCCTCACATAAAGAACTCACCAAAGACTTTCAAATCCCCTGTCCAGCCAATGGATGTGCATATAAAGATCAATTAAGCCAAGAAAATCCTTCATCTATAATTGATGTTTTAATAACATTAATTAGCTCCCTTTCACACTCAACAATTATTAAACCTGACCACGTTGCATCCATTGTTGAAACTTTGAACAAACTCGCACACACTCATAACGACTGCAACAAAAAATGTTCCAATTAACTTTAACAACGCAAGCTCTGTATTGTCTTCATTGCATTACTCCCATGTGGTGATGCAATGGAACTGCCGTTCACATTCCCACAATAATAGCCTTATCAGAAACCTGGCTCAGGCCAGGCTCTGTCTTCAAAATAAAAAGTTACTCCTGTCTTAGAGAAAACAGGAGTGACCGATATGCTGGAGTAGCTTTACTAGTTAAAAACAATATACTGAATAAACCTATTCCTCTCCTCTGCCTTCTCATGATGATTTTACAGCAGTTGCTGCACTTATTACTAATATATGTTTTGTTTCTATATATATTACTAAGCCTTCTGCTTCTAGTTTTCAACAACTCAGCAACATTCTTCAGACTCTACCTAGGCCTCCCATTCTATTAGGCGATTTTAACTCTCATCACATATCTTTTGGCAGTACAAAATCAGATAACAATGGACAGGAACTTCTCAACTTACTTCACGAACACAATCTTTGCTTCCTTAATACAGGTTCTCCAACACGCCGTACAAATCCTTCCCAACATCTTAGCTCCGTTGATCTATCCATCTCATCACCTTCCTTGGCTTCTTCTCTTACTTGGCACACCCTCTCTTCTACCTATTACAGTGATCACTTTCCTATAATTATATCATTCCCTGGCAAGAAAGTCAAAGCTACTCCAACTGAACCCAGACTTAAATATAAACTTGTAGATGACAATTGGCCTAAGTTTAAAAACTACATGGACACTAACATTTCAGATTAACTTAAACAAAACTAATGATACAAGCAGCTGATACATACTTTCCTATAAAAAATGCTTCTAAGGGCCAAATACCTTCACCCCCTTGGTGGGATAATGAATGTACATTGGCTATTAAAAAAAGGAAAGAGGCAGAGGATATATACAAATTAAACATGAGCAATGAAAACTTTAATAATTTAATGGATATAATGTCTCATACAAAGAATCTCCTTAAGAAAAAGAAATAGTTGGCGAAGTTTCTGTGCTTCTATCTCTCCTAGAACACCTCCTTCAGTTATATGGACAAATATAAAACGTTTCCGTACTGGAACATCTCCAAACACATATGATAGTATTCCTTCATCCTTAACCGAGGCATTCTTAACGAACTTAGCTCCTCCTTTTGTTCCACAACAAGAATTAGTTTCTGCTCCTCCTCAAATTTCTTCAAATGTAAGTACTTCATTCCTTGATGACCCCTAAGTCTGGCAGAACTTAAAGGTATATCTTATGGCCGGGATTCTGCTCCTGGACAAGATGGAATTCCTTATTCATTTTTTTCAAATCTTGGTGATGATAGTTTACTTTATTATTTTGAGGTTATCAACTCCGTAATTCTGACAGGGGTCGTTCCGGAATCATGGAAGTTACAAACAGTGTTGCCCATTCTAAAACCTAATAAGAATCCATCAGAAAGTACATCTTATCGCCCCATAGCTCTATCTCCTGTGATAGCGAAATTAGCTGAACACCTTATAAAAAATAGATTAGAATGGTTTTTAGAAAACAATTATTTACTACCAAATTCACAGTTTGGCTTCAGAAAGGGAAAGAGCACCACGGACAATGTTGGTTTACTCATTACAGATATACGTCTCGCATTTTCGGGAGATGAGTCTGTCGTAGCCGCTTTCTTGGATATAAAATCAGCTTACGATAATGTTTGCCTTATAATATTAAAGAAAAAGTAACAAAAATTACAAGTTGCACCAAACCTAATCCGTTTTATCATCAATCTTTTGTCTGGTCGTAAAATAACGATTAATGGCTTGACCAGAATGCTATGGAAAGGTGTTACATAATAAAAGATTCACTTAACCAAAATATTGGCTTTATTCAAAATCAAAATCAATTTTTTTATTTCACATAGGCCTACATGGGCACTTATAAAACGTCGACAAAATGTGCACGGTTCGGGTTGGTCGTTTCCTATGGAGAAGAACCGGCAAGAAACTCCATGGTTACTCTTTTAAAAATGGTTTGGTTTTACAATATTTCCATGTTACAGCATTAGTACTTAGATATGGGGGGACAACGTAGGCCCAAATTATGACAATAAGTCGGAAGAAACTAAAAAAAAAGAAAAAGATTATATAAAAAAGTTAACAAATGTTAACTAGCATCTAGAAGGCCTACAATGTTCACCCATTCACAAAACAATCGGTAAAAGAATCTATAAAAAGGTAAAAAATAATAAAAATAAGTATAACAAGACTAAATTTAACATGTTGCACAAATTTTGTTATCAGTGCTGTAACTATTCTTAGCAAAGGGCTTTAAAGATGATTGAAAACCATTGTAAAAAGTCTAATTAAAAGAAGGAAAGAAAAAATGAGATTGAGAATAGTTAGAGACATCCACATATTTGTGCCGTTTACAAGTTACCAGGGAAGCTGCATGCGCAGAAGGAGCTAAGGCCAAATGTTTTTATCTTCAACGTAGTCCTTGATTTTATAATATGCTTTTTTAACAAGGATACGTTTGATGTAGTTTTTGAACCTTCCATCGGTCAGTTCTATAACTGACTTTGGCAACTTGTTATAAAAGCGTATACTGTTTATAAGAAAAGACTTGCTAGTTTTCGTTAATCTGAATTTGGGTATTACAATTTCGTGCTTACTGCGTGTATTTAAATTATGGAAGTCGCTTCTAGTTTTGAAAAGCCCCCGATTTTTACGGACATACAAAATACATTCCAAAATATAAAGTGAAGGTAGAGTCAGTATATCGATCTCTTTAAATTTTTCTCTGAGGGACTCGCGAGGACCCATTTTATAGATTGCGCGGATTGCCCTCTTTTGTAGGATGAAAATTGAGTCAACGTCTGCTGCTGATCCCCACAGCAGAATGCCATAAGACATAATACTGTGGAAATAAGCATAGTATACTAACCTAGCTGTAGCTACATCGGTTAGCTGCCTTATTTTTCTTACTGCATATGCAGCCGAACTTAACCTACCCGAAAGAGTTCTAATGTGCGCGCCCCACTGCAATTTTGAATCGATAGTAATCCCTAAGAATACAGTTTCCGTTATAACTTCAAGATTTTTGCCGTCAAGATTTAAGTTTAGGTCATGTTGTGGTACATTTGGTAAAGAGAACTTTAGACATTTTGTTTTTTTCGCATTCAGTAAAAGATTGTTAGCTGCGAACCATTCTGAGAGAACAATTAGACTTTCGTTGACATTTATGACATCCGTATCTTGCCTATCTATTTTAAAAATTAGCGAAGTATCATCAGCAAATAGAATTATATCCGATAATTTGGCCATCATAAAAGGGAGATCATTAATGTAAACAAGAAAAAGGAAAGGGCCGAGAATTGAACCTTGGGGCACGCCCATCTTGACTAGAGACCCGGAGGACGTCGCCCCATTAACATTTACTTTTTGCTGTCTGTTTGATAAATAGGAAAGCACGAGATCAGCAGATTTTCAGCTTGAAACACAAATTAATATACAATGACAAGTGTCAATAATGCCACGCATATTTATAAAGAAGTAGACAGTATAAAGCAACGAGATTATGCGCAAAGAGTTACACTACATTCACCCCTCTTTTAGAATTAACTAAAGTCATCGTTCTGTATCACAGGCATAGTCACGCTGAAGCCTTACGTGAGAGTAGAGCGGATTTGCCTCGATAAGCTCCGCTTCTTCCACAAGAGGGTCAAACTTGGAAATTCGCACATGTTTTTTAATAGAACTGGTCCTGGAGACAAAAGCCATGAAGGTACAGATTCTCCAGTCGGCGAGCGTCGAGGATGATTGAACATCCATTCATGTGGTAATGTATTAGTAATCGTGCATAATAGAGAACGTATAGAGTGTAGCGCTAAAGGTAGAACTTGTTCCCATTGCGTGACCGTCATGTCTTTTGAGTGTAAGTAAAGTTGTATCGTCTTCCACAGGGTCCCGTTTAGTCTTTCAACTTGACCATTACATTTTGGATTGTAAGGCGTTATTCGGCTGCATGCAATGCCCAATGGAACCAAAAAATTTCGTAGCTCGTTTGACATGAACGATGTCCCTCTATCTCAATGAATGAATTGAGGGTTCCCAAACATCATGAAAATTTCCTTTAATTATAACTGTATTTGTAGTTAAATCTTTGCAAGGGAATGCGAATAGAAATCTTGAAAATTCATCAATGATCGTTAAAATGTATTTGTTTTGAGTATTCGTTGGTAGAGGTCCTTTAAAATCTATGTTCAAGTGTTCAAAAGGCGCTACAGCTTTAATTAGATGGCCTTTTGTAGTCGCGTAGCGAGGCTTGATTTCTGCGCATATTCTACAGTTTTCCGTCATCATTTTTATATCATTTGTCGAATAGGGAAGATTTTTCATACGAATCCAGTGAGTCATTCTTACAATACCTGGATGGCCAAGTGAATTGTGCAAATCATAAAGTCTATGAGGGTTTAGGTGCGCGCATACACGAGAAAGAGCGTTTGCTACAGTATTTTCTCGACCAGGTCTATATACAACATCGTATTTGTAGCAAGACATTTCCAAACGCCATCTTTCGATTTTTCATTTTTGATTTTGCTTGTATGATTTTGTCTAAACATGAATGAAACTGATTGTTGATCGGTAATCAGAATAAAGTGTCTCCTGAGCAAAAAATGTCGCCATTTCCGTACAGCCTCTACAATTGCAGCAGCCTCTTTTTCTATATTAGGATGTCGGCGTTCTGGATCTGTCAATAACCGTGAAAAAAATGCCACAGGTCTCCCATTTTGTGACAGTGTAGCAGCCAGAGCATGGTCCGAAGCATCTGTTTCGACTGTAAATGTAATATCCTCTAGAACTGACGTAAGAACTGCTTTTGCAATATCTGACTTCAGAGTTTGGAAACATGCAATGGCATCATTTTCCATAGGGAATTTGGAAAAAAGTGTGAGTGGATGTACTTTTTCTGAAAACTTCTTTATCCACTTAGAGTAGTGTGCAAACATTCCAAGCGCTCTTTTCAAAGACGGCATATCTGCGGGTATGTGTAGTTGCATCAGTGGGGCTCGGCGATCTCCATCTGGCCTTATCGTATTATTTTCAATTGTATATCCTAAGAGCTTTATAGATTCCTTTCCAAACACACACTTGTCTTTGTTTAAGGTCAGTTTGTATTTTTGTACGGCTTGCATAAACTTTTCTAAGTTTTTATCATGATCGTCTTTATTTTTACCACAAACGGTGACGTCATCGAGATAGGCGTAGGTGCCGTTCAAATTCTCTTTCGTAATTATATATTGTAAAGTTCTCTGAAAAGCAGCTACTCCGTTAGTAACTCCGAATGGTATACGTCTAAATTGATACAAATTACCGCACGCTTCAAATGCTGTGTATATTTTTTCGCTGGCCAGGATTGGCACTTGATGGTATGCACTTTTCAGATCGATTTGACTGAAAAATCTATGTTTGGCCACTTTTGATACGATTGATTCTTTGTTTGGTAGAGGATAAGCATCCAGTTCAGTAAATTTATTAATCGTTAGTGAATAGTCTATGACCATTCGTTTGCGGTGTTGTCCTCCACCCGTAACTAAGACTTGAGCTCGCCACGGAGATATACTGAGTTCTATGACGCCATCTTTGAGAAGTTTATCGATTTCCTCTTTAATGAAAGCTTCATCCAACGCGCTGTGTCGCCTTGATTGTATAATGATAGGTTTGATTGCCGGCGATACATGATGAAATAAAGTTGCAGGTGGTACACCAGCTGCTAGAACATTGCATATTTTAAGCGGCTTTTGACTTCCTCCAAATTTCATTTCTACGGACGAGTGGTTTCTCAGTAAATCTGATGTCTGATTAATTACGACTGCGATTGTAGCTTGTTTAAGACTTACCGGTGATGCAGCGCACATTTCAGATAATTCTATATTTACCGCATTCACAGATTTTGGGCTGCGACACACTTTGGCGAAATGGCCCGTCTTGCCGCACTGTTTGCAGGTACTGTGAAACGTAGGGCATTTAATGCGTTGGTGGACATTTCCTCCACAAAATCAACAATTTTTGCGCGCCGGAGTTGGTGGTGGTGCTGCTGCAGCTATTCTTTCCTCCAACGCTAGTTGTGAAGGTGGTGTAATTAACATTTCTTGAGTTTGAGCAGCATTAAGAGTCAATTCCATTTCGTTCGTGTAAGATTTCGCATTATTTACAGCTGTTTCAAAAGTAATTGCTTGATTTAGAGCTTCGTCGAGAGTGAGGTTAATATTTTGAAGCAATTTTTGACGAATGTTACATGATGAAAGTCCAGCTATGAATGCATCACGAATAAATTCATGTTTGTATTGCTCGGCGGTGGCGGATTCAAAATTGCAGTCAGTTGCAAGCTGTTTTAAAGATGGTATGTATTGCGAAATGGTTTCTTTAGGTTTTTGACGTCTAGTTGCTAGAATATGTCGGGCGTGTACTACGTTTTTGGGTTTAATATATATTTTGTCCAACATTTCCATCGCAGTTGTATATGTTTGACATTCTTGTATTTGTACGTATACATTTGCATCCAGATGGTTTGCTAATAGCATTAATTTCATAGTAGCTTTGAGGAAGTTCACAAACAAAAATTTCCAGTGTTTCCATTTATTTTCGGCGCTTGGAGAATCTGGTGTGATATCAAAGCGCTCTGGGCGTAGGTCTTTTGATAGGCTTCCTGACACGCTGGAAGTCGATGGTACATTGCTCGGAGTATTATCATACATCGTGTATTTTATTTAGTAGCTTATTCAAGCTGAATAAATTAAAACATAATAAAAGATTCACTTAACCAAAATATTGGCTTTATTCAGCTTGAAACACAAATTAATATATAATGACAAGTGTCAATAATGCCATGCATATTTATAAAGAAGTAGACAGTATAAAACAACGAGATTATGCGCAAAGAGTTACACTACAAAAGGGCTCCCACAGGGATCCGTGCTCAGCCCTATTCTCTATGCCATAAATACATATGACCTTGAAAGCTCGCTGGTTGCAACATGCAAAATTCTGCAGTACGCCGATGATGTGGTTGTTTACAGTACTGACAAATCTATTAATATCACTTGTGCCTCTTTGTCAAAAGCTTTAGATCTTCTTAAGGTCTATTTGGACAAAGATGGACTGGAACTCTCTGTATCTAAGTGCTGTGCGGTGCTCTTTTCAAGAAAACGTAAGCCTCCTCCAATTATTCTAAAATACAATGGAGAACTTATTCCGGTTAAATCTCATGTTAAATTTCTAGGCCTCGTTGTAGACTCTAAACTCACTGGTAATCCACATTGTGAGTATATTGCTGAAAAATGTGAACGTGCTCTGAACATTCTCAGATGTCTGTCAGGTGTCTGGTGGGGTGCACATCCTTTTTCACTTAAATTAGTTTACAATGTACTGATAAGGAGTGTATTGGATTATGGCGCTTTTTTACTGGAACCATGTAGCGCTGCTGGTATGAAGAAACTGGATGACGTCCAGGCCAAGTCCCTTCGAATCATAACTGGTGCGATGAAATCTAGTCCCATAAACGCTTTACAGGCCGTCGCGAATCAAAGAATCAAAAGTGTATCAAAATTCCATGCACTTTATAGTTTAGTATAGTTTAATAGTTTCTATCAAAGGAAGGCAGCTGAATGGTAGGCAACTTAATTATATAGCTATGGCTATCTTGTTTAATATTCTGGCAGCTAGACATTGAATTACAGTTAGTATTTTCAGGCAGAACATAACTAGGAGCAAGCCTTCCAATAATTAATTGAGCTTAAGCAATGTTTGAACTAATGTCCCTTTAATTTAGCTGGTTAGAATCAAAAGTTTATATTTTAAATTATGTATCATCAAACTGTATCAGCAACCCTTTCAATCTTGATAGTTTTATCTCAATTTCAATAAGTATTTGTTTAAGAATGCTGTCAGCTGTGCTATCAGGGTTACAGAATGTAAGTATTTTGAAAATATAGTTATTCTAGCCCTTATTTTATCACATTGCTGAATAAGAGGTTTCAAATCAGCAGACATAGTAAAAGCTTATATAAAACTGATCATACTGTCAAGAAACAAATATTGTATTGTCTTGAACAAATAAATATTGCTTATTGTTTGTTTGTTTATGGTGGTATTGGATACTGCATGTATGTTAAGATAAAAAAAGCCAAACCATGCAAGTTGTGTGATAACTATGACAACAGCTTGTCAGCCAGCAACTCAGACACAAGCAAGGCAGGTCACACAGCACAGGATGCAAGCACTAGCTAGGACAGAGGTAGATTTATAGCAGCATATTCCAGCGGGATCCAAGAAGCATGTCCGCACGGCGAGTCTGGAAAATGCCAGGGTGGTCCCGTAAGCGAAGTGCAAGTAATATACCTAGGTAGTTAGGTTAGGTTAGGTTACTCTGTATGTTAGCTTTTCTCGCTTAAACCACTGAACCGATTTAGATGAAATTTGATAAGGAGATAGTGTAGGACCCTGGGAAGGATAGAGGATAGTTTTTATGTCGGAAATCATCCTTAAGGAGGTGGACAGTGGAACATGTCAGGCTAAAATTAATAATATAATAGCATTCGTATGCATTCCACATCCTTCTTCGACAAATCTTTCACGGTTCAAGCAGCTCGTTTGTGGAATGCATTACCTATTGAGGTAAGGCGTGCCGAAACATTGCCGACATTTAAGAAAATGGTGAAGGATCATTTCCTTTCCCTGTAACTATTCTTCTCCTTTCTCTGTTCTGTATTTGATATTTATTAGTATATTATTTTATTTGTATGTATGTATTTTATGTAATGTCTAAGTTATATTATTTCATGATAGTTTTTGTACACTGACAACCCTATGTCTACCTCCTCTCGTTCAGTCCATACAAAGGTTGTCTGTAAGAGATTGCCCTGTGCGATAAGACCACCCATTGTACACTTATCTTTATAAATGTTTTGTTCTGTAATTATTTAAGTGGTGTACAATAAAGTATATACTAAATAAATAAATAAATAATATAGCTGTCATGGTGGCCCAGTGGCTAAGCCTAGTCATGGCTTCAAATCCGCGCAAGTACCAATGTAACTTTTTCAATTCATGTATACTTTATATGTTTATCTTGGACATCGCTGACAAGGGTGAAGGAAAAACCGTGAGGAAACCTGGACTTACAGTTAATATAAGTTTGAAATCGCTATACCAGAATTGAGCAGCCATGGTGCTTGTGTCTTCTGTGTACGAGCAGACCTACAGTGCTATAACAGGTACTCGTAACAGGCTGGTATTCTTATGATCATAAATAATGTAAGTTGGTATGTACATACATTATAGAAATCCTAGCAAGTGGCATTATGTGATTCTATCTACTCTCATGGGAAAATAGCGTGAGCTTACTATGTAAGCTTTACAACTCAAACTTTGGAACAAGAGAAGAAAAACGACTTACAAGCCATAATCTATTCAATTACTTAACACAATCATGCGACGACGAGGCTAACAGAATTACCTAAGAATAGCACAACTTTTAATAGTTTAATCACTTCTCAGTAACAAAAAAAATCGGGCACGCTACCAACTTGAATGTGAGCTGGACAAGAAAATAACGAGGGAGAGCCTGCATGAGCTCATGGACAAAAAGACAAGAAAAAAGAATCTTGGAATACTGTATTAGAGTAACCACTGCGGTTATACACAGAAACAAAACCTGAAGCGCACTGTGCTTCATTTATATTTCTGTACGATATTTCAATGCAAGCACAGAATGCAGCACTGACATGTATAGCCAGCTGTATTTTAAGTTAGTACCTAAGTATACATAGATGTGTATTTTTTTGTGATATCTTAATGACCGACAGCACAATTCTGCTTTCCTATCTTTATTTGTAAGTATTCCTCGGTGATAAATAATATTGCACTTTTTGCGCTTTTTTGTATTCAGTAAGTTGCAATTACAGAATACAAAATAGAGCATTTTGTATTATGTAATTTTTTTTATAAACAGCACTATTTGCACAATTGTTTATATTGTATTTCTGAGATAAACAGAACTTCTTGTATGTTTTTGTACTTTACTTTACTGTGATCAATAAATAAATCATGCCCGTAGTTTATTAAATGAACCCACACAGAATTCAAGAAGATGAATGCAAGATGAACTTTAGTATGAAGGATAAAAGTGCGAGAGGCATGAGAGGTATGAATGTGTTTGCAAATAATAGGCGCCAATTTAGTTGGTGGGGAATAAATTCACAGAGTATGTTGGTTGTAGATTCGTATGATTTTTAACATAAAATAAAAATCATTCTACAAACCCGGTATGTAGGTACTGTGGGGACGTAGCCAGAAAGCGCTACTTAAATAAAACTCTGGATTCACTGTTCTAGTTATATTTCAGCAGCAAGGTGCCTACCCATAGGCACCTTCTATCAGACTCACACATCAAAGCTCAGAGGAGCCCTTATATACACGGGAAAAGTCTAGCGAAAACATCTTCAATTATTTTATATTCTAAATTCATATTACCTTTCAAGTAATACTTATTGCCAGTGTTAATATAGGCAAGTAGGTTGCCTTCTAGTTAAGCAGAGTCCTCACATGAGCTACGCCCCTACGAATAGACGCGCAGAATCATATGAAGTGCTTCTATTCTATGTCTTGAAAGATTACATGAATCCTACCTTATCCTAACTCGAATATCCTTTGTTCGCATAAGGACAGATTCTCATAAAGACAGATTAGCAGAAGGATAGATTCTCATAAGGACAGTTTCGCATAAAGACAAAGTACAGTTAAGTTGAAAAATTATTTACTTGTTTACTTTACAAACTAAACCAAAACAAAATTATTTCGTGGTACTATATTCAATTAATTAAAAAATACTTTTCTTAAACCTAGTTACTGTAAGTTTGGTACGGTTCACATTTTGCACGTCTCAGTATTACGAGGCGTTGACTCTATGGCCGATATTTTATCGTTTGCGAAATCCAAAATAATGTTCTCAATTTTACTGTCAACCAAAATATCAGATTTCCTTCTTTTCTTTTCCTGCACAATAAAAACCGCTTAGTCTAATCACCACCGACTATTTTTAAATTTGACAGTTTTTCTTGCTCTTTCAAGAGTGTGATGAAATACAATAAAGATGGTATTTTAGGAATCTTAAAGTTAATCCTTCGATGGCATTCGTGGTTCGAAATTTGGCTATAGCAATTAAAAATATCGCTAGTAATGAGTTTAATCCACTGTTTACTGAAATAGTCTTGAAATAATAAGCTTTCCTCATTACTAGGGCCTAACTCGCATAAACAACTCCAGTACGGCACCGGTATAAGCGTTACTGGCAATAGTGCTAATAGGGAGAAAGAGTGTATTTACGACCCTCTTTAGAAGAACTTAATCCAATTAACTTTTGACTACTGCCAAATTGCATTTATAAAATTATAGTAGCAGCCTTTTAGTACTATGTCAGGAAATGTTAACTTGATAGCTTGGATGATAGCTATTTCATAATCTCACTGCTTTGGAAAACTGTTGTATGTATGCGTGGCGGTGAAAGTGTTAAGGGCCTCAAATTGTGTGCGGAACTGTACCTTTTCTGTCTTTAAACGAAACTGTCCTTATGAGAATCTGTCCTTCTGCTAATTTGTCTTAATGAGAATCTGTCCTTATGCGAACAAAGGTCGAATATTTACCTAATAGGGAAATCACATTTACAATTGAGGTACGACCCTTAAAAGGGGAAGGCTTAATCATGACAAACGAGTTATCGGACGCTCCGATATGTGCTTTTAACTTCAGTTGACGTGCACATACGCACTAACAAATCAACGCCGTCATGCTTGAACCTCCTTGACCAAAACCCTAAAAAAGGAACAAGGCGTCCTCCCAACACAAGAATGATGCGTCAACTCACATCGACCCGGATGGGGTTTAATCTCAAAAATTCAAATAAGACACAATTTTTCGATCTCGTGCGTTTATCAGGCCAGAGAAGGAAAGGCTGGATCGCATCGTATTTCTAATCCTATTCATAGAGCTTGCACCAGGGTTTATTATTATAAATGCATTTATTTTATTAAACATCAGACATAAACTGGACCAATGATGTCAACTCGACATCCTTTGCAAAGGCTATGCCCCGTTAGCAAAGTCGGTTTCAGTTATGACGATTACTTTAAGAAACCTATACTAATACCCTGGCTTCTGCCTATGCCTTAATCGCATAACCAATAATCATTTCTTCGATGCGTGGCCAACGTTGCCAGCCTCTTCTTCCCCCTGCGGCTCACAACTCATCAGCACATCATCAGCACATGCAACGGAAAGAACTAATTTAATTATATACATCGATACTATTTGAGAATATCGATAAGAAAACTATCGATACATTTTTTCCTACTTTCCCATCCTTATTAACTTCAATATGTCAAATTTGATAGTTGTCATTCATACTTTTTTCTATTTGACAATAGGCTTCTTCGGAAACCTTACTAACCTTAACCTATTCTTATTCTACTCTAACATTCAAAAGTTTTAATCTATTTACACTATGTCCCTAAATCGCCTAACATTATTTTTTATAATTACATAATTTACATCAGATAATGTTCTAACTATTCGGTATGGGCCTTTATACAACCTACATAGTTTTATACTTCTATTTGTGGTCCGGCCTAACTAATCTGTGGCGAATACGGCGCATAGGATATAATCAAATTTAATTATGGTGTGAACACTGTGCCTTATTATGTGGTTGGCACTATATGTCAAACCAATTCTTATAATGAAAACTATGCTTTACTTTTGACAAGGTTTTGACACTGTCCTTTTTTGTATTATCTGTGGGACTACGTGTCAAATCATTTCTTACCATGACATCTATGCTTTCAAAGCATTTATTCGCCTTAGGGGCATAGAAGACTTTTCTATAAATTTTTGACTGTTTCTGACTTAGTCCTTATGGATTTGTATTTGGACTTCGTCAGTAATTTCAAAAGCTAATCCTATTTAGTAAATAAAGACAAGGCAGAGGAATATTTAATTTCATAAAAACATATACAGATAAATAATTCAAACAATCATTCGCATTTAATTACATTCGATGCCCAGCGCGCATCGCAAATTCCTTACCGTATTCATTTGCACGACATGAAAAGAAATCATTGGTTAATAAAGCACAAAATATAAGACACAACATTAAATAAATCAGTTTGCATAATACAATATTTACAACATTTTATACCTAATCTTCTTTCTATAAAATTTCCATAATATGCATTTTACGAGTTCGAATTGCTTTATGTATTCGCAATGCAAAAATCTTTGTACAATGTTACATCCAAGGAAAATATGAAGTGAATATTTCCTTGCAACAATCTTACTTGAACCAAACCTTGCTCCCCAAGAAGTTTTATTAAAAATTCTCTTGTATTTAATTCGAATCATAATTTTTTTATTGATCGCCTTCTTTGAATTTGTGTTGGCGCAATAAGAAATCTTACTAAAGACTCTTTTGAATTTCCTATGGATCTCTTTCGGTTTATTTCGAGAAAAACCTTTCCTAATGGCTGTCAACTTCTTTCTTTTCAAAATGACTTTTATAAAATTTTGTTTTAAGTCAGATTGAAATATTTCAATATTATTTTCAATTTTATGGCTGAAATCAATGGAATTCTTATGCATTTTAATATCCGAGACATATTGGTGTCCCGATGGAACCACAACTAGTTGTTCCGACGAAATTTCGTCATTTTTCTCTGCAAGACAAATGGAATTAGTGGAGACAATTGGACTGGACCGACACATCACAATACCCGCGTCCGCGCACTCGCTGTTGGATAGGGAGTCCAACTCGTCGTCAGCCGGGCCGTCCGCACGATCGTCCTGGAACACAGACTCCACCTCCAACTGGACATCGACGGGGCCGTCATCTCCGCTGGTCTGGTCACCATCGTCCTCGAACATGCAGCTCTCTCCGTTGGTGTCATCACCATCAATTGTGTCGCCTTCTCCGTCAACGTGGTCAACGCTTTTTTCACTGCACTGTATATTGTTTTGTGTTGGTTCGTCCTTAATCACGATACTAGAAAATAAATGTGCATTAACATCCTCACACAATACATCAGGTTGTTTTTTATCTGCTTTTATTTTAGCAATTATTATGCGCTGTTCGCAATAACGACATCTGCGGTGAAATATAGAGCATTCACTCCTCAAGCGATCGCATAACACTGCAAAGTCCATGTCATATTTAAAAATCATACGATAAAAATAATATGCAGCCCCCTGCAGGAATCCTCCCAAGATCAGGCTGTAGTCTCTCTCTCTCCATTCATTTATTTCGGCCACTGACTTGAATTCGGTTAAAAATTCTTCTAGACAATAACCGTTCGTTCCCGTGTAATAATCATTCATCATGCTAGCCTTGCTCAATTACACTAAATAATAAAACCACTTAGCTTTACTCCGACTCTTCTTTATATTTCCATCCGCTTAAGGGAGGGAATGAGAGGTAACAACCCTCTCTGTTAAAACTTATCTCGCTTTATGTACGCCGATAGGGCTTCGTGCACTGTATATCGCCATGCACACGCGAACTTCTGTCTTTAAACACTTTCAACGTTTTTCACTCACTTATACGTATACTGTACGCCGTATACACGCGTATTTTTTTTAATTTTTTTTTTATCTTCTGGGATTCTGTACTGTACCCGGCGCCTCCAACATTTGTGGGGACGTAGCCAGAAAGCGCTACTTAAATAAAACTCTGGATTCACTGTTCTAGTTATATTTCAGCAGCAAGGTGCCTACCCATAGGCACCTTCTATCAGACTCACACATCAAAGCTCAGAGGAGCCCTTATATACACGGGAAAAGTCTAGCGAAAACATCTTCAATTATTTTATATTCTAAATTCATATTACCTTTCAAGTAATACTTATTGCCAGTGTTAATATAGGCAAGTAGGTTGCCTTCTAGTTAAGCAGAGTCCTCACAGTACACTCTTCTCTTTCTTTCTTTTCGTGAGAGGTATGGCCACCTCTGGTGTCAGAGTTAATTAAGGGGCTGAATACTCAAAATAGGCTTTCTTTTAAATATTTTTTAGCTAAATCTATTGAAGATATGGCAGCAGAAAAAAGATATGTTATTCTTGATCATATTTCCGAAAACTATGTTGTGGCCGAAACACCTCGATACAATTGCATGGCAAAGTATCCTCTTACCGTAATCTTCAAAAGATTTTTCCGGTAATACTGACCAGCGTACTTTTATACAATTAACAACAATAACATATCATAACAGGACGCAAAACTTCACTGTCGTATATTTTGAAGTTTCTTTCATTATATTTAAGTAATTCATATTATTATATTTTATAATAAAATCCATACAAATTCCATCGTGCTTCTCTTTCCATCCAGTGCAATTCGACAGTGATCGCTTTATGGCGTTGCTAGGAGGACGTATGTCGCTTTTTTTCGCAAAATGCAAAAACATATTCGATTTATTTCTCGTCAACTCAATCTGTCAAAAAAAATATCGGGTATAATGCAGCCAGATCTTATAGCCTGGTGGCTTTAATTGGAACTAACGAAATCACAAGGAATATTGTCAAACTCTGTATTATTTTTATTCTCTGGCACTAACGCCGTCACTAGCATTTATATTTTTGTTGTATTATAAACTACTCATGTCGTTTAGTTTACTTACTAAGTCCATAACTAAAAAGTAATTAAATCTCTTTAAAATTAGAACTAATGTTATCTCAAAAACCACGTGACCTCCTCACCCCAGAGGGCTGGTGTATATCAAAACCCAGTAGGTGCTTTGAAACTATTATATTCCAGGATAGCGCAAAAATATATTATGATTTAAAGTAGGCTATGGAAAGTCATGTTGTACTAGTAACTAAATGACATCTTAATATTTTAAGATAATGCTAAACAAGGAATATGAACCTATGAATTGTAAAAATGATATTAATAGTGTCCTAAATTCTATTAGACATTTTAAATATGCCTAAAAAAGACAATGCCGAACCTAGTAAGTTCTGGATATTTGTAAATTTAAGGTGTTTTACAATTTGATGGGACTTTCCTATTGTAAATAATGATTAAATTGATTAATGAAAGCACGAAATCTCAATTCAAATTTAAAGTTTCCATTAAACAGTCAACATTACACAGTCCATTTCAGTATAGTAGAACTCATTAAAATAATATTAATAAAATTATCTGGCTATAAAACCATTATAAAAATAATGTCACGTACTGTGTTCTTATATGTGGCAGTCGCATAGAAGCACACATAATTATAATATTTATTCAATTTGCACGGCAAAGACTCGTATGACACTAGCCAGATTACCTATTTTAGTGATCTTTATTTTCGTAGCAATAAGGTTGCATTCATAGGCAAAATAACAGTGAACGATCTGATGTCAGATGCTAGCCGCCAGTTTGAAATAAGAACTTGCGCGGTTATTTTTTGTAAAAACCATCGGAAGAGTCCGTTTATGATGCGGGCCTCTGTGGCTGGCGTTGTGTATTTAATTTTCAAATACAATTTAAGTTTGCCCCTAAACTATCGATGACAGTGGGCGTGGCTTAAAACCTCAGATGTCGATTGTCAACTGTTCGTCCTCAGCCCCTTAAGCCGCCTCTGGGAATCCCCACAGGCCTCTGACTTGGCTATTTCAGACATATCGGAAAAGCAATTTGCCAAATTTTCTTTTCAATCACCGACTGACCGATTCACTTAAAAAATTCGGCGTTGCGTATCGCAAGGCTATGCAGGTATAACTAAACTTCTGATCCATATCTACTAATATTACAATACTTTAAATAGTATAAAATAAAGTCGCTGTCTGCCTCTGCCAGTTTCTTCGATAACTTCTTCTAAACCACACCCCGAATTTTGATGCAGTTTTCATTACCGATAAAAGAGGAAGGTTCTTGTACTTATATAATTTTACCTGTATGAAGACGAATCAGGATTCAGTAGTAGGATTATAAAACTCTCCTAACGCGGGCGAAGCCACGAGTAGAACTTAATATAAAATAATTCACGCTCACTCCGAGAGCACGTGGAAATCCGATTATTCAATGTCAATGTGGATGTCGATTAAAAGTTCCAGCGGACTGATATGTAGAGCTTAACATTTTTAAAGCTAATGGTAACGGACATTCTGGTAATGAGATAAAGGAGAGATGGCTGCAGGTATCGAAAAGTTCGTCACTTAATTAAATATTTTAGAAAAGAGGGTATCTAATTAATGCTGGCACCTTTCCTTGATATTTTTCAACACAACTCCATTCTAATGGTAGATTGGCAATAGCGTTAAGCAAATAGCAAGCTTATAGCAAATAGCAAGGCAGCTATCGTACTACCTGAGCTATGTAACAATTTTGGTGCACAATCTATTTGTTTGTATATAATATTCTTTCACTGATAGGAAGCTATAGCTGAGTGTCAAATGCCTTTTACGCCACTACGGCGAAGCCAAAAGGAAAGGTTATGATTTCAGCAGTCTATGTTTATATTTTTGTATTTACGTATGTTCCTCTGTAGCGCCTAAACATTTAATTTATTTTGATGAATAAGATTTCAATCGATTTGTCATTATGGCCCGACTAAAAATAATCCATAATTCTTGTGGGAAAGGAAAATAGATGAGCGAATCAGCCGGGAAAAGCCAGTAAGCTTATATTTTGGAATAAAAACTCTGCAGAATAACTAACTTAGATATGCTATTAATAATACTGCCAATGATGCTAGTCTTTTGGGCCAATACTAGTGGACAACGATTTAGAGGTTTAAGACGGCATACTTTATATTAGTTTTTGATTTAAGTGTATATGAATGAAGATATAGGTAGTTAAATAAGTATTTTATACATTGTGCAAATTGTAAATAAATATCATTATGCAAATGCATGGCTTAGCAATGTTTCTACCTACATATCGTAAGGAAAGCTTTTGTAGACCCAGTTCCTGTTATTGCAGTTAATTTAATATGCACAAAAGCAGAACCACACAGATGGCTAAACGTTACGGTTTGATTAAGTAGGTATAACTGTTGATTTTAACTTAAATTATGTTATGCTTAGATGTTCTGTAATCAGGTGGCATGGTTTCGTTTAGCCATTCAGTTTATTTATTTCATAACAATTGCTTGCTGTACTAACAGTTCTGGTACCTACCTCTACCTTCTCGTTTCAAACACATAATTTTAAATTTATCTACTTAGGTATGCGGTATTTTAATTACAAGACATACAAAGATATTGAATATCCTTTCATTTTTCAACATTTTACACCTTATGTTCCCACAGCCGCTATTCTACTTAGATACGTGCAGTTTAAACAAATAAACCAGGACGATTACAGACAGCCGACATTGCCCGAAGAATTGCCAAACTTAAGTGGCAGTGGGCAGGGCACATTGCTCGCAGAACGGATGGCCGATGGGGCCAAAAAGTTCTGGAATGGCGACCGCGAACCGGAAGACGATACGTCTGGCCTCCAACTAGGTGGACTGATGACCTGGTTAAGGTTGCGGGAAGGCGCTGGATGCGAGACGCACAGGATCGGTCAATGTGGCGACGCCTGGGGGAGGCCTATGTCCAGCAGTGGACGTCTTTCGGCTGAGGTGATGATGGTGATGATTACAGACAAAGTCTGAGCTGCAAGTATCGCGCTGTCACTTGCACACGTTACAGAGCAAGCAGACTAATGTCCCTCGCATACATAGTCTGAAGAGTGGAATTTAAGCGGTAATAAAATCGTAGCAAGAACTCTTGAATTAGGATTTGTTGCCACTATTCCATTTGTAGAACGTGCCACCTGCAATACAGTACATTGTCGTGAACACCGCTTGGATTACATTAAATATTTAAATGGAATCAAGATCGAACTTTCAAGCGTAAAGTCTTTCTGGCTTAGAATCAAGTTTTCACGTGGAACAGCTCTATTTTATGCCAAGTTAAGTACAAAACTCATTCTTAATAGTTAGAGTTTCTTCGTATAAAATAAATTGTTTTTGCAACGATGACATAGTTGCAAAGGTTGCTTTGGAACCCAAATCGAAAGCCAACACGGATATCAATTAAAAAAATGATTTACGAATTGAAAAGAAAATATAGAAAACCCATTTTCCGAAGATACATTCTAAATTTCAACAGTCGCTTGTACAATACAGGCTTCGAGTAGAAAGTTATGTTTTCAAGAAAAACATGCGAGTTAATTGATATTTGCATAGGTACAGACTAATTGAAACATAATATCCATCTTTATAATAAAACGGACACCCAAACTTCTGCCTAAAAAGCGAATAAAACCGTTTTAGTTTTCATCAAAACTTAAATAAATTATACCATGAATTATACTAGAGAGTCAGTGCATGATTTTCCGAAAAAATGTAAAAGCTGATGAAACTGCAACTGCGACTTATCAGAGAACTCATAAAACTCTCCTCCGAACGAAAGTGTGCGCCGTGAGGCGATCTTTTTACTGTTCTCCAAACCACGACTTTAGTGTTCGCGGATACAAAATAAAAATAATAATTTCGAGCGCTCAGAAAGTCTCATTGAACTCTCTTACGACAGCAGCCTAAAAACTAGATTCAGATGTTCGGATTTGGTGGTATTTTGGATATCGGATCAAAATAAATACCACACTTTAGCTTCAAAGCTATAAGAATTTTCATTCCTTTTGCAACACCTTATTTAAGCGAAGCTGGATTTTCAGCTGTAGCTTTAATCAAAAGCAAATATCGCTCAAAGATCAATGTGGAGCAAGAAATGCGAATAATGGTGTCAAACACCAAGCTCACCTGTCACATTGACTAGCTAAGTAGCTATTGTGAAATGGCTTTGACAAGGCAAGTGCAAGTGACTCCAGGAAAGACGGTGGCACAGTGATCACGTGCCGCCGTTCACAGTGAGGCTCAGGGGAGGTGGTCTTTCAGTCTCCCTAGGTATGTGCCCTAACAAGCGTTGCACAGAGGGGGTCCCGGAGTGGTCTTTTAAGAGGTTACGGGGCCCCTTCTACGTGCTGATGATGATCACCGGGGTGGTTTTAGAGAGGTAAAAATCCCAGACTCCCTGGTCTTTTCCCAAAAGTCCGAGTGCCTTTTGATGGTTTCCCCCCGTAAACAAAAAAAAAAAAAGGTAGCTATTGTATTTTATTTTCTGTCTTGAATCGTTTTTGTGTTAATTTTATTTTCTTATATAAACAGTTAAGATTCAAACTGCGAAGAAAAAAGCTAAGAAAGCTGTGGCTATAGCGAGAGCAAAAGCACAGGACAAGCTATACGATGGATAGTACGGCAAGCCAAAAGGATCTGTACCGGCTTGCTAGAGCTAGGGAGAAAAGGGCTAGAGATGTCTGGCAGATAAGATGTATAAAATATGAGGCTGGAATGATTCTTTCTGATGATGAAACAATTAAGGATAGGTGGAAGGAATACTGTGAGAAACTGATGAATGAAGGAAATAACTGGAGTGGTATGTTAGAAAAGAAACCTGTGAATGAGGGGTTTGTGAGTTTGTTTAGTATGGAGGAAGTAAGAATAGCAGTAAATGAAATGAAAAATGGTAAGGCAGTTGGTCCGGATGGTGTACCAGTTGAAGTGTGGCAGATATTGCGCGTCGACTCACACACGTTTCTGGCATCTCAATTCCAGTCACTTCTTCACCTATCGAGTTAAATTGGATATTACCCAGACCTGGACGAAATGCTTGGTTTTGTCAACTGTTGCCTGGACATTTGATCTCAATGGATGGATCATTCCTTTCATATTCTTGGCTAAGTGGTTTTTGCAGAAACTTTGATTAGCCAATATTACTTGAGACGAGGCTCTACCTCTACCTACCGAAGATTTGATGAGGGATTGGTTTGCGATTTTATCCTCACTTCCGGATGTAAACAGGATTACCTTGCCCAAACTCCTTCTACCAGCTGGTAAGTGTCGAGTGAGTCTCCACGGGTTTTGTGACGCGTCCGAGCGAGGATATGCGGCCGTGGTATTTTTACGGACTGTAAATCCATCCGGTTCTGTAGACGTCCATTTGGTGATGGTTAAGAGTAAGGTGGCGCCTATTAGGTCAAGGTTAACCATTTCTAAATTGGAATTGTCTGGAGCAGCTCTTCTTTCTCTCTTTCATCATGTTTATAGTACTCTGGGTCGTACAGTTGATATCTCAGACGTTTTTGCTTGGACTGATAGTGAAATAGTTCTTTGTTGGCTTCGTGGCTTTTTGTGAGCACCTCAGCTCATACTTTGGAGGTTTTTGTGGCAAATAGAGTCTCACAGATTCAGAACACTTAGACTAAACTAATCTGGAGACATGACCCAGGAGAATTGAACCCCGCAGACTGCGCGTCGCGTGGTTGCGAGGCTCCCGTCCTTTTCAACCATTCTCATGGGTGGGGACCTGACTGGTTGACGCATCGCGAGTCATCCTGGCCCCAGAATAGGTTCTCTTCTCCAGAGGTTTTGCCTGGTTTGCGTATTAGAATTGTGGCAACGTAACCTGCACACAATTTGCATTATCTTTTGGACAAATACAGTTCTTTGTCGATATTGTTAGGAGTTACCGCTTGGATCCAGCGTTTCAAACGTAACGGACGAAACCCGAATAATAAATCGTTATCCTCAGTTTTGTCGCATATGAACGTCAAGAGGCACTGATGTTATCGGTTCGTGCTGTACAAGCCGGGCACTTTGATCAGACTATTGAAGCCTTGAAGAGATGCTCTGCTTTGAGAGGCTCAATCGCTCGTCTTAATCCATTCTTAGACCAATCTGGTTTGCTCCGAGTCGGAGGACGACTTCGGAATTCGAATTTGCCTTATAGTGCTCTCCATCCTTTGTTGTTCCCTGAAGGAGGAGCGTTGGTGAAATTGTTGGTGTCCGATCGACACATTAATAATCCACACGCAGGTTGCAACGCCCTCGTAGCCATTTTGCAGCGTGAATTTTGGGTACGGTCGGCGAGACGCACTATTCGTGGCATCATTTTCAAATGTATGCAGTGCTATTGTTTGAAGGCTAATCCCAATCAACCCATAATGCGTGATTTTCCATCCGATCGAGGAACTGAGAGTAGGCCATTTGCTTCTGTTGGAACTGACTTCGCTGGTCCCTTCTTGGTGCTTCTTCGTAATGCTAAGTCTGTCAAGGCCTATTTGTGTGTGTTCGTTTGTCTGGCCTCCAAGGCGATTCACTTGGAACTTGTAATTGCCCTCAGCACAGATGCGTTTGTTGCAGCGCTAGGTAGATTTGTTTCCCGCCGAGGACTACCATCTTTGATACGTTCTGATAACGATACCATTATAAGGGCACTGATAGATATTTAAGTGAAGTTTGTAATTATCTAAAGAAGGATAAACAGAATTTAAGATTTGCTATGTCCCATATGGGAATTAATTGGCAATTTGATCCCCCAGTCTGCCCACATTGGGGTGACATTTATGAAGCCGTTGTAAAAGTAGCAAAAACACATCTCCGCCGTGTTATTGGTGAAACTATTTTAACATTTGAGGTACTTGTTACGGTATTTTGTAAAATTGAGGCCGTCATTAATTCGCGATCTTTCTGTACGATCTCCTCAGACCCAAATGGCCTGGAAGTTTTGACCCCAGGTCATTTTTTGATTGGTCAGCCCCTCAACGCCCTACCGGAACACCCCTTCAGGGAAGTTAAATCATCGTGATTGACGCGTTTTGAGTTGCGCCAACAGATGATCCAAAGTTTCTGGCATCGTTGGTCTTTGGAATATCTGCATATTTTGCAGCAGCGAGTTAAGTGGACCGACAAAACTGACCCTCCCAAAGTCGGAGATCTTGTACTTGTTAAAGAATCTAATTTGTTGCCTTTGTATTGGCGTCGTGGACGCATTGTATATTTATTTTATGGTTCTGACCAACGACCACATAGCCTTATGACGCCTAATGCTTGATCTAATACGTCAAAACAATTATGTCAACTAGCTGAGGTATGAGGCACGGGGTACTGCGCTCTGATTGGTCCCTTACCAAGGTCATACGCATCATTAAGGGTGGGACAGGTTTAAATAAAACCAGGAAGGTATCGATTTTTATAAATAGTATTTGTTTTTTTTAAATTAATATTACCTTTTTTATTATTAATTATACGGCGTTTTAACATTTTAGTAATAACATAAAATGCTAAAATTAAAAAAAAAGAAATATAATTCTAAAGGTAAACATATTTTTTTTTCGGTTGTTGGTTCTTAAATATAAGTAATATTAAATATTAGTAAAAACGTAATCAAAAAATCGATTCACAATTAATAAAGTATTCAATTTAATGTCTGTATTTGTAAGGTTTCTAGTTCTATCGATAACAGATTTGGTCATAGGATATGGTGCTTCACGAGTTTTGTTTACGAAATTATAGAGAACAAGAGATAGCGAAAATAATACTTTAAAAAGAAAGAGACGCAAACATGCGGTGGGCGTATTCACCTACA
The DNA here is from genome assembly GCA_964057195.1 of Orthosia cruda. NCBI lineage: Eukaryota > Metazoa > Arthropoda > Insecta > Lepidoptera > Noctuidae > Orthosia > Orthosia cruda. The sequence continues at coordinate 8,324,384 of OZ059830.1, read as the reverse complement.
AACTTGATCAGTATAATATGAACTCCGATAAATAATATTAGAAAATAAATCTAATTATGTTTATGTAACTATTAACTTATCAATGAAATGTTATGTTATTTTTTCGGAAACTCGATGTCTGGCTGTTGTTACCATAGCAACGTATTTTAAAAGAGGCCATTATAATATTTATTTCATAAATTTTTTATTGACTGACATGGAAGTGTTTATGGCTCACAGAAGTGGTCGCTACTAATTCGAAATTTTCGAGTGGCGATCAGTATTACCTGTATATGATCTTTTTAGTCATATGTGTTGACAGACATCGCTCGCCTGTTTATTAGGCGTCTAGTGGCTATGTGGTCGATGGCTCTGACGGAGTTCTCAGAGTTGCGGAGGTCATGGTCGGCGGTTCGGTTTTGAAGCGAGCAGTGGCAAGTTTAGCACGCTGGTCCATTTATTAGCGGACATAACTCCTTGTTAAATACAGGTATTTTGGTCCCAAGCCAGGAGCTAACGCTGGGGCCCATAGCAGCGATGGGAACTCCTGGACCCTGTCTGATCCTGTACCCACGAAACTGCCGTAACGCAGCAGTGGAAAACTAGGGATTTGCTCCCGATTGGGAGAGATACTGGTGCCTATCTCACAGGTGAAAGTGGGATATGACTTACCTTAAATTCCTGCGGTAGATTCTGGGCGTCGATCAATCTCGTGCCGTGAGGTTAGGGATAGGAGAATATATATATAATAAAGAAAAATAAGGGATAGACTGACGGCTGTCTGGACCGAAGAATCCGGCCGGCGTCCACCAGGCAGCACGTTTCCCGCAAAAGCACTTCGCTGCGCGTGAAAATATACTCTAAACCCACTTTAGGGGCGCCCCACAACGCCGATTGCGAACGGCGGGTGCGATTAACAAATACAATGGGTGAAACACATCTCGATTCGATATGTTTCGACAAAAACCCGACTTCCGCGTGTTCACATTACAAGCTTTTTCTTTCGACTGTTAAGTGTCAGCTGTCAAAATCGTTGACAGCCCACCGGAACGGTGTTGCAAGTAAATACCAATGATCGGGACGGAACATCCCCCCGTCTCGGACATAAGGAGTTATGTCCGCTAATAAATGGGCAAGCGTGCTAAATTGCCACTGCTCGCTTCAAAACCGAATCTCCGACCATGACCTTTGCAACTCTGGGATCTCCGTCAGACCCATAGAATAAATCTTCAATGCGTCCACGACGCCAAAATAAAGGCAACAAATTAGGTTCTTTAACAAATGGACCTACCATTTGTTAAAGAACCCAATTTGTCGCCTCCAACTTTGGGAGGGACAGTTTTGTCAGACCACTCAACACGCCGCTGCAGAATATGCAAATATTCCAAAGACCAGTCAATTGCGAAGATTTAATTTCCCTGAAGGGGTATTTCGGCAGGGCGTTGAGGGGCTGATCAATCAAAAAATGACCAGGGGTCATGACTTCCAGGTCATTTGAGTCTGAGGAGATCGGACAGAGGTCGCGAATTGAGGACGGCCTCAACTTTACAAAATACCGTAACAAGTTCCTCAAATGTGAAAATAGTTTCACCAACAACACGGCGGAGAAGCGGTTTTGCTACTATCGCAATATTTACAAAAATGCCAATTAATTCCCATTTACGCCATGGCAAATCTCAAAGTTTATCCTTATTTAGATAATTACAAATATCATTTAAATATCTATCAGCGCTCTTATAATTAGTATCGTTATCAGAACGGATCAAAGATGGTAGTGCTCGGCGGGAAACAAATCTACCTAGCGCTGCAACAAACGCATCTATCTGTTCTGAGGACAGTTACAAGTTCCAAGTGAACCGCCTTGGAGGCCAGACAAACGAACACACACAGGTAGGCCTTGACAGCCTTGGTGTTCCGAAGTTGAGAAGTCTTCACCAAGAAGGGACCAGCGAAATCGGTTCCGACCGAAGCAAATAGTTTGCTCTCCGTCACTCGGTCGGATGGCAAATCACCCATTATGGGCTGAGTGGGAGCAGCCTTCAACTTATAGCACTGCATACATTAAAAGATGATGCCACGAATAGTGCGTCTGGCCGACAAAATCCAAAATTCACGCTGCATATGTCTACGAGGGCATTGCAACCGGCGTGTGCGTTATTAATGTGTCGATCGGACACCATCAATTTCACCAACGCTCCTCCCATAAGGAGCAACAAAGGATGGCGAGCACCATAAGGCAAGTTCGAATTCCGCAGTCGTCCTCCGACTCGAAGCAAACCAGATTGGTCTAGGAACGGATTAAGGCGAGCGATTGAGCCTTTCAAAGCTGAGCATTTCTTCAGGGCTTCAATAGTCTGGTCAAAGTGCTTGGCTTGTACAGCACGAACCAACAACATCAGGGCCTCTTGGCGTTCATGAGGCGACAAAACTGGGGATCACAGTTTATTATTAGGGTTCCGTCCGTTACGTATGAAACGCCGGACCCAAGCGGTAACTCCCAACAACTTCGACAAAGAACTGCATCTGTCCAAAAGATAATCCAAATTATATGCAGGTTGCGTTTCAACAATTCCAATACGCAAAACTGGCAAAACCTCTGGAGAGGAGAACCTATTCTGGGGCCAAGACAACTTGCAATACGTCAACCAGTCTGGTCCCCACCAAAGAGAATGGTCAACAAGGGCAGGAGCCTCGCAACCACGTCACGCGCAGTCTGCGGGGTTCAATTCTCCTGGGACATGTCTCCAGATCAGTTTAGTCTCAGAGTTTTGAATCTGTGAGACTATTCGCCACAAAAACGTCCAACGTATGAGCTGAGGTGCGAAGCCAACAAAGGACTATGCCATTATCAGTCCTTGGTCCTCAATCCGCGGGGCGGAGCCCTTCAACACGGGACCCGTAAGTCCAAAACCAAAAAACCGTCGGTTCAACTACTAACCCATTGGTCTGCAGAACCCAATTGGTCCCGGACAAAATCAAACCCAAAACATCCGCACCCATATACGGGTCCGGGTACCAACCACTTCGGGTCGGCAGGAGTTAGGTCTAACGTCTATTTCACCACTGCAGGGCTAGTGGTTACCTGCGGAAGGGGTGGAGGGGTGCCCCTGCCTTTGCGAGGTATACCCCGTCGAGGATCCACCTGGGGTTGGTGGGGATGCGCTCCCCCGCCTATGGGGGAGCGTCCGGCATCAACAGGGCCACCAACACCATTTTGGTCCGGACACAACACGCGGTGGTGCCTACCTTGACAGTGCGGGCAAGGATCCGACCTCTGGCAATCCCGCTGCAAATGCTGTCCCAGACAAGTGTAGCACCACTTGCGGCTGTTGGCGATTCCACGTCGGTATCTTGTGTTCCGTTCTAGGAACTTCGGACAGGACGTGACCATATGGCCATCCGTGTTGCAATATAAGCAACGCATACTGCGATCCTGAGTCGCTTCAAATTTATGAGGCTGGCGTCGTGGCTCACCCAACCCACAAGTGGAGGGGCGCGCACCAACACGACGCTGGTCCGGAGAGGGCCGCTCTGGGGCCCGCGAGGGACCTTCAACAACAGAGTTATCCAAAAGACGACACTCCTCATCCAAAGACTTCATCAAATTATCAAAAGGGGGAGGTGTGTGGCATCATCCCCACCATATTTCCTATGTGCAAAACCCCTCAACTTAGCTGTTGCCTCAACAATGTCATCCGAGAAACCGTAAAACTGCACGAAGTCTGCCTCAACCGCAGCGGCCAACTTAGTGTCCTCGGTGGACAACAGCGCCAAACACTCCGCAAAGCATTCATCCACCCTGGCTTTACGGGCTGGGAGTTCACTATAACGGGCCAACAAAGCCTCTGATCTATCAGATCTACTTATTAAAGGGGCCACCAAGGTCACCCATCTCAATTCCGCTCTAATATTACAAGCAAATGTATAGGCAGTCATAATGTCAAAATGTAAACAACGGTGACCAAATATTAATTAATACACAAAATGTTCAACAACTTAAATTAATAATATAAACACATCAACACGGTCTAGGGATATTTTTAAAAAAGCGAATTACTATCAACGTGTTAATTATTTATATGACATGTATATATTTAAAAGATACGTTATTTAATATTCTACCATTTTTTAATAATGGTTAAGGTTTCGATTAAAATTTCAGGATTTTATGGAAAAAAATGAAGCATAGACGGAAACCGTATATGAATTAACTTTTAATTTATGAGTAAAAACTGAAAAAAATAGAAAAATCATTTAATTTGTGTTTATAAACTTGAAGTTAGTAGTCTGAGAAAGCGCCCATGATGTTCATAACACATAGGCAACGATTCGGCATGCTCAGTACAAGGTTGTCAATGTCTTGCTGCGGAATATTGTCCCATGTCCTTCTGAGGTGCGCAAAAAGTTGATCTTCTGTAGCCAGATTTTCAGGAACTTCCTTCAGAGCTCTTCTTTGCAGCATATCCCACGCATGCTCAATGGGATTTAGATCTGGCGATTGAGCAGGCCAGTCAAAGGCCCTAACATTGTGTGTATGTAACCAAGCTGCTACCGTTCTCGCCGTGTGTGCCCGGGCATTGTCGTGCATGAGCAGGAAATCTTGCCCCATTTGTGTTCTGTGGGGCAAGCATACGGGCCCCAGCACCTGTTGGACGTATCGTTCTGCCGTCATATTGCTCCGCACCCAAACGAGATCCGTCCGTCCTCCAAGACGAATTCCTGCCCAAACCATAATTGTTCCTCCTTGGTATGGGTGAACTTCCTGAGGGTTCTGAAGACGGCTCCATCGTCCAGGAACTCGCCAAACACGCGTCCTTCGTGAATCTGGATGGAAGCCGAACCTGGATTCATCCGTGAACAGCACATTGGACCATTGCTCACGGCCCCAGTCCACGTGGTTCCGAACCCATTCTAATCGTCGTCCACGATTGCCTCTCCGTAAAGGTGGGACCCGGAGTGGTCTACGAGAGCGTAGATTGCTTTCATGCAGTCGCCTTCTTACAGTTTGGTCACTCACAAGCACTTGGTGTTCCACTCGCAGCCTTTGGACCAATTGAGTCGGCGTTGCATTTGGTTGAGCTCGGGCAGTAATTTGCAAAAATCGGTCTTGTCTGGGTTTAGTAATGCGACTTGGCCCCCGGTGCCTCTCCGCTACTTCACCTGTGGCACGATAGCGTGTCCACAATCTTGAAATTACATTTTGGTGGGTCCCTATGGCCTCAGCAACATAACGCTGAACAGACCCAGCTTCCAGCATTCCCACAGCTCGTAATATCTCCGCCCTCGTCAAATGTTGGCGTTGCATGGCTACAATATGAGGTATTTTAACTTTATCTTTCGTTTAAAAATGAAAAAAACTGTAACTAAATGTAATTCGTATTGTTTTCTAAATTTCGCACAAATGAAAATTCCCTCTCCTACACATCAAGACATTTTTATGCCACCAAAACAAAAGAATTTTCAAAAATTTGAATTTGGAATTAGTCTGAGATAAATTACAAACAAATCGGTGTATAAAAGATTCCAATGCGGCCAGTACTTTTCGAGTTATTTAATTGAGTATGAAATATCCCTAGACCGTGTTGATATGTGTATGTGTGTAACCAAAACAACAGTTTGACAGTCATTCTCTTACCAAATTAAATATCAAATCATAAAGTCTATAAGAGAAACAACCCTGTTACATTTACTTAATTATTTTCCAGTACAAAATTATTATGGAACCCCAAATATCAATTTATAAATTATCAAAAACAAAGCGGGTATGGAACCCCAAATATAAATTTATAAATTATCAAAAGCAAAGTGGGTACCTCAAGAAAATAAATTATCAACACACAAGAGGGTATTCAAAAAAAAACAAAATTATCAACACAAGTGGGTAGGTTGATTTTACAATAAAAATTCAATATTCATTTTACTTTAATAGTTAAAAACAATGACTTTAACTTGAATCAATTAGAATATTACTGTCAATATCAAACAAACTAACCAATTTCTTATACAATTGGCAACAACACACTTTACAACAAAAACTTCTGTAGCGAGCACTGAGTATGTTTATAATGTAAACAAACTTACAAACCCAAGATAGAAGGTTCAAGGTCTAAAAATAACTATGATTCAATTAAATACAATTAGGGAAGACTATTTAGTCTGCATCAAACCTATATTGTATACAACAAATAAACAAATTTCAATACAAAACTGTAACCTTCTATCCCGGAGTGACAATATTAAGTTGTGAGTTGTACACTTTATTTTAACAAATTGGAATGTAACTATGGGGGCTGTTCGCCTCTAACAGGACACAGCTAACTATGAGTGACTCAAAATGTACCACTTTACAACCCAGTATTCAATACAATAAAAAGCAAACCGACAAACAATACAGCGTTCACTGTGAACGAGTGTCCTAGCGTTTACTATGCTCGTGGAATTCAAACCACGCTCTGCTACCAAATGTTAAATACAGGTCTTTTGGTCCCAAGCCAGGAGCTAACGCTGGGGCCCATAGCAGCGTTGGGAACTCCTGGACCCTGTCTGATCCTGTACACACGAAACTGCCGTAACGCAGCAGTGGAAAGCTAGGGATTTGCTCCCGATTGGGAGAGATACTGGTACCTATCTCACAGGTGAAAGTGGGATATGACTTAACTTAAATTCCTGCGGTAGACTCTGGGCGTCGATCAATCTCGTGCCGTGAGGTTAGGGATAGGAGAATATATATATAATAAAGGAAAATAAGGGATAGACTGACGGCTGTCTGGACCGAAGAATCCGGCCGGCGTCCACCAGGCAGCACGTTTCCCTCAAAAGCACTTCGCTGCGCGTGAAAATATACTCTATACCCACTTTAGGGGCGCCCCACAACGCCGATTGCGAACGGCGGGTGCGATTAACAAATACAATGGGTGAAACACATCTCGATTCGATATGTTTCGACAAAAACCCGACTTCCGCGTGTTCACATTACAAGCTTTTTCTTTCGACTGTTAAGTGTCAGCTGTCAAAATCGTTGACAGCCCACCGGAACGGTGTTGCAAGTAAATACCAATGATCGGGACGGAACACTCCTTATGTCCGAGACGGGGGATGTTCGAAACCAATAAAGGTTTCGTCCTTTTTTTGTTATTTTGATGCAGCACTGTGTCAACTCGCTGTCATCGATATTGACAGTTTTTTGGTTGGGTTGAAGTTGGCAACACTTACACGTAAAATGTTGGTCTTGATTTAATCGTTTTAATTGTGAGGAGGTACCTGTCTCTGGAGTCCTAACCACCGGTAGCTTGGACCCTGTTCCCGATACCAGTGGGCCTCTATTTTTTATATTTTTAAATGCTTTTTCTTAAGTTTTCTATTTTTTAATATTTAAAAACGTATTAATTAAGAATATAAATGAATAAAATTAAAAATGGCAATTACACGTTGTATTGGGATCGGTCTATCATCACTGACAGGACTATTGTTGCCAATAAGCCTGACATAGTTGCGCACGGTTGGCGCAGTGGTTGAGCGATTAACTGCTGCGCTGCGTGTCGCGGGGTCGATGCCCGCACGGAACAAATATTTGTATGACCTAAAGATAGTTGTTCCGACTCTGGGTGTTGTGTTTGTGAGTTAATATGTTTGTAAACACACCCACGATACAGGAAGAAATTCGTAGTGTGGGGCAACGTTTTTAAAACAAGAGAAAGAAAGAAAAACAAAAAGAAAGAGATAGTGGTGATAGACCGACTAGAGCATCACGCAATGATTGTTGATAAAGCGGTACCCCATGACGAGAACCTGGTAAAGGCTGAGAGAGATACGAAAAATAAGTATCTTGATCTGGCTTGCGAGGTTGTCGAAATGTAGGATGTAAATACAGCGATAATTGTGCCGATAGTCGTTACGGCCAATGGCATAATAGCCAAGAGCCTCGACGAATGTCTGAGGAGGCTCTCGTTGGGCAGCTGGATCAAGGGCTTTATCCAGAAAGCAGTACTCCTGTACACGGCGCTTATCGTTAGGAGGTTCCTCTCTCAGAATGCCTGACCACCGGTAGCTTGGATCCTGTTCCCGATACTGGTGGGCTACTATTTTTATATTTTAAATGTTTTCTTTTGTGTATGTGTTTTATAAAAATATTTGAAAAATGTAATTAATAAGAATAAGTTAAATAAAGGAAATCATCTTCTGGGTAAGCTCACTCCATCGTCGACTTGGTCTCTGTCACCTTTGATCTAGACTAAAGTCAAGAGCAAACACATCTTAAAAAATAATAATAATAATAAATAGTTTATTAGCTTTAAAATTTACAAAAATCGTGAAACGTTGACCCCTGAGCTAGGTAACAGCAACTGTGTTCAAGGGGCCGTTATGTTACATAATTATAATTAATAAAATACCAATGCAATTAATATTAGATTTACAATCCAAATAAGTATTCACTAAATATCCTAGGCTAAAATAAAATCATCATTTAAAATCCTAAATTAAAACAAACTCGAAATGAAAATCGATTCATTAATAAAATTAAAATCAACAATAAAATTACAATCAGAATTAAATTCACAACTATAATTAAAATTATAATCTAACTCAAGTTCAAATTAAAATCAAGGTCAAAATCAAAATCAAGACATAGATAAGTCAAAATTAAAATTAAAATTTTAATCAAAATCCAAATCAAAATCAAGGTTAAAAACAAATCAAAATTAATATTAAAATAAAGTAAAATCATCACATATACTAAAATCATAATGAAAACCAAACTCATAATTAAAATCGAAGACAATAATTAAATAAAAATTAAAAAAAAACAATTAGAAATCAAAATACAATCAAACTCAAATTTAAAGTTAAAATATAAATTAATATCGAGACGTAAAAAATTGTCAGTATTTCCATTAAAATTACAATCAAAATCCAAATGAAAATTAAAGATAAAATGAAAAATAAGATAAAATTAGATTACAATTAAAATAAAAATGAAATCGTCGAAACAAAGTCCAATTTAATTAATATTAAACAAAAATTAAATAATAAATATGGGTGGGTAAAAATATGGCCATATTATTATATATATATATATAAAAATATGGACATATTAATATATATATATATATATATTAATATGGCGTTTACGGGCGATTGGCAGGAGATGGCAAATAGTAGGCAAGAGTGGAAAGCTATGGGGGAGACCTTTGCCCAGCAGTGGGACAAAATAGGTAGATTAAAAAAATATGGGTACTGGTATGTATGTGTTTGTGTGTGTATGTGTATGGGTGTGTATGTTTTTGTGTGTGGAAATAACCAGTAGTTTTCTCTGTTAATTTGATTGCAATACGTTTTCGGTTTCGAAGTAGTCCAGGGACAATAGCCAATTCTTTACCCTCTTCTTTGTTGCCCGAATCGTGAGGGGTTTAATACTGAGGACCAGTTCATTTTGACGTAAAGAAAGGTAGCAAGATATACCTGTTGTCTTCTAGGAGACGTCGTGTGGCAGCGCACTGGTAAGCAAACGTCTGGAATGGTGCGTTTCCTATATAGCTAAACATCATAAGGCGTTACAATATGCTGCTTGGTGACAACCTGCAGAATTAAATTCTGTCTCACCGTAAGTGCACTGCACTTTCCATATAATGCCTTGGTGGGAAACCTAAAAGGTCTGAAGGTCATGACTTTAAGTAGGGCTCTTTGGGCCGGTTCGAGGTGTATCATAAAAGTCTTACATCCACCATCCCATACAGTAATACAATATCCCAGGACAGACTGCACGAGCGCATAGTACACTGTGCGAAGGAGTTCGAATTTGGCCACGTGCCTTAATTTCTTAAATGCCCAAATAAGTTTCCTTATACGCGGCCTTGTGGACAGGAGTAATAAGGGAATTTTTGAATACCTTTGGAAAAACACCCTGAGTAAGGCAAATCTCAATTAATTTAGTCAGATGGGGGACTATGATATGCCTAGCAATTTTGAGAAATTTGGCTGGTATAGAATCCCAACCATTAGAGCAGTCATTCCTGAGATTCATTATTAATGTATCAATTTCGGCTTCATCTGGCGGAAGCAAAACTATAGAATTTGGGACGGGGGTTATCTCATAATTATATTCACTTTGTGGTAAATTTCATCCGCAAGCAGTTTACCAACATTGGAGAGGTAGGTATTAATATTATTTACAACACTAGAACTACTTTTCTGGGAGACCAAAAGGTGGTCCCCAATGGTTTTTTGCTTTGATGAATTGATTATGGATTTGACAGCATTCCATTTATCCTTATTATAATTTGCGTTTTCTAGTAAAGATCTTTCATACCTTCTCTTTGACTTTCCTAGAAGAGTGTTGCACAAGTTTCTGGGCCTTTTGTAAGTCAGTTTAGCAGATTCGTTTTGTGGATTTTTTGTGGCAAAATTGTGAAGCTTATCCCTATGGCGAATACATCGATAAAATCCAGTGGTGAGCCAGGGTTTAAGCAATCTTTTTCTACAGTTTTATGGAGGGACATAATCCTTGCAGTAGCAGTAAGGGTCCAAATGCGGATGGGTGGCACTTATGCAGCTAGGTTCGGTGCCGTACCTAGGACACAAAAGAATAACGTGTAAATAAAGGTTTTATTCATATATCGCAGGTTTATGAACAAAAATCTAGGCTTATTATCAAGAACCGGAAGAAGACAAATTTATTACGTTATGTTATCATAACCTTGAGAAAACCCAGTTTTAATAATAATACCTGGAAGAATATTACCTGGCTGCAGGATGTGAAGTGAAGTAATTAAAAAGTAAGGCGAATTTTGTGCGTTATATTGTGGAGGATATTCTTTTTCCCATTACAACCAAGTGCGATATCAAAATGAAGGGTTTTTAAAGGTAATTATGTATATAATAAAAAAAGTAACCGACATTGCTTTTATCATAAAACTAATCCAGTCTAGGTTTTTGATCAAAAAACTGGATTTTCTCAGGTTTATAATAACATAAAGTAATAATTTTGTCTTTTGTCCAATTCTTGATCAATAGTGGATCAAACACCTGATTTTGTCATAAACCTGCGACATATACAAATAAATAATATTTACTGATTCCTAAACTAGACGCGGAAAAAGGGCTGAACGATTGCGAAAAAAAAATCGCATTCTTCAACACTGTTAATTAGTGCAACAAACTTTTCCAGTCGTTAATAGTGTTAACAACGGGATATTAACGAGCAGGAACGACCCTGATCAGCAGCCTAATTGTGTAAGTGAATTCGGCAAGGCAAAGGGTCCATGAGAGAGTAGGACAAATTATTTACGGCAAAACATTTTTGAAGAGAAGTTGTCATACTCTCTCATGGGGTCAAACCCTTTGCTTTGTCGAATTCACTTACGCAAATAGGGTGCAGGTCACTAGTCCACCTAGTATGCTAAAAACTTACTTGCTAGTCCTAGATATGTCTCTCTTATTCATCACGAATTTATCTTCATTCTGAAAGTACGTCATCGAGGCTTCGTAAACACCTTCGCCGGGACCCACTACCACCTGAAAATAAAAAACCGGCTAAGTGCGAGTCGGACTCGCGCACGAAGGGATCCGTACCATTATCGTAAAAAACGGCAAAAAAATACGTTTGTTGTATGGGAGCCCCACTTAAATATTTATTTTATTCTGTTTTTAGTATTTGTTGATATAGCGGCAACAGAAATACATCATTGGTGAGAAAAATTTCAACTGTCTAGCTATCACGGTGCATGAGTAACAGCCTGGTGACAGAAGGGCAGACAGACAGACCGCGGAGTTTTAGTAATAGACTTTATGGACAATTGGGTACGGAACCTTAAAAATGAAAAAACTATTAAGATTTTTTTCCCGCTAGGTGGTACACTGCACCATCATCTTCCTGCCCTTATCCCATGTTACTTGGGGTCGGCGCAACACGTTATCTTCTTCCATACCGTTCTGTCCCCTGTCACGCTATTACTGACTCCGTTTTCCTTCATATCACTCCTCACATAGTCCATCCATCTTTTCTTTGGCCTTCCTCTTCCTCTCCATCCATCCACATTTATATTCATAACTCTTTTAGTAACATGCGTTTCATCCCTCCTCATCACATGACCATACCAGGACAAACGGTTTCCCTTCAACTTTTCTGTCACTGGCGCCACTTTCAAACTGCCTCTAATATACTCATTTCTCACTTTATCCAATCTCGTCACGCCGCACATCCATCTCAACATTCTCATCTCTGCTACATGCAATCTCCTTTCATCCATCTTTTCCACAGCCCAACATTCTGAGCCATATAGTATGACAGGTCTAATCACGTACTTGTATATTTTACCCTTTAACTTGAGGGGCATCCGTGGATCGCAAGTTGTTCCAGTGACCTGTCGCCATTTCATCCATCCTGAGTTGATCCGGTGCGTTACGTCTCGGTCTATTTCGCCATCACCTTGGACAAGCGACCCTAGGTACCCGAAGTCGGAGCAGATTGGTATGGGCGCTCCAGCGAGAGTTATGGGCACGGAACTGGAGAGACCGCCAAAATCGCAAAACAAGTATTCAGTTTTGCTTCTGCTCAATTTCAGACCAACACTCTCCAGTCTGCGCCACCATACCTCCAATCTGCTCTGGACCTCTAGGCCACTCTCGGCAACCAGCACAATGTCATCGGCAAACAGCAGACACCAGGGTGCCTCTTCCTGTATGTCCGACGTCAGAGCGTCCATTATCAACAGGAAGAGGTAGGGACTGAGGGCCGACCCTTGGTGCAAGCCGACCGCCACACTGAATCTGCCAGTATTGCCCACTGTAGACCTAACATCGGTACTGCATCGACTGTACATCGCTCTGATCAACTCAACGTACTTGCCAGGCACTCCTTTCTTCTTAAGGGCCCACCACAAAACCTCACGAGGAACCCGGTCGTATGCCTTTTCAAGGTCAACGAACACCATGTGCAAGTTTTTATGTGCACCTCTGTATTTCTCGCACAACTGGCGGATTGCGAAAATGGCATCCGCTGTACCTCGACCCGGCATAAAGCCAAATTGGTTCTGGGATATTTCACTCTCATCTCTCAGCCGCCTTTCAATAACTTTCTCCCACACTTTCATACTATGTGACATTAGCTTTATTCCTCTAGGTGGTACACTGCACCAAGTAAAAAAATACTTCTACTACGGCGAATGAACACACAGAAGACACTATTGTGATGTTTAGAGTGCTAGAGGACATTTTCTTCAATAACTAAAAAAAAAACATTTTCTTCATTAGTACACCCTTGTACAGCCAGGGCAGGGAGCTAGTTTTAAATAAATACCTTCAACTGATAGTCCACTTGCGTTGCCTTGGTTTGGGCTCCAAAGCTGCCGAGTAAACCATCCTGGGTTATTTTGTAGATATAGGTTAGCATCTTAATGTGGGGCCTTAGACTCTTCACCCATTTGACTTCGGTGAGCGTGCGAATGGCGCATTTTGACCTGAAATAATGTAAAGTAAAAACTTAGTTATCTTCAATTCTTCTTCTTCAATCGGCTGAGGATCGAGGAATCGAAAAAAATCGAATCGTTGGATTCTTCTGCATATAAACTGGAATCTTCACTTGAATATAAACATGTGTTATATGTTCAATCGATTAAAATTTCTTCATTAATAAAGTCGATTGTTATAAGAAATCGAATCGGTACCGCATTAGTTCATCACTAAACATAAATTTTTGAGCAGTCAAAAGTAAAATAACAGGCTGGACGGAGTGTCGTTCATCCTCACCTTTGGCTTTCTGTCAGTTCATTGAGAAATTTGATGAACGCGTCCGCAGACTTGCGAATCATTTTGACGTCTGTCACATTCTTCCAGCTAACGCAGGCACACCAATGAGGTTGTATACCCGCTTCGCTGCAGGACCGGTTCATAGGGATCTAAAAAATGGTAAGAGAGTTAACAAAAATTACAAAGCAGATGTGAGTGGAAGCGCGGGGCGAGGACATTCTTATTTTCAGAAATACCAGGAGCGTAGCATCTACGCACAATGGCCTGAGTGTAGGACCAGTACTCTGTTTGCGTAACAGTTTTGACAGCTCGAAGCACGCACGCTACCAATCATTTTGACAACTCAAACGTGTTCATTGATTTTGTCGAGTAGACGGATTTTTTAACGGAATTTGGAGCAATGAATGCAAGGAAAGCATGCACGCATTGTCATGCGAAAAGTGGCACGCCTGGTTTTCATACAGATGGAGGTACTTGTGTTATATATTTAGATTGATGTTTGTGAGTACTTATAAACAATCAATCAGTCGGACCAGTCTTTTCCAATTTTTACTGGGTATGGCTTTGACGATTTCTAGCCCCCCAAACAAGCCGGATTCCGAAAAGGCTTTAGCACCGTAGACCAAATACATACGCTGTGGCAGGTTATACAGAATACCGAAGAGTATACCCTGCCTCTCTGTTTAGCGTTTGTGGACTACGAGAAAGCCTTCGATTCGATCGAGTCTTGGGCTGAACTGCAATCTCTCTAACGGTGCCATATCGACCACCGGTACATTGAGGTGTTGAAGTGTTTGTACAAAAACGCCACCATGTCAGTCCGTCTTCAGGATCAGACCTCGAAACCAATGCTTCTTCAGCGCGGCGTGAGACAAGGAGACGCCATTTCTCCGAAACTGTTCACTGCTGCACTGGAGGATGTCTTCAAGTTTCTGGACTGGAGGGGGCTGGGCATCAACATTAATGCCGACGACACAGTGGTCATAGCTGATGACAAAACCAAGGTGATGTTGAATGCCCATGTTACACCCACTCCTATCAGGGTCGGAGACTCTACACTCGAAGTTGTGGATGACTTATGTCTACCTGGGACAAACGATCCAGTTGGGTGAGCCACCTTCGAGAAAGAGGTCAACCGTCGAATCCGACTCGGCTGGGTAGCGTTCGGGAAGTTGCGCGGTATCTTCACGTCCAACTTACCACAGTGTCTCAAGACGAAAGCCTTATGACCAGTGTGTGTTGCCAGTTATGACCTATGGCTCTGAGACGTGGTCGCTCACAATGGGCCTCATCAGAAAGTTTACAGTCACCCAAAGGGCAATGGAGAGGGCTATGCTCAGAGTTTCCTTGCGTGATCGAATCAGAAATGTAGAGATCCGCAAGAGAACCAGGGTTACCGACATAGCCCGAAAAATTTGCCAAACTTAAGTGGCAGTGGGCAGGGCACATTGCTCGCAGAACGGATGGCCGATGGGGCAGAAAGGTTCTGGAGTGGCCGCGAACCGGAAGACGTTGCGTTGGAAGGCCTTCCACCAGGTGGACCGAAGACCTGGTGAAGGTCGCGGGGATCCGCTGGATGCGGGACGCACGGGACCGGTCAATTTGGCGACGCTTGGGGGAGGTCTATGTCCAGCAGTGGACGTCTTTCGGCTGAAATGATGACGATGATGGCTTCCAGTCTAAACGGTTAAAGCTTGTTACCTCCACAAACCAATAACTGGGTAACTCGATACCCTTTGGCAAGACTTGGTATCAGATTAAGGCTTCTGACTATAAAGAAAGATCTATAAATGTCAGCCGGGACCAACGGCTTAGCGTGCTTTCCGAGGCGAGGATGAGTGCCGGTAATTGAAGTATGGTCACCCATCCACGGACTAACCTCGGCAAGCGTTGCTTAACTTCTAAGATCGACCCCTGCGGCTGTTATTATTTATCCACGAGCTCCTCGACAAGTTTGTAGGGGTATCGTTTCCACCACATACGAACTAATGACCTGACGTCATACAAAATCCTGCAACGCGCAAGCAGAGTTTTCGGCACGATTTGAACATAATTATAAATCAGTTCGACAACAACCGTCGGGCAGTTGTCCAAACCAGACAACATTTTGTCCTGTATATATATTTGTGTGGTGTACAATAAAAAATATAATAAATAAAATAAATAAATAAATAAACATCCGTCTGGTTGGAGGATCCGCCCGTTTCAATAGAGGTTTGCAGGACTTTACACCCTGATTGCTTCAAAAGTACAAGCAACTAAATATAAAAAAATACTTACCGGTTCAAACAACGACATGGACCTCGGCAAGTCAGCGCCTTTTGTTTTGAATGGGTTTATATCTTTGGTCCAATCCAGTGCATCTAAGATAGTAGCATGAATGTCGTGAGGTGTCGTAAGTACATTGGCGTTCGCTTCCAAATTCGCTTGAGCGTTTGGACGAATCTTCTTTAGCTTTTTTGGTAAACGTATAGCCATTAACGGTAAACGTTCTTCCAATTTTCCTTGAAATGTGTGGCGCATTTTTAAATTAAACCTGTTGTGAAAATAAAATCAATATATATAAAAAATCTGTAGAAAAGTCGTTTTTGTGCATCGAAAATATTAAAAAATAAATAACCGTATAATAATAAAATAATAATAAATAATACAGGGTGTTAAAGGAGTTGACCTTTAATACCCTGGCTAAACTTTTTTTCAACTAAAAAAAATACCATTAGGAATAGGAATACAGGGGTGAATTAAAACAAAACTTTGATTAGGATTTTAACTGAGATACAGACAAATAATATGGCCTTAAAAAAGACAAATAGCGTAGGGTATCGATGGCATATCAACCAAAGTAATACAAACTGTAGCATCTGAAATATGCGACCATTTGTATTATAATGTCGCATCAAGGCTGGCCGATAGATGCAAACCATTGGGAAGTCAGGATGTATTTATTCCCTTAGGTTAAGACATCGTATGTGGGCAAGTCGGTGGGTACAATCGTGAAAATGAAATCACACAAGTTTTTCGATACACTGGGTTTATTCAAATAGCCACAACTCACAGTTACAATCTTGGTTACTAATATTACGGATCGACACTGATTCTACGACGTCTTACCTCTAAGGCTGTCAGTACTCAACTGCCATAACCTGTTGTCCCCGCCACGCAAGCGGTTAGAAAAAGCGCGCCAATGCGTAGTTGTTCTTGCTTTGCCGCCAGATGGCGTGCTTGCCATTTGTTTTGACGTCCGTATTATTGACTAAACCCGACACGGCCATCCTGCGAGACAGGCGTCCTCGTCTGTTCCTCATTGTCAGGTTTTAACAGTGCATCGAATCATGTGTAAATCCTCAATGGATGTCATCAGCCCTTGGGGAAGGCTGAGGGTCTGTCAGACTCCTACTGACTAAAACCACATGGTGTTCTATAGGCCTTGGTTCCTCTTGAGAGGCGATCGTGGAACACAGCACGTCACCTTATCGGGCCTCTCTCAGGTGACAGATTCCCAAAATCTATCACCCGCAGGCATCTTCTTGTCGTTGCTTCATGCCACCTCATGTCGTGTTGCGCCACACGTCCTCTTAGTCTACTCCGACCCGCCAGTCTCCCATAATACAAGGGATGTTTGTCTGAAACACAAAATTTCCAAACAGTATTCGCTCATCCAATCCTGACTCAGACTGAGTCAACAAGTGAGAAAACTTTTTGAAACTAACAATCATGATCATTTAGATCTCTCTCTTTACTATTGCAAGGAACGAGTAATTCTAATTCCAATTTAAAGAAAATAGCAACTAAATCATCGATTTGGTACCTAAAAGCACCTAATCTTCGTGATTTCAAAGTCCAAGTACCACTGATAGTCATTAATGTCACATTAAATGAAACAAAAGAAAGAAGGCACCAGTTATCTTATTCACGATCTTTAGCCATCACCTAGCTCTCCTAGCTATCTCATAGCTCTCTTAGCAATCACAATTGCTCTACTCGCACATCCCCACGATATCTAGTCAACTCAACTCTCTGAACTCAGAACCCGTTCACAAAGACATTTAATTTGTCCTATGTTACGTCAATTAATTATCTACTTCATCTACAACCTCAATTGGTACTGGAGCTTTGTGTGTCTTACTAACACGATCTACGGATAGTAATCAAAAATAGAAAAACAAAATTATTTAAATTTTCGTAATGAGGGCGTGACGATTCGAACGTCAACAACATTAACATGGTGATCTCTCCACACGCCTGACTGTGCGAGTTTACCTTCTTTTAACCTCTTAACTCATCAGGAACATTCTCTAAGGTTCCTTACACAAACATGAATTTTCACACCAGACAAAGTGTCACACAGACTTACAGGTGCCATACAGGCCTACAGTTGCTACAAAGGCTCACAGTTGCCACACAGGTCAACACACAACTCTCGGCTAGTCCTGACCAAACTAGATTATTGGATTCGTGAAAATAGGGAAATTTTAGGACTCTACTCTTTAACTAAATCATTACCCCGGGCCATGTACCAAAGTCATTCCAAACAAACTTTATAACTTCTGCTGCAGCAAAAACTGCCAAGCTTATAGAAACCCTCGAGTAAAACCTCTAACGTCACGGCTCTATAGCCGACCAGCAATTGTATTGCTCTCACACAACGGTCTCTCTAGACCTCCACCAGAATCCACTGGTACGGTCAAACATAATACGGCAGATAGACTTAATTACTCGACACCTTAAGCTTGCTCATCATCATCAAAATCCTTTTAACATCAACATCGACTGGTACATAACCCACTGGCATCTTCCTTATCTTACCGTGTGCATACTTGTAGGTTCTAAGCGTACCTATTTAAAGCTTTCAGTGTATAACGATCACCATCCTGTCACAATCACCTATCGCAGATTTAATAAAGGGCCCATTTAGTTTTCGTACTAGAGTTTCCCACAAAACACTATTCATTAGAAAAAAAAGGTACGACGACAAAAAAGTTCAACAACTAAGCAAAGTAATTGTAACAATTCTGTTAATATTTACCATAATTCTTGCAATGCATACTCAAATCAAATCTCTTCGTAAATCCATCGCCACATGTTACTATGAGGTGCGGTCCAGATCCTCGAGTGTGAATAGACATGTCAATCATATTTGGTTTTACTACCACTGTCTAATGGCAGATTGGCACTGGCTAATGCCATCTTATTCTGGAGAAACTTAGTGATCGGGGATCCTTCTCACAAGATTCTCGCTTTTTACTCAAAGTTTTTGGAACATACCGACTTTTAATAAAAGGGAAACCACTAACCCTGATAATATTACCTCACTATCGAAATAAAGTGGAAGCGACTCACCGAGTACTTCATTTCAAACTTGCGCGCTTACGACCCGACAAGCTGTTGGCACCACAGCTGTTGTCATAACGTTCGGCTACCACCTGCAAACTGCTAGCCTGCCGTTTGTCTTAATCTCTCAGGTGTTGACACGGCAGCCTTCGCATGCAGCATCCGGAACGCTAGCCTGCAGCAGAGACTCCACTGCGACACAATATGGTATCTGAAACATGAAAAATACTACGGGAGTAAATGTTCACATAATAATCATAACCATACTATATAGTAATGCTACTAAATAGTTCTACAGTCCGAAAACTAATAGCCAGCCAAGGCCGGCTAAGGGCTATTACCAGTATAATAATATAATAATAGTATAACTCTTCAATATCACTAATACTTAACCAGCGATAACCAACATGAGAGTATTATGAGCTGTCACGGGCCACCCCGACGATCCACGGACTGTCATACCGTACACAAAACAGAATGTTGAATAATGAACACTCTTGTAGTCATAACAAAATGAAAACGACTCACCAGATTGGCATAAAGATCAGTGTGTATGGATCCTTCTACACGTCCACCCGCTCCTCCTTGACCTGTCCAACTCCGGACTGGTTTTTCATTATTAAATATTGAGGATAGTCGCAGAAACGAACCATAACTGTTTCTATCTGACACCGCAATTTTTTTTTGCAAGAATATAACCGCCATTTTCACTAGCATTGTTTTTAAGTGTGATCTCATTAGCACGACTGAATCCCATATCTGATGTCGCATCAAGGCTGGGCGATAGATGTAAACCATCGGGAAGTTAGGATGTATTCCCTTAGGTTAAGACATCGTGTGTGGGCAGGTCGGTGGGTACAATCGTAAAAATGAAATCACACAAGTTATTCGATACACTGGGTTTATTCAAATACTCACAAATCACAGTTACAATATTGCTTACTAATATTACGGATCGACACTGATTCTACGACGTCTTAGATCTAAGGCGGTCAGTACTCCACTGCCACAATATGTTGTCCCCGCCACGTAAGCGGTTAGAAAAAGCGCGCCAATGCGTAGTTGTTCTTGCTTTGCTGCCAGATGGCGTGCTTGCCATTTGTTTTGATGTCCGTACTATTGACTAAACCCGACATATATTATAAATGGATAGTATTTAAACAAGCGAAAATAAATTTAAAAAAGGTGTAAAAAATACTGATGATGAGACTGAATATAGCTTACTGAAATACTAAGTGGGCGACACACAGTGGGCGAATACAAATATATAAAATAGTGACCTGAAAATAAAAGTTTGTCGACCGAGTCCTGCTGCGGGGCTCTTTTTCTGTCTGCAGGGTCTAAAGTAACCTAACAATATAATCAACCCCTTCGAACCTCATCTATCCGTGTCGGGGTTCTCTAACCACCCTTGTATTTTTGTATTGTACCTGGCACGTTTCTTGACGCACTAAAGATAGCAATCGTTTAGTCAGTATTTAAAAAAGAAGATAGAGAGCTCATGGAATTCTACAGGCCCATTTCTCTGATTCCTATCTTCTCGAAAATATTTGAAAAATTCTTTCAAAAGGAATTCAACATTAAAAAGAAAAAAAAAATGTAATAAGCAAAAGGGCTTTCGCGAAAATAAGACTATAAATATGTCGATCTACGACTTTTATACACTGTAGGTATTGATAAAAGTGGACAAAAACACCTGTATATGCTATCTTCTGCGATTTCATTCAAGCATTTGAGTACGTAAACCATGACATTGTAATAAAAAAAACTTGAAGAATATGGTATAAGAGGTAATGTTCTTAATTTAATTAGGAAGAGAAAAAGAAAAAGTTCAGTTACAAAGCATGAATTAGTCAAAAAAGCGACTAAAAAATTTACAACCGAGGTTACACCAAGCAAAAAGAAATATAATAATTACTTTACTCCTAAATCGCAAAAAAAAAACAAGTATTTCATACAACATGCACGAAAACACAGCAGAATTCAAATTTAGCAACTAAAATTACGCCAAAGTTAAATGAAATAAAGAAGACTTTAGGAACCACGAATAAAACCCAGACTTCACAAAATCACAAACTAAACGAATGAAAATAAAACAAGGTCCTTTCCATAGCGAAAGAAACTGTCAGTTTTTTTTTTTTAGCAACAGATGGAGCTATAGATGAGCTACTGAAAGAGATTGAGTCAAAACTCGTATCTTATACGATGAGTGATTACTGTTATATTTGAATTGGAGAACATGACTTTAAGAGCAGTAACAATTACTCAGAACTAATATTGAAATTACGAAACACTCTTACTGCCAGTTTCCCAGGTCAAAATTATCGGGCTGTTAACGTAATCGACGATTAATCGCCTGTTAATTCTACTTTCAGTTTCTCAACACCCAAATTTGACAAGCGTTTAACAATTTGTCACATTTGAGAAAAATCTCGAATTAACCACATGTTACAGCAGTTTTGGGTTTCTGAGAACCATTTTCAATGTTAATCTCTTGTCAACGAGCCTAATTTATAATTGTTGGAAATTGGTCGATTATTCGCAGATTAAAATTAATATTATGATTTTAAAGGCTTATATTACGATAAAAAGATAATAGGGGTCGGCGTAAACTATGGTATGGGTTGAGTTATAAAATATATGTTAATTTAGATCAATTTTATAATTAGCAAGATTTAAAAAAATTTGGATGTTACAAACTTTTTAAATTAATTACATTATAAAAACTTGACACAATTATCAAAAATAGTTATTTTGTATTTAGGTAAATAAAATAAAAAAAATACTGACCTGGGAATCGAACCTTCCTCACGTGCATTAATGTTAACTGTACCCTGTACTTAGTACTTACCGAGGTCAGTTTCTGGATAGATTTGTGTTTAACTTGAATCGGCTAGGATGGTGACCCTGCCAGGGTAAGCAACACTTGCCAAGGTCAGTCTTGGGATGGGTGACCATTTTTTTTGGATCGCTTGTTTATGGACAGATGACCCCGCCAGGGTAAGCAACACTAACCAAGGTCACTCTTTGGATGGGTGACCATCACCACAAACATTTTGGTCACACATCATAAAGTCACCCCACTAGGTTATATAACATCTACCAAGGTCACCCATCCGAAAACAAGCAATCCAAAAAAAAGTTGACACCCATCCCAAGACTGACCTTGGTATGTGTTGCTTACCCTGGCGGAGTCACCCATCTAAAAACAAGCGAACCCAAAAAAAGTGGTCACCCATCCAAATACTGACCTTGGTAAGTGTTGCTTACCCTGCCAGATTCACCCATCTAAAAACAAGCGAACCAAATAAAGTGGTCACCCATCCCAAAACTGACCTTGGTAAGTGTTGCTTACCCTGGCGGGGTCAGCCATCCAAAACAAACGAACCAAAAAAAAGCGGTCACCCATCCAAAGACTAACCTTGGTAGGTGTTGCTTAACCTGTGTGGGGTCACCTATCTAAAAACAAGCAAATAAAAAAAACGTGGTTACCCATCCAAAAATCGTCCGTTAAACAAAACCTTACGTTTTGTTTAACTTGGCAGCTACACCAACCCAGCCGCTCAAAATAAAATACTATTTAAAGTTACTGATTACGTTATAGTAGTGAAGGAATTGAATGAATACTAGCTAGGGTAGCCAACCGAAATAAATTATTAAATTTAACAAGCGATTACGTAATTTCTCGATGATGCAGAGTTGAGAAACTCACTGACAACTGACGGCTGGTTAATTTGTGACAAATTGTCAGCTGATTTGAGATGTGACGTCTACTTCAGAAACTGGCCCGTAAAATAAAGCATACAAACATTATCATATGTTTACCGACTTGTAAATATAACAAAAACTCAAATATGTATAATTGGAGTCTCTATGTCAATATATCTAGACATAAAAATATGCCTATGTATTGGATTCAAATGCGGTTATTAATTATGATTATAATACATTATTCAGACTGTCTGGCCAAATAAATAAATATGGTTTCGCACTATTTTTGTTGGTCTCCCAGCCTTAATTGAGGATATACATTGCTTCAACACTAACCCTCAGTTTTCCACCTTAAAATTATCGGAGAATTAATGTGACAAATTGTCAAACACGCGTTATCTTCTGTGATTGGCTGTTGAAAATTCATTCAACCAATCACAGCAGATAACGCGTGCTTGACAATTTGTCACAATAATTCTCCGATAATTTTAAGGTGGGAAACTGAGGGTAAGTCGTCTAATAATAATCTGATAAGACTTACATCTCACGATCCCACTCACGTATTAGAAACCGAAGATCAGTTTTTTCGTTACTAAGAGCTTTAAAGTTATGCATCAAAACATAGCGGGACTTTTAAATAAGGCCGATGCCCTAATTGTTTGCCTAAATGAATTAGAGGAAAAGGACTTTGGTGTTGATGTTCTGTGTGTTAAAGAGCATTTCATGATGGCAGGTTACGAAAGCCATTTAAATATCCCAATTATTCTTTAGCGGTATTTTTTTGTAGGAGAGAAAGTAAACGAGGTGGCGCTTGTATTTTAATTAAAAATGGGCATCAATGGAAAGAATTTCCACAAATAGCTCAAACATAACTGGTGTAGTTGAATGTTGCGGTGTGGAGCTCACCAAATACAATGTTATTATTTGTGTGTCTATGGAGTCCCAAAACTAAATAAACTAAATGTATTCTATGAAACATTAGAAAAAATATAACGGATCAATTGTAAACAAAATATGAGCACATTATTATGGCGGGAGACTTTAACATAGATGTAATGATGAAAAATAGTGTTGCGTTGGAATTCAAATGTCTGTTACTAAATTTCAATCTTCAATTGGCGTTAGACCAACTTATTAGAATTCAAAGCCAAACATGCGTAGACAATTTCGCACATAATTTTAAAGCTAAATGTAAAACTGAAGTTATTGAGTTTGCCCTATCAGACCACACAGCGCAAATTATAAGTTGCCCTGTAAAAAAACATGTATTTTAAAATATTGGCGCATAAAACAACGGGATTACAGTTTGGAGAATATGGCTAAGTTTAAGGAATATTTAAAACAATTGGATTTTCGGAAATATACGAAACGAATGATTCAAATATCGCGTTAGACGGACGTATTTAAACTTTTTTATGACCTATATTTCCCATATAAGATGACAACAATAAATGCAACTAAAAAGGATTTCACACTTTTTCCCTTTGCATCCTCCTCAGTCGATGTAAATTGTTGCAGCAGCGATACATCACCTGTTTCGTCATTGATGTTGGTATCTTCATCTGTTGAAAGTTCAAATGATACTTATCAATGCAGGTTATTTTTGCTGGCGGTCCATACGACGGAAGGAAGCGAATTCCGTGAACGATTAGAGTTCCTGGCGTAGAATTTAAATCTTCGAACACTTGGCCACATCTCACTAAATCCTGTTTTTAGAATGTGAACATCAGCATTATTTAGGAGGGGGAAACCCTGCTAAATAATGCTGATGTAGTATCACAGCCAGTGAAAGCATGTAAAAATAAAAGATGACGTTTACATTTAAAAGCCGATAAACTCCCATTTGAAAAAAAATCTGAAGGCTGTTGAGTCTTCCCGGGTACAAAAAAAATAAAATTGTCACTTGAAGTTAGAGCAGTAATTAATACCAACAGATCTATGTCTTCACCAACAACAACATTTATATTTGCTGGATTAAATTGATTGATTGCAGTTTCTACAATAATGCAAGCAAGCTGATAATGTCGCTGATGTACTATCAGCGACATTATCAGCTTGCTTAACTAAAATATGCTCGGTGGTAAATTTATCTTTTAGCATTATAATGAGCCGAGACTTATTATGAATATTCGATAAAATTGTTGTTAACTAGTTGGAACTGTCATAATATGTTGGTCAAAGAGAATATCAGAGCAAGCTGCTGATTTTGTCACACGGCGACATTGTTCGGAAGCTTTAATATTTTTTGTTGAATCGTTATAATCATCGAGAAATTACTCAGTTATTACTATTCTCAGAATAACTCATTATACATGTATTAGTCACGCAAACTTAAAATTTTACTTATATTACGCATCCAATAATATTCAGAGACAACGTAGTGATGCGGGGATACAGCTCCAACTAACTTTCGAATGGATTTTTCTCAGAAATGGTAAATCGTAGAGAAAAAAGTACAAGTACAATTTTAGTAGATAATTATCTGATCTACAATTTTAATCAGAGCTATTTTTACAGTAAAACTAACCGTTTGGCCAAAAAATCCAAATAACCCATATTTGAGAATTTTGTCTTTGAATAGAATTTTTTGCACACACGGGATCAATGGGGAGTTTTCAGAATTTCATAAGAGTGGTATCCCTTTCGTGCCTGTCAATATTCAGCTTGTTTTGAATTAATGCAAGTGTCAATGTCTATTTTGACCGGGCTAGATATATTATCAGATGAAAGTCAAACTATTTAAATTTTGGTGTTCCACAAGGTAGTGGGACCTCCACTTTTTACACTACCTATACTTTAATGACTTGTCAATATCAATTCCCTATGCAATGATATTCAAATAAATTTATATCTTTTTATTTTTTTATATTAGAACTAATAAAAAAAAATATCATTGTCCCTATGACTTTATTTACAGACGGTGACAATTTATATTAATAACAATGACATGATCCAATATGAACTTGATGATCCAATAAAAACTTGACATTCACAATCTTGACATCTTTAATAGAATGCTCATACAACAATCATTTAAAAAATAATTTACATGAAACCAAAATTATACATTTTAGCTAACCAAAATAGAAAACAGAAAAAAAAAATATTTATGAATATAAATGACAAAATTGTTGTTGCAATTGTAAATATGTACTACTGGAAGAGAACATATTTACAAACCACTGGCTAGACTGGAAATCACAAATCGGAAAAATTTGCAAAAAAAAATGTAGTACTGCATTGGATTGCACTCTCTAGCTGCAGTTGAGAATGTCGTCTCACCGTAGATACGGCATCATATTTTAGGTAAACTCTACTGACGCTAACACGGCATTTAAGGCCCAAATGAGATGCATTAGATCTATAATTATGTTTGGGCTAAAAACGGTCGATAAATGTAAACTTTATTTAAAAAGGTACAATATTAACTCTTCCTTGTCGGTATATACTCGAAACCGCAATGTTCGTTAAAAGAAACCCCAATTTTATTCCACGTCTACAGGACGTTATACCGCGTAACAGAAGGGATATGACCATTCTTCGAGTCTATTCAGCAAAAATGCCACTCATGCGCAAAAGTATCGTCTGCATGGCGCCTATTATATTTAACATATTGCCTCAACGATGGAAGGAGCTAAATGGTAAGGCACTCAAGCGTCAATTAATAAAGTTTCTTTTGCAAAAAGCATATTACAGTGTCATCGAGTTTTTTGCTGAAAAAGTTTTTTTTTATTGAATAGTTTTTGGGCCAGTTTCTGAAGTAGACGTCACATCTCAAATCCGCTAACAATTTGTCACAAATTAACCAGCCGTCAGTTGTCAGTGAGTTTCTCAACACTTCATCATCGAGAAATTACGTAATCGCTTGTTACATTTAATAATTTATTTCGGTTGGCTACCCTAGTAGTATTCATTCGATTCATTCGATACTATAACGTAATCAGTAACTTTAAATAGTATTTTATCTTGAGCGGCTGGGTTGGTGTAGCCTCTAAGTTAAGCAAACCTTACCAAGGACGATTTTTGGATGGGTAACCACGTTTTTTTTATTTGCTTGTTTTTGGATAGGTGACCCCACACAGGTTAAGCAACACCTACCAAGGTTAGTCTTTGGATGGGTGACCGCTTTTTTTTGGTTTGTTTGTTTTGGACGGCTGACCCCGCTAGGGTAAGCGAGACTTACCAAGGTCAGTTTTGGGATGGGTGACCACTTTTTTTGGTTTCGGTTGTTTTTGGATGGGTGACGCTGCCAGGGTAAGCAACACTTACCAAGGTCAGCGTTTGGATGGGTGACCACTTTTTTTTGGGTTCGCTTGTTTTTAGATGGGTGACTCTGCCAGGGTAAGCAAAACATACCAAGGTCAGTCTTGGGATGGGTGTCAACTTTTTTTGGATTGCTTGTTTTCGGATGGGTGACCTTGGTAGATGTTGTATAACCTAGTGGGGTGACTTTATGATGTGTGACCAAAATTTTTGTGGTGATGGTCACCCATCCAAAGACTGACCTTGGTTAGTGTTGTTTACCTTGGCGGGGTCATCTGTCCATAAACAAGCGATCCAAAAAAAATGGTCACCCATCCCAAGACTGACCTTGGTAAGTGTTGCTTACCCTGGCGGGGTCACCACCCCAACAGCTTCGATAAGTACTACAGTACAGGGTACAGTACAGGGCGCGTGAGGAAGGTTCGATTCCCAGATCAGTAATTTATTTTATTTTATTTACCTTAATAGTAAGTCCCGAATGTAGGTTATAAATGCAGCAACGGAGTATTACAAAAAACTGTATAGCCAGCCAGACTCAATAAAGCAAATAAATGCATAACCAATGCATGGAAATCTCACCTACTACAGAGTTCACAGAGCCTGAAATCCTAAAACAAATGATGAAGCTTAAGTCAGAGAAAAGTCCGGGACCAGACGGAATCACAAATGATCACATCAAGTTCGCAAGGACTCTACTACTGGCGCCAATTACTCTTTTATTTAACAAGATATTAGAAGAAGAAGCTGTGCCGCCCATATGGACCGAATCTGAATTTATCTCGCTATACAAAAAAGGCGACCCGGCTGATATAGGGAATTAGCGCCCAATAAGCCTCATGCCTTGCCTTTACAAATTATTTGCCTTATGCTTGTTGGAAAGAATATCCCTAGACATAGACGCAATCCAGCCGATAGAACAAGCCGGTTTCAGAAGCGGTTTCAGTACAACGGATCATATTCAAGTGGTCGACCAAGTGATTGAAAAATATCTGGAATTTCGCAGACCCTTGTATGTAGCATTTATTGATTATAAAAAGGCCTTTGACTCTATATCCCATGACAGTATCTGGGAAGCATTAAGATCACAGAACATAAAAGAAAAATATATAATTATTCTTAAAAACATCTATGCCAACAGTACAAGTAGAGTCAAGCTAGATAGAATAGGGGAGAACATCAACATAAATATGGGCGTGAGACAAGGTGACCCGATCTCTCCAAAAATCTTCATAGGTGTCTTACAAAATATAATGGCAAACTTGCCATGGTCAACGCAGGGCATCAACATAAAAGGCAATTTTCTAAGCCATCTCAGATTCGCCGATGACATTATTCTATTCTCGGAATCGGCACAAAAACTAGAAAAAATGATAAACGACCTATAATGGTATAGGTCGTTATATAATAATTACTTAATCATTTTTTATAAATGTAATTAATAACAATTTTAAATTTTTATTTGATACAATTTTCATTTAATACAATTTTCAATTATTATTTAATTTAATTTTCAATTGTTAATTAGTACATTTTTCAACTATTATTATTAAAATAACATTAAAAAAAACAATTAATATTTGTATTTATGATGATTATTTATAATATTTTTTTAAATTATTATTTCTAATACGACGACTTATGATAAACTCACTGTAATTATTTGCATGGAATTAAATAATGCTTTTTTATTTATTTATTTATTACCTAAATACAAAATAACTATTTTTGATAATTGTGTCAAGTTTCTATAATGTAATTAATTTAAAAAGTTTGTAAAATCCTATTTTTTTTAAAACTTGCTAATTAAATAATTGATCTAAATTAACATATTTTTTATAACTCCACCCATACCATAGTTTTCGCCGACCCCTATTATCTTTTTATCCTAACATAAGCCTTTAAAATCATAATATTAATTTTAATCTGCAAATAATCGACCAATTTCCAACAATTATAAATTAGGCTCGTTGACAAGAGATTACATTTACATTGAAAATGGTTCTCAGAAACCCAAAACTGCTGTAACATGTGGTTAATTCGAGATTTTTCTCAAATTGTTAAACGCTTGTCACATTTGGGTGTTGAGAAACTGAAAGTAGAATTAACAGGCGATTAATCGTCGATTACGTTAACGGTTAACGTTACGAAACTGGCAGTTTGTCTTTTTCCTGACAATAATATTAAATTTATATGAATATGGAATTTTGACATTACAACAAAAATAATTTCTAATTTATAATGTTTCTAAATTATAAACTTTGTAAGTGCCTATTCTAGGTAACGTTTCGATGTATCTTATTATTAATACATTTCAATGTTATGGAAATATTTGTACGCCGACACTTACGGCTAAACATGATTGGACTCAAACGATGATAACGAGATGTAATATCTTGCAAGCTCTTGTATGTATACAATGTTTAAACACTTCATGAAATCTATCTATCTATATTGGTTTCAAACAGCGTTTCAAACAAAGCATCGTTTTTTTAAAACAATTATTTAATATATTGTAGTACGTAATAAATTGCTGCAAACAATTTTTAAATAACGTGAAATTTCCCTTCAAAGTTTTGATTCTATTCACACCTATATTTTTTTTTTTCCTTGGAAATCATTCAATGACTTCTCTGGGTGAAGCGGAATGGCGTGTCAGGCTTTTACTGACTAAAACCCACCCGTGTTCCTTCAGTTGCTTGTGCCAGGGCCGCGGTAACTCTCTTTCAAATTTATCCGCGACCCAGACAGGCATCGGCCCTAACGGACCCGGTCAGTTTTTGCTGACATCTATTAGAGGCGCGCGTGGAACACTACGCGCGCGCGCCGTCGGTTCGAGCCGCCTGGTCCTTATCGGACGGCGAGCTACCCATTACTCGCCGTCCGCAAGCCCGCGCCTACGGTGGCCGTGAATTTTGTGACTCCCGACGCCCAGGGCGTCTCCTGCGGTTGCTAGGGGCGTGAGGGCGTCTCCGTTGCATCTCCCTCACGCGTTCCAACTACTCCTTTGCGAGCATTACTGATTCGCAGAAGGAAGTGACAGCTTATGCCCTCTCGCTCCGTACGGTGGCCTGAACCAGGGCCGGACGCGAGAGGTCGCCACCGTTGATCGCTTCCACGATGACACGGCGTCATCATCGCCCAAGCGGGGCAGACCTCCAGCGTTGTGTCAACAATGTTGACAACCGGGCGTTTCCTCCCGCCTTATCCTGAACAGGAATCTCCCGAAACAGCCACAGCCGGTGAGGACCTGCGACAGGCGGAAGGTGAGGACGCCGTGGCGCCTCTCAATTGTGGCGTGCCCAGCAGTGGTTTGCGACAGTCGCTCTCTCCATGTCGCCATGAGATACTGCCGGAGCTCTGTCCGCCGAGCCGCGATTTGTCACGGCAGCGGAGTTTCGCTCCGGCGTTTCGCCTCCTCGCGCCACTCCCAAATGTGCGCGAGGACTTTTGCCTCCAGATCCCATGGCGGCAATCCGGCAAGGTGGCTCGCCACCTCACCCCGGACCAGCCGAATGGCCATGACCCTTTTGGGATGCGTTCAACGAGCAGACTGGTCGCCGCTTTAGGGAACGCACCCACACCGGTGCGCCGTAAAGGGCCATGGACTGCAAGACCACCGCGTAGAGCCTCCGGCAGGTGGCGTTTGGACCCCCTAGAAAGGGCAGGAGTCGCTTGAGGGCTGCCCCGGCCCACTCCAGTCTGGGAGCCAAACGTCGGAAATGCTACACGAAATTCCCCCGGCTGTCGAGGACGAGTCCCGGGTACTTCTTCGTCGACCCGACGCCGATGTGAACTCCTCCTATCTTTATTTGAGAACTCGGCGGTGTTGCGTTCCGAGGACCATGAAAACACATGGCCTAGGACTTGTGCAGGGCCACCTCGAGTCCCAATTGCCGGATCCTCTCAACGACTGTCGCAACCCCGCGTGTCGTTAATTTAGCCGCCGCCTGGTGTGACCTCCCTTGCGCCAGGACCAGCGTGTCGTCAGCGTAACAAATTACGCTGACGCCGCTAGGGAGGGCGGCGCGCAGTATCCAGTCGTACCCGATGTCCCACAGATGCGGCGCCAAGACCGATCCCTGTGGGACACCGTACGATATCTCTCGCCGGTTCCACTCTCCCTGGTGACCGGGGTAGATGACGGACATGTCCGTCAAATAGGCCTCGATTCTATTCACCCCTGCGTTCCTATTCACCTCGTAAGACGGTAAGTATCGGAACGGCTTTTATCGTACGCGCCACCATTATATTCACAATTTTTTTGCCAGATTATAAACTCTTATTATCTCTCACTGTCACGATCATCATCATCATTTCAGCCGAAAGATCACTGCTGAACATAGGCCTATGTGCCCCCAAGTGTCGCCACATTGACCAATCCCACGCGTCTCGTTTACAGCGGATTCCCGAAAACTTAACCAGGCCTTCCGTCCACTTAGTGGGAGGTATATTATCACACGATACAAAAAAAAAGTGTTAAAAAAAAAGTTTGTTTTTAATTTTATTATTTTAAAACGGTGTAGGAAAAGATCGCAACGAAACCGGCACGTCCTAGAATCAAAAAATTGAAGACATTTTGACATGCATCAAGCCGCACGAGGCCCGTGTGGTGTATTAAGGCCCATTCCATCTCTCATAAAGGAGGCCTGTGTCCCAGCAGTGGGAACATTAAAAGGCTGATGGTGAGTGCAAATATGAAGATTTTGGCTTCAATGATTTAGCCTTTAGACCCTTGCGACAGAGGGACATAGACAGACGTTTCGACCTTTTGGGTAAAAATCACCACCAAATTTCACCTCGGTCCATGGTCCCCCATGATGATGAGCAGTGTGTCTTCGAAGACGTTCTTCTTCTCCAGGGCCTGGAGAAACTTCACCATGGCGTCGTCAGAGACTGATATCATGCTTACATCATGTGTGATTTCACCGAGGAACGTGAAAGCGAAACGTTTGCCATCCAAACTCATGAACTGTAAAAAAAAAAGTCTGTTAAAAACAAATTTTATTTTCCTTATTTCAATAGGGATGATTCATACATACATAAACTCACGCCTTTTTTCCATAGGTGTAGGCAGAAACTACAGAACGCCACCTGCTACGATCTTACATATTTCTTTTGATTCACTCACATTCATTCATACATCTAGTCATACACACATGCCGGTTATGAGTACTGCGTACCTGGCCTTTCAGGGATGATCCAAGGGCAAACACAAAAAAACTATTTATAGTCGTCACAATCTAAGAAGCCCATTTACGTTTCTCATTTTACATGCCGCAATAACTTTCTACGTAAGAAATTTAAAAATCAAATTCATAATCCTAATTAAATACTATGTTACCGATACACTATGACAACGAGTATCATTCGCCAGCATCAAGTTTAATTATTATATCTGTGCATCCATCTGTCTAAACGGGCCTTTTATTTTTTTTCAATTTTAGTACGTCACATTTGAGCAAAAAGTGTACTAAAACGTGACATCACACGAAATTTCAAGGCACTGTCTGTTATTTTTAGTTTAAGTAACAAAAAAAAACGTATCCATTATTTCGTATTAATTTTCAAAATCGGTCCACAATTGACGGAGAAATTGGTGAACATAATGTACAAAAAAAAAAACATACAGTCGACCATAGGACCCTTTTTTGCAAGTTGGAAGTTGAAATGAAACCGTTTGTCCTGGTATGGTCATTTAATCAGGAGGGATGAAACGCAAGTTGCTAAAAGAGTTATGAATATAAAAGTGTATGGATGGAGACGGAGAGGATGGCCAAAGAACAGATGGATCGACTGTGTGAGGGAGAATTGATATGAAAGAAAAGGGAGTCAGTGATAGCATGACAGGGGACAGGACGGTATGGAAGAAGATAACGTGTTGCGCCGACCCCAAGTAACATGGGATAAGGGCAGAAAGATGATGATGATGGTAAAAATGGATTTCTTCCGTTTTTATCATCTTAAATAAATAAATACCTGTTCAGTGATATTCATCATCAGTTCATACTGTGGTGTATCTCCAACGCACCACCTAGAACTTGAGTTGTCCCATTTTCGGTTTCTGTTTTCCTCAAGGAAAAAAGATCGTAAGTAGTGGTCCGCCGGTTGACGTTGGAATCCTTTGAAGCGGTATTGGAAGGTTCCTCCCCATTGCATGTCTTCGAAGTATGCGGTGCGGTAGCTGAAATAGGGTAAATTATATTTTATCTTTAATTATTGTCGTGGTGGCCTAATGGCTTTATAACTATACAAAAACAAGCGAATAAAGTAATAACTCACCCGTCTCTCGTAAGCTTATAGAATATGAGAGGCATATCATCCATTATGTTATTATTTTTCTTTCCGATCCTGAAATCGGGCAATTCTACTTCATTCTTCCCTGTGAGTATCGGGAACAAGGCCGATGTTGTACCATCGCCGACAATGTTGTATCTGCAATATCAATTATATTATTTTACACACATACATCTGGCAAGGACTTCGCCTCTCTTGCTTGACGTCGTGGGTTCAAAGCCGGGCACAAATTACCTAGTTTTGGCAATGCAATGATCACGGTCCTTCTCTGGCATTTGGGGCATGTTTGCGGTAGCCATGCATTTGTGATAGAATTCCAACAGGCAAGATACAGCCAAACCCCAGGTGTTTAATCTGATCAACAGTTAAGTCGTCGAAACCAGCCGCCTTGCAATTCTTTAGTGCCTTGATGGCAGGGCTTTTTACTTTCACAGACATCAGTCTGTTAGATTAAAAGGCTTGCTGATGTAAGTAGAATTTTCACAGGTATAAAACAGGACCCTTGGCTCTTGGAAATATATGTGGAGGTTTGCCGTTGAGTAACTGTTGTTGGGCTATTTGATTGGCTGTGACGTAAACTTGGTTGGCAGTGTCCGGTTGGTCTCCAGTAAGTCTACGTATTGTGGACCAGGCTTTTTTTACGCTGTGGGTCCTGATAACTGCAGACCCACCGTACGCCTGGCCGTACCCCTGGTGGTACGATGGGTATTTTTAACGTTACCAGGTAATAGTGTTGTATCACTAGTTAAAACCTATTTTGAGAACAACAATTTTATTTAGTAATAAGCTTGTTATACCCGCAATTTTTCCGGTTAGCCCTGCTATGCTCTATATATAAAAAGAAGAAAGGATCAAATCATCAATGATGATCGTTACTGACATACAGTAACAAATTGTAAATAGAGAAAATTCAATTGGTCATGCATTAGAAAAAAATCGGTTAGTCTCGCTATGCTCTATTCCCGTTATGCTCGACTCGAAAAATACCTACTAAAAAGTGCCGAAATGCACGAAATCACATTTGCAGTGGTGAAGAAAAGTATTTATATTTATTTAAACATTTACAAAGTAAATTAAGAAAACCTATTATGTTAATTCCGTTAGTTTAGCGAAAAAAGTTGCCATGCCGTAAGAGAATACTAAGATTTTTACGTGCGCCGCGTGCGCGCCATCTCTGTGACAACAATGTAGTTAGTATTATGTAGTTATTGACATCGATTCCGCCAAAGATACCCATTTAACAATAATTGTTTACTTTTTTGATATAAATTTTTAATTATTTATTTATTTAGACTTCATGCACAAAGGTACAAAGGCGGACTTAATGCCTTAGGCATTCTCTACCAGTCAACCAAGGGTGGTGAAGAGACAACATGGCGGTGCATAGTTTAATAATAAAAAACTAGTAGTTATTATGCTAAAATAGGTGAAATACACGTACATATATATTGAATATGATATATACCTATATAAATATATATATTTATGGAGTAACAGAAAACAAGAAAGTGAGATAGCTCTGCTTATTTGTGTTGAAAATAAATTCGCAATTTCCGCTTAAATGCGTACCGACTGGTGGCCGTCCTAATCTCGGAAGGATGCGCATTCCAAAAAAGAAAGAGTGAATGAAATCAGTATTATGACAAGGACAGAGTAAAAAGATATTATTGGAAGAACGCAGATTGCGAGCGTGTGAAGAACTTAGATATTGAAAGCCAGAGATAAGATAGGAAGGAGGCGTAGGCGAATTAAGTGGAGAGAATGGCGTGGTCAAAGCGCGTAAGCTTCTTCTCTGGCGAATGGTCAACCATTTTAACTCGGACCTATAACTTGATACATGGACATATTTAGGAAGATTAAATATGAATTTAATACAGTTGTTCAAGACCCTATCTAGTTTGTCAAGCAAGACCGCGTTCAAATCAAAGCAGAACACGTCCCCATAGTCGATTACTGGGAAAATTAAAGCCTGCAACCCGTCTCAAACGATACAAGGATAAATTTTCTATCCGCGCCGCTGTATACAGTTGAAGATCATCGGCATAAAGATGATACGAACACCGAAGACAGTGAGTTATAAAATTAATGAAGATTGAGAATAATAATGGAGATAGGATACCGCCTTCTGGAACACCAGCATCCAGGTCACGTCAATTCGACGAACTCTCATCGACGCGAACCAACTGCTGACGACCTTATGAGGTTATTTCGGTAAATAAACACCGAAAACTACCTTGTGTACGCAGGCCTCGAGCACTTTGGATAAGAAAGGGAAAATGAGAATTGGACGAAAATGATTGGGCAGGGAGGGATTTGAAGTTTTAGGAATTGGGCGTACGTATGCCATACGCCAGAGAAAAAAAATGATGATGTGGGTAGTCGGTGGGAGAAAAAATTCGAGGATCAACATGACCATGTAACGACTGACATTGTCATGGCCCACAGCCTTGGATTTTATGGTAGGATCATCTTTTTAACTTCATCCTCGGTTGCTGGAGAAAAGCGAAATGGACATGGAAATGGAATGGAATAGCTATGATAGGACCGGATAGGCTAGTAATGCAATCAACCGTCTGAGACAAGATTTGACAAGGACAAGTGGTTGTGAGATGACGGTTGATTTCGTCTAGGCCAATCGTCTTGGGATAATCCACATTACGATTACGATACGGAGAGTTCCGAAGAATTTTCAGATATCAGCAGGAGAAGATGATTAAATGTTTTCGAGAATATGGCGGCGTTTGGCGTTGCGTATCATCTGATAACACCGATTTCTTGCAGCTCTGAAGATGTTCTTATTTCCTTCACTGCGATCCCTTTTAAACTTCCGTAAGGCTTGATCCCTACGTCTCATTGCTATACTTACCCCCGTGGTCAACCAAGGAGCAGGTGGAAGCCTGAGTTGAACTTTCTTCACAGGGGCATGCCTGTCGTAGAGAGCAAGGATCGCCCTATTAAAGCTACGCAGTTTGTCGTCAACGCCTGTCGCCGCTGCAAGATGTCCCCAATCGAGTTCCGACGCATCCTGACGTAGCCTTTCAAAATCCATACGAGCAAAACAACGCATGTACTACGGTTTAGGGAGAGGGGGAGAGGATTTGGGATTTAGGACATATGAAAGGAAAATGAGGTCATGGTGAGAAAAGCCAGGTGCAGGACACTGACCATGAGAGGAAACAAGGGAGGAGCTGGAAGTAAGGATTAAGTCAAGCCACATGTCATCGCCTGAGATATTAAAATGAGTGGGCTGCAGAGGTAGAACATGATGACTAACTGACTCAATGATGTGAAGGAGTCTACGGGAACGAGGGGATGGGTGACTAAGGTCTGTGTTGATATCGCCTATGATGCCTCAATGTGCATACTCTGACCCTATCGATTCCAGCGCCAATTCAAGGTTGGAAAAGTAGTTAACGGCGGGCGGACAGTAGATTACACCAACTAGGATCTTGACACCTTTGATGTATATTTCCAAAAAGAGGTACTCTGCAGAAGCAATGTAGAGTGAAGGAGAAAAGGCAATGATTTTGAAAGGGAAATCTCTACGGAGATAGATAGCGACACCACAACCTCCCTTTCCAATTCTATCGTTGCGGATAAGAATGAAACCGGAAAGAAGATGAGATTTGAGCCAACTTTCCGAAACCAGCACGGCGTGGACATTAGCGTCAGAGAAGGTGTCGAACAAGTCACTGTGGTGGCTTGGCACACTCTGAGCATTTAAATGGCAGATATTAAATAAATGACCTTTTGGGTGATTGAAGCTCTGAAGCACAAAGTCGCCAAGAGTATCGGTCATCGAAGTAAAACTAGCATTTGCGGAAGAATTAACGGATTCAATAGCCGAGTGAAAAAAATCATCATCAGAATATATAAAATAAAAATAATATAAATACCAAACAAATATACGACTAAATAATACCTAAAGCTTATCCTGACGATGCACTTCTATTATCTGTGCACCACCAACCAGCTGCACCAGTACAATACACGTATAACATTACAACACAAATAACAATATAAAAAAGAAAACAATACAAACATGAAACAAATATTAACGTGAACATAGACACATAATAGGCACAAGCGGGCATAGAAGAAAAACATACAGCAAGTTTTAAACGCAATTGAGAAAACACAAAACAAAAGTGAAACGAAACGATGCATGAAAAAGTTACATTTAGGCTTAACACATACTGTGATTCCCACTCCCACATTGAACAACGGAACATGAGACGTCACATTAGCTATAATTTAGATTTTTAAATAAATTAGATATTGACAGTGACATTATTGCATGTACTGTGTCATACGAGAGCAAATAAGAGAGATAGAGAGATTTAGTGAGTGTGATAGATAAGTGTAATTAGTGTAAATAGTGTGAATAATGTAAATATATTGCAAATGTTCTTGAAGTGACTACTGAATATTGTGAGAATGCAAAACTAATTTCTACGCATTTCGATAACTGGCCTGATCCCTGCTGCGGTAGATGGTTGTCGTGCAGTCTTTGGGTACTTCGCCACCAAGACATTGAGTTCGTTCATCGAAGTAATCTTATGCCGTGATCCGTTGGGCGATCTTACAACTATGATCCCGTCCTGTGTCCAGAATGCATGCATCCCGAAGTGCGAATGGGCCGCACCAAAAACAGTGTGTCTACTCCTGGTTAGGAACTCCTTGACGGTAATCGTGGAGCCCTTCAAGGCAGACTTCGCCCGCCAGATTGCAGATTTATGGTCCACGCTGGAGAACCTCACCAAAACTGGTCTGCTGCTCGTACGACCTTTGCTCGATGCCCACAGCCGGTGACATGCCTTGATGGAGGTGCCAGGAATATTCGGCAGAGCCAGTTTACTGTGCAGTATGTCCAGCACCAGAGCCTTGCAGTCCTCCTTGTTAGCCTCAGCCAGCCCAGTGAACATCAGCGCCTTACGACGTAAGCGTGTCTCCAACCCGTCGACCACTCTGAGATCTGCGGCCAAAGAAGTCCCAGCATTCCGAACATCAGCTCCCTAAACGTCCGGAACTCCTCAGCAATCTTGGCGATGGTGTCCTTTGCCGGTCCAGCACACTGAATCTGCGCCTCAAGCTCATTTATCTTCTTGAGGAAACAATCTTCTTGGTTCTTCTGCGCTGATTGGATGTCGTCTAGCTGAGACATTATAATGTGAGAAGTTTTCCTTTCTGTGGTTCTTAGTGGTATCCTCTAAAGTGACTTTAAAAGCACTAGTGAATAGCTGGTAGGTGATGAATTTTTGTTATCTTACATGGACTTTATTACCAATGTAAGAATGTGCTTATTTGTGGTTTATTCAACTAATATTAAGTTAAAAAATGTGAAAAATATACTTAATTTTAATATAAATCCAAATAGCGGAACGAAAACGTGTCTATACTTTTTTTACAACTGTAATAATTGTCATGCCCTAACCAACTTCAGCACATTTAGGCAGCACTGTATGGCTATGGAGGGGTGTTGCGGGTTGAGGGTAACTAGGTAGGTGCTTATAAGGCGATCTTTCAAAATAAAGGAGATTTACTTAGATACGTAGAATTATTTATTATTCATGAGGTATTAATAATAAAGGGGGAGTAAGGGGAGAACGGACTTAACATCTTTTCCGGCCCAATAGTCAACCTCACCTGCACGCGCCTTAGGCGACAGAAAGATACTCTGTGGTGCTCCCTGCCAGATAACAGACGAGGCTCTGGCGACCGAACAGTGGCGGTATAACCATACACCTGGCCAGGCAACTGGCTGGAAGAGGCTACAGCAAGCCTTGGTTCTAAAATAGTTCCTAAAATGTCTGGAGTGAGAAGTAAAGGAAAAACATGGAAGCAATATTGGAAAAAATACTACCCCAGGAGGGTACCAGCGATGCTGGAGAGTCCCTCCCTGAGTTCAACTCAGGCAGCCCCTCGTATTCTGGGGGGGGCACAATCTTGCATCCTATGAGTGATCATAAAAAGGCGAGTACCCAGCGCTCACTGTTACCAAGCAGTACTGGTCTAAATAAAAATAAGACTAATGATGTGGATGTGAGTAACCAGGCATCTATGTCAGTGAATGCTACTGGAAAACGATTTGTTCAACAGGCTTTCCACCCTAGTCTGTTTATAACTAGACAAAGAAGTCTATCCGTAGGAAATAAACCACCGCTTGAAGCTACCGACACAGCTCCCACAACGAAAGAACAGAAAAGTCAGACACCAACTAATAACACACCTGACCCACCGGAATGGCAAAGAGTTCGAACAGCTAGAGGCAACAAGCGAAAGAAGGTATCACAGTCGCCATCTCCTGAAACAATCAAAACTACCAATAGGTACAATGGTCTAAAGATTGACTTGACTGAAGATGAACCCAAAGAGAAACGCCCAAGCAAACCTCCACCGATCATCTTATATGGTATTGAAGATATAAACAAATTAACTGAATTAATTAGCACTGTTGTTGATAAAGATCATTTTATCCTTAGAATTGTGAACAAAAATCAATTGAGGATTAGTTCCATAGACATAGATGCATATAAAAAAATTATAAACATAGTTCGAGAAAATGGACTCATAGGCCACACTTTTAATAGAAAGGACCAGCGTTGCTGCCGTTTAGTAATTAAAAACCTCCATCATTCAACTCCTCAAAGTGCTATTATAGAAGAGGTCGAAAAATCTGGAAATGAAGTACAAGGAGAAATTATTAATATAAAGTATGGCCCAGAAAAAATACCAACGTCGACATTCTTTGTCAATCTTGTGGCAGGCCCAAACAACAGTGCTGCCAAATCAATAAAATCTATTCACAACCAGATTGTTTTAATTGAAGAGCCTAGAAAAAGAAACACAATACCACAATGCCAGAGGTGTCAACAATATGGGCATTCTAAAAATTATTGCATGCGGCCATATCGCTGTGTAAAATGTGCACAAGATCACAAAACGTCAGATTGTCCCAAAAAGGACCGGAACACACCTGCCACCTGCGCGTTATGTGACGGTGCACACCCTGCTAACTACAAAGGGTGTGAGGTGTACAAAGAAATTTTTGCTAGAAAAACAGTTAGACAAAAGCCAACAAATGTCTCTGCATATCACAGCACCACACAAAATAAACCAAGTATTGCCGGACAGCCGAATACAACCATACAACCATGGAATCACACCAACAATCCAAAATGTTTGAGAAATCGAGACACACAAACAAAAATCACATATAAACAAAATCCTATGCAGATGCGCTAAAAACGAAACCCACAACATATAATAGTAACTTAGAAATCCTACTCACACAACAAGCTTTAAAGCTAGATAAATTATATTGGAACAAATGTCAACAATGATGAACCTTCTCACAACAGTAATCAACAAACTTTTCCATTGAAATGAACACTCTGAAAGTAGCAACGTGGAACACAAATGGGTTGATTAAGCACAAATATGACGTACAAACTTTGTTAGAAAATGAAAATATTGACATACTTCTTGTATCTGAGGCACACTTAACATCAAGCCACAGCACAACATTAAAACATTACAGCATATATTCGACATTCCACCCGGACGGAACTGCTCATGCAGGCACAGCTGTAATAATAAAAAAACATATTAAGCACGTGGTCCTTCAGGAGTATAAAACAGAGCCAATACAAGCAACTTCAATTATGGTGCAAGATAAACTAGGGTCTATTATTTTATCGGCTGTATACTGTCCACCAAAGCACACCTTAAAGGAAGAAGCTTTCACAAGTTACTTCAAAACCCTTGGGCATAGATTCATATGTGGAGCAGACTGGAACGCCAAAAACGTTTATTGGGGATCTAGACTTACTTTGCCCAGAGGCCGAGAAATGAAAAGAAGTATAGACAAAAACAAACTATATGTACTAAGTACAGGTGAACCCTCGTACTGGCCTACAGACCCAAATAAAACACCAGATCTGCTGGATTTCTTCGTGTACAAAGGATTCTCAAACCATTACTTAAGTGTGGAGACTTGTCTGGATAGTAGTTCTGACCATACTCCAGTAATAGCCACAATAAGCACCACCATAATAGAAAGACCAGTGAAAGAACGACTTTACACCAAAAATACTGATTGGGATGCATTCAGAGACTACATTGACGAAAACCTCAACTTGAAGGTGATACTTAAAACTAAAGATGACATCGAAAAATATGCAATAACTTTGACAAATCTAATACAAACAGCCGCATGGAAATGTACACCGGCTACCACACTGAAACAAGGTAGTAAGAACATACCCAAGGACATAAAAACAAAAATTTTAGAAAAGAGACGACTCAGAAGAGTGTGGCATTGTAGTCGACATTCCCAAGACAAAAGGGCATTTAATAAAGCAGCCGCTGACCTAAAACAGTATCTTAAAGACCTCGAAGAGGAAACCCTACAGAATAAATTGGCAAACTTGTATCCTCAAGCTAAAAACGAGTATTCACTCTGGAATACGGTAAAAAGCAGAAAGGTGGCCCCACAAGCTGCACAACATCCTATCAAAACCAATAATAACACCTGGGCTAGGACTGACAAGGAACGGGCTGAGGCGTTTGGACAATTCCTCCTTGAAGTCTTTACTCCGAATGGCGGTGATATTGAAACAGAAAAAGAAATAAAAGACTATCTAGAAACTGACCTGCAACTATGTCCTCCAATTCAAAGCTGCTCACCTCGCGAAGTCCAAAGAGAAATAAAAGGTCTACAGTTAAACAAGGCTCCTGGTTTTTGCTTAATAACAGCTGAAATTCTAAGACAACTTCCTAAAAAAGCTATAGTTAATATAACACACCTTTTTAATAGCATAATTAGGATTGGACATGTCCCAATGATATGGAAAATATCAGAGATAATTATGATTCAAAAGCCTGGCAAACCTCCACATCTTGTGTCTTCATACAGACCGATTAGTCTGTTACCAACCTTATCGAAACTGTTTGAGAAGATCATCTTGCGAAAGCTAACAAGAATACTTAACGAAAGTGACTCCATTCCTCAACATCAGTTTGGTTTTAGAGTTGGTCATTCGACTGTGGAACAGGTTCACCGAGTTACCAACAAAATAAGAGAAGCCCTCGAGAAAAAGCAGTACTGCTGTGCTGTCTTTCTCGATGTACAGCAAGCATTCGATAAGATTTGGCACTTAGGCCTGCTTTTCAAAATGAAGAACCAACTTCCACACAACTTCTACTTGTTGTTAAAATCTTATCTAGAAGATAGAATATTTAGAGTCAAAATCAATGACACCTACTCTGCTTTCCATGATATAAAAGCTGGGGTACCGCAGGGATTCGTGTTGGGGCCTACTTTATATCTTATGTACACTGCAGATATACCCACAACAGAAAATGTTCTGTCAGCCACATTTGCTGATGACACCGCAGCACTTTGCAACCATGTAAACCCGGGTGTGGCGTCGTTAATGTTGCAGAGTCACCTTAACAAAGTTAACGCATGGATGGAAAAGTGGCGAATCAAGGCCAGCTCCAACAAATCAGTGCATGTCACGTTTACTTTGAGAAAGGACAATTGCCCCGCAATTAAACTCGGCAATGACGTTCTACCACACCAAGATTCAGCAAAATATTTAGGAATGCATCTTGATAGGAAACAAACATGGAAAATGCATATTCAAAAAAAACGCGACGATTTAAATTTACGGCTCAGAAACCTAAACTGGCTAATAGGCAGAAGATCACATGTCACCATGGAAAATAAGATACTTATTTATAAAACCATAATCAAGCCAGTTTGGACGTATGGCATTGAGCTGTGGGGATCAGCAAAGAACTCTAATTTGGAGATTTTACAACGGTTCCAGAACAAAACACTCAAAATGATAACAAATGCACCTCTGTTTATCAGAACTACTGAATTGCATGAGTACACAGAAATGAAAACCGTTAAGGAGGAAGTGGAACACAGAGCAAAAGCATACAAAGACCGTATAAAAGCTCATACCAACACACTAGCAACAGCATTATGTGAACCTATAAGTGACAGAAGGCTGAAAAGACAACACATATGGGACTTTGTTCACTAACAAATTCCAATTTAATAAGAGACAGCTTCCTCACTGGAGGAACAGTTCTTTCCTGACAATAACTCCTACAACAGATCTGTTAAGGGCTTGTGAAGCCGATCGCAGGATGAAAAGAACAAAAAAAAAAAAAAATGATGTATTAATAGTAACTATAGTAACCCAATTTAGGTTAACAAATCTTTATTAACTGAAAAATCTAATAGTTTAGTTTTAAAGATTTCACAAGAGAACCAACATGTTATTCATGTTTGAAACAAACAGTACAACAATTTACATCTCTCGAGATTTTTAAAACTGTTTACAAATAATGTCGAACATAAAACCTCCTCCTTTTGGTAAGTCAGTTAAAAACAATTAAATTAAAAACTTAACTGTAACTTTTGAGGTCAAACCTATACCTACTAATAACGGAGAGGGTAACATTTTCTATAACTTCTTCTAATCTTGATCTCATTCCATTTACCATATTATTAAAACAAATTGCAATGGTTGCAAATCTTATACTGGCTGGACGATGAGCTTCGGTTAGTTCAGCTGTATGTAAATGTGTCCGGACAGTGGTAAGCGAAATACCATGTCACCAGATCGGGTGGTTGTAAAATAATCCGTGGTTTGACTATTCACAAAATCACGATGATGGCTGGATTGATTTGTGTAAGTAATCGGACATGGCCTTTGACTATTATACTTCACTTTACCAGTTTATTGATACCGTCACACTCACAAACGAACTGTGTTTATCTATAAAGAAGTAAATTAAAAAGTTAGATTTCTAATGGCAAATAAATAAATATAAATTGATTTCATTTTAGATTACACTTATGTCAATATTTAATTCTCAACCAAATACTCTTTGTACTTTGATTTAGTTCCCATAGGACGATTATTTTCAGTTTTAAAAAGTTACTCAATCGAGACATAATTTTATTGTAATTTTAAGTCTTTATTCGAACAACACAAGCAGACGAGTAATTATGTTATGTTGCGATGCCATGTTTTAGTTAACAAAATTATAAGCTTACCCTCAATCTTATTAATAATCAATTTTTTTTTTATATAAACGTCACGGCCGACATGGAAGATGTGATGAATTATTCATAAAGATATCGATGAATTTGACAACTTTTCCAAGTGTCAGAATGGCGCAGCGGTTTAACAGCTTGACTCGTGAATTATAGGGATTATCGATTCTGCGATCGGCCTAAAGATTTTATTAAATTTTAAAATTCTGTTGTGAGTTTTTAGAAATT
The DNA here is from genome assembly GCA_964057195.1 of Orthosia cruda. Lineage (NCBI taxonomy): Eukaryota > Metazoa > Arthropoda > Insecta > Lepidoptera > Noctuidae > Orthosia > Orthosia cruda. The sequence goes on along the minus strand of OZ059830.1, from coordinate 8,279,755 downwards.
TGAATATTGTTTGTGGAACATGTTTGAAAGTTTAATAAAAATATCAATACGTAGGATGCGATGGATATTACCTAGCGGTCGCTTGCATGAGCGCCCTCAGTTTTTTATTTCTAGTTAAAATATTTTTGCAGTTTCGTTGATTTCATGGCGCTCACGCGGCGCACGTAAACATCGTAGCATATCCTCGTGTCCATAGATGTCGCTTTTTATACATTTCTAGGGGGTGAGGTTTTTCTGCTGCTGTATGTACCGTTAACAAAATATTCCACAATATTTAGAATTACTTGTCGCGATTCTTTCGAGCAAAAAATAATAATACGATTTTGCTTGTCTGAGTCGTCACAGTAATAATCTGCCAAAACGAAATTATGATACTGGACTGGAACTTCTATTTCACTCAAATCGTGGTGTTTCGTCCCGATTTTTACTCGCAACACCGTGTCGGTGGGCGGTCAACGGTTTGAGAGCTGACACTTCACAGTCGAAAGAGAAAAATTTGTAACGTGAACACGCTGAAGTCGGGTTCTTGTCGAAACATATCGAATCGAGATATGTTTCGCCCATTGTAAATGTTAATTGCGCCCGCCGGTCGCAATCAGCGTTGTGGGGCGCCAGTGAAGGTGGTTTAGAATATATTTTCACTCGCAGCGAAACGTTTTTGTGGGAAACGCGTGTGTGTCTGCCTGGAAGCCGAAGCCCGGATCAGAACGCGTTGGTGGTCCCAATCCAATCATTGTCCTTTATTATATATATATTCTCCTATACCTAACCTCACGGCACGATATTGATCGACCCCCAGGATTCAACCGCAGGAATCTAAGGTAAGTCCTATTGATACATCTTGTAGTCGTCCCACTTTCACCTGTCAGATAGGTACCAGGAGATCTCCCAATAAGGAGCAAAGCCCTAACTTTCCACCGCTGCGAACCGCAGTTTTGTAGGGTACAGGTTCAGACAGGGTCCATGAGTCCCAACGCCGCTATGGGCCCTGGTGTTTAACTCCTGGCTTGGGACCAGAAGACCTGTATTTAACATTTGGTAGCAGAGCGTGGTTTGCATAACACGAGCATAGTAAACGCTAGGACACTCGTTCACAGTGAACGCTGTATTGTTTGTCGGTTTGCTTTTTATTGTTGAGAATTGGTTGGAAAGTGGTACATTTTGAGTCACTCAGAGTTTGCTGTGTCTTGTTAGGTGCGAACAGCCCCCACAGTTACATTACAATTTGTTAAAATAAAGTGTACAACAGCTCACAACATAATATTGTCACTCCGGGATAGAAGGTTACAGTTTTGTATTGAAAATATAATTTGTTTATTTGTTGTATACAATATAGGTTTGGTGCAGACTAAATAGTCTTCCCTAATTGTATTTAATTGAATCATAGTTATTGTTGGACTTTGAATCTTCTATCTTGGGTTGGTAAGTTGGTTGACATTATAAACGTATTCAGTGCCCGCTACAGAAGTTATTGTTGTAAAGTGTGTTGTTGCCAATTGTACAAGAAAATTGTTTAGTTTGTTTGATATTGACAGTAATATTCTAATTGATTGAAGTTAAAGTCATTGCTTTTAACTATTAAATTGAATATTGAATTCTTATTGTAAAATCAACCTACCCACTTTTGTGTTGATAATTTATTTTCTTGAGGTACCCATTTGCTTTTGATAATTTATAAATTGATATTTGGGGTTCCATACCCGCTTTGTTTTTGATAATTTATAAATTGATATTTGGGGTGCCATAATAAATTTGTACTGGAAAATAATTAAGTAAATGTAACAGGGTTCAGTACTATTTGTTGAATTAACTTGTTGTTTCTCTTACAGACTTTATGATTTGATATTTAATTTGGTAAGAGAATTACTGTCAAACTGTTGTTTTGGTTACACACATATATTATTAATTTAAGTTGTTGAATATTTTGTGTATTAATAATTTTTAATCACCGTTGCTTACATTTTGACAGTATGACTGCCTATACATTTGCTTGTAAGATTAGAGCGGAATTGAGATGGGTGACCTCGGTGGCCTCTTTGATAAGTAGATCTGATAGATCAGAGGCTTTGTTGGCCCGTTTTAGTGAACACCCAGCCCGTCAAGCCAGGGTGGATGAATGCTTTGCGGAGTGTTTGGCGCTATTGTCCACCGAGGACGAGTTGGCCGCTGCGGTTGAGGCAGACTTCATGCAGTTTTACGGTTTCTCGGATGACATTGTTGAGGAAACCGTTGGGTTGAGGGGTTTTGCACATAGGAAATATGGTGCGGACGATGCCCCACACCACCCCCCTTTTGGTAATTTGTTGAAGTCTTCGAGGAATGTCGTTTTTCTTGATGAGGAATGTCGCCTTTTGGATAACTCTGGTGTTGAAGGTCCCTTGCGGGCCCCAGAGCAGCCCTCTCCGGACCAGCGTCGTGTTGGTGCGCGCCTCTCCACTTGTGGGATGGGTGAGCCACGACGCCAGTCTCATCAATTTGTAGCGACTCAGGTTCGCAGTATGCGTTGCATAAATTGCAACACGGATGGCCATATGGTCACGTCCTGTCCGAAGTACCTAGAACGGAACACAAGGGACCGACGTGGAATCGCCAACAGCCGCAAGTGGTCCTACACTTGTCTGGGACATCATTTGCAGCGGGATTGCCAGAGGTCGGATCCTTGCCCGCACTGTCAAGGTAGGCATCACCGCGTGATGTGTCCGGACCAAAATGGTGTTGGTGGCCCTGATGATGCCAGACGCTCCCCCATAGGCGGGGGAGCGCATTACCACCAACCCCAGGTGCATCCTCGCCGGGGTATACCTCGCAAAGGCGGGGGCACCCCTCTACCCCGTCCTCAATTGGAGGAAGCGTCCGCTTTTCAGGACGACTACCAACCCAGGAGGGGTTATCAACATTAGGTAGTCGCCTCCCTCTCCTACACTACAGCCGCCCAGCCAGAGACAGTCCTTCTGCCAACTGTCCATGTAATGATCTGGGGCCCGAAGAGTAAATCTTTGTTAGTTCGTGCTCTTTTGGATTGTATCTTGTATCCTTTTGTTTAGTGGAAAGATTGGGTCTGCCACGTGATTCCACCCTTCTACCATATGGGTGGTATTGAAGCGGTTGGTCAACGGGGAGATATTGAAATTTGAGTATCGCCTGTTCATTGTGGGCCAAGAATCTTGGCCAAGGCCGTTGTTTTGAATGATATTTTGGGCAGACACCCGCAGGTAACCATTAGCCCTGCAGTGGTGAAATTGACGTCGGACCTAACTCCTGCCGACCCGAAGTGTTTGGTACCCGGACCCGTATATGGGTGCGGATGTTTTGGGTTTGATTTTGTCCGGGACCAAGTGTGTTCTGCAGACGAATGGGTTAGTAGTTGTACCGACGGTTTTTGGTTTTGGACTTACGGGTCCCGTGTTGAAGGGCTCCGCCCTGCGGGTTGATAACCAAGGACTGATAATGGGACAGTCCGTTGTTGGCTTCGCACCTCAGCTCATACGTTGGAGGTTTTTGTGACGAATAGAGCCTCACAGATTCAGAACTCTGAGACTAAACTGATCTGGAGAGATGTCCCAGGAGAATTGATCCCCGCAGTCTGCGCGTCACGTGGTTGCGAGGCTCCTGCTCTTGTTGACCATTCTCTTTGGTGGGAATCAGACTGGTTGACACATCGCAAGTCCTCCTGGCCCCAGAATAGGTTATCAGAGAGAATAGGTAGATCAGAGGCTTTGTTGGCCCGTTATAGTGAACTCCCAGCCCGTAAAGCCAGGGTGGATGAATGCTTTGCGGAGTGTTTGGCGCTGTTGTCCACCGAGGACACTAAGTTGGCCGCTGCGGTTGAGGCAGACTTCGTGCAGTTTTACGGTTTCTCGGATGACATTGTTGAGGCAACCGCTAAGTTGAGGGGTTTTGCACATAGGAAATATGGTGGGGATGATGCCACACACCTCCCCCTTTTGATAATTTGATGAAGTCTTTGGATGAGGAGTGTCGTCTTTTGGATAACTCTGTTGTTGAAGGTCCCTCGCGGGCCCCAGAGCGGCCCTCTCCGGACCAGCGTCGTGTTGGTGCGCGCCCCTCCACTTGTGGGTTGGGTGAGCCACGACGCCAGCCTCATAAATTTGTAGCGACTCAGGATCGCAGTATGCGTTGCTTATATTGCAACACGGATGGCCATATGGTCACGTCCTGTCCGAAGTTCCTAGAACGGAACACAAGATACCGACGTGGAATCGCCAACAGCCGCAAGTGGTGCTACACTTGTCTGGGACAGCATTTGCAGCGGGATTGCCAGAGGTCGGATCCTTGCCCGCACTGTCAAGGTAGGCACCACCGCGTGTTGTGTCCGGACCAAAATGGTGTTGGTGGCCCTGTTGATGCCGGACGCTCCCCCATAGGCGGGGGAGCGCATCCCCACCAACCCCAGGTGGATCCTCGACGGGGTATACCTCGCAAAGGCGGGGGCACCCCTCCACCCCTTCCGCAGGTAACCATTAGCCCTGCAGTGGTGAAATAGACGTCGGACCTAACTCCTGCCGACCCGAAGTGGTTGGTACCCGGACCCGTATACATGGGTGCGGATGTTTTGGGTTTGATTTTGTCCGGGACCAAGTGTGTTCTGCAGACGAATGGGTTAGTAGTTGTACCGACGTTTTTTGGTTTTGGACTTACGGGTCCCGTGTTGAAGGGCTCCGCCCTGCGGGTTGATAACCAAGGACTGATAATGGGACAGTCCGTTGTTGGCTTCGCACCTCAGCTCATACGTTGGAGGTTTTTGTGACGAATAGAGCCTCACAGATTCAGAACTCTGAGACTAAACTGATCTGGAGAGATGTCCCAGGAGAATTGATCCCCGCAGTCTGCGCGTCACGTGGTTGCGAGGCTCCTGCTCTTGTTGACCATTCTCTTTGGTGGGAATCAGACTGGTTGACACATCGCAAGTCCTCCTGGCCCCAGAATAGGTTCTCCTCTCCAGAGGTTTTCCCAGTTTTGCGTATTGGATTGGTGGAAACGCAACCTGCATATAATTTGGATTATCTTTTGGCAGATACAGTTCTTTTTCCAAATTGTTAGGAGTTACCGCTTGGGTCTGGCGTTTCATACGTAACGGACGGAACCCTAATAATAAATTGTTATCCTCAATTTTGTCGCCTCATGAATGCAAAGAGGCCCTGATGTTGTTGGTTCTTGCTGTACAAGCCGAGCACTTTGACCAGACTATTGAAGCCCTGAAGAAATGCTCAGCTTTGAGAGGCTCAATCGCTCGTCTTAATCCATTCCTAGACCAATCTGGTTTGCTCCGAGTCGGAGGACGACTGCGGAATTCGAATTTGCCTTACGGTGGTCGCCATCCTTTTTTGCTCCCTAAAGGAGGAGCGTTGGTGAAATTGTTGGTGTCCGATCGACACATTAATAACGCACACGCCGGTTGCAACGCTCTCATAGCCAGCGTGAATTTTTGATTTTGTCGGCCAGACGCACTATTCGTGGCATCATCTTTAAATGTATGCAGTGCTATAAGTTGAAGGCTGCTCCCACTCAACCCATAATGGGTGATTTGCCATCCGACCGAGTGACGGAGAGCAGACCATTTGCTTCGGTCGGAACCGATTTCGCTGGTCCCTTCTTGGTGAAGAGTTCTCAACTTCGGAACGCCAAGGCTGTCAAGGCCTACCTGTGTGTGTTCGTTTGTCTGGCCTCCAAGGCGGTTCACTTGGTACTTGTAACTGCCCTCAGCACAGATGCGTTTGTTGCAGCGCTAGGTAGATTTGTTTCCCGCCGAGGACTAACATCTTTGATCCGTTCTGATAACGGTATTAATTATAAGGGCGCTGATAGAGATATTTAAAGTATATTTGTAATTATCTAAATAAGGATAAACAGAATTTGAGATTTTCCCTGGCGCAAATGGAAATTAATTGGCATTTTCTAAATATTGCGATAGTAGCAAAACCGCTTCTCCGCCGTGTTGTTGGTGAAACTATTTTCATTTTTTTTTTTTTTTTTTTTTAAATTGCCCCACACTAGGAATTTCTTCCTGTATCGTGGGTGCGTTTACAAACATAGAAACTCACACACACAAACACCCAGAGCCCGAACAACTATCTGTAGGTCTTACAAATAATTGTTCCATGCGGGAATCGAACCCGCGACACGTAGCGCAGCAGTCAATCACTCAACCACTGCGCCAACCGTGCGCCCCATTTGAGGAACTTGTTACGATATTTTGTAAAGTTGAGGCCGTCCTCAATTCGCGACCTCTCTGTCCGATCTCCTCAGATCCAAATGACCTGGAAGTCATGACCCCTGGTCATTTTTTGATTGGTCAGCCTCTCAACGCCCTGCCGGAATCCTCTTCAGGGAAATTAAATCTTCGCAATTGACACGTTTTGCATTGCTCCAACAGATTTCCCAAAGTTTCTGGCATCTTTGGTCTTTGGAATATTTGCATATTTTGCAGCAGCGCGTTGAGTAGACTGACAAAACTGACCCTCCCAAAGTCGGAGACCTTGTATTTGTTAAAGTACCAAATTTGTTGCCTTTGCATTGGCGTCGTAGACGCATTGTAGATTTGTTCTATGGGTCTGACGGAGATCCCAGAGTTGCAAAGGTCATGGTCGGAGATTCGGTTTTGAAGCGAGCAGTGGCAATTTAGCACGCTTGCCCATTTATTAGCGGACATAAATCCTTATGTCCGAGACTCCCCCCGTCTCGGACATAACGAGTTATGTCCGCTATTATCAATATAAATTGCCACTGTTTCGTCCCGATTTTTACTTGCAACACCGTGTCGGTGGGCGATCAACGATTTGAGAGCTTACACTTCACAGTCGAAAGAGAAAAATTTGTAACGTGAACACGCTGAAGTCGGGTTCTTATCGAAACATATCGAATCGGGATATGTTTCGCCCATTGTAAATGTTAATTGCGCCCGCCGGACGGAACCGGCGTTGTGGGGCGCCAGCGAAGGTGGTTTAGAATATATTTTCACGCGCAGCGAAGCGCTTTTGTGGGAAACGCATATGTGTCTGCCTGGAAGCCGAAGCCCGGATCAGAACGCGGTGGTGGTCCCAATCCAATCATTGTCCTTTATTATATATATATATTCTCCTATCCCTAACATCACAGCATGATATTGATCGACCCCCAGGAGTCTTCCGCAGGAATCTAAGGTAAGTCCTATTGTTTAAGCATCAGTTAGCTCAGCGCAATTTGTAGTCAAAAAGACATTTAGCTATAAGTTTTGTTCAGGCGTTTATCCTACGGTCCTAAGATACATGTCAGTTCGTAGTTAAATAAAATAAGTGGATCACTGCGTGCTACATCCTGAGTTTTTAATTCCCAAAAATCCTAAGAAGTTCCTCCAGTTTTTATACACCTATTGATACATCTTGTAGTCGTCCCACTTTCACCTGTCAGATAGTAACCAGGAGATCTCCCAATAAGGAGCAAATCCCTAGCTTTCCACTGCTGTGAACCGTAGTTTCGTGGGGTACAGGTTCAGACAGGGTCCAGGAGTCCCAACGCCTCTATGGGCCCCGGTGTTTAACTCCTGGCTTGGGACCAGAAGACCTGTATTTAACACGTGGGATACAGTTTTAGAAACTTGTGCAGATTTGTTCCTAGCGTTCTGAAGAAAGTGCTTCACGCCTTTATACCACGGATATTTCCCAATTGCAAAATTCATCCCCATGTTTTTAAAATTTCTCTTTTTCTTGCCGTGTAATTGTTCAATAGATTCATCAGATGAAACTAAATTGTTTCGCATATTACACTTTTCCTTCAATATTTTATTACTCAATGGAGTTTCTCTGTGCTCAATGGATCTACTTCACAGGTATGATCTTTATTTTTAATAATCCAAAAAAAAAACAAATGCAACAAATAAGAAAATTGAATCAAAAACTATCTATAAATATATCTTACTTAAATTTACACAAATTATGCATTTCCTTAATCTACATACTTAATTCTACCTAGGAAAAATATAAAAAGTGTAAAAGGTAAACACGAAATTCTTAACGTAGATTCCTCCTTACTCCAAGTATAAAACTATGAAAACATACATCATCATCATCATAATATCAGCCGAAAGAAGTCCACTGCTGGACATAGGCCTGCCCCAAGCGTCGCCACAGTGACCGGCCCCGTGCGTCCCGCATCCAGCGGATCCCCGCAACCTTCATCAGGTCATCGGTCCACCTGGTGGGAGGCCTTCCAACGCAACGTCTTCCGGTTCGCGGTCGCCACTCCAGAACCTTTCTGCCCCATCGGCCATCCGTTCTGCGAGCAATGTGCCCTGCCCACTGCCACTTAAGTTTGGTAATTCTTCGGGCTATGTCGGTAACCCTGGTTCTCTTGCGGATCTCTACATTCGATCACGCAAGGAAACTCCGAGCATAGCCCTCTCCATTGCCCTTTGGGTGACTGTCAGCTTTCTGATGAGGCCCATTGTGAGCGACCACGTCTCAGAGCCATAGGATATAACTGGCAACACACACTGGTCATAGACTTTCGTCTTGAGACACTGTGGTAAGTTGGACGTGAAGATACCGCGCAACTTCCCGAACGCTGCCCAGCCGAGTCGGATTCGACGGTTGACCTCTTTCTCAAAGTTGGCCCTACCCAACTGGATCGTTTGTCCCAGGTAGACATAGTCATCCACAACTTCGAGTGTAGAGTCTCCGACCCTGATAGAAGTGGGTGTAACGTGGGCATTCAACATCACCTTGGTTTTGTCCATGTTCATCCTAAAACCCACTCTTTCGGAAGCTCTACTGAGGTCATCGAGCATTGAATTGAGGTCCTCCATAGTCTCAGCCATGACTACTATATCGTCGGCAAACCGTAGGTGAGTGATGTACTCGCCATTGACGTTGATGTCCAGTCTTCCCTCTCCAGTCCAGAACCTTGAAGACATCCTTCAGTGCAGCGGTGAACAGTTTCGGAGATATGACATCTCCCTGCCTCACACCTCGATGCAGAAATACAGGTTCCGAGGTCAGCTCCTGAAGTCGAACTGACATGGTGGCGTTTTTGTACAAACACTTCAACACCTCGATGTTACCGGTAGTCAATTTGGCACCGTTGGAGAGACTGCAGCACAGCCCAAGTCTCGATCGAATCAAAGGCTTTCTCGTAGTCCACAAACGCTAAGCAGAGAGGCAGGTTGTACCCTTCGGTCTTCTGTATAACCTGCCGCAGCGTATGTATATGGTCTACGGTGTTGAAGCCTTTACGGAAACTGGCTTGTTCAAGAGGCTGGAAATCGACAAACCTGCGCGCGAGACGATTCGTGATGACTCTTGAAAACAGCTTGTAGACATGGCTAAGAAGTGAGATGGGCCTATAGTTCTTCAGTAGGGCATTGTCGCCCTTCTTGAAAAAGAGTACCACCACACCCCTGCTCCATGCCTGTGGCGTTTTGCCCTCGAGTATGACGAAATCAAATAGTTTGTGAAGGGCCTTAATGACCGGTTTTCCATCCGCCTTCAGGAGTTCGGCTGTAATTCCGTCTTCACCCTGCGCCTTGTTGTTTTTAAGCTGTTTAAGAGCCATACTAATCTCATACAGGCTGTCGTCCGGAATGTCTTCGGTATAGTGTCGGGTCAATCTAGCTCTATGGTCTTTTTTGCTAGATTCGCGACGGATTTACTGGTTGACGTGTACAACTGCCCATAGAATCTCTCGATCTCTCTCAAAAGCTCCGGTTTGGCAGATACGATCCTGCCATCGTCGGTCTTCAGTTTCGTGAGCTGGCTCTGCCCAATAGTCAGATCTCTTGCATAGACCTTGGAACCCTTATTACGCTCAATCGCGTCTTTAATACGCTCGTTATTAAAGCGGCGGAGATCGCTTTTCAAGGACTTTGAGATCCGTCTATTGAGCCGCCGGTATTTCAACGCATCGTTTGAAGACTGCAGGATCATTTCACGCCTCTCCTTCATGAGCTTGAGAGTAGGATCAGAGAGCTTTTTGTTTATATCTGTACTGCGGTTCTTGAAAAACTTAGACCCAACCGTATGGACAGCTTCCACGAACCCATCGCTGTATTCGTCCACGGAGCTCCCTAGGCACTCGAAACGATTCTGAAGTTCGAGCTGAAAGCTCTCGGGGTTTTGATCTGTGCTGGACGGAGCGTAGACTTCATCAGTCGAGACCTTTCAGAGCTTGATATTAATGTTCAATGTGCCTCTCACCATGCGGTGATCGCTCCCGGTTTTCACCGAATTTGTTCGCGACGAGGCGTCACAAAACAACATTGTATAATTTGTAAATATAAAACTATATCAACAGATATACATCTGCTTACCCCAGCGCGCTATCTCGTACTAAACAATTTTAGACGAGAAAAATTATTTTATAGTTTTTTCGAACTTAGAATTTCGTTCGCATTTTTGAGGCACTAAATATTATCTTTTAGTGTATATCAGTATGTATTAGGTTAATATGGGGTTTAACAAGTAAATTAGAATCATTACATAATTACTGAGTGCGGTAGTTACGGAAAGAAAAATAAATTCAAACTCCGTAAAAACGACCGGTCGCCATGACGGTTTAGTACGAAATGAGCAGCCAGGTTTTTTTTATTTTATTCGTTTACGCACGTCTCGCAGTTCGACCAAAGTAGCCGTCTACAGCTTAACCGGACTAACCTGTGGAGACTCTGTTAGCCTCCGGCCAGGCTTCAAAATTCTAAACCTAAAGCGACAGCACTAAGGGCTACCTCAGTTGGGGTCGGACCTCGGCACAGGGCGTCGCTGGGGGGATGGCTAAGGCCGGATCTAATAAAGTGATTTTACCATCCGTTCGGAAAAGCCTACGTGGAGAAGAACGGACAAGAGCAGTCAGGTGGCGTCGCTTGTTTATATAGTTTTGCGTGTAAGCAGCCAAATTTGGCAATTTAGAATAGTGTTTTGAGGGCCCTTTAATAGCTTATAGTATGCAAATAGCGGTTATCTATGTATTATTATTAGATATAATGTGTAAGTAGTGATTAAGCAAATAAAAAATGTTTGTTTACTTATTTTGGACCCCCCTAAAATGGCTGGGTCGCAAGTATCGGTATGTGCGCTCTGCCTACATGCCAATCGTATTATTTTCCTTACACATTTGTTTTGTTAGGAAATACCATCTAGGTGTTCTAGATAGTATACCTTGGTGCTGTGACTGAAAAACAGTACATAACAACAGTACATAGCCAGGTTTAAAACAGTTTCACTCTGAGATGGTAAGTACATGCATTTTTGCTCAAGTAAGTAAATAGAAAATTCGTTATAAGCGATTTAGCGCTTCTAGGTAACCTGGAATTATGTCCGGGCCCTATATATAGATGGCATCTATGTAATTCTAGTACATAGACCTTACTTACTTGAAATAATATGTCTGTATGTGCCAGCATGGACGTTTCTATGCGTCTGTCAGAGGGCCCACTACCTTCAGACACACTTGGTGCCTGATGGACTATCGATATGCTATCTGAAGCATTACCTTCGGGGACCCTCAGGCAGGCGCCTGGACTCAGTCACAACACAAAGCTAATATATAGCTACACATACACACACAGAGACGTTAAAGCCGTGGAACAACACGACATTTCCTATTTCGGCCGCTTTCCGGCAACTTAAGAACCAGAAGTGCTGGTGGTACACCCATCAGGGTACCACCATTCGATAGCCCAATTTTCCAGCTTCCCAACCATATTTTTGGTAGGAGCCTAGCTCTGGCTAATTAGGGAACTAACCGACTTGACAAAGTACGAGGTTCCATGGTTTTCTCGCATCGTCGACCACATCAGAGTGAATACTGAATCGAGGGTTGGAGCTGTATCCATCGGACTTCCACAATGGGATGGCCCATCGTGAGGGCTATCCGATGATGGTTAGTGGATGTGGATCCGCCCACCAACTCGAGTACAAACTCGCTTTATGTGCCAAAACCAGGCACAGAAGCTATACTTTCGCACTTTCACGCGGCTGTGCCAGTGAAAGCAAAAGATGAAGCTGTGAAATCGATGGCACAGGAGTAGGGCTACAAGTCCCTCGCTAGTACCCTGGCACTAAGGTGCACCTATGTACTAGTAAGTAGCGTGTAAAGCTATAAATTGACAGAATTTCCCTTTCTTCAGCATTCTTTACGCAAGAGCTCCCTGAAGATAGCAGCTAGGGACCTGGACCAAGGTCTGGAAGGAAGGTCTTCTCGAGACCTATCCAGAAACACAAGTCTCATCGAAATCGGTTCAGTGGAAGGGGAGTTTCTGTCGGTTTCCAGCGAATAGTTATAATAATTATTTTGATAATTAAAGTTTATGCGCGCACGCTAATTTGAGGTCCTCTTTACGGTCGAGTTCGATAGAAGGATAGTGCGCAGAGGCACCATCCAAATTGTAGCCATTCTTTTTCACAAGTCAAATCCACGTCACTTTGCGTAACGAAGACCATGACGAAGCATCGCTTTTGGTCATGAAAACTCAAGTCTTTCATTAACCTGGACATCACGCCTTCCCCTCAACATACTTGGCAGCCTTCCAACCACTGCAGGGTCGGTATTTGCTCGAAGACAACGAACTATAGGTGCAAGGGGCGTCAACGCGTTCGAGCTGGAGCCTCACAACCTCCGGAGTGCCTGCGGCCTCGAGCGATCACGTCCGTCCCGTACAGAATTGATCACAGAGAAATCATTGAACATTTGCTTCTTTGTTGACATGATGTAGTCGATCTCGTTTTTAGTGGCACCATCGGGGCTTAGCTAGGTCCACTTTCTGTGCTCACGCTTTCTGAAGAAGGAGTTCATCATATAGAGGCCCTCCTTCTCCATAAAACTGGCCAGTAGATGACCGCGGTGGTTCCTATGTCCAACTCCAAATTGGCCCACTTGCAGCTCATCCTCGTCTCGTTTGCCCAGTTTCGCGTTGAAGTCCCCCATGACAACGGTGAAGTGAGTTTTGAAACCATGCATGGCTCTAGAAATATCCTCATACATGGTCTCTACCTCGTCGTCGGGGTGTGTCGTGGTCGGGGCGTAGACCTGTATAACCTTCAGCGAATATCTCGAGGATATTCTGAGTATAAAGTACGCCACCCTGGTCGACACACTCTCGATCTTCACCACGTTGTTCACAAGGGACTTGTAGACGATAAACCCGACACCACCCTGGGACTGCCGGTCACCCTCTCGGAAATAGAGCAGGTTACCGGATTTGAGAATTATCGAGTCCTCCCCCTCTCTTCGGACTTCATATAACCCTATAATACTCCACCGCAACCTGCTCAATTCTTTCTCGAGTTCGGCTATCTTCTCGTCGGTCCGGAGTGTTCGCGTGTTATACGTTGCCAGGTCCAGTCAAGTTATACAGTTCAATTCGTTGCTTATGAACGTTGTAATGAGGTGACCATATCTGCGAGCAGTATTCTAGATTACTACGAACTAACGTCTCATAAAGGATAATTTTGCTCTTTGGATTGTTGAATGGTTTTGATGTCCTTAGTACAAAGCTCAGCATTTTGTTTGCCTTAGATATAATCTTATCGATTTGATCATTGTAGGTTAATTTACTGTCCATCATGATTCCAAGATCCCGGATGCTATCCACTTCCTTGAGTTATTTGCCCGAGATAACGTATATTGTGTTATGAATCTGTTTGTTGCGACAAAATTTGATGTGTAAACATTTTTCTAAATTTAGGCTTATCTTATTATTCTTGCACCACTCAACTAATATATTCAATCAGCCTGTAGCAAATAAGAATCCTCCATAGATTTAACAGGCAAGGATAGCTTGAGAGCATCAGCAAATAAAAACGATTGTGCGTGATGAAAACAATGTACAATGGTGTTAATGAAAATATTAAGTAACAAAGGGCCCAGATGTGAGCCCTGTGGTACCCAAATGTCACATAGAAGTCCTTAGATCTAGCCCCATTCAAAACAACGTACGACACATGATCACTAAGGTATGATTGAAACCAATGTAATAGTGGACCAATGATTCCGCAGCTCTCAAGTTTCTGCATTAAAAGTTTGTGGTCTACTTTGTAGAACGCTTTGCTAAAATCCGTATATACTGCGTCAACCTGAATCCTTTGATCCACAAACTCAATCAATGAAATTCAAATCAAATTTTCAGTCAATGAAATTGTCCGAAAATGCTACCAAATTGGAATGCGTCGATCTGCCTCGATACAAACCATGTTGATTGCCCACTATATGATTCTTTAGATGGCCATACAGGTATGGATGTACTAACAATTCGAAAACTTTTGGTATAATTATTATAATCGAAATTGTTCTATATTTTTTTATATCATTATTTGCACCATTTTTAAAAGGGAGCGGTTAAACACTAAGGTTAAAGGCCTAGAAAAGGATTTAGAACATCTTGAGAGTAGATTTGGGGTAAGCTCGTCAGGACCAGGTACCTTGCGTACGTCCAGACATTTCAGTTTGCTAGCAATCAACTCCTCCGTTAGCGATATACAACTCAAAACATTCGAACCCTCAGAGCTTAATAAGTTGTTCGATTTATTGGATAGCTGTGTAGGGGTGAGTGGGAGGGGAAGTTCCGTTGATGATTATTCAAAGATGAAAAGTTTTTTGCGAGTAACTGACAGATATATTACACACATACACAGACATTTGACAGTATTATTGTCAGTTATTTCATTGTTCAACTTCATTTTTGTCGGGATTGTGCTTTTATTTTACGTCTATGCTTAATATGAGTCCAAAAGTATTTAGAGTTGGTTTTTATTTTAGCTTCTATTGTATTTATATAGGCTGAGTAAGAAGTTCTATTTAATAACCGGCATCTCTCCTTCAGCAGTGATAGACTTATTCTATCCACAGCATTATTATATTTTTCACTCTTATTCTAAGGTTGTAGGTTTGTTTTAGTAATTTTGTATGATCTTTCGTAAACCATGGTGGTCTTTTGTTGTAATTTACCTTACGAGAAAAAGGAACGTGGTTGCTTATAGCACTCGTAACCCTTTCGTAAAATATTTCAACCATTTCGTCCATGGTTTCACAGTTTTCAAATGTTGTTATCCAGTTAACAGAGTCAAGATTTTGTGTTATAGCTTCAAAATCAGCCTTATGGTAGTTACGGGTAGGCAAAACACTTTCGCTAAGAGTTCTTTGAAGGGGAGGGTGGTGTGGTGCATGTCTATCTCGGAAAGAGGGTCGTTACAAATATTCACTTTAACATTCGTAATATTTTCTAAGACTAGGTCTAAAACCCTTGATTTCTCATTCCTGACATTATTAAACTGTTCCAAACTATTCAGTGCAATGAACTCCGTACAGAGGTAGTTAATTGAGCAATTGATAATTTCGGGGACTAGAATACTACTTTTATCACTGTTTAGCCAGTTGATGTTAGTTAGATTGAAGTCGCCTGCTATAAAAGTATCACCCTCTTTACCAATAACTTTTCCTGCATGCTCCAAAACATCAATTTTAACCGGTGATAGAATAATAGACAGCACAAAAACATAGATTGGCTACACTGTTGATGGTTTTAACTTGGCTTTTGTTGTGACACGCCAATTGAACAGAGTTATGCTATAATTCTACCAAGGAAAAATATAAAAGGTGTAAAAGGTTAACACAAAATTTTATACCTCCTTAATTCAAGTATGAAACTATGAAAACATACATAATCTTATCTAATTAGCTACCTTTTCTCTAAATCTTATGTATATTACAAGTTTTATTATAGACCTACTTTAAAATTCGCGTGGAACCTACGTATCATATTTTAAAATACCACGTGAGATATTTTAGTCACACGAAGACTATGAGACAATACTAAACGGTACACAATAATTTCCCGTAATCGAGCCACGTAATAGGCTACGCGTGGGCTCGCCATTCAATCAGTTTATATGACGGTTTAGTTTACATTTCGAAAACATTAAACATTATCGTAACTTATTTTTACAATACTGTAAAATGCCGACAAGAGATATATATTACGGTTACTCACAAAAGTCCCAGACATGTGTACGCCATACAACCGTTATCAAATTTATCATGTGAAATGTCCCTTGCTAGATATACCATGCATGCAACGCACAACGTCATGCGTCCATTACAGGTACTATTTTTAAAAGCACCAATTCTATTCAATTTTTATTAGTTTTACAAATATTCTTCAACAAAATCTCTGTAGTTGTCAACTGTCACAAACGCTTTGAACAAGTTAATATTGATGGTTTAACTAAAGATTTCGAAGAGCGCAGTACTTAAGGGCAGGTAGTCTCACTTTTACATCTCTTTGATTCATTATTAAACATACAAATAGTGATAGTTTAAATGCAAAGAAAATATATATCGTAGTTGACTACATATACTTTTCGAGGCTGGTCTATTTTAGTTACTTTTATAGTATAATGTCTTACGGCATATTACTATGGGGAAGGGCTGCAGACATTCAGTCAATTTTTGTTCTGCAAAAACGAGCCATCAGAGCGATATACAATCTTCGCCGGCGCGATTCTCTAAGGGAACTGTTTAAGGACATTAACATCATGACGGTACCTTGTCAATATATTGACGAAAACATCATGTACGTTAGAAAGAATTTACATCTTTTTAGTAAAAACAGCGATAGACATAATTATGTTACTAGAAATAGGGACCAATTATTTCAACCAGGTTTCAGGCTGGCTAAAGTAGCGTCATCTTTTAAGGGGTACTGTATAAAATGTTACAATAAAATACCGCCACACATTCTAGAATTGATGAGACGAAATTTAAAACTTGAATAAAACGCACACTATACAGGCAGGCATATAATAGGTTGGGGGATTACATCGCTGATAAAAATACTTGGCCCAACGCTATTCCAGCTCCACAGCCACTTGGGCACAAAAACAAGTGATAAGCAGAAAAGTTCTGAAGTATTGTTGGACCTGCTGAAGATTGTATGAATATATTTGTGTTGTATAAACTCAATTTATTTTTGGATTATATAACCGCACAGCACATATGTGAGTACTATGTACCAACTGTAAATCTACCATTTACTGTACCTATGTGTCGTTCGTTGACTTCAGTGTGCCCTGGCAGTTGAGTGTGTCATGCTCTCTCTAATGTCTCTCTGATGGTGGCACATGTGTTGGATCATTCGGTTCCCTTCATGATGGTTGAGCTGAGTGGTGCCGATCCATGTGTCATGTTCGTGAACGGGCGCCATCAGTTGGGATTGGTCATATCTTAGCTGCCTCCGCCTGTTTTTAATTACCTATTTATTGTATTTTTAATTGTTTGTTTTACTCTAGACGCGTTTAAGTGCGTTTTTTTTACCTCGTTCTCACATGTATGTATTTTTCCTACAAGATTATTGTAACCAAATACTTGTAAAACACTTTTTTTTTTAAAAGAGTAAGTGTGGAGTTTCTTGTCCGTTCTTCTCCATAACAAGCTACATTTCCGAATGGACGGTAGAATCAATTATTGTTACATTTAATTATTTTTCTTGACGTTCGAAAGTGCCGCTTAATGGCCTAATTGAATAAAGAAATTTTGATTTTAATTGATTTTTTCATTTCTGAAATTGAAAACATGATATTGAAAACTTCGCTCGATCAAAAAAAAAACTGAAAAGGCCTCTAAACCGATGTTTTTTTGATCATTTACTTATTTTTCTGGAAGATTATGAAAGATTCACTACCTAAAACACATATCTAAAAAAAGTTAACAACCTGTAGAACTTTATTCTCAGAGTAGAATTTATAAAATAGTTTAATTGTTTTAATAATAAATTTATATATAACACAGCGGCCGCCGTACGGCTCTTCAGTCGCCCGCGAGGCCTTGACGAGGTAGGACCTATGCCAGTTTTATTCGTGCTGGACTTCTCGCTAATCTATCGATCGATTTATTATGAGACCACAGTGTAACAGAATAAGTAGGAAATTTTTTAAACAGATTCAAAGAAGACCGAAATATTCGTCATGGATGTATTTTTATTTTTTGGTTATCAGTAAAAAACAAAAAAAATTGCGAATATTAGTCAAAATAAAAATTCACAATGGCGAAAACCGAAATTTTTGATATGATTGTCATGGGTGTCACTTTCTTGGTTTTTGGAATCGATAAATGCTAATATGGGGTCAAAATGAAAACACAAAATGGCGCTGACCAAAATTTCTGAAACTTTCGTCATGGGTGTAAATTTCATGGTTCTTGGAGTCGCTAAATGCTAATATGGAGTTAAAATGAAAATACAAGATGGAGCCGACCAAAATTTTTGAAACTTTCGTCATGGGTGTCATTTTCATGGTTTTTGGGGTCACTAGATATGAATTTAGGGTTAAAATTAAATTCCAAGATGGCGCCAACCGAGATTTTTGAAACTTTCGTCATGGGTGTCATTTTCATGGTTTTTGAGGTCAATAAATGCTAATATGGGGTCTAAATGAAAACACAAGATGGCGCCGACCAAAAATTTTTGAAACTTTCGTCATGGGTGTCACGACGTACGAGTAACGTTGCCGACGTAAATAATGCATTACGGCAAGTTCTAAATTGGTTCACTGCTAATAATTTAGTTTTGAATGCTAAAAAAACTAAGTGTGCAAAATTTGCCTTGCCGAATGTCAAAAGTTATGATTGTGACATTATATTAAACAACGAGAAGCTAGAATTCGTCGACGGAACGGTTTTCCTAGGTATCACGCTAGACTCAAGGTTACAATGGGGTATTCATTTAATATCAATTGCGGGGCGGTTACGTTCGGCAGCTTATGCTGTTAGAAAAATTCGTCAATTTACTGATGTAGATACCGCGAGGCTGGTCTATTTTAGTTACTTTCATAGTATAATGTCTTACGGCATATTACTATGGGGAAGGGCTGCAGACATTCAGACAATTTTTATTCTGCAAAAACGAGCCATCAGAGCGATATACAATCTTCACCGGCGCGATTCTCTAAGGGAACTGTTTAAGGACATTAACATCATGACGGTACCTTGTCAATATATTTACGAAAACATCATGTACGTTAGAAAGAATTTACTTTTTAGTAAAAACAGCGATAGATATATTTATGTTACTAGAAATAGGGACCAATTAATTCAACCAGGTTTCAGGCTGGCTAAAGTAGCGTCATCTTTTATGGGGTACTCTATAAAATGTTACAATAAAATACCGCCACACATTCTAGAATTGAATGAGACGAAATTTAAAACTTGTATAAAACGCACACTATGCAGGCAGGCATATTATAGGTTGGGGGATTACATCGCTGATAAAAATGCTTGGCCCAACGCTATTCCAGCTCCACAGCCACTAGGGCACAAAAACAAGTGATAAGCAGAAAAGTTCTGAAGTATTGTTGGACCTGCTGAAGACTGTATGAATATATTTGTGTTATATAAACTCAATTTATTTTTTGGATTATATAACTGCACAGCACATATGTGAGTACTATGTACCAACTGTAAATCTACCATTTACTGTACCTATGTGTCGTTCGTTGACTTCAGTGTGCCCTGGCAGTTGAGCGTGTCATGCTCTCTCTAATGTCTCTCTGATGGTTGCAAATGTGTTGGATCATTCGGTTCCCTTCATGATGGTTGAGCTGAGTGGTGCCGATCCATCTGTCATGTTCGTGAACGGGCGCCATCAGTTGGGATTGGTCATATCTTAGCTGCCTCCGCCTGTTTTTAATTACCTATTTATTGTATTTTTAATTGTTTGTTTTACTCTAGACGCGTTTAAGTGCGTTTTTTTTTTACCTCGTTCTCACATGTATGTATTTTTCCTACAAGATTATTGTAACCAAATACTTGTAAAACACTTTTTTTTAAAAAGAGTAGGTGTGGAGTTTCTTGTCCGTTCTTCTCATAACAAGCTACATTTCCGAATGGACGGTAGAATCAATTATTATTACATTTAATTTTTTTTTTGACCTTCGAAAGTGCCGCTTAATGGCCTAATTGAATAAAGAAGTTTTGATTTTGATAAATGCTAATATGGGGTCAAAATGAAAACACAAAATGGCGCCGCCCAAAATTTCTGAAACTTTCGTCATGGGTGTCATTTTCGTGGTTTTGGGGTGGATAAATGCTAATATGGTGTCAAAATGAAAATACAAGATGGCGCCGACCAAAATTTCTGAAACTTTCGTCATGGGTGTCATTTTCGTGGTTTTTGGGGTCGATAAATGCTAATATGGTGTCAAAATGAAAATACAAGATGGCGCCGACCAAAATTTTTGCAATCTTCGTCATGGGTGTCATTTTCATGGTTTTTGGGGTCGATAAATGCTAATATGGTGTCAAAATGAAAATACAAGATGGCGTTGACCAAAATTTCTGAAACTTTCGTCATGGGTGTCACTTTCACGGTTTTTGGGGACGCTAAATGCTAATATGGAGTCAAAATGAAAATACAAGATGGCGCCGATCGAAATTTTTGTAATTTTTGTCATAGGTGTCATTTACATGGTTTTGGAATTTGAAATATTACGTTCGGTGCCATCTTAGAATTTTATTTTGACCACAAATTCGCATTTAGCGACCCCAAAAACAATGAAAATTACACCCATGACAAAAGTTTGAAAAATTTCGGTCGGCGCCATCCTGGAATTTCGTTTTGACCACAAATTCGCAATTAGCGACCCCGAAAATCCTGAAAATGACAACCATAACGAAACTTTCAGAGATTTTGGTTGGCGTCATCTTATATTTTCATTTTACCACGTATTCACAATTACCCACCCCAAAAACCATGAAAGTGACACCCATGACGAAAGTTTCAGAAATTTTGGTCGGCGCCATATTGTATTTTCATTTTGACACCATATTAGCATTTAGCGACCCCTAAACCCGTAAAAATGACACCCATGACGAATATTTCAGAATTTTTGGTCGGCGCCATCTTGTATTTTTATTTTGACACCATATTAGCATTTATTGACCCCAAAAACCATGAAAATGACACCCATGACGAAAATTTTAAAAATCTCGGTCAGCGCCATCTTGGAATTTAATTTTGACCCCAAATTCGTATCTAGCGACCCCCACAACCATGTAAATGACACCCATGACAAAAAATACAAAAATTTCGGTCGGCGCCATCTTGTATTTTCATTTTAACTCCATATTAGCATTTAGCGAACCCAAAAACCGTGGAAGTGACATCCATGACGAAAGTTTCAGAAATTTTGGTCGGCGCCATTTTGTGTTTTCATTCTGACCCCATATTAGCATTTATCGACCCCAAAAACCAAGAAAGTGACACCCATGACAATCATATCAAAAATTTCGGTTAGCGCCATTTTTTTTTTTTTTTTGACTTATATTCGCAATGTGTTTTTCGGCTTCGTGCCCTCTTTGAGAGCGGACGTGTGTTAAACTTATAAATTGTTGTTGCCTTAAAATAAATACGATACAAATACTATACCCGGAACTATAATCCTTGTGGTCAGTCAAAGCTCATAGTGTTTGCATAATTTCTCTTTGCATCGGCTTGAGCCCCGCGAGTCAACAAGTGTGCGCGCGAGTGACCGCGAGCCCGCCTTCACCTCCGCGTAAACAGTACGGTAGTCATAATTGCTATCCTGCTTCTATCTCTATATCGTGACTTGCCGGTTCTTGTCAACTCACCGATACAACTGCGAGTGTGCATGTGTGCAACCGTGCCCCGGTGTGCTCTTTTCAATACCACATAATTATCATCTCAAACATAAGTACTCATCAGCATCGCAATGCAACGCGCACCTCCAGCAACGGGAACCAAGAATAATAGCCTGATGAGCGACTTATCAATGTCTGATTCTGATATTCCAAAAGCTCTGGGCAATGACTCCAACATAAACATCCAGACACGTCATAAACGACCTCGTTGTGACCTTTCACCCAATAAGATGCTTGTGGAAAATAATCTGCCATGATGACATTAGTCGTTACATGGTCACCTTGATCCTCGACTTTCTTCTCCCACCGATTACCCACATCATCAACTTTTCTCTCGATTCCGGTCAATTCCCATCCCTGTGGCGTATGGCCTATGTACGTCCACTCCCTAAAATCTCAAATCCCTCCCTACCTAACCATTTTCGGCCAATTTCCATCCTCCCTTTCCTATCCAAAGTGCTTGAGGCCTGCGTACACAAGCAATTTTCGGGGTTTGTTCACCGAAACAGCCTTATAAGCTCCTTCCAGTCTGGATTCAGACCCGGGCACAGTACAGCCTCCGCACTCCTTAAAGTGACTGGCGACATTAGAGAAGCTATGGAGGACACTAAGGTGACTGTATTAGTATTAATTGATTTCTCCAACGCCTTTAACGCCGTCAGTCATGATATACTCCTATCTATCCTCTCCCATCTTATGGTTTCTTCCGAGGCGCTGGAATGGTTCTCCTCTTATCTTCGGGGACGTCAGCAGTCGGTTCGCGTTGATGAAAGTTCATCGAATTGGCGTGATCTGGAGGCTGGTGTTCCGCAGGGCGGTATTCTATCTCCATTGTTATTCTCCATCTTCATTAATTTTATAACTCACTATCTTCGGTGTTCGTATCATCTTTATGCCGATGATCTCCAACTGTACACATCGGCGCGGATGGAAGACTTATTGGACGCCATAGAGGATGTAAACCGGGATTTGAATGCTGTCAAAGACTGGTCTGACAGATTTGGTGTGTCCGTAAACCCCTCAAAATGTCAGGCCATTGTGATTGGAAGCTCGCGCATGATGGGTAGAGTGACGGTTAGCTCTCTTCCTCCGATTATTTTTAATGGTTCCGTCATTCCCATTAGCCCCAGTGTGAAAGATCTCGGTTTGCATCTTGACTCGACACTTGGTTGGCAAAGTCAGGTCGCCAGTGTTAGTCAAAAAGCCAACGGCAGTTTGCGATCCTTATATCGTTTGAGGAGGTTTTTACCCGTAAAGACAAAGATAATGCTTGTGCAGACTTTAATTTTCCCAGTGGTCGACTATGGTGACGTGTGCTACTTTGACTTGAACGCGGTCTTGCTGGATAAACTAGATAGGGTTTTGAACAACTGTATCAGATTTATATTCAACCTCAGAAAATATGACCATGTGTCGAACTACAGGTCTGAGTTAAAATGGCTGCCCATTCGCCAGAGGAGATGTTTACGAGCTTTGACCACACTTTTCTACCTGCTCAATTCTCCCACCCCTCCTTCTTATCTCATGTCTAACTTTCAATATCTATGTTCTTCACATGCTCGTAATCTGCGTTCTTCTAATAATCTCCTCTTACTCTGTCCGTCTCATTCGACTGATTTTGTTCATTCTTCCTTTCATATACAGTCCATTCTTCTTTGGAATGCGCTTCCTCCCGAGATCAGGACGGCCACCAGTCGGTATGCATTCAAGCGGAAATTGCGGATTCACCTTCAAAACAACTAAGCAGAGTCATCTCACTTTCTTCTTTTCTGTTACTTTATATATATATGTATTTATATAAGTATATATTATTTTCTATATATATGTATGTGTATTTCACCTATTTTAGTATGTTATATAATAATTGGTTCTATTTTTATTATTAAACAATGCACCTGCCATGTTATCTCTTCACCACCCTTGGTTGACTGGTAGAGAATGCCTAAGGCATTAAGTCCGCCTTTGTACCTTTTGTGCATGAAGTCTAAATAAATAAATAAATCTGGAGCTAAAATCCATGCTAAAAACCTGGAAGCAAGACCAAGAGGAGCATATGCAGAAACTGATGGAGCAACAAAGCTCGGCGCTGGAGACACTTGTTGTTGAAATCAAGGTCAAAAAATAATTTGGGTCGTGTTCTGGACTTATTCATTAGCAACACTGAATGTCAGATACAGTCCTACATTTTACTGCTGCAGCCTGACAGCCACCACCCTCCGTTTTCTGTATTAACTTCCCTGATGACACCACTCACACCCATGAAGCTTCATTCAACAATAAAATACAATTTATTTAAAGCTAGTTACCAAGAAATTAATGTAGAACTAAATAAGTTGAACTGGGACGAATTGTGTCTTAATCTATCCAGTGAACAGGCCGTAGATGCTTTTTATGACTACATGTTCCATTGTCACGTCCAAAATCAACCTGCTTTCCCGTTTGGTTTAGCGCTTCCCTAATTAAAACTTTCAAAAATAAAGAACGCGCGTGGATAAGATGGAAAAATCTTTAAAAACTTATCTGATTATGAAAAGTTCTCTATCCAACGTAAACGGTTCAAACTACTTTGTGAACAGTGTTACAATAAGTATATGCAAACTATTGAAGAAAGCATACCTATTAATGTCAAACACTTCTGGACGTACATCTCTAACCGAAAGCAAGGTTCTGGAATCCCAGCTATCGTGCAGTATAAAAATAAATTATCTAACTGCCCCGCGGAAATATGTTCACTGTTTTCTGCCTTCTTCAACTCGGTATACGAGTCCTCAACTTTTGACCCTAAAACCTGGACACCGCCAGAAACCCTTGACGAGAATTCTGTATGCATTCCGGATATTTACCTCGAAATTAGTGTCATACTTAAGGCACTCACTTCATTAGACTTAACTAATGGAGCTGGCCCGGATGGCCTGCCCCCTTCTTTCTTTAAGAACACTGCACATTCCATCTGTGTCCCGTTACACATAATATTTAATAAATGTCTCAGGGAAGGAATTTTCCCTTGTGTTTGGAAGAGGGTCTTCATTACGCCTATTCACAAAAGTGGTGACAAGGGTAACGTTGAGAATTATCGACCCATATCTATCTTATCCACCTTGTCTAAGCTCTTTGAGGGTCTAGTGCACAGCCACTTATTTCCACAGTTAAATCACCTAATTATACCCGAGCAACATGGCTTCGTTAAAACCAAATCTACTACCACAAACTTAATCATTTTCACTAAATTTTTATTTGAATACATGGAAATGCGCATGCAGGTTGATGCTGTGTACACTGATTTTCAGAAAGCTTTTGAAAAGGTGTACCATAAATTACTTCTCGATAAAATAGCTTTCAATGGCATAAGAGGCATTTTTACTCAGATGGTTTGCTTCATATATATTTAATAGAACTCAAAAGGTTGTTATTAATGGATTCGAGTCTGATAATGTGGTCGTCGAATCAGGTGTACCTCAGGGTCTTATGCCCATTGCTTTTTATCTTGTTTATAAACGACATAAAAGCCTGCATAGTCAACTCTGAATTTCTAATGTACGCCGATGACATTAAAATCTATAAGGCTTGTGCGAACTCTCGGGACTGTTTGCTACTGCAAGAGGACTTATGCAGGCTTTCACGATACTGTCTGGTCAATAAACTTCATCTTAGTCTTTCAAAATGTCACTTCATTTCTTTTACCAAAAACAAAAACACTATTAACTTCCCTTATACCTTGAACGATATACAATTGGAAAAAACTGAGTGCACACGTGATCTTGGCGTACTACTTGATTGTAAATTACACTTAGACACCCATATCTACAACATAATTAACAAAGCCTTTCAAATGTATGGTTTCGTCATGCGGTCTTGTAAAGACTTCAAAAAGCCTTATACTTTTCTTTTCTTGTATAAAACACTAGTCCGTTCACAATTGGAATACGCGGTACCCATCTGGTGCCCGTATTATGATAAATATAAGCATGCAATAGAAATGGTTCAGAAAAAATTTCTTCGTGCCACGCACTTCAAATGCTTTCGTACTAGGATTCCCTATGCAGATATGCTAAAATATTACGAAGTATTGAGCTTGGATTCCAGACGTTCGTTGATCATGGTTGTGATGCTATACGGTATATGGAATAACAAATACAATTGTACTGAGCTGTCAAATAGACTGTGTTACGTAGTGCCAAGAACTGTTATTCGGCGGGAGGTGCGCGCACCTCGACTATTCTACACTGCGCGATGTAGAACGAATGCTGGGGTGCGGGCCCCTGTCCGCCGACTTTTAGAAACATATAATTCACAATTTACTGACTTTGACATTTTCGCGCTATCGCTATCTAAATTTAAAAGAATGGTTTCTCAATTTCTTGCAAATCGCCCATAAGATCGCTCTTGTCATCCGCTTCCCTCGATTCGTGTATGCAGTGCTTTTCTGCTAAATATTACTATCTTATTATTTTTCTCATTTAACATGCGTTCGTTATCATACTCAGATCTCACTTCGTGGACAATAGTGTGGGTTATACGTTTTTTCGACTGTAATATAACTACTTTTTGTATATGCTGTACTGTATAACTGTTTTTGTCCCAAATAAATAAAATAAAAATAAAATAAAATGTGTATTTTTTGACTGATAAACAAAAAAAAATACACCCATGACGAATATTTCGGTCTTCTTTGATTCTGTTAAAAAAACTTTCCTAGCCTACTGATTCTGTTACACTGTGGTCTCATAATAAATCGATCACACGGTATTCACAATTACCCACCCCGAAAACTATGAAAATGACACCCATGACTAACGTTTCAAAAATTAAGGTCAGCATCATCTTAGAATTTTATTTTGACCACAAATTCGCATTTAGCGACCCCAAACACCATAAAAATGACACCCATGACTAAAATTTTGGCAATTTTGATCGGTGTCATCTTGGATTTTGATTCAACAATAGTTTAATAAATATTTTTTGTTTCTTTTTGGTCCGTCCGTTTATGTTTTCAAAAATATAAATAGTTAGGTAGTCAAATAATTGAATAAATAAAATACGATTCATGCCATTTTTTTTAAACTATAAATACACACTATAAGTTATTATATATTTACCACGCATTGTAACTCTCGTATTTGAGTAACTTTTAAAAGCAATAGTAAAATAAACCTTCTCTACACACCTTTACTGTGACTTTTTTCTCGACTTTATGCACACGCGAGCGCGCCGCTCGCTTCGCGGTAACAGTGGCGCGTTAAATGCCTACTTCGCCGCAACTAGCAAGCCTTAATATGTAATATTGCCGCATCAATAATTTAGGAATTATGCATTACCTAAGTACCTAACTAATAAATGAGTCATTAACATAATATGCGAGATAACTCATACAGCACAACACTACGGTCACTTCATACAGTGGTATCGTTTAACTTTAAAATACCCACCGTACCACGGGCTACGGCCAGGTGTACAGTGGCTTTGCAATGCAGTGGTCTTGTTGGTGTTTGTTACTGTTGTGATCCATTTTTGTTCACAACGCATCCCCAGCAGTAATTCTATCATCAGAAAAGGGGTGAATTTCGTAGACATCTTCGTAGGTCTTAAAAAGATCTAAAGACTCCGGAGTAAGGCCGGGTATGTATGAAGTGCGGCAGCCTCTAGGTATGCATTGACCAGGATGGTTGAGGACTGGGCTCTGGAGACAGGCATAGTCGTCCTCAACCGGGTGTAGTGTGTGTATACATACGTATTACCTATGTATACATGTGTATCCACCTATCTTATAATAATGTATCATTTTATATTTGACTCACTAATCAATGGTTACTCGTATGAAGCAGTGTTTCTTTAAACGACCAACCTTATATGGCGACCCTGCCATGTACGGTGTGTGGTTCGGGTTCGGAAAAACATCGCATATGTGATGGGACACTACAAAATCTTTAAATTTTCGTATGAACTCTAAATAAATTTTGGTGCCAAGTGTAAAGAAAAGTGAACCATGTGTCAGTCAAAAGTGGAAAAAGAAGACGTTTTTATAACCCAAAACGCGCTGGGTTCGAATACTGCAACGGTTCAAGAATTGAAATCCCATCTCTCGGGGATAAGTATAATACTCATCGTTATCTGCACGATCTTGGGTGTTGGACTCCTGTATGTTGTATATAAGCTGTACAAGAGATGTCACATGGCTTGGATTAGAGAGGACACAATGGTCCAAAATTTGAGGCGCTCCTTCAGACGTTCGGATCCTGGGCTACGTCCGCAACCTCAAGTCTATTATCGTCGAGATGAGACAGCGGCCGAGAAGCTGAGTAAATAACTGGTGATTGACGGACAAATGAAGAAAAAGTGTGCGTTGCGTGTAAAGTGTAGTGAAGTGAAGTGAAAGTCCAGGACATACATATATTATACGCTTTAGAATATGAACAATGAGAACGGTAGTTGAATCTAAGGTAATCTGCAAAAAATATGTTAGTAGTCTAATATTACTTAGTACATGTAATTTCTAGTGATTTGAAAGATATACAGGGTGTTTGGAAGGGAGCTGTACATACGCCTAGGGTAGAAACTAGGGATAGTCTGCTACCTACCCCCGCCCATTATATTGACCTTGGCCTCAAGGTTTTTTTTTAATTTATTATTATTTTTTATTTGACTTTTTTATGATTTTTTGACTAAAACTACCTGTAGCTCAAAATCTATCCATGGGACCGGTCGGCTAATGGTCTTGTTTTAATCGTTAAAGTCTTAGGGTCCTGCAAAAAATTATTTTACACCAGAAAATTGTGGAGAAGAAAAGTTATGGGGCCTGAAGTACCGTAGTAAGGTAAAGAAATAATTTTAAGGGCAACTTTCTATGGGGTTTAAAAAAAAACTAACAGGGTTGGAGTTCTTCTGATTTTTTTAAAACATCCTCAGTCCATGCCCTTTCTAACGATATGCTAAAAGTGTAATTATCACTTTTAGTTTTAAAGTTATTAATTAATTTCCGCAACTAGGGCACTTCAAGCAAAAATTTCAACTAATGAAAATTAAATGTGTTCGATCGTAAAAGGATGGCAAATGAAACAAAAAATTTGGTAATGACTAATGTCATTAAATTACAAATTTTAATTAATTACTAATTTTAATTAATTACAAATTTTGTTCAAAGGTAATCGGTTGATAGGGCCGCACTTTTTGCCAGACAACCTAAACGGGCAAAACTACTTAGATTTCCTCGAAAACGATTTGCCTGATTTAGCGGAAGAAGTGTTTGACGAAGATCGGCCCATAGTCTTCCAGCACGACGGCTGTCCTGCTCATTGGAGCCTAGCAGTGAGGGAGCTTCTGGACAACTGCTTTCCTAATTCTTGGATTGGTCGGGGTGGGCCAATTCCCTGGCCCCCAAGGTCGCCTGACCTTACCCCACTCGACTTCTACGTCTGGGGAAGGGCGAAAGAGTTGGTGTACGCAGAAGAAGTACCAACAAGGGAGGTTCTAATTAACAGGATCCACGCCGCATTCGATACAATGCGCGAGGAACTGCTGCTTAGAACGGTGACCGTGGAGATGAGGAAGAGGTGCCGAGCATGTTTACAGGTCAATGGTCATCAATTTGAACAAAATTTGTAATTAATTAAAATTAGTAATTAATTAAAATTTGTAATTTAATGACATTAGTCATTACCAAATTTTTTGTTTCATTTGCCATCCTTTTACGATCGAACACATTTAATTTTCATTAGTTGAAATTTTTGCTTGAAGTGCCCTAGTTGCGGAAATTAATTAATAACTTTAAAACTAAAAGTGATAATTACACTTTTAGCATATCGTTAGAAAGGGCATGGACTGAGGATGTTTTAAAAAAATCAGAAGAACTCCAACCCTGTTAGTTTTTTTTTAAACCCCATAGAAAGTTGCCCTTAAAATTATTTCTTTACCTTACTACGGTACTTCAGGCCCCATAACTTTTCTTCTCCACAATTTTCTGGTGTAAAATATTTTTTTGCAGGACCCTAAGACTCTAACGATTAAAACAAGACCATTAGCCGACCGGTCCCATGGATAGATTTTGAGCTACAGGTAGTTTTAGTCAAAAAATCATAAAAAAGTCAAATAAAAAATAATAATAAATTAAAAAAAAACCTTGAGGCCAAGGTCAATATAATGGGCGGGGGTAGGTAGCAGACTATCCCTAGTTTCTACCCTAGGCGTATGTACAGCTCCCTTCCAAACACCCTGTATATGAAAATCTGAAACATATTAAAGAAAGTTTAGTTTAAGCTACTCTAAGAGAACTAAAGACGTTTTACAGTCTAAATTAAATGAAGCTTATAAGTTAAATCAGGAATGTTATGTATGTGCAAATAAATTAATAACTACAGTTAAAGGGCAGGCATTAACGGAGGTAAAATCATATTGCGACTTGATTAAAGATTTATATTTGCAAATCGAAACCGTATGTTCTAAAGATTACAGCTCCCAATCGAGTTTAAAGGTGCGTGTAGCCACGGAAACCAGCACCATGGAGAAGTTTAGCTATAAAACAGCCATCTACATGCTCCTTGTGATGACGGGTGAGGAGGATGTTACCAGGAACTTGATGGATGCAATCGAATTATACAGTAGCACACTCGACGATGAAGGTAAGAGTATGTTAGTAAAATTCGTATTAAAAACTAGTTTGACACAAGGTACTAAGATAAGACTTTCGCAGACATATGACACGTGTGATGAACTCCTAAGTGATATGCGTAATCACCTTTTGACAACAAAATCGGACACCGCACACATACTGAATTACTTAAAATAAAACAAAACGGTTCGTCACTCGACAATTACGCCAGTAAAATATATTGTTCGTAGATTTGACGATCTCGCAAGCAGATGGCGATCAAAATGCTTTTAAGGTATTACGGCCTTTAAATGAAAAAATTGCCATCTATTCTTTTTTCAGCGGTTTGCGAAATCGCTAAATAAGTACTATTTTAACAGCACGGAATTACACGGCATTGAAGGATGTCATTAGGGCAGCGAAGGACGAGGAAGCCTCCTGTAGCCAACAGAATAAAGAGGACTTCGCCTATTTTGTGAATCAAAATAGAACAGGTACGTGTAGATCCCGTGGCAGGTTTAGAGGTCATCGTGCTGGACGTTCGGGATACCAAAAACAACATATACCGGTACATAATCATAACCCTGCAGGTGGATCACGCGGTTCTAAATCCTCAAGGGGACAGCAGCAATATACGCGAATATTCAACGGAGGTAATAATAATTATAGAAGTCGTGGCAATTTTCGGGGCAATGATCGTAGCCGAATTAATTTCTCGAACTCTGTCACCCCTGCGGGCGAGCCGAATAATGTCATCCACAATTTCGGGGCTTCGGAAACAAATAATACAAATGCCGCTACATTAGAGTTTTTTCGTTCCTAATCGTATTTTTATTTGTGAGTTTAGTAATTCTATCGAGCTTGCGGTAGGTAGCACCAAATATGGATGGTTAGTTAATACTGGAGCATCGTTGAGCGCGATAAAGTACGAAGTCATCGCAAATCTAAACATACCCTTACTGAGAATCGAATTTACATAAATGGTATCGGTGGTAGATTGCAAACCGAGGGATATGTGTACATACCTTTGTCTATTTTTGGTTTGGAATTTAAACACAATTTTCACGTTATAAAACTATTATCAACTCAAACAGCCGGAATATTAGGTATAGATTTTTTTGCGAAAGTTTAATGGGAAAAAAAAAGTTAGTTTACCGTTGAGTATGGGCAGATTAGGCAATAATAGTTATTTAAGCATACCACCAAGGTGTGAAAAGATATTTTATATAAACGCAGGGACGAAGGGTGATTGTATGATTTTTCCGAAAGAATTATGCGAGGGTGTGTTTTTAGCCAATGGTATTGCAAATGTGAAGAATGGACAAATACCAATATAAATATTAAATACGCAAGGAACTAGATAGTTTCAGCAAATATTCAATTTGTTCTTTTGAAAAAGATGTAATTAACCCGGAAAGAGTAAAAGAAATGTTTTCTCTATTGAATCTTAATCATAATTGAAACTGACCACAAACCTCTTGTTTATTTATTTGGTTTAAACAATCCATCCAGTTGTATATATCAATCAATACTGAATTTGTATCTAATGTAATGAAGGAAGTGTGTCAAATTCTAGGCATTACACAGCTGACATCCACCGCCTATCACCATCAGTCTATAGGTTTATTAGAAAACACACATAAAAATTTTGTTTCTTTCCTTCGAATACAAACAAACGGTGAACCGCAGAATTGGAGTGCATGGTTACCCTACTGGTGCTTCGAATTCAATACTACGGTACATACGGAAACCCAATATACACCTTATGAACTTGTGTTTGGAAAGCAATTGCATACCAAGTAACTTAACGTGTGATATAGAACCTTTATACAACCATTATGATTATCCACAACAACTTAGATATCGATTACAAAAGTCACAATATGATGCGAGAGAGAATTTGATTCAGAGTAAGCAGCAGTGTAGAAAATTAAGGTATGATAAAGACATGAACCCAATTATGTATATTGGTGATTTAATACTCCTCAAAAATGAACAAATGTCAAATAAATTGGATCCTTTGTATATTGGTCCACATCAAATAATAGAAATTTCAGAACCAAATATAAAAATAAATTATAAAGGAAAACCTGTAATAGTCCATAAGAATAGAACTAGACCCTATATTCAACCAGATACTATGTTATAGTTACTTAAGTTAATATTGTACTTTTTATCGTTTGTATTATAATATACAAACTTATAATAAAAATGTATTACTTTCTTATATATATAATTTCTTTAATATATTCCTTATAAAAAAAAAATGTATCTTAGTTTTTTTTTTGGATGGGCATGTAGTGTGTATATGAATACGTATTCATATTACCTATGTATACATGTGTATCCACCTATCTTATAATAATGTATCATTTTATATTTGACTCACTAATAAATGGTTACTCGTATAAAGCAGTGTTCTGTCCCCACGTGTGTGCGGATGCAGGGCGAATCGGTGGTGGATATTTCGATCGCCAGCCCCGCTTTGTCACCGCGTGTGATCGATTAGCGCGTCATGGAGGAGGTGCAGACCTATTCCGATATATCGGTTCCGGTATATCCGGTTCGATGTCTCCACCCAGACCTCGAGCGCGCCGGTCCGACAGACCCCAAGTGGTCCGCGGTGGGCGCTGAAACAGCTGGACCGGGAGCTCCTCCTGGAAGCCTCGATCATGCAGGCCTGGGTGTCATCACTGGATAGGCCTGCTGCCATCAACGACGAGGCGAAGTGGTTCCGGGAGATCATGTCCGAGCGTTGCTGCGCGACGCCGGTACAACAGGCACCGTAGGCTCCGTAACTGTACTCTGGATACGGAGACCATTGAGGTGGAGCTGTACGAGGGGTATAGAGCGGCGAGAAGCGCCCTCCGAGCGGAGAAAAAGTGGGCCAATGGTTTGGCCCGCGAGGTGTCGCTTGGGAATCTAAACAGGGATCTGTGGGGGCGCCCCTACAAAATGGTGCGGGATAAACTCCGCCCATGGGCGCCCCCGCTGACGCAGAGTCTCCGGCCGCAGCTCGTG
Source organism: Orthosia cruda (assembly GCA_964057195.1). NCBI lineage: Eukaryota > Metazoa > Arthropoda > Insecta > Lepidoptera > Noctuidae > Orthosia > Orthosia cruda. The sequence continues at coordinate 8,246,520 of OZ059830.1, read as the reverse complement.
GAGGGCGTGGTGAGCACTCTGTTCCCTGAGGGCGGGGGAGTGTGTTCCCCTTGGAACACACTCCCCCGCCCATGGCTCCACCTCTTGCGGTGCCCGATGGACCACACCGCCGACGACGACGACAATGCTCCGGAGGTGACCGAGGTTGAACTAAGAGTGGCGGTACGTAGGCTGAATGCTAGAAATACCTCCCCAGGACCCGACAGCTTACCTGGGAAAGCCTGGGTTCTGGCCTTGGAGGCTCTCGACTAAAGGGGCTCCTTAGCGCATGCTTGGAGAGGGGCCAGGTCCCACTTCGCTGGAAGACGGGGAAACTGGTCCTCATTAAGAAGCCGGGGCGCCCAGCGTACTCTCCGTCCGCTTACCAGCCCATTGTGCTGCTCGATGAGGTGGGCAAGCTCTTTGAAAGAGTTATTGCAGACCGCCTCGTTGCGCAGCTGGTGCGGGTGGGGCCGGATCTGGCGGAGAGCCAGTTTGGCTTCCGCAGGGGGCGCTCTACGGTAGACGCCATCGTGCGCGTGCGAGCCCTCACGACGGGGTATGCAGTGGCCCGGGGTGGGGTCGTCTTGGCGGTGTCTCTAGACATCGCATTTGGGAGGGGCGCGAGGAGGCGACACGCCGGGGCATAACTCCGCTGCCACGAAAAATCGCGGCTCGGCGGACAGAGCTCCGGCAGGATCTCATGGCAACATGGAGTGAGCGACTGTCGCAACCCAGTGCTGGGCACGCCATAATTGCGGCGATAAGCCCCTCTTTGAGGAGTGGCTTGAGAGGTGCCACCGCATCCTAACCTTCCGCCTGACGCAGGTCATCACCGTGGCTGTTTCGGGAGGTTCCTGTTCCGTATAAGGCGGGCAGAAACGCCCGGGTGTAACCATTGTGTGGATCGCCCGGAGGACACGGTGAAGCATACAGTGGAGGTCTGTCCCACTTGGGCGGAGCACCGCCGTGTCCTCGTGGAGGCGATCAGCGGTGGCGACCTCTCGCGTCCAGCAGAGGCGAGAGGGTGAGAGGGCATGGGTAGCTGTCACCTCCTTCTGCGAAGCAGTAATGCTCGTGAAGAAGGAGGCGGAACGCGTGAGGGAGACGCAACGGAGACTCCCTCGCACCCCTAGCCACCGCAGTAGACGCCCAGGGCGTCGGGAGTCGCAAGCCGATTCCCGGCCACCGTAGGCGCGGGCTTACGGACGGCGAGTGATGGGAAGCTCAGCGTCCAATCCACCAGGCCTGAATCGACGGCCCGTAGTGTTCCACGCGCGCCTCAAAGAGATGTCAGCAAAAACTGACGGGGCCCGCTAGGGCCGATGTCTGTCTGGGTCGCGGATAAATTTAAAAGAGAGTTACCGCAGCCCTGGCACAAGCAACTGAAGAAACACGGGTGGGTTTTAGTCAGTAAAAGTCTGACACGCCCTCCCGCTTCATCCAGAGTGGGAGAAGTCATTGGATGATTTCCCACCCTAAAAAAAAGGTATGCATTGACGCGACACAGTCCATATGGTATCTCCAAACTTTTCGTAATTGGTAGGTGTAGGTTCTATGTCGAGAAGATTTGCATCCACATCAGCAGATAACTTTTCTCAGTTTGCCTTCGAGAAGTTAAAACGCGGTTTATAGGGAATCTATCGGGGTTTTATTACCGCTCTCACCTCACACGTGATAGGTCCATGCTATGTTGTGTGTTTGGATCGGTTGGCGGTCGATTTTTTAATACAACGATTCAATATTATTACTGACGAATATTAAGTCCGGGTTGTAGCCACGTTTCCAACGTCGACTATTAAAAGATGCAGGTTGTTTGGCATCATGTAAGAGGGATAGTTCGGAGGCTTCAGCCCACTCCTTGACTAAATTGCCCTCTGCGTTTGAATCACAGTACCCCTAGGATATGCTGTGACTATTAAAGTCACCCCCAAATATTTTATTCTGTTGGCTATCAAAGTTAGGTGGCTTATGAAACTCAAACGACTGGTTAGGAGGTTTATAGAAGGGGGTCACTGAGAAAGTGCCCAAATCCATTGTAAGAATTTCTATAGAGCTCTCGTCCAGGTTGCAGACAAAACAGTTACACAGGGTCAATGTGATAGATATAGTGATATAGATTTTCGGTGCCGCGATGCGTTGCCTGGATACATCAAATGTCACAGTTTGTGTTCTGACAAAGTTGAGACAGTATCTGAGACTTATTTTCCGAGAACCCTTCGATATTTATTAAGGTAATAATAAGGCCGGACTTAGAAAGCCGGCGGTGGGTGCCCTTAGAGGTTACGCTTTTGTTAAATTTTGGCCTTGTTTCTGAGATGAACCGTTTGGATGTACCATCGTGGTGAAAGGACTGGTCAGCTAGACTCTGCCTTACTGAGTGCTAGTTGTCCATGGTGTGCCGGGCCTTTGAAATCACAATGCGATTAAATTAACGCCATTCGGGAAGGCTCCTTTCATGCACCCCAGGCAAAGTATTAAAAAATTGACAGTGACGATTGCCCGAATTCTGGTCGGTCATATACCTAGGAAACCAATAAATATAGTATTTTGAGCTATTTTATTTAAAGCCCAAATTCAAAATAAGCAGCCCTTAATTATGTTTATGACTTCAAAATAGTCTACAGAGCATATTACAGTGACGCCATTAAATGTATTTAAGCGTTTCTGACACTTGAAACTTTCAAGTTTGCAGTTTGTTGTATTTGTTGATAGTTTCACAATAATATGTTATTATCAATGGTAGTTGGGCTGCATATTATTTTAAAATTTGTGACATAAATATATTATATATGTGGCATTTTATGACTTTTTATATTTGACACCCTATTATTTATTTTATGAATGTATTTTAGTTATTATTTTTTGAATATTGTTTTATTTTATTATTTTGATTTTATGATATTTTGTGAACTTATTCGATTTTATGATTTTTTTGTAATTTTTATTTTCGACTTTATGACATTTTTCAATATCCAATTTTATTTACTTAACGTCTTGTTATTTTGTTTTTTCTTCAATTTCAATTTGTTTAATACATCTAATGATTTAATAAGGATGACATTCAGCGAAATAATTTGTTTCTTGTTCTAATTTATATTAATCTAATATTACTCTTGACATTTTATGAATTCATAATAAATCTGATTTTATTTATTTAACTTTTTGATTACTACTACTACTTTTTTATTTTGCTTTTTTTTTTAATTTTGTTTATTTTTAAGAAATTAATTACTTAATTATTTCGGATTTTATTTATTTTACAAATTTTTACATTGTCTCATTATATTATTATTAATTTTGAATTTTATGACCCCAATAAAAATGGAGGCCAATCTATTCTTTTTGTGTAATTTTATCTAAAGTTGCTATATTTAAGCTTATTTTTACAAATATGTTTTTTACAAATTGAATAACTTACTATTCAATTTGAAAAAGACATATTTGTACGCCTCGTTAAATAATAAGTGACCATGCCTATTGTATGTAAACACATGTTTTCAAATAAATCAACTTCATTTATAATCACTGCACGCCTCTCGATTCGGTCTACCACCACAATATCAAGTTTATTGCCAACATTGGACTAATCTCATTAATAAGAAAATCATAAATACCCATTGAGTATCGTTGCCTTCGCTTGATCCTTGAGGTATTTGAGACTCTTCGGCATTTGTCGTAAAAAGCTGTTTTTCGACGTTGAGTCAAACGCAAACATCAGTACATTGATGGTGTCTTCTCGGTCAGGTGGAGGAGGAACCCGTCTCAATGACTTGCGGAACCCTAATTGAAAGCCCACCCATGTTGAGCTGAGTAGGCTGTAACGAAAAATGTCGAAATTATTAAAATCGTATCTAATTGAAAAACACAAAGACGTAGAATAGGGATGATGACTATAAATATTTTTGGTCCGTCAGGTAGATTATTAAAAAAATATTGGACACGTATTTTTTTTTGTCACGAAATTTAAAAAATAACGCCGATACAGTGAGTTGAAATTTCGCGTTTTACAAAAAACATGCTATACACCGTGGCATTTAAGTCGTCTTACAAAAGCAGCCCACTTTTTCTACCACAGTATATAAACAACTTTCTCCATGGAAGATATAGCCAATTCTCAAAAAAAAAAATTGCATCTCCCATACAAATTTTGATCAGCTGACGACAACTTTGTATTGCAAATCCAAAAATGGATTTGGGATTTGCCTATGACTTTCATGGAGAAAGTTGTTCATAAACATGGGCAGAAGAAGTGGGCTGCTTTTATAAGCCTACTTAAATGCCACGGTGTATAACTACATAAAATTTTGATGTCGATGTAAATGTAAGTGTCGAAAAGGTGTAAAAATCCTTCTGACAAGTCTTGTTACATTTGTGGTACTTTAAAGACTTAAAAATTAAACTTGAAACCCTCCGTTTAAAAATATATGAACTTTACTTTTATTTTCTTCCATCTAAACTAAAGAAAAGTATCCTGGCGTGCCATTTGTTAAAAAACCGATCCTTGACAGTGGAAGTCGACCTTTGCTAGAACTACCTGAAAGCTCCTGTTTTTATCTCAAACCTCCATTTCAAATCATATTTAAAACAAAAATTCAAACCGACTTCCAAAATTAAACACTACAAAGATAAAAAAAGCTTCTTTTCCGAAGCCGGTGTCTTTAGTATCAGCACTGCTGGCATCTAGCAATCGTTGAAGGAACGCTTCTGTGGCCGCCTGAAGAAGGTGTTCAATAGCATTCTTTCGGGCGGAAACAAGGTGCGCGTTTTCAACGGTTGGGTCATGCCGGTATTGATGTATTTTTTCGGCATAAAATGGACTCAAACGGAACTTGACGCCCTGAATAAGCGGATCCGTACACTCCTGACTGCATATCGAATGCATCACCCACGATCGTCGGTCATGAGATTGTATATCCCGTGGAAGTGTGGACGCCGACGCTTTTTAAATGCCATAAACCTCCACAACCGCGAGATATGCAATCTCAGGGAATATTTTCTACACACCAACGTGGGTATGCATCGAGATGTAGTAGCAGTGGACAAGGGACTCAACGCTCGCCTTGGCAAAAGAGAACTGGCGCAAGCCTATAGTGCTTGACACTACTGACCGCAGGGAGGTATGGCAGAGTAAGGAGCTTCACGGACGCTTTTTCCGGGCCCTACAGGGGTCCGATGTAGACCAAGCACCGTCCGCAGCCTGACTGCGTTTCGGTGAACTCTTTGGGGAAAGCTAAGGTTTTGTCTGTGCAATTATGGACGAAGTTATCATGGCGAATAAGTACCGGAGATTTATTGTGAAGGATAGCACGGTTGACATCTGTCGGGCATGTCACCGCCCGGGTAAATCGATCCGCCACATTATCTCTGGTTGTTCTCGGCTAGCTAACGAAGATTACTTGAATGGGCACAACCTTGTAGTCCGGATTATCCATCAGCAACTTGCTCCGAAATGCACTATTGTGGCATCGGAGGTACCGTACTACAGGTATGTACCCGACACAGTTCTCGAAAATGGCAATATGACATTGAAATGAGATCGGTCCATCATCACTGACAGGACTATTGTAGACAAAAAGCCTGATATTGTGGTGGTGGACCGAATCGTGCAATGATTGTTGACATTACCGTTCCGCATGACGGGAACCTCGTGAAAGCCGAGAAAGATAATCAAATCAATTATTTTGACTTGGCTCGCGAGGTTGTCGACATATGGGAAGTGGACACAGCGATCATTGTACCGATAGTCGTGTCAGACATCATCATTTTCCTGCCCTTGTCCCATGTTACTTGGGGTCGGTGCATCACGTTTTCTTCTTCCTTACCATCCTGTCCGCCGTTACGTTATCACTGACTCCCTTTTTTTCATATCACTCCTCACACAGTCCATCCATCTTTTCTTTGGCCGTCCCCTCGTGTCGTAGTCGTGTCAGTATGACCATCGTGTCGTGTCAGCCATTGGCTTAATAGCGAAGAGGCCCGACCAACGCCTTAGGAGGGTCTCGTTATGCGGCTGGATCAAGGGCCTGATCCAGATTGCAGTACTGCTGGACACGGCTCATATTGTTAGGAAGTTCCTCTCTCTGGAGCCCTGACCACCGGTAGCTTGGACCCTATTCCCGATTCCGGTGGGCATCTATATTTTTTATTTTTGAATGTTTTTTTTTAATGTGTTTAATAAAAATATTTAAAAATGTAGTAAATATGCAAGTTAATGAATAAAGGAAATAATAATGAAACTTATTTATTGCCAACAGCTTAAAAATTAACATTAACATAATATTTTACATAATAAAAACAATAGGTAATAAGTATTTTTTTTACGGTTTTATAATTCCTAAGTTGTCTGGTGCTGGAAGCCCAGTCTGGGTAAAGGTCTCCTCTAGTTTACTCCAAGACCCAAAATATATAGGTAACAATAGACCTATTAGTCTTCTTTCGAGCATAATTATACAAACTCTTTACGTCAATTATACAAAGCAGAGTCCAAGAATCGACCAACACCAGCCGATTGAACAAGCAGGTTTCCGCTCTAGCTTTTCTACAACGGTTCACATGCATGTCACACAAGAAGTCATTGAAAAATATAAAGAGTTCAATAAAATCAAAATCAAATAGTTTATTTAAAATAAACCTTGGATATTCTTTTGAATTGCCAAACAAAAAATAAATCAAGATGACTAGTTGCAAATTCGCAAGCGTCAGTAGGTCTCAATGGAGAAGAATTTGCAAGAAACTCAAGAAACAGTTTTAATTAAAATTTTTTTGGTTACATCATTCTTGTTAAAAATATGCATATATGTGAGAACAATATACAAAGACTTGCACGTAAAAGCTACTAGAGTAGACAATAATACAATAAATAGACATCACCAGTAACAGCCTACATAGACTACGCTAAAGCGTTCGACACGATTTCACACAACTCCATCTGGAAAGCCCTGACAAAATGCCACATTAATGAAAGATACATAAATGTTTTAAAAAATCATATATGATTGCAGTTCCAGCAGAGTCAAAATGGAAAAACGTGATCCAAATATATCAATCTACACAGTTGTGAGACAGGGCGACCCCTTGTCGCCTAAACTTTTTATAGCGGTACTACAGCTAATCTTCGATCCTCTAAACTGGCAGTCAGATGGAATCAGAGTAAATGGGAGGCAACTTACACATCTAAGGTTCGCTGATGACATTGTCCTCTTCGCTGAAACTAGCAAGAAACTTGAAAAATAAAAAAATTAAGTTAAAGTAGGTAATGACAAACAGCAACAATAATACAATAAGCCTACATGGTAAGCCTTTAGAGTACGTTAACAACTACATTTACCTAAGAAAACAAATAACATTTGGAGAGAGCAATGAAGAAGAGGTTGAACGCCGAGTGAACATGAGTTGAAAGAAATTCTGGTCCCTAAAAGATATCCTAAAAAGGCGCTTTCCCCCTCCATCTCAAAAAGACCGTAATGGATACCTGCATCTTACCGACCCTCACATACGGCTGTCAAACCTGTACATACGATGCTAAAATAAAAACTAAACTAGCGGTTTCTCAGAAAGCAATGGAAAGAAGTATATTGAAAATAAGGAAAATACTTAACATAAGAAGCGACTACATAAGAGGAAAGACATAACTCATAGATGCTCCGCATTACGCTTTAACACTAAAGTGGCGATGGGCAGGGCACCTAGCCAGACACAGAGACAAAAGCTGGACACTAGAAACCACAAGTTGGGATGGACCAATTGGTAAAAGAAGCAGAGGACGTCCAAAGAACAGATGGATTAATGAAATAATAGCTTTAGCAGGAAAAGAATAGCAAACAAAAGCATAGAAAGACTTGGAGTAAACTGGAGGAGACCTTTACCCAGACTGGACTTCCAGCACCAGACAACTTAGGAATTATAAAACCGTAAAAAAATACAATTATATAAGTATTTTTTGTTATTGTTTTTTTTATGTAAAATAATATTATGTTAATGTTAATTTTCAAGGTGTTGGAAATAAATGAGTTTCATCATTATTTCCTTTATTCATTAACTTGCTTGTTTCTTGACATAATCAGTTGAAAATTTTCATGTGGCTGACAAAAAATGTTTTTTGTTGACCAGTGTCTAATTGATGGACTAAACTAATATGTTATTTTTCACCCAAGAATTATCTCCATTGTTTGTTTGGTAAAAAAACAACGTATAGCAGAATAAAAATAAAAGGATTCATTGTAACTATCAATATCAGCAAATTCTGCAGGATAGTCCCAGTATTCGAGAGAAAAATTGTATATAAGTTTATATAAGTTTTAATCCAGGTTATAAACTAATTGTATGCTAAATTATGCGAAAGAATTTTGGAGTGAAAGAATAACAAACATCTGACGCTGTATAAGTTTTTAAACTGTCATGGTCACTAACACTAACATTAACATTATAATCGGGTTATTTACCATGTTTACTGTTTGTAGCGAGTTAAAGAGGGTAGACCGATATTACGTCTACTCATAAACACCCACCCGCAATAACTTCAGTTTATCCGTGATCATAGTGCATGTCACAGCGCCGAATATCGGAAACTCGCTACAAACAGTAAACATGATAGATATCCCAATTATAATGTCAATATCTGACGCTGTGACGTCACTCTGACGTTCGACTCTCGCTATTGGCGCACGAGGCAAACGCGGGTGGGCGTGCGGTTAGGCGGGAGTGGGATCGCATTCCAGCGAGGTGCACAGTTACATTGACCGTGTAGTGGAATATTATTAGGAATTAAATATAATCGTATTTCACCTTACCTTGTTCCGTTAGTGCCCGTACATTTTATCTTGACATGGTCGCTTGCATCAAGTAAATAAGTTTTATTTCCCTTCACTATTTTGTTTTGCCCTAAGTAATGTTTATTGTCGTTAACATGTATTATGTCCTGGTAGGTACACACTATGTTTCTGGTCGTTGCAAGAATCTCATCAACTACCCTGCATTCGGAGAGCTGAAATAATAAAATTAAATAATTTAGATTATTTTTATTTTCTTTATTTCTGGGCCTAGAGTTTTTATTGTACTACGTCGTATTTTTAATAAAAGCAAATAAACAGGATAACTAGGTTATTTTGGTTAATTTTCCTGCGCATTTTTTGTTAATTCGGCAAAATTTTATTGATAAATTGTATAAAAGAAATAATGTGATGCTTCAATTTTTTTTTAAAGAACGATTTTTTGCTGTACTTTGATGACTTTATGCAATGCACAATAAAAATCGATATTTTTAATTCCCAGAATCAAAATATCATGATTATTATTTTATGCACTCTATTTTACTGCCGTGAAGTTTAGGTTACTATACTCTGCCTATTCCAATACCTCTCTATGTACAGGATTGCCTAAGCTAGAAAATCAGCGAATCTTAGTCCTCTATGCTACTTTGATGTTTATGTGTTGCAAGTGTGACGGTGGAGTAAGTGCCCAGTGCTTGTAACATAGCTTAATTCCTAGCGCGGCACTGGCCGCAATTTCACATTTTTAGGGTTTCGATACTTAAAAGGAAAAAAGGAACCCCTAAAGGATCACTTCATTGTTTGTCTGTCTGTTCGTGTATCAAGACATTTTTCTCTGGAATGCCTGGCGATATCAAGTTGAAATTAATATAATATACTCAAGTCTACAGTCTCTATGGAGCTGTGAAAAAATCAAACTCCTAAATCAACGTAATCGAAAGATAGTCTTTTTATTCGCATGTTTTAGGAATCGCAAGGAAATCAAAACCTAAAGGATAATTCCCGTTGACCTAGAGTCATAAAATTTGTCAAAAAGCAATGTCTTACTACACAAGTAAAGGAACAATCTGAAACTGTAAATTAGTAGATACAACAAAAAAAAACGATTTTTAACTTGTTTGCATTTGGTAACTTATTTTTATTTGCGTTTTTGCCTACCCCCATGGGAAAAATGCGTGAGTTTATGTATTTATGCATTTGGTAAATAGACCGCTACCTATATCGATGTTTCAGCACAACAGTTTTCCAACGGCAAAGTTTATTTTGTACCTTCGTTAGAGCAATTTTCGCTACTTTCATTGCATAAATTATATGAACTTCAATAATGTTATCTAATTATTTTGTTGAATGCAACTGACTATACAGAACCCTCGGTGGACGAGTCCGACTCGCACTTAGCTGGTTTATTTTTTAGCTGTACCACCTTCATTGTGGGCTGCATTTGATGTGCTAAATAAATATGATTTCTTTTCTTTTATTATTTTTCTTCCTAACGCGCTTCATTCACCTGCTATATTTATGTGGTAGTATTTAAGATGTTCACGTACTCAAAATTTAAAGATGAATAAATTGAATTTGATTGAATCCTTGAACGTTTGGTACTTACATAACACTTCACCCAGTCCTTTCCCTTGCAAGTGATTGGTTCATAAGTCTCGAAAAATTGCATCACCTCTTTCGAAAAGGGATCCAGATTCGGCATCTTGCATCCACTTCCTTTATCCTCACTCAAAGCCTTCTCGATAATATTTTCTATATATCTGACAGAAAGGAAAAATTTTAAACCATCAAAATTTTTGGGCATAGTGAAGTTATTTAGCTATTGTACACGCAAGCCGCAACATTGTTATTGACTGTCAAATAGATACGCGCGTACTAGTTTGAATACGCACATATATTCGAAAAGCATGTTTACATCGTGTCGAAATGAGGCTATTATTCACGTCGAATATACAGGTTGACTTTTTATTCATTTTATTTTGTTGTTGTTGGAAGTACATAAGCTCTTCCGAGTACCGATATAGCATTTTGTATCGAAAAAGAGAGTAAAATGGGGAAATAAGATGTTCTGACAATGGTTTATGTTGAGTTGATACGAGTAATATCAATGTTGACGAATCACTTGTTTATATTTGACTAGAGGACGCCTCGCGGTTTCACCCGCGTAGTTCCCGTTCCCGTGGGAATACAGGGATAAAAAGTAGCCTATGTCACCCGGGGATAGAGTAGCTTCCCAACAGTGCAAGAATTTTTGAAATCGGTCCAGTAGTTTTGGAGCCTATTCGGTATAAACAAACAAACAAACAAAAAAATCTTTCCTCTTTATAATATTGGTATAGATTAAGATAACTATTGGAGTTGAAGGTGAATAGTCAACATTAGCTTAAGAAGGCATGTTACGATCACAGAATATCCAGCCAGCTGTCAAAGTTTCGGCCCAACGTCTGTCGGATCAGGTGCGGGTCATCCAACGTAACCGCATGTTGGATGATGCCATACTTGATAGACTGCGCAATGAATCACGGAATAGCCGTGTCTCGTCTGCCTTGCCACTGGCCGCGGTGCAACTGCAACTCAGTGTTTCACCGCGACCAGATAATGATGGTGAGGATGACGACGACAGGGCTATATCTGTGAGTACCCAATGCAATGCACGTTTAAGGAGCGCTTTGGAATGTGCATTCAGCGAGTATCGCTCCACACCGCCTAAGCTTAGACCTCGAATACCTCGTCTGCCCATGCATAAGAAAAATAGGGCGCTGATGTGTGCTCTAGATTCGCATATATTTATTCATAGATTCTTTAGATTCTATCAAATGTTTTTGATAGCAGCGAAGACCTTGCAGATACCCACACAATACTGTACTGTGCGGCTGCTGCGGCATGTCGTGTAGCTAACGTCAATTTCCCAAAAAGTGACAAAGCTTCACGACCAGCTGTACCAGCTTGGCAGTCCAGGATTGAGCGTCGTATCGGTGAGGCTAGAGCACTCATCGGCAAACTTATCCGCTTCAGGAAGGGCAACACTCGCCCTAGAGTGATGCGCTTTGTGAGGCGGGCGTTCTCGGGGACTGATATCAGTTCTCGAGATTATCTGTCCCGCGACACAGAGCGTATCGACTTCTTGAAGCAGAAGATCTATGCATGGGCAAGCCGTATTCGTCGGTACAAGCGGCGAGTGGAGCGATACACTCAGAATCGCACATTTCAAAGTAACGAAAGGTGGGTTTATAGGGCTTGGGAATATTGCTCCATAAAAAGCAGATACAGCATGAAATTAAAATGTACGCAAAGAAACAAAACCTTAATTGAACTTGTGTCTTGCAAAGACTTACTTCCTTGTGACACCCAGTTCCAGATCCTGTTCTTGTGTCAATTTATTATATAAACGAATATAATAGGTAAAACTGATTATACTTATTGTAATAACGATAAACTGATTTCTCCGTGAACAATACCATCGTTTCACCATCACTGTCACCTGAAAGTACAAGAAAAAAAAATACAGTTAAACAATAAATCTGTCACGGTGGCCCAGACCTCGCCTCTAGTGTTTGAGGTCTTGGATTCAAATCCAGGCAAGTAGACTGTATGACTTTATCAAATCATTATGTTTTTTCTAAGTTTATCTTTACGCTGACAACAGTGAAGGAAAACATCGTGAGGCAACCTGCAACCTAATTGCGTATCTGTTTTAACAGCAAGAAGCACACTCTTTATAGGGTTCCGTGCCCAAGGGATAAAAACGGCACTCTATTACTAAGACTTAGCGGTCCGTCTGTCTGTCCGTATGTCACCAGGCTGTATCTCATGAACCGTGATAGATAAACAGTTGAAATTTTCAGAGGTGATGTATTTCTGTTGCCGTTATAACAATAAAAACAGAATAAAATTAATATTTGAGTGGGGCTCCCATACAACAAACGTGATGTTTTTGCCGGCTTTTTACTTTCATTTTGGTAACTCAACAATATTCATTGCATGTTTTACGCTGTCTAGTTGACGGATTTTGGAACTTATGAAGCAATAAATGCAAAGAAAACATACCGTGTGCTATTACTTTAACTTACACAATTAGGGTCTTCTACATACTATCCTTATCCTTACATAGTATAAAACAAAGTCGCTTTCCGCTGTCTGTCCGTATGTATACTTAGATCTTTAAAACTACGCAACGGATTTTGATGCGGTTTTTTAATAGATAGAGTGATTCAAAAGAAATGTGTATATGTATAATACAGGTAGGCGAAGCCGCTGGCAGAAGCTATTAATATTATAAATACGAAAGTAACTCTCTGTCTCTTTGTTACTTTTCACGCTTATAAAATAAACCAATTTAGATGAACTTTGGTATGAAGATAGTTTGAGAACCTTGTTTTTTTGCCTGGCGAAAGCTCAAGCATACTGCTCCACCACGAGGAGATAGTGCATTTATGTGGGATTCCATCCCACTAAAACTCTACGTTGTCCTCCTGTACCAGAACACATTGCTCGCCGTGGCCACTCCAGGGCCAAACCAGCACATGGGCGCCAGATTACCTCCCCTGCTACCGCACCGCGTCCGCCATCAGACGGTTGCGACTCCTGTCCCGCCGCGGCCTCGAACACTCAGCCGCGAAATCGTATGGGAGACCTTGGGAAGCTCCATATGACATCGCAGCCCAACTTAGTTGCAATGTCGCCTGTTACCAAGCGGCACCGTAACCTACTTGTTGGCCTTCGTCATCGGCTTAATCGGCAAAAGCCCTGTGGAGCGGTCACGGTAACCAAACCACGGCTACTGAACCCTATGGAGGGTCCACCTCGACAATGTGCGAATCCACCGGGGGGGTAGTTTAAGACCCTGGGAAGAAGATAGGATAGTTTTTATCCCGGCAAGCAACCAGGATAGTTTATTATCCCTGAAACCAATGATTTTTTTTACAAATTTTCGGCTTGCTCTTGACCACTATCCCACATAAGCGGTAAGCTATGACTTGGTCGAAGATGAAGCACGCTTGGCTAGAAGAAACTAATTCACTATTGACTTACCCCTTGAATTGGCAAATGAACTTATTTGTAAAATTTAATATATTTTGTTATCTCCTCATTTATTTAATATATTTTGTTATCACAGAAATACTTATCAAAGTTTTCGCGAATGTACTCCGGGGAGAACACTGCCAACTATAGTGTAAAGTATGCCTACTTAAGTTTTTACTACGTGGAGCACGGTGCCAAGATAACAATTAAACATATCTTATTTAAATCAATACTTTATTAATCACAATTCTTATTTATTGGGGTGTGAAATTTACGAAACCACCACAAAACACAATTTTATACAAAATACTTTGGTTCTTCCCTCTTTGCAAAACCTACACCGTGCTTGCTTATTGGCCGATTCTGGGAAATGTCCGACAGCATCGTACCTTTCACTGTCCATAGGCCGTTCAGCTGTTGGTTTCGAAATGGTTCTCCCCTTCCTCTTCTCCATACTACCACTTGACTTTACCAGCTCGACAGATTCCTTCGAGTAAATCAAGCATAAACTCTTTTAAGAGACTTTTTAGGTCTCCCATCTCGCCTGCATAGATGCCAGCCGTTGTTTATGCATATATCCAGTAACTGCGAAAATATACCAGAAAAGGTACAAATATATAAGCATATCTGCTAAAATAAATCTACACCCCCATATGCTTGTTGAACTGTTTCACAAGTTGAGGGCAGTCAACATTCACTTTACGTTTATTTTCCTTCGAGTACCTCCTTATCTTTTGAATAGAATGAGAATCAACGTAGGAACTTATTAGAGTTCATCATATCAGCCGAAAGACGTCCACTGCTGGACATAGGCCTCCCCCAAGCGTCGCCAAATTGACCGGTCCCATGCGTCCCGTATCCAGCGGATCTCCGCAACCTTCACCAGGTCTTCGGTCCACCTGGTGGGAGGCGTTCCAACGCAACGTCTACCGGTTCGCGGTCGCCACTCCAGAACGTTTCTGCCCCATCGGCCATCCGTTCTGCGAGCAATGTGCCCTGCCCACTGCCACTTAAGTTTGGCAATTCTTCGGGCTATGTCGGTAACCCTGGTTCTATAGCGAATCTCTACATTTCTGATTCGATCACGCAAGAAAACTCCGAGCATAGCCCTCTCCATTGCCCTTTGGGTGACTGTAAGCTTTCTGATGAGGCCCATTGTGAGCGACCACGTCTCAGAGCCATAGGTCATAACTGGCGACACACACTGGTCATAGACTTTCGTCTTGAGACACTGTTGTAAGTTGGACGTGACGATACCGCGCAACTTCCCGAACGCTACCCAGCCGATTCGGATTCGACGGTTGATCTCTTTCTCGAAGTTGGCCCTACCCAACTGGATCGTTTGTCCCAGGTAGACATAGTCATCAACAACTTCGAGTGTAGTGTCTCCGACCCTGATAGGAGTGGGTGTAACATGGGCATTCAACATCACCTTGGTTTTGTTCATGTTCATCCTAAGACCCACTCTTTCGGAAGCTCTACTGAGGTCATCGAGCATTGTATTGAGGTCCTCCATAATCTCAGCCATGACCACTATATCGTTGGCAAACCGAAGGTGATTGATGTATTCGCCATTGACGTTGATGCCTAGCCCTCTCCAGTCCAGAACCTTGAAGACATCCTCCAGTGCAGCGGTGAACAGTTTCGGAGATATGACATCTCCCTGCCTCACACCTCGCTGCAGAAAGACAGGTTCCGAGGTCTGATCCTGAAGTCGAACTGACCTGGTGGCGTTTTTGTACAAACACTTCAACACCTCGATGTACCAGTAGTCAATTTGGCACCGTTGGAGAGACTGCAGCACAGCCCAAGTCTCGATCGAATCAAAGGCTTTCTCGTTTTCCACAAACGCTAAGCAAAGAGGCACGTTGTACTCTTCGGTCTTCTCTATAACATGCCGCAGCGTATGTATATGGTCTACGGTGTTAAAGCCTTTACGGAAACCGGCTTGTTCAAGAGGCTGGAAGTCGTCAAAACTGCGCGCGAGACGATTCGTGATGACTCTTGAAATCAGCTTGTAGACATGGCTAAGAAGTGAGATGGGCCTATAGTTCTTCAGTAGGGCATTGTCGCCCTTCTTGAAGAAGAGTACCACCACACCACTGCACCATGCCTGTGGCGTTTTGCCCTCGAGTATGACGGAATCAAACAGCACAGCATTAGAGTTACCACCATATTATTATTATCGTTCAACTTCACGACATCTTTTTTGCTTTTGCATACAACTTGGGCACTATATCCTCTCTTTTTCTTTTTTATTTCTTTTTCATAGGGTAAGAGTTCTTGACATCCCCTAGGACGGTATATTCTTATTGTGCCCAGGCCAAGTATTTCCATATTCTGCCCGCAACAATTAAATAAGCTCTGGCTAAGTAAAGAAATTGTCCGCGTATATGATTGATGGCTTCTTTTTGATTGTTTTGCATAAGGCTATAACCACTATGCCACCCACCCCAAGCGAAGCTTCTTTGGCTGTGAAAGTGTGTTCACGAAACGTATCATCGCCACCGTACCTACATGATGAAATCAAATATAATGCTTGAAACGCACAAAGTTTTTAAACCCCATTTTTTCGGCTTGTTCTTTATGTACTGTCTCCTTTTCCCAGCTTTCGTGCCTTTATATGGGATCATCATCTCATCTATTGAATATTGCCCTTCTTCCTCTATCTTCAAGCTATTTTGTCTGATCTTCTCCTTAACAGGGCGTATTAGCAGAATTATTATTGTAATAGCGATCTGAGTTCTCCTTCTCCATGCTACATAAAATGAATGTTGCGGCGTATTTGTTGGTAACGTTTTAGGGGCATTTCTTCAGCTATTAGAGGATATCAGGTTTTTCTTGCCCAATAATCACATGTGAACCAAACACTTCAATAGCATGAAAACTTTCTAAGTTTTCATTTGTTTGTGTATTTGCCATATTGTTGAACCGAATATAAGATAGTGTTGTGAACGATATCTGAAATTATGTCCGGTGAAAAAAAACAGCGAAAGTATTCCAATACAGTTTCACTTTGTGAATCCGAGACCTAATGCTCAGCAGTAGCGCTTGCCAGCACTAGACCAGCGAAGCAGTCCGTTTTATACATCAAAATATGTATATCCTACTTGTAAATATGATGTGTATGTTTTTTAATCAATCATACCACAACGGCTAAATAGATTAAAGCACACTGGCACGAAAAACTTAACTCAGAGTAAGTTGCTGACACGAGGTTAACTTGACAATATTGTATGACAAAATGTAAATTTAATGTCGTGTTAGCAACTTACTCTGAATTGAATTTTGCCCTTTTGCCTATTTTGCCTAATTTGTCCCTTTTGTGCCTAAGTAGATTAAAACGATGTGAAGTTAACCGATTTTGTTAAAACTAGTTTTTCTAATCGCATGTCTGTTTATTATACAGTACTATTAAAAATTGCCTGCTAAGTAGGTACCACAACAAAAAAAAAACAACCGACTTCCGAAAGAACAATAGCGAAATCTTAGCTGACTTAAATTTGAGCGTCTGAACGTGAGTTATATACGACAGAAATTGCATTAATTGGCTATAACACACCCTTCAGCGTCAAGTAGAGCTCCTAGCACGTAGTGTTGACCAAATGGAGATGCGAGGACGGAAGAAGATCCTGCTTCTACATGGTGTCAGCGAGGAGCAGAACGAGGACACCGCCTAGGTCATTGCTAAGGTGGTTAGTGATAAACTGCAGTTAAGCGACTTCACTGTAGCTGACATCAGCCGATATCACAGGATGGGTCGAGCAGTGGCCAATAAAACCAGGCCTATCTTGTTTAAGATTAGCAGTCTTGCGGTCCGGGACAAGGTCTGGTTTTCTAAGTTCAAACTAAAGGCCATGGGCATTACTATGTCAGAGTTCCTTACAAAGGGGCGGCATGACGTATTCCTGGCTGCTAGGGAGAGAGTTGGCGTCTCCAGGAGCTGGACTAGGGCGGGTTGCGTCTGTATTATCAATTTGTCATACCTGATGGTGGCATAATTTCCTTTCTCTATTTTTACCTGTTCTTGTAATTCCTTTCTTTTTCTAAAATGTGCTGTGGGAAGTCTTCTTTTATATAATAAGCGGTATCTTTTATTTATTATTTATTTATTATATACTTTATTGTTCACCACTTAAATAATTACAGAACAAAACATTTATAAAGATAAGTGTACAATGGGCGGTCTTATCGCACAGGGCAATCTCTTACAGACAACCTTTGGATGGACTGAACGAGAGGAGGTAGACATAGGGTTGTCAGTGTACAAAAACTATCATGAAATAATATAATTTAGACATTACATAAAATACATACATACAAATAAAATAATATACTAATAAATATCAAACACAGAACAGAGAAAGGAAAAGAATAGTTAATATTTTTTCTGCTTATTTTTTTTTTATTTTTGTATCCAGAGTAGTAAATGTTACAGTAATCGGCCGAGGCTTTGCTCGTTCCTTCCCTATTCTCCTTGTTTCTTGTATGTCTCTACTCTCTAACCCTATAGAAAAATAGTGGTTTAAGAAATTTATTATGTTTTTTTCTAAATTTTCATAAGATGTTTCAGCCAAATATTACGATGTTCCTCTGTCTTGACTGTTTCTCAAGGAAGTTTAATATTTTCTCTTGGTTTTCCAGCTTTTCTTTAAGGTTATCATGTTTTCCCTCGATTACTTTGAATTTTTCTTCTAATTTTAAAATTATATTTTGCGTAACTTGTTTTGTAACATTTCGGCTGATTGGACGATAGTCGATTTTTGATCGTCAAGTTCTTTTTGTATTTTTGCACAACAACATGTTTGTGTAAGGAATCTTACAGAAAATTCCTATTGAGTCAAGAGTTAAAAGAAAGTAAACTCACATAGTCACGCGAGAGGTGAGGTCACCATGGTTATTTTGATAACGTTCGAATCGTCAAGCCCTCATTACGAAAATTTAAATAATATTGGTTTTCTAATTTTGATTACTATGCGTAGATCGTGTTAGTAAGATAAACAAATTTCAAGTACCAATTGATATAGTAGATGAAGTAGATAATGAATTAACGTAACATAGGACAGACTAAATCTCTGTGTGAACAGATTCTGAGTTCAGACAGTTGAGTTGACTCGATTTCGTGGAGATGTGCCAGTCGAGCGATTGTAATTGCTAAGAAAGCTATGAGATAGCTAAGATAGCTGTGAGATAGCTAGGAGAGCTATGCGATGGCTTAAGATCGTGAATAAGATACCTGGTGTCTTGTTTCTTTTGTTTCATTTAATGTGACATTAATGACTATCAGTGGTACTTGGACTTTGTAAACACGAAGATTAGGTGCTTTTAGGTACCAAATCGATGATTAAGTTGCTATTTTCTTTAAATTGGAAATAGAGTAACTCGTTCCTTGCAAAAGTGAACAGAGAGATTTAAATGATCATATTTGATTGTTTCAAAATGTTTCCTCACTCACCTAGAGTATGAGTAAGGATTGGACGAGCGAATACTGTTTGGAAATTTTGTATGTTTCAGAAAAACATCCCTTGTTTGATGGGAGATTTTGATTGCCAGGATGGAGTGGACTAAGACGACGTGTGGTACAACACGATGTGACCATGAGATGGCATGGAGCAAGGACAAGAAGATGATGCCTGCGGGTGATAGATTTGGGGATCTGTCACCTGAGAGAGGTATGAGAAGGCGACATGATGTGTTCCACGCTCGCCTCTCAAGAAGAACTAAGGCCTAGAGAACACCATGTGGTTTTAGTCAGTAGGAGTCTGAGAGACCCCTCAGCTTTCCCCAAGTGCTGAAGACATCCATGAGGATTTCCACATGATTCGATACACTGTTAGAACCTGACAATGAGGAACAGACGAGGACGCCTGTCTCGCAGGATGGCCGTGTTGGGTTTAGTCAATAGTACGGACGTCAAAACAAATCACAAGCACGCCATGTGGCGGCAAAGCAAGAACAAGTACGCATTAGATAGCAGTATAGACTATACTATAGAGCAGTTGACTACTGACCGCCTTGGAGCAAACACGTCGTAGAATAAAGGTCCGTAATATTAGTAAGCAAGATTGTAACTGTGACTATTTGAAATAAACCCAGTGTATCGAATAATTTCTGTTATTTCATTTGCACGATTGTACCCACCGACCTGCCCACACACGATGTCTTAACCTAAGGAAATACATCCTGACTTCCCGATGGTTTGCATCTATCGGTCAGCCTTGATGCGACAAATATAATAAATAAATAAATATGTTTTTTCAAAGTATAACATTAACTGGTTCAGCAAGGATAAAAAATACATTATAAATAAGAGTTATTTGATTTTTTCGTTAACTTTCATTAGCTTAGTGTTGCCATTGCCATTCTGCCAAGTGGCAAGTTGTAAGTACTACACAATAAATAGGTATATAATTATTGATCTGATTCTGAAAACAACACAAACGGAAAATACACGGAAAAATCCGCAAAAGCAAAAGTCACGGGAAAAAGCATTAGTGGCAAATACAAAACAAATGGCTTTTGATTTTACCATTAAATCACCGCGGTTGCTTTTATTGTACGAGGCAATTTTCGTAATTAAAATCTCAGCTAGAACAACTACGGGCAAAATGGTGACTCCCATGTAAGAACGGGCAAAGTTCCGTTATAGATGACACAGTGGCGATTGCAAGTGACTGACTTCAGTGGCTGACTGGTGGCCGCAACCGGTGGCCATTATGTATCTTGCCTATGTGCGTCTCAATGGCAATTCAGAAGGCTGTAAGTTACAAACGATAATGACTTAAGTTATAACACTGTGTATAAAATAACATCGATGCTTATACCCGGTTAAAAACTTGTAAAATTTTAGCAATCTAGTAGATTTTGAAAAATTCTTAAAATTACTACTTAGGTATTTATTAACGGTATTATATACTACTTAGGTATTATACATTATTGTAGTAACGAGAAGAAAACTTTGTAATTTAATAAAAAAAAAAAAATACATTAAAAAACGCGAAGGGCTAAAGCTCTGCTTTGTATTATTTCGAGTTTCCGTTTATATCGAAAAATGAAATAACCGAATTAATTTTGTAACTTTAAGGCAACTTTATTTATTAGAAAACAAACTTTAATAAAACGTTACGAAACTAATTGCAAAAAAAATAAACTCAGTTTTTCTGCTAGTAAGAAATAGTTTGCAAGTCCAAATAATTATCTAACCAGCAACCAAACCTTTGGTAACTGTTAACTCTTACAGTGCAGATATATATCACCGGACCACAAGTTAGAAAAATACAAACCAGCAAATGTTTATTATACATTCTTAATAACATAAATAAGTCATCATATTCGTCACCATCTTCATGCCCTTGTCGGTGCAACATGTTTTCGTATTCCATTCTCCCCTATCATCCGCCAGTATATCATGTACTTTCTTTTCTTTCATACCATTCCTTAAATCGTTACATATATCGATTATGTAGTTTACGAAGTTTACCTTAGACAGTTGAAATGAATATATCGGCCTAACTAAGTACGAACTTATGGACAACTAGGCACTCAGAATCGTTACTTCTTTAGTATTAGCATTGTATTTCTTAACCACTAATGTATAAGTTGCTAAAGTTTTGTGTTAGTAATAATTGCTTTATGTCACTTTTCTCTTTTATTGTAGGTTAGCTTGATAGGATAGCTTAACAATATGAAGCTAATAAAAAATCAAACCGACTTCCAAAACAAAACACTTCAAAGTGAAAAATAACTTTCTTTTCCGAAGTCGGTGTCTTTTGTACCCATTGTTTTCCGTTATTCGACACCGACTTCGGAAAAGAAAGTTATTTTTCACTTTGAAGTGTTTTGTTTTGGAAGTCGGTTTGATTTTTTGTTAAAAACATTTTTATTTTACTCTTTTTAGTTTTGGTAAGTACCTCCAATTAAAATAAAAAGCATTTATAGCCAAAAGTATATCTTATGACAATTCCAATAAGCCCAAACACGACTAGGATACATTGTTTTATTTCGGGTTTCCAGTGGCCATTGTGGTCTTCTTCATCAGTTCCACTTCACTAAATGATACTTTCTGAGTGCAAATGATTGCATTATTGATGAAAATACCAAAATCGCTATATGTATGCCCATAATATTTGAGGAGTTCCCTCGATTTCTCTAGGATTCCATTATCAGATCCTGATTTCCTTATCATGGTACCACCCTTGGGATATGTCCTTTCCAACAAAAAAAGAATCATCAAAATCGGTTCATAAACGACGAAGTTATCCGCGAACACACATAAAAATATATATATATACGGGCGAATTGAGAAACCTCCTCCTTTTTGGGAAGTCGGTTAAAAATTATGTTTTACTGCGTCCAACGATATCATGTAAAATGTTTTCACACCAGCTGCTCGTCAATGTCCAATTATCTAATCATGCACTCTGAACGAAAAGTAAAGCAATAATAGAATAGTTGTATGAAACTCCCAAGGGAGTAAAGTGATTTGAATTTAGATCGTCAAATTTGTATGGAAACTCGTGAAATCTCTCAGTATAAAAATAGATAGTATAGAGGTTTGTTCGAAAATCGAACTGGCCACCGGAATGGCGTGATTTAAAAGAATGTGAAACAAAAGACGGTGCAATTTATTGCGGTTTATTGCAATATTTGTGTTGACACAAAATGTCGAGCGATAGTGATTATTAATAAATCTACTACGGGAAAAATCAAAACACAGATACGAAAAAGCGATTTTGTTCAATGGAGAACAACAAAAATGTCGGCTCCGTCCTTTTAGTTTATTTCCAGCATTTAGCAGAGACTTGAAACTCAAGCATCAAACATCACCATTTATTCAATGCTCAGATCTTCAATAAGCATCAAACACAATATTCAAATCAATAAATACGCGCAGGGTTCAATATGCCGCCCATAACATAAGACACTGTTTTATCCCCTTGGTGCATAATCTATAATGTGGTGTTGTATTAAGTTGAGCAAATGAAAGTCTGGCGAGATTCCAGTAAAACAATTACCACCACGTATGTGACTGACTGCTGGGTGACAGAAAAATTTCTAATCTTAAAATAAGTAATTTAGTAGTAAAGTAGATATGTGGATCACCAATCGCGATCAGTTTCATTGGTCAAATTCGTCATAAATGATCTAAACAAACTAAACAACTGTGATCGATAGAAATAACCTTTTACCGGTAATCCTGTCAGTTAGTACCTACACGAATCAATATTTACGATGGTACTTAAATATAAAAAAAACCCGCCTATGTTATATTATATATTTTAAATAAGTAAAAGAAAACAACAAAAAAAATATCGGTCAAAAAATTAACACTTGCAAAAAATTAAATGTTGTTATTTTTATTATTTTGTGTATTGGTTGTTAATTTCAGTAAAACGCGTTTATTCATGAATTGTTAATCTAAACCTGGTTATATAAAACTATTGTTTATGTTAAATATGGATCAAAAACCGGACTTATGTAATAGGAAAACCGATAGGCAAGAAACTTCTTTTAATAACGATCGGATGAACTTCATTAGTGATGTGTACCTTGACCGCTTATTTGACAGTGACTCGAACGCAGATGCCTTGTATACAAAATAGATCCGAAATTATTATTAAGATTGGCCAAAAACTAAAAGCTTCTAATTAATTTATTTTAATAAAACCAGTTTTTTATTAATAAAGTGGCTTTTATATATATATTTATAAACTTAAATTGGATTTGAAATATGTAGGCAAATATTTTTTTTTTTAAATATTTAGGGGATTATATTTTTAATATTATTTGTTATTAAACAAAACACAAAATACGGGACGAACGGAAAGGCTTTTACAATAATAATCACCACACATCCAATAGTGGTGAATTGTTTTTGCCAAAATTGACTCACCTTATATTTTCACAATTTCTTGAGGAGTACAGTCACTGAGCTCTGCACAGGATGAAGTAATTTGCGCGTCAGTCCGCCATCGCCACATAGCGTTTTGGTTCAATAGCAAAACTATATAGTTTGATCATTTGCTCTGCCCCTTATCGAGTAATATGGTTTCGTCACACCGACGATAAAACGTGCGTATGGGATATTCGTTTTAATCCAAAATAACTGTTAAATACCGTACACTAAAATGGTACTCAGTACTTCTGTATACCGAACTAAGTAAAGTAAGTATATTTGCTAAAACTCACAAGACTCTATACTAAATTGGCAAACAATATCCATTGCGACTTCTATTTCGACGCCAACGCCATCTAGTTGCGTCATTGTAAAATTTAAAAAGAAACTATGTTTTGTTGACTTAGTGAGCGAATGTTGAACATTAACATACCGCCCACCAAGGACATTACGGACGGAATGTCCTTTTTGAACTATATTATAGGTCGGCATTTGTAGAAAACAATTTGATCTTATATTTTTTATCTAAAATCTTAAACATACAATTTGATCTATCGATTTAACTGATAACTATAGTAACTTATTCTTATAAGTGATCTAAAATCTAATATCCTTTAACAGGAAAAAACTTACATATTATGGTAAACTTGAACTAAATTATAAACATTAAGTTACACTTGTCGTAAAATAAATGGCTAAGTGTAAAGTACAGTTGTAAAAATATAAAATTTTATTGTGTAAATACATCTTAACAATAATAATAGTTCTTGTGAAAACAATGTAAATTAAGCATAACATGAGTAAAATATCTTGTACAAATAAAACTTTGTAAAAGTTGACCTAACATAAAAATATAATAATTTCATTGGTCTGTAACTGCCAACATACAAGTTTGGATGTTGTTCTCTGAATGTTAGTAGACTTAGTATGCTATGTGACCACACAGGTGATATTTTCATCACCGGGATGGTTATCTATTACGCGACCTAACTACCAACGACATGACGGCAAATCATCTTCTTTAATTTATTATTTTGTGTAATATTTTTTGTCCTATTGTGTTGTTATCATTTGTACTATTTTGATCTGTTTGTTCTTTATTCTCATTTGTTCTAAATTTGATCTATTTGTTTTTTATTTTCGTTTGTTCTAATTTGACCTTTTTGTTCCAGTTTGACCTATTTGTCTTTATTTTCGTTTGTTCTAGTTTGACCTTTTTGTTATTTATTTCGTTTGTCTATTTGTTATCTATATGTCATCATATATTTCAACAACCTTTTGCTCAACCTCATCAATTTTAAGATTTAATAAATGTAATCAATGGCATTTTGAAACGATTTCCAATATTTTTTAAACGATTCTATTCTTGTTTCTATATATTATATTGTTGATCTGTCTTTAGGAATATTTTTAAAATTAAGCTAATCCCCTGATCGTGATATTTTGAAACCCTGGTAATAAGTTTATTAATCCCACCATTTTCAAACAAATAAATTAAAACCAAGTCAAAAGTGTTTAAATAAGTTAATAGTAAATTTGTATGACACTCTTGTACTAAACTAAAGCCAACTAATTCAAAATAAAATATAAGTCCAATAAGACCAAAATATTCTAAGTTCCAATAAGCTGCTCAAAATTTTAGAAGTGTTTGGAACAACTTATTAATCAGACGGAAATCGGGTTCCACGTACTACTATAATATTATATTATTATAAAGTGCAGCAATAATTACACCGCAGTTTCTGAAAAAGTTGAAGTTATTAGTTAGAATAGGCGTCCAGGACATAATTTGTATGAAACAGACTTCCTATTCCTAAACAAAAAAAACCCATCAAAAACATATCATGTAAAAAACATAAGTCTCGTGGCGCAGTTCTTCTACCGCAAAAAGTAGTGAGATTGAATGTAAAATCAAGTCGGATAATTTATTAAGTAGGTACCTTATTAATTAGGTTACAAACAAACACAATAACTGACTCGAAATTCATATACTAACCTAACTAAATTGATTCTGTTATATGAAGATCGTTAAGATCACAATCTCATCACTAGCCTTCGACGTATTGCGCCGACTCATAAGTATGATATAGATATTAGGTATATTAATGGAGACATCGTCTATGACTAACTGTACCTACCTATATTAATTCACTATTTACCTACCTTAGAAAAGCAGTGTAGGTGACGAAAAATTGTATGAACTGTAAAATTGAATGTAATTCAGGATTATACAAGTTATATTGTGACGAGGTCCTTCCTTCCATACTCTTCCGATCACTTATTACTGGCAACCTTTTTATAGCAGGCCACTTCATCATTTACTTTTCACATTATCATTCGATTTTCAATTCAATTTCAGAACGCCACATTCTCCCCCTCCCATGCACTCTCATTCCTCGCAGTCGTCACTTCATCTCTCTAGTATATAATAGTAGTCTATGACTTCATCTTTAGAGCCCACCGAGGCTAGTTACTGTCTGTCACTATAACCATCGTTTTATAATCTTGTTATAATCTTCTAAAAACGCTGTGTGTCAATACTATACTGTGTGTATTCTTCTAAAAATTTTGTGCGATAAATAAATAGTCTCCATTCTGTTTTCACTGTTGTCTGCTTTCACTACAACCAATTAATAACGTAGTCCGGTAAGGTTCCCTCAAATTGAGCAAGCTGGCAAGAGGGTAGAGGGCCCACCGGTACAATATTATGTTCTTTGAGTCACTGAAAATTCATGCTTCTAGCATAAACCACAACGTAATTACAGGGGGATCGAAAATGTCCTGAATGGATTCGAGAAAAGGATGGGACGGCCGTGCCTTTCTTTGCTCGACTTTTTAGCGGCACTGCTGTACACCCAAAAAGTCGAGTGCTGATTTGGTGAAGCTTTGTAAAACATTGCTATCCCACGTAGGTATCATGAGGAGTATCTTAATTTGCAATCTTGCAGCGCTTAAGGATTTTTGCCACACTCACTGAATTTTGGAAGATTCTTTATGATTTATTAATTATGGTTTTAAATTAATAATGCATGTGTTTGACCCTGACATTTTAAAATTGTATAACTTAGGTATTTCACCAAAATTGTTAGGTGATTTTAATGATATTTCGTGATTTTGTTTTCTCTATCGTTTTCCCAATTTAACACAGTATGTTGTTTATTAATTAATTCGAGTATTTTTAATGGTTTATTTTCTATTACACTACCTAGTACTTATAAAGAGTCTACTAGATGCATAGTATCTGATCTATTCAGTTATAATTATAAACCCGTAAGTTTAAATCGCCGCTAGAGATCAAAGTACTTAATTTAAAATCATATCGCTTGGCCTCATTATAGACTCCTAAAAATTATTACTATAATTAACGTTATAAAAAAATTACCCATAGAGTTTTATACTACACATTTGTCTGACTTTTCAACAGACACTGTTGTTTAATCAAATGTTATTAAACATACATTTGAATACTAGACAGAACGTAAATAAAAAAGTAGGCAGTATGGAATGATTATGCAAATAATTAACTTTCGCATATTAAGTAGGTTCATACACAAATGATTATGCATTATTTTTTCACGTTGTCGGTAAACGTGTATTGACTTTAAATTATTTCATTTACAGGTTAACTTGAAGGATACGAAACGAACGCTCAAAGCGCTTCTCGAATAACCAGCATTTAGCAAAAACAAAATAAACTTTATTTACACTACAGTAAAGTTGATATTTGTTAGAAGAAATAACAGTTCGACTCCAAAAGGCGAAGCCATCATTTCGTGGCCCAGGCATAAAGATGTAGGTTAAATATGCGAAATTGAAGACTTCTATAGTTTTTTTTTTAATCCTCGTCGGAAGAGTTTAGCTTCGCACATCTTGGGCATTTGCCAGAGTCAAATTATTTCTGGTTTGTCTCTCATTTTCAGTTCTTATCTTTTATGGTTCTTCTATATTTTTATTAATTTCTTCTTGTGAAGTGAGTCTTGATCTCTCGGGCTTGAGCTGCATCATCTCTTGAGTATAGGTAGGAAAGACGAGGAAGTGCAGAGAAGAGATTTGAGGAGTATTTTTATTTTATTATTTTAAACGGGATAAATGTATGAGTAGAAAATAGATCGCGGACTGGCAGGAATAAAATTCACAGAAAATGATCAAGAAAGGAACAATGGAAAGGGATTGAGGAAGAAATGAAATGAAAATAAACAAATTAATTATCTAGAAATATCTAGATAATTAATTTTATTAATATAATTATTATTACCATTATATTAAACTACTAAATAGTTACATAAGTTACGGTTGAGTTTAGGTAAACTCGTGCTTTGTATCCAGCAACACGCCTCGTTTTGCTCGCTCAGTCGCTCGCTTGCTTGGTTTGTCTTTGTAGACGCAGGCCTACCTTGCCTTATTCCTTCTGAGATGGCAAGGTGGCGTAGTCTTGAGGGAGAGCGCTACGGTCGTGTTGATCCTCAAGAAAAGTGCGGTGCTGTTCATTCTCGTGGTTGCCGCTCCGTTATTGGTCTAATTCCATATGAAATACACGCAACAGAAATCACCGGGCTACTGACGTTATGGTCAGCTTCGATGTTGAGTCCTTATTTACCAATGTACCAGTGACGGACTGCTTGGAGGTAATTGAGGTGAAATTGCAAGAAAATAATATCCCTGTCGAGTACGTGCAATTTCTTCATCACTGTTTATCTACCAGTTACTTCATATACCAAGGTCAATACTACCTGCAGATTGATGGTGTAGCTATGGGTAGTCCGGTGGCTCCAGTGGTGGCCAACATTCAGATGGAACATTTTGAAGAGTTGGCGGTCTCCACTGCATCAACACCTATTAAATTATGGAAAAGGTATGTTGATGACGTTTTTGGGATCATTGAAGGAGACCAACATGAGGTAGAATTACACTTATTTTTTAGGCACACCTTAATAGTATACATGGTAAAATCAAATTTGCCTACGAGATGGAAAATGAGAGGGAAATTGCATTCTTGGGCGTGAAAATCAGTCAGTGCTGACGGTACTTTGAGTCACACAGTGTATAGAAAATTGACTCACACGGATCGATATCTACACGCTGATTCTCACCACCATCCCCGACAACTGAACTCTGTAGTGACTTCACTTACCAACCGCGCATATGATCTATGCGACGAGGAACATTTACGTGCTGAGCCTAAAAATGTGCAGAGGGTCCTACAGAGAAACGGATTTACAGGGAAGAATGCACAACCTAATCAAAAAACTGGTTGTAAGCACCGGAAGAGAGAGGTTAAGAGGCAGCCAGCATTTTTGCTGTAAGCCCCTCAGTGTGACAGATAAGGTTGCTAACATTCTTTGAGAACGCGCCGTAAAGACTGTCTTCACTCCTTTCAGAAAAGTGTCTCAGACGCTGCGCTCGCTGAAGGACAACATTCCGCTGGAAAAGCCCGGTGTTTATAAAGTAGATAGTAGTTGTGGCAAGTCATACATCGGTCAGACGAAGCGTACGGTTGCCGAATTTCAGAGCATCTCAGGGCGGTAAAGAACAATGACACCCAAAAATCGGCCATAGCTCAACATCTTTTGGAATCAGGATTGAACCACTGGATTGAATTACATAACCCTCAGGTCATTTCAACAGAACGCCACTATATCCTTAGAATGGTGAGGGATGGGTATTAGAGGAGAATCAAACGCTCTGACTGTTAGTTGATAACTGACCCATTTATTAGTAATAATTGGTATTTAAGTACAAGAGTAACATACATAGGTATATGCAAACTTAGAGCATAGCTTATACACTACAACTTCCCCGAAAGGAAAAAATAAAATAATATGAGAGTATTATTTTATTTTACATTTCACATCTTATTTACTGTACCTACAATCTATGCAAATAAACGTTTGCTTTACTTTACTTTAATGAGTAAACATGATTAACATTTAATAAAAAATTTAGTACAGTATGTTTACAGTTATGTGTATTTATTAAATTGTTTAAATGAATATAAGCATAAGAGTTCATGATTAACTTGGAAATATTAAGTAGAAAATATTATGAATGATATAACTTAGTCGTATTCTTATGAACTAAATCTAGTTTTCCATTGACTTTCAATATCTCAATATTTGGCGAAACAACTTTGACAACTAAATATGGCCCATTATAAATACTTTTGAATTTGTTTCCAGTCTCATTTTTCACTAGAACTAAGTCATTTTGTTTATACGTATTAGGATTACAATTTTGATCATGCTTTTGTTTCCTTAATGTTTTGCTTTCTAATAAATTATCATCCGCTTCTTTTTGCGATGTTTGCAATCTGAATTTCAATTCTAAGGGATAATTGTCAAAGTTATAAAGAGGATCTACTGATTGCTGGTTTAAATTGGTAGGTATATTACATCTTTTGCCGAATACAAGTTCGAAAGGCGTAAATTTAGTAGCAGTGTGAACTGAGGTATTATAGGCAAAACACCAAAAGGGTACCCACGTACTCCATGAACTCGAATGGTTATTCGTTTGAATTCTTAGGAAATTACCCAAACTTATATGAGTATTTTCCAGAGAACCTATTGTTTCGTGATGGTATACAGTAGAATTTAAAGTAGTTATATTGAGAAGTTTACATGTTTCTTTGAAAACAGTTGACATGAATTCTGTGCCTCTATCAGTAGCTACTCTAGCTGGGATACCAAATCTAAGTATAAAATTATTAACAGAATTTTTCGCTATCTCCTCAGAACTTTTAGCTATCATAGGATAAGCTTCTACATATTTACGTAACTCACATTGGATAGTTAAAATATATGAATTATTATAATTATCGCGATATACGGGTCCTACTACGTCTAGGAAAACTTTTTCCATCGCCGAGTTGGCTGTTGTTGTAACAACCAACGGCTCTCTAACATAATGAGAAGTATGTTTTTGTTTTTGACACTTATCACATTTCCTAATAAAGTCATGCACGTCTCTTTCAAGACATGGCTAAAAGTAATATTTCTTGATGTTATTATACATTCGTCTTACACCAGCGTGGCCACTTGTTGGTAGAAGATGAAAATCATTCACCTTTCGGTCGTCTTTATTTTGAATAATTCTTACGTCATTTAGAATACATAATCGCGGTCCGGTCCAGTTTCTATACGACTTAATTTCTGTAAACACTTTTTTTATAAATTCATCGTAAATTTGACTTCTTATAAAAATTTATTCGTGCACGTTAATTTTCTCACAAAAAAATTTCAGTTCCCTCACTATTGCGGCTGGCGTCAATTGTGATTGGCAAACTGGATTTATAAATAACGTCATTCTCGATGACAAATAACAAAATACATTATTTTCTTTTTCTATCTCATTAGACCTACGTAGGTTATTTAACTTATTATATTCTATAAATTTAAGTTCTACAGACATCCTCGATCTACTATGGATCTCCACGACTCTTGGTTGCGCAGGCCAATCGTCAGTAGAACCCATAGCACTTGGAGTATGTTGCGACTCAAGCACTTTTCTATGTTGCGAACGTGTCATAACCGTGATTATACTTTCATCCATTTTTTCATCAATTTCGTTGATGTGATAGGTAATCGTGACATTGAATCCGCTGGAATATTTGTGGATCCTTTGATATATTCTATAATAAAATCGTATTCTTCAAGTAAAAGTCTGAACTTCATAAGGCGACTAGATGGGTCTCGCATGCCAAATAAATAAATTAGAGGTTTATGGTCGGTTTCAATTACAAATGTACGGCCATATAAATAGGGGCGAAAATGTTTTACTGCCCATACTATCGCTAACAGTTCTTTTTCCACAGTAGGATAGTTGATTTCGGCCTTATTTAAATTTCTACTCGCGAATGCTATTGGTTTTCTATTGTCATTGCATAAAACTGCGCCCAATGTGTATTTTGAAGCATCGGTTTGTAGTATGAATTTACAATTTCTAGAAAAGTTAGGGTACTGAAGTATAGGTGGGCTCGAAATTATAGATTTTAAAGTAGAAAAAGCGGTTTGACATTTTTGATCCCATATGAATAATACATTTTTCTTTGTTGACTGTGTTAAGGGATACGCTATATTGGCATAAAATTTAATAAATTTTCTGTAATAGTTTGCGAACGCGACTAATCTAATTAATTCTTCGTCATTTTTCGGAACTAGCCAGTTTTTCAAAGCACGTATTTTCTCAGGATCGGGCAAAACACCTTCACACAACATCTATATATACAACTCTTCTTATAACATGTCCTAAATACAATACATCCTTTTTAAGAAAGTTACATTTATGAGGATTTAACTTTAAATTTACCTGACGCAATCTTGTAAAAACATCTATGAGATTTTTGGTATGGTTTTCTAATGAATTGCCAAAAACAATACGATCACCTAAATATGCCAAGCACTTTTCGTAGGTCAAACCCGACATTGCAATAGTCATCATTTTTGAAAACGCATTAGGGCTTGTTTTTAAACCCATTGGCATTCTCGTCATCTGGTATTGTCCTGATACGGAAGCAGTACTTTTATCTACGCTACCCGGAATTTTAAACTGTCCAGAACAAAATCCTGTATATTGCCGACTTTCGGGGTCAAGGTTACATTAGTAATATCCACTGGAAAGGTCAATAGTAGAAAAGTATACAGAACCCGAAAGAGAATCCAATATTTCAACAATATTCGGTAGAGGAAATTTGTCATCTTGTATACAGTTATTTAATTTCCTATAATCAATTACCAAGCGCCAATTCTTGTTGCCCGTATTATCTATCTTTTTAGGGACCAATAACAATGGACTTGACCATTCAGATTGACATGGTTCAATTATACATTCCCGTAACATGTTACTAATCTGCTTGTTTACTTCATGTTTTTGCGAATGTGGTATTCTGTACGGTTTACTAAAGACTGGTTGTGCATGGGGTTGTAAGCAAATTTTTTGTTTGTAAATATTTATTGTCGTTAACTTATCACCTGGCAATTAAAATATATCGGAAAGTTTTGCACAAATATTTTCAATCGCGATTCGCTCTTCAAATGATTTAAATTTAATAAGCTAAACAATTTTTAATACGGCCTGCGTTCAAATTTATACACTGTTCAAAACTACACATTCATTAATTTTATGTAAAGTTGGTTCAATAGTATCAAGGTGAACCTCAGTATCACTTGTGTTTAGGATTAAAATCGGTATCATACCATTTACGGGTTTAACTAATACGCTAGCAATGAATATTCCTGTTCTTAATTCAGACGAACAAACAAGACACTCTTCGGTAATGTTAGTAGGTATGTAATGAATTGATTCGGTACTTGGCGGCAAAGTCAAATTATAAGAAAACCTTGAGTTATTTGATTGCAAAGGCAATAATGTTACTTTTTCATTTGTGATATTATTATTTAATGTCAAAGTTCTACAACTAATATTTAATATAGCTTTGAATTTCGTAAGAAAATCCTGTCCTAATATAGCATGTGCCATACACGGCAAAGAATTAAAAACATAGAACTTATGATTAAATAAATTTCCTCTGTCATTACAATCGCTCAGAGTTAAATAAAAATATCCGATTGCTTCTATTGTACCCTCTTTATGGATCGGTATGTTTAATTCAATCACATGTTTATATTTAATGGCACAAATTGAAGCGCCGGTGTCAATTAAAAATAAGTAGTTATACTTATCTACGTATAATTCTATGCAACAATGACTATTACTTGCAAATACAAACCCATTATACACGAAAAACGTTGTACGTTCCGTTGATGACCTCTAGAGTTGTTGTACCTTTCATAAGAGTTATAGTACGTACCTCGATTCTGTTTAAGCTGACCTCGACTTCTGAAACCGACGGCCTCGGTAGGAATTCGCACCACGATGGACGGAAGGCCTGCTGAAATTGTTACACGTGGAGGCACCTCGAAACTGGCGGGTGGCTCCAGAAAAACCTTGATTATGCTTATTGTACGGTGCACGTACATGAGTTTAAAATTGTTTACTAAGTAAGAGTTGTGCAATAAGTAGGCTCGCACCTTTGCACTTACACGTGCGACCTACATTAGATATTATGATAATCACGCAGCAGCAGCAGCGAGCAGAGCATTGATGATGCATTGTTTCAATATTAATTTTAGTGTTCTAATAGACGCGGTTTGGATCGGACAACTTGCATTTTTTATTTCTTGATTCCAGCCCGTTGGCACTCATTGACATTTTACATTACATTGACATTTGCATTGCATTGACAATAATTAATGTTAAGGTGTATTTGCATTTGCACCCTACATTATCTTTTTTTTGGTCCTTCGAAATTATTGCAAGTACCGTACAGTCCGATTTGTCGGTCAGTAAAACGTCGCGTGTGACTTGTGTCTTGGTCGTGTGTTGCCGTGCAGAAGCAGTCGCAGCGATCC
Source organism: Orthosia cruda (assembly GCA_964057195.1). Taxonomy (NCBI): domain Eukaryota; kingdom Metazoa; phylum Arthropoda; class Insecta; order Lepidoptera; family Noctuidae; genus Orthosia; species Orthosia cruda. Next base: position 8,212,450 of record OZ059830.1, on the reverse strand, counting down.
AGGTTCCAGAGCGACGCGTTACATCAGCGTAAAGGGAGAGTTCCTGAGTTTCAAGTAAGATCGTTCATTTTTTGCTTACTTCGTTAACAATGGAGGGTTTAATCGCGCGTCAGGCTGAGATCCTGGATGAGATGAAGAGGGTCCATACCAACTTCAAGAAGGATTCAGCGAGCAGGAAGACCCCCGAGTACATTCAGCAAAGGCTTGAGCGGTTAGATCAGCTTTGGGCGGAATGTAAAGAGAAACATCAGGAGCTGAGTGCGGTAGAAGACAAAACGCATGAGTACTTCACCAACAATATTCACGAAGTATTAAGGGATTGGTACCACGGTGTGCGGCAGGAGCTTACAGCATGCGGGACCAAGGTGCAGAGTGGACCCGGCTCTAGCAAGGTACACGTGGAGTTTGACAGGACCTTGTTCGGGAGCTCCTCGGGAGCAGAGGACAAGCTACTCGAGCTACAGCAGCTGCAGAACGCGAACTTCCGTGCGTTCGACAGGTTAGTGACGAGTAAGATCATTGAAGAGGTCATCGAAAGATGGGAGATAGAAGACGCTTTGAAGACGTTAGGGTCTCGGTGGTCAGCGATTGACAATATGCATCTGCGAATCGATGGTTTGTTAGACGGGGCGCCTAATGAGTACTATGACGAGTTTTGTCGCCACGAACGGGCATTTGTAAAAACAAAGCGGGCGCTGAACGTAAAACTGAACGCCTCCGTGCACCAACAACAATCCGTGCCCAAAATAGACATTCCCATTTTCAACGGGAACTATTCGTTATGGCCTACTTTCATGGATCTGTTCGTAGAAGCAATACACAATAACCCTGCAATTGCAAAAGCACAAAAAATGCAGCACTTAAAAGGGAGATTGCGCGGCGAAGCGGAGAAACTCGTCCAGCATCTACACATCTCACCCGAAAATTACGACTAGAAGAATTCATAAAATCAAACAATATTTGCAGAAACTGTCTGTATGTGCATAGCAAGGGCTATTGTGCGTCACAAAAAAGATGCAGAGAGTGCAGCGACCCACACAACACGCTATTGCACAACGACATCGTCCAGTCAGCGCAAATGCCCTCAGCAACACAAACGATGGATAAACCGTCGAAGTCAACTGCAACTAGGTCACCTAAAAGTATGCAAAATAACTTCGCATCGAATAATGATGACGAAATACTATTGGCCACTGCATTATTGCAAGTAGAAACAGCTGATGGCGATTACATCACACTACGGGCGTTAGTTGATCAAGGCTCACAAATAACCCTGATCACTGAGAATGCAGCTCAAAGACTGGGAGTAAAGCGTCAACAGCTAAACGCGAGCATAAGTGGGATCGGCACACTATCCAACAGGAGCAAAGGAAAGGTGAACCTACTTTGTCGGTCCGTACACAACGACTTCCAGTTCACCACGGAAGCATTAGTCATGCCACGGGTGGTAAACAATCTACCTAACGCCACCTTTACAAAAAGAACTTGGACTCACGTAACAAACATCACATTAGCCGATCCAGAGTACAACATATCAAGGCCCATTGACATACTTCTAGATGCACAGGTATTCTCTGAAATCCTAATGAATGGACTGATTAAGGGAGAGACTAATGAACCCATAGCTCAACAGACTCGCTTAGGGTGGATTCTGTCAGGCAACGTCAGCAAGACATTCAATTGCAACGTGGTGATAAACCAAGTGGATGACTTGACAAAATACTGGGAAATGGAAGACATCAGTGGGGATGCATGCAGTTCAATGACGTCAGCGGAGAGATACTGCGAAGAGTTCTTCACTGCAACAACAAAACGTCTGAAAAATGGCAAATATGCAGTTCGTTTGCCAATGAAGCCTAATTACGATCAGCTATTAGGAAAATCAAAGCCACGTGCAGTGGCACAATTTATGCAATTAGAAAGGCGATTATGCAGAGATGACAAACTGTCAGAAAACTATGTCAAATTCATGCAAGAGTACTTGGAAATGGGACACATGAAAGAGAGTAAGCCCGACTGCAACCCGTCATGTTACTTACCTCACCACGGAGTCCTTAAACAGGACTCATTGACAACCAAATTAAGGGTTGTTTTCAACGCCTCACAGAAGACTGACACAGGTTACAGCCTGAACGACTTGATGGAGTGTGGCCCGAAGCTTCATCAAGATCTACTGACACTACTCATGGGATGGCGGCGATACAAGTATGTCTTTACAGCAGACTGTGAGAAAATGTATCGCATGATCTTAGTGCATGAAGAAGATCAAGAATTGCAGAAGATAGTATGGAGGGAAACTAACCAAGGTCCCCTTAAGGAGTACAAGCTATGCACAGTGACATATGGAACCAAGGCGGCACCATTTCTAGCACTTCGGACGCTAAAGCAACTAGCAAACGATGATGCAGAGAAATACCCGTTAGCAGCTGACGTCATTAACAACGAAATGTATGTCGATGATGTACTAAGTGGTAACAACTCCATCGAGCGAGCACAAGAAATGCAGTACCAACTCATCAACATGCTGAGCGGAGCAGGACTAACGCTACGGAAGTGGTCAAGCAACGAGCCGACCTTGATTAAAAGGTTATCATCATCAGACCTAAACCAAACCACAATGCACTTTACAAACGATGGAACTACAAAAGCCCTGGGTGTACAGTGGAACCCTACATCTGACACTTTTGCATTCACTAACAAAATAAACTTTGACAACAATAAACCATTGACAAAACGGAAACTACTGTCCGAGATATCAAAAATCTTCGACCCACTGGGCTGGCTGACACCTCTGACATTGAAAGCAAAACTGATGTTCCAAAGCGTTTGGCTGTCAGGATGCAACTGGGATGAAACCTTACCTACAGGCGTACAAGAAGAATGGAAGCGGTTTACAAGCGACTTGCACAACATAACGCGATACGAGATACCGAGATGGTTGGGCGATACAACTAAACCCTTCCAAGTACATGGATTCTGCGATGCCTCAGAAAAGGCCTATGCATGCACTATATATCTACTGACATTAGACAGCAAAAACAAGCCCTTAAGTCGATTAATAGCAGCAAAATCTAGACTATCGCCAATCAATAACCAATTGACATTACCACGGCTTGAACTATGCGGAGCCTTATTACTTTCCCGATTAATGAAAAAGGTCCGGAAAGCATGCAAGTGGGACAACATCGACAACAACATATACGCCTGGACGGACTCCATGATTGTACTAGGCTGGCTGCATGGTGACGTCACAAAATGGAAGTCGTTCGTGAGCAACAGAGTGCAACAAGTGCATGAAGTCATCCCGAAACAACACTGGAGGTACGTCAAATCAGAAGAAAACGCAGCAGACTGTGCATCACGCGGCATCAGTTGCTCCCAGCTATTGCAACATCCTTTGTGGTGGCAAGGACCAGAATGGGTGAAAAATTACAATGACAAAACAGCTGATAAAGTTGAAATCATACCGACAACATGCGAATCAAAACAAAAACAAATGAAAGCGTATGTTGTGAAATTCGAGCCGTCTTCAATTGTAATTGAGTTATTAGATCGACACAGCGACATGGCTCACATTACAAGGGTCACAGCGTGGATAAAACGATTCATAAACAACTGTTCGAAATCCAACACAAATACAACTGCATATTTAACATCAACAGAACTACAAAACGCTGAAAATCTTATACTAAAACAGATTCAATTACATACCTTCAAAGACGAGATTATGAGACTGAAGGAAAATAAGGGCTTAAGCAACAAAAGCAACCTTTTGAATTTGAACCCATTCCTCGACAAACATGACATTTTGCGAGTAGGGGGAAGGTTGCATAACTCGAACCTAAATGAAGACACGAAACATCCAATTCTGCTACCACATGACCACAAATTGACAGAGTTAATAATTTGGCAAGCACACAGTACAACATTACACGGAGGTCCGAAGCTAACCCTAACACATCTACGCCAAAGAGTATGGATAGTAGGAGGATATCGCGCCGTTAAGAAGGTTTTACACAAATGCGTACCATGTCGCCGATTTCATGCAAAAATCTCAAACCAGATTATGGCAGATCTACCAGAGCCGAGAGTGACAGTTTCTCGCCCTTTTACACATACAGGGGTTGACTTTACTGGCCACATTGAGATCAAGGCAAATAAAGGCCGAGGCGTCAAAACATTGCTGGCGTACGTTGCCGTATTTGTTTGTCTGGCAACAAAGGCTATACATCTGGAACTTGTGTCAGAGCTGTCCAGTATAGCATTTTTATCAGCCTTCAAGCGCTTCTGCGCCCGTCGAGGTACGCCACGTGACATGTACAGCGATAACGGCACGAATTTTGTGGGTGCTAACCGGATTTTACTGCAACAATATAAATGCATTGTAGACACCATTGACAACCTTTTCTTGGGAAAAATATCAGAGATGGGAATTAAATGGCACTTCAATGCCCCAGTATGGCCAAGCGCAGGCGGACTATGGGAAGCTGCCGTGAAGAGCATGAAGTATCATCTAAAACGGGTCATTGGAGATCAGCGCCTGACGTACGAAGAATTTACCACTCTACTATGCCAGATTGAAGCTTGCCTGAATTCACGACCACTTTGCACCGTAACAGAGAACGCCGAAGAAATCAACTGCTTAACGCCTGGACATTTTCTAACCGGCACATCGCTAATGACTATTCCAGAACCGGACATTGACAATACGTATAATTTAGGCAAGAGATGGCAAATTGTACAGCAGCTCAGTAAGGATTTCTGGAAAAGATGATCGCAAGAATACCTTCAACAACTCCAAACAAGGCTAAAATGGAAACGACAAACTACCGATCCTCGAGAAAATGACATTGTTTGCATCAAGGATGAAAGATTACCGGCAGGCAAATGGGCTCTGGGTCGTGTAGCAGAGCTACATACAGGAAAAGACGGCCACACGAGAGTTGTCACATTACAAACTGCAAAAGGAGAAGTTAAACGGCCGATCACAAAACTAGTACCACTAGTTGAGGTTGAAGAAGAAAGACTTGGCGATACCATCACATCTACAAAAAACAGACGGAGCCGACGAAAAAAGCTTACCTGGCACAGCTTGATATGCTACACATTGATGCTGACCATGGCATTTATAACGCCCACTGTTCAACAAGACATGAAGCTTACCCCACTGACAAAAAATCAAACGATTTACTTTGACAAGATTGCAGACTTACAAGAAATACGAGATGAATGGAAATTAGTATTCTACTACAACATGACGAACTACTGGCGAAACGTTGACACTCTGCAAAAATTCGTGTCTCATATAAAAGGATATCGTTGCGAGGACTGGATGATGCAATTCCATATTTTAATCAACCAACTCGAACAGAGCATGAACGAACTGGACTATTACAATAATCTGCTGAAGACCCAACGATTAATTCAACACAGATTCATAAGAGGATTAATCGACGGAGTGGGATATGTTGCCAACTCACTATTTGGAGTACTAGATCAGCATTTCGCAGAAAAGTACGAACACGACATCAATTCCATTCAACACAATGACAACCACTTCACCTTCCTCCTTCACTTACACCTTCTCAAAAATCAGACAAGTATTTTGGAAACCGAGCATAACATCGTACAACGCAACGAAGCGACAATGGTAAAGCAGTTTACCTTGATGAATGACCATCTTACCAATCTGGAAAATAGAACAGAAACGAATAAACATGACACCGCTAATGCATTCTACATCATTACATCGGCAATAGCTGCAGAAAAAATGGCCCAAAATCTAAAGGAAATCCAACAAACCCTCATCAATACGCTGACAAACATGTACCAGGGTCATATGGACGTACACTTACTATCACCAACTCAAATGCAAACCGAATTAGATAGAGTAGCTAGACAACTACCCCGCGATGCCACGCTGCCAGAAGTCCAGAATGATGTACGAGACATCTACAGAATGTTCAGAATACATGCACGCATTACACAGCAATATTTACTGATGGAAGTAAAAATACCCATTCTGAATGATGCTCTATACGAGCTGAATAAACTTATAAGCATACCTCAACGTATTGGCATAAATCGGGTGATGTACGTCATCCCAAATTCGGAACTAATAGCATTTAACGCCAACCAATACTCATTCATACCTCTCGAGCAATCTGACGTTCAAGAATGCCAAAAGATCCAGGACAAAACATTGATGTGCAAATTAAACCACCCTATCTATCGCACCGGTGACCGACGCAAGTCAATTTGCGATGTACAGCTGATCCGAGACAATGAAGAACACAGTGTGTACTGTCACACGGAAATAAGGGAATGCGCTGACAAGTGGGTAAAACTACACCAGCAAAACACATGGTTTTATTATTGTTGTGGCACGTGCGAAGTGCAATTAGTTTGCGGCGCTCAAATGACATCGGAGTCGTTACATCACTCGGGTCTGATTACACTTAAACGAGGATGTAACTTGCAGGGTGACTCATTCATGTTGCACGCATACATAGAACATAAAAGTGACGTCATAGTCAACGAACCATTCGCCATGATCATACCCACGATCTCTCCCATCAACAACATCATCAATACGTCGATCCGCAACTCGTCATTGCCTATCGAAACGCATGAAGAAATGTTCCAGAAGATTGACACACAACTGCGCTCGATTAAAGAGCAATCAAACCTGAAAACGTTATCCCCCCATGACATTCACCACTACACCGCAATCTATGTCGTAATAACGATTAGTATTGCTCTGTCTGTAACATCGTACGTGTACTTTTGGAGAAAGACGAGCACCAAAAGACAGGGGGAGGGTTCGCGAGATGCGATAAGCAGAAGAGGACGAGAAGAAGAAGATGACATCGAGGGCGGGTGTAGCAAAATCAACAAACGGGTGTCAAAAGTGAACGAAGTGATAAGTGTTGATCGCGCCTTAAGTGAAGTGAAATTTGACACTGAAAAACATAGTGACGTGTGTGATTAGGGAGTTTGACAATTATATTTATGGATTTTAAGTGTACAGTTACATAATATCTACATTAGTCATACAAATATTTTACATTACATATTATACCTAGTACCTACTACATCAGTGCTCTGCATTAGTTTCTACAGTCGTTCTTGTCTTAATTTTATTTGATCAATTTTTAGTTCAGTAGTTGTTAGCAGTCTTGTGGTGGCAATATGTACGGTGCACGTACATGAGTTTAAAATTGTTTACTAAGTAAGAGTTGTGCAATAAGTAGGCTCGCACCTTTGCACTTACACGTGCGACCTACATTAGATATTATGATAATCACGCAGCAGCAGCAGCGAGCAGAGCATTGATGATGCATTGTTTCAATATTAATTTTAGTGTTCTAATAGACGCGGTTTGGATCGGACAACTTGCATTTTTTATTTCTTGATTCCAGCCCGTTGGCACTCATTGACATTTTACATTACATTGACATTTGCATTGCATTGACAATAATTAATGTTAAGGTGTATTTGCATTTGCACCCTACACTTATCTTGAAAATAATTATTACGGTTCCTATTAAAAGTTAAAATATTTTCAGACTGAGACGGCATTGCAATGGTCTCTTCATCTATAGCTGCTTGCCGCGTCCTTATTATTGTGCAGCTATTATCGTACTGAGTCGCCTATTGCGTAACCCGTCGGCAAAACGTTTAATGGCTTGTTTTTCGTTTAAAGATTGTAAAACCTTGAGATTTTCCGTTTCGCCTTCGGCTTGCGCTATAGATAAATTCATAAATAGCTCAGTCAACTCCTTACCATAATCATTAATCGACCTTTGATCTTGTCGCAAAGTTTGAAGTTTACTTTGCAAGGCGACGCAACTCTTTTTAGGCAAAAGAATCATACGCATATCAGTTAGTAATGCATCAATGGATGGATAATCAGATTTAAGTCTTAATTTTGCTTGTTGAGAGTGACGACTCTTTAAGACAAAATTAACTAAACTTAATTTACACTGCTCAGTTTTTAAAGTAAAGCTATAGTAATCGATACCATCAATTATTTGACGCGTCGTCGATTCCTCATTGTTCATAACTGTTAACAAACTCAGGGCTACTTTTAAATTAAACTCCATTTTGGATTCGAGATTCGATGTTGAGCCAAATAGTTCACATCTACTCTTATCAGCAACGTATATGCAACTTATTACAAAACTCTTGTATTTGAGAATATAACTCTGCAATTTTATCACAATGTGATTTAATTAATGACAAACTTTTACCACTAAATATCTTATCATCTATTTGTTTTCTAATGCTTGGAATAAAACAGAATAACTATCATACACAATAGTTGCATCATTCAGCTTTTCTTTCAAACGCTCTGGCGTCCTCCTTTCAAAACTCAATTTAAATACATTTTCTTTAATTTTTCATATATATCATTGAGCTCATGAGCCATAATTTGACATTTTTAAAGAATAAGAAATAATTAGCATACTTATCTTGAGGAAGGAAGAAAAATAAAGCCTGCACAAGCATTGTCTTGGTCTTTACAGGCAAAAACCACCTCAAACGATACAAGGATCGCAAAGTACCATTGGCTGACACTAGGTATCTGACTTTGCCAGCTAAGTGTCGTAAGTCAAGATGCAAACCGAGATCTTTCACGCTAGGGCTAATGGGAATGACCGAACCATCTTATTTTATCTTGTGGCCTCTCCACAAGACAAATAACTCTGACGAGAAATAACCGGACACTTCGACCTTGGGATTGGGATCTATTGTGGTCCCTTAGATAACCTAATCCTCCCCAATCTCGTTAAAAACTCTTTTCATGAGGTTTACAACGAGACTGGGAGATATGAGCCTATAGTTTTCTGGTTTTGGATATCCAACCCCTAGGAGACTCATTCACTTACCAGCCAGTGCATCGCATGTGCACAGAAGGTGCTCCATGCGTTCCGTATGTTCCCCACTCGACCTGCACATGGGTGTCAGGGTTACACCCATCTTCATGAGCATGTCGTTGGTTGCAAAGTACCCAGTAAAGGCCCCAAGCACGTAGCGAGCGTTTGCCCCCAGCTCATATTCCAAAAGCATTCACGTGCTTTGAACGTAGAGCCCATGAAATTCTTGGAGTGTTCCACACTCCAAGAATTTCATCAGTTTACCACACCAGACTATCTTGTTCTGGTGGATCGAGTCCCTTCATTCAGTCCTCTATTGTTGGGATTCGGACCTTGAAAGACCAATCCGACGAAAACTCAAGTGGCTGTTGTGGGAAGTTCCCGAACGGTCTCTAGGATTGATTGGGCGACACTTCACCAGGTTTCTTTCAACAACACTATTGTTCCTATAGCTCACACTGTGAAGAACCTGGGGATTTATATCGACAGCACCCTTTCTGGACCAAACAACCGCAGGAGGTCAGTCGTAAACTGTTTGCGCCTGCGGGCTCCATGAGACGGCTTCGTAACTTTCTTCCCATCACCAATAAAATTGCGATAGCACAATCTCTTCTTCTCCCTATCCTGGACTATGCTGATGCCAGCTATCTCAATCTCACCCAAGAAGCCCCGAGGGTCAGCCAAATAATGAATTTTATAGGCAAGATATTGATACTTTGGGCTACAATATTGCAATTTTCTTACGGTTCCCAATTTTTTCGAAAATAATTTATAGCCTATGTTACTCGGGAAAAATTTAGCTTTCCATAGGTGAAAGAATTTTTAAAATCGGTCCAGTAGTTTCGGAGCCTATTCGGTACAAACAATCAAAAAAGTCTTTCCTCTTTATAATATTGGTATAGATATTTATTAAGACTTCAAGCAGAAAGGTACAAAGGCGGACTTAATGCCATAGGCATTCTCTACCAGTTAACCAAGGGTGGTGAAGAGACAACATGGCAGATGCATAGATATATATATTTTTTTAACTTTTCACCACACTATGAATTTCATCCTGCATCGTGGGTGCGTTTACAAATACATTTCAATCACATACACATACACCCAGAGCCGGAACAACTATCTGTAGGTCATACAAATATTTGATCCGTGCGGGAATCGAACCCGCGACACGCAGTGCAGCAGTCAATCGCACAACCACTGCACCAACCGTGCGGCCAATAAAAAGCTAGTAGTTATTATACTAAAATAGGTAAAAAACTAATATATAAGTACGTGTAAGTGTACGCGTAAATACCTATATAAATATATATATTACATATATATTTATGAAGCGTAGTATTTGGTAATAGGTTAATTAAAACACTCAGTTCAAGTACAGATAAACAACTAACTTTATTCACACCGATACCCTCATTATAAAATGTGACGATATAGATCTACCTACATAATCATACATACAACATCTCCCTTCTTATAGTAATTATACAAAAATAACATAAAAGTATTAATTAAACACTTACAAATTTTCCCTACCGTCTTCGTCAACTGGCTACCTATCTAGCTACCCTGCCTACCCTGCCTACCCCGCCTACCCTGGCTACCATGGCTACCCTGGCTACCCTACCCCTACCCTCCTTACCCTGTAGTCTACCCTGGCTTAGGCAGGGTAGTCAGGATAGCCAGGATAGCCAGGGTAGCCACGGCAGCCACGGCAGCCAGATTACCCAGGGTAGGTAGGAGGATAGGCAGGATACGGGCAGCGTAGCCAGGGTAGCCAAGGTAGCCAGGGTAGAATGGGTAGCAAGGGTAGCCAGGGTAGGCAGGGAAGCCAGGGTAGCCATAGTAGCCAGGATAGACTGGGTACGCAGGGTAGGCAGGGTAGGCAGTGTAGCCAGGATAGCCAGGGTAGACTGGGTAGGCAGGGTAGCCGGGATAGCCAGGGCAGGCAGGATAGGCAGGGTAGGCAGGATAGGGGCGGGGTAGCCAGGGTAGACTGGGTAGGTAAGGTAGCCAGGGTACGCAGGGTAGGCAGGGTGGCCAGGATAGCCAGGGAAGCCAGGGTAGGGACAGGGTAGCCAGGATAGCCATGGTAGCCAGGGTAGGGACAGGGTAGCCAGGATAGCCATGGTAGCCAGGGTAGGCGGGGTAGGCAGGTTAGCCAGGGTAGGCAAGGTAGCCAGGATAGCCATGGTAGCCAGGGTAGGCGGGGTAGGCAGGTTAGCCAGGGTAGGCAAGGTAAGCAGGGTAAGGGTAGGGTAGGCAGGGTAGGTAGATAGGTAGCCAGTTGCCTGTTGCAACAACTGCCTACCCCGCACCACCGTACTGCAGCCTTCCGAGGAAGTTTTAGATACGCAGCCTCCAAATGTTGGAATAACATTCCACCGCCGATTAGGGACATAACGAATATAATAACTTTTAAGACTAAATTTAAGACAGTCATTCTGACTTCACAAATAAAATTTACTGACATTAATATTGAAAAATCATTTATCTAATTTCTATCCTTATTTTAATTTAATTCAATCCTATGTTTATTATTTAATATGAATAATTTCTACGTTAATTTAAAATTTAGTTTAATCCATCAAGTGGTGTGCCTATTTCTAAGAGTCGGGAAGAGATTGGCTGGATGTGATAGGCTGGTTGCGTCTATGCCACACCGTCATTTGGGGTTTTGAGACCATTTTAAACCATCATATTGTAGCACTTTATATACTTTATATTGTATTACATTATATATATTTTTATATTACTTTATATTATCTATTTTACATATTATTCAATTTATAAGTTAAGCACATATTTGCACTTTATAACATTATTTTAAGTATCTATTTTATTTATCCACGTCCGTGTGTCACTAGCGGGGTGCCAACTGAAAATCAGCGCTTGGTGCCTGACGCCCAGCAAATGCTGAGTTGGTAACCCTTTCGGTATGGGCACGCCCAGCGCAATTATCCTTAAACCTTGTTTGTATTTTTTTTTACTGTTCTTCTCTGTTACTTTGTGATTTTTGTTGTCGTGTTGTGTCTATGTCTAATAAATGTTTTCTATTCTAAAGTTCTGAATTTTAGTAGATATACCACTTAGGGAAGTGGGAATGGATATTTCCAACAACGAAACTCGTGTGAAAAATAAACCACCCGGCAGTGGTGAGGTTAACTTTTTTTTAATGATTTACTTTATTTTTATACAATAACTATAATATGAAATAAATAGTTACTTTGTCGAATTGTGCTGAAAATCTTAAGAATTAAGAAAATTTATTCAAGAACTAGCATTTATACAGTATTTAATTAGGGGTAGGAAGCTTTTAGCATTCCACCTCGGATAGGATCTAGATAAGCCTTGAATGATTGAATTGACTTTTCACCCTTTAATCGCTGAACTGATTTAGATGAAATTTGGTATGGAAATAGTTTGGGACCCTGGGAAGGTCATACGATATCCCGTCAATCGTACTTAAGGGGGTGAAAGTTTAAATGGTGAACCAATAATTTATCAAATAAGCACTTTAAATATGTTGGTTATTCGAAGTACTAATGCTACGCAGACGGAAGTCACGGGCAAAAGCTAGTATCTATAAATTTTGAGGCGAGAGGCCTTTCTAGCTGCGCGGCCATAGGCGGTGGCCCACGTCGCCCACGCCTTACGCCGCCTCTGCTGTCAACACTCATAATATGTTTACTTTCATACTAGCTCATAATTCATCCATCTTTCCTTTTCTCATATGGTCACTAATATAAATTACTCATAACTACTTATACTATTTACTCTTTAGATTACTTTGAAAAAAAAAATAACTAAGTAAACTTTAGTTTAGTTATTCTACGAGTATCTCGCGACGACGGGTTACGTGACTTTTATGACGTCGAAATAAGATTCATTTTGTGACGATTTATCCGCCTTCGTGAGATGGCTGTTCTATATCAATTTATTTTATACTAGCTGACCCTCTGGGCTTCGCTCCCGTCAACTGGCTACCTATCTACCTACCCTGCTTACCCTACCCCTACCCTGCTTACCTTGCCTACCCTGCCTACCCTGACTACCCCGCCTACCCTGGCTACCATGGCTACCCTGGCTACCGTGCCCCTACCCTGCCTACCCTGGCTTCCCTGGCTATCCTGGCTACCCTGCCTACCCTGCGTACCCTGGCTACCTTACCTACCCAGTCTACCCTGGCTACCCCGCCCCTATCCTGCCTACCCTGCCTATCCTGCCTGACCTGGCTATTCCGGCTACCCTGCCTACCCAGTCTACCCTGGCTATCCTGGCTACCCTGCCTCCCCAGTCTACCCTGGCTACCCTGGCAACCCTGGCTACACTGCCTACCCTGCCTACCCTGCGTACCCAGTCTATCCTGGCTACTATGGCTACCCTGGCTTCCCTGCCTACCCTGGCTACCCTTGCTACCCATTCTACCCTGGCTACCTTGGCTACCCTGGCTCGCCCACGCCTTACGTGGCGTTCAATAACCATTTGTTTTAATTGTAGCCAATAAATTCAAATAAATGTATACCTACCGTATATTTAACGGGCTTCTCTAGTTAACAACAAAATGGCGGCGATAACCCCATCGTAGCTGCTGCTGATTTCAAAAATTCTTTCACCGTTGGGAAGCTACTCTATCCCCGGGTGACATAGGCTACTTTTTATCCCTGTATTCTCACGGGAACGGGAACTACGCGGGTGAAACCGCGAGGCGTCCTCTAGTTAATAAATAATAATAAATAAACTGCCCCGTTTACCACTGAGCATATGAGAAAAGGAAAGATGGATGAATTATGAGCTAGTATGAAAGTAAACATATTATGAGTGTTGACAGCAGAGGCGGCGTAAGGCGTGGGCGACGTGGGCCACCGCCTATGGCCGCGCAGCTAGAGAAGCCTCTCGCCTCAAAATTTATAGATACTAGCTTTTGCCCGTGACTTCCGTCTGCGTAGCATTAGTACTTCGAATAACCAACATATTTAAAGTGCTTATTTGATAAATTATTGGTTCACCATTTAAACTTTCACCCCCTTAAGTACGATTGACGGGATATCGTATGACCTTCCCAGGGTCCCAAACTATTTCCATACCAAATTTCATCTAAATCAGTTCAGCGATTAAAGGGTGAAAAGTCAATTCAATCATTCAAGGCTTATCTAGATCCTATCCGAGGTGGAATGCTAAAAGCTTCCTACCCCTAAATAAATACTGAGTAAATGCTAGTTCTTGAATAAATTTTCTTATTTCTTAAGATTTTCAGCACAATTCGACAAAGTTACTATTTATTTCATATAATATGTATAAAAATAAAGTTAATCATTAAAAAAAAGTTAACCTCACCACTGCCGGGTGGTTTATTTTTCACACGAGTTTCGTTGTTGGAAATATCGATTCCCACTTCCCTAAGTGGTATATCTACTAAAATTTAGAACTTTAGAATAGAAAACATTTATTAGACATAGACACAACACGCCAACAAAAATCACAAAGTAACAGAGAAGAACAGTAAAAAAAGTACAAACAAGGTTTAAGGATAATTGCGCTGGGCGTGCCCATACCGAAAGGGTTACCAACTCAGCATTTGCTGGGCGTCAGACACCAAGCGCTGATTTTCAGTTGGCACCCCGCTAGTGACACACGGACGTGGGTAAATAAAATAGATACTTAAAAAAATGTTATAAAGTGCAAATATGTGCTTAACTTATAAATTGAATAATATGTAAAATAGATAATATAAAGTAGTCATCTTTTCATTTGTTTTGTTTGTGTTTTGTTGCGTCAAGTTGAGTTTTACGTTCCGCCGTTAATAAATACTTATCACTACAACACCGCCGTGTGTTTGTGAAAATAGAGTTTAATAAGACAGGACTTTTTATTTGTGATTTCCGACATGGCTACCGTTCGAAATTGGTGTCTCAATTGTTCTTTGATGTTGGCACCATATATGCGCAGACATAACATTTTGTCGAAGATTCTTGATAATATATTGGACCATATTACGGGCTTGGATCTACACCGGTAAGTAAGAATAACATTATATATCTTAACAGCACTTGAACAAATGTCTAACGAATGCAAATCTTAAATATGTTGGCATAGAGTCCATATTGCTGTGAATCTACTGTAACCTAAAAAGGAATATATTTCGTTCAATATCTCTTAACTCCCGCAATGAAAATTTACTAAAGTTGGTACGTGTAATTAATTAAGGTAACATAATTAAATAATGGTGTTTTATTAGGACACTTAAATGTTTCGGTCAGTACATTTCTCCATACAAAATGGGCATTCTCCTTTATATAATGTAATACAATATAAAGTATATAAAGTGCTACAATATGATGGTTTAAAATTGTCTCAAAACCCCAAATGACGGTGTGGCATAGACGCAACCGGCCTATCACATCCAGCCAATCTCTTCCCGACTCTTAGAAATAGGCACACCACTTGATGGATTAAACTAAATTTTAAATTAACGTAGAAATTATTCATATTTAATAATAAACATTGGATTGAATTAAATTAAAATAGGGATAGAAATTAGATAGAAATTAGATAAATGATTTTTCAATATTAATGTCATTAAATTTTATTTGTGAAGTCAGAATGAATGTCTTAAATTTAGTCTTAAAAGTTATTATATTCGTTATGTCCCTAATCGGCGGTGGAATGTTATTCCAACATTTGGAGTCTGCGTATCTAAAACTTCCTCGGAAAGCTGCAGTACGGTGGTGCGGGGTAGCCAGTTGTTGAGCACAACGCTTGGCCTTGCGCTGCCGGTGACTGTTTATCCACGCAAGCTTCGAGTACAGATATGGTGGACATTTATTCTTGATGACACCGAAAAGTAGACAGTCAAAAGTCTAGGTCCCACAACGGTATCAGCGTAATTTAACTTAGACAGAACCAGACTTTCAACTAGCTGTATACGCAGATCTTCACTTAAATACGGGCGCATCTTATATAATACTTTTAGACGGTAGAAGCAGTTTTTTACACAGTTTGCAGTATGAGCCTCAAAACGTAGTTCCTGGTCCATAATCAATCCCAGATTTCTCGCCTCATAAACAAGATCAATACTTTGGCCCATTACGATCACGTTAGCAAGATCACTGTTTATAGTATTGAGTTGACACCTTGCACCAAAAAGCATAAATTTAGTTTTAATCGGGTTGAGTAATAGGGAGTTTTGTTTCGACCAGACCACAATCCTGTCCAAATCTTCGTTTAATAATTTTACTGCGGTCACGTAGTCTTCCGGTTTAAAATAAATGTATAATTGAATATCATCAGCATAAATATGATATTTAGAATTTTTTAAAACATGAATAATATCTGCACTATATGAAATAAACAAAGGAGGACCCAATATAGATCCCTGTGGAACACCCGTTACCACTGGAGTCATATTAAACAGAATACAAGATCCATTGGCATCTCGAATTTCAACCAGTTGTCTACGATTACTCAAATAACTGCTGAACCATGCAACCGTAGGTGCGTCAAAACCGTAATACGTCATTTTAGAGAGCAAAAGCGAAAAATTAATAGCATCAAATGCTCGGGAGAAGTCCAGTAGAACCAACAGGGTACAACATCCCTCATCTTCAGCCGCCAATATGTTGTCCGTAACATCTAACAGTGCCGGCCGTTGCTGTGCTACGGCCCCTCCTGAAACCCGATTGTGCCTCCGGTAGGATGATATATCTCTCAAGGTATGCAGTTAGCTGGGTATTTACTACTTTTTCTAGCACCTTCGACAAAAAGGGTAGAATACTTATGGGCCTAAGGTCCTTAATAGTGCTAGGGTTCGCAACTTTAGGTCAGGAAAGGTCGACGTAGAAATGAAATGGTTAACAATAGAAGTCAGCATATCTAATGTTTGAGGGAGAGTCAAGAGAAACATGTCAAGCGTAATGTGGTCAAAACCCTCTGCATTCGATTTAAATTTTGATAAAATTTTGATAATGTC
Source organism: Orthosia cruda (assembly GCA_964057195.1). NCBI lineage: Eukaryota > Metazoa > Arthropoda > Insecta > Lepidoptera > Noctuidae > Orthosia > Orthosia cruda. The sequence continues at coordinate 8,195,602 of OZ059830.1, read as the reverse complement.
AGATTGGTCTACAGGATCAATAGAAAAAACCCCCCACCAAATTTATGAGACTCATAGTAAGCCAGACATGATGCTGGTGCTATATCATCACCTGGAACGTTCAGAAAATGTGAACTTTTCTTATCTGGATCATTGAAGTGAGGGGGCAAGTCAGACACACTTTTAATGGGTAATAAGGTTGACTTAAGATTTTTCCATAGAATCTGAGGTTGATGAATCTTATTATTAATATTATGTCTAAAATAAGCTACTTTTTCGTAGTATAAGGACTTGTTAACAAGACCTTTTAACTCCTTGTAATATACGGTTTTACTCTCTGAAGCTGAGTTTTTACACCGTACGTGTGCCTGATTGCGCAAGCACATCATAAGCTTGATGTTATCCGTTATCCATGGATAGGACCGTTCTTTAATAAACATAGTTTTACGGGGAGCATATTTATCAAAAAGCGCGGCGATATTACAGTTAAGATGAGTGACCATACAGTTTACGTCACCAGGCAAAGGTGACGCAAGCCAATCCACCGAGGCCAGGTCCTCCTTGAACCTATCCATCGGTACATTTTATAGATTTCTGTAATTTACAACTATTGGTGGAATTTTCTCCCTTTTAAAATAAAAAACTGCTTTAATAAAAGTATGCGCGCCAAGTGCACCAATCCAGTCCACCTCGATGTCACGCACCTTTGCATCTGTGCACACTAGGTCTAGAAGTGTCTCGCTAGTAGAAGTAAAATGAGTAGCAGATGGCACTAGTTGACGCAGTTCGAGACTTTGAAGAAATATATTTAATTTGCTCGTTTTGGGGTCTGTTTGATTTAGACAATTTATAAGAACGATGTGTTTGCAAGATTTATTGAGCATGTTAGCGCGTCCAAAAATAAGTCAACATTCATCCATGGCGGTCTGTACGCAGTGCCGATAGCGATTTTAACACCATTTGTGCTCAGAACTAGCCACATCTGTTCCACTGTCCCATGAAGGGGGTCGACCGAGTGCTCATGCGTACGCACCCTTGTCCCGCGCTTGATGTAAAACCCAACGCCGCCGCCGCGGCCGCCGAGCACGCTCACCGGCCGCGGAACGTGCCGCAGTCGGTAGCCGGGCACAGCGGGCGCGCGGCCTTCTTCACCCCTCCTGAGCCAAGTCTCATTTATAGCCATCACACTAACATCATGCGACTCTAATGCAGCAATAAACTCATCATGGTGAGTACCCAGTGAGCCAGGGTTGAGAAAACCAACTTTAAAATACTTTTCACTCATTACAGAGTATCAGTATCACTAATAATGCAATATTTAAAACATTTATATGCAAGAAGTTGGCAGATAGTTAATGGTTTTTCATAACAATAATAATAATTTAACTGTAATCTATTGTTATAAAAGGTATAACGTAAATATAAAAAGGGCACACACCTGAATAGAATATCATTGAGTACGATCAGTATTGTGTCAAGTTGTAGTGCATTTGTAGCTACGTAAGAAATAGTAAACAGGGGAGTAACCAAAGAGTATGTAACACTACGTTTTGGAGTAACTTGTGATAAGTAAAAAACATAACAATATATGTAGGTATAATAAAAACTGGTTACAATGGGGGTAAGCTTGTGATAAATAAATAAGATAATATAATATGTGGAGGTATATTAAAAACTTGTTACGATGGGGGTATGCAAGCTCTGACAGAAATTGTCCTGTTTGTAAAACAAGCCACATCTTGCTCTACTGTAAAGAATTTCAAGAAATGACGCCAGACATAAAAATTAGGATAATTGAGCAATTGAACATTTGCGAGAACTGCATGTATCCGTGCAACGGAAAGAAATGCAACTCACAAAAAAGATGCAAAGTGTGTAACGGCACACACAACACCACGCTGCATGACCTAAAACACTACTACATCAGCAACACTGTCATTAAGTCAACTGACCGACAACGTGACTAACAACAACACGCAGCGAAAAACCAATCACGTGTCGGGAAACTTCAACGAAGTCCTGCTAGCAACAGTGCAGCTTAAAGTAAAGGCCGCAGATGGAAATTACACCGTCCTCAGATGTCTTCTAGATCAAGGCTCCCAACTGAACCTTATAACAGAATCTGCTGTGCAACGACTTGGCCTCCGGCGACGCAACCACAACTCAACTGTGTCGGGAATCGGAACATCTGCCAGCCAGAGCAACGGAACCGTTCAGTTGGACTGTGAGTCCCTGTACGGAGATTACCAGTTTTCGACGCCGGCACTAATAATGGCAAAACTACTCACCAATCTACCTAACTACTCCTTCGAAAAACAAGATTGGCCCCACATAGAAAATATTAACCTGGCCAACCACAATACAACTTATTAAGGCCGATTGACATTCTACTTGATGCCGGAGTATATGGCGACATAGTCATGAGCAGCATCATTCAAGGAAGCATATACGCACCCATAGTACAATAAACCAAGCTTGGGTGGGTACTAGTTGGAAACACAAATATGTTCAACTGCCATGCCGTGGTGGACACTAACGACATCTCTCGCTTTTGGGAAACAGAAGAGATAACATCAGACGACAAGTCCAAGAGTGTCGAAGAGGAATACTGCGAGAGGCTGTATATCTGCCACAACAAAAAGACTAGAAGATGGGCGCTACGAAGTTAGAATCCCCATGAAGACCGAACAAAGTTTGGGACGATCAAAGCCTCAAGCGGTCGCGCAATTCAACCAGCTGGAAAAACATTTGGCCAGAGACCTCACTTCAAGTTACAAGGCTTTTATCGATGAATATATAGCTAAACAAGATATGCAAAAGTACACAGAGCCAGATACACCGAACTGTTTCCTGCCCCATCATGGAGTAATGAGACCTTTTTTTTTTTTTGTTCCGGGGTGGAAAATCCTCATTGGATGTCCTCCGCCCTGGGGAGGCAGAGGGGTCTGTCAGACTCTTACTGACTAAAAACCACCCCGGTGTTCCGTCTCACACCTACACCGGTGATCGCGGGAACAACGATACTTCCGCAACCCCAGGCTAGTACCGGCCCGCCTCTGCGGGCCACTATCTCGGGTTGGGGGGGAGTGAGGTGTTGGACTCCCCCCGCGACGTCTAAGAGGGGCGCGCGTGGAACACGGCGTGGAACGGGGCGCGTGTGGGGGGCGACGGACGTCCCCGAGTCCGTCGCCCCTGGACCCATTTAGGGGGGCTGGAAGAGGGCGTTGTCCGCCCTCCACCGACGCCCGGCGCGTCTCCTGCGGATTGGATTAGCGGATGAAATCTCCCTTTCCCACTCCGCAGCCTCCTTCTGCGAGACGACTGTTTCGCAGAAGGATACCACCGCGTCCCAGGACATGGAGTAATGAGAACTGATTCAACTACAACCAAACTCCGAGTGGTGTTCAATGCATCAGCAACACTGACCTCTATTATACAAGTACGCTGGACTAAACATACTATATGAAATGACAGTTGATTTTTGTGCTGATTCAAAGCGCCCCGCTCGAGCGTATCAGGAACTAAAATTGACACATTTAGAGATAGGATACTACCGATATTTCTAAAAATTAGGTAATACTAATATATTTGACTGGAAATATTATAATATTGTAACTAATATATCAGTATTAGTGATATTTTTAAATTACACTAATATCAAAATAGTAGACTTGGCAAGGCGTATCACTCATCTACTGTATTGACTTCTCGTAGTATGTTGGAACTAAATATCTCATATTGGTATTGGTGATGAATATTATATGAATGCCTAATAATCAGTTATAATATGTTCAATAGCAATGTACTAAATTCTGGAATCATCATCATGATCATCCACGGCCCGACTTCGCCCACTGCTGAGCACAGGCCTCTCTCTTGTACCAATCACTACGTTCCTGAATCTGGAATTAATTCTGGAACAATATCATGATAATTATAATTTTTTTAACAAATATTTTGAAGTCAAACAATTCATCTCAGTCATCTCGATAACTTATTTTCATTACTTTATTAAATATATATATATTTATTTATGTATCATATAATATATGTATATATATAGTGCATGTTAAGCAATTAAAAATATATTTTGTTGTTAAATTGTTACCACGATTTAAACAATGCACCTGCCATGTTATCTCTTCACCACCCTTGGTTGACTGGTAGAGAATGCCTAAGGCATTAAGTCCGCCATTGTACCTTTGTGCATGAAGTTTAAATAAATAAATATAAGTCTTCACCTTGCTGGAATGCGATGTCACTCTTATTTGCACCTTAACACTACAGAGACAAGATCTCAGCGATGAGAGCGAGAAATACATCCGTTGTAAATGATTATCCATCTCATTTATTATTATTATTATATAAATGATGTTCCCTTCACGAATCCGATGGGCATACAACTAGTGTACTTGAGCGAGGAGATACTTGCTCAAATGTGATAGTTTTTAGGATAAGTTGTTAGCCTAACCCCATATTTAAATCTCACTGATCTGACAGTAATGCGCTATAACTTTACTAGCACGCTATCCACTAGTTTATAGCTTGCAATCTGACTGAAAATATTTTTTAGTAACCTTTACGGCAATTATTCTATTACTTAAAAATTAATCATAATAAAAATAACTGGTTTTTTTTTGCTTACGTAAAAACCCATAAAAGTATTTTACCGAAAGCTGTGTCCCATCTCTAATATTAGTTCCATACGACTCTCACGTTAATTCACGTTGCTATCAGCGCCAAAATGGCGATAATCAAATGTCTTAATTTTGCCATCGATAATATGAAGTCCAGTGTACAATGTATGATAGAGGTCAGTGATCAGCAACCACTAACACAGGACACAGTCTAAACCAATTGATGGAATGCGGATCTAACTTACAACAAGACTTACAAGCTATAATTCTACGATGGAGAGCGTTTGAATATGTGTACACAGTGGATATTGAGAAATTCTACCAACAAATACGTTTTCAGGAAAAAGACCAAAACTTGCAAAACATAGTGATAAATGATTTTATTTCTGTAAGTTGGTTCTTACAAACACTTTTACATGTCGAACATATTTTTTTAAACTAGATGAGGTCGGCGTTTCCTATCTGACTACTCTGAGAAGAAAGGCCGAAACAAACTCAGAGGTCTCTTTTAAAGTCCAGACAAAATCTTGGTTAGATCATGTGAAGACCATGTAGACTGATGTCTGAAATGGTCTTTTGAGGAAAGAACCAGCCAGATTGAGTGGACCTGTCAAGTCAGTGCACGCATTTGTCAATAACCGAGCAGCTCAACTCAGAATTTAAGGAGCTCAACGATTCGACAAACAATAACAAAGAAAGGACATTCGGGTAGGCCGCATAAACTACCCAAACTGCCAGACCATGATTAAAAACTAAGATAAATTTAAATTAAAACAAAAAAAAAGAATGATCTACATAGTCTTCACATTCACAAAAATTAAAATAAAATAATATGATACTTTAAAAAGTAAATATTCTTGTCATTGCAAGAAAATCAAAAAAAAAATAACAAAAACTATAATAACAAAATTTACAGTGCAAAACATAGTAAAAAAACAAAATTAATTGGAACAGCTCAATCCCAAGCCTTTTTTTCCTAAAGATAATCTTTAATTGTATAGAACGCTTTCTGGCACAACTTATGTTTAATGAAAGATTTGAATTTATTAAGATTTAGATCTTGTACGTGGCTTGGAAGCTTATTATAAAAGCGTAGACATTGACATCTAAACGAGCCACCTATTTTCTTGAGCCTTGTTGTAGGTACTACAAATTTGTGTTTGTTCCTAGTATTTAGTGAGGCGAGATTCAGTCACAGAGCCGTTACAAGAGCTACAACTGACTACAGTAACATATGGCACCAAGTCCGCACCCTTCCTGGCAATGCGAACCGTTAAGCAATTAGTCAAGGATGACGGCAAACAGTTCCCAGGAACCCTTTGGCAGCGGCTATACTCTCCAATCAACTGTACATGAACGACGTACTAGGCGGATGTCACGACTTCATAACAGCACAGAAAACTCAAGTTGAACTAATAACAATGCTGAAGGGCGGTGGGTTCAACTTACGAAAGTGGGCCAAAAAATGTTCGATTTCAAGGACGTAGACACAAACAAAACGCTAGGCATCACTTGGAACCCGCACACGGATCTGTTTACCTACAAACAAATACCACTCTGCAACAAACGTGACATCAACACAAAACGCACACTGCTGTTGGATATATCAAAACTGTACGTCCCACTTGGCTGGCTTTCACCAGTTACAGTGAAAGCCAAGCTAATTTTTCAACAAGCTTGGTCAACCAAAAACGAACTGGGATGATCAACTCCCACCAAATATACAGCAAGAATGGGAGAATCTCCGCAATCAGCTCGCACACATACACGACATAACCATACCACGCTGGGTCGGCAACACCCAACAACTCTTCGAACTTCGTGGCTTCTGTGATGCGTCTGATAAGGCTTACGGATGCGTCATATATTGCAAGTCTAAAGATTAAGAAGGCCGACAGTTGATGAGGCTAGTAGCTGCTAAAACAAAATTAGCCCAAAGAAAAATCCAATTTCTCTGCCTCGACTAGAGTTATGTGGAGCAGTACTACTAGCTCGACTGATTAAAAAAGTTAAAGACTCAATCAACTCGCAGACAGTCACAATACATTGCTGGACAGACTCCATCCAGTGCTTGGCTGGCTACAGGGTGACGTGGGTCGGTGGAAAAGTTTCGTAGCCAACAGAGTTACACAAATAACTCCATCCAACGCCCGGTAACATGTCAAGTCCGAAGAAGCAGAGGAATTTCACCATCCGACTTAATAAGTCACGAACTGTGGTGGAAGGCCCCTTCCTGGCTTCAAAACAAAAGCATACCCAAACAAGGAATTTTTACTACGAACGAAGAGCAAAAGAAACGAGGTCAAACTTGCGCAATACAAACAACACACGCGCCACTCATCGAGCTACTACTGCAAAAATATAGTTCAATAACTTATGCAACCCGAGTCATAAGCTGGATCTTACGATTCATAAACAACTCACGTTACGCAACAAGAGCCAAACGCATATCACACTTAACTACAGAAGCCATAGTGTATACTTAAAACCCTACTCGTGAAAACTGCACAGAACAACACCTATGTCGATGATATAGTGTACCTATACAAATATAACAAGGTACGGGCCAAAAGCAAACTTTTGAGTTTGAGCCCAATACTAATATAGATACACAAGGCATTCTTCGAGTGGGAATAAGACTTGAACATGCCAAGTTAAACGACTCCCAAAAATATCCGATAATTTTATCAAACTATCACAAGCTATCAGAACTCTTGATTGACCAAGCCCACAAGGACACTCTCCACGGCGGTGCCAGGCTTACTTTGGGACACCTACGTAACAAATATTGGATATTTGGCGACATGAAACCAATCAAGAAACAATTTAACAAATGTGTCACCTATCATCGCTACAAAACGCAACGGACGGACTCGGACAATAAACAAACAGAGACGACTTCTCCCGATCGGAAGGGTATTTCCAGCTGTAACGTCCTCAAGTACCTAAGCACATCACCAGTTCTCATGGTTAGTGTGTGACACCGTCCATGCAACAACTCACCAATGTAACGACCCTCGACCCTACCCGTCTTGTATACTTTGTCAAAGCAGCAGACCTACAGATAATAAAAGACGAATGGAGACTCGTGATTTATTACAACATGACGACTTACTGGAAAAGTATTTCTGTCGTTGAACAATACGTTCAGCAGCTACACGGACTTTGTCAACGAAACATAGCTTACTTAACTATTCTATTATCTCCACAGAATTCGAGCACGAGCTAAACGAGCTCAAACAATACAAAGAAGAACCACAATACGAACACGGCAGACGCAGTAAGCGAGGTCTCATCAACGGAATTGGGAACATTGCCAACTCTCTCTTTGGTGTACTTGATGACATATTTACCGATAAATACAACAACGACATCAAACTACTGCACAACTAATGCAAATCACATGTTTAATCTGTACAAACAACATACTTCATTAATCGAAGGGGAGTACAACCTCCTGAAGAGGAACGAGCAAGAAATGAACCGACAGTTAATCGTCATCAACAAAAGTCTCAGAGAATCGCTGCAACAACTGAAAACAGAACAAGACCAAGCAACTTTCCTCACTGCTACTGCACTTGCCGCAAACATGATGGTAGCAAACTTGCGGCGAATACAAGACATATTCATAGACCTAGTTATAGATCTTCGCCACGGCAAAGTCGACACTCACTTGCTCAAACCCGATGCATACGAAAAACAGTTGAACATAATATCAGGACAAGTACCAAAAGGATATCTCTACCCTGCTCAAACAAGTTCAAGTGTATACGGGAAATGTATAAGCTAGCAAGTGTGCAAGGCAAACTAACCGAAGATTTTATTATTTTCGAAGTAAAAATCCCTTTAGTAGCAGACGAACAATATGAGCTAACTGAAGTCATCCCAATTCACCGCATAATGGGAGCCTCTATGATTAACATAATACCAACAACGAAATACATAGCCGTGAAATTGAAAATGGAGATGATGATACAGCTGGACCAACAACATCTTTCGTCATGCACACAAGTAAATACAAATCAGCTGCTGCTATGCAACCTTGACTTACCTACATATGGTATTTTAGAGGTTGCTGATCGTGTGAGGTTTCTTGTGGAATGAAAGGCGAATAAGAACAGGAATCAATTGACATTTATTTTCATAGATCATCGCTTATAAACACATCAACACGGTCTAGGGATATTTTTAAAAAAGCGAATTACTATCAATGTGTTAATTATTTATATGACATGTATATATTTAAAAGATACGTTATTTAATATTCTACCATTTTTTAATAATGGTTAAGGTACTTCGATTAAAATTTCAGGATTTTATGGAAAAAAATGAGCCGGAAACCGTATATGAATTAACTTTTAATTTATGAGTAAAAATTGAAAAAAAAAAAAAAAAAAAAGTTAGTAGTCTGAGAAAGCGCCCATGATGTTCAAAACACATCGGCAACGATTCGGCATGCTCAGAATAAGGTTGTCAATGTCTTGCTGCGGAATATTGTCCCATGTCCTTCTGAGGTGCACAAAAAGTTGATCTTCTGTAGCCAGATTTTCAGGAACTTCCTTCAGAGCTCTTCTTTGCAGCATATCCCACGCATGCTCAATGGGATTTAGATCTGGCGATTGAGCAGGCCAGTCTAAGGCCCTAACATTGTGTGTATGTAACCAAGCTGCTACTGTTCTAGCCGTGTGTGCCCGGGCATTGTCGTGCATGAGCAGGAAATCTTGCCCCATTTGTGTTCTGTGGGGCAAGATTACGGGCCCCAGCACCTGTTGGACGTATCGTTCTGCCATCATATTGCCCCGCACCCAAACGAGATTCGTCCGTCCTCCAAGACGAATTCCTGCCCAAACCATAATTGTTCCTCCTTGGTATGGGTGAACTTCCTGAGGGTTCTGAAGACGGCTCCATCGTCCAGGAACTCGCCAAACTCGCGTCCTTCGTGAATCTGGATGGAAGCCGAACCTGGATTCATCCGTGAACAGCACATTGGACCATTGCTCACGGCCCCAGTCCACGTGGTTCCGAACCCATTCTAATCGTCGTCCACGATTGCCTCTCCGTGAAGGTGGGACCCGGAGTGGTCTACGAGAGCGTAGATTGGTTTCATGCAGTCGCCTTCTTACAGTTTGGTCACTCACAAGCACTTGGTGTTCCACTCGCAGCCTTTGGACCAATTGAGTCGCCGTTGCATTTGGTTGAGCTCGCGCAGTAATTTGCAAAAATCGGTCTTGTCTGGGGGTAGTGATGCGACTTGGCCCCCAGTGCCTCTCCGCTACTTCACCTGTGGCACGATAGCGTGTCCACAATCTTGAAATTACATTTTGGTGGGTCCCTATGGCCTCAGCAACATTACGCTGAACAGACCCAGCTTCCAGCATTCCCACAGCTCGTAACATCTCCGCCCTCGTCAAATGTTGGCGTTGCATGGCTACAATACCTCAATTTTAACTTTATCTTTCGTATAAAAATGAAAAAAAACTGTAACTAAACGTAATTCGTATTGTTGTCTAAATTTCGCATAAATGAAAATTCCCTCTCCTACACATCAAGACATTTTTATGCCACCGAAACAAAAGAATTTTCAAAAATTTGAAAATTTGGAATTAGTCCAGCGTCCACATAATCAGCGCGTATTCCATATTTATGTCCCCTCAAGCCCGTGCTCCGGATGCAGAAATCCGGAATGCAGGCTCTCTCAATCCCGTTGCATGCGCTCACCTCTTTTCGAGGTACGAGTCCGTAACTAAGGAGCTCGATAGCCTTATCTACAAGGACGGTCAATGGGTTCGTAAATAGTACGAACTGTCTGTCCATACAAACTTAGATACAAATTCGTTCCGTCCTCGCCGCAGAGGCTCGTCGCGTAATCCTTTTCGATTCATATAAGCCAGCCCGCGTGCTGAGCCATAGTTAAATGCCAGTTAGATATTCATTGGAGTTTCTTGTCCGTTCTTCTCCACGTAGGCTTTTCCGAACGGATGGTAAAATCACTTTATTAGATCCGGCCTTAGCCTTTCCCCCCAGCGACGCCCTGAGCCGAGGTCCGACCCCAACTGGGATAGCCCTTAGTGCTGTCGCTTTAGGTTTAGTATTTTGAAGCCTGGCCGGAGGCTAAGAGATTAGTCTCCACAGGGTAGCCCGGTTAAGCATACGTCAGTCACTTTGACTGTTTGCGAGAAGCCACTTATTAAAAAAAAAACGTAAATACAGGCGGCTCGGCTCTCAATCTTCAGTACCCGATTGTCATCGACGCAGGGATGTTGTCGCTCCTCATACGCTGCCGCGCTGTTTCGACGGTCGGACGTGTGATGCGCTCGTATGTTTATTTATAGTGTGTAGGTCACTACATTATTCCCCCTTCAGCGAAGCGTACAGGAGGTTTAGATGTCCTGCCAGATTTAGTGACGTAGCTGAAGGTGACAGGTGCTTCATCTGCTTGCTCCTCCTTGCACTGGAATGCAGGCTTCAGCCGATCAATGGATATATTAGATATTCTATTCTCCAACTGAACGGTGAAGTACTTATCTGTACGATCTATGACGCGATACGGACCGTTGTAGGTAGGAGTTAATGGTTTGCGCACGGCGTGTGTTATTTTATACAGATCGCCTTGAATGAAAACAGCTGTGCTTTTGTTTGCTTCGCGCTGCACCTGTGCTTTTTTCAATGCTTCACTAAGATGGCTCATAAAGTGCGATGACGTGTTGCATGTTGTTGTTGCTTCTCCGTAGAATTCACCAGGCAGGCGTAGCGTTCTTCCGAATAATAATTCTGCAGTACTGGCGCCGATGTCTGTCTTGTATGCAGGATTATTTTAGTATTTTTTTTGTATTCTCCGGGATAATTTTAGACGTGGAATTGTTAGTAGATAGCCACATGGATATCTTATGTTTTTGTGAAAATTGGTTAAAACCAGATAGGATGTTGTTTAATGTAATTAATTTCTCAGTTGCCAGCGCGTACAACAGATCCACAGTTGGTGGTGGTACCCTGATACTTTGTAATAGTCATTTTAAAATATAAGAAAAGGAAGGATATCACTGCTTACTCTGTTGATCGCTTATGTGAGGTAGCATGTGCAGAGGTCGAGGGGCATACAGTCTTGTGCGTTTACAGACCACCAACATCAAACTTGTCATTGTTTTTGATTACAATGGAAGAATTATTAAGTAAACTTTTCAGAGATAATAAATTGGTTTTTGTTTGTGGTGACTTAAATATAGATCTGTTAGTCAACTCGCCTGAAAAATGTAAGCTCATTTCACTATTTAAATCATTTAACCTAAAATATTTATTTAATGAACCAACAAGAATAACAGCAACTTCAGCTTCGTGCATAGATAATGTATTCACTAATTGTAAAGTAAAAAATTCGTTTTTAATTAGTGGCGTTAGGTCAGACCATACTGGTCAACGTATCTTTTGAGTCAGATAAAAAAAATAACCTTCTAAATCAATTCGATTAAGACCACTTATTAAAAATAAATTAAATTCTTTTAATAATAATGTTTTTTAGCAACCTTTGTAACGCCAGTTTTGATTCAAACGACCCCAATATAAATTACAGCACGTTGTTTTCTACAGTTTGCCAAGAATTCAATAAAACGTGTCCTGTAAAAACAGTTAAAGTCAACAATTCCAAATCGAAATTTAGTGAATGGGCCACTGTGGGTATAAGAAAAAGCCGAGATATCTTATATAATTTATATTACGAAAAATCTTTGACTTCCGATCAAGTGTTTCACACTTATGTTAGAAACTATTCCAAAATATTCAAAAGAGTCTGCGCTTAAGCAAAATCTCAAATAATAATTAACAAAATTGGTGTTTCTAATAATAAATTAAAAACTGTGTGGCAATTAATTAATAGAGAAACTGGAAAGAAACAACAACGCGATCAGAATGAGTTGTCATTTAAAATAACTAATCAAACCATTTCTGATAAGCAAGAAGTCGCTGAGACATTAGAAAATTTCTTTACCAACATTCCGTTAGAGGTTACGAAGTCTCTTCCTTCCTCATCTAAATTAGCTAAAGCTCTTCTTAAAGAAAACTTTACTGAAGACATACCAACCTTTAAATTTAAACCAATATGTATTGAGACAATTAAAAACGCGTTCAAAAGTCCCAATATAATAAATACTGAAGACTTGTGGGGGATATCCGTTAGGGTTCTTGGAGATATTATTGACTCAATTGCTCCTGTCCTAACAGGCATATTCAATCAATGTTTGGACAGCGGCACTTTTCCTGACTTAATGAAACACAGTAAAGTAGTACCAATTTTCAAATCAGGCTGTAAGAGTGATCCTTCTAATTATTGACCTATATCCGTGCTTCCAGCATTGAGTAAAATCTATGAAAAATCATGCTGGAACAGATGTTGTCTAACTTCAATTCAAATGGGATCCTGCATAGTCAACAGTTTGGTTTCACGAAAGGTAGGTCGACAACGGACGCGGGAGTAAAACTCATCAGCCACATCTTGGAATCTTGGAAGAAGTCCCAGGATGCCATTGGCATTTTCTGTGATCTCTCAAAAGCTTTCGACTGCGTCGACCACAACACTGATCTGTAAATTACACCACTACGGAATTCGTGGAAAATCTGCTGATCTCGTGCTTTCCTATTTATCAAACAGACAGCAAAAAGTAAATGTTAATGGGGCAACGTCCTTCGGGTCTTTAGTCAAGATGGGCGTGCCCCAAGGTTCAATTCTCGGCCCTTTCCTTTTTCTTGTTTACATTAATGATCTCCCTTTTATGATTGCCAAATTATCGGATATAATTCTATTTGCAGATGATACTTCGCTAATTTTTATAATAGATAGGCAAGATACGGATGTCTTAAATGTCAACGAAAGTCTAATTGTTCTCTCAAAATGGTTCGCAGCTAACAATCTTTTACTGAATGCGAAAAAAACAAAATATCTAAAGTTCTCTTTACCAAATGTACCACAACATGACCTGAACTTAAATCTTGACGGCAAAAATCTTGAAGTTATAACGGAAACTGTATTCTTAGGGATTACTATCGATTCAAAATTGCAGTGGGGCGCGCACATTAGAACTCTTTCGGGTAGGTTAAGTTCGGCTGCATATGCAGTAAGGAAAATAAGGCAACTAACAGATGTAGCTACAGCTAGGTTAGTATACTATGCTTATTGCCACAGTATTATGTCTTATAGCATTCTGCTGTGGGGATCAGCAGACGTTGACTCAATTTTCATCCTACAAAAGAGGGCAATCCGCGCAATCTATAAAATGGGTCCTTGCGATACCCTCAGAGAAAAATTTAAAGAGATCGATATACTGACTCTACCTTCACTTTATATTTTGGAATGTATTTTGTATGTCCGTAAAAATCGAGGACTTTTCAAAACTAGAAGCGACTTCCATAATTTAAATACACGCAGTAAGCACGAAATTGTAATACCCAAATAACAAATATTAACGAAAACTAACAAGTCTTTTCTTATAAACAGTATACGCTTTTATAATAAGTTACCAAAGTCAGTTATAGAACTGACCGATAGAAAGTTCAAAAACTACATCAAACGTATCCTTATTCAAAAAGCATATTATAAAATCAAGGACTACGTTGAAGATAAAAACATTTGGCCTTAGCTCCTTCTGCGCATGCAGCTTCTCTGGTAACTTGTAAACATTTTTTCTTTCCTTATTTTAATTAGACTTTTTACAATGGTTTTCAATCATCTTTATAGCCCTTTGCTAAGAATAGTTACAGCACTGATAACAACATTTGTGCCACATGTTAAATTTAGTCTTGTTATACTTATTTTTTTTTTACCTTTGTATAGATTCTTTTACTGATTGTTTTGTGAATGTGTGAACATTGTAGGCCTTCTAGATGCTAGTTAACATTTGTTATCTTTTTTATATAATATATTATCTTTTTATTTTTATTTTTTTAATTTCTCACGACTTATTGTCTAATGTCGGGCCTATGTTGTCCCCCCATATTTAAGTACTAATTCTGTAACATGGAAATATTGTAAAACCAAACCATTTTTAAAAGAGTAACCATGGAGATTCTTGCCGGTTCTTCTCCATAGGAAACGACCAACCCGAACCGTGCACCTTTTGTCGACGTTTTATAAGTGCCCATGTAGGCCTATGTGAAATAATAAAAAAAAATATTTTTTAGGCGTTGAGTTCTTTTTTAATATTCGGCGGCGTGTGGGTTTCTTATTCTCTCGATAAAAATTAATCATTTCCAAAAATCGACTTAATTGTTGGATTGTTTCTGGGTGAGGGTATGATTTAATGGCTTCGATTTTTTCGTCAGTTGGCTTAATTCCTTCGGTGTTTATTGTGTAGCCAAGAAAGTGGAGTGTTTGTTGGCCAAATGTACACTTAGCTACATTTAGTTGTAACCCATGGTCGTCAAGCCTTCTGAATACATCCTCTAGCTCTTTTCTGTGCTGTTCTTTAGTCTCAGTAGCCACTAAAATGTCGTCGACTAATGGGAAAACGGGCAGTCCCCGTAGAACGTTGTCTATGTGTCGTTGGAACGTTTGCCCAGCGTTGCGCAAACCGAAAAACATCCTCGGGAATTCAAATAACCCGAATGGTGTGATAACGGCTGTCTTCTGTATGTCTTCTTCGCGAGTGCTCACTTGATAATATGCCTTTTTCATGTCTATTATGGAGAAGTATTTTTTTCCTAGCAGGTTGTAGGTAAAATCATGCAGTCTTGGAATGGAGTACCGATCTGGCACGGTTACCGCATTGAGACAACAATTATCTCCGCAGACTCTGTATTTGCCGTCCTTCTTGAGGACGAGGTGTATTGGGCTGGCCCAAGGACTCTTCGACGGCCGACAAATGCTTTGCTCAATCGTGGCGTCGAATTCTGCCTTGGCTGCCTTGTACTTGTGCGGTGGCAGCGGTCGTGATTTTGCATATAATGGCGGGCCGGTAGTCTGTATGTGGTGTTCCATTTCGCTGTCATAGAGCTTCGAATTCGGTCGGGTGATGTCTGGGTACTTTGCGAGTAGGTCGTGGTATGGCTGCTGGTCATCTACGGTGTTGATGCTGGAGTCTGAAGTAGACGTTACGTAGCCGACAATGGACAGGCCTGTTTTTTTGTCGATTAACCTTCGTCTGTGTATGTCTACCGTCAGTTGGTTTTTATGTATAAAATCGGCTCCCAGTATCGGTCTAGTCACTTCTGCGACGACGAAATTGCACATATACGGTTGACGTAATCCGATGTTCAACGTCATAGTGCGTTCGCCATAGGAGGGTATTCGTGAACCGTTGGCGGCGTAGAGATATTCGCTCGGCGTCATTTTTTCTTTGCGTACCCTCTTGACAGGTAATACTGAGACGTTAGCGCCGGTGTCGATAAGGAAATGCAGACCAGTACCCAATTATTTTATGAAAAGACGGTGCTGGGTTATATCGTTGACTTCGGCTCCCGTCGCAGCCAAAGTCGGAACTAGTTTTCCTGGCTCGTATTCATCTTGCTCACAAACTTACAGGGCCTTTGACAGCGAAACGCTTCCTTACCGAACTTGCGATGGAAATAGCAAATCGATGTGTCACGATTCGTGGACTTGGAACGTGATCTTGAGCGGTATCTGCCTCGCTGCGGTCCACGGTGGTAGTTGCGCGATCTGTCCATTTTCAACGCAGCGACCTCGTAAGCGCCTCGATCATGTTTAAAATGCGATCGTTAGACGGTGGTGTCGACGATTGTGACGTGGCTGCAGGAACACACGGAATTGACCTTTTTAGTTTGCTCACTCATTTTATCTGCCATCGCCGCTAGCGAGTCTAATTTTGATGCTTCGCTGACCGCCAATACCGATCTCGTCGATGAGGGTAGGGGGCTCATCCACAACATTCTGAGGGTTTCATCGGGCATCTTGTCACGGGCCAAATCACGCATACGCCGCAGCAGTTGAGAAGGACGCTGGTCGCCTAGTTCAACCTCGTTGAGCAATTTTTGTAGTAGCTTATTCTCTGACTCCTCGTAGACGGATAATAATCGGGTCTTTAGCGCTTCAAATCTACCCGTCCTGGCCGACGCTAATATGATGTCGCTAATTTGTTCTACGTCTACCTTATCGAGTTGTGCCACAGCAAGCCCAAACTTTGCTTCTTCGCTGAGTTTTTGTTTCGCCACCATGGTTTCGAATTGCGCGAACCATAATCTGGGTTTATCGCGCCAGAATGGAGGTATCCGAGACTTGACGGAGATCATCTCGACATCTTCTTCAGACAGCGTCGTTCGCGGCACTTGATTTGCGTTCTCCATAATTTTGATAAATCACGTCGGGGTCACCAATTTAGAGGTTGCTGATCGTGTGAGGTTTCTTGTGGAATGAAAGGCTAATAAGAACAGGAATCAAATGATCAATTTTTCATTGCTATTATTCACAAGTGAGTTATAGAGTTTTTTTTTTTATTTATAGGTTGAGTTGCTTTGTTCTTAAAAAAGTTTCAATACAAAAAAGATCGTGCTCAATAGTACAAATGCAACACATTTCATGCAATTTATGCGTATTTAAATAGATAATTTCAACTTTACGTGTAATAAATAAAACTTTCACTCAAATATGAATAGAATAGAATAGAATAGAATAGAAAACATTTATTCGACATAGACACAACACGACAGCAAAAATCACAAAGTAACAGAGAAGAACAGTAAAGAAAAAGTACAAACAAGGTTTAAGATTAATATAACTTTGTTTTTGTCTGTAATAAAGAAAACTTGAAATTCTCCATTTTGTAAGTGGCCAAAAAAAATTTTCACAACCCGTTTTCACTGTTGGAAATGATTTTTTTGTATTATTTTCTTCACAAGTGTGTTGAAAATCGTCGTATGATACACGTGTGTATAAATGATTACCGTCCTGACCCTCACCTAACGGCTCGTGTCTCAATGGCGCCTCAGCGGTAATCACCAACATTACACACTTGTACCATAATGTACTATTATTTACAGAATAACACATCAAGAGTTGCTAAGACCAACACACAGCAACTTATTTTTTTCCAAAAAGCTGCTTAAAAAAAATTTTCACACTTTTCTACGAGACCGTAAATTTATTTAATTTTTTTACACATTTTGTTACCACGTGGTCAAGTAGTACTTGGCCGCGATATCGGAGCACAGTCAACTTGTTAACAATGATAAATGCGAGTGTTGGGACGCTGTAAAACTTTTCTATCTGTCGGCACTTGTTCCAGAAGCCAACTCGAATTCATCTAAATACTTTCACAGAGCAATAATAGACAACAATTTCCATAATTTTTCTTTAAGCCTCATTTTTTGTATTGTTTGTTGCTATTTTGCTGTAAGTAAAGCTAATAGATGTAGACGGGTCTTTGTTTGCTTTGTTAGGTCCAACGTTACTTACAACTATGTTAGCTCTAGAGGCTTATCTACGAGTATAAGCAACCTCTACGAGTGTGCTTGCTACGAGAGCACTTGCTACGCCATGCGGACAACGAACATGTTTGTTACGAACATGTGCTACGAGCGTGTTTTTTTATGTCATAAGCTGGTGGCCAACCTGATGGTAAGTACAAGTAGTCACCACCTTCTTCTTTAATCGGTCCCTCATTACTGAGGATCGTGGTCACTGGACCCCTTTAAGCGGACAATCTGCCTCCATCGATTCCGGTCCAAAGTTGCCATTACCACCTGCTGAAATTTGCTTGAAGACGTAGCTACTCGTGCTCTTTTCTCTTAAATATTGCCAACAATGACCAATTTTTCTAGACTTCTATTTCCCCTTCGCTTTAAGTGACCGAAATAGGTCAAAATACGCTGTGGGCATGCTGTAGATAATCTGGTCTTGATATCAAGTTGGGAAAGGAGAGACACATTAGTGCGTTTATCTGTCCATGGTAGCACCACATTTCGAATGCGTCTACTCTCTTTCTTTCCTTTCCTCGGATTGTCCACGTCTCAGAGGAAAATGGGGCAAGTTAATGTTTTGTAATAACTAATGCCACGATTTTTCCAGATGTTCTGCAAGCCTGTCATAGCATCTTTGGCCATAGCTATCCGTCGTTTTATTTCTGGGATGCAGCTGCCTTCAGTATTAATAATAGACCTCAGATAAATTAAACTATCCACAACTTCCATGTCTTGGATGCTGTAGGCGCCCGATAGCTTTTCCGCACGATCTTTCACTATAAGTTTAGTTTTCTGCCTATTTATTGCAAGCCCCAACTTGCCACTGACATTAAGGAGATATTGAAAAGATTGGAGGTGGAGTCCAATCTTTTCAATATCTCCTTAATGTCGTCATATGTTGTAGCAAGGAGAACAGTATCGTCAGCGTAGCGTAGATTGGAGATGCGCTTTCCACCAACAGAAAACCTCCTTTCCCAGCCCTCAAGAGTTTGCCGAATTATTTACTCTCCGTATACATTGAAGACTAAAGGTGAAAGGATGCATCCCTGTCTAACGCCTTTCTTGATGGAGAACAATGGCTATGCTTTTCCCAATTATGCTAGTAGTGATTTATTGGGCATTCTATTCCACCTGTCGCTTCCTACGGCTCACTGCGATCGCTTTCATCACTTTCGGGTGAATAGACTGCCCAATAACATAAATTTATCTACAAAGTTTGTGGTTTAAGCTCAATTCTACTTTTAAAATCGCGTTTGTTTGCAAATGGAACGGAAAACGGTTAGAATGTACAATAACATAAATGGATCTACAAAGTTTGTGGTTTGGGCGCTATTCCACTTTTTAAATCTCGTTTAGTTTTGATTGGAACGATTTTTTTTCTAGAATTCTCAATTACATAAATGGATCTACAAAGTTTGTGATTGAAGTCCTAATCTACTTTTATAATCTCGTTTGGTTGCGATTCGGTCGACCCTGCAAACCTACTATTTACCGTTATGTATCTAAAGATTAAACCCTTTTACTGTACTGTGTTTTACAAAGTCAGGTACGGTACCATATTTACGCGGTTTGTGGTTTGAGTCTCATTCGACTTCTGAAATCTCGTTTGGTTGCAAATGGAATGGAAAATGGTTTAGAATGTTCAATAACATAAACGGAATTGATAAGTTACTCGGGCTAGAATGCTAGTAGCATTTAATTGTAGATTCTACATAATGTGCTCTTTATACTAGAATTAGCATGCTGTTCCATGTGTTAGAAGAGCTATCATGTTTTAACAAGTTGGAGCCTGTATCCACGTGCGCCACAATTACACTACACATTACTTGTTTCTGAATCCTGCTATAGGTAATTGTCAATAATAGGTATTTTACATAATATTACCTATCTGTAGGTACATTTAGAACTATATCTAAAATACATTATGAAAAATGTATCTACTATAATTACTTACATTTAAAAATAATGTCAATGCATTACTTCTTTCTTTCTTTCTTTTCGTGTGAGGTGTGGCCACCTCTGGTGTCAGAGTTAATTAAGCCGCCTCTGGGAATCCCCACAGGCCTCTGACTTGGCTATTTCAGACTTACATTATAACTATATAAGTCCAGGTTTCCTCACGATGTTTTCCTTCACCATTGCCTGTGATGTCCAAGATAAACTTAGAAAGTACATATGAATTTGAAAAATTCACATTGGTACTTGCCCGGATTCGAACCTACGACCTCAAGCACGACAGGCGAGGTCTTAGTGTGTTATGTAATAATCTTAATGTTGCACAAGGATCGACAATTCTATAGGAACATATACGATTACGAAATGCAGAATTTATTATTTCAACACCTTCACAAAAAATCAAAATATATTTGTTTTTATGATTAGTACTACTATTATATTAGTACTACGTAGGTGGCGTAGGTGTACGCTATAATAGATTTAGATTTCCATACTATTAGACTCTGCAATATTCGAAACAATTAATTTGGTGTCCCCAACAATTCGTGAGTCCGTCTCATAAACATTTGCAACCCGTCCACTGGGGATTATTGCGATCTAGTTGTACTTTTAATGTGAACTGGGCTTTCTTCTGCCGTTCTGCCTAGGGGGTGGCGACAACTTCATCATTCGAATATACCCTGACTTACACGTGGAAGTCTCCCTAAGTTCGTCTCTTTAAATTAGCTGCAGCAATATGACATGTGGTTCTGAGTAATGAGTTGGATGCGCGAGGCACATTTTATTAAATATTTGTTAGAACCTACAAAAGCAACACAAAATGTTACTGTTCGACGCTTTATCACCAATTCATAAGGACAAGTGGATGACCTCGACGTTTGTGTGATATGGTATGGAGTTTATGTAATAACGCGATGAAACCAGCAACGAGAATGAAGAATAGTCTCGACGTGGAACTCCGGGGGTATTTGGCGGCGAGGGAGACACGTATCTGAAAAGAAAACATAAAAAAATAATATAACACCTACAATTTCTGGTTACAGTGGGATTGGTTGGTGGTTGTGTGCGAATAAGACACATCACTATCACTATACATTGTTCCTCGCCACGTCTGTCTGTTCGCGATAAACAGAAAAAGTACTGAGCTGATTTTCATGCGGTTTTCACTAATAGACAGAGTGATTCATGAGCAAGGTTTAGGTGTATAGTTCTTGCCTAACTTCTTGGCTACAATGATTGCGCAGTAGTCAATCTCATACAAAAATAGCACCGTTTCGTGCCTTGCGCATCGGAAAACCAACTTCAAGGCGGCCAGGAAGTTTAGCGAGCACTATTTTGTATAAACTGGTTGAAATATGACGATAATTATTGAAAACGCTGCCAAATCCCTTTGAGATATAACAAAACAATGAATGGTGGAATTTTCCCACTTCTATAGATGTACATAAAAGTCCGCGATGGCATATGTCTATCTTTTAATGATAGGTTACTATACCTATTGTAACTTCTAAAAAGTTGCCACGTACAATACGGTAATTGGAAAGCTATTTAGACGAATATAGTATTAATCCTTATCAAGTTAAATACGTTAGTTACCTTAAACGTTTCATGCAAATTATGATAATTCTTTACACCATACAATTTAAATGAATATCTTAGGATTTATTGCAAATAACAGCTAACGCGCGCGAAAACAAACCGCTGTCGCCCACTTGCTATAGCGATAATGCGCGCGTATCCTTATCACATCATTTTACAGTTTTGAAATTTAGAGACTGGAGGTATATGTATTTTCTTTTCTTTTTGGGTGTTGTTGGGTGGTTTTGTATTACATAGTAAATTATTTTAAAGTAAAATTTCAAGGTCGCATTTTTGTTTTGTGTATATTTTTTTTTTTTTA
The DNA here is from genome assembly GCA_964057195.1 of Orthosia cruda. Lineage (NCBI taxonomy): Eukaryota > Metazoa > Arthropoda > Insecta > Lepidoptera > Noctuidae > Orthosia > Orthosia cruda. The sequence goes on along the minus strand of OZ059830.1, from coordinate 8,173,732 downwards.
AGAAAAAAAACGTGTAGGCATAATATGCTCTACTACCAGTGCAAAACCGGGGCGGGTAGCTAGTTATATTTTATTTATATTCTAACCACTAATAAACTTATTGTTCTCTAATCTGAGACAAAACATACTAACAGTAATATAAATCACCTTAACTTAGAGTCTGATGGGGTGGGCAGTGCTTTCAGGTGCTTGTCGCTTCACCACCTTTTTCTTATGCTGCTTTTTCAACAACTCGGCCACTACAGGTGTGAGCTATGGTATTTTGATTCCGTGTTGGATCTGAATTAGAACACACTAAGATGAATTTTGTAACTATAAGCAACCTCAATAATTATGGAGTTAAGTTAAAGGGGCTAAGCATATTGTTACGGATGGCTTACCTCGATCAACTATCGCAGATTCTCGAATTGAGCACTAAACCACTACTTCAGTTAACTATTTTTATAACAACAAGTTTCACACATATTTCGTTTACTAATCGAACTATACGAACATAGTAAGGTAAAATTCAAAACAGATTGTCTCATGTCTCTTCACAAAGCAAGAAATAGCATGCACCTACAGGCACACACACATTATATTTCTATGGTCCCAGATTAGGACACCAAGGACATCTGAACTTTAGGATACCGTAACCATTAAACTAAACTTCAAGACAGATTGTCTCATGTCTCTTCACAAAGCAAGAAATAGCATGCACCTACAGGCATACACACATTCTATTTCTATGGTCCCGAACGAGATTTTAAAAGCGAAATGAGATTCAAACCACAAACCTCATAAATATGCTACTAAAATCTTTTATATGCCCATAAAAATATAAAATTGTTTAAAAAATACAGTGATATCCATAACATAAATACTAGGAACAAACACAAATTTGTAGTACCTACAACAAGGCTCAAGAAAATAGGTGGCTCGTTTAGATGTCAATGTGCTTTTATAATAAGCTTCCAAGCCACGTACAAGATCTAAGTCTTAATAAATTCAAATCTTTCATTAAACGTAAGTTGTGCCAGAAAGCGTTTTATACAACAAAAGATTACATTGAGGACAAAAAGGCTTGACATTGAGCTGCTCCAATTAATTTTGTTTTTTTATTATATTTTGCACTATGCATTTTGTTATTATATTTTTTTTTTGTTTTTTTGGTTTTCTTGCAATGACAAGAATATTTACTTTTTAAAGTATCATATTATTTTATTTTAATTATTGTGAATGTGAAGACTATGTGGATCATTTTTTTTTTGTTTTTTTTTTTTATTTTGAATTTATCTTAGTTTTTAATCATGGTCTGGCAGTTTGAGTAGTTTATGCGGCCTACCCGAATTTCTTTTCTTAGGTATTGTTCGTCGAATCGTTGAGCTCCTTAAATTCTGAGTTGAGCTGCTCGGTTATTGACAAATGCGTGCACAGACTGGACAGGTCCACTCAATCTGGCTGGTTCTTTCCTCAAAAGACCATTTCAGACATCAGTCTACATGGTCTTCACATGATCTAATCAAGATTTTGTCTGGACTTTAAAAGAGACTGTGACCTCTGAGTTTGTTTCGGCCTTTCTTCTCAGAGTAGTCAGATAGGAAACGCCGACCTCATCTAGTTTTAAAAATATGTTCGACATGTAAAAGTGTTTGTACAAACCAACTTACAGAAATAAAATCATTTATCATTATCATTTACTGTAGCGTTCTTTGTAAAACACAGTACAGTAAAAGGGTTTAACCTTTAGCTACATAACGATAAACGGTAGGTTTACAGGGACGATTCAATCGCAACCAAACGAGATTTTAAAATTAGAATATAGCTTAAACAACCAACTATGTAAATCCATTTTTTTCCAACATTCTAAACCATTTTCCTTTCCATTTGCAACCAAACGAGATTTTAAAAGTGTTATAAGACTCAAACCACAAACCTCGTAAATATCGTACCGTACCGTACTTTGTAAAATACAGTACAGTAAAAGGGTTTAAACTCTAGTTACATAACGGTAAATGCTAGGTGGTCGACCAAATCGCAACCAAACGAGATTAGAAAAGTAGAATAGGACTTCAACCACAAACTTTGTAGATCCATTTATGTAATTGAGCATTCTAGAAAACATTTCGTTCCAATCAAAACCAAACGAGATTTAAAATGTGGAATAGCGCCCAAACCACAATCTTTGTAGATCCATTTATGTTATTGAACATTCTAACCGCTTTCCGTTCCATTCGCAACCAAACGAGATTAAAAAGTGGAGTAGCACCCAAAACACAAACTTTGTAGATCAATTTATGTTATTGAACAATCTAACCGCTTTCCGTTCCATTTGCAAACAAACGCGATTTTAAAAGTAGAATTGAGCTTAAACCACAAACTGTAGATTAATTTATGTTATTGTGTAGTCTATTCCACCGAAAGCGACGAAGGCGATCGAAGTGAGCCGTGGGAAGCGACAGGTGCAATAGAATGCCCAATAAATCACTACTTATGTTGGGGTCGGCTTCCAGTCTAACCTCTGAGTACCAGTGTTCTACATAGAGTGACTGCCTTATCTGACCTCCACAACCGAGTAATTGGGTAACTCGGTACTCCTTGACTAGACTGGTGTCAGATCTCAAGCTTCTAACTACTCATAACGACTGTCAAAGATCGTCAAATGACAGCCGGGACCAACGTTTTAACGTGTTTTCCGAGGCACGGAGGAAACTCGGTATGTTGAAATGGTCACCCATCCACAAACCGACCTCGTCAAGCGTTGCTTAACCTTGAAGATCGATCCGTGTGGCTGTTATTATTTAGCTACGAGCTCCGCCTTTCTTGATAGAGAACAATTTGAATAATCGGTGTCTATACTGACGAAAGAGCTTTTGCTGAGACACCACCTTATATGGACATCTATTATACCAGGGGCACCACAAGTGCGTTGCTAATGTTTTACTTAAGAAGACGATTTTTGTGATAAGATTGACCACTGTTACACCCTATTAACTCTCATGATCCTAATTGTTATTTATTATGGTGTACAATATAGAGTATATTTGTCTATCTATCTTCAATTCTATTCTTTAGCTGCTACGCTCCTCCTATCTACGAGCATGCTTGCTGCGAACATTTACGAGTTTTATGAATTCTACAGATACGATGTAAGTTTTTTACAACTAATTTTAGAAGAAAATTAGTTAAACGCTTAACTTGACTATTTTTCCTGGCCATATTTAACTTAAAGTAATAACTTAATCGCCTTAATGACACCCTTCGAGAGGACATGCCTGAAATAACATGAAGATAACGTGCCAGTAAGCCATTCAGAAAATAATACCTGTTGGTTAATTACCGAGGGTTGCTAAGCCCATTTTTTTACGCTGATTTTTTACTCGGATAAGTAAACTTTCGTATTCAGCTTAGCACAAGTCGGAAAGTTCAATATTCTTATCTTTCTTGCTGACTAAACTTCAACGTGAGTTTGGCAGGTAAGGTATATACTTCGGAACATCTTACTAACTGATCTCGCTTTATCTAGGATTTGCCCTCTAGGCTACAGAATCTGCCGACATGAACAGAACTGATCGAAGAAAAAAAAGATATCAGCTTTGATACGCTGTAGTAGAATAATAACAATGTATCTTTTGTATACATAAATTATATAAATAAACGTTACCTACTACCTACTACCCAAGTATTGATTTATCAATTGTAATTTAAAAAATACATACATACATAAACTCACGCCTTTTTCCCATAGGGGTGGGCAGAAACTACAGAACGCCACCTGCTACGATCCTTACATACAAGGTCATCCTTATTAAAAAATACATTTCTGAACATTACACAAGCTACAAATCCAACGACTACATGAATTCAATAAATCGTCCTACATCACCGCTATTGTACAAAAGCCTACTAGACAATTAGCAAAACGTAGATCGAGTTGTTGAATGGGCGCACGACAACGGTATAATCCTAAACGCGGATAAAACCAACATGAGTTTACGTGCATTCATAAAAACTATATTAATTGTAATTGTAAACCATGCGATAAATGTGTAACATATCTTGGGGTGACGAGAACTTTTCGTGGTCAAACCACATTGAGTACTTGAGTAATAAACTTAGAATATTACTCGGTAAATTCTACCATCTAAGTTTTGAAGTTTCAGGTAATACCCTTATGTGCCTTTATCTGCAATTAGTTGATCCCATATTAAGTTACGCCCTCGACTGCTATGTCACTGTCACTCACATTCAAAAGTAATTTAGAAAAAATAGAAGCACAACAAATCAGATTTTTAAAACTATTAGTAAGTAAGAAAACTAAAAACAAATGTAAAGATGATTAACTATAAAAAGTTATTTAAAATTTGCAAAATTCTCCCTATCAGCCTAAAACATAAGTACCTACTTCTAGTTAACAGTCATGGCAGCTGGGAGCGTCACTCGCTAGTTACCCATAACAACCACACAACGAGGATGGTATCGGCAGTACAGGTAAATTTGATGTACCTAGAATAAGGAATTATTTTGGCGCTTGATAAAAGAGTACCCTACCTTCTCAACCAGTTGCCTACTGAGATAAGAAGACAGGATGTAAAAGGTAAATTTGCCAATAAATTAAGCAGTTCTTTTTACGGCGTTTGTAAATGATCTTCGTATTTAAGTAGTTTTATAAGGTAATTATTTGTCATGTGATATAGATAAGATTCCTTTATTAACTTTTTATAAGATAATATATTATTGTTAGATTTTTTTAATTTTATCAATTTCATTAAATGAAAATTAAGTGTACACACTAATAAACTTAGTTTTAAAACTGTGTGTTCCTTTCCCACAGACAAACCGTGTAAACGGTTTTGTGGGGCATAGTTCTTATAAACTTGTAAACTATAAATATAAAAATTACAACTAAATAATTCTAGTACTACGCTACTACTAGTAGCTACGACCCACGACTACATGAATTCAATAAATCGTCCTACATCACCGCTATTGTACAAAAGCCTAATAGACTATTGCAACTAAATAATTCTTAATTAAACATTCCTCCTCCTTACCGTTAATTTAGTGGTCCATGAATTTTTCCTCCCCAAATTGTCCGTCAGTGTATTCTCGAGATACGATGGTGAATCCACGCCACACAAACGATTGTTTCTGCACAATCGACCTAATGATCACCGAGTTCTGAGTAATGAGCTGCGTCGATTGGAATATCCTATAATATTTAAGCTCTATTGAATCCGAAGGAGACGTATTCATGGAAGTTGTTATGGTCGTTGTTGTCGTGACGTAAACAGTTAGGTACATACGGGCGGTTGAGCTTTTGGGTTTTAGAGTAAACTAGCTGTTGCCCTCGACTTCGTCTGCTTCACATTAGTACTTTGAATAGCCTAGTTCTTTTATATCGCGCCATAATATTATAGATGTGTGGGCCGCCTTACTTGAGACAAAAATATTAGCTCACTATACAAACTTTTACTCCCCTGTCCACGCCCTAAAGGATGATTTCTGGGATAAAACTATCCTATGTCCTTTCCAGGATCCCAAACTATCTTATTACCAAATTTCATCTAAATAGGTTCAGCGGTTTAAGCGTGAAAAGGTATCAGACGGACATACAGACAGAGTTACTCACACATTTATAATATTAGTATGGATTAAATAAGGCATTCTTTGAAATATCTTATGTCTATAATAATATATATATCTTCTATCGACAGGATATAATATATATATATATATATATATATCTGGTATATATATGGTAGCGCCATCTCTTGTAAATGTCATAAATCAATGACCGAAAACACATAGACAAACGCATTTGAGAATTCGCGGGCGATCGATATCCTAATTATCTCGTTCCTTCCTCATTCCTTTTCCCTTTATGTACGCCTTAATGACAGGTCGCCAGAACGAACCGAAACTTCAACGTGAACGGGCCTCGTATCTCAACCGCCAGCTTTCCAAGCCACAAGGCTGGAGACTGATGCATCTAATTAGTTAGATTGCAGAGAACCTTGTGAACCGTGTCTATTAACCCGCCTCGCGGATATAAAACAATTGTGTGAAGTGTGTGGATCCTGAAGGAGCCATTTTGGAGTAGAAGAACACCAGCTCGCTGCCACACGTGGGCTGGCATCGACCACTACAAGGTAAGGCGTACTACTTCCCTCATTTCCATACTACATCGCCCGAATTGATCCGTGAATATTTTCCCGCTTATTTTCAACGCACTATTGCCAGAACCCTTCAAATACAGTCCACTTTTCATAATAGACACAAGGATGAATAGGTTTCTCAAACCGCTATAACAATATATATATATATATATATATATTATATCCTGGTTCTCGATAAATACCAAGTTGTTATCTGTTAACCCAGGAGCTTCGCCATTTATAATGATACCAGTTATTTTCCCAGAAGTACTTGGTTCTTCAATAGGTACTACTTGTTCAAAAAATGTTAAAATACTTTCTTTAACAGCAATAGTTTGGCATTCTTCTACGCTGTTTTTTTTTTTTTATTATTATCTATAGGCTTGCGTTTGACCACCATCTCGCCTGATGTTAAGCGATGATGTGGTCTACGGTGAAGCACGCTTGCCTAGAAGAAACCTATTCACTCTTGACTTAAAGACCCCTAGGTAGTAGTTATCAGGGAACAAAGACTCCGGAAGGGAATTCCACTCCTTAGCTGTGCGCACAATGAAAGTATTAGCAAAACGCTTTGTGCGTATGGGAGGGATGTCAACCATGTACCGATGGCGCATGGCCGTACGTCTTGTAGTCCGATGATGGAAAGGGCTAGGCGGAATCAAATTGTGCAGTTCCGTCGCACACTCCCCGAAATGTAACCGATAAAAAACCGACAGACTGGCGTCTCGGCGTCGATGTTCGAGGCTCTGGAGCTTGGATGCGACCAGTGCATCGTTGCCAATAAGCCTTTTGGCCCGTCTGTCAATTGACTCAAGTGCATCAAGCTGGTATTTGGCAGATCCATCCCAGAGGTGAGAGCAGTACTCCATGCATGACCGAACTTGCGCTTTATACAAGTTGAGCAGCTGTTCAGGCGTGAAGTACCGTCTCACCTTTGCAAGAATCCCCAACTTTTTTGCAGCTAACTGAGCTTTCGCCTCAATGTAAGGACCGAAGTTGAGAGTCGATGTCAACGTTACACCAAGCAGTTCGAGGTGGTCCGCTAACGGCACGGTTACACCACAGAAAGAAGGAGCCGGGTGGAATTGGCTCTTTTTAGCGGAAAAAAGACACGCCTGGGTCTTAGAAGCATTGAAGCTGACCAGATTGGCATCACCCCATTCGGAAACCGCCTTTAAGGACAGGTTCAAGCGTTCAACCATGGCCTCCCGGAGAGACTGAATCTGAGGCCCAGTAGCCCGTGCGCCGGACACGTATCTCTCAGCAACAGTGCTGTCGTCTGCGTACCCAAAGGTTCCGGGTTTTAGCAGATCATTAATGTGCAGCAAGAATAATGTTGCCGAGAGCACTGACCCCTGAGGGACTCCGGCGTTGATATCTAACTGACCGGACGAGCAGCCGTCGATAACCACTCGGATGGATCGATCCCTCAGGAAGTCCGCAATCCAATCACACAGACCACTAGGCAGACCGAAGGAAGGAAGCTTACCAATGAGGCTTTCGTGCCAGACCCTGTCGAAAGCCTTCGAGATGTCGAGGGAGACGGCTAGCGCTTCCCCGTGTCTCTCGATGGCCTCACTCCAGATGTGAATGGCATACGCTAAAAGATCCCCAGTGGACCGATTTCGGCGGAAGCCGTATTGGCGGTCACTGAGGATGTCGTTCGCTTCTAGGTATGCCAGGAGTTTACCGTTGAGCACACGTTCCATACTCTTACAGAGGATGGACGTTACAGATATGGGTCTGTAGTTGGCCGGGTCAGCTCGACTGTTTACTGCTACTTTATCGTTTTCTTCTATTTGCTCGAGTCTGAGTGACTCAACTTTAGATGGAACAATGTTTTGTTCATCAGCACCATCAGTTTGATACAATATTTCCGCGAACGTGCCAATAGCTGTAACTGGTTAAAAATTCTGTATTGCGGTCGATTTCCAGTATATAAGAATGCATCAAAAAAAATAAGTAGATATTTTGTTCAGTTCGCCTTCTGACCTCTTAAACCCATTGACTTCATTATACCGATATGTACCTATCCTAAGGTTAGATTGTCAATGACTGAGCTTTTAATCCCTCACTGATAATGATTAATGATTGATAAATACAATACAGAATCCTTTCTATATTTAGGATTAACCTCGACTTCAGCCACCAATTTAGTAACCGTGATTAATGAACGGATACTATTTTAAGAGATAAAAGGCTCTTTATTATATAAAAAAATACTTTGTTAGTAAAAAAGAGAAGAAATAGGTAGATTTTATTCAACAGATCCTGCATTTCTGATATTGGCTTATTATGTTCAGTCATGCCTATTGGAACATGTAATAATATTCCAAACTTAGATACATTTTGTCGGCAGAGACATAGGAAACCTATTTTAGTAATTTTTAGAACTTTGCTACACAACATGTATTAAGAATGAAATTATGAGTAGTTAAGGTATCTTCTTATCTATTATGGTTGGTGAAAATTGAAATTAAAGCGTAAAATTACATATCAGGGTCATTTAGGTTAGAAAAATGAAAAAAAAAAACAAATAAATAACTCTCACAGCCAACACAAGATAAATAATTCATCACCATTTGCTTCCAAATAAATAACTGCAAACCACAAAGCCAAAAATAAAATCTGCCACAAGTATAAGCTGACTGGCGATATTATAAACGAGTTAGGAAAACTCGCGAAAGTGCGCCCGAAACACGAAGCTCCAGCAGCTAATAGAAAAATATGAAAATTTTAACTTACGCCGCTGGAATATTTACAACCAAGTTGTAAGGTCTTTAATTGTCGTAGTTTTACAATTTAGTAGAAGGTAGGTAAGTCTGCAGGGATAGATCTTGGCTGACGGTGAAAATAATATTCTACAGATTCATAAATATTAAACTCTTTAATTCAATTTTTTTTTATTCACTGCCAAAGTGCTCAAAAATCTGTTTTGCTTAATTCTTAATGCAGAGAACAAGTTCGTTCCTTGTTCAATTGTGCAAAAAAAAAGAGTTCTCCATAAGATTCACTAATGTTCATTAGTTTTCGAGATATGAGCCAAAATACATTTATTTATGTGTGTAGTGTGGAAAATGAAAATGCTTGACGCTTGAATAAAAAGGTGAAATGCATAGTACCTTCCCCAGTTTTTTTATTTTTTGGTGAAATGCAAGCACTACTGCGGGGAGGTAGTGCAGTTATGTGGGACTCCAACACACTAAAACTCCACGGTGTCCTCCTGTACCGCTTATGACGAGAACACGGGCACGCGGTAGCACTCACCGCGAACCCGCCGCGCATAGTACCTACCTAAGTTAGAAAGAAGAAAAAGAAGCCTATGCCCGACAGTGGAACATGTCAGGCTAAAATAATAAAATAATATAGCTGGCATGGTGGCCCAGTGGCTAAGCCTGGTCGTGGCTTCAAATCCGGGCAAGTACCAATGTAACTTTTTCAATTCATATATACTTTCTATGTTTATCTTTCTATGACATCGCTGACAAGGGTGAAGGAAAACACCGTGAAACCTGGACTTACAGTTAATATAAGTTTGAAATCGCAAGTAAGTATGGTGATTATTCTCGTGCCCTCTCCGTCTGAGGAGAGGCCTTTGCCCTGCAGTGCGACAATAGGTCCTCGTAACAGACTGGTATTATAATAATTATAAATAATATAAGTTGGTATGTACCTACATTACATAAATCGTAGCAAGCGGCTTTCTGTGATTCTGCCTACACCCATGGGAAAAGGCGTGAGCTTACTATGTAAGCTTTACAACTCAAACTTTGGAACAAGAGAGGAGAAACGTCTTCCAAGCCATAATATATTCAATTACTTAACACGATCATGCGGAGACGAGGCTAACACAATTGAGCCCAAGAATGGCACAACTTTTAATAGTTTAATCACTTCTCAGTAACAAATAAATTTGGGAACGCTACCAACTTGAATGTGAGCTGGACAGGAAAATAACGAGGGAGAGCCTGCATGGGCTCATGGACAAAAAGACAAGGGATAGGTTCTTGGAATACTGTATTAGAGTAGCCACTGCGGTTATACACAGAAACAAAACCTGAAGCGCACTGTATTTTATTAATATTTCTGTACGATATTTAAATGCAAGCACAGAATGCAGCACTAACATGTATAGCCGGCTGTATTTTAAGTTAGTACCTAAGTTTTTAAAGATGTGTAATTTTTTTGTGATATTTAATGACAGACAGCACTATTCCGTTTTCCTATCTTTATTTGTAAATATTCCTCGGTGATAAATAATATTGCACTTTTTGCACAAGTTGTAATAAATAGAACATTTTGTATTCTGTATTTTTGTTATAAACAGCACTATTTGCACAATTGTTTATTTTGTATTTCTGAGATAAACAGAACTTCTTGTATGTTTTTTTACTTTAATTTACTGTGATCAATAAATAAATCATGCCCGTAGTTTATTAAATGAACCCACACAGAATACAAGATGAACTGTGATATGAAGGATAAAAGTGCGAGAGGCATGGGAGGAATGGTATGAATGTGTTTGTAAATAATAGGCGCCAATTTATTTGTTGGGGAATAAATTCATAGAGTATGTTGGTTGTGGATTCGTATGATTTTTAACATAAAATAATAATCATTCTACAAACCAGGTATGTAGGTACACTGCTGGGTCTATATTGGAAAAGCAGCAATTTGCCAAATTTTCTTTTCAATCACCGACTAACCGATTCGCTTAAAAAGTCGGCATTATGTATCGCAGAGCTATGCAAGTATTGTAAACTTCTGATCCATATCTTTCAATGTTATAATTGCGAAGATGTGTCAAACACATAGATCTACACCTTCGTCGTTGCATCTAAACAGCTGTGCGGATTTTGCTGAAGCTTCTCTCTCTTATTTTATACTTTAAATAGTATACACCAAAGTCGCTGACTGCCTTTGCTAATTTCGCCGATTACTTCTTCTAAACCACGTAACGAATTTTGTTGCGGTTTTCATTAGCGATAAAAGAAGAAGGTTCTTGTACTTATATAATTTTACCCGTATGAAGCCGAATCAGGTCACTAGTAGGATTATAAAACTCTTCTAACGCGGGCGAAGCCGCGGGTACAACTTAGTTTAAAATATTTCACGCTGACTCCGAGAGCACGTGGTAATCCGATTGTTCAATATCAAAGTGGATGTCGATTAAAAGTTCCAGCGGACTGATATTTAAAGCTAAACTTTTTCAAGCTAATGTTAACGGGCATTCTGGTAATGAGATAAAGGAGAGGTGGCTAGAGGTATCGAAAAGTTCTTCACTTAATTAAATATTTTAGAAAAGGGGGTAACTAATGAATGCTGGCATCTTTCCCTAATACACAATGGAGAATGGAGCATTCTAATGTTTTCTGGCAAGCTTATAGCAAATAGCAAGGCAGCATTCGTAATACCAGGGGGTGACCACAAGCTCTTAGAGTAAGGTTATTTTGAGATCGAGTAAGGGACAGATGTATATGACGTGAATACATCTGTCACTTGCTCGATCTCAAAATAACCTTACTGTAAGAGCTTGTGGTCACCCCCCTGAGCTATGTAACAATTTTGGTGCACAATCTATTTGTTTGTATATAATATTCTTTCACTGTTATGAAGCTATAGCTGAGTGTGGACAGGCCTTTTACCCGACTACGGCGAAGCCAAAAGGAAGGGTTATGATTTCAACTGTCTACGTTTATGTTTCTATTTACGTATGTTCCTCTGTAGCGCCTAAACTATTTATCCGATTTTGATGAAAGTCAAAGTCAAAGCCATTTATTTGCATTTAATGCGGTACAAAAGATGGTATAAATATTGGTTTTTAGCACAATGACAAATTTCGCCATAAGTTGGCATGCTAATATTAAGATATTTGTTAAGGTGCTTACAATAAGCAGATCTCTAATAATCTAATAACACATTTTATTAGGTATTTAACCTGTTAAGTTTAATAAACTCTTCAAAATACTTAGTTTACTTAGGCAGTAGGTAGGAATTACAACAACTAATAACAAGATAATCTACAATGCATTCATGATAAGATTGACATGGAGATTTTTTTTGAAATTCGTTTGTAGAATAAAAGTTGTGAGAAATGAGCCACTTTTTAAAACTATACAGAATTTTCTATAAGGGAGTTCGGTTATAAAGGAGGGTATAGAATTATAAATAAGAGGGGCCATGTAAACACAACTACGCCTAAATATTCCATTCCGGGTACAGGCAATTCTAATACATACTGTGTAATTTTTGGTTCATTATTATTATTTTTAGTATTAAAAAGTGAATAATTAGATTTTACAAATTTAGCGATTTCATATACATACATACATGCAACGGTGAGGAGATTGTGCTCTTTATATACTGGTCTGCAGGAATCAGTCCAGTCCATATTAAAAATGGTGCGGATGCATTTTTTCCGTGCCAACAGAACTCTACAAAGTTTCCCCAGACAATGATGCCGTAACGGATGACGGAGCAAACATAGGCATGATATACCATTAGCGCAGTTGGTTTGGATGCCTCATCTTTGACTTTTTTTAGAGCAAAAACAAACCTATTAATCTTCATGCATAGAATAGAATAGAATACTCTTTATTATGTACACCATATAAGTTACAGAAAGTATAGATGAACATATATATACATATATATTTATATACTATATAGACAAATGTATACAGTTATAAGTATGGAACAAAAACATAGAAATCAAGAAAATAACTATTAAAGAGAGAGGTACTGATTCTTTACCATATTCTTAAAAATGGGTAGATATTGAGCACGCCTTATTGACACGGGCAAAGCATTCCACAATCGCACCGCTTGAATCGTAAAAGATTTGTCGTAAAAGCTGGTGGAATGTATCAGCATCTCTAGTCCCAAGTTTTCCGATGACCTCAGATATCTATTATGTGTGTCATGAAGGAACTTGAAACGTTCTTTGAGATAAGAGGGGGTTGTAGGATTGTATAGAATACTGTAAATCAGAAATAAAATATGAGAATCCCGGCGAAGACGTATGGGAAGCCACTTGAACTTTGTCCGAAATTCAGAAATGTGATCATATTTGCGCAGGCCAAATATAAATCTTATGCAAAGGTTTTGAAGACGCTCAAGTTTATCTAGTTGTTCCTGGGTGAGATCGAGATAACTGAAATCAGCATAGTCAAGTATAGGAAGCAGAAGGGCAAGTGTGCAAGCGCGATTTTAGTGGCAGTGGGAAGAAAGTTTCGCAATCGTCTAAGGGACCTGGCAGATGCAAAAATATTGCGGCTTACGTCCTTAAGCTGCGGACCCCAAGACAGATATCTGTCGATCCAAACCCCAAGGTTCTTAACCTTCTCACTTATTGGAATAGTAGTTCCATTAAATTGTACCAGAGGAATTTGTGTCCAATTTACTTTTGGAATCATCCCAGAGCTGCCAACAACTATGACCTGGGTCTTCGACGGATTAACCTGAAGCCCATTTGCCTCACTCCTTATTGTATTAATTGCATCAGCTAATTCTGCAAGGGCAGCTTGTTTGTAGATTTGTAAATCGTCGGAGGAGAGAAGGTTTTTGGAAATAGCTTTTATAAATATTGCGAAGAAAAAAGGAGATAAAACGTCACCCTGAGGTACACCGGCAGTTGTATAACACCAAGAAGAGTTAGATTCTTCTATGCATATACGTTGTACGTACGAAACCAGTCAATTGCCGTTGGAGATATGTTAAGCGAGCGAAGTATGCCAAGCAGGATATCGAAATCGACAGTATTAAATGCATTACTAAAATCTAGCAAGCAAAGAACCGTCAGATGTCCTCGTTCCTTGCCTAGCCGTATGTCATCCGTAACGTTAACTAAGACAGTAGCTGTGCTGTGACCAGGACGAAATCCGGATTGAAAAGGATTCAGCAGACTATTCTTACAAAGAAAATCACTAAGCTGATTATGGACAAGGCGTTCAAGTACTTTGGAGAGGAACGGCAAGATTCGGAAAAGGAAGTAGGATTGACCTTTTTTGGTAACGGAGTGATTTTGGCCTCTTTCCAAGCTGATGGAAAGACCCCTTGGGATATTGAGCAAAGGATAGGAAGGATTTCGTCTAGGACAGGAGTATCATTTTTCGACTGACACAATCACTGCCAACTGCGTTAGAGGTAATTGACAATATGCTCTTCTTAACATCACAATCAGAGAATTGACTAAAAATAAATGGAGAACGATTCGGAGTTGGAAGGTTTGAAAGATAGATCAAAGTAGTTGCTTTCAAGGTCCCATTACATGAGGACAAAGACGAGAAAAGCTGATTTAGTTGATCGAGGTCAAGGTCTTTAGAAATCGAATCTTGGCGAGATTTCCCAACTCCTATGGATTTAAGAAATTTTCAGACTTTAGCTGGGTCTCTATTTTCAACCGAGGTGTGGATATGGCGTCGTTGGGCGTCTCTACACACCTTATTGCAGCGATTTCGTGCGTCCAAAAGTTTCTCCCGGTTCGGCGACGAGGGACGACATTTAAATTTGGTTTTGGTAACAGCTTTCCTGTGGATTAACTCTTTAACGTCGCCTGTTAGCTATGGCGCCGGAACATGTTTTATTTTTATTGCACGTATGGGAGAGTGATCATCATACAGCTGCAAAAGGTTATCCGTCAACACGTTCACTTTGTCATCAATTGACTCAAGGCTGACCAGGGGTTCCCAGTCAATGTTGCTAGCATCCCTTCGGAGATCATCTGTATTCATTCCACCAAAATTGCGCTGCAGGAGAATTTAAGGTTTTGGCTTAGGAGGTCGAACTTTGTATGAGAGGAAAATGAGGTCATGATAGGAAAACATGTCAGCAGGGCACTGGCCGTGCTTGCCGACATGTTGTAAAGAGGAACAATAACAAGGTCTAATAGTGACGGGTTACAATTTGGAAAATGGTGTGTGGCACTTAAGGATAGGTTCAAATATTGAAGGAATGATTGAAGAGAAGAAGAGCGGGCATCATTCTTCAATAAGCAAGTATTGAAGTCCCCCATATTGATTGTATGACTGTAAGAAGGCAACAGGTTTTCTAGGATGGTTTCAAAAGAAGAGAAGAAATTTATTCGAGATGAAGGGCTGTAATAAACGCCTAGAAGAATTTTTGTAAGGTTCAGGGTGACTTCTAAAAAGAGATGCTCGCACGCGCTTGACGGGGAAGGCGGTGCTGACATATCAATCATTGAAAAAGGAATGTGTGGGCGAAGGTAAATAGCAATACCACCTCCGCCGCCACGCGCACGGTCATTTCTTATCAGTTGAAACCCCGGCAAGGAATAGGATGTGGATGGGAGACATGGTTTTAGCCAAGACTCGGAGATAAGGATGGCGTGGATGTTCTTACAGTCAAGGGAAGCTAGCATGTCAGAGTGGTGCGCTGGTATACTTTGGGCATTTATATGGACCACATTAAAATTCTTTAGAACATCGGAAAATTGGGATTCAAGTGTGTCAGCAAGGGTCGGAATGCTAACAAAACTGTCATCACTACTTGCAGTAATAAAGCTTTCGGCGTCGATGCTGTCATTATAGCATGACATCGAAAATGTATAAATAAATAAAATATATATATGATAGAATACCAAAAATATGAGATACCAAAAATTACAAAAAAAAAAAAAAAATAAACGGAGGGCAATTTATATCGACCCGCCAGTTGTGTGTTAAAACATATAAGAAAAGCTTTACAACACAAATAAGCAACAAGCACTATAATCTCATCGCCCGGGTGAGCAGCAACATACTATATAAACAAAATAAATAAAGCAAAGATTAAAGAAAAATAATAAATAGTCAAAGCTACTACACAAAACTAATATACTGGGCACACTGTCAACCTGTTTTTAATTGAAAAACAATCTAATGACAATGAAAACAAATTAAGAAATGTCAAGTTGACAGCTGCCAGTGCAATATGTAAACCTTAATTAAAGAACCTATAGAGAAATATAAAGGAAAAAAAAGCAAATTAGATTGCGGGTTAGCTAAATTTAGATAAAGAGAAGGTGAAGGGTAGAAGAAATCAAAAAGCAATAAAATTGGAGAGCGATACTTACAAGAAGTGAAATGACTGCTACCCGGTATACCGATAAATTCATGAGAAGTTGGAGCAAAACCACGAATTACTTCTTCGCAGCACGCTGGGCCTTCTTCGGTGCCGGAGTTGGTGATGCTGACGACAACGGATTCGGCGATTCGACGGGGGATTCGGGTTTTTTCCTGGCTGGCTCGATTCCATTTAGGTTAGCAATGGAATTTATTCTATGCCAGTTGCCGTCTGAACTAAGAACATAGATAAGACCCTGCTTGGTCTAGTAATTGGTCTCACCGAGCCTATCCCTCGCAGACATGAAGAGCTGATGCCGAGATCTTGTCAGGAACTCTGGTAGCGTAATTCCAGTGCCTTTCAATTTAGTCTTCGCAAACCAGACACTATCCCTGTTGTTGATGTCCCGCAGCTTGCAAAGAATAGGCCTGGGCTTGATGGTACCTGTCGCTCTACCCATCCGATGGCAGCGTCTGATGTCAGCAACTGTAAAATCAGGCAGCTTGAGGTGGCAACTCACAACGCATATTTCATTGATATGAAATGTTCATCCAGTGTTATACCCAGAAATTTTGTTGTATGTTTCTGTTCTACTATTTGATCCCTATGTTTTATTTTAAGATGGATATTTTTAGTCTTCCGTGTTTTCAAATTTAATATTTTAGTTTTATCAACATTCACTTTTAAAGCATTTATATCTAACCATGTGACTATTTTATTCAAACTGGTATTTATATTAGTCTCATGTGCTTCATGATTTTTACCATCTAGGATAACTGTTGTGTCATCTGCAAATAAAACACACTCTTGTTCTATTTTTTGAGGAAGATCATTGATATATACAAGGAATAATGGAGGGCCCAAGATGCTTCCCTGTGGAACTCCAAAGTAATTTTGCCGAGGCTGAGAGTTGAAGTTGATGAGACTGTTCACTTTGTCATCAAATTTTGTAAGTCGGGTAGTCTGAGTTCTATTTAATAAATAAGATTTAAACCATTCCAGGGCTGGTCCCCTAATACCAATTCTAGATAATTTATCGATAAGAATGGAATTTTTAACAAAATCGAAAGCTTTACTAAGGTCTAAAAACAAAGCTGAGGTTACACTTTTAGAGTTAATGTTATTGATTATAGATTTGACGAAGAAGATACCACACAACTTCCCGAACGCCGCCCAGCCGAGTCGGATTCGACGGTTGACCTCTTTCTCGAAATTGGACCTACCCAACTGGACCCTTTGTCCCAGGTAGACATAATCATCTACAACTTCGAGTGTAGTGTCTCCGACTTTGCTATGAGTGGGTGTTACTTGGGCATTCACCATGACCTTGGTTTTGTTCATGTTTATTTTAAGACCCACTCTTTCGGAAGCTCTACTGAGGTCATCGAGCATTTTACTGAGGCACTCCATGGTCTCAGCCATGACCATTATGTCGTCGGCAAACCGAAGGTGAGTGATGTACTCGCCATTAACGTTGATGCCAAGCCCCCTCCAGTCCAGAACCTTGAAGACATCCTTCAGCGCACCAGTGAACAGTTTCGGAGAAATGATGTCTCCCTGTCTCACGCCACGCTGGAGAAGGATTGGTTTCAATTTCTGATCCTGAAGACGGACTGACATAGTGGCGTTTTTGTACAAATACTTCAACACCTCAATGTACCGGTAGCCGATCTGGCACCGTTGGAGAGACTGCAGTACAGCCCAAGTCTTGATCGAATCAAAGGCTTTCTCGTAGTCCACAAACGCTAAACAGAGAGGCAGGTTATACTCTTCGGTCTTCTGTATAACCTGCCGCAGCGTATGTGTGTGGTCTACGGTGCTAAAGCCTTTTCGGAATCCGGCTTGTTCGGGGGGGTAGAAACCGTCAAACCTGCGCGCGAGACGATTCGTCATGACTCATGAAAACAACTTGTAGACATGGCTAAGAAGTGAGATGGGCCTATAGTTCTACAGCCGGGCATTGTCGCCCTTCTTGAAGAAGAGTACCACCACACCCCTGCACCATGCCTGTCACCTTTTGCCCTCGAGTATGACGGAAACAAACAGCTTCCGAAGAGCCCTAAGGACCGGTTTTCCACCCGCCTTCAGGAGTTCGGCCGTAATTCCGTCATCACCCGGCGCCTTGTTGTTTCAGAGCCATCCTAATCTCGTACAGGCTGATGTCCGGGATATCTTCGGTATAGTGTCTGGTCAATCTATCTCTTAGGTCGTTTGCTAGTCTTGCAACGGGCTTGCTGATTGATGTGTTCAACTGCCCATAGAATGTCTCGATCTCCCTCAGAAGCTCCGGTTTGGCGGATACGATCCTGCCATCGTCGGTCTTCAGTTTCGTGAGTTGGCTCTGCCAATAGCCAGATCCCTTGAAAAGCGTATATATATACTAGCTGTCCCACGCGGCTTCGCTGCCGTCAACTGGCTACCTACCCTACCCTACCAATCCTACATACATGATTGTTGCGTAACTTAAACCGTTTACGCAGCGCACGCAACGGAAGCTCTCAAAAAGGAATATTTTTGCCTGTTATTGCAACATTTTTCATTAATGCTCTGCTCCTTTTAATTGTAGCGTGATGTTATATAGCCTATATAACCTTCCTCGATAAATGGAATATCCAACACAAAAATAATTTTTCAATTCCAACCAGTAGTTCTTGAGATTAGCGCGTTCAAACAAACAAACAAACAAATAAACAAACTCTTCAGCTTTATAATATTATATATTAGTATAGATATATATTTGTATTTAATAATAATAATAATAATAATAATAATAAATTTTTTATTGCCAGATTACAATTTCAATGTCACGTCATGTGGTTTAACAAAACTAAAATTCAAATTGAGAATTCTAAATGACACAGAGTTATACATCTCTGACACCCAAGCTAAGATTGAACTTGTGTTATGAGTGTCAGGGCTCTCTAAGTTCACAAGGACAATACAATGCATACAGCTCGGAGTAAAGTACACGTAAAACTTAAACAAAGCCTAAGGGTACAGACAATATAAATTATATAAATAATTGATTAATTAAATTGAATTGAGAGGCAAACCGTGTGTAAGTATTGTGTTTATGTTTTGTGTTGTAAGTGTGTATGTGTGTATGAGGATGTGTGGGATGGAGGAAAGTTTGGAAAAGGGGGAGCAGAATAAGGTCACGCATTGAGAATTCTTTCGACCTCATCATAGCAAAGAGTGATGATCCATTTACTGACTAGAGCCTTGCAGTCAAATTTATTACACTTGTAAATGCTGCACTTTTTGTTAATAAAGTTGTATATACGACCACCCAGAACCATATAATGTCGCTGCGCAAGCGTGGTTCTATGTCTTACGGAGGGACAAACGTTAGCAGTCCTACGCATTGCCGGACGATTAGCGTCCAACCTCAGGCCGGTATGTTTACGCAACGTACAGTTCAGCACAAAGAGCTGTCTCACGGTCAGGACCTTACATTCTTTGTACAGTAGTGCGGTACTATGCCGGTAGTGTTTGAAAGTCATGACCTTGAGGACCGCCCTCTGTGCCCTTTCCAGTTGTAACATGGTTGTCTTCGGAGCTCCACCCCAGACCGCAATGCCAAAAGTTAATATTGATTGGCAAAGAGAAAAATAAACCATACGTAAGGTATCCGCATCAACACTATATCGTAGTCTTTTAAACACCGTAATTAATTTTCTAACTCTGCCAGACAAAATCCTAATCTGGGCACTCCACGAGACCAGACTGTCTATAACTATACCCAGGTATCTTACACTGGTTGTTCTTGTCAGGGGAAGACAAGCACATCGGTTCGCATTTGCATTGCAAATGTGAGCCTTAACTGTAAATGAGTTGTCGGGTTGCGAGGGAGATCTCAAAGAAAAAGTGATTATGTTTGTTTTTTCTACATTCAGGGTCAGACTATTCGCAGTTAGCCAAGACATAACAATTCTAAGGACATCCTCAGCTCTCTTCCTGGCTTCGTCCCAACTTTCAGCATGTACCAGAAGGGCCGTATCATCGGCATATGAATAAATTGAACAATATGGGAGTGCTAAATCACATAGGCTGTTTACATAAAGTAGAAAAAGTGTAGGCCCCAGGATGGAGCCTTGAGGTACTCCGAAGGACAATATACACTCGTCACTAACATATGTGTCGATTTTAACGCACTGCGTTCGCTCGGATAGGTAACTTGACTTGATTTATGATCGTAGTTCTTTTATGTATGTATTATTATTATATATTTAATTTGTGTCTTACTGTGAAATTGTACACTGGATTACTGCCCTCAATTATGATGATCTCTATCACTCAAAGGTTTGCTGGAAGAAAACTCCATTTTGGAATTAAGCTCGCCTTTTTACATGAATATTGATTTCACTTTGTGTAAATGTATTGTTTTGGTGTACAATAAAGAATTAAGAAAAGGAAATAGATGAGTGAAGCAGCCGGGAAAAGCCAGTAAGCTTATATTTTGGAATAAAACTCTGCAGAATAACTTACTTAGATATGATACTAATAATACGGCCAATGATGCCAGTCTTTTGGGCCAATACCAGTGGACAACGGCTTAGAGTTTTAAGACAGGCATTCTTTATATTAGTTTATTTTGTTAGTAGTTTTTTTTATTTAAGTATATATGAATGCAGATATAGTTAAATAAATATTTTATACATTGTGAAAATTGTAAATAAATATAATTATGCATCAGCGTCGGACTGGGACCAAAAAAACTATCGGGACTTTTTTTTAACTTCGGCCCACACTAGGCAGGGACGAGAAATAGATGTTAATGTAATAATTATCGGCAGCTATGTTTGAGATAAACTGAATTATTATTTACTTATGAGTACACACTTTACTGACATGAAATTAAATCAATCATTCTGATAAGACTTTTTGCCAACTAATGTTGGGGTCGGCTTCCAGTGTAACCGGATGTAGCTGAGTAAGAGTTTTTATTTTATTTATGATCGGTTTGCTCTTGACTCTAGTCTAGGTCAGAGGTGACATGAAATGATTCCCCATCGGCGTTAATAGCGTTTATTACGTAGACGACATCCTGATGTTAGCTGGCGGGGAACATCCAGCTTTTCGAGCGGGTGGCAAGAGAGGTGGCGTTGATCTACGAGCCGGGTTTGGAGACAGTACCTTATAAATCTGAGGAACGAGGGTTCCATAAACTGCCGAGGAGCAGAGAGCCACCCAGTTCGTCAGTGACAGTCGGAGATGCGCAAGTCCAAATGGGTCGATACATTAAATATCTTGGCCTAATCCTGGACGGTCGGTAGGGCTTTGAAAAGCATTTCGAGCGCCTGGTCCCCCGCGTCGAAAAGGCAGAGGGGCTTTACATAGACTGCTGCCCAACCTCGGGGGACCACTGGAAGAAATTCGCCGCCTCTACGCGGGTGTAGTGCAATCGATGGTCCTTTATGGGGCGCCTGTTTGGTCAAGCAGACTATCCGGTGTCCGACGCTGCAGGACTAAAATTAATAGCCTGCAGCGGAAAATAGCTATTCGTATCGCACAAGGTTATCGAACGGTATCCTTTGAGGCGGCATCTCTCCTGGCATGATTTCCTCTGCTGGACATTCTGGCAGACATGGACCAGAGGGTTTATAACCGAATACGCACCAGCCACCAGAATAGTGATAGCGTGCCAAGAATTGCTATAGTAAGGCTGAGGCGGAAGAATAGCGAAACGCGCTAGAGCGGTGATACGAGCGGCTAATGCAGCCGTAATTTTCGCGCAAGCGCGTTGAAGAAGCCTTCCTGCCGCACTTCGAAGCCTGGCTAAAAAGAGAGGAGCGCCTCTCCTACAGGCTCACTTAGGTACTGACCGGGCACGGTTGCTTCGGTGAGTAAATGAACAGAATTGGGCAAGATACCACGGTAAATGGAACCACTGCGGAGGCGGCCGGATCCAGCGCAAGACCTGTCTTTGCCAGCCGGATCAGCCCGGGCCATAGCTTGGCCGCGCACATTTTATAGCTAACTGCAGTTTAAAAACAGTTGCGGAAAAATTCAGTGCGCTTTTATTGTTATAGGAAAATCGCAAAATTACACGGCTCAAAACCGCGAGCGGTTAACCATAGTGCAACCTAGCGCTATCTCACTAATCACGACTTGGCTCTCTATAAAAATGAAGGGAAAATGGAGCTGGAGTCCGACAACGGCTCGCTCCGTGGGCCGGTCAAGCTGCGGGGCTTATCAATGTTTCTAACTACATATCGTAAGGAAAGCCTTTGTAGATCCAGTTCCTGTTATTGTAGTTAATTTAATATGCACAAGCTAATTTATGCAGAACCACACAGTTGGCTAAACGTTACGGTTTCATTAAGTAGGTATAACTGTTGATTTTCACTTAAATTATGTTATGCTTAGATTTTCTGTAATTAGGTAGATGGTTTCGGTTATTCATTCAGTTTATTTATTTCATAACAATTGCTTACTGCTGCGCTGGAGGATGTCTTCAAGGTTCTGGACTGGAGGGGGTTGGGCATCAACGTTAATGGCGAGTACATTACTCACATTCGGTTTGCCGACGACATAGTGGTCATGGCTGAGACCATGGAGACCCTCAGTAAAATGCTCGATGACCTCAGTAGAGCTTCCGAAAGAGTGGGTCTTAAAATAAACATGGACAAAACCAAGATCATGGTGAATGCCCATGTAACACCCACTCCTGTCAAGGTCGGAGACTCTGCACTCGAAGTTGTAGACGATTATGTCTACCTGGGACAAACGGTCCAGTTGGGTAGGTCCAATTTCGAGAACGAGATCAACCATCGAATCCGACTCGGCTGGGCGGCGTTCGGGAAGTTGCGTGGTATCTTCTCGTCCAATTTACCGCAGTGTCTCAAAACAAAAGTCTATGACCAGTGTGTGTTGCCAGTGATCACCTATGGGACCGAGACGTGGTCGCTCACAATGGGCCTTATCAGAAAGCTCAAAGTCACCCAAAGGGCAATGGAGAGGGCTATGCTCGGAATTTCCTTGCGTGATCACGTCAGAAATGATGATATCCGCAGGAGAACCAAAGTTACCGACATAGCCCGAAGAATTGCCAAACTTAAGTGATAGTGGGCAGGGCACATTGCTCGCAGAACGGATGGCCGATGGGGCCGAAAAGTTCTGGAATGGCGACCGCGAACCGGACGAAGGTACGTTGGAAGGTACGTACGGTACGTACTCCCACTAGGTGGGCTGATGACCTGGTTAAGGTTGCGGGAAGGCGCTGGATGCGAGACGCACGGGATCGGTCAATGCGGCGACGTCTGGAGGAGGCCTATGTCCAGCAGTGGACGTCTTTCGGCTGAAATGATGATGATTGCTTATTGTACTAATAGTTCTGGTACCTACCTCTACCTACTCGTTCCAAGCAAATAATTAATTTTACTATTCTCCAAAACCTCAACGTAAGGTCGAAAATTCCATACAAACGTAGTCTGGCGATTACTCCACTGTTTGACGGTGTACGTTCAAAATATAAAATGATTAATGAAAATCAATTGTATCCAAGCTGTCAATCAGTATGTCATGATGGGCTTTTAGCCGCGGGGGGGACCCAGTGACATGTAATACAGGTTCTTATTGAAACCTATCATAGGCACCAGTCTCTCACAAAGTTATACCCTGGTTTAAACTGCAAAAAACAAACGTAAATAATAAAAAAAAGTGTAAATAATGTAAGAAATTTTGTGAAGAGAAAATAAACGTTTTATATATCGATGCCTTAGTTCACAATTGCACTAACTACAAAATTTTCATTTTTGAGGAGAGAGCTTTAAAGTTTTTTAAAGTTTAGACGAGAACAGTAGAAAATCCAAGTAAAATAACAAAAAAAATATGCATCTATTCATAAGACTAGTCCTTTTACTCCATCATATCTCAATATTGTAATATTAGTTTAAACGTTACCTTTTCAAAATGGCCAAATAAACATAAAACCCCCCATGTAATACATTTGTGCACTTAAAAAATTGTCAAACCCCTTCAAGTAAAACTATTTAATACACTTGTACAATTCGGACTATATCTCAAAACGGTTTAATGTATTTGTGCACTTAAAAAATTGCCAAACCCCTCCCAGTAAAAGTACTTAGCACACTTGGGCATCAAACTTTCTTGATCCTTTTGTACTACCAACACATAATACACTCTTGTAGCACTGCTAAAAAGTATGAGCAGATATTGCAAATGTATATAATACGTTTGTGTTTTGAAATTTCATGCAGTTGAGAAACTTAAAATCAGTTAAAGTATATCTTGATTGGTTTTACAAAAATAAAGACCATTAGTATAATACCACATTCATGGAACATTAAACGAACTCATTTAATACAATTGTGACCCACGGTTTTGGTAGATAGAGACGGAATAACGGTATTTCGATGCGCGGAAACGAAAGAGCATGACATTTAGTGTATTTGGCATTAAAAAAGTAAAAATTGAAAATTTTGTAGTTAGTGCAATTGTGAACTAAGGCATCGATATATATATACTTTTTTTCCTTTGCCTCAATGAATGGACTAAAATTGAGGGTCAATGTTAACGTAACACCAAGAAGGTCGAGATGGTCCGTTATCGGCACGGTTACACCACGGAAAGATGGAGCCGGGTGGAATAGGCTCTATTTTGCGGAATAAAGATACGCCTGGGTCTTAGCAGCATTAAAACTGACCAGATTGGCATCGCCCCATTCGGAGACTGCCTCCAAAGACAGGTTCAAGCGCTCAACCATGGCCTCCCGGAGAGACAGGATCTCAGGCCAAGTAGCCCATGCGCCGGACACTTATCTCTCAGCAACCGTGCTGTCGTCTGCGTACCCAAAGGTGCTGGTTTTAGCAGGTCATAAAAGTGGAGCAAAAACAGTGTAGCCGAGAGCACTGATCCCTGAGGGACTCCGGCGTTAATACCTTACTGACTGGACGAGCAGCCATCGATAACCACTCGGATGGACTGATCTCTCAAGAAGTCAGCAATCCAGTCACACAGACCACTAGACAGACCGAAAGAAGGAAGCTTACCAATAAGGCTCTCATGCCAGACCCTGTCGAAAGCCTTCGATATGTCAAGGGAGACAGCAAGCGCTTACCCGTGCCTCTCGATGGTCTCACTCCAGACGTTAATGGCATACGCTAGAAGATCCCCAGTTGACCGATTTCGGCGGAAGCCGTATTGGCGGTCACTGAGGATGTCGTTGTTTTCTAGGTATGCCAGGAGCTTATTGTTCAGCACACGTTCCATACTCTTACAGAAGATGGACGTTACCGAGATGGGTCTGTAGTTGGCCGGGACAGCCCGACTACTATTTTTGGGCACGAGCTGAACGTTAGCTTGCTTTCAAGCCTTCGGCACCTTACCAGTCACCATCGAAAGGCGATATAGGCGTGTCAGGATACAAAACGGAGACAATTCAGGCGCACACGTTTTTAGTACGTTTGCCGGTTTCCCGTCGGGGCCACTAGCTTTGTTCACGTCAAGGTTACGCAACACCCTACAGGCCTCCCTCTGATAGATGCGAATATGCGACATACTCGTCCCACATCCAACAGGAGACGGAGGGGGCCGCGGGTCATCAGAGTTCATACGCGAAGATTCCGCAAAAAGGGCGGCAAACAAGTATTCCTTGTCCTCAGCCGAGTGGGCCAGTGATCCGTCGGGTCTCAGCAGTGGTGGTAGTGACTTAGCCAGGGACCAAAACGCTTTGCTACCAGCAGGGTATGAAGCTAGTTTGTTCCCGATTCTGCTAATATGGTCAAAACGTGTCCTTCGTATCGCCTTTTTGCAAGACTTGGCAGCCCTGTTAAAAGCTCTCTTCTCCTGAGTTACGTCATTCGCCTTGTGCACTCGAGCGTCGACCCATGCCAGGTAAGCCTTGTTTTTAACCGCATTTGCACTCGGCACCAAACCATGGTCGTTCAACGCCGGACAGCGCTACGTCAGAGAATGGAATGTAGTACTCCATCCCCTAGCGCAATTCATCAAGATTGCGATGAGAGAAAGATTGCATCCCATCCCAACCTGCTGACCTGTACCGCCTAACCCACCGGGTGCCTCTCGGGCTGGGATCGGACGGATCGGCTGTAGACGGATACAGACTTCACCAGACAGTGGTCGGAACTACCCAAAGTTGATGATATCGATACTGAGTATCGGTCTGGATCAGTTATCAGCAGAAGATCCAAGTAATTGGCCGTATGCGAATCAACGTCCGGCACCCTCGTAGCCCCCTGCATCAGCCGGGCGAGATTAAGCGCTAGCGAAGGATTTCGCATCTCTCGTACAGCATGGTCAGTGCACTGGTATGGGAAAAGCCACTCCTGATGGTGGGCATTAGTAACAATAATTGGGCGGAAGGGTACTGTTGCTGGGCCACATAAGCCGCCTCACTCAGGTACTTTGTGATCCTGGTTGTCTCTAGATCACCGCTATGCGATCGGTAGACACAGGCATAGATTTCTTAATCTTATCTAGACTTGTGTCCACCAGAGCCCATAGCACTAAGTATTAAGAGTCTTCAAGGTCATGGAGACGCAGATAGCAGATGTCGTCACGGTTGTACATGCATATACCCGCACGTGGCTTGAATTTTCGGTTCGCCACATCCGACGGACATCCAATCTGCGTCTCCGTAAGGAACAAAAGTGCTGGTGCAGAGCTCGGATGCTGCTGAGGTGCACCTTATGTGAGAGTAAGTGCTGCCGCTGTTCAGCTTTGTCTTTTTATTCCTTGGCATTATTGCTGTGAGTTAAGGAAGGTGAGGAGAAGAAAGTGAGATGAGGTTCCTCGCTGGCAACCTACAGAAACGCGCAGACAGGACGTCATCATTGGGGGACTAATCTGGAGACTGCGGGGACGCCCGAGCCCCCCCGGGAATATCCATCGGGCACTTTCGTCTGGTCGCCAACCAGCACGATGGCGCATCCCGGGATTTTTCGACAGTTTTTCGACAGCCGGGCAGCCTTTCGTGTGTGGCTGGTACACTAATTGGGCCCCCAACTACCTGCAGTAGATCAGCACCGCACCGTGCCTCGGATCCCACTACCCTCCGCGACTAGTTTCCCGATAGGCCTATAACAACGCGAGGCTGTTCTGCCTGTAGTGGAACAACTATCTCGACCCAACTCCTCTTGTGGCTACACCGAGCATCGTACCGGAACACGTCTAGGCCGCTTGGCGGTACGTCTTTGCTCGGTGGGTGGTCACAAGCCTTCGGCTGAAACCTACCACCAGTTACTGTCACCTGATTAGCACCATCCGGGGACCACGTGTAGGGTAACAAAAGGGGTACTTACCTACGGACGCGGGTGACTCAGCCCCCAAATCGAGTCATAATGTGGATGTTATATTTTTTTTGTGCCTATATACCTAACTAGTATCATTGTACCTATAAATATTGACCAGCAAGATATGTTAGAGCGTCTAGACAA
Source organism: Orthosia cruda (assembly GCA_964057195.1). Taxonomy (NCBI): domain Eukaryota; kingdom Metazoa; phylum Arthropoda; class Insecta; order Lepidoptera; family Noctuidae; genus Orthosia; species Orthosia cruda. The sequence continues at coordinate 8,146,113 of OZ059830.1, read as the reverse complement.
AATAGTAAACATGTATGTGCGCAGCGGACTGAAAAAGATTGGGAACCCCTTAGAGATTTACCGTGAACATATAGTATATATTCACGGTCTTCTTGTCTTCTATCTTTTTCTTTCATTCATCTATCTGATCAAGCTTCATAATATATTTACTTTCATACTAGCCATGTAGCCATTTCACATAATTCATCCATCTTTCTTCTTCTCAAATGGTCACCAATCAAGCCAAGTTCAAGCAAAAATGGAACTAGCGACGCAGCAGCTGTGTGTTATATTACACGAACCATTATAAGCAACTTTTCTCATCTTAATAACTCAAAATCTATTTAACATACAGCAGCAGATGCTGCAGGGAAATTATCGCCTTCATCAGCGACTAACTGGCGGACTAAACGTAATGCGTGATATGGACTAGACTTAAATCCGAAGCAAACACGATTAAATTGATAAACCGTTGTAGGTTCGTGTTTGCTAAATCTGTAAAAGATGCGTTGAAATCTACGGTCCAATTCACGAAAGCCGACATTGAGAAACATTTGGCGGTGGCGAAAACCACGAGAAGTTTAGTGAAAATCTTATCTTTGCGAACGACACCGTGATGCGGAATATAATATGACAGATTAGAAACGTTGTATCTTTTAAAACCGAACTCAAATATTCCTTATTTATGTAGTCTCGCATGACGTTATTGTAAGCGCTGCGTAACCCTAAGGACGCATCAAATTTGCGCTCTAAACAATGAAAACGCACAAGTGCGGTGGCGTATGAATCGCCTAGTGAATAAGGGTCGTCGCAAAATGGCAACGACACAATATATCTACCACTGTTACCGCGAACAGTGGTAGCGCGAAAATGTTCTTCGCGCTCGAGATCCTTACGGGACCTGCGAGACGGAAATCGATCAATCGGTCCTCAGCTTCTCTCAGGGCGGTTGTAACAGAGAGTCAAGTGAGGGCTGTTACCTGGTCCGACCAGCGGTTAGGTGAACGGCCGCGGAGTCTTTTCCCACCCACCTTGCCCATTACCACCAACTTCTCTAGATTGTTTGGTTCCCGACGGGCAATGTGACCAAAGTAGCTGAGAATCCTTCGGTAGCAGAACGAGGTCAGTCTGTCTTTTATGCCCTTTTATTGCTCAAGGACCGATTTCCAAGGTCCATGGTATGCGGAGCATTCTTCGCCAACACCACATCTCAAAAGCTTCTATCTTAGCAGAGGAATTAGTAGGGACTCTTTCCAGTCGGTACACTAAACGCCAGTTTTCCAGACTTGAATGCACAGGTCAAGCATTATCTTTATCACTAGATCCCCTAGGTGCTTAAGCCCTTCAGCAAAAATGTTGTCTCCACCGGCTGATTTTTTTGACTTTAGCTTGTGCAGTGCACTTCGGATTTCATTCGAGGATTTCGGGTTCCATGCGTTCAAGCGCTCACTACACTTCAGCTGCAAGTTCCTATGTTGGCGCATAGCCAGGATAACATGGAGATGCGTGGGCGGCGTAAAAGCCTGCTGTTGCACGGAGTGTCCGAGGAGCAGGATGAGGAGACTGCACAGGTGGTGACTCAGTTTCTGAAGCAGAGTCTACATATTGACTTGGCCACAACTGACATAAAGAGGTGTCACAGGATGGGGCGCAGCACAACTTTGTCAGAGTTCCTCACTAAAGCCAGGCACAATGTCTTTATGGCGGCACGGGACAAATTTGGTATGACCCAATGTTGGACCTCGGCAGGAACTGTGTTCGTTCTTGATTCAAAGGGATCTCGGCACCGAATCACTTCCGCTGCCGATCTCAATAAGATTGCGCAGCAGTCGGAGCTGATGGCCACCCAGACGGAGCAGGTCACTGGGCAGCCGGAGCCGGGCGTTGTTCAACCGGTCGCAGTGGGAAGAAAAGCCGCAACAAAAGCCAAGCGAACTGTGGCCAGAAGATGAGATTCTTCGTTATTTCATCCTTTTGTGGTAGTCCAGGTATTTATTGTGTGTCCCCGGTGGGTTCCCGCATTGCCGAAGCGGGGAGGCTTAGTAACTGTGGCTTGGTCACCCACTGTGAAGCGAAGAGGAACCCGAGGAGGGGCCGCTCGTCAGGGCTTTTGGCGATAAGCCGACGACGTAGCGGCCAACATGTAGGTTGCGGTGCTGCCTGGGCGACATCGCAACTGAGGTGAGCCGCGATGTCGTATGGGGCTTCCCAAACCCATACGATGTCGCGGCTGAGTGTTAGAGGCCGCGGCGGGAGAGGAGTGCCGGTATTGCGGTGCGCCGGTCTCCCTACCTTCCGCGGCCTGGACGGGGTCGCCACCGTCTGATGGCGGATGCGGTGGGGCCGCAGGGGAAGAGGAGTGTTGGTATAGCGATGGCCGCTCTCGCTATCCTCTGCGGCCGATAAATGGTAGGTGGCGGGGCCATTGACCTCGACCCGTCACAAGGGGACCAAGGGTGCCATACACGGGGTCGTCTGGCACCCATGTGCTGGTTTGGTCCCTGGGGACGGCGCACAGCATGTTCTGGTGCGCTGGGTGATGGGGGGTACTCCCCCGAGGAGGGTCCGGTGACGGACAGCCGCAGCGGGTTCGCGGTGAGTGATAACGCGTGCCCGTGTTCCCGCCATAAGCGGCACAGGAGGACACCGTTGTGTTTTAGTGGGTTAGAGTCCCACATAACTGCGCTATCTCCCCATGGTAGCGCAGTATGCATGAGCATTTCTCAACCCTAAAAAAAAAAAAGCTGTTCGGGGTTGGAGTGAGATAAAGATAAACTAGGATTAAAGATTATAAAGATAGATATATTTCAGTAACTCAAATGGGATAACGATTAAAACTAATGAGGTGAATGAGATGAGATTGAGTCGCGCCCGATATGCTATCCGAAAGCGTACTGATTATTTTACTTAGGTAATACATAAAATATTCAAGGCATATAGCGCGGTGTCGCAATTACGCTGACATGGTTATTATTGTTCGGTGATTGACCCGAACATGCTCCCGAGGGAGAAAAAGATGAGGTTAGTAAGTAGGTATAGTTAAATGGGTAGTGAAATTAATATTAACAAGGTGAAAACAATGTTCAACTAATACTAAAATAGTTATGTAGGGTTAGTTATGTTAAAAGGTGAGATTAAAGTAACATTACGAATTAAACAGAGTCGCTACAGTGTAAATCAGGAAGAGAGAACACTCGAAAGATCGGTGAAGAACCTCTATCTTCCTTGTTTTGTAAACACTCACTAGATAGCGCTAGTCGCTTAGGATCACTTTTCACTGGTTTACTACTGGATTGCCCATTTTCCCTAATTTCACTACACTCAATCACAACACTATCAGCAACGTTGTGTGGAGATGGCAACGCCGTCGCCGCAGATGCTGTAGACCACTCTGCTGCAGACGTGGAACGATTTTCTTTACGTTGCCTTTGACGCCATCATTTAAAACAGTAAGCTGCCACCATTAACAAGATGCCCAATATGATGAGATATTGGGCATCTTGTGCTGCGCCCCATCCTGTGACACCTCTTTATGTCAGTTGTGGCCAAATCAATATGTAGACGCTGCTTCAGAAACTGAGTCACCACCTGTGCAGTCTCCTCATCCTGCTCCTCGGACACTCCGTGCAACAGCAGGCTTTTACGCCGCCCACGCATCTCCATGTTATCCTGGCTATGCGCCAACATAGGAACTTGCAGCTGAAGTGTAGTGAGCGCTTGAACAATAAATGCCCGGAAAGTTGCAAATTCTGTGGCCAAACCTGAGGTGGTGATTGTTGTGGCGCATGGGGTCTTCAACTCCTTTTCAAATTCAGACATTCTCTGGCTGAAAATTTGGCTCAAATCTGTGATGGTGCGGTTAATAGCTTCCATGCTGATGTTGCAAAAAATAAATTTTGTGTCTTAGTGTAGATAACACTTCACTGGCAGGTAGATACAATTAACTACCAATATGTGTCATTAATTTATATAATTGTTAACTTTTACTATTTTTAATTTTAATTTTAAATAAAGAGATTTTTTTTGTTGTTCTATTACTGACTACCCACGTATAATACGATACCCCCTGATGACTCTGACGGCCATCGCTCTCTGCGGCTTTCGCAGAACAGCGATACTGCCGGCCGTCAGGTCAGTCGCCCAGATCGGGGCCCCATACAGGGCCATCGATCGCTCGATCCCCACGTAGAGCCGCCTACAGGCAGCGCTCGGGCCCCCCAGATTGGGAAGCAGCGACGACAGCGCCCCAGCCGCGCCCAACAACAACGGGCGCCAGCCGCCGGAAGTGGGGGCTGAACCAATCCCAGGTACTTCATGGTTGACTCGACAACGATTCAAGCCCCCCCGACGACAATGTGGGCATCGGGTGGTGGCGCCCGCCGGAGACCTTGAAAGACAATGGCCTCCGACTTGTTGAGGGCTACCTCCAGGCCAAGGCGCCGTATGCGGCTCACCACCTGTGAGACCGCAGCCGTCGCCAGCAACGCTGCCTCCCTGTACGAACTCCCCCGGGCGGTGACCAGCGTATCGTCCGCGTAACAAGTCAGGTCTACGCCCGGTTGGAGTAACCTGTGGCAACCCTTTCTTTTTTTTTCCGGGCGTGGAAAATCCTCATTGGATGTCCTCCGAGGGGTCTGTTAGGGGGCACCCAGTCGTACCCGATGTTCCACAGGGGTGGGCCCAAGAGTGAGCCCTGTGGAACACCGCACGACATGCCGTGCTGGTTTTAGACGCTCGATGATACCGCAGTGCCTCCCAAACACAACTCCAGAGCAGGGTGTTGAAGGCGTTGGAAATGTCCAAGGACACCGCCAACGTCACCCCACCCCGGGGCACCGCTTCCTCCACCAGGACTCTCACCTGCGATATCGCGTGGAAGGTGAAGCGCCCATGCCAAAAGCCGAACTGGCTTTCGTCCAGGTTCAGCCCCTCTCTGTACAAGTGGCTGACGAGGCGGGCAGCGATTATCCGCTCGAACAGCTTACCCACCTCATCTAGCAGCACTATGGGCCGGTACGCGGACGGCGAGTCCGCAGGGCGCCCCGCCTTCCTGAGCAGGACCAGGTGATTAGATTTCCACAGAGTGGGAAACTGGCCCCGCTCAAGGCACGCTGTGAAGAATCCTCTCAACCAGGGCCTTAGCTCCTTCAGAGCGAGGGCAAGCACGTTGCCGTGAATTCCATTGGACCCTGGAGCCACGTTCTTGGCCCGGAGCCGCATCACGGCCGCCTCCATCTCTGCCTGTGTCACCTCTGGGGCGCTGATGGCGTAGAGGAATGATTACTCTATACCAATATTATAAAGAGGAAAGATTTTTTTGTTTGTTTGTTTGTTTGTACCGAATAGGCTCCAAAACTACTGGACCGATTTCAAAAATTCTTTCACCGTTGGGAAGCTACTCTATCCCGGGGTAACATAGGCTACTTTTTATCCCTGTATTCCCACGAGAACGGGAACTACGCGGGTGAAACCGCGAGGCGTCCTCTAGTATATAATAATTTTGACGAGAGCAGCTGCCTGTCGCGCACGCTTTCACCCCCGGAATCGTCGCTCAGCTCCGCCTCGCTGGCGCCGGACCTCGGATCATCAGTGTCATCGGCGGCTGCAGCCACGTCGAGCTCGAGCGACGATTATTTTTCCCCGCCGACGTCACCAACACCTGTACGTCGGTAGGGGAGAGGCCGTCCGCCGAGAAGCTCGGGACCAGCCATAAATGTCTCGGTCCAACGATTGTCAGATCAGGTGCAGATTATCCAACGTAATCACAGGTTGGACGACGCCGCACTTGATAGGCTACGCTCAGAAGTGCTGAGCAACTAAATCATCACAACCCCGACACAGATCGCGGCACCGCCAGCCACTATTGTAGTCCAGCCGCGGTCCAATCACGTTGATGACGAGGAAGATGATAGGGTTGTTACAGTAAGTAGCCAGTGCAACGAAAGATTGTGGAGCGCACTGGAGGATGCACTCCGCGAGTATAGGTCCAGTCCATCTGAACTTAGATCCCAATTACCACGGTTGCCTATGCACAAGATAAATAGGGCGCTGGTGTGTGCTTTGGAATCACTGCTCAATCTTTGAAAACAGCGAGAACCCCGTTGATACGCACTCAATCCTGTATTGTGGGGTTGTTGTGGCATGTCGTTTAGCCAAAATTAAGTTCCCAAATGAGGCTATTCGACCAAAGCCTGCCGAGCCAGCCTGGCATGCAGGATCGAACATCGTATCGATGGGGCCAGGGTACTCATCGGCAAACTATGCTGTTTCAGGGAGGGCAATACACGACCACGTGTGATGCGCTTCGTGAGGCAAGCATTTTCAGAGACTGGAATCAGTCCTCGAGAATACATGTCCCGTGTCACGGAACGCATCTATTTCCTGAAGCAGAAAGTTTGTGCTTGGGCCAGCCGTATTTGGCGGTATAAGCGGCGGGTTTACCGGTACTCGCAGAATCGCATGTTCCAAAGTGATGAGAGGTGGGTATATAGAACTTGGGAGTGACTTGCCTTGACTTAATGTCCTATAACCCCTAGATGGGGCAGAGGGCGTCCACAGATGTCCTCCATCGCGATCGGTCTTGAGCTTCACGCTTCACCTCGCTCCATGTCATTCCGATGCTCGTCGCTTCTGCCAACACGGTGCGACGCCAGGTTTGACGGCGACGGCCACGCTTTATTTTCCCTTGGGGATTCCAGTCCAAAGCTTGCTTGGGTATGTGATCGGGACCCTTTTGGAGCGTGTGGCCAATCCATCTCCACTTGCGACGCTTGATCTGGCGGTCGATCGGGCTCTCGTGGCATTTCTCCAATAGCTCTACATTGGAAATGGTCTCGGGCCAGTAAATTCCGAGAATGCGACGAAGACAGCGGTTGACGAAGACTTGTATTTGGCGTGAGATGACCTTTGTGACCACGTTTCGCACCCGTAGAGCAGCACGGATTTGACATTGGATCCAAAGATTTTAAGTTTAATCCTTCGGGTCAGTTTCCGCGATTGCCAAACAGGTCTCAGCTGCGCGAAGGTTGCTCGGGCTTTGGCGATCCGAGGTACGTAAATTTGTGGACACGTTCCACTGCCTCTGTGCAAATCAGCAACGGTGAGTGGTTCTTCACACCAGATCTCATTTCCTGAGTCTGCCGGATCTTTATTTTGAGCCCCGTTTTTGCCGCTTCCTGACGTAGATCGTTTAGCTTTGCTTGCATATCGGCGTGGGTATGACTCAGCAGGCATAGGTCATCGGCGCAATCCAAGTCTTCCAAGACGTTGGATAATCCCCACTCTATGCCGCGGCGCCTCTTATCATAGATGCGAAGCATAATTCCATCAAGAACGACTAGGAAGAGGAGCGGCGATAGGAGGCAGCCTTGGCGGACACCCGCGTGCACTGTTACGTCATCCGATATGAGGCCGTTATGAGTAACCTTACAGTAATATTTCTTGTAAATACTCTGCAGCAGACGGACTATTTTCGGCGGCACACCAATGTCCAGTAGGCGGGACCAGATACTAGACCACTTCAGCGTATCAAAGACCTTTTCGAAGTCTACAACGGTTAGATAAATCTCCCTCTGCCATTCTGATGCCTGTTCCAGTATGATAAGAGAGTGTTGTTCTGGTCCATACAGGAGCGATTCGAGCGGAAACCAGCCTGCTCTTTGCGTAGAAGAGAATCTACGGCCTTCGACAATCTATCCAGGATGATCTTGCAAAAAACCTTAGAGGGAATCGAGAGCTACGTTATACTTCTCCAGTTATCGCACTGGCTAAGATCACCTTTCTTAGGAACAGTTATAAGAAGACCTTTGTTCCATTCGTCTGGGAGTTCTTCGGCGATCCAGATCTTTTCAATGAGCGGCGTCAGGACGTCGACTGCGGTGGGTAAGTCGGCTTGTAGCATTTCCGCAGTTATCAGGTCGAGTCCTGGTGCTTTGCCTGTCTTCACAAGCGGACTGCCTCCGCAAATTCAGAGGCTGATGGTGGTTCCGTGTTAATGTTGAGAAGCTGGGATGGTGGGGAACTGACTTGCAGCACGTCAGGCGTCGATGTAGCTGACAAATGGAAGACCTCTTGAAAGTGTTCACGCCAGCGAAGTAGCTGCTCTTCTGACGTCACAATGAGCTGACCATCTTTGGACTTCAGCGGCTTCTTCTCCGACATGCTGTTACTTGCCAAGGTTTTGGTAGCATTGTACAACTCTTTCAAGTTTCCGGCTGCTTGTTGAGCACAATCAGCAATACCATCAGCCCACCGTCTCCTATCTTTGCGGGTACTGCGATAGATTTCCTTGCGTTTCTGACGGTACTGCATGTTAAGGTCTGCTCGTGGTCTCAAGCAGTCTCAGATGAAGATTCCTTCTATCTTCGATCAGGTTCCACGTGCGCTGTGACATCCAGTCCTCCCGAGAATGAGTCAATTTGTGCCCTAGAACGACGGAGCTGGTCTCTGTAGAGGCCACTTTGATGCGGTTCCGCTCCTCGTCTAATGAGTCCGTAGCAGCATCGAGTACAGAAAAGCGATTGCGCAATTCCAGCTGAAAGTTTTCCGCGTGTCTGATTCATGCAGTTTGCTCACCTCGAACCTTCTTCCAATCTTGCCAGGTCCTCCGGCCACACGGGCTACTGCAACCTTGAGCCGGACTTCAGCAACTACCAGATCCAGCTCAGCTGGCAGCCAAAAAGCTGGGGATCCTTGCGAAGGTGAGAAGGTACTTCACTCCGAAACAGCTCCTCAATTTGTATCAAGCGCAAGTTCGATCATGCATGGAGTACTGTTCTCATCTCTGGGATGGATCTGCCAAATACCAGCTTGATGCACTAGAGTCGATCGAAAAGTGGGCCAAGAAGCTCATCGGCGACGAGGCGCTGGTTAAGTCAAAGCTCCAGAGTCTTGAACATCGTCGCCGAGTTGCCAGCCTGTCAGATTTTTATCGGTTACATTTCAGGGAGTGTGCGATGGAATTGCACGATCTAATTCCACCGAGCCCGTTTCATCATCGGCCTACCAGACGTACGGCGATGCGCCATCGATACATGGTGGACATCCCACCCATACGCACAAAACGTGTTGAGAACACTTTTATTATGCGTACAGCTAAGGACTGGAATTCCCTGCCGGAGTCTGTGTTTCCCGACAGCTACAATCTGGGGGTCTTTAAGTCAAGAGTGAATAGGTTATTTCTAGGCAAGCGTGTTTCACCGTCGACCACATCATCGCTTACCATCAGGTGAGATAGTGGTCAAGCGCAAGCCTATAGGATATAAAAAAAATATGGTGGTCACTATCAATATCAGCGCCCCTGCGGTTGTGGACATTGAGCAGTGAAGACCGCCATTTGGAACTAATGGCGAGGTGGTCAATTTGGTTCTTGGTGACCACATCGGGTGAGTTCCACGTGTATTTATGGTGGTCGCCATGAATGAATAATGTTCCTCCGATGGTAAGGTCGTGGTTCTGACAAAACTCGATAAATCGCTCCCCATTCTCGTTACACACTCCAAGTCCCTGTGTACCCATATGCCGCTCGCAGTTAGTGTTAACACGCCCAACCTTTGCATTCAGGTCCCCCATGACGATGACGATGTCTTGCTTTTTATGCTCCTAAGGGTGGCGTTGAGGGCATTGTAGATGACCGTGACCTTGGTATACTCTGTTGATGCATTGGTTGGGGCGTAGCACTGGATAATGGAGATCTTCCGGGCTCTTGAGTTGAAGCGGGCACACATGATCTGGTCTGAGATCGGTTTCCAGTCCAAGAGGCTATTCTTAGCTGCATTAGAAAGGAGGAGCCCCACGCCATACTCGCGCACATTTTCCTCACTTTCTTTACCTATATACAGCAAAGTCAAGCCTCCCGACGTTCTCAGCTCACCATAACCATTTCTTCTCACTTCGCTTAGACCGAGTATCTAAAGGTTGTAGGTAAGCATTACTGCTTCTGCTTGGGCTAGTCGGCTGTCATCGCTAATCGTGCGTACGTTCCAATAAGCAATTCGTGTCCGTTTTTTCATTGCCCAGGCAATCAACATCAGGCCCATGGAGGTCAGGTCCGTATCCTGGCTACGTTTCGGCGACATTTTCGGAGAAACTGAAGGTTTTGTCTGTGCAATTATGGACGAAGTTATCCTGACGAATAACTACCGGAGACATATAATGAAGGACGGGACGGTTGATATATGTCGGGCATGCCACCGTTCGGGTGCATCCATCAGACATATTATCTCTGGTTGTTCTCGTCTGGCTAACGGCGAGTACTTACACAGGCATAACCAAGTTACCAGGATTATTCACCAGTAACTTGTTTTGAAGTACAATCTAGTGGATTCTGAGGTACCGTATTACAAGTATGTGCCCGACCCAGTTCTCGAAAATGACCATGTCACGTTTTACTGGGATCGGTCTATCATCACTGATAGGACTATTGTTGCCAATAAGCCTGACATAGTGGTGATAGACCGATTAGCTCGCTGCACAATGATAATCGATGTCACCATCCCGCATGACGAGAACCTCGTGAAAGCTGAGAAAGAGAAACAAATGCAGTATTGCGACTTAGCACACGAGGTTGTCGACATATGGAATGTGGTCTCGGCGATTATTGTGCCGATTGTCGTTATAGCCAAGAGCCTCGACGACCATCTGTTGAAACTGTCATTACGCGGTTGGATCAAGGGCCTTGTTCGAAATCAATAAAGGTTTCGTCCTTTTTTTTGTTATTTTGATGGAACACTGCGTCAACTCGCTGTCATCGATTTTGACAGTTTTTTGGTTGGGTTGAAGTTGGCAACACTTGAAAAATTGGCATTGATATCGCGAGACGTAAAACGTAAGTCTTGATTTAATTTTGTTGAAATTGTTTTAAAACAAACCAATCGTTATTCGAAATAACGTTCGCGATCCGCGAGTAGTATATTATTGGGTTCTCTGGATCAACGGAAATCAATAAGTCCAGTTATATAGAACTAATACCATTCACCCACAATCTATTCAAATAGACGAAAAAAAAAAAGAGTAACATCAAATTAAAAAACTTCAGATTTTGAAAAGTAAATATACCTTCGCAGAGAAGCGCAGGTAAATTTTTCAAAATCTGATGATTTTTAATTTGATGTTACTCTTTTTCAATAACCACTGTTTTCATCTATTTGAATAGATTGTGGGCGAATGGTATTAGTTCTATATAACTGGACTTATTGATTTCCGTTGATCCAGATAACCCAATAATATCCAGTTGAAAACTTAATTATTTATTTTACTGTCCCAGAGAAGCGCAGGTTAACTTTACAAAAACTGAAGGTCCATACCCCTTTGCAATGTACTCACCTAGCACACATTCATAATGTATTGTCGAATCGGTTGAGAGTGATTGTTAACAATCACCGTACCCGTTAAGGAAACTGTTTGCATTCCTATCTTATTCGGCCCATACCCATGTTACGCCTCTTTACTATTGATTCGTGTACTTATCAGAATGTATGTTTGTATTCAGAAGTATCAATTAGATCAACTTGTTATACACCTATGTGATTACTTGTTAAAATATTACAATGTTTAGGTTCTATCTAGAAAGAAAATAGATGGTGATGAATGTAGTAGAAAATAAAACAAGATATTTATAACATAATTATGTTTAATTACACTTGTTATGAACCATAACTTCTAATGTCATTAGCATCTTATAAATATCACCATTGAGCACAGTTATTTATTTATTTATTTATTTAAACTTCATGTACCATGGTAATACATAGGCGGACTTAATGCAGCAAGGCATTCTCTACCAGTCAACCTTTGGGTTAAAAAGGACACAACAGTGGTAGGAGTACAAAAATAAAATAAAATGAACAATAATTAAAATCAGATATTAATAAACAATCTAACTAATAAAATACATAAATAATTACTAAAACAATAGACTAATAAATATTATAATAAATACCATATCATTATATAATATATTATAATAATTAATATAATTATTATATATATATTTATTTATCATTTATATAATTCATTAAAGAAAAGGAATTTCATCTTGTGGCAGAATCTGATAGCATAGAATGTCTTCTGAATCAGGAAAGACTATATCACGCACTATACTTCTTGTTTCTAATTTAATATCAGGCGGAGCATTTGATGACCTCACAACCGATTTTTCAGGACTGTACTTTGCCAACTCGAACAAAAGTAAGGACCTCATTGTGACCATTCTTGAGTGTGAGATATCGTGTACTTTCGAAGGACGATTTTTCTGAGTTTTGCTCTGTCTTGTTTGTATTATCCTGAAGTTTTGATGAACTGGTGTTCATTATTTTCTTGTCAGTCATGTCTTGAGTAAATATAATCTCGCCACTAGCATTCTTGAAAATAAGTTTAGAATTGCCTTCCAAACCAAATTTCGATGAATGAAGCATTATGTGAATTTTAATTTATTTAATATAGTCTCTCTCTCTTGTTGAAGCAAGCGTTGATTAAGATTGAACTATCACACTACAATGCTGAGAGTTTAATGCTGAGATGGATGAATCTGTATTTAATTATATATTCTTTTCCTTTCACAGCGTTTAAATAAAAACTCTCAGGATAATGTATAGCATGCTGCATCCAAGGATCATCATAAATCTCCCAATCTTCGATAACACCTCCACATGAGAAACATGCTGCAATATCATTTATACCATTTCCATAATAAAAGAATCCCGCGTCAGCCACTTCCCTCACTAATCTTTTCTTTTTATTAAACGTCCTCCAATAATAATTAAATGAATATTCACGCATTTTAAACGTGTTATACATGTCATATCGAGGTTTGTATTCATTTTGAGACATGTGCTATTTACTTTCTAGTTCAATTATAAACGTTTAATGGTATCGTCCAGCATCTGTCAATAACTTATAAAGACCGGACAGAGGTGGGAGGAGGGGGATAGAAAACTTTAAGATGCGTTTTAGCTAACTATAGAAATAAAACAAGAAAGTATTTATTTTAGAATTTTATTATCAAAGCACCACTTATTTAAACACAATACATTTTTTAAAGCACATACAGAATCATGATAAATACAGTTATATACATTTTGAGAATACTTATATTGATCGTATAAACTTATCAAACTAGAACATCCTTTATCTTCTAAATTGAATATATTACAATTACTGTTTACTAAAATATGTTTAACCACAACACTTTTTCTGAACCTTTAACGTAGATACATTTATCTCTTAAAATATCTATAACTAAATTCTGATAATTATGGTAGGGTACAAATCCTTCACGCCAGTGTATCTTTCTGTTACGTTCAATCCAACTAACATGTTTTTTTTCTTGTTTCGTTAATTTTGAAAATGGAAATGGTGGCTTAATTAAAAACACTTGTAATGTTTTATTATACAATATAGCGATTTCTTTTATTATAAATTCATTTGTTTCTGTTTTAAAGCCTTGAATATCCACAATAGCTATCATGATAACCTACGTACAATGTTGCTGAGAGGTTTGTATTCTACGAGTCGATCGTTTATAATCAAACAATATGCAGTCGTCTTATCTGGTATTGCTGTAGAACATTCAATTTCTAACCTCACGTCCACTGGACCTGTTTTCAGGCTATCGTTTTGTCTCGAGCAGTCTAAGATAAAAAGAGGGGCTTTTTCTTTGAACTCCTTTAGTTCAAGCAACGGTCTACTGGACAGTTGTAATACGACTGACGAAATTTCACAAACATTTCATATAATATACTATATTTGTTCTCAGAAAACTTTAAACCTAAAGGTTCATATGGATAATATTGTGAATTCAAAAAGAGCGTAACGTTTGTTACTTCACAATGATCGAATAGTGAACTGTCTTTAGTTTTATTATTTTTTCGATTTGTTTGTAAACAAAAAATTACATATCTGGGTTTTTCCAATTGTGAAGCAGTTTTAACTGACCAAGAATGCTTTGTGGTTTTAGGTAGTAACGGATACTCATATAAATCCCAATTTCTAAACGCCATCTGAATGGGTTTATCTCTTTCTAAATGTTTTAAAAGTGACAGTCGTTCTCGATCTGATACTTTTATGTGTGGCACCCTCCACTGAACTCTTTGCACATCTATTTGAAAATTAACAATATCATCAGTAAAGATAACGCTATTTAAGTTAGTGTTGCTTCTGTTTAATATAAGTTCATGTTTACAATTTATCACTATTTTATTGTAATCCTCTGCAAAACCTAAAACCTTATTTAATGGGATAACAGCACTAAAATGCCCTTCACTTTGAAATCCCTCTAAATTCCAACCCCATAGAGCAGCAACTTTATTTTCTGCTTCATTTAATGAGATGTATGATTTTATTGTTGATGTTATTCCAGAATTTTTTATGCGGTCTATTTCAATACCATTCATTTCGTATCTGATGTCTTGAAACAAATACATAATAGGGTTATTAGTGAACGAAAAAGTTTTCTTGATTGGCTTCGCTTGTCCTTCGATGTAAATTGAACTGGCTGATGGTAGCACGTATATGTCTTGCTGGTGGATGGGAATCCTGTTTTCATCGTTTTCTCTAAAGCTGTTATTGTAGGGATTGTATGAATGAACTTCATAACTTTCGATCGAAGTGTCGAAGTGTGGTAATTCAGTAATCTGTAGTATATTCATACTTTAAACCCTAGGGCTTTAAGAAAATCTTTATTGGCTTTAGTCAATTTCTTAACGTTTTTCTTGCGTCTTTGCACTTCAGCAATCGCAGAAGGACTAAGACCTTTTTCATTCGCTTGGTTGTTTTTATAATATACTATCATTTTGTTTTTCTTAAATGTAGACGTAACTGAACTTGTTCCTCTCCAAAGTTAATACAGTGACCAATTTGATCTACAATCTTAACAGATACCGATGAAATTATATTTTTGTTTACTGGAAAGTAAATAACATGTTGTGGTATTTCCGTGCACTGATGACCTGGAGTAGTATCGGACACAAATAAAATGAGTTGGTAATCCGTTGCAGTACGAACCGTTAACAAGATCACATTCGATTCTGATTACATACAGACCTCTGTTAATAATGGGAATATTTGGTCTTGATTTTAATACTGAAAAGTATATCAAACCGCACTCATATTGATCTGACAAATGCAATGGTGGTTGAAAGTATGAAATCAATTCCGATGTTTTCCCAGAGATGGTAACCGTAGTAGACATGCTTTTATACTGACCTCTTTCGAAAGATCATGTTTATTTTATTCCTTCACTACACCAAAAATTCTTCAAAAAGTTTAAACAAAGATGTCCACAATTAAAAGGGTGATCACGCTGAATGTTATCATAATTATAGTGAATTTTGGAGCCCAAGTATTTTATAAATTCCTTTGGAGGCTTAAGATTTCCGTAACTATCAAAATACTCAATATAATCGTTGTATTTTGCATAGGCTACCCAATGAGAACCAGGATTTTTAGAGCTATCTAAATTTATAACACCACATTCTTTTTTAAAAGGGTGTTTAGGGAGCTTATCTCTCATAAAGACACCTCTGAAATGGGGAATATTATTTCCATACTTCAAAATGTCTAAATTACTCAAGGCTCGTTTGGGTAGCCGATAAATTAGTTTTTTTCTTTCGATACAAAAATTCCGAGTCCATCTTTATGTGGTTTAAGGTGTAGTCCTTTTCCGATGCAGAGTGCTTCCATCTTTTCATTGTGTCTCTTCGATTCAGTCAATAACTTTTTGCAATCTTGAATTCATTTATGGTTTTAGCAATACCAGCTGCACCGCCTGCTAAAGCTCCCACCGCAGATAATCCCGCAAAAATCGGAATTAAAGGCAGTACTCCACCAGTTTTTGGTATAGGAATAACACGAGGAAGTTTAATGGATGAATCATCAGCTAATTCTCTGACAGCGGCCATAGCTAATTCTATTGCCACTTTCTTGCATTTCGGTTTTAACTTTTTGATATGTCTCTTGGTTTTTATAATAACATTTTTAAATTTATTTTTTAATCCTTTTCCAATTTTAGGAGGGCACTTTTTGCTATCTTTTTGTAGGCCAAAACTGGTTTTATTTTTTGTTGACATAGCGCTGCTTACTAAACGTGCTGCCAGTTTTTCCCCTACACTCGCATCAGAGGCAAGTGCTCGCTCTTTAGCCATATTTAACAAAACTAAATCTGCCTTATGGCGATCCTTTAAGTTTGAAGACTTATGATAGGCAATGTCGTGCTGTTTGCAATATTCGTCTAATTTATTAACACCTTTATCTCCACGTGTAAGCCTTTTCATTAATTTAGTACCAGGCCCGCAATAATTGTATCCTGGTAAATGTAATTCAAATGGTAAATGATTTATAATCCAATTGAGAAGACTACTCTCTTCAATACACATCATAAGACTGATACATTTGGACTGAACACTTAATAAATATTCGATTTATCAATCCAACTATTTTCAGAAGAAGGCAAACCTAACCATTTTACAAAAACTCTGTCTCCTTTACTTTTAAGAACTTTCTCAACTAGATATAAATTAGCATTTTTTGTCTTTTGAAGTTCTTGTACATAAAATGCACCTAAAATGGGTTGGCCTCTGATTGCATCTTCAATTAAGTAGGTGATAGGAGTTGTATTTTGTATTTTACGAATTTTAAATATTTCTGTCGACCAGTTGGGAGTATATCCTTTTTCAAATGTCCCCTTATATTTACTAATGCGTACAAAATCACCCTCTTTAAACTTGCTTTTTATGCTCACGGTTTTTACCAACATAAAATATCTTTGTAATATGCGTTTTTTATTAGTATTATCCACGTTTGCTGGGATTTCATCAATTGTGCGATGATAGGTGTGATTGTATTCATAAATAACGTTATTAAGAGTATTATCTATCCAATATATTTTTTCCTCGTTTTACTTATCTACGTCTCTCTGCTAATAGGTCTGTTGTATAAGAAAATAAAAATTCAATACTTTTTACAAAACTTGCAGATGTTGATAATATTAGATGTACCATAATAAAACAACATTTTCGTGCCAATTACAAAGGTTAAGGTTAGTGTAGTGATGGGTTGGTTAAGATCAAGAATCATCATTTCAATAATCCGTGCAACTAGCATGTGCATTCGCGGCACACGTCATAAATTCAAACCAATTGCCAAGTTATTCGGCTTCGACGATGGAGCGGCCCTACCTAGACATTGATGTGGATGTCGCCGACGACCCAAGAAGATGTCGATTGCAATATTTCGCGATGGATAAATGAGCTTGTTTTATAAAATAATTATTGATTAATTTGACTGAAATGTGGCTATAGTTATATATTATTTTGTATTGTAATGTCTTAGTATTTATAAATAAAAGTATGTGTAAGGTTAAGGTTAAAAGGTATTTTTTATATTATAATGATACTTACATTTTGTTTAATTTGATTGAAGATTTTGTATGATGACGATGATGAGGATGATGTAGATTTTGAAGACTTACACTTCTGCACTAGAAGTAATTTGATGCAGTGGAATTGTAGATCTGTAAACAAAAATTGAAAACTGATTATTTTAAATTATCGAAATCATATTTAATTATTCTAAGTTTTCGTATCAGATATGGTAAGTTACATTGTCGCTATTATCACCAGGTAACCTGGTACCTAGCTGACACGTTAATTCAGAAATGTTTTCAGAATACCTATGCAAATATTTGTATTCAGCTCATGCTTTCAGAAAAATAGTACACCCGAAATCTAAAAGTGATTTTAGCGCTTGTATTCATAAATACGGGTGGAATTAAGAACCTTCCACCTTTTTGTGAAGTCGGTTTATGTTGTTCTTACAAATTGGATAAATAGATTTAATTAATCGAATATTAAATTCATCAGATAATATTTGTAAGCACATTAATAACAAATTTTTATTCATAGAAACTGATGAAAAAGGTAAACTATTCTGAAAAGTTATTATATTTGAAAAGATTGATACTCACTTTGTATTGTTAAGAAGACTAGTTGCCTGAAACCTGCATACGGGACACGCACCACACACACTTATAAACACTTTTATTACTTGTAGCACCTCAGAAAGAAAATTTTGTAGTGGCTCATTGTTTCACAGTCATTTAAATAAATATGAAATATATCAATGTGTGCATGCACATTTTACACTAGTGTTATAGAGAAAACAGTTTGTCAGCAAATTAAATACACTAGCTATATCCAACGGCTTCACTTCTTTTAATTTACTTCTCAGGTAACCAATCAGTCTTAATAATGGTAGTATAAGTGTGAATTAGTCTAAAATAAATAGACAAACTTCTACATTTTTATTATATGTTTATAAGGGCACAATATAGTAACATAAAATATTCCGTAACCAAAATACGACGTTACTGCTGCGTATTAAGAGATTAAATAGTAGGCGTCATCATTGACGCTTAGGATGTTATTATATTTTTCACTGTAAACATAGACAGATCATCTGTCTCCAGGCGCCAGTCTTATTGTACGCATTTCCATTTAAGGAAACGTGGCATGTGTTCAAATTAACCAATACGTGATCGATGATTTTAAACCTTAATAGCATACTAAAAATACATATAAAGAATCATTAAATTAAATTTCCACCATCATTATTTTTCCGATTTTTATCGATACCAGAGCACCTTTGCACATTTAACATGTCGGTAAGTTATTGAAAACATTTCTATTTTTTAATTAAATTTAAATATTTTTTTTCATTTGTCGAATAATGGATTAAGTATATAAACAATGTTTTCAAGATGTATTCTTAACGGGTTCGACGTCAAAAGTTTCATCATATTTTTTTTTTTTATAATTTAGATAATTAAATATAAAATATGCGTTGAATTGAAAACTTTCTCCTTCATTGAAGTCGGTTGATTAACTCGATGTTTGTTTCAGGAATCTGGTGACGATCTATTCAACTTCTTCCCGAACAATCAAGACAAATCAAAAAAGAGAGCATATCAAGACAAAGAAACTTACATCTGTATAAAAAAACCATCAAGGGGTACCAAAATGATACGAATTGAGTTATATGATGTGGAAAATCTACCTGCAGAATTGTTAAATTGCAAGTGTCACTCCGAATTATGTGTGCAATATGTTGTCAAAAACATGTTTATGGACGATGTTATAAATCGTATAGAGATATAGTATTATTAATAAAAGACAAAATTAATGATTAGCAATTGTTGTTTTTTTTTCCCCCTTTATAGAGATAAGAAGTAGTTAAGTTTTCAACTGTATATTATTGGGTTATCTGGATCAACGGAAATCAATAAGTCCAGTTATATAGAACTAATACCATTCACCCACAATCTATTCAAATAGATGAAAACAGTGGTTATTGAAAAAGAGTAACATCAAATTAAAAATCATCAGATTTTGAAAAGTATACCTGCGCTTCTCTGCGAAGGTATATTTACTTTTCAAAATCTGAAGTTTTTCATCATATTTTTTTATATGTATGATATATATATATGAGGAGGCTCTCGTTGGGCAGCTGTATCAATGGCTTGATCCAGAAAGTGGTACTCCTGTACATGGCGCCTATCGTTAGGAGGTTCCTCTCTCAGGAGCCCTGACCACTGGTAGCTTGGACCCTGTTCCCGATACCGGTGTGCTACTATTATTAATCTTTTGTAAAAATATGTGTTTTATAAAAATATTTAAAAATGTAATTGATAAGAAAATAGTTAAATAAAGTAAAATAGTAATAATAATAAATTGTTTATTAGCTTAAAAATTTACAATAATCGTGAAACCCTGACCCCTGAGCTAGGTAACAGCACCTGTGTTTCAGGGGCCGTTATATATTATAATGAATTTAATACCAATGCAATTAATATTAGATTCACAATCCAAATAAGTATTCACTAAATATCCTAGACTAAAATCAAAATCATCATTCATAATCCTAAATTCAAACAAACTCAAAATTAAAATCGATTCAATAATAAAATCAAAAATTAAATTACAATCAGAATTAAACTCACAATGATAATTAAAATTATAATCAAACTTAAGTTCAAATAAGTCAGAATAAACAATAAAATTTCAATCACAATCCAAATCAAAATTAATATTAAAATAAAGTAAAAAAATAATATCAAAACAATGACTAAAATCATAATCAAAACCAAACTCATAATTAAAATCGAAGTCAATAATGAAATAAAAATTAAAATCACAATGAGAAATCAAAATTAAAGTTAAAATCTAAATTAATATCAGAACGTAAAAATTTGTCAAAATTACCATTACAATTACAATCATAATCCAAATCAAAATTAAAGATAAAATGAAAAATAAGATAAAATTAGATCATAGTTAAAATAATAATGAAATCGTCGAAACAAAGTTCAATTAAATTAATATTAAACAAAAATAAAATAATAAATATAGGTGCCCGTGTGTTTCGTTTACGGGCGATTGGCAGGAGATGGCAAATAATAGGGCAGAGTGGAAAGCTATGGGGGAGACCTTTGCCCAGCCGTGGGACAAAATAGGTTGATTAAAAAAATATGGGTGCTGGTATGTATGTGTTTGTGTGTGTATGTGTGTGTATATGTGTTTGTATGTGGGGAATAACCAGTAGTTTTCTCTGTTAATTTAATTGCAATACGTTTTCGGTTTCGAAGTAGTCGAGGGACAGTAGCCAATTCTTTACCCTCTTTTTTGTTGCCCGAGTCGTAAGGGGATTAATACTGAGGACCCTGTTTAATTTGTCGTAAAGAAAGGTAGCAAGATATACCTGTTGTCTCCTAGCAGACGCCGTGTGGCAGCGCACTGGTAAGCAAACGTTTGGAACGGTGCGTTTCCTATATAGCTGAACATCATAAGGCGTTACAATATGCTGCTTGGTGACAACCTGCAGAATAAAATTCTGTCTCACCGTAAGTACTCCGCACTTATCATATAATGCTTTGGTGAGAAACCTAAACGGTCTGAAGGTCATGAATTTAAGTAGGGATCTTTGGGCCCGTTCGAGGTGTTTCATAAAAGTCTTACATCCACCACCCCATACAGTAATACAATATCCCAGGAACGACTGCACGAGCGCATAGTACACTGTGCGAAGGAGTTCGAATTTGCCCACGTGCCTTAGTTTCTTAAATGCCCAAATAACCTTACACGCGTTGTGGTGACATCAATGTGCTGCTGCCAGCCAAGCCTTTCATCTACCATCACTCCAAGATATTTAACATGCGGAGACTTAGAAATTTCTGTGCATGAGCATTCCACTGTAGATGTCAAATTGCAAACATGTAGTTTAATATCCAAGCTTTTTGGTTTACTTTTACTGAAAGTGAATTGGAGAAATGTTGACTTAGAAAGATTTAGGGTGAGACGGTTGGATCTTAGCCAATGGTCTACTCTATGCAGTCCCAACTCAGCACTTATTCTAACTTCGTCCCAGGTCCCTCCATGAAAAACTAATGCCGTATCGTCAGCGTAGGTAAATATGTTACCGTTTATTAGTCGCAGCTGACATAGGTCATTTATGTAAATTAAGAAGAGACTCGAGCCGATTATGCTGCCTTGTGGGTAACTTAGCTTAACTTATAAGCAACCCAGGTATCAGAGCTAATATGTTCTTTACTCTTTGCGTGCGGTTCGTAAGAAAATCTTTAAAAATTCTAAGAGCAGTACCGCGTATACCAATCTTCTCCAACTTGCTCACAAGGAAGGGAATCATGACGTTGTCGAAAGCCTTGGCCGGGTCCAGAAATATGCCTACACTTTCGTCTTTTTGATCTAGCTTAAGTGTGACGTGATCTACTAGTTAACTTACGGCATCTTCAGTGCTTTTTCCCTACCTAAAGCCAAACTGGGAATCAGAAAGTAAATTATTGTGCTGCAAAAAGTTTGTAAGCCTGTTGTTTAACACCTTTTTTAATATTTTCGACATGGTTTTAAGGACTGAAATGGGTCTATAGTTTCCAACATCATGCTTCTGCCCCCACCCTTGTGGACAGGAGTAATAAGGGAATTTTTTAATACCTTTGGAAAAACACCCTGCGTAAGGCAAATATCAATTAATTTAGTCAGATGGGGGTCTATGATATGCCTAGCAATTTTGACAAATTTGGCTGGTATAGATTCCCAACCAGTAGCGCAGTCATTCCTGAGATTCATAATTAATGTATCAATTTCGGCTTCATCTGGCGGAAGCAAAACTACAGAATTTGTGAAGGGAGTTATCTCAAAATTATATTCACTTTGTGGTGGTGTAATTTTATCCGCAAGCAGTTTACCAACATTGGAGAGCTAGGTATTAATATTATTTACAACACTAGAACTACTTTTCTGAGAGACCAAAATGTGGTCCCCAATGGTTTTTTGCTTTGATGAATTGATTATGGATTTGACAGCATTCCATTTATCCTTATTATAATTTGCGTTTTCTAGTAAAGATCGTTCATAGCTTCTCTTTAACTTTCCCAGAAGAGTGTTGCAAAAGTTTATGTGCCTTTTGTAAGTCAGTTTAGCAGATTCGTTTTGTGGATTTTATGTGGCAAATTTGTGAAGCTTATCCCTATGGCGAATACATCGATAAAATCCAGTGGTGAGCCAGGGTTTAAGCAATCTTTTTCTACAGTTTTATGGAGGGACATAGTCCTTGCAGTAGCAGTAAGGGTTCAAATGCGGATGGGTGGCACTTATACAGCTAGGTTCGGTGCCGTACCTGGGACACAAAAGAATAACATTTAAATCGAGGTTTTATCTATATGTCGCAGGTTTATGGCAAAATCAGGTTTGCGAACAAAACTCTAGGCTTATGATCAAGAACCGGAAGAAAACAAATTTATTACGTTATGTTATCATAAACTTGAGAAAGTCCAGTTTTTTTAACAAAAACCTGAACTTTTTTAGGTTTATGATAAAACATAATTTCTTGACGCGATCGAATGGAAGAATATTACCCGGCTGCAGGATGTGTAGTGAAATAATTAAAAAGGAAGGCGGATTTTGGGCACTATATTGTGGAGGATATTCTTTTTCCCATAAAAATCAAGTGGGATAACAAAATGAAGGGTTTTTAAAGGTAATTATGTATATAATGTTAAAAAGTCAGCGGATAAACAATGTAACTAAAAAGTTGTAAATAAAAAAAAATGGAGCCGTCACGGGACGCCTGGTAGATGTGAAACATCGACGTTATTTCGTAAAAGTAGTATGCAGAAAAGAACAGATTGTGGTAGGAACTAAAAATGTCAATAAAATAAAATAAAAAATATAACGATTTTTTTTTCTAGATAACGATGATTTTTTATTAAATAAACATTCATTTTCATTAAATACAAAAATTTACATATTTATTTTAAATCGAAACTACTCAATTAGTTTAATCAGTGACTTCGGTAATAGTTACATTCGATGTTGCCTCTGAGAACGGTATTACTGTGACAATTGGTCGATGGTAACTGAAGTACGATACGAAAGTATTGGACATAACATTAAAAAAAAAAAAATGAAAAAAAAAAAAAAAAAAAATTATTATTATAATATATTATTATTTAAAAATATAATTAACTTACTGATGACTTGATAATGTGTCATAGTGTGATTTTGCTTTCTTTGCAGGAGGCTGATCACTTCCACTCTCTAAATTATCACGGTCAGACATTTTATTATCAGAACAGAAAAATGATTTATTTACCAGAAAAACACAGGTTATGAGTACTGTAATAAACAGAGTATACATTATAGGTATCCGAGCTCAGTGGAGCGAAAGAGATGGCTTAACGCCGGATCGAGTGAGAGAGAAACGCACAGTCGATGCCAGAAATCGGTCTCACGTGCGCCTATAGATGTTTCACATCAAAAAGTTACCGACATTGCTTTTATCATAAAACTAATCCAGTCTAGGTTTTTGATCAAAAAACTGGATTTTCTCAGGTTTATAATAACATAAAGTAATAATTTTGTCTTTTGTCCAATTCTTGATCAATAGTTGATCAAACACTTGAGTTTGTCATAAATCAGCGATATATGAAAATAAATAATATTTACTGACTCCTAAACTAGACGCGAAAAAAGGGCTGAACCATTGCGAAAATTAATCGCGTTCTTCAATACTGTTAGTTAGTAATTCAAACATTTCCAGTCGTTAACGACTGGATATTAACGAGCGGGAACGACACTGATCAGCAGCCTAATTGTGTAAGAAAATTCGGCAAGGCAAAAGGTTTGACCCCATGAGAGAGTATGACAAATTATTTATGACAAAAAAAAATTGATGATAATTTGTCATACTCTCTCATGGGGTCAAACCCTTTGCCTTTTCGAATTCACTTACACAATTAGGGTGCAGGTCACCAGTCCACCTAGTATGCCAAAAACTTACTTGCTAGTCCTAGATATGTCTCTCTTACTCATCACGAATTTATCTTCATTCTGAAAGTACGTCATCGAGGCTTCGTAAACACCTTCGCCGGGACCCACTACCACCTGAAAATAAAAAACTGGCTAAGTTCGAGTCGGACTCGCGCACGGAGGGTTCGGTACCATTATCGCAAAAATGGCAAAAAAAACACGTTCGTTGTATGGGAGCCCCACTTAAATTTTTATTTTATTCTATTTTTAGTATTTGTTGTTATAGCGGCAACAGAAATACATCATCGGTGAAAAAAAAACGACAGTCTAGCTATCACGGTTCATGAGTAACAGCCTGGTGACATAAGGGCAGACAGACGGACCGCGGAGTCTTAGTAATAGGGTCTCATTTTTACCCTGTGGGTACGGAACCCTAAAAATGAAAAAACCATTAAGTTTTTTTTTCCCGCTAGAATACACTGCACCAAGTAAAAAAATACTTCTACTACGGCGAATGAACACACACAGAAGACACTATTGTGATGTTAGAGGGCTGGAGGACATTTTCTTCAATAACTAAAAAAGATATCATTTTCATCATCAGCTAGTTTTAAATAAATACCTTCAACTGATAGTCCACTTGCGTTGCCTTGGTTTGGGCCCCAAACCTGCCGAGGAAACCTTCCTGGTTTGTTTTGAAGACATAGGTTAGCATCTTAATGTGGGGCCTCAGACTCATCACCCATTTGACTTCGGTGAGCGTGCGAATGGCGCATTTTGACCTGAAATAATGTAAAGGAAAAACTTAGTTATTTTCAATTCTTCTTCTTCAATCGGCCTCTCATTGCTGAGGATCGAGGAATCGAAAAAATCGAATCGTTGGATTCTTCTGCATATAAACTGGAATCTACACTTGAATATAAAAATGTGTTATCGTATGTTCAATCGATTAAAATTTCTTCATTAATAAAGTCGATTGTTATAAGAAATCGAATCGGTACTGCATTAGTTCATCACTCAATCATTAATTTTTGAGCTGTCAAAAACAAAATAACAGGCTGGCCGAAGTGTAGTTCATCCTCTAAGAAATACGTATAAGGTCTTTGATTATAATACCTTTGGCTTTCTGTCAGTTCATTGAGAAATTTGATGAACGCGTCTGCAGACTTGCGAATCATTTTGACGTCTGTCACATTCTTCCAGCTAACGCAGGCACACCAATGAGGTTGTACACCCGCTTCGCTGCAGGACCGATTCATAGGGATCTGAAAAATGGTAAGAGATTTAACAAAAAGTACGAGGCAGATGTGAGTGGAAACGCGGGGTGAGGACATTCTTAGTAATGTTTTTTCAGAAAGACCAGGAGCGTAGCATTTACGCACAATGGCCTGAGTGTACGACCAGTACCCTGTATGCGTAACAGTTTTTTTTAATACTTTATTAAAAAGAACAAAATTCTTAATAATTAATTACGATCTAGCCTAAAAGACTAATAATCAATTTAACTCTCTTAATATGTTACGTTTTAGGTTATGTTAAAACTAAAAATAGTGTCCATTTGCACTTTTACATAAGTCCGTTCCGTAGCACTTTCTTAGAGTCTGATATATTTGTAAAAACACTATGTTCATGTGTTATATATAAAGCACAGCATTGTCACTATTATTCATTCACTTTGTACACTACACTAATTCAAAAGGTTTAGTTCTTTTTAGCCTACGCACTAAATCTGTATTGTCTAGCAGCTGGATAGCCTCAACATTCACGTGTCGATGAAGTCTATGTTCGTGGGCTTCAGCAAATTTTTGGATGATGGTGGTGACGAATTCCATTTTAAGGTCACGGTGAAGATCGTCATTTCTTATGTACCAGGGTGCATTCACAGAATCCCTGAGCACTTTATTTTGGAATTGTTGGATTAATTTGACATTGCTTAATTTAGTACAGCCCCAAAGTTGGATACCATACGTCCAAATTGGCATCAGTATATGCTTGTATATGGTTAGTTTATTATGTATTGATAGACAGGATTTCCTTCCGAGTAACCAATACATACTTTTATAACGTAAGTCGAGTTCCTGTCTTTTCTTTTTAACCGACTTCCAAAAAAGGAGGAGGTTCTCAATTCGTCGGAATCTTTTTTTTTTTTTTTTATGTATGTTCCCCGATTACTCAAAGACGCCTGGACCGATTTCAAAAATTCTTCTTTTGTTTCCTTAATCATCAGGTCAGGATCTGATGATGGAATCCTAGAGAAATCGAGGGAACTCCTCAAATATTATAGGCAAATATATAGCGATTTTGGTATTTTCATCAACAATGCAATCATTTGCACTCAGAAAGTATCATTTGGTGAAGTGGAACTGATGAAGAAGACGACAAATGGCCACTGTAACTCCTAAATGCTAAATATGTCACGGGCATAAGATATCTCGAATAGTTAACCGACTATAATGAAGCAAATACTTATAAATAAAAGGTACTGATAAAAATGGCACCATCGAACTGATCTGATGATGAAGCCAGAAGGTAGCCACTGGAACTCTATTGGAATCGCCATGAGATGTACTTTGGCTATAAATGATAATCATGTTAATTGCAGGTACCTACCATAACTAAAAAGAGAAAAATAAAAACTTTTTAACAAAAAATCAAACCGACTTCCAGAACAAAAAAAACTACAAACCAAAAAATAACTTTCTTTTCCGAAGTCGGTGTCGAAAAACTGAAAAAAAATGGGTACAAAAGACACCGACTTCGGAAAAGAAAGTTATTTTTTGGTTTGTAGTTTTTTTTTGACATGAGCTTTCCAACGCAACTTGGCGTCGAAAGTTATACCAAGGTATTTGGCTGTATTAGCATAAGGCACTTGCATACCATTTATGTAGATTGGGTGATAGTCCAAATGTTTATTTGTGAAGTCAATGTGAATTGATTTTGACTCATTCAGTTTGGTCTTCCATTTTTGTGTCCAGTCATAAACTTTGTTCACAGCTAGTTGAACTTTTTCTACTGCTTCTCTGGGGCTTGATCCGGTAGCCATAATTGCAGTATCATCTGCAAAGGTCGCAATGGTGTTGTTTGCCA
The DNA here is from genome assembly GCA_964057195.1 of Orthosia cruda. NCBI lineage: Eukaryota > Metazoa > Arthropoda > Insecta > Lepidoptera > Noctuidae > Orthosia > Orthosia cruda. The sequence continues at coordinate 8,118,733 of OZ059830.1, read as the reverse complement.
GTTCTGGGATGTCACATGTGTATAACAAGTACAGAATTGGGCCTAGCACACTTCCTTGAGGTACCCCAGCTTTAATAACTTTTAGCTCGGAATGTGCGTCTTCTTGCCGTATTCTAAACATTCTATTAGTTATATACGACTCTAGAATATCTGCAACAGAATTTGCAGATATTCTAGCATACGTCTGAGCTTGAATATTAGACCCTTATGCCAAACTTTGTCAAAAGCTTGCGCGACATCTAAAAACACGGTGGTGCAGACTCCCTTATAACACGTAACAGTTTTGACAGCTCGAAGCACGATCGCTACCATTCATTTTGACAACTCAAACGTGTTCATTGCTTTTGTCGAGTAGACGGATTTTTGAAAGGAATTTCGAACAATGAATGCAAGGAAAGCATGCACGCATTTTCATGCGAAAAGTGGCACGCCTGGTTTTCATACAGATGGAGGGACTTATGTTATCTATTTAGATAGATGTTTGTGAGTACTTATAAACAATCAATCAGTCGGCCCAGTCTTTTCCAATTTTATTGGGTATGGCTTCCAGTCTAAACGGTTTCAGCTTGTTACCTCCACAACCCAATAGCTGGGTAACTCGATACCCTTTGGCAAGACTTGGTATCAGATTTAGGCTTCTGACTATAAAGAAAAATCTATAAATGTCAGCCGGGACCAACGGCTTAGCGTGCTTTCTGAGGCGAGGGTGAGTGCCGGTAATTGAAGTATGGTCACCCATCCACGGACTAACCTCGGCAAGCGTTGCTTAAGGCTTGCTAGTTCCGGCGAAGTAGGTATTTAACGCGCCACTTTACCGCGAAGCGAGCGGCGCGCTCGCGTGTGTGTAAAGTCGACAAAAAAGTCACAGTAAAGGTGTGTAGAGAAGGTTTATTTTACTATTGCTTTTTAAAGTTACTAAAATACGAGAGTTACAATGCGTGGTAAATAAATAATAACTTATAGTGTGTACTTATAGTTTTAAAAAAATTGCATAAATCGTATTTTATTTATTTAATTATTTGTGTTGGATAGATGGCGTTGTTAGTTTAGCCGTGATTTTTGAATCGCGGTGTTAAGATTCTCCGTGATTTGACTAGGCTCACGATTATTGTAATTAGAAAAAAAGCAATATACATACAGTTATAACACAGTGTTGTTGTTTTACTGATATACCATCATCCTTGTTACGGTCGCGAGTGCTACAGAAACAGTGCCGGGTAGTGAACGGTTGTTCATTTTGGTCCTTCGAGTTGAACATATCTGTCTGGAGTTTTTGTGATAAATTCTTGGCTGGGCAAGTGGATTGCTTGCGCGAACTGGCCAAGGCGCTGGAAGAAGTAGTGAGCAGCGGTGGCAGCGCGAGGTGCAGCGCGCTATTGCAGACGGTGCCGGGTGACGTCATCGTCAGGGATCAGCAGCAAGGGTGACTGGAGAAGGTGGTGACGTGCAGAACGCAACGTCATTAGGAAGTCGGTGATCAGTGAGTCAAATACCTCATCAGGTGATATCAGTACAGGATTAAAACCGTGAGTGTGAACCTTTATTTTTTATCAGTGGAAGTGCAAAATGTAGTATCTTTGAAGAAATTGTTGACTATACAAATTTGAACTCTATTTGCTTGAAGAATTAAACTTAGAGAAAATATAATAATATAAACATTAACTTAGAATAATTTTAACTGTGTTTAGACTTAGCCTAATTTTAAGAGAATTTGGTTGAGACGGAGAAACCTATGCCCGATTTTTTCCCAAATTTTAGTGTTTCTAAAAGACTTGTAAAAAAATCATCTTCGTTCTCAACACTTAAAAATTTCCTTAAAAATAATTGTGGACTTGTAATTTATTTGTTTATCTTTTATGTTCATCGAGTTAACTTTGTCTCTTAGATAAAAATAATTTGGTCCGTTAGTTAGTCCATTATAAAAGTGCTTAGTGATCAGTAAAAACGTCTGTTAGATTTGTAAATAAATAGAAAATGGAGTCATTAATTAATAAACAAGAAGATATTTATAGTAGATTAGATAAAGCTTATGTCAACTTCAAAAAATCAGCTAATGAACGAATAACACGTCCTTATTGTAAAGTTAGATTAGGAAACTTGGAAAAATTGTGGGATCAATTAGAAAACGGTCACAGTCAATTATATGAGGAATATGAACCAGATAAGTTGAAACAGAGTAGGTATGTAAAAAATGATGTTTATGATTTAGCAGAGGAAGTGTATATTCTATACAAAACTGAACTGGAAACTATTTTAGAGTCATTTGATATTAAAGAGCAGAGTGTAAAAGAAAACTCTAGAGCTAGTAGTTCAAAGCAGTGTCAGGTGAAATTGCCAAAAATAATTATACCTGCATTTTCGGGCAAGTATACCGACTGGGTAACCTTTAGGGATCTGTTCTTATCTTTGATCCACAATAATATTAGTTTAGATAAAGTGCAGCGTATGCAGTATTTGAAGGGATATTTGTCTGGGGAAGCAGAACAACTTCTTCGACAAATACCCATTTCAGATGCTAACTATGACCGATGTTGGGAACTATTGAATGCGCGTTATAACAATAAAAGATATTTATCACATTTCATAATAAAAAGGTTACTTAGACAGAGAAATCTCAATAACGAATCAGATGTGGGTTTAAAAGAATTACTGGACAATACCACTGATTGTTTAAAGGCGCTTGCCAATCTTGGCATTAATGTTGAGTCATGGGATATTATAGTTATCCATATAATTACTTTGAAGTTAGATCCAGAATCACGAAAGCAGTGGGAATTTAAGATAACTGAACATAACTCGTCGGAAGAACTTCCCTCACTCATTCAGTTTACCGAGTTTTTAATCAATCGCTATATAGCTTTGGAATTTTTGGATAGTAAATCTAATTCTGGATCTAGAAGTCAAAGTCATTCAAATAGTAATACGAGTGTAAACAAATTAAGTAGTTTACATGTTGCGGACATTCAGTGTTCCTTTTGTTCTGAGCCACATAGACTTAGTTATTGCAAACAGTTTGTACACAAATTAGATAGTGACGCTCGTCGTGGTTTTGTACTAGAGAAAGGTACATGTTTCAATTGTTTGGGTAATAACCACTCTGCTAAAGTATGTAACAGTACCGTCAAATGTCGAATTTGTAAACGCCGTCATCATTCTTTACTACACCCCTCGAACAGGGTTGCTTCCACGGGTCCTAATATGAATACTCAGGCAAACACTGGAACGTTGGCAACTAATGAAAATATAATCACGGAGGAAAGCATGGATAGCCCTATTTCTACAGAAGATAGGGAAGGTAACCAGTTCGTTACTTGTTTTTCTACAGGAAAATTGTGTAATACAGTTTTATTAGCCACGGCTTTAATTAGAGCTGAGTCGAAGGCAGGTACTTATCAGGTGGTCAGAGCATTAATCGACCAAGGATCTCAAGTTTCTTTAGTTACTGAAGCTACATTGCAGTTCTTGGGATTGAAGAAAACCTATTCAACTCATAGAATTAAGCGAATCGGAGGAGACAAAGAAATAACCTCAAGGTCAGTGGTCACCTTAAATCTAAGGTCTCGAATAAATTCGAATTTTAATATTCAAATCCAGGCATATGTCTTAAAATCTATAACAACGCTGCTCCCCGTTACGAAAGTAACGACGGTAGAATGGGTAGATCTTCTGGAGGAAAATTTGGCAGATCCACAATATCATACTCCGAATAAAATAAATGTTTTATTAGGAGCTGATGTTTATACTCAGATAATTGCAGAAGGTTTGAAAAAGAATGTGGATGGGTCAATAGTAGCCCAATGTTCCAAATTTTGATGGATAATGTCTGGGATAGTTGATACATCTGCTTGGGTTTCTTCGAATGTTGTGGTGATGCATGCTCATATAGATGCAAATGAGGAACTAAAGAAATTCTGGGAGTTAGAGGCCGAACCCACTAACCAAAAAAGATTTTTGTCGGAAGAAGAGAAACAATGTGAATATTTATTTTCGGCAACTACCACTCGAGATGTAGATGATAGGTATGTGGTTAGACTTCCGTTCCGTGAACAGTCTTCGACTTACCAGGCAGGCGGGTTTGAAAAGATAGCTGAAAAAAGATTGAATGCATTACATATAAAATTGAAGAAAAATACAGATTTGAAAGAAAAGTATAAACAAGTGATCAAGGAATACTTACAGTTGGGCCATATGGAGAAAGTACCTGAAAAGGAAAAGGAATAAAATAACTCTATATACTTACCGCACCACGCAGTTGATAAGAGATGATAAAGATACCACCAAAGTACGTGTGGTGTTCGACGCGTCTTGTAAAAAGACCCGAGATGAATATGCTGAAACTATCAACAAGCTCGGAAGGCAACTCCAAGATATTAAACTGAGTTCGAGGTCATCTACCGTCGAAATTAGAAATGTCCCGAACATAGACAACGAATCGGTTGAGGAGATGATCAATATTGTGTCTCAGATCGGCAAAACTATCGACTTTGAAGTACCAGCGTCCGAAATACGAGACATATATCGGTTGCCAGCCAAACCTGGCACGAACAAAAGTATTGTGGCCGAGTTTTCTACTGTACATAAAACCAAATACCTGTCGGCAGCTCGTAATTTCAACAGAAGCCGGAAGTTAGAAGACAAATTAAATACGCAAGTAGCAGGCATATGCGTAGATAAGAAACCGATATATCTCGAAGAACATCTTCCCGGTTCGATGAAGAAATTATTCATGCAGTCTCGAGACTTTGCCAAAAAGAACGCTTTTAGATTCTGCTGGATTTCTAATGGCAAGATTCTGCTACGCAAGGGCCCGGAGTGCAAAGAAACTTACACTGTTAAGACGGAAGACTGCCTGGCTAACATTCTGAAAAAAAAATGACTACTCAACCTATGCTACATAATTACCCCGGCTCTCTTCTTAGCTGTCTACTACTTAAAAATACTATGTAAATGTCTTAAAATTACTATTGTGAATATTTTTAACATAAGACGCAAACTTCACAAATACAACACCCTTTTATACATACACTGCTCAGCTCACACGTTCGATGCATCTCACATGAAGCCCTATTTCAACTTTTCTAATACTCGTACTTCGTCTTTACAGAAACTGACGCAATTCATTCCACATTACACTAAATCCAAAACAGTCATTCCAACTATCTCAACACAAAAAACACTTCAAATAGACTTTCCTTTACACCTATCTTTGAAATTAGTTAATATCAATTATAAATGAATCGTATAAACAATATTCTTGATGAAATTGATCAACACAGTGTAGCTAATTTTCAAATATTTGCCCCACCCGCATACACTTCTTTACAAAATGTAGCACAGTCGTCGATTAAAATTATTCACATTAATATTCGTAGTGTTCACAAAAACCTTAATAGTTTTTTGGTTGTTCTTGCACAGATGCCTATACAATTCGACCTTATTATACTGACAGAATGCCGGCTGAAAAATGCTGGTCCAACACCAACTATAGACGGTTATACGGCGTACTCCACTACAAAAAACCCAATTCAAAATGATGGAGTAGTAATCTACGTTAAAAATAACCTACAATGTACTGTTACAGAACCGTCTTTCTTTGTGGACGCAAATTGCTTAATCTGTCGTACTCAAGACACTGCAATCATTGGCATATATCGTTCACCTTCATATATTAACTTAACTAACTTCTATAATAGCCTGGACACTGCTGTCTCTGCCTTGAAAAACAGCACATCTGTTATAGTAATGGGTGATTTGAACGTTGATATTAAACCTGATAACAGGGACCCAAACTCACACAAATATCTTCTATACACAGCTACACTGGGTCTCTTGCCAGCTTTTCTACATCCCACTAGACCAAGTTCAAACACTTGTCTAGACCATATCTTACTAAAAACTAAATCCCCATCAAACTCCTTTATATTAGAAATGAGTATCACGGATCATCATGCTACGGCTTTATGTATAGACAGAACCAAAGTCAACCGCAAATTTGTTCCAGAGACAACCACATATATAAACTATACTAATGCATTAAAAGATGTGGGAAGCGCTGACTTAGCCCCGGTGATGGATGCTACCGATGCTAACATTGCTGCAGATAATTTAATCACTACTCTCAAAGGCATTGTTCTAACACATACCTCACACATCAAAATTTCAAGAAAGACTAGGATAATAAAGCCTTGGATGACACCCGGCCTTATCCGGTGCATCAAAAACCGAGACACCATGCATTCAAAGCTAAATTCAGATCCACAAAACACTGTTCTCAAAATAACCTACTCCAGATATCGTAATTTTTGTAATCGGCTAATTAATAAACTTAAACGTTCTTATGAAAAATCTCAATTTACTAGAGCCCAAAATAATAGTAAGGCAACTTGGAAGGTCGTCAAAAAACTCACTCATACAGAAACAAATAACCAACCAGCTACAAATCTCTTAACACTATCCACGGACCCTTTATCCTCTGTTAACTTAGTCAACAATTATTTTGCTAATGTAGGTATGACGTTAGCATCTAAAATAACAACCCCCCCTACTGACAGAGATATGACATCCAAACACAGTACGCTTAACTCGATCGCAATTCTCCCGGTTAGTGCAAGCGATGTCGAGATAGTAATAAAATCCCTTCGGGACGACTGTGCCACGGGGTGGGACCACATACCAGCTAAATTAATCAAAATGGCTCGAAACGTTCTTGTGGCTCCCATCACTCATATCCTCAACCTTGCCATATCACAAGGGGTATTCCCGAGGGCCTTTAAAACGGCGTTAGTCACTCCTGTATACAAAACTGGAGATAAAGATCAGATCTCTAATTATCGTCCCATCTCCGTCTTAAGCGCTTTGTCTAAAATTATGGAACGAGTTCTTAACAACTGCCTAACTAATTATTTAACCAAATTCAACATACTTGCCAACAACCAATATGGTTTCCGATATGGTATATCTACTGAAGATGCCGTGATCGACCTTGTACAGTCGGTTGCTGACAAACTAGACAAAAAACTGAAATGCTATGGCATCTTCCTAGATCTCAGTAAAGCATTCGACACTGTCTGTATTTCTAAATTGATTGAGAAAATGAAAAATGTGGGTATACGTGGTCTAGCTCTTGACATCTTTAAAAACTATCTTTCTGACCGTAGACAATCTGTCAAGATAGGCAATATAATTAGCACAGAGGAACAAATAACCTTCGGAGTTCCCCAGGGAAGTATCTTGGGTCCAACTCTCTTCCAAATTTATATCAACGACCTTTGTAATCTGCCTCTCGTCAACTGTGATATTTTCACTTACGCAGATGACACTGCACTTGTGGCATATGGCAAGTGTTGGGATGACGCTAAATTGCATTCGGAAAACGCATTACGGAGAGTAATGCACTGGTTAGCAAGCAATCTATTAACCTTAAATGTTAAAAAAACGAAATTTCTACGTTTTATTCTACCGCATACTTCAAAACCAGCCGAAGAAACCGGAAATCTAAAAGCCCATAACTGCTTGCAAAACACTGAAACTTGTACTTGTCTGTCGTTGACAAGAGTAAGATCTATAAAATATCTCGGAGTGTTCGTCGACGATAAACTAGACTGGTCCACACAACTGGAGTCTTTAACTTCTCGCACCAGAAGACTAATATACATATTCAAAAATCTTAGGTTTTCAGCGGATAAAGACACTCTCCGAATGGTTTACCTGGCTCTGTGTCAGTCAATCCTGACGTACTGTATCCCAGTGTGGGGGGGAACTCATAAAACTGAGCTAATAAAGCTTGAAAGAGCTCAAAGGGCTGTGCTGAAAGTAATTCACTTTAAACCACGCGACTACTCCACATCAATGTTATATTCAGAATGCAATGTCCTAACTGTTAGGCAATTGTATATCTTAAGATCCATCCTCTACAAGCACTCTATGATTCCGTTCAATAAGCCGCTTGTCAGTCAGCGGCGTCGTGGCTTCCCTTTATGTCCAACTGTCTCCTGTAGGACTGCCTTCGCAAGTCGACAGTTTAATAGCCTAAGTGCTAGGCTCTATAATAAAGCCCACAAGCAATTTAATATCTACGCCTTGACTAAGCGTGAGGTAAAACATAAGATTAATTCCTGGCTACTGACATTGACATATGTTGATACCGAGGAGCTTCTAACCACTGTGCATTAAAATGAGATAGGTTTACACACACTATAGGCTTCAAAACAAACAAACAAACACATACAGTCTAATACACACACATTCTATACACACGTATGCACCAACACACACTTACACACATTTTTATTTATATTTTTATCCTTTGCTTATCCACTGCACGTACCAAAATTTTTGTAACCGCAATAAGACTCATTATGTATGGATACTCTTTCCTAAGATACAGACAGGTTTCCTGCCTAGTTTAGGAAAGAGAGTCCTAAGATCCATTTTATATTTGTTGTACTGATTTTTGTTTATAACATTTAAGTATGTAAGACAACTATGTATGCCATGTACAAACTACTTGTTGAATAAATAAATTATTATTATATTATTAATGAAAAAAAAAAAAAAAAAAAGTAAAAAGGGTTATTCATTGAACGATAAATTGATGATTGGACCCCGCTTACAACCGGAACTTCGGCACTTATTAATGCGTTGGAGAGAACATCCCATATGTCTTGCAGCGGACATTGTTAAAATTTACCGGCAGGTAAAGGTAGCGACAGTTGATATCGATTGTCAGAGAATACTGTGGAAGGAAGAGCCAGAAGACGTAGTAGAACACTATCGTATGTTGAGAGTCACATTCGGCAATTCCAACAAGTTTCTCATGATAACGATGGAAATTATCCGGCGGCGGCTGAAAGAGTCATGAATGATTTTTACATGGCCGATCTGTTAACCGGTTGTAATAATATCGAGGAAGGGCTAATTATTTACAAAGAAATGAATTCGTTATTAAGTAAAGGAGGTTTTGAACTTCAAAAATGGATGTGTAATAATGAAAATTTACTTAATAAAATAAAGGAAATAAATGAAGGACTGGGAGAGATAGGAGAAGGTTTGCAGCTAAAAGAGGATGAGATAGTTAAACTATTAGGTCTTACCTGGAATCGTCGTTCCGATAACTTCCAATACTCGGTGACTCTTTCTCGGGAACCTGGACCTGTTACTAAAAGAAAAATAATTTCACACATTGCTAAGTTAGCATAATCCACTTGGGTGGGTGACACCTGGTGTTATTATAGCAAAGGTCATTATACAAAAGCTATGGATAGCAGGATTAGACTGGGACGAGGAAGTAACAACTAATATTTCAAATGAATGGAATACTTACCTGGATGGGGTATCAATGTTCTCACAGATCAAGATACCTCGATGGCTTGGGACGAAATCGGATCACACTCTAGTCGAACTGCATGGTTTCTCTGATGCTTCTAAGACAGCTTATGCGGCAGCAGTTTATATCCGTGTGATTGATGCTGAAGGTAACATACGCGTTACTTTAGTGACGGCCAAGACGAAGGTAGCGCCGATCAAGCAAGTATCTATTCCCAGGCTTGAATTGTGCGGAGCAGTAATGGTTACTAAACTGTAGTTGAAATAGCAAGAGTCATGGGTATAAATATAAGTAATGTACGTGCATGGACAGATTCTACGGTGGTTCTAGCATGGCTCAACAGCCATCCAAATCGATGAAAGACGTTTGTTGCTAATCGGGTCGCAGAGATATTGACAACGTTACACTCAACTCAATGGTCTCATGTTTCATCAGGCCAAAATCCTGCTGACCTCGGATCACGAGGAATCTACCCCTCAGAACTGGGGAAGTGTTCTGCCTGGTTCAACGGCCCGGCATTTTTGTCTGAAGCTGAAATACATAGCAGTAAGCCAAAACAATTAGAGACAGATTTAGAAATTGCGAAAGTTTACGTTACCGTGACTGAGAATTCTATATGGGAAAGATACTCGTCCTTTACAAAATTAATACTAGTGGTAGCATATTGTAAACATTTTTTTAAACTAATTGGAAATAGGAAACAGTGTAGCAGCTATCTGCTGCCAGAAGAATTGGAAGAAGCTCGCAAGTGTGCTGTCAGAAATTGTCAAGCAGACGGTTTCAAAGAGGAAATTGCTATTATAAGGAAAAAGTATCAGTTGATCAAATTAAAGGGACCCCTCAAACCTTTGAGTCCTTACTTAGATGAGGAGAATATTTTGTGGGTTGGAGGAAGGTTAGAAAAATCACAGCTTTCTTTCAACACAAAGCACCCAATATTGATACCGAAACAGTCCAAGTTAACCGAGTTAAACTCTTCACGGCGGAATTCAATTAATGTTGACTTACTTAAGTACAAAATACTATATAATTGGCAGTAAATCTTTAATTAAAGGATATGTGCGAAGGTGCATCACGTGTGCCAAAAGAGCTGCGAAAACTTCACAGCAATTGATGGGCCAGCTTCAAGAGGCTAGAGTTAGTCCTTCAAGACCATTTAAGTGTAGTGGCGTAGACTACGCAGGGCCGATAAATATTCGGACGGCAAAGGGGCGTGGTCATCACGCTCATAAAGGATATATTTGTCTGTTCATTTGTATGGCGACACGAGCAGTGCACATTGAAGTGGTCAGTGATTTAAGCACTCAAGGATTTCTAGCTGCGTTCAAACGCTTCGTCGCTCGTAGACGCCTATGTTCGGATAACGCACCAACAAAATTTGTTCCATTATCGCTCCAAATGAGCGATAATGGAACAAATTTTGTTGGTGCTGCCAGGGAACTTCACAATTTATTTGCATCAGAAAGGTCAAGCTATTTAAAGGAAATATCCGAAACATTGGCCATAAACTGGACAAGATAGCACTTTATTCCCCCTCGGGCATCAAACTTCGGGGGATTGTGGGAAGCTGGCGTGAAGTCAGTGAAGTTCCACTTAAAACGCGTCATAGGGGACTCGACACTGACCAACGAGGAACTATCCACAGTCTTGGCGCAAATTGACAGTTGTCTTAATTCCCGGCCTCTGTCCACAATAAACACAGATTCAGATGCCTTTGATGTTTTAACGCCAGGTCATTTCCTGATTGGGGAACACTTGGTTGCTGTACCAGATTATAATTTTGAGACCTCAAAGCTATCCAATTTACGTTCTTGGCAATTGACACAAAAAATGATGCAGGAGTTTTGGCGTCGTTGGTCAAGGGAATATTTAACAAAATTTCTGCATCGTTATAAGTGGACGTGTCAAAATCCTGAACCGAATATTGGGGATGTAGTAGTGGTAAAGGATGATGACTTGCCTCCTTGCAAATGGCTATTGGCGAAAATTGTCGAGAAGCGCCCTGGCCAGGACAAAATTACGAGAGTTATTACCTTACGTACTAAAAAGGGTTTAATAAAAAGGTCTATTTCAAAAATTTGTATTTTACCTATCACCCAGTAGTTATATGTCATGTATAAGATACAGATAGTTTATTGTGTGTGTTTATTTTTATATTTTTATGATTTGATGGTTGAATTTGTCATGGTGGGCGGTGCCCTTATAATTGTAATTAGCTTAAGGACTATCTAAAATAGCTCCTTGGTGGGCGGTATGTTGGAAATATTGTTTACTTTTATGCCGATAGATGGCGTTGTTAGTTTAGCCGTGATTTTTTAATCGTGGTGTTAAGATTCTCCGTGATTTGACTAGGCTCACGATTATTGTAATTAGAAAAAAAGCAATATACATACAGTTATAACACAGTGTTGTTGTTTTACTGATATACCATCATCCTTGTTACGGGCGCGAGTGCTACAGAAACAGTGCCGGGTAGTGAACGGTTGTTCAATTTGACTACCTAACTATATATGTTTTTGAAAACATAAACGGACGGACTAAAAATTAAAAAATAAATAATTAACTGTTGTTGAATCAAAATCCAAGATGGCACCGATCGAAATTGCCAAAATTTTAGTCATGGGTGTCATTTTCAGGGTTTTTGGAATTTGTGGTCAAAATAAAATTCCAAGATGGCGCCGACCGAAATTTCTGAAACTTTCGTCATGGGTGTCATTTTCGGGGTTTTCGGAGTCACTAAATGCTAATATAGGGTCATAATGAAAATACAAGATGGCGCCGAACGAAATTTTTCAAACTTTTGTCATGGGTGTCATTTTCAGGGTTTTTGGGGTCGCTAAATGCGAATTTGTGGTCAAAATAAAATTCCAAAACGGCGCCGACCAAAATTTTTGAAACTTTGGTCATGAGTGTCAGTTTTAAAGTCAACTCCATCTTATATTTTAATTAGAACCATTAGAACCAACCACAGGGGTCGCTTAGTTAGCACTAAATGCCATCTTGGAATTTTATTTTGACTACAAATTCGCATTTAGCGACCCCAAAAACCCTGAAAATGACACCCATGACGAAAATTTCAGAAATTTCGGTCGACGTCATCTTGTATTTTCATGTCGGCCCCATATTAGCAATAAGCACCCCAAAAACCATGAAAATGACACCCATTACGATAGTTTCAGTAATTTCGGTCAGCGCCATCTTGTCTTTTCATTTTGACCCTAAATTTGCATTTAGCGATCCCTAAAACCATGAAAATTACACCCATGACGAAAGTTTCAAAAATTTAATTTTGACCCCAAACTCGTATCTAGCGACCCCTAAAACTATGTAAATGATGACACCCATTACGAAAGTTTCAGAAATTTTGGTCGGCGCCATTTTGTGTTTTCATATTGACCCCATATTAGCATTTAGCGACCCCAAAAACCATGAAAGTGTGACACCCATGACAATCATATCAAAAATTTCGGTTGGCGCCATTTTGAATTTTTATTTTGACTAATATTCGCAATTATTATTTTTATTTTGCTAATAACCCAAAAAAACAAAATAAAATACACCCATAACGAATATTTCGGTCTTCTTTGAAGTCTGTTAAAAAACTTTCCTAACCTACTGATTCTGTTACACTGTGGTCTAATAATAAATCGGTCGATAGATTAGCGAGAAGTCCAGCACGAGTAAAACTGGCATAGGTTCTGCCTCGTCAAGGCCTCGAGGGCGACTCTACATATCAGTAATCTGTGGGGCGACTGAAGAGCCGTACGGCGGCCGCTGTGTTATATATAAATTTATTATTAAAACAATTAAACTATTTTATAAATTCTACTCGGAGAATAAAGTTCTACAGGTTGTTAACTTTTTTTAGGTATGTGCCTACCTAAAGTAGTGAATCTTTCATAATCTGCCAGAAATATAAGAAAATGATAAAAAAACCGGCCAAGTGCGAGTTGGACTCGCGCACGTAGGGTTCCGTACCATTATTACAAAAAACCGGCCAAGTGCGAGTCGGACTCGCGCACTAAGGGTTCCGTACCATTATCACAAAAAACGGCAAAAAAATCACGTTGGGAGCCCCACTCAAATATTTATTTTATTCTGTTTTTAGTATTTGTTGTTATAGCGGCAACAGAAATACCTACATCATCTGTGAAAATTTCAACTGTCTAGCTATCACAGTTCACGAGATACAGCCTGGTGACAGACAGACAGACGAACCGCGGAGTCTCAGTAATAGGGTCCCGGTTTTACCCTTTGGGTACGGAACCCTAAAAACGGCACAAAAATAACATTTGTTATATGGGAGCCCAACGTAAATATTAATTTTATTCTGTTTTTAGTATTTGTTGTTATAGCGGCAACAGAAATACATCATCTGTGAAAATTTCAACTGTCTAGCTATCACGGTTCATGAGATACAGCCTGGTGACAGACAAACAGACAGACAGACGGACCGCGGAGTCTCAGTAATAGGGTCCCGTTTTTACCCTTTGGGTACGGAACCCTAAAAACATCGATTTAGAGGCCTTTTCAGATTTTTGTTTGATCGAGCGATGTTTTCGATATCATGTTTTGAATCTCAGAAATGAAAAGTACATGTAGTCAACTACAATATATATTTTTTTTGCATTTAAACTATCACTATTTGTATGGAGGTAATAATGAATCAAAGAGATGTAAAAGTGAGACCACCTGCCCTTAACTTCTTAGATCGACCCCTGCGGCTATTATTATTTATCCACGAGCTCCTCTACAAGTATTTGGGGTATCGTTTCCACCACATACGAACTAATGACCTGACGTCACACAAAATCCTGTATCGCGCAAGCAGAGTTTTCGGCACGATTTGAACATAATTATAAATCAGTTCGACAACAACCGTCGGGCGGTTGTCCAAACCAGACACAACATCCGTCTGGTCGGAGGATCCGCCCGTTTCAATGGATGTTTGCAGGACTTTACACCCTGATAGCTTCAAAAGTACAAGCGACTAAATTAAAAAAAAAACACTTACCGGTTCCAACAACGACATGGACCTCGGCAAGTCAGCGCCATTTATTTTGAATGGGTCTATATCTTCGGTCCAATCCAGTGCATCTAAGATAGTAGCATGAATGTCGTGAGGTGTCGTAAGTACATTGGCGTTCGCTTCCAAATTCGCTTGAGCGTTTGGACGAATCTTTTTCAGCTTTTCTGGTAAACGTAAAGCCATTAACGCTAATCGTTCTTCCAATTTTCCTTGCAATGTGTTGCGCATTTTTAAATTAAACCTGTTGTAAAAATAAAATCAATGCATAATATATAATAAATCTATAGAAAAGTAGTTTTTGTACATCGAAAATATTAAAAAAAAACAAATACCCAGGGTGTTAAAGGAGTTATCCTTTAACGCCCTGGCTAAACTATTTAGCCAGGGTGCAGAATCCATTTCCAGCATTTTTGTTATTTTCGTCTGTTTGTTTGTCTATTTATCTGTTTGTCTGTTTATTTGTGCACGTATCACGTAAAATGTACGAGTCCAATGTAGATAGAAGTAGAGAACTTTTGTGTAACTTGAACTATTGCTTAGTTTTTGTTTCATCGCAATCGGTTCACTCTATCAAAAGTTAGATGAATTTAAAAGTAAAATATCACAACACATGCAATTCGGATACTCGGACTCCATATTCGATAGATGGCGTTGTGCATTTGACGTAATTTTCCGAATGGCGGTGTTAAGATTCTCCGCAGAAAAATAACAGTAGAAAAAAAATGGTAGGGTAGATAGGGTAGATAGCAAGACATGTACGGTAGGCTGGTAGGCAGGGGATGTTAACTCTATACGTCGAATCAAGTATCAACTACATATCTTCAAGGGCTATTTCAGGTGTGGCTAGAGTAAAAATAATACCGTAAACTGGGGTTACTTTGAACCACGGGATGACTTTGATCGAAACTTCCATTTCATTTATAATCGCGAATTGCGTAAAACGAAACGCAATTTGGTCGTTTTTTTTTCTAGGTTAGCAACATTGAAGAACTGTCAAATCCTTTTCTGAGGACACGCTGGGAATTCACCAACAATTTTAATTAAAAAAGCTAAATATATTGATATTCTCTATTTATAGCTAAATGATTGTGCTACAAAACTTTATGTGTACATAATCACGTGCAGGCATAATGAAATTTTTAGATAAACTCTATTATGTGGTCTATGATCGATTAACCAATACAGTGATTATTGTTTTTCTAAACTCAAAATAGATGCAATGACATGAGTTTGTTTATGCGGGGTGTCATTGTTAAGGTATACGGTGTGAGATTGATCAAATGATCAAATGAATCCCAGAGAGTATAGTCTTTTTATATATGCTTTTATTATAAGCTTTAATTGTTGTTTTGCTAAATAAATAAATATTATATTATTCAGGAAGATGCCAAGAATATATAAAAATGTACTTTGATTTTTATTTAACTTTCCTTAATGTTTTTATACCTATGCAAAAATGTTATCTTGTCGATTTTATGAAGATTAATTATTTTATAGGATTTATCCTGTTGATTTTATGAAGATTAATTATTATTTCTAAGTTCTTGTTTAATTTTAATGAAAATAATTAAAATAGACTGATTTTAAGCTAAAACTCTGTTACCAACATTTTTAATAAAGAAATATTCCTTATTTGATGATTTTTATTAGATCAAAGTCACCTCATATGACAAAAATTCAAATATTTATTTTTCCTGCGGGCAGATTTAGATTTTTTAAATTTTATTGGTATTATAATTGGGGTTACTTTGCAGTTACGCAATAA
The DNA here is from genome assembly GCA_964057195.1 of Orthosia cruda. NCBI lineage: Eukaryota > Metazoa > Arthropoda > Insecta > Lepidoptera > Noctuidae > Orthosia > Orthosia cruda. Next base: position 8,102,614 of record OZ059830.1, on the reverse strand, counting down.
AATAGGGGGGTATCAAAGTAACCCCATTTTACGTATAACTTTGATCAGACAGGTTTAATTTTTTCCTCAAAATCTAGGCACATTTTTTCACTTATAATTACAGGAATCGAAAGTAATAAAAAAACCGATTATAAGACATGTTTTGTATTTTTTGAAACCCACAAATTTAAAAGATATGGACCTTCAAAGTTCAAAATTGATCAACGTAACCCCGGTTTACGGTAATTCAGGACCTAATCCACTAGACAAAAAAAACGGTTTATGAGGTTTTAGGTCTCTAAACAAAATCATACTACTAATGTCAATGTCTCAATGACGACGTTGACGTGTGTGCAATGTGGTTCGTTATTTGGCCACCGCTACTAACCGTCTGAATAACCTAATAATAAACGCGGTGGCCTACTACGCCCAAGGTTCCGGGTTCGAGTCTCAGCTATGGATTGGTATTTTTTTATGTTATGGTTTCGGTGTGGTGTTCAGCAGCAAAACAGTCTTTAATATTTTTTTGCATGATGTCGATATTCTTTTCCCAGAGTAAATAATATTCTGTGCAGGTAGGTATCTTGGGTAGGTAGGTAAGGTAAGGCGTAGGTAAGTAGGGTAGGCAGTTGACGGGAGCGAGGCCGCGGGCACAGCTAGTTAATAAATAAACAAGTACCTAGTTAATTTATAAAAAAAACAGTGTCATGCTCTGCCGCAGAGCCACCATTTTAGAAACCGGTCAATTATATCTTAAAATGATGTACGCCTAACGTACATAATGTACGTATAGCCGTTATCGGTGTACGTGCTTCAGGTAATGATAAAATAGACATTGATTGTGGCTCTGCTGCAGAGCATACTCTCTAGCAGAGCCACACGTAACATGTACTCAGACATGATAAACGCTACTGTTTTTTGATGAAAACTGTTGTACGAACAGAGTTTATTGCGTACGTGTTGAAAAATATCATTTTTAGACAGTAGTTTTATTTATTTTAACTTTATTAAAATTTTCATGGAAAGCGCCTGGTTATTTTGGGTATTGTCAACGAGACCACTAGACCTGGGGTATCTTTTCACCTTAATGAAGTTCTAAACTCATCATATACATTTACCGTAGTCGGCTGTGGTGTAGTTACCAAAAAAAATTGTATACGATACCCCAGCGGTGTCGTTGACAATACATGGGTCATTTTACATACATGAGTTATTTTACATACATGGGTTATTGGATGAAAACTGTTGTACGAATAGTGTTTACTGCGTACGTGTTGGAAAATATAATTTTTAGACAGTAGTTTTATTTATTTGAACTTTATTAAAATTTTCATAGTAAGCGCTGGGTTATTTTGTGTCAGCTAAATGTTTTGTTGCCATTGCTATATTTACTCCTATATAATATACTACTAGCTTCTGCCCGCTGGCAATTAATAAATAAATAATTTTCTAGATTCACGTGTCGAAGCCGCTGCTTAGCCCACGTGAATGTCAAAAATTACCCCGAGGGAACATTTCCCGGGATAACAATTATTGTATATGCTATTCCTGACTCTAATCTATCTTTGTGCCAAATTTCATCCAGATTCGTTGAGCCTTTCTGGCGTGATTGAGTAACAAACATATAAACCAAATCCATCCAAATTTTGCTTTTATAATATTAGTAAGATAATATAATAAATATTACTAGATTTTGTGGTGACACATTGTTGCACTATCGATGACATAGCACTTTAGGTTTTCAGCACGGTTGCCACGCCGCCAGGGAGCGCAGTGTTCTCCTGTAGTGTGTAGTGGATAGTCGTATATAGTCTAGAAAAGTACTGTAAAGTGACCGTGAAATAAAGACACAAAGTTTTACCTCCAACTTCACCTTTTATTTACTTCACTCTCAACAATTAGAAAAGGTTACAAAAGTGGTGACCCCGACGTGATAGAACTTTAAAGATACGGAAATAAGTGTGGTTTATAAGAACGGAAGCGACGTTGGCCCCACAGAAGCTAGGAGACCACTCAAAATTTGACCTTGTGGTATCAAAGCTCAACAGCGACACCATAAGTCAGTTAACGGATTTTTTAGTAAATCCACCAGAAACAGGCAGATACGAGGCGCTGAAACAGAAACTAATAAAAATATACGAGGACTCTCAAACAAAACAGATAGAAAAATTAATCAATGAAATGGAATTGGGAGACCAGAAACCGTCACAACTTTTAGCAAAAATGAAAGCCCTCGCACGAGACAAAGTAACAGACGGAACATTAAAAGTTTTATGGCAAAATCTTCTGCCACCAACAGTACGCGCAGTACTCACCGTCACGGAAACAAAAGACTTAGAGAAATTGGGAAATATCGCCGATGACGTGAATGAAGTTACTAAAGCAAGTGTAGTGGCAACGGTATCGCAACAGCCCTCAACATCAACGACAAGCGTAACAGAGAGGTCAATATTAAATGAAATAGCAAAGTTAAGTGCTCGTTTTGATGAACTGGAAAACCGAGGAAACAGGGCACGCAGCAGAAATCGTTACCTGACACCTAGCACGCGAAGCAGGAGCAGCTCACGAGCACGGCGTTCAGAAGAGGATCCGGATTGGCTGTGCTTCTACCATTTCCGTTACGCAGGCAAAGCGCGGAAATGTGTAAAGCCATGTGCGTGGAAGAAAGCGGAAAACTAACAACGGAACAGCCAAAGGCGGAAATCTGTTCCGTACGTCCAGCGAACCGCCTCAGTGTAAGAGACATAAATACGGGTTTAAACTTTCTAGTAGACACAGGAGCAAACGTGTCCGTCATACCAGTAAACAAAAAGAATCAATTACATCCGGAAAGTGAATATAAATTATACGCAGTGAACGGAACAGAAATCAAAACATACGGTGTAAAAACATTAGTGTTGAACCTGAAATTACGACGAGTTTATAGATGGGACTTTATAATAGCCGACGTGAAACAACCCATACTCGGTGCAGATTTTTTGGGACACCATAACCTGCTAGTGGACGTGAGTTCAAGGAAACTGGTCGACCAGGAAACGGAGCTAAGTACAGTGGCATCCCTAGTAAGTAGCTCTCAACTATCATTGAAAATGTTAAATATGGACCATCCCTACCACGATATCATTTCTAAATACCCGGATATTACTAGGCCTACATCATTTAAAGATCCTCCTAAGCATTCAGTAGTACATTACATAGAAACGACCGGCCCACCGGTACATTCGCGTGCAAGGCCATTACCACCGGACCGGTATGTTAAAGTTAAAGAAGAATTTAGAATAATGCAGGAGATGGGAATATGTAGGCCCAGTAAAAGCCCGTGGGCGAGCCCTTTACATGTGGTACCGAAATCGAATGGAGACATTAGACCCTGTGGTGACTACAGACAATTAAACGCAATTACCAAACCAGATAGGTATCCAGTCCCAAGGTTACACGAGTTTACGTATGTGCTGGCGAACAAACAGGTATTTACACATTTAGACATTAATAGGGCTTATCATTTCATACCCGTAAACCCAGAAGATGTAGAAAAAACGGCTATTATCACGCCCTTTGGTTTGTTTGAATTCCCCAGAATGAGTTTCGGGTTGAGAAACGCTGCCCAAACATTCCAACGTTTCATGAGTACAACAGTTTTACAGGGATTAGATTTCTTATTCTCATACATCGATGATGTCATCATAGCTAGTCATGACCATGAGCAACATAAGGAACATTTAAAAATAGTTTTTGAAAGATTCAGTCAATTCGGAATAACCATTAATACATCAAAATGTCAGTTTGGAAAAGATAAAGTAGATTTCCTGGGGTTTGAGGTGTGCAAAAAAGGTATCACACCGCTAAAATCCAGAACACAAGCAATAATGGAATTTCCTAAACCAAAAACAGTGGAGGAATTAAGAAGGTTTCTCGGAATGGTCAATTTTTATAGACCCCACATACCAAAAGCAGTAGAGTCACAAATGAGCCTCAATAAGTTCATACATCAGTCCAAGAAACGCGATAAGACATTGGTACAGTGGGACGATAAAGCCAACCAGGCTTTCGAAGAATGTAAACTTAGCTTACAAAAAGCGGTTACATTGTCACACCCACACAGCGGGGTACCTATGGCTCTGATGTGTGACGCATCGGATACGTGTGTAGGCGCGGTGTTACAACAACAAGTTAAAAACCGTTGGGAACCGTTGGGATATTTTTCAAAGAAACTCACACAGGCCCAAACTAAGTATTGTACCTATGATAGAGAATTGTTAGCAATATATATGGCCATTCAGTATTTCAGGAAGTTATTCGAAGGGCGAGAATTAACCATATATACGGACCATAAACCAATAACATATGCCCTTACAAAACTAAATAGCAGTAACTCAGAAACACCAAGAAGAACACGATATTTATTATTCATTAGTGAATTCACAAACGATATTCGCCATGTAGACGGACTACACAACGTTGTTGCTGACTCGTTATCTCGTGTTGCGGAGTTGTATTGCCCAACGAACATAGGTTTCGCAGAATTAGCGACCGCACAGGAAACGGACGAGTATATAGCACAAGTATTAAATAACAGTAACAAAAAGAGCAGTGTAAACTTAAAGAAAATACACGGACCCACAGACAATAAACCGATTTATTGTGAAACTTCTAAAGACACCGTCCGACCATATTTACCAGAAAAATTCAGACGCATGGTTTTTGACAACGTTCATAACTTAAGTCACCCCGGGGTCAGGGCAACAAAGACGTTAATCACACAAAAGTATTTTTGGCCCGGTATGAATTCACAGATAGGTAAATGGGCCAAATCATGTATAGCATGTCAAAAATCAAAAGTTCAAAGACACACAGTATCAGAATTAGGCGTTTACTCGGAATGCGGCAAGTTCGAACACATTCACATAGACATAATAGGTCCGTTGCCCGTTACAGCAGAGGGATATAGGTATTGTCTTACTATAATTGATAGGTTCACTAGATGGCCGGAAGCCATACCATTGAAAGAAATTACAGCAGAAAATATAGCCAAGGCACTATATGATTGTTGGATCACGCACTATGGGTGTCCAGTAAAAATCACTAGTGACCAAGGAAGACAGTTTGAAAGTAATTTATACAATCAATTAATGAAAGTATTAGGAATCGAAAAGATTAGGACAACAGCTTATCATCCCCAAAGCAACGGCATGGTGGAAAGATGGCACAGGTCACTAAAAACATCGTTGATGGCCAGAATCAAAACAGAATCGTGGTTAAGAGAGTTACCTACCGTTTTATTCGGTCTGCGCGTAGCCGTTAGAAGCGATACAGGATACAGCGCCGCCGAGTTAGTATACGGGCGTACAATAAGGCTACCGGGAGATTTTTTTACTAGCAATTTAACACAAAACCAAGATATAAATTCCTACGTAGAGGAACTTAAGAAAACAATAGGGAATTTTATACCGCATATAAGAGAAAACAAGGGACGCTCGTCGTTCGTGCATCCAGAATTAGAAACGTGTAAATATGTTTTTGTTCGCAATGACACAGTGCGTAAATCGCTGCAACCGCCCTATGATGGCCCATACCGCGTCATAAGTCGGAAGGAGAAAAATTACATAATTGAATTAAATAATAGACAAGCTTGTATTTCAATTGATCGATTAAAACCAGCATTTTTAATAACAGACAATGAAAAAGAAGACGGGCAAGAAAGTACCGTGCACGACATGCCGAGAAAGGTAACTAAAACAAAACCGCAAACAACAAAAACAAACGCAGCAGGACCCTTAACTAAAGAACAAATCGTCACTCGCAGCGGTCGCGTTAGCAAAAGGGTAAGATTTTTTGATGAATAACTAGGCATAAATACAACATAGTAGGTACCATATGTAAGAGGAATGCGCCTTAGAATAAGCAAAACAAAAAAAGGTTATTTTATATATCATTTGTATGGCGTGGGCATGCAAAATATTGTGGATCCTAATGGGATGGTTATTTTTATGGCAGAATATTGAACATGCCCACTACCCTTAGAAATACGTAAAAGATATGTATCACTTAATATCGACCCTGTCCATTGGGAGTCGGAAAAATAGAATAGTTATAGGTAATTTAGTTAAGCCATCCGTATATACCCTTATAAAATGTAGTAATAAAAAAAGTAATTCAGTAGTAACAACATTTAGCAAAACTGCAACTATTGAGAAAATGTATAGTGTAAGGTTGCAACAGTAATATAAAACCAGTTAGTTAAGTCAGCATATACGCCAGTAGGTCAACTAAACGAACCGAATGCCTTATAACATCATATTTGTAAATTTACTTAGACATTAAGAGCAAGCCAGTTGTTGTTAGTATACGAAACAAACAATACAAAAAATGTGTAACAGCCAGGCTAAACCACAGCAGAATAATGTGGCAGTGTCCCAAAGTGTGTCAAATGAGGTCATGGGACAACGAGTCGGTACGGTGGAAATGTTTATGATAGCATTTGCCATCATTTTCGGCATCGTGTTATTATGGTTAATCAGACACCAATGCAGAAAACATGTGCGGAACTGGTTCCGCAAAGAAGCAGAAGTTATTGGATTGACTGCGGTAAATAAAGGCTTTAACGCACCACGGGCAACTTCTACTCGAGAAAACGATACTTATTAGTGTTAGTAATTAAGGTAAATTGTGTAGCACATAAGCACCATTTTTGTAACGGTATATAGGAGCATTGTAACTAGAATGTGTTTTTGTGATTATGTTTCTCATGTAAAAATTGGCATGTTTAACAATAAATGTAAGGAAAACGTAAAAAGTCCATATGATGTGTAAAATATAAATTGTCAATGTCGTCATAAGTCGAAGCTTAGTTATTTGTAACGCCGGACGGACGGCGCGAACTTTTGCTGATAAGAGAAACATAAACATGTAACGCGAAGGTATGTAGGAGTAATACATTGAAAACAATGACGTTATGTTACTAACTAATGTAAAAACAAATTGTAAAGGAGAATGTACCCAAATATTTTTGTATAATTTTAACAAATTATAAAGATAGGGGGGGAATACTGTGGTGACACATTGTTGCACTATCGATGACATAGCACTTTAGGTTTTCAGCACGGTTGCCACGCCGCCAGGGAGCGCAGTGTTCTCCTGTAGTGTGTAGTGGATAGTCGTATATAGTCTAGAAAAGTACTGTAAAGTGACCGTGAAATAAAGACACAAAGTTTTACCTCCAACTTCACCTTTTATTTACTTCACTCTCAACAATTAGAAAAGGTTACAAAAATTTATTTACTTTTCGAATGTGCATATAAATTATATTCAACCTATTTTCAATGGGTTTTTCAATGAGCATATAAATTATATTCAAGCTATTTTCAACGGTTTTAAAATATATTTTTTTGCAATTAATTAAACCACAGAAAAGGTAGTATTACAAAATATGTGAAATTTTTCGATACGTCCATGCAGATTCAATACCATTAGGCCGCTATCCCACTGGCGTTGTACGAACGTTGGCGTTCCTCCAACGTCTGCGTAACGTCGACCCTGCGTAGACGTGACGTTGACGTCGCGAGAATCTAGTGGCAAGCATTACATCCGTTGAACAAAACGTTAACTTCGCGCCCGTGCTACAATTTGAGGCGAACAATCATAGACAAAATGGATTCCGACGAGGAAACACTATTGCTGGCTTTGCTAATTCGACAAAAATTACGTAAAAGAAAAAGGAAGTCTCATCGTAAATTTTGAGTAAATCCTTTATAGTCCAATCGATTCCAAGAAAGTGAATATTTTGGTGTACGTTACCCCAACAGGAAAGTGACTCCTAGAGTGATATGAGTGGAACTTATAATAAGAGCGTAATCTGCTGTGAATGTGCGCCAAATAAAAAATAAGTGCGTGTCGTCATTTTTGAAAAAAACGGAAAAAACTATTCCTGCTGGGGTAACGTTGTTCCAGCAGGAAAATTCTAAACGAATGATCGGAATGAGAAATATGGTGCATGGGCAGAGAGCTTATAGTTGTGCAAAAATATGCGCCAAAACTATGATTGGTGCGTCTACCCACGTTTTGACTTTTAGCAATATTATTCGATAACGCAGGCATATATGCTTTTGAAACTTTTTATGGTTATTAAAAGCATCAAGATGAACTAAATACAGTTTTCAGCGAGCTTATACGTTTTCTCATTTAGGTGCGAGTGCTTTTCGGGTTTTCAAAAAAGCGCAATTAAATCTAATTCCGGCACAAATACGCACAAATCAAGAGCTACTCGTGTTTGTTTATTCTACAGGCGCACGTATTATGGTTTTAGAGATATACGATTCTGCAAAACGTTACCCCAGCAGGAAATGCAATATCTCGAAAACCTGATGACGCACCAATGATATTTTTGGCGCACATTTTTGCACAACAATAAGCTCTCTGCCCATGCACAATATTTCTCATTCCGATCATTCGTTTAGAATTTTCCTGCTGGAACAACGTTACCCCAGCAAGAATCGTTTTTCCTTTTTTTTTCAAAAACGACGACACGCACTTATTTTTTATTTGGCGCACATTCACAGCAGATTACGCTCTAATTATACGTTTCACTCATATCACTCTTGGAGTCACTTCCTTGGGGTAACGTACACAATATTTTGCACTGTACTCTAATAATATTAAAAATAATGAATCGAAATTTTATTAATATTTGCGAATACTACATTTAACGGAGACTACATTTAACGAACTTTTAGAAGTGACTCAAAATGACACATTATTTAGACACTTCTCAGAATTTTAGTATCACCAGAAGAGAGGCTTGTTATAACTTTTAAGGTATGTATCGTAGTATACAAAACGCTTTAGTGTATATTTTTAACCAACTGTTTTATTTATTCAAAGACACTGGCATAAGTTTTACAATAATCAATGTACGTCGTGATTGAACCAGTTGCCAAAAAACACAACGTTCCCGTCGCGTTGATGCGTCGTTAATGTTGCGAAGTCGCAGCACTAACGCTTGCTACTAGAGTCCCGCGACGTCAACGTCGCATCACTCGTAAAACGACAGTAGGATAGCGGCCTTAGTGACATTAGTTTTCAGTGACAATTTATGTTGAATTCCATTATTATTTTCTTTAATTACTTATCAAATTACAATGAAGCGCGCAAAATGTTTGTCAGTGTGCTTAGAAGAACAAAAAGCAGCATTTAAGGACTTACACCGCTGGGGTATAGTTTACATTTTTTTTTTTGGTAACTACACCACAGCCGACTACGGTAAATGTATATGATGAGTTTAGAACTTCTTTAAGGTGAGAAGACATCCCAGGTGATGTCGTCTAGTAGTCTCGTTGACAATACCCAAAATAACCAGGCGCTTTCTATGAAAATTTTAATAAAGTTAAAATAAATAAAACTACTGTCTAAAATTTTTTTTTTCCAACACGTACGCAATAAACAATATTCGTACAACAGTTTTCATCCAATAACCCATGTATGTACAATAACTCATGTATGTAAAATGACCCATGTATTGTCAACGACACCGCTGGGGTATCGTGTAATTTTTTTTTTTGGTAACTACTCCACAGCCGACTACGGTAAATGTATATGAAGAGTTTAGAACTTTATTAAGGTGAAAAGACACCACAGGTGGTGTCGTCTAGTGGTATCGTTGACAATACCCAAAATAACCAGGCGCTTTCTATGAAAATTTTAATAAAGTTAAAATAAATAAAACTACTGTCTACAAATGATATTTTTCAACACGTACGCAATAAAATCTATTCGTACAACAGTTTTCATCAAAAAACAGTAGCGTTTATCTTGTCTGAGAACATATTATGTGTGGCTCTGCTAGAGAGTATGCTCTGCAGCAGAGCCACAATCAATGTCTATTTTATCATTACCTGAAGCACGTACACCGATAACGGCTATACGTACATTATGTACGTTTGGCGTACATCATTTTAAGATATAATTGACCGGTTTCTAAAATGGTGGCTCTGCGGCAGAGCATGACACAAAAAACAATGTTTTATAATTAAATTGTATTGTCTCGAGAAACAAAAGGGTGAACAAAATTTCATCTCAATAGAACACCGCAGTGGAGTCCAAGGAGTACCTATGTAGAAAGAAGAAAATTTGTTTTTGATTTTATTTTATTGTTTTAGGGAGTGGCTAAACAAGCGTTTCAAAGTATTAATGTTGACGACTGGAAAAAATCATGTCAACATGTAATGAAAATAGAAAGCGATTATTATAGAAGGGGACAAACTCTGTACCTATGTTATTTTGGAAAAATAATCATAATCCAAAAATATGAAAGCAGCAATAGTGACACATCTGAAGATAGCCAGTAGAATATTGGTGAAAGCTACCTATGTTCAAAAAAATCATCAAAAATGTTTTCATCTAAATGAAAACGTTCATACACTAATAACAACAAAATGACGAAATGTCGTAATATGGACTTAAATATAAATGATAAGATTGATGTTGAAATTGTAAATATGTACTACTAAATTCCTTGGACTAGTAATTGATAAAAGGCTAGACTGGAAATCACAAATCTGGAATTTGCATTGCACTCTTTAGCTGCAGTTGTGCAACTAAGCCATGGTAGGCCGCAATCAAGGTCTTCTTCGTCTGGAAATCTACCTTGATAGCGGCTTATCATGGCTTAGTTGCGTCTCACCGGAGATACGGCATCATATTTTAGGTAAACTCTACTGACGCTAACACGGCATTTAAGTCCCAAATGAGATGCATTAGATCTAAAATTATGTTTGGGCTAAAAACGGTCGATACAAGTAAACTGTATTTTAAAAGGTACAATATTAACTCTTCCTTGTCTGTATATACTCGAAACCGCAATGTTTGTTAAGAAACCCCAATTGGTTCCCACGTCTACAGGACGTTGTACCGCGTTACAGACGGGATATGACCATTCTTCGAGTCTATTCAGCAAAAATGCCACTCATGCGCAAAAGTATCGTCTGCATGGCGCCTATTATATTTAACACTAGCTGTCCCACGTGGCTTCGCTTCCATCAACTGGCTACCTACTTACCCATCTACCTTACCTACCCTACATACATGACTGTTGCGTAACTTAAACCGTTTACGCAGCGCACGCAACGGAAGCTCTCAAAGAGGATAATTTTGCCCGTTTTTGCAACATTTTTAATTTATGCTCCGCTCGTATTAGTCATAGCGTGATGTTATACAGCCTATAACCTTCCTCAATAAGTGCACTATCCAGCACAAAAATATTTTTTCAATTCCAACCAGTAGTTCCTGAGATTAGCGCTTTCAAACAAACAAACAAACTCTTCAGCTTTATAATATTAGTATTTATTATAATATAATATTATTGCCTAAACGTTGGAAGGAGCTTAATGGTAAGGAATTCAAGCGTCAATTAATAATGTTTTTTTTGCAAAAACCATATTATAGTGTCATCGAGGTTTTTAACTGAAAAAGTTTTTTTATAAAAGGTGGTGTTCTCTCCTCTTCTCTTCTCAATTTTTATAAATGCTATCACTAAGGTCCTAACTTCTAACTTTCATCTCTATGCAGACGACTTGCAGTTATATCGACATTTTAAGGTGGGTGAACTCGCCGAGTCTGTGGCTGCCATCAATGATGACCTTGAAAATATCAACAAGTGGACTCAATCCTTTGGACTCCTCCTGAACCCAACTAAATCTCAAGCGCTCATTATTGGTGGCAGATACATGCTCAATCTATTGGATGCCCAGTCTCATCCGCCAGTAATGTATAACTCAGTGCCGATATACTACTCCAAAAGCGCAAAAAACTTGGGCGTCCATATAGACACTAACCTCTCTTGGGAGGTTCATATTGCTGATGTGAGTAAGAAGGTCTTCTACTCTTTTCAGTCTCTTAAACGTCTCCAAAAATTCTTACCATTTCACACTAAGGTCACTCTTGCTCAATCTCTTCTTTTACCGCTCATAGACTATGCGGATGTCTGTTTTCTAGATGCAACGGAGGTACTCCTAAACAAACTCGAGCGATTGCAGAACTTGTGCATCCGCTTTATTTTCGGCCTCCGCAAGTACGACCATGTGTCGGAATTTCGGACCAGATTGAAGTGGCTGCCGATTCGGCGTCGACGAGATACCCATATCCTATCCCTTCTCTATAATATCCTGCACAATCCTACTTCACCCCAATACCTTCGCGAACGGTTTGAGTACCTTGTCCCGAGGGGCAAACTTTGTCGCACGGCTACTTCGCTTCTCCTACGTACTCCATGTCACACTTCCAGCCGTTATGATTTCTCCTTCTCTGTAACTGCAGTGCACCTCTGGAACTCTCTCCCACACTCCCTACGCGATAGCCCTTCTCTCGATGTCTTCAAGAGGAAAATTAAAGAGCATTTCCTTTTAACGCAATGTTAGTAGATATATATTATATATATTTGTATTTATGTATATATTTATGATTATAACTTTGTTATTTTAAAATTGTACACCGGATCCTACCCTCTTTTGTCATCATTCTCTGTCACTATAGGGTTTGCTGTAAGAGAACTCAACATTGAGTTAAGCTCGCCTTTGTACATGTACTTTATTATCACATTGTATTAAATATTGTTTTTGGTGTACAATAAAGAATTAAGAATACATACATACATACATAAACTCACGCCTTTTTCCCATGGGGGTAGGCAGAAACTACAGAACGCCATCTGCTACGATCCTTACATACTTCTTTTGCTTCACTCACATTCATGCATCTAGTCATACACACACGCCGGTTATGAGTACTGCGCACCTGGCCTTTTTGAAGAACCTCACCTATAAGGTCTATGTATGTCTTTCTAGGCCGTCCCTTCCCGGCGTTTCCATTCACGTCTGCCTTGTAAATACATTTCGTTAGTCGCCTTCCATTCATCCTCTCAACATGGCCTAACCATCTTAACATACTCTTTTCAATTTTAGTCACTACATCTTCTTTTAGACCACAACGTTGTCTTATTACCTCATTCCTCAACCTATCATTTAAAGTTACCCCACACATAATTCGCAAGGAGCGCATTTCTACTGCATTAATCCTACTTTCATGTCTTTTTTGCCATACCCACCCTTCACTTCCATACATAAGTGTACATACATTATTGAATACCTATTATAATATTAAATTTATATGAATATGGAATTTTGACGTTATAACAAAAATAATTTCTAATTTATAAAGTTTCTAAATTATAAGAAATATATTATTATTATTATTCTAATTATTATTTTAACTTTGTAAGTGCCTATACTAGGTAATTTTTCGATTTATCTTATTGTTAATTCATTTCAATGTTATGGAAATATTTGTACGCCGACACTTACGGCTAAACATGATTGGATTCAAACGATGTAATATCTTGCATGCTCTTGTATGTATGCAATGTTTAAACACTTCATGAAATCTATCTATCTATATTGTTTTCAAACAAAGCATCGTTTTTTTAGGGTTCCGTACCTCGAAAGGAAAAAACGGAACCCTTATAGGATCACTTTGTTGTCCGTCCGTCTGTCCGTCCGTCTGTCTGTCAAGACCCTTTTTCTCAGGAACGCGTAGTGGTATCAAGCTGAAATTTATATCAAATACTCAAGTCTAATGTCCCTTAAAGCTGTGAAAAATCAAACTTCTAAAATAACGCAACCAAAAGATACAGTTTATTTCCGCAAATTTTCGACACTCGCAAGGGAATCAAAACCTACAGGGTACTTCCCGTGAGCTCAAAATCTTGAAATTTGGTACTAAGCAACGTCTTGTAGCACAGATAAAGGAATAATTGCGAAAACCGTAAATTTTTAGTTACATCATAACTATAATGAAAATATTTTTAATAATTTTAAACTTACTACCCCTTTCCTCATGAACGCGTAGAGGTATTAAATTGAAATTCATATCAAATACTCAGATCTATAATACCTTTAAGCTGAGGTTTGTACGGAACCCTCGGTGCGGGAGACCGACTCGCACTTGGCCGGTTTTTTAATAATTATTTTATATATACCTAATAAATTGCTGCAAACAATTTTTAAATACAATCTAGGGGTCTTTAAGTCAAGATTGGATGGGTTTTTTCTAGGCAAGCGTGCTTCACCGTCGACCACATCATCGCTTTCCATCAGGTGAGATAGTGGTCAAGCGCGAGCCTATTGATAATAAAAAAAATTAAAAAAAATAACGTGAAAATTCCATTCAAAGTTTTTATTCTATTCACCCCTGCGTTCCTATTCACCTCGTTTGACGGTAAGTATCGAAACCGTGTTTGTCGTACTACATTGGGTTACAACATGCACGACAGTGGCGCCACCATTATTTTCACCACTTTTTTGCCAGATTATAAACGTTTATTATCTCTCTCTGTCACGTTCATCATCATCATTTCAGCCAAAGTACCACTGCTGAACAAAGGCCTATGTGCCCCCAAGTGTCGCCACATTGACCTATCCCATGCGTCTCGTTTACAGCAGATTCCCGCAATCTTAACCAGGCCATCCGTCCACCTAGTGGGCGGTATATACAACGCACGATACAAAAAAAAATGGTGTTTATAAAAAAAAAACGGTGAAGGAAAAGATCGCAACGAAACAGGCACGTCCTACACTCAAAAATTCAAAGACCCTTGTGGTATATTAAGGCCCATTCCCTCTCTCACAAGGAGGCCTGTGTCCCAGCAGTGGGAACATTAAAAGGCTAATGATGAGTGCAAATATGAAGATTTTGGCTTCAATGGTTTAGCCTTTAGACCCTTGTGACAGAGGGACATAGACAGACGTTTCGACCTTTTGGCTACAAATCACCAGCAAATTTCACCTCGGTCCATGGTCCCCCATGATGATGAGCAGTGTGTCTTCGAAGACGTTCTTCTTCTCCAGGGCCTGGAGAAACTTCACCAAGGCATCGTCAGCGACTGATATCATGCTTACATCGTGTGTGATTTCAGCGAGGAACGTGAAAGCGAAACGTTTGCCATTCAAACTCATGAACTGTAAAAAAATCGTCTGTTAAAAATAAATCTTTATTTTCCTAATCTCAATAGGGATGATTCATACATACATACATAAACTGACGCCTTTTTCCCATAGGGATAGGCAGAAACTACAGACCGCCACCTGCTACGATCCTTACAAACTTCTTTTGATTCACTCACATTCATACATCTAGTCATACACACACGCCGGTTATGAGTACTGCGTACCTGGCCTTTTAGGGATGATCCAAGGGCAAAAAAAATACTATTTATAGTCGTCTCAATCTAAGAAGCCCGTTGACGTTTCTCATTTTACATGCCGCGATAACTTTCTACGTAAGAAATTGAAAAATCAAATTCATAATCCTAATTAAATACTATGTTACCCATACACTATAACAACGAGTATCATTCGCTTGATGTTTGCGAATGATACTCGTTGTCATATTATGTGTATCGGTAACATAGTATTTAATTAGAATTATCTTTCTTTTTATTCTTATTAAGTATATATGCTGCTGTCAAAACGGGCCTTTTATTTTTTGACAACTTTTGTACGTCATTTTTGAGCAAAAGTGTACTAAAACTTGATATCACGCGAAATTTCAGGCACTGTCCGTTATTTTTAGTTCACGTAACAAAAAAAGAAATACGTATACATTATTTTGTATTAATTTTCAAAATCGGTCCACAATTGACGGAAAAATCGGTGAACATAATATACAAATAAAAACAAACATACGGTCAACCCATACCTCACCTTTTTGGCAAGTCGAAAATAGCAAGTTGAACGGAAACCGTTTGTCCTGGTATGGTCATTTGATGAGGAGGGATGAAACGCAAGTTGCTAAAAGAGTAATGAATATAAAAGTTTATGGATGGAGAGGGAGAGGATGGCCAAGGAACAGATGGATGGACAGCGTGAGGAGTGATATGAAAGAAAAGGGAGTTAGTGATAGCGTGACAGGGGACAGGACGGTATGGAAGAAGATAATGTGTTGCGCCGACCCCAAGTAACATGGGATAAGGGCAGAAAGATGATGATGGTGGTAAAAATGGAAGGAAAGAAGTAAATAAATACCTGTTCAGTGATATTCATCATCAGTTCAAACTGTGGTGTATCTCCGACGCACCACTTACTTGAGTTGTCCCATTTTCGGTGTTTGTTTTCCTCAAGGAAAAAAGAACGTGTGTAGTGGTCCACCGGTTGACGTTGGAATCCTTTGAAGCGGTATTGGAAGGTACCTCCCGATTGCATGTCTTCGAAGTATGCGGTGCGGTAGCTGAAATAGGGTAAATTATATTTTATTTTTAATTATTGTCGTGGTGGCCTAGTGGCTTTTAGTTAGATCTTATAACTGTACAAACACAAGCGAATAAATCAATAACTCACCCGTCTCTCGTAAGCTTATAGAATATGAGAGGCATGTCATCATCCATTATGTTATTATTTTTCGTTCCTCTTCTGAAATCGGGCAATTCAAATTCATTCTTCCCTGTGAGTAACGGGAATATGGCTGCTGTTGTACCATCGCCGACAATGTTGTATCTGCAATATCAATTATATAATTTTACACACATACATCTGGCTAGGACTTCGCCTCTCTTGCTTGACGTCGTGGGTTCAAAGCCGGGCACAAATTACCTAGTTTTGGCAATGCAATGATCACTTCTACAATGGTCCTTCTCTGGCATTTGGGGATGTTTGCGGTAGCCATGCATTTGTGATAGAATTCCAAGAAGCAAGATACAGCCAATCCCCAGGTGTTTAATCTGATCAACAGTTAAGTCGAAACCAGCCGCCTTGCAATTCTTTAGTGCCTTAATGGCAGGGCTTTTTACAGACATCAGTCTGTTAGAGTAAAAGGCTTACTGATGTAAGTAGAATTTTCACAGGTATAAACAGGACCCATGGCTCTTGGAAATATATGTGGAGGTTTACCGTTGAGTAACAGTTGTTGGGCTATTTGATAGGCTGTGACGTAAACTTGGTTGACAGGGTCCGGTTGTAACAAATAAATTTCCGTAACGGCTTTCAGCGACATCTGGTGTCAAGCATTCTCTCATCTGGGTGTGACACTAGGTGGTTGAGGCACTTTGGCACTAGATGGCGTTGAGGTCGAGGCGGAATTATTAAAATTCTTTATAAAACCTATTAGATATTGTGTGTATTAATATAATTCAACAAGCACACAATTTCCTACATATCTAGGTTATTAATTTCTGGTAAACCTAATTACTTAAAGAAAATATAGACATGACGTCTCTATTGGTTAATAAAATGCTCAGTATCTATGGCCGACAAGAGTGACATTTCCTTTCTATTGAGAATTCATATGGAGGAGATCCAGAAAAAACTTCCTATTAACAAAAGTTAAATAAAGCAATCGGAATGACTCGGAGGCGACAGGGAAACAGCCCTAAATATAAAATATAATGTGCCAGCAAGCGCTGTGAGTATTAGTGGAATTAAACTATATTTTCATGCTTGTGAGACATGTGCTTGTATGATGCTAATACTGCATTTTTTCCATCGACAGGGCTCTTTAAGATTAATTTTAAATATAACAATAAATATAAAATAAATACGGTCAACGACGTGAAAGAGTAACAGCTACAGCATTCAACAACAGGCTCCGAATACTCATGATATTTTGACCGGTGAGATACTGGATGCCATCTGCAAAGAGGAACGATGCTGATTGAGATATCATACATCTGGTACTATGTTTAAAGGGTATTTTATATCCCATACACAAGTAAGTGTAATAATTATAAATTGTGATGCTGTAGTTATGCCAATGTGTTATTAAACTAGTTGACCAAATTGAAAGACTTTTACTTCTGTCAACCCTCATGCGAAATCATCCCTGCAATTGTCTCATCCTGAACAACTACCGCTGAGCTGGCTGGTGAGTAAGGAAAAGTTACCTTACACGGTTGGTCTCCAGTAAGTCTACATATTGTGGACCAGGCTTTTTACTGCTGTGAGTCCTGTAAACTGCACCATGTCTGTGACAATAATGAAGTTAGTTTTTTTTAGTTATTGACATCGATTCCGCCAAGTAAGCGTGTAAGATACAAAGGTGGACTTAATGCCTTAGGCATTCTCTACCAGTCAACCAAGGGTGGTGAAGAGACAACATGGCGGTGCATAGTTTAATAATAAAAAAACTAGTAGTTATTATGTTAAAATAGGTGAAATAAACGTTCATATATATTGAATATAATATATACCTATATAAATATATATATACAGAAAACAAGAAAGTGAGATGACTCTGCTTATTTGTGTTGAAAATAAATTCGTAATTGCCGCTTAAATGCGTACCGACTGGTGGCTGTCCTGATCTCGGTAGGATGCGCATTCCAAAAAAGAATGGACTGCATATGAAAGGAAGAGTGATCGAAATCAGTAGTATGACAAGGACAGGATCACAAGGATGCAAGGATGCAAACCGAGATCTTTCACGCTAGGACTAATGGGAATGACGAAACCATTGAATAAGATCGGTGGAAGATAGCTTACCGCCACTCTACCCATCATGCGTGAGCTTCCAATTACAATAGCCTGGCATTTTGAGGGGTTTACGGACATTCAAAATCTGTCAGACCAGTCCTTAATAGCATTCAAGTCCCGGTTTACATCCTCTATGGCGTCCGATATTATTATTTTCTATCCGCGCCGCTGTATACAGTTGAAGATCATCGGCATAAAGATGATACGAACACCGAAGACAGTGAGTTATAAAATGAATGAAGATTGAGAATAATAATGGGGATCGGATAGCGCCTTGTGGAACACCAGCATCTAGGTCACGCCAATTCGACGAACTCTCATCGACGCGAACCGACTGCTGACGCCCCCGAAGATAAGAGGAGAACCATTCCAACGCCTCGGAAGAAACCAGAAGATGGCAGAGGATAGAAAGGAATATATCGTGACTGACGGCATTAAAGGCATTGGAGAAATCAATGAATACTAACACAGTTACCTTAGTATTCACCATAGCTTTCCTAATATCGCCAGTCACTTTAAGGAGAGCAGAGCCTGTACTGTGTCCAGGTCTGAATCCAGGCTGGAATGAGCTTATGAGGTTGTTTCGGTAAATAAACCCCGAAAACTGCTTGTGTACACGCAGGCCTCGAGCACTTTGGATAAGAAAGAAAGAATGAAATTGGACGAAAATGATTAGGCAGGGAGGGATTTGAAGTTTTAGGAAGTGGGCGTACGTATGCCATACGCCACAGGAATGGGAATTGTCCGGAATCGAGAGAAAAGTTGATGATGTGGGTAATCGGTGGCAGAAGAAAGTCGAGGATCAACGTGACCATGTAACGACTGACGTTGTCATGGCCCACAGCCATGATTTTATGGTAGGATCATCTTTTTAACTTCATCCTCGGTTGCTGGAAAAAAGCGAAATGGTTCTATGATAGGACCAGGTAGGCTAGTAATGAAATCAACCATCTGAGACAAGATTTGGGAATCCAAAGGAAAAATGGTTATCAAATGACGGTTGATTTCGTCTAGGCCAATCGTCTTGGGAAAATCCACATGACAATTCGTACAGATACCGAGAGTTCCGAAGAATTTCCAGATATCAGCAGGAGAAGATGATGAAATGTTTTCGAGAATATGGTGGCGTTTGGCGTTGCTTATCATCTGATTACACCGATTTCTTGCAGCTCTGAAGATGTTCTTATTTCCTTCACTGCGATTCCTTTTCATTTATTAGAAAACTCAGGTTCTTGTAGTAAAATAATAAGTCTGTTTCAGTCCTACAATCTTGTAAACCTATTTTTGGAGCCCACAAGAATAACACCTACTAGTGCTACATGCTTAGATAATATTTATACCAGTCCACAAAGAAATTATAAATTTACTAGATTCTGATCATTGCGGTCAGAGGATTATTATACCAAACCAAAACAACAAAGTGGCTTAAAAGGATATCTCTGTTAACCCCAAAGCTGCAAGTCGCTTGGCAGCTTTTAAAGTTAAACTCATTAATAAATTACCAATTTTGTCAATTGATGCTGATCCTAATCATCTGTATGGTGATTTTTTTAGTATGTACTGTAAACAATTTAATTCAACCATTATTCCCAAGACTATCTCTGTTAATAGTAACGCATCATTCAGTGATTGGGCTACCATTGGTATTCATTAAAGTAGAACACGGCTTTATGAGTTGTACAGTGAAAGGAAATATGTAAACACTGCTGAATTTAATTTATATGTTACAAATTATTCAAAATTATTTTAATAAGTTTGTTGTTTGGCCAAGTCGCGTTATTTGAGCTCGAAGATTAAAAACAGTAGTAATGTTATTAAAACGACTTGGAATATTATTAATAGTGAAACGGGAAGATCTAGTAACCGAAATATTGACTACGGCCTGTCTATAAATGGCAACATCATAAAATCAGACTCACAAGTTGCGGTGGCCTTTGAAAATTTATTTTCAGATATTCCCATTTCAACGACTAAATCCTTAAACTCATCACCTTCTGTTGCTAAGTCTTTGCTAAAAAAAAATGTTAATGTTTGCGATTCGGAATTTCTTTTTGAACATATTACTTGTAAAGACATAATTAAAACCTTTCACACTTCAAATGTTAAAAAGACTGCAGATCTGTGGGGTCATTCTGTAGAAGTTGCTTAGTCTATTATCGACATTGTCGCACCTAGTTTAACCTTTAATAATTGTATTGACTGTGGGGAGTTTCCTGACCTTATGAAAAACAGTAAAATAATACTTTTGTTTAAATCAGGTAGTACATTAGACCCTACAAATTATAGACCTATTTCAGTACTACCTACGTTTAGCAAAATATTTGAGAAATTAATTATAGAGCAATTGCAAAGATTTTTTAGTAAACATAAATTATTGCATAGCAAACAGTTCGGTTTTACAAGGGGTCGTTCAACTACTGATGTAGTGTGTTGAGCTTTTAGGACATGTTTATAATGCGTGGGAAGATAAGTGCGATTCCTTGGGCATCTTTTGTGATTTGTCCAAAGCATTTGATTGTGTTTTTCATGAAATGCTAATCAGGAAAATCCGCCACTACGGGATCCGGAACAGCGCTCTGGATCTTCTTACTTCATATTTGAGTAATAGAATTTAGACCATTGACGTTAATGGAAAAAGATCTCCTGGATCTATGGTAACAATGGGAGTCCCACAGGGCTGAATTCTTGGTCCTTTCTTGTTTCTTATTTATATTAATGACTTGCCTTGCCTCATAAAGGATAACCATGATATAGTGTTGTTTGCGGATGCTACTTCACTTTTGTTTAAACTTAAACGTCAGCAGCTGGTTACTGACGATGTAAATAGCGCGATCTCAAAAGTAGTTTACTGGTTCAATGTTAATAGTTTACTTCTTAGTGAAAAAAAAAACCAAATGCATTAAGTTTACACTACCTCACGTTAGGCAGGTGAAAACCGATGTGTTGATAAAGGGCGAAAAATAGAAAATAGCACAGTATTCTTAGGCTTAACTTTGGATGGTAAGCTTCAGTGGGACCCATATATATAGATAAATTGACAAAGAAGCTAAGCTCCGCAGCATATGCTGTTAGAAAAATTCGTAATTTAACTGACATAAAGACAGCCCGTTTGGTATATTTTAGCATTTTTATTTCATAGTGTAATGTCGTACGGTATTCTGTTGTGGAGAAATGCCGCCGACATCCAGACTATCTTTGTTTTGCAGAAAAGAGCTGCTCGATCAATTTATAAATTAAGCCCGAGACACTCTCTCAGAGAGAAATTTAAGGAGATTAATGTAATGACTGTGCCTTCTCATAATATTTATGAAAATCTTTTAAATGCCCTTAAAAATATAAAATTGTTAAAAAAATACAGTGATATCCATAACATAAATACTAGGAACAAACACAAATTTGTAGTACCTACAACAAGGCTCAAGAAAATAGGTGGCTTGTTTAGATGTCAATGTGTATGCTTTTATAATAAGCTTCCAAGCCACGTACAAGATCTAAGTCTTAATAAATTCAAATCTTTCATTAAACGTAAGTTGTGCCAGAAAGCGTTTTATACAACTAAAGATTACCTTGAAGACAAAAAGGCTTGGGATTGAGCTGCTCCAATTAATTT
Source organism: Orthosia cruda (assembly GCA_964057195.1). Lineage (NCBI taxonomy): Eukaryota > Metazoa > Arthropoda > Insecta > Lepidoptera > Noctuidae > Orthosia > Orthosia cruda. Next base: position 8,080,519 of record OZ059830.1, on the reverse strand, counting down.
TGTTTTTTTTATTATATTTTGCACCGTAAATTTTGTTATTATATTTCATTTATTTTTTGGTTTTCTTGCAATGACAAGAATATTTGTTTTTTAAAGTATGTATTAGTATGTAGTATTTTATTTTAATTATTGTGAATGTGAAGACTATGTGGATCACTCCTTTTTTTTTTTTATTTAAATTTATCTTAGTTTTTAATCATAGTCTGGCAGTTTGAGTAGTTTATGCGGCCTACCCGAATGTCCTTTCTTTGGTATTGTTCGTCGAATCATTGAGCTCCTTAAATTCTGAGTTGAGCTGCTCGGTTATTGACAAATGCGTGCACTGACTGGACAGGTCCACTCAATCTGGCTGGTTCTTTCCTCAAAAGACCATTTCAGACATCAGTCTACATGGTCTTCACATGATCTAACCAAGATTTTGTCTGGACTTTATAAGACTGTGACCTCTGAGTTTGTTTCGGCCTTTCTTCTCAGAGTAGTCAGATAGGAAACGCCGACCTCATCTAGTTTAAAAAAATATATTCGACATGTAAAAGTGTTTGTACAAACCAACTTACAGAAATAAAATCATTTATCATTTTTAAACTTCCGTAAAGCTCGATCCCTACGTCTCATCGCCATACGTACCCCCGCGGTCAACCAAGGAGCAGGTGGACACCAGAGTTTAACTTTCTTCACAGGGGCATGCCTGTCGCAGAGAGCAAGGATCGTCCTATTAAAGCTACGCAGTTTGTCGTCAACGCCTGTCGCCGCTGCAAGATGTCCCCAATCGAATTCCGACGCATCCTGACGTAGCCTTTCAACATCCATACGAGCAAAAAAACGCATGTTCAGTATTTTAGGGAGAGTGGGAGAGGATTTAGTGGTTTTAGAACATATGAAAGGAAAATGAGTTCACTGTGAGAAAAGCCAGGTGAAGGACACTGACCATGAGAGGAAACAAGGGAGGGACTGGAAGTAAGGATTAAGTCAAGCCACATGTCATCGCCTGAGAAATTGAAATGAGTGGGCTGGAGAGGTAGAACATGAAGACTAACTGACTCAATGATGTGAAGGAGTCTACGGGAACGCGGGGATGGGTGTCTAAGGTCTGTGTTGAAATCGCCTATGATGCCTCAATGTGCATACTCTGACCCTATCGATTCCAGCGCCAATTCAAGGTTGGAAAAGTAGTCAACGACGGGCGGACAATAGACTACACCAAATAGGATCTTTACACCTTTGATGTATATTTCCAAAAAGAGGTACTCTGCAGAAGCACTGTAGAGTGAAGGAGAAAAGGCAGTGATTTTGAAAGGGAAATCGCTACGGAGATAGATAGCGACACCACCTCCTCTCTTTCCAATTCTATCGTTGCGGATAAGAATGACACCGGACATAGGGTAGGTGGTAGTGAGAAGATGAGATTTGAGCCAACTCTCCGAAACCAGCACGGCGTGGACATTGGCGTCAGAGAAGGTGTCGAACAAGTCACTCTGGTGGCTTGGCACACTCTGAGCATTCAAATGGCAGACATTAAATAAATGAACTTTTGGGTGAATGAAGCTCTGACGCTCAAAGTCGCAAAGTTATTATAATTAAGTATAAGCATATAAATATAAAATATTAAGCGGGTAGACGTGTACTAGATATAATATTAAAATTTTTACATGAACTGTGTCATACGAGAGCAAATAAGAGTGATAGAGAGATTTAGTGAGAGTGATAGATAAGTGTAATTAGTTTAAATAGTGTGAATAATGTAAATATAGTGCAAATGTTCTTGAAGTGACTACTGAATATTGTGAGAATGCAAAACTAATTTCTACACATTTCGATAACTGGCCTGATCCCTGCTGCAGTAGATGGTTGTCTTGGGTACTTCGCCACCAAGACATTGAGTTCGTTCATCGAAGTAATCTTATGCCGTGCTCCGTTGGACGATCTTAGAACTATGATCCCGTCCTGAGTCCAGCATGCTTGCATCCCGAAGTGCGAACGCGCTGCACCAAAAACAGTCTGTCTACCCCTTCAAGGCAGACTTCGCCCTCCAGACTGCAGATTTATGGTCCACGCTGGAGAACCTCACCAAAACTGGTCTGCTGCGCGTACAACCTTTGCTCGATGCCCCCAGCCGGTGACATGCCTTAATGGAGGTGCCAGTTATATTCGGCAGAGTCCGTTTACTGTGCAGAATGTCCAGCACCAGAGCCTTGCAGTCTTCCTTATCAGCCTCAGCCAGCTCAGTGAACATCAGCGCCTTACGACGTAAGCGTGTCTCCAACCCGTCGACCACTCTGGAGCACTCTGAGATTTGCGGCCGAAGAATTCCCAGAATTCCGAAGAAGTGGGAAATCCTCATTGGATGTCCTCCGCCCTGGGGAGGCGGAGGGGTCTGTCAGACTCTTACTGACTAAAAACCACCCCGGTGTTCCGTCTCACACCTACACCGGGGATCGCAGGAACAACGATACTTCCGCAACCCCCGGCTAGTGCCAGCCCGCCTCTGCGGGCCACTATCTCGGGTTGGGGGGGAGTGAGGTGTTGGACTCCCCCCGCGACGTCTAAGAGGGGCGCCCGTGGAACACTACGCGCCGCCACCTCGGGTCCTGATGTGTGGGGGGCGACGGACGTCCCCGAGTCCGTCGCCCCTGGACCCATTTAGGGGGGTTGCGAGGTTGTCGAAATGTAGGATGTAAATACAGCGATCATTGTGCCGATAGTCGTTACGGCCAATGGCATAATAGCCAAGAGCCTCGACCAACATCTTAGGAGGCTCTCGTTGACCAGCTGGATCAAGGGCTTGATCCAGAAAGCGGTACTCCTGGACACGGCGCGTATCGTTAGGAGGTTCCTCTCTCAGGATCCCTGACCACCGGTAGCTTGGACCCTGTTCCCGATACCGGTGGGCTACTATTTTTGTATTTTTAAATGTTTTTTTATTTTATTTTTTTATAGAATAATATTTAAAAATGTAATAATATGTAAATAAAATGAGTAAATAAGCAGCCTTTAATTGTGTTTATGACTTCAAAATAGTCTACCGAGCCTATTACAGTGTCGCCATAAATCGTTTCTGACACTTGAAACTTTCAAGTATGCAGTTTGTTGTATTTGTTGATAGTTTCACAATAATATGTTATTATCAATATTATTTTAAAATTTATAACATAAATATATTATGTAGCATTTTATGACTTTTTATATTTGACACCCTATTATTTATTTTATGAATGTATTTTAGGTATTTTTTTTGAACATTGTTTTATTTTATTATCGAAATAATAAAATAAAAAAGTTCAAAAAAATATTTTTTATTTTATGATATTTTGTGAACTTATTCGATTTTATGATTTTTTTGTAATTTTTTATTTTCGACTTTATTACATTTTTGTGAAATTAAAATTCAATTGAATTAAAAATTACCAATATCCGATTTTATTTACTTAACGTCTTGTTATTTTGTTTTTTCTTCAATTTCAATTTGTATACGTCTTATGATTTAATAAGGATGATATTCAGCGATATAATGTGTTTCTTGTTCTAATTTATATTTATCTAATATTACTCTTGAAATTTTATGAATTCATAATAATTATTATGATTTTATTTATTTAACTTTTTGACATTGTTTTATCATATTAATTTTGATTATTTTTAAGAAATTAATTAATTAATTATTTCAAATTTTATTTATTTTACAAATTTTGACATTGTCTCATCTTATTTATTTTTATTTTTATGAACTTTAATAAACATGAATGCAAATCTATTCTTTTTGTTTAATTATATCTAAAGTTGCTATATTTAAGCTTATTTTTACAAATATGTTTTTTCAAATTGAATAACTTACTATTCAATTTGAAAAAGACATATTTGTACGCCTCGTTAAGCAAAACATGTTTGCGCTAAACAATAAGTGACCTATATTAGAGATATTGTATGTAAACACATGTTTTGACAAATAAATCATCTTTATCTATAATCACTGCACGCCTCTCGATTCGGTCTACCACCACAATATCAAGTTCATTGCCAACAATAGACTAATCTCATTAATAAGAAAATCATAAATACCCATTGAGTATCGTTGCCTTCGCTTGATCCTTGAGGTATTTGAGACTCTTCGGCATTTGTCGTATAAAGCTGTTTTTCGACGTTGAGTCAAACGCAAACATCAGTACATTGATGGTGTCTTTTCGGTCAGGTGGAGGAGGAACCCGTCTCAATGACTTGCGGAACCCTAATTGATAGCCCACCCATGATGAGCTGAGTAGGCTGTAACAAAAAATGTCGAAATTATTAGAATCGTATCTAAGTGAAAAACATAAAGACGTAGAATAGGGATAATGACTAAAAATATTTTTAGTCCGTCAGGTAGATTAATAAAAAAATATTGGACACGTATTTTTTGTTTTGTCACGAAATTTAAAAAATAACGCCTATACAGTGAGTTGAAATTTCGCGTTTTACAAAAAGCATACTATACACCGTGGCATTTAAGTCGTCTTACAAGAGCAGCCTACTTCTTCTCCCCATGTATATAAACAACTTTCTCCATGGAAGACGAAACCAATTCTATATTGTATAAAAAAAAATGTATCTCCCATACCAATTTTGATCAGCTGACGAAATCACGAAATGTGGGATTTGCCTATGACTTCCATGGAGAAAGTTGTTCATAAACATGGACAGAAGAAGTGGGCTGCTTTTGTAAGACTACTTAAATGCCACGGTGTATAACTACATAAAATTTTGATGTCGTAACATAAACGTCGAAAAGGTGTAAGAATCCTTCTGACAAGTCTTGTTACATTTGTGGTACTTTACAGACTAAAAAAAGGAACTTGAAACCCTCCGTTTACAATATATGAACTTTACTTTTGTTTTCTTCCATCTAAACTAAAGAAAAGTATCCTGGCGTGCCATTTGTTAAAAAACCGATCCTTGACAATGGAAGTCGACCTTTGTCGCTATCATATTATTTTTCTACTACAGCCAAGAATTTGGCTAAACAACTTGCTTCTATTGAGCAATGCCAAGGAATATTATTTAATTCAGCCAATAATTTGGTATCAGAAATTGATATTAATAGTAATTTAAATTAGAAATAAGGACAATAGGGACACCCTCTTGCAAAAGCATACAGCATAAAAATTGCAAAGTAAAATCAAATAAAAGTTTAAATTCGGTAAATAGTATTAACCTGGTGCATCAAAATATTCAAGGATTTATGAACAAAGATTTAGAAGTAGAATTATTTATGAACTTTAACAGTATTGATATTCTTTGTATAACAGAACATTGGCTTAAAAGCCACCAGTTATTGTTCAATTTTAATAATCACCAGGTTGGTAGTTCATTCAGCAGAGTTAATGCTATATACATGGTGGCTCATTGATTTTAGTAAGTAACCAGCTTAAATTTAAAGACCGTAAGGACATTGTGAGCCTATCTGTTGAGCGGACAGTTGAAATAGCTTGTATAGAATTGGAGCAGTTTATTGAATTAAGCGTATACAGACCCCCTTCAGGATTGTATGACTGCTTCGAAAAGGTAATGGATGAAGTGTTACACAAGATTTGTAACTCGAATAAATCGATTATCACTTGTGGTGATTTTAATGTTAATTTTTTAGAAATCTCAGGTTCTTGTAGTAAAATAATAAGTCTGTTTCAGTCCTACAATCTTGTAAACCTATTTTTGGAGCCCACAAGAATAACCCCTTCTAGTGCTACATGCTTAGATAATATTTATACTAATGTTATACCAGTCCACAAAGAAATTATAAATTTACTAGATTCTGATCATTGCGGGCAGAGGATTACTATACCAAACCAAAGCAACAAAGTGGCTAAAAAGGATATCACTGTTAACCCCAAAACTGCAAGTCGCTTGGCAGCTTTTAAAGTTAAACTCATTAATAAATTACCAATTTTGTCAATTGATGCTGATCCTAATCATCTATATGATGATTTTTTTAGTATATACTGTAAACAATTTAATTCGACCTTTATTCCCAAGACTATCTCCGTTAATAGTAACGCATCATTCAGTGATTGGGCTACCATTGGTATTCATAAGAGTAGAACACGGCTTTATGAGCTGTACAGTGAAAGGACTTATGTAAACACTGCTGAATTTAATTTATATGTTAGAAATTATTCAAAATTATTTAAAAAAGTTTGTTGTTTGGCCAAGTCGCGTTATTTGAGCTCAAAGATTAAAAACAGTAGTAATGTTATTAAAACGACTTGGAATATTATTAATAGTGAAACGGGAAGATCTGGTAACCGAAATATTGACTACGGCCTGTCTATTAATGGCAAAATCATAAAATCAGACTCACAAGTCGCAGTGGCCTTTGAAAATTTATTTTCAGATATTCCCGTTTCAACGACTAAATCCTTAAACTCATCACCTTCTGTTGCTGAGTCTTTGCTAAAAGAAAATGTTAACGTTTGCGATTCGGAATTTCTTTTTGAACATATTACTTGTAAAGACATAATTAAAACCTTTCACACTTTAAATGTTAAAAAGACTGCAGATCTGTGGGGTCATTCTGTAGAAGTTGCTAAGTCTATTATTGACATTGTCGCACCTAGTTTAGCTATTATCTTTAATAATTGTATCGACTGTGGGGAGTTTCCCGACCTTATGAAAAATAGTAAAATAATACCTTTGTTTAAATCAGGTAGTACATCAGACCCTACAAATTATAGACCTATTTCAGTACTACCTACGTTTAGCAAAATATTTGAGAAATTAATTTTAGAGCAATTGCATAGAATTTTTAATAAACATAAATTATTACATACCAAACAGTTCGGTTTTACAAGGGGTCGTTCAACTACTGATGAACTTTTAGGACATATTTATAATGCATGGGAAGATAAGTGCGATGCCTTGGGAATCTTTTGTGATTTGTCCAAAGCATTTGATTGTGTTTTTCATGAAACGCTAATCAGGAAACTCCGCCACTACGGGATCCGGAACAGCGCTCTGGATCTTCTTACTTCATATTTGAGTAATAGGATTCAGACCGTTGACGTTAATGGAAAAAGATCTCCTGGTAACAATGGGAGTCCCACAGGGCTCAATTCTTGGTCCTTTCTTGTTTCTTATTTATATTAATGACTTGCCTTACCTCATAAAGGATAACCATGATATAGTGTTGTTTGCGGATGATACTTCACTTTTGTTTAAACTTAAACGTCAGCAGCTGGTTACTGACGATGTAAATAGCGCGATCTCAAAAGTAGTTCACTGGTTCAATGTTAATAATTTACTTCTTAATGAAAAAAAAACCGAATGCATTAAGTTTACCCTACCTCACGTTAGGCAGGTGAAAACCGATGTGTTGATAAAGGGCGAAGAATTGAATCCTGAAAATAGCACAGTATTCTTAGGCTTAACTTTGGATGCTAAGCTTCAGTGGGGCCCACATATAGATAAATTGTCAAAGAAGCTAAGCTCCGCAGCATATGCTGTTAGAAAAATTCGTAATTTAACTGACATAGAGACAGCCCGTTTAGTATACTTTAGCTATTTTCATAGTGTAATGTCGTACGGTATTCTGTTGTGGGGAAATGCCGCCGACATCCAGACTATCTTTGTTTTGCAGAAAAGAGCTGTTCGGTCAATTTATAAATTAAGCCCAAGACACTCTCTCAGAGAGAAATTTAAGGAGATTAATGTAATGACTGTGCCTTCTCAGTATATTTATGAAAATCTTTTATATGCCCATAAAAATATAAAATTGTTTAAAAAATACAGTGATATCCATAACATTAATACTAGGAACAAACACAAATTTGTAGTACCTACAACAAGGCTCAAGAAAATAGGTGGCTCGTTTAGATGTCAATGTGTACGCTTTTATAATAAGCTTCCAAGCCACGTACAACATCTAAGTCTTAATAAATTCAAATCTTTTATTAAACGTAAGTTGTGCCAGAAAGCGTTTTATACAACTAAAGATTACCTTGAAGACAAAAAGGCTTGGGATTGAGCTGCTCCAATTAATTTTGTTTTTTTTATTATATTTTGCACCGTGAATTTTGTTGTTGTTTTTTTGGTTTTCTTGCAATGACAAGAATATTTACTTTTTAAAGTATTATATTATTTTATATTAATTATTATGAGTGTGAAGACTATGTGGATCATTCTTTTTTATTTTAATTTAAATTTATCTTAGTTTTTAATCATGGTCTGGCAGTTTGAGTAGTTTATGCGGCCTACCCGAATGTCCTTTCTTTGGTATTGTTCGTCGAATCGTTGAGCTCCTTAAATTCTGAGTTGAGCTGCTCGGTTATTGACAAATGCGTGCACTGACTGGACAGGTCCACTCAATCTGGCTGGTTCTTTCCTCAAAAGACCATTTCAGACATCAGTCTACATGGTCTTCACATGATCTAACCAATATTTTGTCTGGACTTTAAAAGAGACTGTGACCTCTGAGTTTGTTTCGGCCTTTCTTCTCAGAGTAGTCAGATAGGAAACGCCGACCTCATCTAGTTTTAAAAAATATGTTCGACATGTAAAAGTGTTTGTATAAACCAACTTACAGAAATAAAATCATTTATCATTTATTTATCATTTGCTAGAACCACCTGAAAGCTCCTGTTTTTATCTCAAACCTCCATTTCAAATCATATTACAAACAAAAATCAAACCGACTTCCAAAATTAAGCACTACAAAGATAAAAAAGCTTTTTGCAAAAAAATACTACTGACTTTCAAATACAAAACTACAAAGTGAAAAATAACTTAATTTTTTGAAGTCTGTGTCCAAAACGCAAAAAAATGGTACCTACGAAAGACACTTCAAAAAATTAAGTTATTTTTCACTTTGTAGTTTTGTATTTGGAAGTCGGTAGTATTTTTTTGCAAAAAGTTTTTTTATTAGTTGTACGTACCTAATAGGCAAGTTAGTAAAGGAACTATTTCGCCAGAATAGATTTCATGAAACTTGAACATAACCGGTGAAATGAGAGATCTGCTTACCCCTTAAGAGCGAACTGGCGTGATGTTATGTTGATGAAATGTTATAAACAACAAACAGACATGCGATTGCAGCAATCCCGAGAGATTTGCCGTTATTTATTGAAGAGATCTTCACCAAATTAAAATAGGACCAATTTCGGAACATACTTTTTCAAACAAAAAAAGAATTTTCAAAATCGGTCCACAATTGACGGAGTAATCGGTGAACATACACAAAAAAAAAAACATACATGAAGTCGAACATAGATCCTCCTCCTTTTTGGGAAGTCGGTTAAAACTAACCTTCTTTTCCGAAGCCGGTGTCTTTAGTATCAGCACTGAAGCAATCGTTGAAGGAACGCTTCTGTGGCCGCCTGAAGAAGGTGTTCAATAGCATTCTTTCGGGCGAAAACAAGGTGCGCGCCTTCAACGGTTGGGTATATGGCCGGTATTGATGTATTCTTTCGGCATACTCAAATGGACTCAAACGGAACTTGACGCCCTGGATAGGCGGATCCGTACACTTCTGACTGCATATCGAATGCATCACCCACGATCGTCGGTCATGAGATTGTATATCCCGCGGAAGTGTGGAGGCCGAGGCTTTTTAAATGCCATAAACCTCCACAACCGCGAGATATGCAATCTCAGGGAATATTTTCTACACACCGACGTGGGTATGCATCGAGATGTAGTAGCAGTGGACAAGGGACTCTACGCTCTCCTTGGCGAATGAGAACTGGCGCAAGCCTGTAGTGCTTGACACTAACGACCGCAGGGAGGTATGGCAGAGTAAGGAGCTTCACGGAGGTTTTTTCCGGGCCCTACAGGGGTCCGATGTAGACCAAGCACCGTCCGCGGCCTGACTGTATTTCGGTGACCTCTTTGGGGAAAGCTAAGGTTTTGTCTGTGCAATTATGGACGAAGTTATCATGACGAATAAGAACCGGAGATTTATTGTGAAGGATAGCACGGTTGACATCTGTCGGGCATGTCATCGCCCGGGTGAATCGATCCGCAACATAATCTCTGGTTGTTCTCCTAGCTAACGAAGAGTACTTGAATGGGCACAACCTTGTAGCCAGGATTATCCATCAGCAACTTGCTCTGAAATACACTATTGTGGCATCAGAGGTACCGTACTACAGGTATGTACCCGACACAGTTCTCGAAAATGGCAATATGACATTGAACTGGGATCGGTCACTGACAGGACTATTGTAGACAATAAGCCTGATATTGTGGTGGTGGACCGAATCGTGCAATGATTGTTGAAATTACCGTCCCGCATGACGCGAACCTCGTGAAAGCCGAGAAAGATAAGCAAATCAATTATTTTGACTTGGCTAGCATGGTTGTCGACATGTGGGATGTGGGCACAGCGATTATTGTACCGATAGTCGTGTCAGGCATCATCATCTTCCTGCCCTTGTCCCATGTTACTTGGGGTCGGCGCATCACGTTTTCTTTTTTCATACCGTCCTGTCCCCCGTTACGCTATCACTTACTCCCTTTTTTTTCATATCACTCCTCACACAGTCCATCCATCTTTTGTTTGGCCATCCCCGTGTCGTAGTCGTGTCAGTGTGTCCATCGTGTCGTGTCAGCCATTGGCTTAATAGCGACGAGCCTCGACAAACGCCTTAGGAGGCTCTCGTTATGCGGCTGGATCAAGTGCCTGATCCAGATTGCTGAACTGCTGGACACGGCTCGTATTGTTAGGAGGTTCCTCTCTCAGGAACCCTGACCACCGGTAGCTTGGACCCTATTCCCGATACCGGTGGGCATCTATTTTTTTATATTTTTAAATGTTTTTTTTTAATATGTTTTATAAAAATATTTAAAAATGTAGTAAATATTCAAGTTAATGAATAAAGGAAATAATAATGAAACTCATTTATTGCCAACACCCTAAAAATTAACATTAACATAATATTTTACATAAAAATAACGATAGGTTATAAGTACTAAGGTTATACGTATTTTTTTTACGGTTTTATAATTCCTAAGTTGTCTGGTGCTGGAAGCCCAGTCTGGGTAAAGGTCTTCTCCATTTTACTCCAGACCCAAAATATATAGGTAACAATAGACTTATTATTCTTCTTTCGAGCATAATTATACAAACTCTTTACGTTAATTATACAAAGCAGAGGCCTTAGTGCGAGTTTTTACTCACGCTCAATCGCGTTAACGTAAACATCATTTTGTACTGAAACTGGATAAGCGCCGTCTGGTGACGGTTAGGAGAAACCACTTTTTTTGTATACATTTTGACATAAGAGATCGTTTACGTATCACGAGTGAGCGTGAGTAATAACTCGCACTAAGGCCTCAGGAGTCCAAAAATCGACTAACACCAGCCGATTGAACATGCAGGTTTCCGCTCTAGCTTTTTTACAACGGTTCACATACATGTCACACAAGAAGTCATTGAAATATATAAAGAGTTCAATAAAATCAAAATCAAATAGTTTATTTTAAATACACCTTAGATGTACTTTTGAATTGCCAAAAAAAAAAAAAAAAAAAGATGACTCTAGTTGCAAATTCGCAAGCGTCAGTAGGTCTTAATGGAGAAGAATTTGCAAGAAACTCCACGGCACTCTTTTCCATCTGTTTTAATAACAATTTTTTTGGTTACATCATTCTTGTTGAAAATATACATATATGTGAGAACAATATAAAAAGACCTGCACGTAAAAGCTTCTAGAGTAGACAATAATACAATAAATAGACATCACCAGTAATAGCCTACATAGACTACGCTAAAGCGTTCGACACGATTTGACACAACTCCATCTGGAAAGCCCTGACAAAATGCCACATTAATGAAAAATACATAAATGTGTTAAAAAATCATATATGATTGCAGTTCCAGCAGAGTCAAAATGGAAAAACGTGGTCGAAATATATACAGTTGTGAGACAGGGCGACCCCGTGTCGCCTAAACTTTTTATAGCGGTACTACAGCTAATCTTCGATCCTCTAAACTGGCAGTCAGATGGAATCAGAGTAAATGGGAGGCAACTTACACACCTAAGGTTCGCTGATGACATTGTCCTCTTCGCTGAACTAGCAAGAAACTTGAAAAATAAAAAAGTTAAGTTAAAGTAGGTAATGACACACAGCAACACTAATACAATGGTAAGCCTTTAGAGTACGTAAACAACTACATTTACCTAAGAAAACAAATAACATTTGGAGAGAGAAATGAAAAAGAGGTTGAACGCCGAGTGAACATGAGTTGGAAGAAATTCTGGTCCCTAAAAGATATCCTAAAAGGCGCTTTCTCCCTCCATCTCAAAAAGACCGTAATGGACACCTGCATCTTACCGACCCTCACATAAGGCTGTCAAACCTGCACATACAACGCTAAAATAAAAATTAAACTAGCGGTTTGTCAGAAAGCAATGGAAAGAAGTATATTGAAAATAAGGAAAATACATAACATAAGAAGGGACTACATAAGAGGAAAGACATAACTCATAGATGCTCCGCATTACGCTTTAACACTTAAGGGGCGATGGGCAGGGCACCTAGCCAGACACAGAGACAAAAGATGGACACTAGAAACCACAAGTTGGGAAGGACCAATTGGTAAAAGAAGCAGAGGTCTTCCAAAGAACAGATGGATTAATGAAATAATAGCTATTGCTGGAAAATAATAGCAAACAAAAGCAAGGCATAGAAAGACTTGGAGTAAACTGGAGGAGACCTTTTCCCAGACTTGGCTTCCGGCACCAGACAACTTAAGAATTATAAAACCGTATAATCGGGATATTTACCATGTTTACTGTTTGTAGCAGTTAAAGAGGGTAGACCGATAGGACTCCTCATAAACACCCACCCGCAATAACTTCAGTTTATCCGTGATCATGGTGCTTGCAACAGCGCCGAAATATCGGGAACTCGCTACAAACAGTAAACATGATAAATATCCCGAATATAATGTTAATATCTGACGCTGTGACGTCACTCTGACGTTCGATTCTCGCTATTGGCGCACGAGGCGAACGCGGATGGGGTTGCGGTTAGGCGGGAGTGGGGTCGCATTCCAGCGCGGTGCACAGTTATATTGACCGTGTAGTATAATATTAGTAGGAATTAAATATAATCGTTTTTCACATTACCTTGTTCCGTTAGTGCCCGTACATTTTATCTTGACATGGTCGCTTGCATCAAGTAAATAAGTTTCATTTCCCTTCACTATTTTGTTTTGCCCTAAGTAATGTTTATTGTCGTTAACATGTATTATGTCCTGGTAGGTACACACTATGTTTCTGGTCGTTGCAAGAATCTCATCAACTACCCTGCATTCGGAGAGCTGGAATAATAAAATTAAATAATTTAGATTATTTTTATTTTCTTTATTTCTGGGCCTAGGGTTTTTATTGTAATACGTCGTATTTTTTATAAAAACAAATAAACAGGAAAACTAGTTTATTTAGGTTTATTTTCCTGCGTGTTTTTTTGTTAATTCGGCAAAATTTTATTAATAAATTGTAAAAAAAATATAATGTGATGCTTATTTTTTTTTTAAATAACGGTTTTTTGTTGTACTTTGATGACTTTATGCAATGCACAATAAAAAATCGAGATTTTAATTCCCACAATCAAAACATCATGATTATTATTTCATGCACTCTATTTTACTGCCGTGAAGTTTAGGTTACTTAACTCTGCCTATTCCAATACCTCCCTATGTACAGGATTGTCTAAGCTGGGAAATCAGCGAATCTTAGTCCTCTATGCTACTTTGATGTTTGTGTGTTGCAAGTGTGACGGTGGAGTAAGTGCCCAGTGCTTGTAACACAGCTTAATTCCTAGCGCGACACTGGCCGCAATTTCACATTTTAACTAAATACGTGTTGCTTGGTTACCGTTGTTGACTGGATATATGTCATTCAGTATAATACTGCTATCTAGAAATAATATGTTTTAATTCATATATAACATCTGGCGACGATGCCGTTCAATGTAAAGAAAGCAAAACGTTCGCGAGCCATCCTACGCGGTGTGCTAACGAAAACTAATAACGCATTTCAAGCAGAACATGTTTATACTCATGAAGAAATAGAAATACGATTACTGACACTTCAAAATACATACCAAGGACTGCAAAACATACAATTACAGATAGAACAGGAGACCGAAGACGAATACCTGGAATCCGAAACCGATTACAGGTGCGAAGTGGACGAACTTTATACAAATTTACGTACAAAAATGATTTGACTAATGAACACTTTCAAACTTCCTGAGCCGTTACCCAGCGTACCTTCCTCACAAGATGCCCACGAATTCACGAGCATTCATCGAGACGTACATCCCAGACACAATTTCCAACCTTTTATGCTCATGTTCGGAAGAGAGGTAAGAACGAGATTGGTAGCCAAGATTAGAGCTCCAACAAAGGCACTACATAGGGGCAGAAGAGAAGGGGTGAGAGAGTTTGCAGTCGGAAGCAGAGTGCAAGCTCGCAATTACTCTGTATCAGGAAGGAAGTGGGAGTTTGGTACAGTGACCCGCCGACTGGGAGACCTCCACTATGAGATAGAGATTGACAGCGGACGCACATGGATGCGCCACCTCTACCAGCTGCTCCCGGCGCCTCTGATTCCTGGGAATCACGGCGGAGGCGTGTCATAGACTAAATACGTGTTGCTTGGTTACCGTTGTTGACTGGATATATGTCATTCAATATAATACTGCTATCTAGAAATAATATGTTTTAATTCATATATGTATAACAGATACTTAAAAGGAAAAAAGGAACCCCTAAAGGAGGTCTGTTCGTGTATCAAGACATTTTTCTCTGGAATGCCTGGCGATATCAAGTTGAAATTAATATAATATACCAACTCAGCTATCCTTCAACACCAAAACATCCAAATACAGCCAAAGAAACCCTAACCAACTACAGGCGCGTCCCCCGCGAACGCAATATGGCAAGAAAAATATAAAATACGTAGGCGTCCAGCTTTATAATAATCTACCAGCAGATATAAGGAACACATCTTCTTTTAATGTATACAGAGCTAAACTCAAACAGTACGTCACTAACAACACAAACCTTATAAGCTAACCATAAAAGTCTCACTATAGTCGACATCGTACCTACCTACCTACATCAAGAAAACAAAACTCTTAGCTACTGGACTACTCTAACCTTAGTCATGTATATATTCGATAAGTGAACAATGTATGTTTTTTTAGAATAAATAAAGAATCTTTAAACCGAACTCTACAGTCTCTATGGAGCTGTGAAAAAATCAAACTCCTAAATCAACGTAATCGAAAGATACAGTCTTTTTTGTCGCATGTTTTAGGAATCGCAAGGAAAACAAAACCTAAAGGGTACTTCCCGTTGACCTAGAGTCATACAATTGGGCAAGAAGCAATTTCTTACAACAAAAGTAAATGAAAAAATCTGAAACTGTAAATTAGTAGATACAACATTTTTATTTTACGTATTTGCATTTGGTAAACAGACCGCTACCTATATCGATATGTGGGCACAACACTTTTCCAACGGCAAAGTTTATTTTGTCTCTTCGTTAGAGCAATGTTCACTGTTTTCATTGTATAAATTATATGAACGTCAATAATGCAAACATTATTTTGTTGAAAGCAACTGACTATACAGAGGCCTTAGTGCGAGTTTTTACTCACGCTCACTCGTGGTCACGTAAACATCATTTTGTATTGAAACTGGATAAGCGCTGTCTGGTGACGGTAAGGAGAAACCACTTTTTTTGTATACATTTTGACATAAGAGATCGTTTACGTATCACGAGTGAGCGTGAGTAAAAACTCGCACTAAGGCCTCAGAACTCTCGGTGAACGAGTCCGACTCGCACTTGGCCGGTTTATTTTGTTAGATGCACCTTCATTGTGTGCTGCATTTGATGTGCCAACTAAATATTATTTCTTTTCTTTATTTTTCTTCCTAGCGCGCTTCATTCGCCTGCTATATTTATGTGGTAGTATTTAGGATGTTCACGGGCTCAAAATTTGTTGATGAATAAATTGAATTTGATTGAATCCTTGAACGTTTGGTACTTACATAACACTTCACCCAGTCCTTTCCCTTGCAAGTGATTGGTTCATAAGTATCGAAAAATTGCATCAGCTCTTTCGAAAAGGGATCCAGATTCGGCATCTTGCATCCACTTCCTTTATCCTCACTCAAAGCCTTCTCGATAATATTTTCTATATATCTGACAGAAAGAGACATAAATACAGTGTTGAGTCAAGCTATTTTAAACCTTCAAAATTTTTGGGCATGGGGAAGTTATTTGGCTATTGTACACGCATGCCGCCATATTGTTATTGACTGTCAAATAGATATGCGCGTACTAGTTTGAATACGCGCACATATTCGAAAAGCATGTTTATATCGTGTCGAAATGAGGCTATTATACGCGTCGAATATACAGGTGACTTTTTATTCATTTTTATTGGTAAGCAAATAAGGTCTTCAGAGTACCGATATAGCATTTTGTATTGAAGAAGAGAGTGAAATGGCGAAACAAGCTATTCTGACAGTGGTTTTTGTTGTGATGATATTATCAAGGCATGTTATGAGCAAAGAATATTGCAGAAAATCTGTAAAGTAAAGACACTGACATATTAACATAAAAAAAAAATCCTGCATACGCATAATTTGAACCCAATATTGCAACTTAATCTATACTAATATTATAAAGCTGAAGAGTTTGTTTGTTTGAACCCGCTAATCTCAGGAACTACTGGTTGGAATTGAAAAAATATTTTTGTGTTGGATTGCCCATTTATCGAGAAAGGTTATAGGCTATTTAACGTCACGCTATGACCAATAGGAACGGAGCATAAATGAAAAATGGAGCAAAAGCGGGCAAAATATTCCTTTTTGAGAGCTTCCGTTGCGTGCGCTGCGTAAATGGTTTAAGTTACGCAACAATCATGTATGTAGGGTAGATAGGGTAATAATAGACAATAAGCGAGGCTTTTGTTCTACAGAGCATGTTTTTAGAAATAGTTGGTTGTTATTTAGAAGCGTGATAGGCAAACTGTTAAGTAAGACAAATATGGTTTGATAGAGCATCGGCAAAGTGTTTAAGTGCTATAGTTTTCATTAAGAATAAAGAAAGAAATAATACAGTTGAAGTTTAAAAGTGCCATTTATGGTTAATGAGGTCTTTAAGCTACGTGTTGAAAGACTTTGTATTCAAAATGTGTTTACAAGTACGCTCTATCGTCAGCATTGTAGTACAGTTTGACGAAAGCCCAAAAGTTAAGTACCTATTGATGTAGCTAAATGTAATATAATGACGACTAATATAAATCAATCTAGTAATGATGAAGTCGCTGAATCTAGTCACAGGGATGACTGGACTGTGTATGGTCACAGAAATTACTAAGGTTGTGACTTGTGAGTGGTCACTGAGATGACTGCTGTAGCCACAGGGATGGTTAAGAGGCTTGGTCACCGGGTTGACTATGGTTTTGAGATGGTCACAAGGATTATTGTCGTAATGTTCACAGGGATGATTATTAGAAGCCACAGGGATGGCTGCGAGACTGAGGATTTCTCTTAGTTAATTGAAGTCAGAATGACCGAACGTTATTATTCTGTGTTAGAAATCACTGGTATTGCAGATTTACATATTAGAACATAAGTAAGAGAGAGTAAGTTTAAGTGGTGTACAATAAAGTTTATAATAAACTAGCTGACCCCCGGGGCTTCGCTCCCGTCAACTGGCTATCTACCTACCTACCCTGCCAACCCAGCCTGCCCTGCCTACCCTGCCAACCCTGCCTGCCATGCCTACCCTGCCTAGCCTGCCTACCTTGCCTACCCTGCCTTCCCTGCCTATCCTGCCAACCCTGCCTGTCCTGCTAACCCTGCCTACCATGCCTACCCTGCCTGCCCTGCCAACCCTGCCTGCCCTGCCTATCCTGCTAACCCTGCCTTCCCTGCCTACCCTGCCTACTATGCCTACCTTGCCTACCCTGCCTACCCTGCCAACCCTGTCTAACCTGCCTACCCTGCCTTCTCTGCCTATCATGCTTACCCTGCCTACTATGCCTACCCTGCCTACCCTGCTTACCCTGCCTACCCTGCCGACCCTGCCTACCCTGCCTACCCTGCCTACCCTGCCTTCCCTGCCTACCCTGCCTACCCTGCCTGCCGCGCCTACCCTGCCTATCCTGCCTACCCTGCCTATCCTGCCTAATCTGCCTACCCTGCCAACCCTGCCTACCCTGCCTACTCTGCCTACCCTGCCAACCATGCCTATCCTGCCTACCCGACCAACCCCGCCTACCATGCCTACCCTGCCTACCCTGCTTACCCTGCCTATCCAGCCTAGCCTGCCTACCCTACCTACCCTGCCTACTTTGCCTACCCTGCCTACCCTACTTACCTACTATTTTTATCTATCATCAATGTTTTTCTTAGCGCACGCCAAAGAATGAATTTTATAGGCAACATTTTCCTACCTTGGGTTACATTATTGCAATTTTCATAAGGATCTCATTTTTTATTTTATTTATTATAGCCTATGACACTCAGGAATAATGTAGCTTTCTACTGGTGAAAGAATTTTCAAAATCGGTTCAGTAGATCCAGAGATTACCCCTTACAACGTCACAAACCCACAAACTTTACCTCTTTATAATATTAGTATAGATAATAAATAAACATCCTTTGGGTTCTCCTCTCATAGAAAGAAGGCCTGTATCCCAGTAGTGGGAACATTATAAAGGCTGCTGATGATGATGACACATAAGGAAGTGGGCAACGTAGAATAACCGTGTCAGATCCTGTCATGATTTGTTTACTTAAAATGAAATACAAGTACCTTTGTATGGTAATGTGCGGAGGCTATTGAAGGGTATGGTGTCGAGATGGTTCATGAAGCGATAGTGATCGTTCAGACATGACCACGACACGTACTGGCCTGGGAACTGTTCGGTGTTTCTTTTTAAGTCCAGAGTAATACATAGTACCACATTGATAGTAATTGACTATGTAACGACGTAAGACGTTACAGGATACATTTCTCTAGTTTACGCGTATCCTAAATTCAGTCGCCCACGGATATAATCTGACACCTGTATGTCACTATGTAGGTCAAATTATGATCCTAGTACCTGGGCGACCGAGCTCTGCTCGGGTGAAAATAGAGAAAACGACGTCTTCTAAAAATGAAACCTAGCTAGATCGATTTATCTTCACTGAAAGGCCTTGCATACTATATTTCATGAAAATTGTTGGAGCGGTTTGCGAGATTCAGATTATGTATAAATACATATTTACAAGAATTGCTCGTTTAAAGGTATTATATATATATAGATATGCCTGGATTCTGACAAGTATAATATATTAACTATAGTGGCTACCTTTATATGCCTATAATTTAAAGTTAATTTATTATGTCCTAACTAAGCTCATTAATTATTCAGTGGAGACTTATAAAGAAAAAAAAATAGCTCATCCATACAAAGTTGACGTCCGTCAGCTGACCAACATTTGTATGGGAGATACAATGTTTTTTTTTTTCATATTTTCAATATTCAAAATTATTTATTTGCCAACATAGGTTGGGGGTTTGCCAACATGTATAACATGTTTTTTTTTTTATATTCGCCATGCTCTACCGTCATATGGACATGCAGAATTTTACACATAAATTACAACCTAGTATCAAAATACATAAATATTTAATATGAAGCCTAATAACAATAAATATTACAAAATTATTAAATCATTTTATTTTTCAATATCAAGGAGTATCGAGTAGTCAATAATTATATAAATGTCAGAGTAGATAATTAAATTAATGTCGATTAAATAAATAAAAGTCTCAGATAAATAATAATTGAGAGCAGAGCATGTCATTAATACTGTCATAAATATTGGTTGTGATGACAACTCGTCACACTAGCTATGTCGTCGCTATCTCTAATAGGTCTCTTTCACTAATACGTCACTTTGTACATGTAGTCAGTTTCCCAACTAGTCTCAAGCCGTATTTCGTCTCTTTCCCAACTCGTCCGACGCTTATGTACAATTAGACACATGTGTAGGTAGATACCAGTATCTACCTACACATGTGTAAAAAAAATATTGCTTCTTTAAAAGCAGATTGAACATGAAATTAAAATGTGCGCAAAGAAACAAAACCTCAATTGAACTTGAGTCTTGCAAATACTTACTTCCTTGTGACTCCCAGACCTTGATCCCGTCCTTGTGACAGTTTATTGTTTAAACGAATATAATAGATAAAACAGATTATACTTATTGTAATAACGATAAACTGATTTCTCCGTGAACGATACCATCGTTTCATCTTCACTGTCGTCTGAAAGTACAAGAAAAATAAATAAATACAGTTAAACAATAAAGCTGTCACGGTGGCCCAGACCTCGCCTCTAGTGTTTGAGGTCTTGGATTCAAATCCGGGCAAGTAGCAATATGACTTTTTCAATTTATTATGTTTTTTCTAAGTTTATCTTGAACTGCTGACAACGGTGAAGGAAAACATCGTGAGGCAACCTAATTGCGTATCTGTTTAATAGCACGAAGCACACTCTTTTCCCACCGCGTCCGCCATCAGACAATTGCGACTCCTTTCCCGCCGCGTTATTTGTTTGTTTCGCGGCAAGCACAAACAAATACAGCCAAAAAAAATAATGAGATATTCATAATTTCAATAAAAGCTAACTAAACACACATCGTCATTATTTTTACCCGGCTGCAAGGAAAGGGTTATGTTTTTCGCGCGTATCTTGTATGTTTGTATGTATGTAATATTCTTTATTACCTCATATCTTGCAAACCGCTAGATGGATTTTTATAATTAATACATCGTTAGATAGGGCTTGGCCGCCCAAGTGTTCTTAAATAAGTGACGTTAAAAAAAAACAAAAATGGCGGCTTTTGTGCGCCATATTGGGGGCGACTCAATATTTTATTTCTTCGAAACCCATCGAGTGGGGTATCAAAATGAAGGATTTTTAAAGGTGATTACAAAAATATACCACTTATATGTTTAAATGCGATTCAAAAATAAAAATAAGTAACTAAAAAATTTTAAATAAAAAGTTAATTTAAAAAACAAAAACCCGACTGCGAACTAAAAAGATGTAAACAAGAAGAAAATCATGCTGTGCAGTCGGACGATACATATTCGCGAGCTGGCTGACCACCTGATCCTCCGACTGCACAGCATGATTTTCTACTTGTTTACATCTTTTTAGTTCGCAGTCGGGTTTTTGTTTTTTAAATTAACTTTTTTGTTTTATTATCTCCAACTTTACTTGAGACGCAGTTATCGACATACATTATTGTAGTATAGAGAAGAAAACTTTGTAATTTAATAAAAAAAAAAATACATTAAAAAACGCGAAGGGCACTGCTTTGTATTATTTCGATTTTACGTTTACACCGAAAGAAGAAGGAACCGAATTAAGTTTGTAATTTTAAATTTGAGGAAACTTTATTCATTAGATTACAAACTTTAATAAAACGATACGAAACTAATTGCCAAAAAATAAACTTTGTTTTTCCGAGTAAGAAAAAAAATTTGCAAGTTCAAATAATTCCCTAACCAGCAACCAAACCTTTGGTAACTGTTAACTCTTACAGTGCAGATATATATTACCGGACCACAAGTTAGAGAATACAAACCAGCAAATGTTTATAATTCATCTATACTAATATTATAAAAAGGTAAAGTTTGTGACGTTGTAGGGGGTAATCTCTGGATCTACTGAACCGATTTTGAAAATTCTTTCACCAGTAGAAAGCTACATTATTCCTGAGTGTCAAATAAATAAAAAAAAAAATAGAGATCCGTATGAAAATTGCAATTATGTAACCCAAAGTAGCAAAATGTTGCCTGAGGGCAGGTAGGGCAGGTAGGGCAGGTAGGGCAGGTAGGGCAGGTAGGGCAGGTAGGGCAGGTAGGGCAGGTAGGGCAGGTAGGGCAGGTAGGGCAAGTAGGGCAGGTAGGGCAGGTAGGGCAGGTAGGGCAGGTAGGGCAGGTAGGGCAGGTAGGGCAGGAAGGGCAGGCAAGGCAGGCAGGGCAGGTAGGGTAGGTATGGGAGCGAAGACCCGGGGGTCAGCTTGTACTTAATAACATAAATATGTCATCATATTAGTCACTATCTTCATGCCCTTGTCGGTGCAACACGTTTTCGTTTTCGATTCTCCCCTATCATCCGCCACCCTATCATTTACTTTCTTTTCTTTCATGTCATTCCTTAAATCGTTACATAATCCATTCCACAGTTACATCGAAGTTTACCTTAGATAGTAGAAATGGATATCCGATATATTCATATATCCTGACTAGGTACGAACTTAGGGACAACTAGGCACTCCGAATCGTTACTTCTTTAGTATTAACATTTTATTTCTTAACCAATGTATAAGTTGCTAATGTATAAGTTGCTATAGTTTTGTGTTAGTAATAATGGCTTTATGTCCCTTTTATCTTTTATTGTAGGTACTATTGCTTAACAATAATGAAGCTAATAAAATTATGTTTTACTGCGTCCAACGATATCATGTAAAATGTTTTTACACCAGTTGCTCGTCAATGTCCAATTATCTAATCATGCACTCTGAACGAAAAGTAAAGCAATAATAAAATAGTTGTATGAAACTCCCAAGGGAGTAAAGTAATTTGAATTTGGATCGTCAAATTGTATGGAAACTCGTGAAAACTCTAAGTATAAAAATACCCATAATTATGTCAATGTATAGAGGTTTGTTCGGAAATCCAACTGGCCACCATAAGCAGAACTCAAAAAAAAGCGGAATGGCATGATTTCAAAGAATGTGAAACATAAGACGGTATTTGGGGCTGTGATTTTCAGTGAATTTTATTGCAATATTTGTGCTGACATAAAATGTCGAGTGATAGTGATTCTACACCAGAGTAGAAGAAGAGTTTAGAG
Organism: Orthosia cruda; assembly: GCA_964057195.1. NCBI lineage: Eukaryota > Metazoa > Arthropoda > Insecta > Lepidoptera > Noctuidae > Orthosia > Orthosia cruda. The sequence goes on along the minus strand of OZ059830.1, from coordinate 8,057,605 downwards.
ATTATTAATAAATCTACTACGGGAAAAATCAAGACACGGATACGAAAAAGCGATTTTGTTCAATGGAGAACAACAAAAAAGTCGGCTCGACGGAGGCGACATTTTTCTTATTTCCAATTTCCTTTTAACTTATTTCCAACATTTAGTAGAGACTTGAAAGTCAAGCATCAAACATCACCATTTATTCAATGCTTAGATTTTCAAACATCAAACACAATATTCAAATCAATAAATATGGTCAGGGTTCAATATGCCGCCCATAACATAATACACTGCTTTATCCCCTTGGTGTATAATCTATAATGTGGTGTTTTATTAAGTTGAGCAAATGAAAGTCTGGCGAGATTCCAGTAAAACAATGACCACCACGTATGTGACTGCTAGGTGACAGAAAAATTACCAATCTTAAAATAAGTAATTTAGTAGTAAAGTAGATATGTGGATCACCAATCGCAATCAGTTTCATTGTTCAAATTCGTCATAAATGATCTAAACAAACTAAACAACTGTTATCGATAGAAATAACCTTTTACCGGTAATCCTGACAGTTAGTACCTACACGAATCAATATTTACGATGATACCTAAATATAAAATAAAAAAAGTTAATTAAAAAAATCAAAAAACCCGACTGCTTAAAAAGTGAACTAAAAAGATGTAAACAAGAAGAAAATCATGCTGTGCAGTCGGAGGATACATCTGGTTTTGGTAAGCCAGTTCGCGAATATGTATCCTCCGACTGCACAGCTTGATTTTTATTTACAACTGTTTAGTTATTTATTTTTTTGAATTAGGTACATTTAAACATATAAGTGTTATATATTTTTGAAATCACCTCTTAAAACCCATTATTTTGAAATCACCTCTTAAAACCCATTATTTTGAAATCACCTCTTAAAACCCATTATTTTGAAAAAATATTCCTACAACAAAATGGCGCCCAAAAGCCGCCATTTTTTTCATTTCCAATTTTAATGTAGCCAGTGACACTCGCAGGGTTTAACGAATCGATTGACGTAAGAACCATCAAAATCGGCCGACGTGTTTGGTCTCTAGAACGCCACATAGGAACAAACATACATAGACTGATAAACACATTACCCTCCTTCGGCAGTCGGGTAAAAAACCCGCCGATGTTATTATATATATTTTAAATAAGTATAAGAAAACAAAAAAAAATATCGGTCAAAAAAATTAACACTTACAAAAATTAAATGTTGTTATTTTTATTATATTGTGAATTGGTTATTAATTTCAGTAAAACGCGTTTATTCATGAATTGTTAATCTAACGCCTGGTTATACAAAATCATTTTTTGTGTTAAATACGGATCAAAAACCGGAGTTATGTAATAGGAAAACCGATGGGCAAGAAACTTCTTTTAATAACGATCGGATGAACTTCATTAGTAATGTATACCTTGACCGCTTATTTGACAGTGACCCGAACTCCCGAACAAAATAGCATCGAAATTATTATTAAGATTAGCCAAAAACTAAAAGCTTCTAATTAATTTATTTTAATAAAACCAGTTTTTTTAATTAATAAAGTGGCTTTTATATGTATACATATATATTTACAAACTTAAATTGGATCTGAAATATGTAGGCTAATACATTTTTTATAATTATTTTTTTAAATATTTAGGGGATTATATTTTAATATTATTTATTATTAAACAAAATACTTGCAAAATACGGGACGAACAGAAAGGCTTTTACAATAATAATATTAATTCCTCCAATGGTGATGATTTATTTTTGCCAAAATAGACTTACCTTATATTTTATAATTTCTTGAGGAGTACAGTCACTGAGCTCCGCACAGGGTGTAGTAATTTGCGCGTCAGTTCGCCATCGCCACATAGCGTTTTGGTTCAACAGCAAAACTATACAGTTTGATCATTTGCTCTGCTCCTTATTCGAGTAATATGGTTTCGTCACACCGACGATAAAAACGTGCGTATGGGATATTCGTTTTAATCCAAAAATAACTGTTAAATACCGAACACTAAAATGGTACTCAGTACTTAAGTTTGTGCTTACGTATATACTGGTGGGATTGAAGGTTTACATAATACTACCAAACTGTATGCCGAACTAAGTAAAGTAAGTATATTTGCTAAAACTCACAAGACCCTATACTAAATTAGCAAACAATATACATTGCGACTTCTAATCCGACGCCAACGCCATCTAGTTGCTTCATTGTAAAATTTAAAAATAAACAATGTTTTCTTGACCTAATGAGTGACTGTTGAGCACATACCACCCACCAAGGACATTACTGACGGAATTTCCTTTTTGAACTATATTATAGGTCGGAATTTGTAGCAAACAATTTGATCTTATGATTTTTATCTAAAATCTTAAACATACAATTTGATCTATCGATTTAACTGATAACTAGAGTAACTTATTCTTATAAGTGATCTAAAATCCTATAACAGGATAAAACTTACTATGGTAAACTTGAACTAAATTACGAACATTAAGTTACACTTGTCAGAAAATAAATGGCTAAGTGTAAAGTACAGTTGTAAAAATATAAAATTTTATTGTGTAAATACATCTTAACAATAATAATAGTTCTTGTAAAATGTAAATTAAGCATAACATGGGTAAAACATCTTGTATAAATAAAACTTTGTAAAAGTTGACCTAATATAAAAATATAATGATTTCATTGATCTGTAACTACCAACATACAAGTTTGGATGTTGTTCTCTGAATGATAGTAGACCACACAGGTGATATTATCATCACCGGGATGTTTATCTATTACGCGACCTAACTACCAACGACTTGACGGCAAATCATCTTCTTTAATTTATTATTTTACTATAATGACTTGTAAAATTGAGTGCAAATTTGGATTAATTTTGTCCTATCGCCCTGTCTCACGCCATTACTGTCCTTCAAGTGTGTTATAGAGGATCGCCCCGCATCCATCCCCCGCATGGCTGACCTCAATGAGCGGTTATTCATTAATGCGGAGTGAGCGAGTTCGGTGTTGTAAAGTCTTATATCTTTTCGGATGCTCCGCTTTACTTTTCGGTCCAGCTCTCTGTATTCGGTGGACTGATATAGTAGATTCTGTCTCTCCTCTATAAGGTGAACTGTTTGGTCAGTAAGCTTTTCCTGTTTGTGCTTAAGACACTTTATGTTTTGACTAGCTGTTGTGATGACATGTTTGACGTTATTATACTGTGTTTGTACATCTTCTGAATTTTTAGAGTCAAGTATGCTAAAACTATTCTTGATGTGTATATTAAATTTGTCCTTATTTGTGATTAATGTTGTTTTATCAATCCGTTTTATTGTTTTTCTAATCATTTTGTTACGATGAATCTTCATGTTGAAACTAACTACAACTCTAAGTGGACGATGGTCTGAACTAAATTTTAGACTGTTAAGTACTTCAACGTTCTGTATTATTTGCTTGTTCGAGGAGAGACAAAAATCAATTTCATTCTTCGTGTGACCGTCTGAAGAAAACCAGGTCCAACGACGTTGTGGCTTTTTGGGAAAAAATCTGTTACTTACACTTAAATTCTGCCCAAAAGCAAATTCTAGAAGGCGTTGACCACGTTCAAGAACGTCCTAGAACGTTCGTGCTATCGGATGGTCTTCTTGGACCAATCTTGGCATTGTAATCGCCCATGATCAGTGTCCAAGTCCCTCTGTGTTCATCGCATGCCCTGTTGAGTAGGTCGTAGAACTCTTCTGCCTCGTCGTTACTATGCGAAGATGTTGGAGCATATACCTGGATTACTGTAAGTATATTTCCCTTAGCCACACGAAACTTGAGCAGTGCGATTCTGTTGGAATATGGGACAAATTCTATTATGTTTTCTTTCCAGCGTTTCGAGATCAGGAAGCCAACACCATACCTCGTGCTACTTTCTCCGTTATGATAGAATATGGTATTATCTCTTTCTATTGTGTTTTCCCCTTCTCTTCTTACTTCTGCTAGACCAACTATATCCTAATTTACATTTTCTAGGGCATTCTCTAGCTCTAGCATTCTCTCTTCAGTTCGTAATGTCCGCACATTAAATGATAAAATTTTCAGCTTTTCGGTGTCCTTTTTGCGTTCCGTAGTTGTTTGGCAGTAGACTCTCGCTCGGAGATTACTCGCCCCAACCCCAGGGTGCACCTGCATACTGCCAATAGCCGCGCACTGACTGGAGTCGCCGAGCACTTGGGGATTGGCTTGATTGTCGTAATTCATAGTAGGAAGGGGTTTAGACAATAAAACCCATCACGCTTGTCTAATGCGGGTTGATGGGTGAGCAGTAGACCTCCTAACTAGGTCCATGGGCGCCGCCGTTGACGTGCTAGACGTTCCTCCGCCGCCATCCTAAGTTAACATCCTGCCCTGATGTCACCTGATATATCCAGGCCTCCAGGAAATATTTCATTCCCGAGCCCTCGGATACCTTAGTGTTGGGTTACGAAATGGAACCCAATTGAACAGACATATGATGTTCGCCTGCATTTTGCCCTTAATCGTCTGTCCGTAGAGGGCCACGGGTGTTGTATAAAAGACGATTAAGGGCGGGTGTTTACCAGATGTTTCGGTATACTTTTCCCTTGGTCGACTTTTACGACCTGCGCGGGATGATAAGCAGCTGATAAATTCTATGTTTTTCTTTTGCTCCCAGATCAGCATGGAAGCATCAGAAACATAACATGTAAAAAACATAAGTCTCGTGGCGCAGTTCTTCTACCGCAAAAAGTAGTGAGATTGAATGTAAAACCAAGTCGGATAATTTATTAAGTAGGTACTTTTTAATTAGGTTACAAACAATAACAAAAACTGACTCGAAATTCATATACTAACCTAACTAAATTGATTCTGTTATATTAAGATCGTTAAGATCACAATCTCATCACTTGCCTTCGACATACTGCGTCGACTCATAAGTATGGTATAGATATTAGGTATATTAATGGAGACATCGTCTATGACTAACTATACCTACCTATATTAATTCACTATTTTTTAATTCTTATTTAATTGCATTTTATTTTAAATTGTGATGTTTTATTTTAATTCTTATTCAATTTCATTTTATTTTTATTTTAAATTGTGATGTTATATATTAGTTTAGTTTAATTTTATTTTAATTTTAAGCTGTGATTATAGTCTGATATCTATAAAGCCCTAGATTTCAAACTCTTTGCACCTCTTAAATTGTCATATCTATAATGTTAACCTTTTGGGAAATGGAACTGGTATCCTTAACACAGGTTATTTTGTAACCTAGCTAGGATGCCAGTAATCCTATGGATGACTATATAAATAGGATTACAAAGTAACTTATGGAGCTTGTATATATAGGAAACGGGACGGAAATTACGGATTAATTATTTACATTAAACAAAATCCTATCTGGTTTTAACCAAGTTTCACAAAAACATAAGATATCCATGTGGTATTTATCTACTAACAATTCCACGTCTAAAATGTTGCTGGAGAAGCGATTTATATTTTGATGATATAGTAAAATATTACTATTCGTCCTCTCTTTTGTAGGCTCTAATCGTTTAAAGAATCAGTAGTACTATCAGAAAAACTGGATAATACTGTTAAATCACTAAACCTAGTCTCAGTTAAATCATCAATAACTGCGTGTATATTAAAAGCTAACAATGTAGCTAATAAATGTCGACTATTTTTGGGAAGAAACCTATAATTTCCAATCAAAACAAAATCACTAACAAAATTGTTGGTGTCAAAAAACAACAAACGGTCACTATGACGACAAGATAAAACTTGAAATGTATTCATTTTCATGAACAAGTAACTTGCCAGAATAGGGCAATGCACATAATATTAATTTATACCATTCCCCCTCTAAAAAGCTTATTTTATTCACTGAAAACAGTGAATAAAAAGCACTTTTAATCACTGTTTTGGTGTTTCAATTTAGAACACACCAATATAATATTCGAACTCCATCTCAATGCTGTACAATCTCCTTACGCATAAAATATTCGATACAAACTTAGATAGAGATAGAGTTAGAGATAGACATAGAGATAGAGTTACAGATAGAGTTACAGATAGAGTTGGATATAGAGTTAGAGATGGAGTTAGAGATAGAGTTACATATAGAGATAGAGATGGAGTTAGAGGTAGAGATAGAGTTATATATAGAGGTAGAGATAGAGTTAGTGATAGGGTTAAAGATAGAGTTAGAGATAGAGTTAGAGATAGAGATAGAGTTAGAGATAGAGTTAGAGATAGAGATAGAGTTAGAGATAGAGTTAGAGATAGAGTTAGAGATAGAGTTAGAGATAGAGATAGAGTTAAGAGATAGAGTTAGAGATAGAGTTAGAGATAGAGTTAGAGTTAGAGATAGAGATTGAAACACAAGTGCTGTTACCTAGCTCAGGGGTCAGGGTTTCACATTTTTTTGTAAATTTTGAAGGTAATAAACCCATTTATTTATTATTATTCCTTGTGCCGCTTCAATCTTTCTTTTTCTCGTAGTCATGGTATAAAATATAGTATGCAACTCTTGAATAAAACGGATTTATATCGAGGACCATGAATCACTCGCGTCGCTCATGATTCTAACACTTGAATCACTCGCTATGCTCGTGATTCAATCAACATGAATCACTCCCTACGGTCGTGATTCAGTCGTTAGAATCCTTCACTTACTTGTGATTCATCTACGGCCCTTGCATTAAATCCGTCTTTTATTCACTAGTTGCATAATATACTATTATACCATTCCCCGTCTAAAAAGCTTATTTTATTCACTGAAAACAGTGAATAAAAAGCACTTTTAATCACTGTTTTGGTGTTTCTAAATTCAATTTAGAACACACCAATGTAATATTCAAACTCCATCTCAATGCTATACAACTTCCTTGCGCATAAAATATTCGATACAAACTTAGATAGAGATAGAGTTAGAGATAGATAGTTAGAGTTAGAGATAGAGATAGAGATAGAGTTAAAGATAGAGATAGAGTTAGAGATAAAGTTAGAGATAGAGTTAGAGATAGAGTTAGAGATAGCGATAGATTTAGAGATAGAGTTAGAGATAGAGATAGAGATAGAGTTAGAGTTAGAGTTAGAGATAGAGTTAGAGATAGAGTTAGAGATAGAGTTAGAGATAGAGTTAGAGATAGAGTTAGAGATAGAGTTAGAGATAGAGTTAGAGATAGAGTTAGAGATAGAGTTAGAGATAGAGTTAGAGATAGAGTTAGAGATAGAGTTAGAGATAGAGTTAGAGATAGAGATAGAGTTAGAGATAGAGTTAGAGATAGAGTTAGAGATAGAGTTAGAGATAGAGTTAGAGATAGAGTTAGAGATAGAGTTAGAGATAGAGTTAGAGATAGAGTTAGAGATAGAGTTAGAGATAGAGTTAGAGATAGAGTTAGAGATAGAGTTAGAGATAGAGTTAGAGATAGAGTTAGAGATAGAGTAAGAGATAGAGATAGAGTTAGAGATAGAGTTAGATAGAGTTAGAGCTAGAGTTAGAGATAGAGTTACAGATAAAGTTACAGATACAGTTAGATATAGAGTTAGAGATAGAGTTAGAGTTAAAGATAGAGATAGAGTTAGATATAGAGTTACAGATAGAGTTAGATATAGAGTTAGAGATAGAGATAGAGTTAAAGATAGAGATTGAAACACAAGTGCTGTTACCTAGCTCAGGGGTCAGGGTTTCACATTTTTTTGTAAATGTTGAAGGTAATAAATCCATTTATTTATTATTATTCCTTGTGCCGCTTCAATCTTTCTTTTTCTCGTAGTCATGGTATAAAATATAGTATGCAACTCTTGAATAAAACGGATTTATATCGAGGACCATGAATCACTCGCGTAGCTCATGATTCTAACACTTGAATCACTCGCTATGCTCGTGATTCAATCATCATGAATCACTCCCTACGGTCGTGATTCAGTCGTTAGAATCCTTCACTTACTTGTGATTCATCTACGGCCCTCGCATTAAATCCGTCTTTTATTCACTAGGTGCATAATATACTATTGCCTAATTTTAACTTAAGTAGGGTGTCAATACCATTAACTATGTCCCTTTTTGTTATACTAAGGCTATTTCCAATAAGAAGTACTACAGTAGTTTGCTCATTCAATTGTGTCTGTTGAATTTTATGAATAAGCTCATTAAATTGCAGTTTATGATAACAATGGTTCACTATTGTATGTTTAGAACGGTTATTTAACAGAGATCCAAAACCTGTTCCCAATCTATCAGAATATACTAAGACATTACTTTTGGTGGGGTTCAAAGTTGTTGCAGTATGATCGATGGGTAAAGTTGTAGGAGCAACATGTTGTGACATGAGAGGTGGTGGAGCGGCAGCACAACTACAGGTGAGGTTGTTAGTCACTGAATCATACCTATCTGCATTATAATTCACCAGGTCCACCAACTCACAGGCCTCCTGCATGCGTTCACTTAGCATCTGTTGACTACATTCATATTTACAAAATATTTCCGTAAGTGTATTTTCCCTAATCAATAATTCCCTTTGAAGGTTCTGAATTTCAACATCATACATTTGTGTACTAGTTTCTAAATTACTATTACATATATTTAATTGTTTTTTTTAAGTTTCTTAAATCTTTCCTAAGGTTAACATTATATTTGTAAACACTTTGAGTTTTTAAAAGTTGTTTTAAAGTTTTTCTATTATACTACCTAGTACTTATAAAGAGTCTACCAGATGCATAGTATCTGATCTATTCAGTTATTATTATAAACCCGTAAGTTTAAATCGCCGCTAGAGATCAAAGTCCTAATTTAAAATCATATCGCTTGGCATCATTATAGACTCCTAAAAATTATTACTATAATTAATGTTATAAAAAATTTACCAATAAAGTTTTATGCTACACATTTGTCTGACTTTTCAACAGACACTGTTGTTTACTCAAATGTTATTAAACATACATTTGAATACTAGACAGAACGTAAATAAAAAGGTAGGCAGTATGGAACGAGTATGCAAATAATTGATTTTCACATATTATGTAGATACATAGATAAATTAATATGCATTATTTTTCACATTGTCGGCAAACGTGTATAATCAATAAATTACCACCTGTAAATTATTTAATTTACAGGTTAACTTGAAGGACACGAAACGAACGCTCAAAGCGCTTCTCGAAGGACCAGCATTTAGCAAAAACAAAATAAACTTTATTTACACAATTGTAAAGTTGATATTTGTTACAAGAAATAACTGTTCGACTCCCAAAGGCGAAGCCATCATTTCGTGGCCAAGGCATCAAGATGTAGGTTAAATGTGCGAAAATGAAGACTTCTATAGTTTTTTTTTATCCTTGATATGTTTGTCCTGGTTTGTCTCTCATTTTCAGTTCTTCTCTTTTATAGTTCTTCTATATTTTTATTAATTTCTTCTTGTAAGGTAAGTCTTGATCTCTCGGGCTTGAGTTGCATCATCTTTTGAGTATGGGTAGCATCATCTCTTGAGATTTGGAGAGTATTTTATTGTATTTTTTAAACGGGGTTATGTATGGGTAGAAAAAAGATCGCGGACGGGCGGGAATAACATTCACAGAAAATGATCAAGGAAGGAACAATGGAAAGGGATTGAGGAAGAAATGAAATAAAAATAAACAAATTAATTATCTAGAAATATCTAGATAGTTTATAGATTATATATATATATATATATATATATTCTTTATTAATATAATTATTATTACAATTATATTAAACTACTAAATAGTTACATATGTTACGGTTGAGTTTAGGCAAGGGTCATGCCTTCCCAAACTCGTGATTTGTATCCAGCAACACGCCTCGCTTTGCTCGCTCAGTCGCTTGCTTGCTTGGTTTGGCTTTGTAGACGCAGGCCTACCTTGCCTTACTTTTTCTGAGATGGCAAGGTGGCGTAGTCTTGAGGGAGAGCCCTGAAGCGGGAGGGCGTGTCAGACTTTTACTGACTAAAATCCACCCGTGCTCCTTCAGTTGCTTGAGCCAGGGCCGCGGTAACTCTTTTTCAAATTTATCCGCGACCCAGACAGGCATTGGCCCTAGTGGGCCCCGTCAATTTTGCTGACATCTCTTTGAGGCGCGCGTGGAACACTACGCGCCGTTGACTCGGGCCTGGTCCTTATCGGACGGCGAGCTACCCATTACTCGCCGTCCGCAAGCCCGCGCCTACGGTGGCTGGGAATCAGCTTGCGACTCCCGACGCCCAGGGCGTCTCCTGCGGCGGCTTGGGGCGTGAGGGTGCCTCCGTTGCGTCTCCCTCACGCGTTCTGCCTCCTCCTTTGCGAGTATTACTGCTTCGCAGAAGGAGGTGACAGCTTCCTATGCCCTCTCGTTCCGTACCATGGTCTTGACCAGGGCCGGACGCGAGAGGTCGCCACCGCCGATCGCCTCCACGAGGACATGGCGTTGCTCCGCCCAAGCGGGGCAGACCTCCACCGTGTGTTCTACCGTGTCCTCCGGGCGATCCTCACAATGGTGACACCCGGGCGTTTCCTCCCGCCTTATCCTGAACAGAAACGTCCCGAAACAGCCGTGTCCGGTGAGGACCTGCGTCAGGCGGAAGGTGAGGGCGCCGTGACACCTCTCAAGCCATTCCTCAAAGACGGGCCTTACCGCCGCAATTGTGGCGTGCCCAGCGCTGGGTTGCGACAATCGTCCACTCTATGTCGCCATGAGATCCTGCCGGAGCTCTGTCCGCTGAGCCGCGATTTGTCGCGGCAACGGAGTTTCGCCCCGGCATTTCGCCACCTCGCGCCACTCCCATATTTGCGCGAGGACTTTTGCTTCTAGTTCCCATGGCGGTAATCCGGCAAGGAGGCTCGCTGCCTCACCGGAGACCGTGCGATATCCCCGGACCAGCCGGATGGCCAACGGTAGTGTTGATCCTCAAGGAAAGTGTGGTGAGGTAATTGAGGTGAAATTGCAAGAAAATAACATCCCAGTAGAGTACGTGCAATTTCTTCGTCACTGTTTATCTACCAGTTACTTCATATACGAAGGTCAATACTACCTGCATATTGATGGTGTAGCTATGGGTAGTCCGGTGGCTCCAGTGGTGGCCAACATTTGGATGGTACATTTTGAAGAGTTGGCGGTCTCCACTGCATCTACACCTATTAAATTATGGAAAAGGTATGTTGATGACGTTTTTGGGATCATTGAAGGAGACCAACATGAGGTAGAATTATGCTTGGCACACCTTAATAGCATACATATATTTGTAAAATCAAATTTACCTACGAGATGGCAAATGAGAGGGAAATTCCATTTTTGGACGTGAAAATAGGGGTCCGTGCTGTCGGTTCTTTGAGTCACACAGTGTATAGAAAATTGACTCACACGGATCGATATCTACACGCTGATTCTCACCACCATCCCCGAAAACTAAACTCTGTAGTAACTTACCAACCGCGTATATGATCTATGCGACGAGGAACATTTACGTGCTGAGCTAACACATGTGCAGAGGGTCCTACAGAGAAACGGATATACAGGGAAGAATGCACAACCTAATCAAAAAACTGGTTGTAAGCACCGGAAGTGAGAGGTTGAGAGGCAGCCAGCATTTTTGCTGTACGTGAGGGGTGTGACAGATAAGGTTGCTATTTTTTTTCGGAAATACGCCGTAAAGACTGTCTTCACTCCTTTCAGAAAAGTGTCACAGACGCTGCGCTCGCCGAAGGACAACTTTCCGCTGGAAAAGCCCGGTGTTTAAAAAGTAGATTGTAGTTGTGGAAAGTCATACATCGGTCGCACGAAGCGTACGGTTGCTTGTCGAATTTCAAAGCATATCAGGGCGGTAAAGAACAATGACACCCAAAAATCGGCCATAGCTCAACATCTTTTGGAATCAGGATTGAACCACTGGATTGAGTTACATAACCCTCAGGTCATTTCGACAGAACGCCACTATATCCCTAGACTGGTGAGGGAAGCTATTGAGATAACCAAATATAAGAATTTCAACCGGGAGGATGGGTTTCAACTATCGAGAGCATGGAATCCAGTGGTTCAGCTGTGTAAACCCCGAAAAAGTGCCGAAAAAAGTTCGCGAGCGGACACAGTGAGTTTCGTGTGTCGGGAACAGAATCGAGTTGTGAGTGACAGTGGTAGCGGTACCGAGTGAAAAAAACGAACAAGAAAGAGGGTAGACCGATTTGTCTCCGTACCACCCGAAATAACTTCAGTTTATCCGTGATCATGGTGCTTGCAACAGCACCGAAATATCGGAAACTCGCTACAAACAGTAAACATGGTAAATATCCCGGTTATAATGTTAATGTTAAATTCTACAAATACACAGAAACTGGCAAATCTAAGGAAACGACATTGCACTATAAACGACTTTGCGAGTCGAGCCGAGACTGCGTTAGAGGGACAAGAGATCTGTGTCAAGACTTTCCTCGACATATAGGGAGCCTTCGACAAGATAACATTTGAGTCCATATGCATTGCTGCAAAGGAACATGGCATCAATGATACCACGTGCAACTGGATTGACTATATGCTGAGAAGCAGAATAGTGAGGAGACAAACTTAGCGCAAAAACAACAAGAGGTTGTCCGCAAAGCGGAGTGCTGTCACCATTATTGTGGTGCTTGGAAGTAGACTCGCTACTTACCAAACTCAATACCATTCTATACAGTAGGCTATGCAGATGACATAGTTATTATGGTTAATGTTAAATTCCCGAACATAGTTTCTGGATTATTACAACAGGCATTGAGGATGACAGAGGAATGTTGCACAAAGAACCACCTCTCTATCAATCCAAGCAAAGCAGTCATTATTCCATTCAAGAGGAAGAGACAACTAGGTAACCTAAGAGAGCTCTCCCTCAATGGAATAAAGCTGCCCTGGTCCTCCGAAGTTAACTATCTGGGTGTAACGCTTGATATAGAACTCAGGTGGAAAACTCATTTGGAAAATATTACGACAAAGGCGCTACGAGTGTTCGGCATGTGTTGTTCCACCTACGGTAAAACTTGGGGGCTAAAGCCCAAAGTGATACGATGGCTGTACCGGACAGTGATAATACCTATTAACACATACGGCAGCATAGTGTGGTGGCCAAGAACAAAACTTGCCTCGTGCAAAGCGCTACTCACCAGGTTACAAAGATCAGTGTGTCTCGGAATCACGGGTGCTTTCAGGACAACACCTACGGTAGCGATTGAGATATACCTCAATATCCTTCCTCTGCATATGATGTTTGAATTCTAGGCAAGGAATACATTACATCGTATTGCTGTTGCTGGACTATGGCATGCCTCTAAGCCAAAGATTAACCATACAAAATTCGATGGACATGAAGACCTGGATCGGGTAACAAGCATGATATCCGATAAAATGCAAACTATGTTTGTGTTTGAAAGGTCTTTCAAGGTCCGAATCCTAACAATAGAGGACTGGATGAAGGGACTCGATCCACCAGAACAAGATAGTCTGGTGTGGTACACTGATGGATCCAAAATGGAATCAGGTACAGGAGCGGGAATATACGCAAAAGGTTACAAATGTAGCAAAAGCTTAGGGAAGATGGCAACTATATTCCAAGCAGAAACATATGCAATAATAACCTGTGCTCAAGAGAATATAGATAGAGGAACCAGAGGTATATAAACCCATATATATTCATAATGACAGTCAGGCTGCAAAAGTACAAAATATAAAAAGCAAAGAACGTCCTCCTCCTAAAATAAAATGGCATATGCTAGAGAAGAATGATTGTGCGAAGAAGTTTCGAGAGCGAGTAGTAGACAAAATGATAGAGATGGGAGACATGGAAGATCGAAGTGTAAATGAAAGTTGGAAGGAGATTGCTGGTTGTATAAGGAGTGCAGCGAAGGATATTTTGGGAGAAACGAAAGGAAGGGGCACGATAGATAGGGATACATGGTGGTGGTCAAGTGAAATACAAAATGTGTTAAAGGAAAAGAAGAAAAAAATTAAGGAATGGCAAGGTGTAAAACAGGAAAACGCTAGTTAAGCTAAAAAAAAGAGAGAGTATGAAGCTGTGAAGATAAAAGCCAAGAAAACCGTGGCTATAGCGAGAGCAAAAGCTCTCGATAAAATATACGACACGCTGGATAGTCCAGCAGGCCAAAAAGACCTGTACCGGCTTGCTAGAGCTAGGGAGAAAAAGGCGAGAGATATTCGTAAGATAAGATGTATAAAAGATGAAGTTGGAATGATTCTGTCTGATGATGAAAAAATTAAGGAAATGTGGAAGGACTACTTTGAAAACTGATGAATGTGGAAAATGACTGGAGTGGTGTGTTAGAAAGTAAATCTGTGTATGAGGGGTTAGTGAGAATGGTTAGTAGGGATGAAGTAAGAATAGCAGTAAATGGAATGAAGAATGGAAAGGCAGTTGGTCCGGACGGAATACCAGTTGAAGTATGGAAGGCATTGCGCGTAGATGGATGGACGTGGTTAGCTTTATTCTTCAATAAGTTGCTGCGGGAAGAAGCCATACCTGATGAATGGTGCAATAGTTCACTAGTGCCCATCTTTAAAAACAAAGGTGATGTGCTGGAGTGCAACAACTATAGAGGAATAAAGCTAATGTCACATAGTATGAAAGTTTGGGAGAAAGTTATTGAAAGGCGGCTGAGAGAAGAGAGTGAAATATCCCAGAACCAATTTGGCTTTATGCCGGGTCGAGGTACAGCGGATGCCATTTTCGCAATCCGCCAGTTGTGCGAGAAATACAGAGGTGCACATAAAAACTTGCACATGGTGTTCGTTGACCTCGAAAAGGCATACGACCGGGTAACTCGTGAGGTTTTGTGGTGGGCCCTTAAGAAGAAAGGCGTGCCTGGCAAGTACGTTGAGTTGATCAGAGCGATGTACAGTCGATGCAGTACCGAAGTTAGGTCTACAGTGGGCAATACTGGCAGATTCAGTGTGGCGGTCGGCTTGCACCAAGGGTCGGCCCTCAGTCCCTACCTCTTCCTGTTGATAATGGACGCTCTGACGTCGGACATACAGGAAGGGGCACCCTGGTGTCTGCTGTTTGCCGATGACATTGTGCTGGTTGCCGAGAGTGGCCTAGAGGTCTAGAGCAGATTGGAGGTATGGTGGCGCAGACTGGAGAGTGTTGGTCTGAAATTGAGCAGAAGCAAAACTGAATACTTGTTTTTCGATTTTGGCGGTCTCTCCAGTTCCGTGCCCATAACTCTCGCTGGAGCGCCCATACCAATCTGCTCCGACTTCCGGTACCTAGGGTCGCTTGTCCAAGGTGATGGCGAAATAGACCGAGATGTAACGCACCGGATCAACTCAGGATGGATGAAATGGCGACAGGTCACTGGAACAACTTGCGATCCACGGATGCCCCTCAAGTTAAAGGGTAAAATATACAAGTCCGTGATTAGACCTGTCATACTTTATGGATCAGAATGTTGGGCTGTGAAAAAGATGGATGAAAGGAGATTGCATGTAGCAGAGATGAGAATGTTGAGATGGATGTGCGGCGTGACGAGATTGGATAAAGTGAGAAATGAGTATATTAGAGGCAGTTTGAAAGTGGCGCCAGTGACAGAAAAGTTGAAGGGAAACCGTTTGTCCTGGTATGGTCATGTGATGAGGAGGGATGAAACGCATGTTACTAAAAGAGTTATGAATATAAATGTGGATGGATGGAGAGGAAGAGGAAGGCCAAAGAAAAGATGGATGGACTGTGTGATGAGTGATATGAAGGAAAAGGGAGTCAGTAATAGCGTGACAGGGGACAGAACGGTATGGAAGAAGAAAACGTGTTGAGCCGACCCGACAAGTAACATGGGATAAAGGCAGGAAGATGATGAGTCAGGCTGCAATCAAAGCCATATCCTACAAAGTGGACTCCAGACTTATTCTGGTTGCTATCCAAACCCTAAATAGGCTTGGGAAGCATAACAAGATAAGACTGACGTGGGTCCCTGGGCACAAAGGAATCCATGTTAACGAAGTGGCAGATTAACTGGCAAGAAAGGGCTCAACAAATGAATTTGTGGGTCCAGAACCATGTGTAGGCATTACGACGTGTTTTTTTTAATTTATTTTTTTATTTGTGATGGGCTTGCTCTTGACTCTAGTCTAAATCATAGGTGACAGAGACAGAGTCGACGATGGAGTGAGCTTACCCAGAAGAAGCCTGTTCACTCTAACTTTGAAGAGATTCGGGTTGAATGCGTTCGGAAACACAGACGCAGGTAGTGAGTTCCTTTCATTCGCTGTGCGCATTATGTAGGATGTTTGGAAGCGCTTGGTGCGAATTGGTGGAATGGCAACAAGGTAAGGATGGTAACTTGCAGTGCGTCTAGATGTCCGATGGTAGAAGGGGGCTGGTGGGATGAGGTCGTGGAGTTCTTGAGCACACTCACCGAAATACAGTCTGTAGAAGCCCGACAAGCAGGCAACCTTGCGGCGATGAGCCAAGCTGTGAAGCTTGGTATCCACCAGTTCAATGTCGCCGATGAGCCTCTTGGCTCTGCGTTCTACCGAGTCAAGCGCGGATGCAGGATCGGACTTGCGCTTTGTACTGTAAACGATACTTTACGCCTGGACAGCTTTTAACCCTGTGGTTAAAAGCTGTCCAGGCGTAAAGTATCGCTTCACCTTATTTAGGATGCCCAGTTTTTTGGCCGCAATTTGGCCTTTGTACGCAATGGAGAGCAGCGGTGGCCCAGTGGTATCGGCCGTGAATTATAAGTTGTAGGTCGTGGGTTCGAACCCAGGTAGGCGCTTTACTTTGTATAAATTATTTCATCACCATTGCTCTCAAAAACGGTGAAGGAACACATCGTGAGGAAACCGGCATGTCTTAGAACCAAAAATTCGAAGACATGTGACATCCACCAACCCGCACTTGGCCCGCGTGTTGGATTATGGCCCATCCTCTCTTACAGAGAGGAGGCCTGTGTCCCAGCAGTGGGAACATTAATAGGCTGATGATGTGTGATGTGTACTCAATGGAGGCGCTGAAGTTGAGACCGGATGTCAACTCCATGCCTAGGAGCTCGAGCCGATCAGTCACTGGAACAGACGCACCCCGAAAAGTAGGCGCCTGATCGAAAAGACTCCTTTTAGCGGTAAAAAGACACGCCTGTGTTTTGGTCGCGTTTAAGGAGACCAGATTGTCATCACCCCACTGGGAGACAAGGCTTAAGGTCAAATCTGTCCGCTCTACCATAGTCTCTCTCTAAGAACGAACTTCATCCACGCTGGTACTTGCGCTGGACAGCTCTTTGAAACAGTACTGTCATCTGCGTACCTAATAATACCAAGCTGAAGTAGGTCATTGATGTGCAGCAGGAAAAGAGTTGCAGAGAGAACAGCAGGGGTTTGTTGGAACCCGTGTGAGGAACTCCGGAATCAATAGCCATAAGGTCAGAGGAGCAGCCGTCTATTACTACTCGGATCGACCGTTCGCAAAGGAAGTTTGATATCCAGCTACAAAAACCAGCGGGGATGCCATACGCAAGAAGCTTACTGAGAAGACTTGCGTGCCAGACCCTGTCAAAGGCTTTCGAGATATCCAGCGATAAAGCAAGTGCTTCGCCGTGTCTCTCGATGGCTTCGCCCCAGCAGTGCGTGACATACACAAAAAGATCGCCAGTAGACCGTCCCCGGCGAAAGCCATATTGACGGTCACTGAGGAGATTATTGTCTTCAAGGTAGGTCAGCAACTTACTGTTCAGTACCCTTTCCATAACTTTGCACAGAATGGAGGTAATGGCGATTGCACGGTAATGGATAGGGTCTGCACGGTAGCCTTTTTTGGGCACTGGTTGCACATTTGGAAGCTTCCAGGACTTTGGCACCGTTCTTTTTACAAGAGAGAGGCGGAACAAGCTTGTCAACACAGGAGAAAGTTCGGGCGCACACAGCCTCAGTCAGTGTCTCGTAAAAGCCACATTTTGGGAGTTTGCAGATCACAGACAACGAACACATTGGCTGTCTAATACCGGTGTGGAACACTCCAAGAATTTCATGGGCTCTACGTTCAGAGCACGGGAATGCTTTTGGAATATGAGCTGCGGGCAAATCCGCTACGTGCTTGGGGCCTTTACTGGATACTTTGGAACCAACGACATTCTCATGAAGATGGGTGTAACCCTGACACCCATTTATTTATTTATTTATTTATGTATTCTTTATTGTACACCAGAAAATACAGTAACAAAAGAAACTTAAAACTAAAAATATACAACGGGCGGCCTTATCGCATTCCGCGATCTCTTCCAGGCAACCTGGAATGGACAGTGATTGCCTGGACATGACATGGGGTTGTCATATAATAAATACATAAATACATACATACTTAATATATAAGATGTGAAAATAAATGACGTATGACAATCATAGACAAAGTCTGTCAAAAAACTAAGATTACGATTACAGCGATAAGTAATGTTCCTTGACCCATGTGCAGGTTGTCTGGGGAACATACGGAACGCATGGAGCACCTTATGTGCACATGCGATGCACTGCCTGGTAAGCGAATGAGTCTCCTAGGGGTTGGATATCCAAAACCAGAAAACTATCGGCTCACATCTCCTAGTCTCGTTGTAAAACTCATGAAAAGAGTTTTCAACGAGATTGGGGAGGAGTAGGTTATCTAGGGGACCCCAATAGATCCCAATGGGTCGAAGTGTCCGAGTTATTTCTCGGCCCCTCCAAAAGATAAAATAAGATGGTTCGGTCATTCCCATTAGCCCAAGCGTGAAAGATCTCGGTTTGCATCTTGACTCGACACTTAGCTGGCTAAGTCAGGTACCTAGTGTCAGTCAGAGAGCCAATGGTACTTTGCGATCTTTGTATCGTTTGAGGCGGTTTTTGCCTGTAAAGACGAAAACAATACTTGTGCAGGACTTAGTTTTCCCAGTCATCGACTATGGGGACGTGTGCTACTTTGACTTGAACGCAGTCTTGCTGGACAGACTAGATATCGTCTTGAACAACTGTATGAGATTCATATTTAATCTTCGAAATATAGCCATTTATCGAGCTACAGGTCCGAGTTAAGATGGTTGCCCGTCCGCCAGAGAAGAAGCTTACGCGCTTTGACCACGCTATTCTCTCAATTCACCCACGCCTCCTTTCTATCTTATCTCTGGCTTTCAATATCTAAGTTCTTCACATGCTCGCAATCTGCGTTCTTCCAATAATCTCCTCTTACTCTGTCCTTCTCGGCTTTCGTTCACTCATCCTTTCATATCCAATCCATTCTTTTTTGGAATGCGCTTCCTTCCGAGATCAGGACGGCCACCAGTCGGTACGTATTTAAGCGGAAATTGCGAATTTATTTTCAACACAAATAAGCAGAGTCATCTCACTTTCTATTTTTCTGTTACTTCATAAATATATATATATATATATTTATATAGGTATTTCTACACGTACATATATATTAGTATTTTACCTATTTTAGTATAATAACTACTAGCTTTTTATTGGGCGCACGGTTGGCGCAGTGGTTGTGCGATTAACTGCTGCGCTGCGTGTTGCGGGTAAGATTCCCGCATGGAACAAATATTTGTATGACCTACAGATAGTTGTTCCGGCTCTGAGTGTTTGTGTATGTGAGTGAAATGTGTTTGTAAACGCACCCACGATACAGGAAGAAAAACTATATCTATGCATCTGCCATGTTGTCTCTTCACCACCCTTGGTTGACTGGTAGAGAATGCATATGGCATTAAGTCCGCCTTTGTACCTTTGTGCTTGAAGTCTTAATATCTTCTTATTCTAGAACTGAATGAGACGAAATTTAAAACTTGTATAAAACGCACACTATGCAGGCAGGCATATTATTAGTTGGGGGATTACATCACTGATAAAAATGCTTGGCTCAATGCTAGTCTTGCTCCACAAACACTAGGGCGCAAAAACAAGTGATATGCAGAACATTATTGTTTTGAAGTATTATTGGACCTGCTGAAGACTGTATGAATATATTTGTATTATATAGACTCAATTTATTTTAGTATTGTATAACTGCGCAGCACGTGTGTGAGTATTATGTACCCAACTGTAGATCTACCATTTGCTGTACCTTTGTGTCGTTCTTTGACTTATGTGTGCCCTGGCAGTTGACTGTGTCATGCTCTCTCAAATGTCTCTCTGATGGTGGCGAATGTGTTGGATCATTCGGTTCCATTCATGATGGTTGAGCTGGGTGGTGCCGATTCATGCATCATGTTCGTGAACGGGCGCCGTCAGGTGGGATTGGTCTTAACTTAATTGCTTCGGATGCTAATGTTTTTCTAGTACCTATTAAGTAACTGCACGGTACATGTGTGAGTACTTTTAATACTTTGTACCTGTACGTAGTATAGTATGTAGTGATTCTGGGTGCATTGTCCTCACACATATGAATTTATTAATGTATTTACTTTTGTACCTAAATATTGTAAAAAAAACATTGTTTTTTTTTAAAAAAGAGTATGTATGGAGTTTCTGGTGCGTTCTTCTCCATAACAAGCTACATTCCGAATGCACGGTAGAATCAAGTTTTATTCCTTTTAAATTTTAATGTATTAACGTTCAAAAGTGCCGCTTGGTGGCATAGTTGAAATAAAATATATATGTCTTTGAAAAATAAATATATAAAATAAATTGATATAGAACAACCATCTCACGAAGGCGGATAAATCGTCACAAAATGAATCTGATTTCGACGTCATAAAAGTCACGTAACCCGTCGTCGCGAGATAGAATAACTATACTAAAGTTTACTTAGTTATTTTTTTTTTTTCAAAGTAATCTAAAGAGTAAATAGTATAAATAGTTATGAGTAATTCATATTGGTGACCATATGAGAAAAGGAAAGATGGATGAATTATGTGAAAGATGGCATAGCTAGTATGAAAGTAAACATATTATGAGTGTTGACAGCAGAGGCGGCGTAAGGCGTGGGCGACGTGGGCCACCGCCGGCCGCGCAGCTAGAGAGGCCTCTCGCCTCAAAATTTATAGATACTAGCTTTTACCCGAGACTTCCGTCTGCGTAGCATTAGTACTTTGAATAACCAACATATTTAAAGTGCTTATTTGATAAATTATTGGTTCACCATTTAAACTATCACCGCCTTAAGTAAGATTTCCGGGATATCGTATGACCTTCCCAGGGTCCCCTAACTATTTCCATACCAAATTTCATCTATTTCAGTGCAGCGATTAAAGGGTGAAAAGTCAATTCAATAATTCAAGGCTTATTCAGATCCTATCCGAGGTGGAATGCTAAAAGCTTCCTACCCCTAATTAAATACTGTATAAATGCTAGTTCTTGAATACATTTTCTTAATTCTAACGATTTCAGCACAATTCGATAAAGTTACTATTTCTTTCATATTATAGTTACTGTATAAAAATAAAGTAAATCATTAAGACTGCACCGAGCAAAATAATTCAAAACGATCGTCACAGTTATAGGGATATAATCAATATTATTACCATAATTGCGATAAAAAATATGTAACGAACATCACAATGAATGTGTTAACAATTCTATGTTGGCAAAAATAAAAAATATTGTCTAGTTTAAATAACAAAAATACGTAAAGTTAGACAAAAATCTTAAAATAGCATGCTAGTGTTTTAATGATTTTTGATAGTAAACTGTTGAATTTTTTCACAATCTTTAATTCATATTAATCTCTAATAGTCATACCACAATTTAGTGTTTTAACATTTTCGAAATGTCATTTGGTTATTTTTGTGTTATTTTTTTCTTAATTGTCGCGCTGTTTTGAATCATACGCAACGTGCACCTGTCGTCAATTCAGTCGTCCACGAGAGCTCGGAGAGAGGTCACGTCTCATCGAGGAGCGACGCGCCGATAACGATAATTCGCGATCTATTGTGTACGTATACATTGCCGCAAATAGTTGAATAAGGTAAGTAATTTTTTTTGATTTTTGTGTAGGAATTTTTATGCATACCTAACATTTACTTTTTATGTTTTTACTATTCAATACATATTTCTGTTTTTGTTTTCAAATATTTTTTTTTTGTAAAAATAATTCTGTTCTCATAAAAAGTATGTATTTCTATTTTTTTATTTTGTTTCCTTTTTAACCGATTTTAAAAAATGAGGCGGTTTTATGTTCAGCTGTATGTTTGTTTTTTTGTGTATGTTTATCGATTTCATAAATTGTGGACCGATTTTGGAAATTCTTTTTTTGTTTGGAAGAGTACGTTCCATTTAAATTTGGTGAAGATCTGTTGAAGAATTCTGGAGATTTGCAACAGAACTCCTCATATAATTACGGCTGATCTTTCAGGATTGTTGCAATCGCATGTCTGTTTATTGTCATATGTTCATAACATAACATCACGCCGGTACGCTCTAAAGAGAGAGGTACGAAGATGTGTACAGTAAACCCTGGTACACTCATTTCACCGGTTATGTTCAAGTTTTATGTTAGATTTTTTTGGAAAATGTTTTATCTAACATAATGGCGCATGTAGGTAATCGATTTTTTCAATTGTTTCTCAAATATTTGATATTGGTATCGTTTAATGGGTTTTTACGGATGCCGATTGCAAATCTGACATTCTTTTTAAAATCCAAGATGGCGGATGCAACTTTTTCTCAAACATTCGATATGGGTATCGTGTAATGGGTTTTTAGGGATGCCGATTGCAAATCTGACATTCTTTTTAAAATTCAAGATGGCGGATGCAACTTTTTTTCTAACATTCGATATGGGTATCGTGTAATGGGTTTTTTGGGATGCCGATTGCAAATCTGACATTCTTTTTAAAATTCAAGATGGCGGATGCAACTTTTTCTCAAACATTCGATATGGGTATCGTGTAATGGGTTTTTAGGGATGCCGATTGCAAATCTGACATTCTTTTTAAAATCCAAGATGGCGGATGCAACTTTTTCTCAAACATTCGATATGGGTATTGTGTAATGGGTTTTTAGGGATGGCGATTGCAAATCTGTCATTCTTTTCAAAATCCAAGATGGCGGATGCAACTTTTTCTCAAACATTCGATATGGGTATCGTGTAATAGGTTTTTAGGGATGCCGATTGCAAATCTGACATTCTTTTTAAAATCCAAGATGGCGGATGCAACTTTTCTCAAACATTCGATATGGGTATCGTGTAATGGGTTTTTAGGGATGCCGATTGCAAATCTGACATTCTTTTTAAAATTCAAGATGGCGGATGCAACTTTTTCTCAAACATTCGATATGGGTATCGTGTAATGGGTTTTTAGGGATGCCGATTACAAATCTGACATTCTTTTTAAAATTCAAGATGGCGGATGCAACTTTTTCTCAAACATTCGATATGGGTATTGTGTAATGGGTTTTTAGGGATGGCGATTGCAAATCTGACATTCTTTTCAAAATCCAAGATGGCGGATGCAACTTTTTCTCAATCATTCAATATGGGTATCGTGTAATGGGTTTTTAGGGATGCCGATTGCAAATCTGGCATTCTTTTTAAAATTCAAGATGGCGGATGCAACTTTTTCTCAAACATTCGATATGGGTATCGTTTAATGGGTTTTTAGGGATGCCGATTGCAAATCTGACATTATTTTTAAAATCCAAGATGGCGGATGCAACTTTTTCTCAAACATTCGATATGGGTATCGTGTAATGGGTTTTTAGGGATGCCGAATGCAAATCTGACATTCTTTTTAAAATCCAAGATGGCGGATGCAACTTTTTCTCAAACATTCGATATGGGTATCGTGTAATGGGTTTTTAGGTATGCTGATTGCAAATCTGACAATCTTTTTAGAATACACGATGGTGGATCACATTTTTCTTATAATTGTGTTTTTTTTTTGATCTATCACAAGAAACAGTAGTAGGTATACTACTGTTTTTTTAAGAGATATCAAAGAGTAATCAGAAAGTTGCTTGTTACTTGCGCACCGTGCACCACGAGACCTTATGTCTAGTTTTTGTATGTGCTACTGGAATTCGCACTTCCCCCAATATGATTATAAATTAATACTATTTATTATTCTGAATCCTGATGAATGGAAACTTCTATATATTTCTTTTTCTTTTCTTCTTCTATATGTAAGTATATATATTTTCGTATACAATTTGTTTAAATATTATTTTGTACCCGTTCACAACTTTGTCCTTTTTAACCCAAAGGTTGACTGGTAGAGAATGCCTTGTGGCATTAAGTCCGCCTATGTACCACTATTGTACATGAAGTTTAAATAAATAAATAAATAAAGAAACTTCTCATATTTATTATAGTTTATATAACTGTGATTTACAGTACCGTTTTTATTACTGTTTTGGGACTGTATGTTTCCAGTTCTAAGACATGCTTTTTGACTACTTACAATATTCTTATTTTATTTCAGTATTCTTCAAAACATACGGATTCATATTCAATCATTTTGATAGAAGAAGAAACTGAAGATAAAGACGAGATCATAATACATGGCAATAGAAGTGGGTTTCACATGATGCAGTTGAGCTGACTAGAAACACAAGCTACCCATTAAGGTACCGAAAAGCAGTTAAAAATATACTTTGTTTGGTTACTGGCGCTGTAAAACATATACACACATATTACATACATATACATACATATTTGTGGATGTACTATCCTCAATTGCATATTTCTCTACGCAACTGAGGTTTGCTGTTAGAGAACCCAACTATGGGTTAAGCTCGCCTTTGTACATAAACTGTCCTATTGTATTTGTATGTTTCTATGTTTTGTGTACAATAAAGAATAAGAATAAGAATAAGAATAAGAATATACATAAATGCGCAAAATGACAAAACTTTTCTCAAAAAGCTCTGGATCTGAAGCAAGGTTTGTTGAACGGGCCACGTGTTTGGAAATCATAGCACATGCAAATCTTATTATTGCAAAAAACTGACCGAAGGGGAATCATCGGCAGAAGAAAATCTGATTTCAACGATGAAAAGTAAAGAGGGTGGCTTTATATTTTCAGCCATATTAAAATTCACTTCCAGGCCGATGAATAATGCTACAAGCTTGATGCATAATGCATAAAATTATAAAAATCATAAAATTTCAGTAATGTTGCTCACATTACTGAAATTTTTAATGGTATCATAGCGAAGTTTATTGGCGGAAAAATAATAAATTACTCAGGCAGGCAGACATATGCTGGAAGATGTGCCGCATCACTGGTCTCATTCAATTCGAGACAACCACTGGCATACCCGAGTATAAAAATATTACTCAAGTACTAACAAACTTATAAAATATCTCGAAACCAAGAGAAATACCAAAAGATTGGCGTCAACAAAAGGCAGAGTACATAAATCGTATAATTTAATTTCTGGAAAAGAGACAAGGAAGGAAATATTAAACAAAAAAAACCATAATTGATACTTCCAAGCACAAGGACAACTTCATGTTACACAAAGAAAAACATGCATATTTGCAGTTTGGACTGAATTGGACATGAAGGTTGAACTTATCGAGGAAGAATAGAATTTTGGTCTAAAATGGAAGAAAAATTTAAAACTTTTTATTTTGATTGCTTAATGCCGGAAATCCTTGTTCTCAGTTAGATAGGCAAATGAAACTCAGGGAATGAAATCTCAATGAAAGATCAATGAAAAGGAGAAAAAAAGATTCGAAACGAACACTTGCAACTGAAGAAACAACAAAACGCAAAAGAAAAGCGCAATAAATCGCATGGGCACGTTATTCCGTTATGCACCAGTGGTGGAAAATTACAATAATGTTTTTAAATGTGATTGATATTACCCTTCTTGTCTCTTTTCCAGTTATTTTTATAATCTTTTTTATCTTAACCCCACACAAATTTTGGTCATCTGGTGACAACGTTGTATGAAAAATTTAAATTCTTTTTTGAAAAATGTCTTCGACTTCCCTGGAGAAAGTTGTTCATTTACAGAAGCAAAAGCAATTTTTAAAATATGATCTTTCCGTTACATCCCGTATAATAAATATACTACGTTTCCCTGGGCTTTTTGTAAAATGTTAAAACACGCATTAGGTAATTATAGTTTTTTTTATTACGGTCTGGTTTTATTATACAATATACCTACCCATCTACAGCTACTCCCCTAGCTTAC
The DNA here is from genome assembly GCA_964057195.1 of Orthosia cruda. Lineage (NCBI taxonomy): Eukaryota > Metazoa > Arthropoda > Insecta > Lepidoptera > Noctuidae > Orthosia > Orthosia cruda. The sequence goes on along the minus strand of OZ059830.1, from coordinate 8,031,526 downwards.
CTACAAAGTCTACAAACCCAGTAAAATGCCCGGGCCTACAATCCACAAAGCCAAAATTTCATCGCAATCGGATGAATTTTAAGGGAACGGTTATTGTATTACTATAGTACAATAAAACCAAACATTATTTTTTATATAATATAGATTATAAGATTTAATTATGGGCTTTATGTACATATAAAACCATCTAAATAATAAATATTCGTCATTTCAAGTCACTCAACACAACGACCCAAATTTTAAAAATCTTTAGTTACCAACTTTTGTCATGCAACTGCAAGCGGGGCTCGAGCGAACTTGTCATTGTGTGCGTGACGACGCACACGACTAGCGCGCTGCAGTAAATACCTATTTGCCGCGCGCATCTTTTGCTCGGCCCAGTCTTAAAGTAAAGTTAAGCGTTTTTTCACACGTGTTTCGATGTTGCAAATTTCGATTCACACTTCTTAAGTGGTGTATCTACTAAAAATACAGAACTTCGTCAACTTTGCTATTTTAATGTCGATATCTAATGGGCTAGAGGGCCTCGCGAAATGTACCTTGTCTACATCAAATTTAAGTCTTGCGCCGCCACTGGCTGAGTCAGCCAGGCTGATAGAGATGGATGAAAGAAACAGGTATGTACCCGTTACGGTAAATCGCTAAAGGGTTCCCAGTCTTTTTCAGTCCACGGCGCCCTAACATATCTAGCTAGTCGAAAAAGATAGCTACAATAATACTGTTAGGTATATAGGCATAAAAATTAAAACATCCACATTATATAATCTAAACTGTTTATTTAGAAGAATATAAAATTAACTCAGAAAACATTTAAGAGACATAAGACAAACAAAAATAAAAATAACAGCTACCTAGCTAGTCAATAGTAAGTAACGTGAGTCGTGAGCTTGGTGATCTCCACACATTATTTTTAAGCGTGGGATAAGGTTTGACTCCGCTACTTATTACCGCGTTTCTTGCTCCACATTGATCCTTGAGCGATATTTGCTCTTGATTACAGCTACAGCTGAAAATCCAGCTTCATATAAATAAAAAGTTGCAAAAGGAAAGAAAATTCTTATAGCTTTTGAATCTAAAGTGGGATATTCATTTTGAACCGATATCCAAAACACCACCAAAACTGAACATTTGAATTTAGTTTTAAGGCTGCTGCCGCAAGAGAGTTCAATGAGACTTTCTGAGCGCTCGATTTTTAGGGTTCCGTACTCTTTGGGTAAAAACGGGACCCTATTAGTAAGACTCCGCGGTCCGTCTGTCTGTCTGCCTGTCTGTCTGTCTGTCAACAGGCTGTATCTCATGAACTGTGATAGCTAGGCTGTTGAAATTTTTACAGATTATGTATTTCTGTTGCCGCTATAACAATAAAATACTAAAAACAGAATAAAATAAATATTTAAGTGGGGCTCCCATACAACAAACGTGATTTTGTTGCCGTTGTTTCGATAATGGTACGGAACCCTTCGTGCGGGAGTCCGACTCGCACATGGCCAGTTTTATTTTTATATTGCATCCGCGAACACTTAAGTTGAGGTTTTGGAGAATAGTAAAAAGAATCGCTTCACGGCGGCCTGGTTCACCTTCTACGGTGCACCAGGGCATCGCGGCGCACACTTTCGTGCGGAGGAGGTAAGTTGTATGAAATCTCTGCTAAGTCATAGTTGCAGTATCATCAGGTTTTAACAACGACCACAAGTTATTTAATTCATGTCATAATTTATTCAAGTTTTGATGAAAACTAAAACGGTTTCACTCGCTTTTTAGGCAGAAATTTGTGTCCATTTTAATAATAAAAATGAATATTATATGTGTTCCAATTAGTCTCTACCTATCCAAATATCAATTAACTCGCATGTTATTATTAAAAACATAACTTTCTACCCGAAGCCTGTATTGTACGAGTGACTATTGAAAGTTAGAATGTATCTTCGAAAAATGGGTTTTCTATATTTTCTTTTGAATTCGTGAAACATTTTAAAATTTGATATCCATGTTTTTGGCCCCCAAAATTTATACCTGAACACGTGTTGGCTTTAGATTTGGGTTACACAATTAAACCTTTGCAACTATGTCATCGTTGCAAAAACATACGTAGAAACTCAAACTATTAAGGATGAGTTTTGTATTAGACTTGGCATAAAATAGAGCTGTTCCACGTGCAAACTTGCTTCTAAGCCAGAAAGACTTTACGCTCGACAGTACGATCTTGATTCTATTAAAATATTTACATGTAATCCAAGCGGTGTTCACGACAATGTACTGTATTGCAGGTTGCACGTTCTACAAATGGAATAGTGGCTACAAATCCTAATTCAAGAGTTCTTGCTACGATTTTATTACCGCATAAATTCCACTCTTCAGACTATGTATGCGAGGGATATTAGTCTGCTTACTCTGTACCGTGTGCAAGTGACAGCGTGATACTTGCAGCTCAGACTTTGAAAGTCCCATACATTGTCTGTAATCGTCCTAATTTATTTGTTTAAACTTCGCGTATCTTCCTATATTCTATCCTTATAGCGATTGTGGGAACATAAGTAATAGAATGTTGGTTTATTAGAAGGAACGCTGGAGATTCTACAAATTCGTATCTCTTCCTTTTGAAATTAAAATATCGCATACCTATGTACGAAACTTAAAAATAATGTGACTGAAACGAGTAGTTAGAATTAGGTACCAGTACTGAATGACTAAACTTAACTATTTATGTACCTACTTACAGCAAACCGAAGCATAACAATTTTTTTGTCAATTTTTTTTGTTATACATAATGAAACCGTATCTAACTTTAGCCAACTGTGTGGTTCTGCTTAAATTAGTTCGTGCATATTAATTAAATTAACTGCAATAACAGGAACTGGCTCTACAAAGGCTTTCCTTACAATATGTAGGTAGAAACATTGCTTAACCATGCATAATGATATTAGTAACACATTTGCTCGTAAAGGGTCTGTTATTTCACCAATTTCATTATCGTATTGTATATCATTACGTACATGTGCGTTATTGTAATTTAAAACGCACGAGTTTCTTTTTAGTAAGGTAAGACGCGCGGTTTATCAAGATGCTCCAACTAAAACGAATGGTACTTTTTTAAATCTTAGCAAAGAGTTTTATGTCAGAAAAGTGGTCAACATTTTATGATCAAAATTAACTTTGGGAGATAAAATATAATAAATAAACATTAAATTATTTAATTTAATTAATTCTGACCATAAATTACAACCATTTATCTGTAACAAAACATAAAAATATGAATTTACTTTATTAGTAATACTGGCTGTTTTTGTTCGTTTGCCTTAAAAAAAGCGCTGATGCGCGCGCATTTCTAATTTGTGCACAAGTAAAAAGTATTCCGCGCGCTTTTTCTTTTCGCTGTATTGTTTTTATTTGAAAATGTCGTCAAGTAATGATGAATTTATTAATTCGACACCGCCAGAAGTCTGAGAGGCAGCGAAAAAGGCTACTCTAATCCTCTTGCCCGAAACGAAAAAGCGCGCTTCGACCGATAGATATATACAAGCGTATCAAAATTTCATCTTATGGAAAACAAGCAAAGATGCAAATTCATTTTCAGAAAGTGTCATCAGAAGTGGTTCTTCTTGTCCAGGTCAAAAACACAAAAAATACAATTCCAAGATCGTTCACAATATAGCCTTTTCACGACATAGTGAAGAAATACGAAGCGCTTTGTTCAACAAAAGCGATTTCTAGCAGATGTTTTCAAAATTACCAATATGGAAAATGCACTAGCCAACCCATTGGCATAAATAAATTTGGAGCAATGCCAAAACAAATTGCCACTTTCTTAAATTTGGATGATCCACATGAATACACAGGGCACAATTTCAGGAGGTCCTCGGCTACATTGCTCGCCGATTCAGGTGCGAACTTATTGACATTAAAACGCCACGGAGGGTGGCGGTCAGCCACAGTGGCTACAACAGTGTAGCCGAGGGCTACATAGATGACTCGATGAGAAATAAAGAAGAAATTAGCTCCCGTATTACAAGGAATATATATTTGGAGCCAAGTGTTGACTCTCGACCATCTACGAGCACACACGCGTACATTCCACCATCGTCGCCGCCGCCGCAGCCGCCTCCGTCGCTGTCACCGACTGCAGAACTCTGTGGTCGCGTTTCTCCTACTTTCACTCAAGAGAGTGAGAGAGAGACTGGTGAAATTGTTACTAATAATAATAACTTGACAACATAAAAATTGCCAACTGGCAACGTAATAATCAATTTTACATATTGATATTTTTTTTCTACTTTAACAAGTGATTAAAGATTTATTCGTTTAAGAAAGTCCGTGTTTTATTTATTTCCTCGCAAATATGTTATAACACGTCGTATGACATACGTGCGCTTTGATAATTACAGCCTCTGCTTTCTTGTAGCCCTCGCGCGCCATACGGCTCGGGCTAGCAATATCGCCTCGGCTGTAATTTTCAACTTACCGCACTTATATCATAATGTACTATTATTTATAATTTACACAATGTATAAAATACTTATTTAACTATAACTGCATTTATTTACACTTAAATCAAAAATTACTATCAAAATAAACTAGTACGAAGTATAGCGTCTTACAACTCTAAATTGTTATCCACTGGTATTAGCCCAAAAGACTGGCACCATTAGAGGTATTATTATTAAGTAAGTTATTCTTCAGAGATTTTATTCAAAAATATAAGCTTACTGGCTTTTATCGGCTGCTTCGCTCATATAGCACCCTTTCCCAAGGAACTATGGAACAACAAGCAAAAAGTAAAAAATCTGTAACCCGACTACGTTATTTTTAGGGTTCCGTACCCAAAGCGTAAAATCGGGATGCTATTACTAAGACTCTGCGGTCCGTCTGTCTGTCTCTCTGTCTGTCACCAGGCTGTATCTCATGAACCGTGATAACTAGACAGCAGAAATTTTCACGGATGATATATTTCTTTTGCCGCTATAAGAACAAATACTAAAAACAGTATAAAATAAATATTTAAGTGGTATTATAGTAGTGGTGGTAGTATTTATTTGTAATTTTTACGATATTGGTACGGAACCCTTCGAACGCGAGTGCAACTCGCAATAGGCCGGTTTTTTTCATGGTAGATTATACATTAAAATTGTTACACAGCTCAGGTATTACAGCAATTTACCAGAAAACATTAGAATGAACTTGTGTTGAAAACTATTAGGGAAACATGCCAGCATTAATTACTTACCCGCTTTTCTAAAATATTTAATTAAGTGAAGAACTTTTCGATACCTCCAGCCACCTCTCCTTTATCTTATTACCGGAATGTCCGTTACCATTAGCTTTCAGTTCGGTTTCAGAAAAAACAAGTCCACTAACGATGCTATAAAAACCTAACTTTTGCCATTGTTGATGACCTGGATTCAGGGAAGAAAACCATAGGGGTGTTCCTGGATCTAGCAAAAGCATTCGACACGGTCTCAGTTCCCCTGCTTCTTGCAAAAATTGAACATCTGGGAATCCGTAACATAGCTCTTAAACTTTTAACAGACTATATGTCTAATAGAACATAATGTGTTGGGATAAACAACTACATGAGTGTGCCGGAGAGCGTAACTTTCGGTGTGTCCCAAGGGAATGTTATGGGACCCACGCTTTTCCTTATATATGTGAATGACTTGTGTGATTTAAAGTTAAGGCAGGGCCAAGTCTTCGCGTACGCAGACGATACAGCTCTTTTAATTAGCGGCAAAACATGGCAAGAAGCAAATGAAATAGCTGCAGATGGCATTGGAATTGTCTCAGACTGGTTACACTCAAACCTTCTTACCCTAAATACACTCAAAACTAAATGTACTCTCCAAAACATCTGCAATCAAATACCTAGGTGTGAGCATTGATCAGCATTTAAACTGGAAAGAACATATCTCAACCCTTATATCTAGAGTTAGGAAACTTATATTATATATGTTATATATTATATATGTTGCCATAGACGGGAATAATATCCCAGAAAGGAAGATATTTATCTTCGGTACTCAGCGTTGCGTCGGATTAGCTGCAGCCATCTCACACTCAAGGACTAATACGCAGTATGAAAAATACAGGCTCGTTGCTGAAACAAAGCCAAATGCGCCTAGCAACGAAATTATAGCAAACTGCAGAAATACTAAATTGACCACTGAAGACAAACTTGTAATATGCATAGGTGAAAATGACAACAACCCTAACCTTTTGTTGTCTCAATTGCAAATTGTTTTAAATACATTTATAAATAACACTATTATTGTGTTAAATGTCGTCAATAACATGCACCTCAATGTACGTAAGTTAAACTACTCTATAAAAAATGTTTGTAATAGTTATAAAAATTGTCACTTCGTAAATCAAACATCCACGGATCTATCCAGTATTTGTAAGTCGATAAATTATCTTATAGATTGTTGCGATTATAGTGATAAGTATTTAAATCCGAGCGAAATACGAAAAATAATAGCGAGTAACAAATCAAGTTCCAAATTAAACGTGCCTACTGATAAACCCAAAAAAGGGACAATCCCTTACTACTTTGGTCGTGTTGAGTGTACAAACCCCTACGAACATAGTTCCTCTCTGCAACACAACTCAAAAGGTCAAATAGGGACTATACCTTATTACTTTCCTGTGTTAAACAAGCGTGACTCTTTTTTTCGTACCTCAAACTAATAAAACACACCAGTTTAGAATACTCCATCAAAATATAGCGAGTTTATTATCTAAACAAGAACTACTAGAAATTACAATTCAGGAGTTAAAAGAAGCGAATAATGATCCAGATGTTATATGTCTATCGGAAACCTTTGTAAAAAAAGGTTATGAAAATTATGTGAAAATCTGCAACTATCAGTTGGCTACCAACTACTGTAGAGAGAAGCAAAGAGGTGGCACATGCATATTAGTTAAAATGGGTTTACTTTATAAAGAGCTGTCATTTGTGAAAAACTATGCAACTCAAAACACCTTTGAGGTTTGTGGCATAGAAATTATAAATAATAAATTAATAGTAATATGTGTTTATAGAACACCACAATCTGATCCTAATCTGTTTTTGACAAAATTACACAATCTTTTGCATGATTTGTCAAATAAATACAAGTCCAAAATAAATATAGTTGTGGCCGGTGATTTCAACATAAATACTCTTAAAAAAGGTAACATCACAAATGGATTACAAGATTTATCTAACAATCATAATTTAAAAATCCACATCAATGTACCCACTCGCAAATTGACTTGTATTGACCATATTTTAAGCAACATTGCCAACGCGACTGCCACTGTACTGCCCCTGTATCTGTCTGATCACGACACAGCACAAATGTTAAGCTTTCCAATCAAAAAGAAACCACAGAAATCAACAATATACTATATTTATAAAAGAGACTATAACGTCGACAACATTCGAAAATTTAAAGAATGTCTGGAAAATCTTTCTTGGTCCGATATATATTTCAAAACTGACACTAACTGTGCATTCAATGATTTTCATGAGCTATTGTGTCTGTTGTATGGTCTCTGTTTTCCTAAAGTAAGAGTTAAAATCAATAGTAATAAGGAAAACAAACAAAAGTGGATAAGCAAAGGTTTGAGACAAAGTTGTAAAACTAAACGGATGCTACGTTACAGATATTATAAAAATAAAAATTTAATTAATAAAACTAAATATAAAAACTACTCCAGTCTACTAAATAAATGCATTTATAATTCAAAAAAGAGTGCAAATATAAAATATATTCATAATCATGATAACAAGTGTAAAGCCACATGGAATGTCATTAAAACCGAAATAAACAGTAACACTCACAAAGACAACATAGAAAGTATTAAATTCAATGAAACAATAACTACAGACCCTGTACAAATGGCTACTATATTTAATAACAATTATGTTAATTTAACGCATGTGCAAGGGGAAAGAAGCACAAATCAAAACCGCTGCAAAAGTACGAGTGTCAACTCTATGTTTCTTAGACCAATGGAAGCTAACGAGGTAAGACAGGAAATAATGTCTCTGTCCAACACTAGGTCGGAGGGCTATGATGAGATCAATACAAAAATCGTCAAAGCCTGTTGCAACGAACTGACTGGTATTCTGACGCATTTAATAAACATGTCATTTTCACAAGGCACCTTTCCTGAAAAATTAAAGCTATCTTTAATAAAGCCCTTATTCAAGAAGGGAGATAAATGTGACATCAACAATTACCGACCTATAACTCTTATACCCATATTGTCTAAATTTTTTGAAAAATGTATGCTAAAAAGGTTAACTGACTTTTGCAATAAATTTCATATTATAAGTGACCAGCAGTTTGGATTCCAAAAGAACAAGTCCACATCGTTAGCTATTTTTTCCCTTATGCAAGCTATACTTTCAAATATAAATAATAATTTTATAACTACAGGCCTATTTTTTGATCTATCGAAAGCTTTCGATCTGGTGTCTCATGACATATTGCTACAAAAATTGGAAGCTGTTGGTATTAGAGGACCGGCACTTCAGTGGCTGTCGTCCTATTTAAGCAATAGAAAACAATGTGTTATTATCAATAAAAAAAATGAAAATAATGTAATAATATCCTATTTATCGAAATATAAACATAATAAATATGGCGTTCCACAGGGAAGTGTGCTAGGCCCAATATTATTCCTCATTTATATAAATGACATCATAAAAATAACTAACCATAAATGCGTATTATTTGCTGACGATATTTCTATTATAGTGACATCTAATAAAAAACTAAATACCATTTTAGAACATGAACTTGACATTAATAATACAATTGACAAATTATTGCATTGGCTTGACATTAACCATTTGATGATAAATTTAAATAAATCCATTTACATCCAATTTAATCGATCAAATAATTCCAAAAATGACATTAAACTCAATATTAATAAAATCAATGAAGTAACGCGTACCAGATTTTTAGGTGTAATAATAGATAAAGACATAAACTGGAAAGAGCACATAGACAATGTTAGCACTAAAATTAATAAATTTGTTTATGCATTAAAAAAAGTAAAAAATATAACTAATATAAAAACTGCTGTAATGTCATACCACGCATACGTCGAATCGTTGTTACGTTATGGACTAATAATGTGGGGTAACAGCACTGACTTCCAAAGAGCATTCATCGCTCAAAAAAAGTGCATGAGAGCAATTTGTGGACTTAAGCCCGACGACTCATGTCGACCCATATTTAAAAAACTTGGTTTGTTACCGTTACCGTCGCTTTACATTTACGAAATATGTGTTTTTGTTATGAAAAATAAGCAACTATTTAAGACTGCAAATGATGTAAATCCTCGGAATCGACGAGATCCATATAAACTAGTGTTAAATGATTCGCCTAGACTGTCTAAATACAATAGTAACTGCTTGGCAATGTGTGTGAACATTTATAATAAAATACCAAGGCATTTCAAAGCTTTAAACACAAAATTATTTACAGTAAAATTTCATAAGTGGTTAGTCGAGTGTAGTTTTTATAGTTTAAAAGAATTTATAGATAAAAAATGTTGATGTTTTAAAAAAAATAAAAAACGGTTGTTGTTGCTTAACTTGTTTTTTAAAATTTTGCATGCTATGTTTTATCCTAGCTAAACATGCTTGTGCCTCAATTTGTACATAACACCCTTGTATACCATGTTTTACGCAAATAAATATTCTATTCTATTCTATTCTATATACATCTTTAAAATATACGTAGTTTTGGTCCACCAAACTTATCCTTGTTAGTATATTTTTCCCTATGCCAGTCCATTATAACTTATGCTATAACAGCATGGAGGGGTGCTTCCAAGACTCTTCTTATTAGTTTAGAACGAGCGCAGCGTGCAGTTCTTAAGGTAATGACTCACAAAAGATTTAGGTACCCCACCCAATTGTTGTACTCAGAACTGTCAATCCTTACAGTAAGACAGCTATTTATTAAGGCCACATTATTAAGTCAGCATAAAAATCAACCCGACTTTGCGATAAGATGAAGGCAAGATATTGTATATTCCGTGCCTCGCTGTAAAACTTCTTTTGCGCAAAGATTTGTAAGTTTACTTGGCCCATTCCTCTATAATAAAATATCAAAGACCATAAAAGTTATTTTAAAACCGAACTCTTTAAACTTCTAAAATCAATGAACTATGATTTTACTGAATCAATTTTAAAAGTCGATATTTAATGAGTTACCTTATTACATCACATACACAAACAACAACAGCACAACACACACACTCACACTCGCACACACACTCACACACTCAAACACCCACACACAAGTACACTCCGTATTTTAAGATAAGCGGTACATTTCCAACCTAAAACTAATTTTTCACTATTTTAAATTAGTTTTAAGTAAATTATAATGCTAACAACTTTATTTTGTGTAAACAAACAGAGCATCGAAATATTTTACGTATGCTATGTCAATTTTAAGAATTACCTTCAAAGACAGAAATAATAAACTCCATTTTTTTCGTATACCCTAATTTTTTACATCTGCTATAATTTGTTTGGTATACGAAATGTTTTTTCTAAAATAATATGTTTTTATCACTTGTGTAACACTAAAGGTACTCGAGGTGATCGAGGCAAACTGTTCCACCGTAGTACAGTTTAAACTAGTACGGGGAACAGGATGAATCAGTTCCGTTTTTCAACCTTTTAGTGCCTACCTACATAACTGTTTAAAACTGTGCAAGCTTGCAATCTTATTAAGTGCCAAACTGTAAATCTGTGGAATAACTGTGCAAGGTTGCAACCTTATGTAGTAGTCAGATAGGAAACGCCGACCTCATCTAGTTTTAAAAATATGTTCGACATGTAAAAGTGTTTGTACAAACCAACTTACAGAAATAAAATCATTTATCATTTATGACGTGCCTGTCTATGAAGCTTTGTTATATTGTGCAAGGTTGTTTGTTGTTTTGGGAAATAAAGGTTTATTTTTTATTTTTCTTTAAAATGTTGCTATAAATATCAGTCCGCTGGAGCTTTTAATCGACATCCACTTTGACATTGAATAATCGGATTTCCACGTGATCTCAGAGTGAGCGTGAAATATTTTATATTAAGTTCTACCCGCATTAGGAGAGTTTTATAATCCTACTAGTGCCCTGATTCGGCTTCATACTGGTAAATTATATAAGTACAAGAACTTCCTCTTTTATCACTAATGAAAACCGCATCAAAATCTGTTGCGTGGTTTAGAAGAAGTTATCGGAGGTATTGCCAGAGGCAGACAGCGACTTTGTTTTATACTATAAAATAAGAGACAGAGAAGCTTCATCAATGTCCGAAAAAGACGAAGGTGTACATCTATGTAATAATAATAATAATTTCTTTATTTGTACAGAAAGCAGGTATTACAATAATGGTGTTAGTTTCTGATATATTCCCAGTACATTCTGCCTGTTGGCATACAAAAATAGTGGTTAACTTACAGATAATTTAGAAACGAAAATTAAATTATATTAATTAGTACTTAAATTCAAAATGAGATCATGATTCAGCTAAGTCTAATATTATTTACATAATAAATGAGGTAAAGTGAAGCAAATATTACAATTCATCATTTATAAAATCGGTAACAGATTAATAACATTTCTCTGTCACCAACGTCGATAGGAGTTTCTTGAATTTTATTAAGGGCTGATCCTTAATACAATTTGGCAATTTGTTAAATATAATAGGGGCCATACCAATAATGTTTTTTTTAAGCAAAGCAGTGTTATATCCACCAGTACACAATAGATTCTGATATTTTGATCTCATGGTAGTAGTTCGCATCCTCGTTTCATTCATTGTAGGAAATAGATGCTGGTTAGTTTTACCGAAAATAGCTACTTCGAGAATGTATAAACTAGGAAAAGTTAATATTTTGTGTTTCTTGAAAAAAGGAATGCAACTATCTGTGGTCTTGAGATTAAAAATGGATCTTATGCACCGTTTTTGGGCTTTAAATATAGACTTCCTTTCAGAACAATTACCCCAGAATACTACACCAAATCTTAGAACAGAAACCATCAAACCGTGATATGCAACCATTAATGTATCAACGTTAACTTTTTTGGACAGATTGTAGAGAGCATACGCAGATGTGCTTAATGTTTTGCAAACTTCTTCAGCCTGCGGTTTCCAAGTTAGTTGACTGTCAATCAATATACCCAAGTATGTGTTTGACACATCTTCGCAATTATAACATTAGTAGATATGGATCAGAAGTTTACCTGTACCTTTACCTGCATAGCCCCGCGATACGCGATGCTGACTTTGATTGAAAGGAAAATTTTGCAAATTGCTATTCCGATATAGACCCATCAGACTACATACCGCGTTGGTCGAATGATTTTTGATTTATGTTCAAAATAATACGAATCTACAACCAACATACTTTGTGAATTTTTTTGTTACTGAGAAGTGATTAAACTATTAAAAGTTGTGCCATTCTGAGTTAATTCTGTTAGCCTCGTCGTCGCATGATCGTGTTAAGACTGCACCGAGCAAAATAATTCAAAACGATCGTCACAGTTATAGGGATATAATCAATATTATTACCATAATTGCGATAAAAAATATGTAACGAACATCACAATGAATGTGTTAACAATTCTATGTTGGCAAAAATAAAAAATATTGTCTAGTTTAAATAACAAAAATACGTAAAGTTAGACAAAAATCTTAAAATAGCATGCTAGTGTTTTAATGATTTTTGATAGTAAACTGTTGAATTTTTTCACAATCTTTAATTCATATTAATCTCTAATAGTCATACCACAATTTAGTGTTTTAACATTTTCGAAATGTCATTTGGTTATTTTTGTGTTATTTTTTTCTTAATTGTCGCGCTGTTTTGAATCATACGCAACGTGCACCTGTCGTCAATTCAGTCGTCCACGAGAGCTCGGAGAGAGGTCACGTCTCATCGAGGAGCGACGCGCCGATAACGATAATTCGCGATCTATTGTGTACGTATACATTGCCGCAAATAGTTGAATAAGGTAAGTAATTTTTTTTGATTTTTGTGTAGGAATTTTTATGCATACCTAACATTTACTTTTTATGTTTTTACTATTCAATACATATTTCTGTTTTTGTTTTCAAATATTTTTTTTTTGTAAAAATAATTCTGTTCTCATAAAAAGTATGTATTTCTATTTTTTTATTTTGTTTCCTTTTTAACCGATTTTAAAAAATGAGGCGGTTTTATGTTCAGCTGTATGTTTGTTTTTTTGTGTATGTTTATCGATTTCATAAATTGTGGACCGATTTTGGAAATTCTTTTTTTGTTTGGAAGAGTACGTTCCATTTAAATTTGGTGAAGATCTGTTGAAGAATTCTGGAGATTTGCAACAGAACTCCTCATATAATTACGGCTGATCTTTCAGGATTGTTGCAATCGCATGTCTGTTTATTGTCATATGTTCATAACATAACATCACGCCGGTACGCTCTAAAGAGAGAGGTACGAAGATGTGTACAGTAAACCCTGGTACACTCATTTCACCGGTTATGTTCAAGTTTTATGTTAGATTTTTTTGGAAAATGTTTTATCTAACATAATGGCGCATGTAGGTAATCGATTTTTTCAATTGTTTCTCAAATATTTGATATTGGTATCGTTTAATGGGTTTTTACGGATGCCGATTGCAAATCTGACATTCTTTTTAAAATCCAAGATGGCGGATGCAACTTTTTCTCAAACATTCGATATGGGTATCGTGTAATGGGTTTTTAGGGATGCCGATTGCAAATCTGACATTCTTTTTAAAATTCAAGATGGCGGATGCAACTTTTTTTCTAACATTCGATATGGGTATCGTGTAATGGGTTTTTTGGGATGCCGATTGCAAATCTGACATTCTTTTTAAAATTCAAGATGGCGGATGCAACTTTTTCTCAAACATTCGATATGGGTATCGTGTAATGGGTTTTTAGGGATGCCGATTGCAAATCTGACATTCTTTTTAAAATCCAAGATGGCGGATGCAACTTTTTCTCAAACATTCGATATGGGTATTGTGTAATGGGTTTTTAGGGATGGCGATTGCAAATCTGTCATTCTTTTCAAAATCCAAGATGGCGGATGCAACTTTTTCTCAAACATTCGATATGGGTATCGTGTAATAGGTTTTTAGGGATGCCGATTGCAAATCTGACATTCTTTTTAAAATCCAAGATGGCGGATGCAACTTTTCTCAAACATTCGATATGGGTATCGTGTAATGGGTTTTTAGGGATGCCGATTGCAAATCTGACATTCTTTTTAAAATTCAAGATGGCGGATGCAACTTTTTCTCAAACATTCGATATGGGTATCGTGTAATGGGTTTTTAGGGATGCCGATTACAAATCTGACATTCTTTTTAAAATTCAAGATGGCGGATGCAACTTTTTCTCAAACATTCGATATGGGTATTGTGTAATGGGTTTTTAGGGATGGCGATTGCAAATCTGACATTCTTTTCAAAATCCAAGATGGCGGATGCAACTTTTTCTCAATCATTCAATATGGGTATCGTGTAATGGGTTTTTAGGGATGCCGATTGCAAATTTGGCATTCTTTTTAAAATTCAAGATGGCGGATGCAACTTTTTCTCAAACATTCGATATGGGTATCGTTTAATGGGTTTTTAGGGATGCCGATTGCAAATCTGACATTATTTTTAAAATCCAAGATGGCGGATGCAACTTTTTCTCAAACATTCGATATGGGTATCGTGTAATGGGTTTTTAGGGATGCCGAATGCAAATCTGACATTCTTTTTAAAATCCAAGATGGCGGATGCAACTTTTTCTCAAACATTCGATATGGGTATCGTGTAATGGGTTTTTAGGTATGCTGATTGCAAATCTGACAATCTTTTTAGAATACACGATGGTGGATCACATTTTTCTTATAATTGTGATTTTTTTTTGATCTATCACAAGAAACAGTAGTAGGTATCTATACTACTGTTTTTTTAAGAGATATCAAAGAGTAATCAGAAAGTTGCTTGTTACTTGCGCACCGTGCACCACGAGACCTTATGTCTAGTTTTTGTATGTGCTACTGGAATTCGCACTTCCCCCAATATGATTATAAATTAATACTATTTATTATTCTGAATCCTGATGAATGGAAACTTCTATATATTTCTTTTTCTTTTCTTCTTCTATATGTAAGTATATATATTTTCGTATACAATTTGTTTAAATATTATTTTGTACCCGTTCACAACTTTGTCCTTTTTAACCCAAAGGTTGACTGGTAGAGAATGCCTTGTGGCATTAAGTCCGCCTATGTACCACTATTGTACATGAAGTTTAAATAAATAAATAAATAAAGAAACTTCTCATATTTATTATAGTTTATATAACTGTGATTTACAGTACCGTTTTTATTACTGTTTTGGGACTGTATGTTTCCAGTTCTAAGACATGCTTTTTGACTACTTACAATATTCTTATTTTATTTCAGTATTCTTCAAAACATACGGATTCATATTCAATCATTTTGATAGAAGAAGAAACTGAAGATAAAGACGAGATCATAATACATGGCAATAGAAGTGGGTTTCACATGATGCAGTTGAGCTGACTAGAAACACAAGCTACCCATTAAGGTACCGAAAAGCAGTTAAAAATATACTTTGTTTGGTTACTGGCGCTGTAAAACATATACACACATATTACATACATATACATACATATTTGTGGATGTACTATCCTCAATTGCATATTTCTCTACGCAACTGAGGTTTGCTGTTAGAGAACCCAACTATGGGTTAAGCTCGCCTTTGTACATAAACTGTCCTATTGTATTTGTATGTTTCTATGTTTTGTGTACAATAAAGAATAAGAATAAGAATAAGAATATACATAAATGCGCAAAATGACAAAACTTTTCTCAAAAAGCTCTGGATCTGAAGCAAGGTTTGTTGAACGGGCCACGTGTTTGGAAATCATAGCACATGCAAATCTTATTATTGCAAAAAACTGACCGAAGGGGAATCATCGGCAGAAGAAAATCTGATTTCAACGATGAAAAGTAAAGAGGGTGGCTTTATATTTTCAGCCATATTAAAATTCACTTCCAGGCCGATGAATAATGCTACAAGCTTGATGCATAATGCATAAAATTATAAAAATCATAAAATTTCAGTAATGTTGCTCACATTACTGAAATTTTTAATGGTATCATAGCGAAGTTTATTGGCGGAAAAATAATAAATTACTCAGGCAGGCAGACATATGCTGGAAGATGTGCCGCATCACTGGTCTCATTCAATTCGAGACAACCACTGGCATACCCGAGTATAAAAATATTACTCAAGTACTAACAAACTTATAAAATATCTCGAAACCAAGAGAAATACCAAAAGATTGGCGTCAACAAAAGGCAGAGTACATAAATCGTATAATTTAATTTCTGGAAAAGAGACAAGGAAGGAAATATTAAACAAAAAAAACCATAATTGATACTTCCAAGCACAAGGACAACTTCATGTTACACAAAGAAAAACATGCATATTTGCAGTTTGGACTGAATTGGACATGAAGGTTGAACTTATCGAGGAAGAATAGAATTTTGGTCTAAAATGGAAGAAAAATTTAAAACTTTTTATTTTGATTGCTTAATGCCGGAAATCCTTGTTCTCAGTTAGATAGGCAAATGAAACTCAGGGAATGAAATCTCAATGAAAGATCAATGAAAAGGAGAAAAAAAGATTCGAAACGAACACTTGCAACTGAAGAAACAACAAAACGCAAAAGAAAAGCGCAATAAATCGCATGGGCACGTTATTCCGTTATGCACCAGTGGTGGAAAATTACAATAATGTTTTTAAATGTGATTGATATTACCCTTCTTGTCTCTTTTCCAGTTATTTTTATAATCTTTTTTATCTTAACCCCACACAAATTTTGGTCATCTGGTGACAACGTTGTATGAAAAATTTAAATTCTTTTTTGAAAAATGTCTTCGACTTCCCTGGAGAAAGTTGTTCATTTACAGAAGCAAAAGCAATTTTTAAAATATGATCTTTCCGTTACATCCCGTATAATAAATATACTACGTTTCCCTGGGCTTTTTGTAAAATGGTAAAACACGCATTAGGTAATTATAGTTTTTTTTATTACGGTCTGGTTTTATTATACAATATACCTACCCATCTACAGCTACTCCCCTAGCTTACCTACAAAGTCTACAAACCCAGTAAAATGCCCGGGCCTACAATCCACAAAGCCAAAATTTCATCGCAATCGGATGAATTTTAAGGGAACGGTTATTGTATTACTATAGTACAATAAAACCAAACATTATTTTTTATATAATATAGATTATAAGATTTAATTATGGGCTTTATGTACATATAAAACCATCTAAATAATAAATATTCGTCATTTCAAGTCACTCAACACAACGACCCAAATTTTAAAAATCTTTAGTTACCAACTTTTGTCATGCAACTGCAAGCGGGGCTCGAGCGAACTTGTCATTGTGTGCGTGACGACGCACACGACTAGCGCGCTGCAGTAAATACCTATTTGCCGCGCGCATCTTTTGCTCGGCCCAGTCTTAAGTAATTGAATATATTATGGCTTGGAAGACGTTTCTCCTCTCTTGTTCCAAAGTTTGAGTTGTAAAGCTTACATAGTAAGCACACGCCTTTTCCCATGGGAGTGTGCAGAATCACAGAAAGCCGCTTGTTAGGATTTCTATAATGTAGGTACATACCAACTTAAATTATTTAAGATCATAATAATACCAGCCTGTTACGAGTACCTATTGTCGCACTGCAAGTCTGCTCGTACACAGAAGGCACCAGCATTAATTAATCACCGTGCTTGCTCAATTCTGGTTTAGCGATTTCAAACTTATATAAACTGTAAAATCCAGGTTTCCTTGCGATTTTTTCCTTCACCGTTGTCAGTGATGTCCAATATAAACATAGAAAGTACATATGAATTAGAAAAGATACATTGTTACTTTCCCAGATTTGAAGCCACGACCAGGCTTAGCCACTGGGCCACCATGACAGCTATATTATTTATTTTTAGCCTGACATCTTCCACTGTCGGGCATAGGCTTCTTTTTCTTCTTTCTTACCATACGTGGCTGTTTCGCGATAAGTGCTAACGCGTGCCTGTGTTATAGCATTTGCCGGGGTACCACGCCGATGGTCGCACGATCGAATCCGCTCCGTGACTAAATTCCAAAAAAACTGACTTTTTATTCATATTTTTTCGTTAAATTTGTTTTAGTAGTTGCCAACAATAAGTGCAAGTGTTTTCTCGAACAATATATCATTTTCGGAAGAACTTGAGACCACGAATCCTAACGAGGCATATGACGATTTTATAGAGCTATTTCGCCTCTTATACAACCTATGTTTTCCAATTAAATTAATTAATATGAAATCGGACAAGAAAATCAAGTGGATTTCTCGAGGGATTTGAATTTGTAGTCATAAACAAAGACAATTATTATGGAAATATAGAAAATCGCCTTCAATAGAAAACAAAAATAATCTCAAATTATATTCACAAAGATTCAAAAAAATTGTAAAACTCACACAAAAAGCACAAAATAACCACATTATAAAAAATCACCGAATAAGTCTAAAGCCTCTTGGCAAATAATAAATGGTAGTTACCAGACTAAGGATCCCATCAGGCAAATCAAGATAGGCAACTCTATTATTAAGGATGCCAAGGAAATTGCAGATTTATTCAATAATTTCTTTGTCGATCAAGTCCAAATCTCTGCAAATAATAATAATAACGAGTTCATTAGGGTAGAGAACAATCCAAACTCAATATTTATGTCTCCAGTAATACCGGCTGATATAATAAGAATAATTAAAATATTGAAAAACTTATTAACAAAAATATAACCGACCTCAAAATAAAAACACTTTAAAGTGAAAAATAACTTCAATTTCGGAAGTCGGTGTTCTTGTTTTCGTTTCTTCGTTTTTTGACACCGACTTCCGAAATAGAAGTTATTTTTCACTTTGAAGTGTTTTTATTTTGAAGTCGGTTGTATTTTTGTTAAAAAGTATTATTTTTCAGTACTATTTTTCATTTTTTAGTTGTGGTACATAATGGGGCAATTCTCCAAAGTGAAGCCAGAATAGATTAACACAGAAACATGAAACTTAAACAAAAACGGTGGAATTAGAGTATAACAGGGTGAACTTTTCACTCCTGCGAACCCCTTTAGAGCGTGCTAGTGTGATGTTATGTTATCAAATGATGTAAACAATAAACAGACATCCGATTGCAGCTATCTCGAGTGATTAGCCGTCATTTATTGAAGAGTTCTGATGTATATCTCCGAGTTAGTCTAGTTTGTATTTGGAAGTCGGTAGTGTTTTTTTGCAAAAAGTTTTTTTATTATTGTATCATTATATTCATTGTTGGTATTGTTACACCCCTGACAACCTCATGTCATGTCCAGGCAATCACTGTCCATTCCAGGTTGCCTGGAAGAGATCGCGGAATGCGATAAGGCCGCCCGTTGTATATTTTTAGTTTTAAGTTTCTTTTGTTACTGTATTTTCTGGTGTACAATAAAGAATACATAATGTTGACAAGGAAACACCAGTTTGTGCTTTATTCACTTACATAACCAAAGCGTTTGACTACGTTAATCATAATATCCTGCTACAAAAACTTGACAGCTACGGCATTAGAGGAAATGTGTTGAGCCTTATAAAATCGTACCTTAATAATCGTAAGCAACATACAGAAATCTCAAGAGTATGTGCTAGACGTAAATTAGAATTTAAATACCTATCTGATAGTAGAGAAGTCAAATTCGGCGTTCCACAGGAGAGTATCATTGCGGCTCCATTATTTCTTATATACATCAATGATCTTCCGCGAAATGTGCAACAGCCGATGGTGTTATTCGCCGATGATAGCACAGCGTTAGTAAAATGCGTGGAAAAAGCAAATTATGAAAAAAGACACAAATGACACATTAAAATCAATAATTAATTGGCTAATGGATTATGCATTTCTTTCAACGTTTGCACCCAGAACCTTTAAAAATTGAATACCATGGACAAAATATTTGGGCGCACGGTTGTCGCAGTGGTTGAGCGATTGACTGCTGCGCTGTGTGTCGCGGGTTTGATTCCCGCACCGAACAAATATTTGTATGACGTACAGATAGTTGTTCCGGCTCTGGGTGTTGTGTATGTGAGTTTATATGTTTGTAAACGCACCCGCGATAAGGGAAGAAATTACTAGTGTGGAGCAAAGTATACAAAATATATATATATTTATATTGACAAGACAAATGTTGCTAAATTCTTAGGTATAGTAATTGAAAGCCAATTATCTTGGAAACAGCAGGCAGAAGAAGTCTGCAAACAGTTAAGTAGAGGAGCTTATATTCTCTATAATTTATCGAAAAAAGTTAATATTGACACGATCATTATAGCTTACCTACTTATGGTCCTTACCTTACTTATGGTCTGGTTGCCTCTATCTTAAGATACGGAGTAGTATTTTGGGGGAATTGCAGTGAACGAGAAAGAGTATTCAGAGCCCAAAAATATTGCTTGAGATCAATGACTGGCATTAATTCAACAGACAGCTGTATTCCTGTTATGTTTGAGTCCCTAAAATTATTAACCTTTCCATCACTTTATATTCTGGAGGTAGCATTATTTCTTAAAAAGAACCTTAATCTTTTTGAAACAATGATAAATCATTCTTCAAGACTGAGATCCTAATACAAAGGTCTATTACATGCAGGTAGTTTCAAAACAGCCTTATTAAGAAAGAATATTATGCATATGGGACCAGTTATCTACAATAAAATACCTAATGGCATTAAAAATGATACATCTCATTTTTTCAAAAATAAATTAACGAAACTACTAGTTGAAAAATGCTATTACACTGTCAGTGTGTTTTTAAATGATAACCTATGAATTTGCTCAATAATTTTTCAATTCGTAAGTTTGTTTTATTATTATTTTTTTATTTTTAGATATTTTCCAGTAAATTTGACTTTTAAGAATATGACATTAGAAACTTATTACCTGACAATTTTTGATTATTATAGATTTGCATTTTATGATTATAATGTTGCATGCCATACGGTAGAATGTACTGGATCCAATTGTTTTATCTTTTTTACACCATCAAAACTATGTTTTGTTACCTACATTATTTGCAAATAAATGATTTCTGATTCTGATTCTGATTTAACTAGCCTTAATTACCATACCTAAGCACAGAAATAGTCACCAAAAAAAAAAAAATGTATTTTGACCCAAATCTCGAACAAACTTCCTCTGAGCACAAATTGCAATAAAATGATAACTTTCCGAAAATTACACAAACACTGATTTTTGGGCAGTTCGAACTTGAACAAAAAATTTTGTACAAATGGTATCGATGAGAACTTTTCACAATTTCATTACAATGGTATGTAATGTGCATGTAAGTTTTCAGCCCCTACGGAATTTATGTAAGGGTACTCCTTTTTTTCGGTCTAACTTGACCGGTCTATATTTGAATTACCTAAGAAGTTATAATATATTATCTACCTTTAGAATATTTCACCGTTAGCCAAGATCTATCCCTGCAGACTTACCTACCTTCTACTAAATTGTAAAACTTCGACAAGAAGAGGCCTTACAACTTGGTTGTAAATATTCCAACGGCGTAAGTTAAGATTTTCATATTTTTCTATTAGCTGCTGGAGCTTCGTGTTTCGGGCGCACTTTCGCGAGTTTTCCTAACTCGTTTATAATATCGCCAGTCAGCTTATACTTGTGGCAGGCTTTATTTTTGGCTTTGTGGTTTGCAGTTATTTATTTGGAAGCAAATCTTCTTCTTCAGTAGGGCCCTCATTACTTAGGATCGTGGTCACTGGACCCCTTTAAGCGGACAATCTGCCTCCATCGACTCCGGTCCAAAGTTGCCGTCACCACCTGCTGGAATTTGCTTGAGGACGTAGCTTCCTTCACTTGGTCAGACCATCGTGTTGGCGACCGGTCTCGTGCTCTCTTTCCTTCGGTATTGCCGAATTGCCATTGCACATATTCGCATTATGTGGCCCAAGTAAGTCAAAATAATATATAATAAGCCCAAATAAGTCAACCGTAGACAATCGGATCTTGATATTGAGTTGTGAAAGGACAGACACATAGAAGCAAATAGCGTTGAATTATTCATCTTGTGTTGGCTGTGAGAGTTATTTATTCGTTTTTTTATGTATCTAGCCTAGATGAAATTGTCTGACATGTTCCACTTTAAAATGATCAATTTGCATTTTACGCTTTAATTTCAATTTTCGCATAATAACCAGGCCTAATATTCACAGCGGATCTTTGAGTCTCTGAAGTTGGCTGCTAGACCCTGCGTAGTTGCTATTTTTGTGTCAATGTTGAAGTAGAAGATAGCTTAGTATACCTGCCCCTTTCACTCGCTTACGTTTGTCGCATCTTCCTATCTCGCTTACTCTATACAGTATACATCGAGTATACTGTATAGAGTAAGCGAGATAGACAAACTGTTTCTTGCGCAATGGTTCGCAGAGCCAAGTCAGCCAGTCTAGTCATACGAGTATATCCATTCCTAATACATTTTGTGTGGCAAAGATCTGAAAATAACTAAATAAATAGGTTTCGTATGTATCTGCCGAGAAAATGTACCTATCTAAGTTTGGAATATTTTTACATGTTCCAATACGCTTGACTGAACATAATAAACCAATATCAGAAATTCAGGATCTGATGAATAATATCTACCTATTTCTTCTCTTTTTTTACTAAAATTTTTATTTTTTATTTAGTAACGATACCTTTATCTCCTAAAATAGTATCGGTTCATTAATCACGGTTACTAAATTGGTGGCTGAACTTGAGGTTAATTCTAAATATAGAAAGGATTCTGTATTCTAAATATAGAAAGGATTCTGTATTGGCGGTATTATTATTAAGTAAGTTATTCTTCAGAGTTTTTATTCCAAAATATAAGCTTACTGGCTTTTATCGGCTGCTTCGCTCATATAGCTCCCTTTCCCAAGGAACTATGGAACAACAAGCAAAAAGTAAAAAATCTGTAACCCGACTACGGTATTTTTAGGGTTCCGTACCCAAAGCGTAAAATCGGGATGCTATTACTAAGACTCTGCGGTCTGTCTGTCTGGCACCAGGCTGTATCTCATGAACCGTGATAACTAGACAGCTGAAATTTTCACGGATGATATATTTCTTTTGCCGCTATAACAACAAATACAGTAATAAAAACAGTATAAAATAAATATTTAAGTGGTAGTATAGTAGTGGTGGTAGTATTTATTTGTCATTTTTACGATATTGGTACGGAACCCTTCGAACGCGAGTCCAACTCGCACTAGGCCGGTTTTTTCCATGGTAGATTATACATGAAAATTGTTACACAGCTCAGGTATTACAGCAATCTACCAGAAAACATAAGAATGAACTTGTGTTGAAAACTATTAGGGAAACATGCCAGCATTAATTAGTTACCCCCTTTTCTAAAATATTTAATTAAGTGAAGAACTTTTCGATACCTCCAGCCACCTCTCCTTTATCTCATTACCGGAATGTCCGTTACCATTAGCTTTCAGTTCGGTTTCAGAAAAAACAAGTCCACTAACGATGCTATAAAAAACCTAACTTCTGCCATTGTTGATGACCTGGATTCAGGGAAGAAAACCATAGGGGTGTTCCTGGATCTAGCAAAAGCATTCGACACGGTCTCAGTTCCCTTGCTCCTTGCAATAATGGAACATCTGGGAATCCGTGGCATAGCTCTTAAACTGTTTACAGATCATATGTCTAATAGAACACAATGTGTTGGGATAAACAACTACATGAGTGAGCTGGAGGGCATAACTTTCGGTGTGCCCCAAGGGAGTGTTATGGGACCCACGCTTTTCCTTATACAGGGTGTCCCAAAAAGGACGCAAGATTTGAAATTGAAGAAAAGCACTTTTATTTTTTCGTTATAATATATTTGTATATAAAATCTTGAAGTACATAAAATAGGGTTATTTGTGGAATAACACGTCAGGCAAATGTCCTCCTAGGCTTTGCTGGCACATACGCACTCTTTTGTCAAAGTTTTCTATGACCATTTTGCATAGATGCGGCTGAATTTCCCCGATGCAGCGTCGAATTTCCTGTTTTAAAGCGTGAATAGTTGTAGGCTTATTGGCATAGACTTTAGACTTTAAATAACCCCATAAAAAGAAATCTAAAGGCGTTAAATCGCAAGATCTAGGGGGCCAATTCTGATCACCGAATCGAGAGATCACACGACTAGGAAAAGTTTCATGCAGTAATTGCATCGTTTCTCCGGCTGTGTGGCAAGTGGCCCCGTCTTGTTGAAACCACATTGCTTCCACATCGATATCCTCTAATTCGGCTAAAAAAAACCTTGTTATCATGTTGCGATATCGAGCCCCATTAACAGTAACCGCTTGACCGGCCTCATTTTGAAAAAAATATGGTCCAATAATGCCTTCAGCCCAAAACCCGCACCAAACAGTGACACGTTGTGGATGCATTTGTTTTTGAACAATCACATGTGGGTTCTCTGAGCCCCAAATGCGGCAATTCTGACGATTAACAAAGCCATCGAGATGAAAATGTGCTTCGTCGCTAAAGATGATTTTGTTTGAAAAATCTGCATCCCTGTTTTGGCGGTCGATAATCCATTCAACGAACTCTCTTCGCTGTCCATGATCACGGGGCTTCAGTTCTTGTGTTATTTGAACTTTGTAAGCATGGAGATGCAGATCTTTAGTGAGAATACGCTGGAGAGAGCTTCTTGAAATTTGCAATTCTTGTCCACGATGCCTAATGGATGTTCCTGGATGTTCACGGACATTCTGACGCACAGATTCAATATTGCCATTTGAACGGCTTGTTTTTGGACGACCAGTGGAATGAACATCATTAATTGATCCACTCTCCCTGAATTTTGCAACCAGTCTCTTCACAGTTGATGAACTCAAGCCAATATTCCGACCATATTTTGCACGGAATTTTCGAACCGTACCCGCCAAACTTTCATTACTTTTCAAATATTGTTCAATAATATAAACGCGTTGATCTTTCGTATAACCCGCCATTTTTACAAATCCTAAACATTCAGCTGTCAAATGTTTTTTTTTTCAGGGTTGCCAGCACTAAAATACAAAACTGGCGGCAAATTGAAATCTTGCGTCCTTTTTGGGACACCCGATATATGTGAATGACTTGTGTGATTTAAAGTTAAGGCAGGGCCAAGTCTTCGCGTACGCAGACGATACAGCTCTTTTAATTAGCGGCAAAACATGGCCATAAGCAAATAAAATAGCTGCACATGGCATTGGAATTGTCTCAGACTGGTTACACTCAAACCTTCTTACCCTAAATACACTCAAAACTAAATACATAGCATTTAGTTAAACAAAGAGCAGTCAACCACCTCCTAACAATATTCAAATAAAGGCCCACACATGTAATATCTCGGGGAACTGCCCTTATCATGTACTCTCCAAAACATCTGCAATCAAATACCTAGGTGTGAGCATTGATCAGCATTTAAACTGGAAAGAACATATCTCAACCCTTACATCTAGAGTTAGGAAACTTATATACATCATTAAAAATATACGTAGTTTTGGTCCACCAAACTTATCCTTGTTAGTATATTTTTCCCTATGCCAAGGGGGGTGCTTCCAAGACTCTTTTTATTAGTTTAGAACGAGCGTAGCGTGCAGTTCTTAAGGTAATGACTCACAAAAGATTTAGGTACCCCACCCAATTGTTGTACTCAGAACTGTCAATCCTTACAGTAAGACAGCTATTTATTAAGGCCACATTATTAAGTCAGCATAAAAATCAACCCGACTTTGCGACAAGAAGAAGGCAAGATATTGTATATTCCGTGCCTCGCTGTAAAACTTCTTTTGCGCAAAGATTTGTAAGTTTCCTTGGACCATTCCTCTATAATAAAATATCAAAGACCATAAAAGTTCGGCATCTTAATAGTAATGATTTTAAAACCGAACTCTTTAAACTTCTAAAATCAATGAACTATGATTTTACTGAATCAATTTTAAAAGTCGATACTTAATGAGTTACCTTATTACATCACATACACACACAACAACAGCACAACACACACACACTCACATTCGCACACACACTCACACACTCAAACACCCACACACAAGTACACTCCGTATTTTAAGATAAGCGGTACATTTCCGGGATAAACTTTCCATTATGGGCCGTCGATTTTTGGCGCGGGGAGGGTGGGGGTGGAAGAGGGGAAGGTTGAAGAGGGGAAGGTTTAACTGCCCCCCTGTACCATCCCCACCACTCGGAGCCCCGTGGTTATGGAGATATCCGTGGTTAAAGTATAATGTAAAAACTATATAATAGGTCTGGTTTCTTGAGAACAGTCATGACATCATGAATATGTCATCAAAAACCATAAATATTCTCAAATAATCAGTAAATTATTTAAGCACCTAATAGTAAGAAATGAAGAAACTGAGACAAGATGAATTTGTATGTTGTTTTTGTGGCAAATAAT
Organism: Orthosia cruda; assembly: GCA_964057195.1. Lineage (NCBI taxonomy): Eukaryota > Metazoa > Arthropoda > Insecta > Lepidoptera > Noctuidae > Orthosia > Orthosia cruda. Next base: position 8,004,942 of record OZ059830.1, on the reverse strand, counting down.
CACTTTTCTTTCTTTCTAAGTTACAGTTTTATCCTAATTTGCTAAAGAACTTAACAAAACCACCGCTTTCTATTTTGGCCCCAGAACCAGCTTGAAATAAAAATGGTTGGCATGGAGTTAGACTACTACAAATGTTCTATGTTCCTTCGAGTGTAAGAAAACAATGTTATGTATCCAGCATGGAGCTCGTTGAAATATGTTAATTTAACTATGACTTATTCCCTTTATCAGTAATGCATTTTCTATTCAAAGTAGACCGACCTAATAAATAATTGTGTTTAAAAACAGTGTTATGTTTTATTTTATTGAAGTATTTGTAGTGTTTGATGTAATAAGACAACATTAGTTGGTTTGGTCATGTTGCCAAGATTTATTTATGTAATAAAACTTCATTCAACATACAGGACCAAAGGCGGACTTAATGCCTAAGGCATTCTCTACCAGTCAACCAAAGATAGTGGAGAGATAACATAAAGTAAAATGTCACACATATATTTGTATTGTTGCGGTGGCGGTATGGTGCCTGGATGGTTGAAGTACCCACGGTCGCCTCCGCTGGGACAGTATCCCACTTATGTTTGTCGTGCGTTCCCTACTTACTGAGTCTTGCGACTCAGCTGGTGGCACACGTCACCAAGCACCCCTGAATGCGTATGTAGGGTAGTAGTTACGAGAGGACAACCCAAGGATCCACGTTTTTGACTGAAGAAAAGAAACAGGAATAAAAAGCGGCTTTTCTTGAGAATTGGTTTCGCGGATTTCGACTTTTCTTCCTAGTTGTTGCCTCATCGGTGGCTGAGCTGCGACCAGTATATAATAGCAATCTCTGGCTGCGACTGAATTCATCGGTCCAGTGGCCCGTCTCCCTTCTTATATATGGCCCGTCATTCCCAAATTGACGCCCGCGTGCTCAGCCCGCGTGTTTATGGACCATCCTTGCGTTCATTTTAACTTAGCCGAAAACTTTGGAGCCGTGTATTTTATACAATTTTCTACATAATCCTTATAAATTTGTCTTAAATGATAGGGTTTAACAACGTACACAATTACAATAATAAAATTTACACATTTTACCATAAATAAAAAGTTTCTAGAACAAAAACTAAAAATTCTGGTTTGTTTACATTTTGATTATAATGATATGCGATTATCTTGGAAACGTGTGTACCGATTTACATGATTCAAACGGATAAAATGGTTTTAGACCTTTCATTTGACACTAACCTCTACGAAAAATCTCCACAAACAAAAAATCATGTTTTCAAGTTCCTCGCGTAATTATTAAAACCTGTATGATATCTCATGGCAATACTTTAAAAAAACCGGCCAAGTGCGAGTCGGACTCGCGCACGAAGCGTTCCGTACCATTATCGCAAGAAACGGCAAAAAAAACACGTTTGTTATATGAGAGCCCCACTTAAATTTTTATTTTATTCTGTTATTAGTATTTGTTGTTATAGCGGCAACAGAAATTCATCATCTGTAAAAATTGCAACTGTCCAGCTATCACGGTCCACGAGATACAGCCTGGTGACAGACAGACAGACAGACGGACCGCGGAGTCTAAGTAATAGGGCCCCGTGTTTGCCCTTTGGGTAAGGAACCCTAAAAACTATCTTTATCAACTTTTAACATTCGAATTAGGATTCTATATGTTTGTACATGCTAATTAGATATAAAACAAAATAATTACAACTCTAACTAGTATCTAACAAGAAATAATTACTTATACTAGGTACTATATTTACTTACTTCGTCATTTGCTTACAATCTGTTTAGATAACTTAGGTACTTACTAGTCAATCATAACTAACACTTAACTAACACTTTATGTAGTAAGTAGCATGAGTAGGTATTACATAAACTTCGTTGTTTTACCTAATCAGCGTACAGATGGGGTTTCGTCGGCGACATATAGGTATATAGTTAAAATAGGCATACGTATTATATATTAACTATAGTAAATACCTCTAAATATATATGATGAATAAAAGGCGACTAGGAAAAGGTATTTACAAGGCAGATGTGAGTGAAAACGCCACCCGGTAGGGGACGTCCTAGGCCATACACGGATCTAATTGGTAATGTTCTCCAGAAAGGTCAGGAGGGCTGGCCTCATTACCGGTGTGCTTGTATGACTAGATGTATGGATGTAAATGAAGCAAAACTAGTAAGTTAGGACCATAGCAGGTGGCGTTGTAATTTCTGCTTGCCCACATGGGAAAGAGGCGTGAGTTTGTTTGAATATTTTTAGGGTAAGTAGAATGGATGAGTTTGATGATAATAATAAATAATGAACAACACGTGGGGTATAAAAGTATATTGATTCTCCAGCTGTAAACACAATATTGTTAACGCAGTCGGGTAAGAGGCAGATGGTTATCAGTTATCGACCACCATTGAGATTATGTCCATGGTTATCACACACAACAATACTAGGCAGTCATCACAATCACATTAAGGATTAATACAGCAAAGCAGCCATAAGCAATAACGTGAGACACTAGCACAAGCATCAAGCATCACAAAACACCAAATGCATTCTTCGTCGTACGTAGGTTTTACAGGTTATAACTAATCAATTATATATTTTAGCTAGGGAGCTAAAAGATACAGCTTTACGATACGTTTGTTGGCCTCTATCAGTTTTCTTTTATTTCTTATTTATCCTCGAACTGGAACAGTTTTATACACTAGAGCCTTTAATTATAGGTATCATGTGCTGCTGTTTTGGATATCTATCCCAAGCATTGTGCTTAGTGTCGGTAGACACAAGGTACTGGCGTGATGTTATGTTATGAAATGGTATAAACAATAAACAGACATGCAATTGCAGCAATCCCGAGAGATTTGCCGTTGTTAATTTAAGAGTTCTGTTATATATCTCCAAAGCTCTTCATCAGATCTCCACCAAAAAAAAATGGTACCAATTTCGGTACATACGTTTTCAAACAAAAAAATAATTTTCAAAATCGGTCCACAATTGACGGAGATATCGGTGAAAATACACAAAAAAAAAACATGAAGTCGAACATAGAACCTCCTCCTTTTTGGGAAGTCGGTTAAAAACGATATCGCTGGTTGTCAAAAAGCATGCTGTGGTTTGAATTTTGAATGAACTATAAGACAATCGGCATCCAAACATTATCAAAGCCTAAACAAAAAGAACTTCGTAGCGTAATCAAATAGAGCTTTCTTAAACGACGTCATGGTACGAAAACGTGAAATAAGGTCAAATTGATACCGCTCTAAGAGCTTGTGGTCACCCCCCTGTTCTGTTCATGTCAGAAGATTCTGTAGCCTAGAGGCAAATTCTAGATAAAGCGAGATCAGTTAGTAAGATGTTCCGAAGTATTTACCTTACCTGCCAAACTCACGACGAAGTTTAGTCAGCAAAAGATAAGAATATTGAACTTTTCGACTTGCGGTAAGCTGAGTACGAAAGTTTACTTATCTGAGTAAAAAATCAGCGTAAAAAATTGGGCTAAGCACCCCTCGGTAATTAACCCACTTGTTTTATTTACTGAATGGCTTACTGGCACGTTATCTTCATGTTATTTCAGGCATGTCCTCTCGTGGGTGTCATTAAGGCGATTAAGTTATTACTTTATGTTAAATATGGCCCGGAAAGTGTCGGATAGAGTAAACACGGTTCTAAGTTAAACGCCTAACTAATTTTCTTGTAAAAAACTTACATTGTCTCTGTAGAATTATTTTATTTAAACAAACCCATAGTCTGTTTTGCTCATAAATGCTCGCATCAAGCATGCTTGTAGATAGGAGGAGCGTATCAGCTAAAGAATAGAATTAAAGATAGATAGACAAATATACTCTATATTGTACACCATAATAAATAACAATTAGGAGCATTAGAGTTAATAGGGTGTAACAGTGGTTAATCTTATCACTAAAAGCGTCCTCTTTAGTAAAACATTAGCAACGCACTTGTGGTGCCCCTGGTATTATAGATGTCCATATAAGGTGGTGTCTCAGCAAACGCTCTTTCGTCAGAATAGACAGCTCGTGGCTAAATAATTACGGCCGCACTCCAAGTTTAAGCAATGCTTGACGAGGTCGGTTCGTGGATGGGTGACCATTTCAACATACCGAGTTTCCTCCGTGCCTCGGAAAGCACGTTAAGCCGTTGGTCCCGGCTGTCATTTGAAGATCTTTGACAGTCGTTACGAGTAGTCAGAAGCTTGAGAACTGACACCAGTCTAGTCAAGGGGTACCGTGTTATCTAGTTAGGTACTGGATTGTGGATGTCAGAAAAGGCAGTCACTCCATGTAGAACACTGGTACTCAGCGGTCAGACTGGAAGCCGACCCCAACATAATTGGGAAAAGAATAGGCATTGTTCTCCATAAAGAAAGGCATTAGACAGGGATGCATCCTTTCATCTTCGTTTAGTCTTCAATGTATACGGAGAGTATATCATTCGGAAAACTCTTGAGGGCTGGGAAAGGAGGTTTGCTGTTGGTGGTAAGCCCATCTCCAATTTACGCTACGCTGACGATACTGTTCTCCTTGCTACAACATATGACAACATTAAGGAGATATTGAAAAGATTGGCGGTGGAGAGTGGCAAGTTGGGGCTTGCAATAAATAGGCAGAAAACTAAACTTATGGTGAAAGATCGTGCGGAAAAGCTATCCGGCGCCTACAGCATCCAAGACATGGAAGTTGTGGATAGTTTAATTTATCTGAGGTCTATTATTAATACTGAAGGCAGCTGCGTCCCAGAAATAAAACCACGGATAGCTATGGCTATAGATGCTATGACACGCTTGCAGAACATCTGGCAAAATCGTAGCATAAGTTATTACAAAACATTAACTTGCCCCATTTTCCGCTATAGAGCTGAGACGTGGACAATCCGAGGAAAGGAAAGAAAGAGAGTAGACGCATTCGAAATGTGGTGCTACCATGGACAGATAAACGCACTAATTTGTCTCTCCTTTCCCAACTTGATATCAAGACCAGATTGTCTACAGCATGCCCACAGCGTATTTAGACCTATTTCGGTCACTTAATGCGAAGGGGAGATAGAACTCTAAAAAAACTGGTCATTGTTGGCAATACCGAAGGGAAAAGAACACGAGGCTGGTCGCCAACACTATGGTCTGGCCAAGCGAAAGTAGCTACGTCCTCAAGCAAATTTCAGCAGGTGATGATGGCAACTTTGGACCGGAATCGATGAAGGCAGATTGTCCGCTTAAAGGGGTCCAGTGACCACGATCCTCAGTAATGAGGGACCGATTAAAGAAGAAGAAGAAGGTGGTGACTACTTGTACTTACCATCAGGTGGGCCACCAGCATATGACATAAAAAACACGCTTGTAGCACATGTTCGTTGTCCGTATGGCGTTACAAGTGCTTTCGTAGCAAGTACACTCGTAGAGATTGGTTATACTCGTAGATAAAATAAGCCCGTAGAGCCAACATAGTTATAAGTATAGTTGGAGCTAACATAGCTAACAAAGACCCGTCTACATCTTTGAGCTTCATTTGTAGCAAAATCGTAGCAAACAATACAAATTATGAGGCACATATAAAAATTATGGAAATAGTTGTCTATTAATGCTCTGTGAAAGTATTTAGATGAATTCGCGTTGGCTTCTGGAACATGTGCCGACAGATAGAAAAGTTTCACAGCGTCCCAACACTCGCATTTATCATTGTTAACAAGTTGACTGTGCTCAGATATCGCGGCCAAGTACTACTAGACCACGTGGTAACAAAATGTGTAAAAAAAAATAAGTTACGGTCTCGTAGAAAAGTGAAAAACTCTTAAAAATTCTTTTTAAGCAGCTTTTCGGGAAAAAAAGGTGCTGTGTGTTGGTCTTAGCAACTCTTGATGTCATCATCATCATCATCATCACATCAGCCGAAAGACGTCCACTGCTGGACATAGGCCTCCCCCAAGCGTCGCCACTTTGACTGGTCCCGCGCGTCTCGCAATCAGCGTATCCCTGCAACCTTCACCAGGTCATCGATCCACCTGGTGGGAGGCCTTCCAACGCAACGTCTTCCGATTCGCGGTCGCCACTCCAGAACCTTTCTGCCCCATCGGCCATCCGTTTTGCGAGCAATGTGCCCTACCCACTGCCACTTAAGTTTGGCAATTCTTCGGGCTATGTCGGTAACCCTGGTTCTCTTGCGGATCTCTACATTTCTGATTCGATCACGCAAGGAAACTGCGAGCATAGCTCTCTCCATTGCCCTTTAAGTGACTGTAAGCTTTCTGATGAGGCCCATTGTAAGCGAACACGTCTCAGAGCCATATTTCATCACTGGCAACACACACTGGTCATAGACTTTCGTCTTGAGACACTATGGTAAGTTGGACGAGAAGATACCGCGCAACTTCCCGAACGCTGCCCAGCCGAGTCGGATTCGACGGTTGACCTCTTTCTCCAAGTTGGCCCTACCCAACTGGATCTCTTGATATGTTATTCTGTAAATAAAGTATATTTATAAACGCCCTTAACCTGTTCGCTGCGATGCATGCACAACGGAGTAATTTAAATTGTCATTCATACCTAGGCGGTTGACGCCGATCGGCGTAAATTATATTTTGGCCATAATTTGGCCAAATTGTATTTTAAAGGGATATACTTTTTATATGTGCATTATTAGGGTTCCGTAGTCAACAAGGAATCCTTATAGTTTTGCCGTCCGTCCGTAGCTTAGCTCAGAGACTCTTAGTACTTGAACACTATAATTTGGCATGGATACAACTTATAAAATGTACTTGGAAAAGTAAAAAATTCGTATATTGATTTAAGGGGACAAGTAATGTAAAATTTAACGGTTAAATTTAAATAGTAGACTAAATACTATTATTAAAAATATTCTAACATTATAAAAATAACATAAAAGGTTTAGTCATATTTACAATAAGTTAGAAATTATTTTTCATGTGCGGAAAACGCCAATGGGCGTCAAAATGTTTCAATATGAAAAGCATCCGTTAGTCCTTTAAACCGTTCGTAATTCGAGTGATATTTGAGCATTGGACGGGTTAAAATATACGCCCTTTACATTTCAAGAATAGAAAGTTTCTTGAAACAACTTTTACTATGGGAGAGATATGAAAAAACTGTTCCAACATTTATTCGAGTTAAACGAACAACAATTTTCGTACTGAGCATCGGATTTGTCATATTTCAAATTTGTTTATATTCATGAATACTATAACCCCTGAAATATTGTCAATGTTTTAAAACCAATCCCGTAGTTACTTAATTAAAGTGAATAGTCGTTATAAGACAGATTATACGAAGTATCTCTGCAGCTGCTACTCAATTGCTTGGTGTGCTTCCTGCGGCCTACCGATTATACGGCCGATAGTGGGCGGGATGATCGTTGAGATTACCAGCTGGTGGCGGAAAATGATGCCTCTTGTGATTATGGTAACCCACCATGGATAAGTAAGTGCCTCTTAAGGTTTATCTCAACTGTTGATGTTGTATAGTGAAGCAGGGCATGTAAATACAAGCATGTTACAAATTGGACGAAATCTGAACACGACATGGTGACTTTTAAATATACCAAATCTGTAAAACAATAAATTGTTGAATACGATGTGTTAAATTGAATATTAATAGTGTAAAAAATGTGTTTTTTATTCTAGTAATATTTGTGAGCGTGCACGAGTGTGGGCAAGTAAAACACAGCGGTAGAACATGAGTTTGTTCATGTTGTCGACAAAACTCCGTGGAAGCTTTCAATAAAGTTACCGCCATTTTACTGGGGTCTAAATAGGACATTGGACTAAAAACTAAAAGAATTAGTACTTCTAAACGTGACACTGGCTAAATGCACAAACCGTGCGAAAAAATAATAATAATAAATAAACGCTTAGTGTCATAGGCTACTTTTATCCTGGAAATTGCACGGTTCCTCTGGGATATAGGCCACCGAATTGAGCTGTGAATAAAGAGAAAACGAGATTTGAGGGCTTGTCTTATGGACCGGTTACATATGAATGCACCATATCCATAAGGCACAATAGAGTTTTGATACCTACTTCAAGAAACTGAATACGAAACCTTCACTACTAGGAACCTAATACTACATTAGAATAGCACAACATCAACATTCTCTTCTCCTTATCCTCCAGAACAAGTCTTCTTCTTCCATAGTTCTCAGTTAATTGTCATCTACTTTTGTTAAAATTGATAACACTCATTTCCGAGACACTGGACCCGACATAACGTTAAGTAGATTGACCAGAAGCGGCAACTGGAGCCCTCTGTCGTTTGCGAGACATTAGCAATTTTCTTTCGAGGTTGTTCTTAGTTTAAGTAGGTAATGTCGCCATGCAAGCTTTCTCACGATGCTTTATATCTACGACTTCAGCCTCAATGAGGTTAAGTAGGCCCCTTCTTAAAGTACTTACCGCCATTGACCATAGGAAATTAACATTACATCACAGTTGTAGGGTCCTTCGCCGAAGGTTCAGGAAGCCTGGGTACCTATACCAACATATAGGTACACCCAAATTTAGCCAAATGTTGAAGTCCTGAGTGAAACAGGGATAAGGTAAAGTTACTTAGGTGAAATTAAGACACAAAATAAAATAAACATTAATTTTTATTTTCCAATTTCACATAGAGTTTCTAAACATTCAGTAAATTCAAGATGTCGATACAATTTATATAATAGTACATTATGGTAATGTTGGTGATTACCGCTGAGGCGCCATTGAGACCCGAGCCGTTAGTTGAGGGTCTTAAGAGAGCCGAGGACGGTAATCATTAATACACACGTGTATCATACGACGTTTTTCAACACACTTGTGAAGAAAATAATACTAAAATCATTTCCAACAGTGAAAACGAGTTGGGTTTTTTTTTCACAAATTGTGGGAAAAATTATTCAGTTTTCCAATGCGTGCGCATCTAACAATAAAAAAACATTATTTTTAGTCTATGGCGATCGGCCATAGACTAAAAATTATGTTTATTTTTATGGCTTTTCGCGAATTGCGTTTTAGCCACTGACCTCTATCATACAAGTACACTGGACTTCATACTATCGACGACAGAATGAAGACATTTGATTTTCGCCATTTTGGCGCTGATAGCAACGTGAGCGTACATGGAACTAATATTAGAGATGGGACACAGCCTTCGATAAAAAATCTTTTATGGACTTTATCGATCGTGTGACTAATTTATTACGTAAGAGAAAAAACACGCCCAGTTATTTTTATTATGCATAAGTAATAGAATTTCATAGTATAAAACAAAGTCGCTTTCCGCTGTCTGTCCCTATGTATGCTTGATCTTTAAAACTACGCAACGGATTTTGATGCGGTTTTTTTAAATAGATAGAGTGATTCAAGAGGAAGGTTTATTACATAGTATAAAATAAAGTCGCTTTCCGCTGTCTGTCCCTATATATGCTTAGATCTTTAAAACTAGGCAACGGATTTTGATGCGGTTTTTTAATAGAAAGAGTGATTCAAGAGGATAATACACGCAGGCGAAGCCGCTGGCAGAAGTTAGTAAGTAATAGAATAATTGCTGTAAAGGACTGAACAATATTTTCAGTCAGATTTCAAGCTATAAACTAGCGGATAGCGTGCTGGTAAAGTTATAGCGCGTGGCTGCCAGATAAGTGAGCTTTAAATATGGAGATAGGCTAAAAACTTATTCATAAAACAAGTATATTTGAGCAAGTATCTCCTCGCTCAAGTACACTAGTTTTACGAGCTGATCTGGAGTATCAATAGTTCGCAATGTGAACCAAAATCTAGTGAGCATTTTGCATTTTGGCTCTAATCTAGTAAGGTGGGTATTACACTATCATATATAGGATCATATCTAGGATCATAGATCTATGAATCATATTTATATGATAGTGTAATATAGACTGAATCATAATTTCTTTGAAAAAAGATTTTTGACATTTTTATTTTGGATTAAAGGATCCTCCTTTAGTATATATGATGATAGTGTAATATCCCACTAAAGTTGGTTGTATTCTTGGTGAGCTATATCTACCTACTGTAGAAAAAAAACACAATAACACAATAAAATTATATATTGAATCATTGGCGAGCCCAAATAATTTGACGTGATAAAAAATTCCGCACTTTATCACCAGTTATATAAAGCGAGTAATTTTTAGTAGCAGCGTACAGTCTAATCTCTATGTATTTAGTGATAATTTGTTTTACAAGAATATGAAAATGGCTTGTAAAATCATCCGACAGTAAAGTTTCTTTAAAATGGTCCTGTAAATCTGGAAACAAATTTCTGGTAGTATTTACAATATTTTGTAGTACTTTGGTAATTAATACTGCTGCAAAATTTCTCTCAATTGGAGGTTTATTATTATTATTTTTACAAGCTTCGCGGAATAATGACTCTACTAATAAACAAATATGTACCACACTTGTAGAAGGTACAGTTAAACCTCCTCTTGTTTTCTGAATAATAAGTGCTATACCACTTCTACGATCAAAAACTACGTCTTGTAATACAGACTCGCAAGCTACTAAGCAATCATCACATTTCATATTTTTACGAATAGCTCGAATAACAAATCCAGCGATGTATCCCACACACTGTTTTGAAGTCTCATTTATGTTATAATCCGGTATTGACCAAAAAAGATGTAAAAATTCACCTAGTTCGTCTTGCAGAGAAGGTCGTTCAATATCTTCTAAGCTATATTTTTTTATTGTACGCATGTTTTCAGCTTGACTATAAACCCCAACATCGAATTTATTAAGTTTAGCCACTTTTGAACCAGAAGATGTAGTCAATATAGTTATATCATTGCCTAAAACATTTCCCGTGGATGTACTAATTTCGTGGTGAATTAATAATTGTTTGTAGGCACTAATGAACTGTGCAGCTGTTGGGTTTGGGCACCAACCACCGCGGCTCCGAATAGAACAAAAAAATAATTCTAGATGGTCCTGGCTAAGTTTGTAGGTTAGCAAATATTCGATTTCGGATTTATCAGATTTGACATACGTATCGTAAATATTAAATACCGAAATGACGGCGTTGTAAAATCCCAAAAACCCTGCTTTACGTCGTGAATGTACCAACAGTGTATCATTTGTTAATTTAATTTGGCTGAGATAATTTATTTCAGACTTAATTTGTGACCTCCACCTTTTTTCATTAGTGATCCTAAGTGGACTTTTAAAACCTCTGCCCCAAGGATTTCTTACATTCAAAAAATCAAAGATTCTGTCAACTGATCTAATAAATCTGACTGTGGGAGCAGAATCTTTGAATTCTGGCATTTGCAAAACTGTGTCACAAAACTCTATTGCATCCGCCACGCTACTACTTAGTGTTTGAGCTGCTAAATAAACTTTCATAATCATTTTTTTGTAATTGACATGAAGGCTTCTTAACCGATTTCCTAACCGTAGTCCATCGCTTTCTTGCAAAACTGCTAACTTTTCTATAAATTCCCACTTTATTAAACGTCCTTCGTGGTCTTTTAATATTTTTAAGTCACCTAAACAATTCCTTATATTTTTCATCATATGACAGGGATCAAATACAACATTTATTTTGTGACTTTTGTCCATAGGATGACTGAAGTAAGGCCGTGTATTATTCCCTATTTGCAATTTAGCTCCTAATTTCGTAACCGTACTAAAGTGCTCGGGTGGTCCATCTAGAGTTAACGAACAAATTTCTATGGATACATCATGCAATCGAATTAAAGCCTGCTTAATGAGGGCGGCTTTTGTTTCAGCAGATAAACCATTAATTAAAAAAAAAGCTATTGGTAATTTCCAATTGCCTTTTAGTGGCACAACCATGAAAACCAACGCGTCTTTACAATCTGGTAAATCGCTACTTTCCGAGTCGATACCAAAATCAACGTGACCGCGAATTACGCCATCACGACCGCGAGTACAGCTTTTCTTCAAACTCATTTCGTCAATAATTAAGGCACATACAAGTTTCTCTCCTTTCTGACTTGCTGACTCGCTTTTACGTCGCAAGATATTAAAGCTTTCTACAGAGAACCCGGGATTTGCATCGACTGAATTGTACCAAGACCGAATTACTCCAGGGTGGGGTAAAGCTAAATCAAATTTTTTGCGGACATAATTATATGCCTTAGGCGAATAAAAATGGAGAGTTATAGCAAATGATCTTAAAGCTGGGGGATACTTCAAACAATTCACCTTTTGACCAGTGTTTTTAAACATTCTTTTGAATAATTCTGGTCTAAAGTCGTTATAATGATCTAACATATTTACACAGTCGTCATTAATAATTTTTTGTTTTTTTAAATCGTCTATTATGGTTTTTAAAGAAGAAACTGTTATCTTCAACCTTTTAACATGTTGTGATAAAGCTTTCACACGAGCACGTGCTAAATTGAGAGATTTTTTAACTTGCTGTATTTTGTCTTTTGTAGATCTGGGTGTACTTTCATAGCGGTGATCGTGCCTGATATTTTCGGTACAAATTTCAGAGACGCTTCTAGATTGTATATCTTCGTAATGGTGATCATGATCAATATTTTCAATGATATCAGGAATTTTTCTAGCCTTTTTTTGGGATGATCTCGTACTCGCCTCTGTAATAGTAAAATAATTTATTTTTCGATCACGTTACTTTGTAAGATTTAGGATTGGATATTTACCATCAATGCTGCTCAATTTTCTTTTTACTCTAGCTGTCTTAGATACACACGGTGTTGGGGTAAACATGTTGTCACGTAAAGAAATTGTATTCCCTGGAAATATTCCATTGTTATATAGATTATTTATTTATTTTATTAGAAGAAGAACAAAAATATACATTAGAGGACAAGTACAACACAGATTTTTTTATTGGAAATAAATATTTTTACCAAAAAAAATTGTAGGGACACTGCCATATTTTAAAGAGGTACGTGTAGCGTGTTTAACAAAACATTCTACAAATTATCTATCTAAAATCAAAATATCTCTCATGATACAAATTATCTAAATATCACGTAGTAAACACAAAATTAACAAAACAAATCATATTGTACGAATTAGACATAAAAAATCGGAGGCGTACCGAAACAACACGTTGACCATTTGCAACAATGTGTCAATTTTAGTTCCTGGTACTCTCGAGCGGGGCGCTTTGAATCAGCACAAAAATAAACTGTCATTTCGTATAGTATATTCAGTCCAGTGTACTTGTATGATAGAGTTCAGTGGTTTTAGCCATAGCCACGTACAAAATGGGGAATTTCAAGTTTTCTTTATTACAGACATAAACAAAATTTATATTTGAGTGAAAGTTTTATTTATTAAACACGTACAAGTTGAAATTATCTATTTAAACACGAAGTTGCATGAAATGTGTTGTTTTTGTACTATTGAGCACGACCTTTTTTGTTTCGAAACTTTTTTAAGAACAAAGCAACTCAATCAATAAATTTAAAAAAAACTCTATAACTCACTTGTGAATAATAGTAATGAAAAAGGCACAGTTTGATAACAGGTGTCATTATGTGCCTAATTGCGGTGAAATTAGAGCCACTTTATGAGCAAGTGTGTTGAAAAAGTATATTTACACATAGATTATTATTTACACACTTATATAATGTACGTATACGAGTAACTTATGATAACATTAAATTACAATAACTTAATACTACTGGTATAATAAAATTACTTTGGGATTTCAGATTTTACGGATTTTACAAAGACGTATTAAAAGTTTATTTTCTATTCCGTGGAATAACGTTAACTATGCAGTCCGTACAAGGCTTAAAAATGTGGTGGTCGAGAGATATCCCAATAATAAAATCTGAATAAAAGGATACACCCAAAAGATTTCAAAAATGAAAAATCATTTCATATGCAAAGTTACCGGGCAGCAAGTTTGTGATCATAATTTAACTATGAAAGAAATCAAAATCAAAAAATCAAACTTTTTATTTCACATAAGCCTACATGGGCACTTATTATACGTCGACAAAAGGTGCACGGTTCGTGTTGGTCGTTTCCTATGGAGAAGAACCGGCAAGAAACTCCATGGTTACTCTTTTAAAAAATTGTTTGGTAAAAGTTCTACAAGCTAAAAAGGTTTAAAAGTTGCACAATCTTTAGGCCTATTATGAACCAGGAAAACGGCACTCAAGCAGCATTCAACCAAGCTTTTCTGTTCGAAGCTTTGATTATTCATCTCAAAACATGAACACGGTTTCAGTTATATATCAAACAATGTGCCGAGCAGGATAACGCGCCTCTTTCACCGACATTCGAAATTACAGAGGCCCGTCGGCTTACATATTGTGGAGGGAAGTGACCCGCGTAGTGTTACAAGTACCAACTCGTAGTTTAACTTGCGTACTGACAAAAATTGTTGGGTATCATTACTCAGGAACTTTGTTTCCTTGAATGTTTTGCTGTTTACGACTATCCGGCAATACCAGTAAATAATATTACTATAATTAACGGTTATGAGAACAACCTTCTTTTAACGGTTATGAGATTTGATCCTTTATTTGTATACATAGATAAGAGTTCTCTATGTTTTGCCACGAGGCGTACAAATATTTGTGTACATGATAATAGTTGTGACCGGACAAAAAGCATACTGTGTTCTAATTGAGGTGTTCTTGTGCAAAGTTTAATCTATGTATTTCTGTATACTTTCTATTTTGTATATGTATTAACGCACCGCCGCTTATGTACTTTGTGATACATACCTACGTTCACCAGTTGAGCCGCTTTTTCTTGTTTCTTTGCTCGCTTTTGATGACTATCTCACCTGATGATAAGTATGATTTGACAATCATACTGACTTTCACAATAATAGCATATTAGTAGAAACTGGAAAGTTTTATTTTCCAACTTAAACGGCACTAAAGTGTCCAAAATTCTGCGCTTCGATAGTGTTTCACCCATTTTCAGTCAATGTATCGAAAAACAATGACTAGAGATCAGATGTTAGATCATTTCAATATCCACGGTTGTTACTGCGATGCTCAATGCTCAGTACTCTGTGCTCGGGTTCCGATTCGGTCGTATGCACACGGAGTTCTGCAGTGCCATCGTCAAACGCATGGCTGTACTAACGTTTGAATAGCGTGTGTTATTTAAGCAAAGAAAATGACAACACAGCGATTCGATATTTTTACATGGATGCGGAAGAGAATGGAGTATATTGTATTGATTTGATCGTATAGTTTCGCATCGTCGGTGTCTTGTTTTTTAAGCTTGAAGATTTCCATACCTAGATATTTTCACTAATATTTTAATAGGTAGTAAAAGGTAAAGAGTTTCAAACAGGATTTCACATTGCATTTAAGTAAGTATATAAGTGCACTGGAAGTAAAATTACTGCACCATTTAAAATTTTATAAAAGTCTCCTTAAATTCGAGATTCCTTTCTGCCAGCATTTAATTTTTAAAACTGACTGAGCGTCAAGGTAAAAGTTTTACTTTTTGCCGGTAAAATGCTCAGCTGCATAGTGACTTCTAGAGAAATAGTGGTATTACTCTTGTCTAAAAGCATCTTTCGAGGACGTAATTATAGTGGCAGAGTTATGTCCTGCATACAACGAAATTTAGTAAGTGTTCCTACCTAATTTAGATTCTGCACACGAAAGTCGTTCTATATTCGAAATTTTAATTCGATTCCAGATATGACAATTTCAGTGTTGCAACGTTATGACAAGTACTAAATAGTGACGTTGCAAAATTATTCGATATGGAAATGGAATATTTCCGGATCGATTCTTCTCGTTTATAATTTTACTCCTTTAAACTAAGTATATCAGGAAATTAAATATTTCTGAACCGATAATTTAGTTCTGACGATTAATTAACGATCTGAGACTTTTCTTTTATAATTGTGTGTGAAAAAATAAAAAAATGTGATCATGAGAACAAACACAACGTAACAACACTTTAACAAAAACCTAACAAAATATCGATTCGCAATGAAATAAGATATTCGTGCAGTCACACTGGGAGAATGAAGCCGAATGACACGATAAACAAAATGGCGATAGCTGCACGAGCTCGCACGGGTTGCCAATACTGAAAACTATCGAGGCTCTTGTAGTATAAGTTTTGTTTTTAATATAAAAACAAAAATAGTAACTTTTTATAAAATAGAGCAGCGATTACTAATTAATAAATAATTATTATGAATAATTATGTATTTATTTAAATAAAAATCAATAATTTAGTCTTTAATTGGCACACTGATGGCACACACACTGATTGTTTATCGATTTTTGTGTTCATTACTACACTATTATATGTGGTATCATTATTTCACAAAATGACAGTAGCTAATGTCAAATCTGGAATCGAATTAAAATTCTGACTACAGTTTTGAAATAATTATGATGTAACTGTGCACATTGTTCATTATGTAGATATATACACCATATGTGAATATACCTACCTAAGTATTCTATTGATCTTTAATTCTCTGTTTTAAGGAGCTAATATATAAATAAATCGATTTGAATTTGAAAGACAAGATTTGACAAAATAAACATACATTTTGGTTTGACATGTTTTCAATTTGTTTTTTAATTGATAACTCTTCGGTAACGTGTTAGGTTCGTAGTCGTGCATGTGCCTTTAGACGTCCGACGAAACGAAATTTATTTAAATAATCGTTTTAATAAGGATGTCTTATTTTAATACCACTGGTACAAACATAAACTAATTAATTACTTCCCCTCAACCACACCATGGAGTCAAAACTTGCAACAAGTCTGGAAGACCAGGAGCAACTGTTCCATTTGAGGATGGCAGAGTATGAGAACAAGCTCAGGAATGCTTCCACTGAAACTCTGCCAACACTGGAGCTATCAGCAAGTGATTTCACTGATTTTAAAACATTTGTATGGCAGGCACTTTAAGGCACTGGCACAGGCGAATTAACTAAAGTCTCAACTTGGCTAAGGACAGTTATAAGTTCTTCGTAGGAGCGGATTTGTTGACCAGACCTATAACTTTGAAAAGGTGAGTTTTAACTACATTAACCATACTTTCTCAACATCCTCCAAAATATGGGGAAGCAGGCGGAATAAAATTCCAATCTATATGATTTAAGGAAAGTTTTTCCTCAAGATGAGGACGAAAATCTTTAAGAAATTTATGAAGGTCGCATAAATAAGAACTTGCATCTACGAAACAAGTACGATAACGGTATATAAGCATTTAATAGGACCGCGTCGCGCAAGAAAGCGTTTTAAGGCTGCAAGGAAAGTCACTGTTCTTAAATCTAGCCACTTCAATGTGCGTGGCACGCATCGTCAAACACATAAAAATGCAGAGCCAAGCCTTACGGCTCTTAACACCTCGACCACGAAATGGTGTGTACTGTACTCACAGCCGGCGTGAGTGAACGCGATGTCGACTGGGTTAACACGATGGCTAGGTAGATCTGCCATAAATGGAAAAACAGGATGCGGGCGGAATTTAAAGCAAGTGATACAGTTGTGAATTCTGTGGCAAATTATTCGACGTGCTAAAATCCAATGATTGTGCCTGAGTAAGGACATAAGCAACTCCAGACCGGCATGGAGATGTTTCTTGTGACAAAAGTCAACTAGAAGATCACCAATATGGTCATGCTGCGGTAGAATACAAGGGTGTTTATATTCGTAGAGTTCGTCCGAATTTGTGAGACGACCACCAACTCTTATGATGCCGTGCTCATCGAGAAACGGCTTAAGCTTATGGAGGGTGGGAAAACATGGTTTATTGTTTTTAAATTTAGAATATCGTTACGGAAGTGAACATCCTGTACAGCTCGCAGCAATTTAGTTTCTGCATATTTGAGATCAGAGCTTGATACAGTACGTGCACTAGGCAGCTATCTTAAAAACTTATAGACGTAAACAATCGTGCGCAGCAACTTAGACCATGACGACACACATAACGGCTAGCACCAGCACTAGCACGTAAATTTGTGATTCCGTAACGTCAGAAACCAGGGCATGAGCGACTGATTTCTGTTCGGGTACGCCCTCATGCAGTGGGTCATGAGAAATCCATGATGGTCCACGATACCACAATGGATGATGCAAGAGCTTAGGTGGCATAACACCACGAGACAGACAATCAGCGTGGTTCACAGTACCCGCGACGTGGTTGAAACAATTAGCGGGCATAAGCTCTATTAGCTTAGTAACCTGATTGGCAACAAAAGTTTGCCAGCGGTGCGGTGAGGAATTTATCCAGGCGAGCACTACTTTAGAGTCAGTAAACGCGTATACCTCATGGATGCGGTAGTGGGGCGATAATGTGTCTTGTACCTTGCGAAGCAACTTAGACAAAAGTAGGGCCAACTGCACAACTCCAGTTTAGCCACCGAATTGGTGATACCTTAGACTTCGCACTAACTAACTGCACGGAGTAGTTAGAACCAATGCCTTTTTGCATGTGTACGGTGTACGAAGTTTTGCCGTGCACGCTCACTGGCGTCAGCGAAACCTATTAAATTCACGGTGCATCCGTCAACCAACCCCAGATGACGCGGAATAATAATTTCATCAAGCGTAGAAAGCTCAGCACAAAACTGCTTCCAAGCGCTGACTATATGGTCAGGTGGTTTGTCGTCCCAGTCACGCTTTGACAGCCAAAGCTCCTTAATTAAAAGCTTGGCGTACAGAATAGTGGGGGCGACAAACCCCATTAAGTCCCATAGCCGAGCCACTGTGGAAAGCATGGTTCGCTTAGTACATTTATCATCTGGTGTGGTGACGTCAAAGCGGAAACTGTCACAGGACTTTTCATACTCGATATTGGGCGAAGCCTTATGAGTATCAGGTATGTGTGCGAGAAACTCTTTCGAGTTACTTGTCCATTTAACAAAGTCGAACTGGCCTCGCTTGAAGAGCTGAATAACCTGTCACAAAGCGAAATTGCTTGCTGTATGGACATAACACTATAGGCAAGGTCATCCATATATAATAAACACATGAAATTTGGTTTATGTATTAAAATATCTAAGATGAACTAGAAACAAAATTTCATAAATATAGCTCAAACGGTTATTGAGATATGAACGTCTAAAATTCTTTATTTTTTTCAATAACTGATGGATAGATAAAAAACCTAACCAACTTCCAGGTGACCTAGAAAGTTGAAATTTGGCCTACAGCTGGGTAATTGTGTGTATACAAAGGAATAAATCAAAAAACGGAGATTTTCACGATTAAATATTTGCCAAGCAATCAATTATTATTTACATCTTTCGAAATTATAATAGCATTTTTTTTCATTCACAGGAGAATAGACTCCATGATTAAATTTCACTTTTAACCCGACTACGGAAAAGCCAAAAGTAGGTTATGATTACTACCCGGCTACGGTGAAGCCAAAATGAGGGTTATGATTCTTAACTGACTACGGCGAAGCCAAAACGACTGTTATGATTTTAATCGGTTTGTAAAAAACGGGATTGATCACCGCATGGTAAGACGCACATTGAACTAAAATATTAAGCTCTACCTACTAATTTGTATCTATCATCAATAGTTTTCTCAGCGCACGCCAAATAATGTATTTTACAGACAACATTTTGCTACCTTGGGTTACATTATTGCAATTTTCATAAGGATCTCTATTTTTTTTAAATCGGTTCAGTAGATCCAGAGATTACCCCTTACAACGTCACAAACTCACAAACTTTACCTCTTTATAATATTAGTATAGATAACTGTACTACTAATACCGATATCTGAAAACCGAACCAAACCATTTACTTTTCAAAATCAATGACGAACAACGAACAAAAATAATTATGCCCGCGTTAGGCCTTTTTATTCGCGCAATTTTTCGCTCATTCTGCGGCCTATGGAATTGTATGAAGCTGCACGCATTGCGGTAAAAACTACATAAATCCGCGCAAATAAAATCGCAGTGCCTGCTAAGCCTTAAAGTGTTCATTTGTTATTTTTTTCAATAAACAGCTTCCTATTAGCAAGCCAGTTCTAAATTTAAAAAAAACCTTTGATAAGTTACCTTTTTGGTTGCCATGTTTGGACCTCACCTGCGGTTCGGTCCGGTTAACTCATACTTGGCCAGGAAGTCTTACTTACTGGATTCTGCAGTAATGTACTCACTGACCTCTATCATACATTGTACACTGGACTTCATATTAACGATGACAAAATGAAGACATTTGATTATCGCCATTTTGGCGCTGATAGCAACGTGAATTAACGTGAGAGTCGCATGGAACTAATATTAGAGATGGGACACAGCTTTCGGTAAAATACTTTTATGGGTTTTATCGATCGTGAGAATAATTTAATACGTAAGAGAAAAAAAAACAGTTATTTTTATTATGATTAATTTTTAAGTAATAGAATAATTGCTGTAAAGGTTATTAAAAAATATTTTCAGTCAGATTGCAAGCTATAAACTAGTGGATAGCGTGCTAGTAAAGTTATAGCGCATTACTGTCAGATCAGTGAGATTTAAATATGGGGTTAGGCTAACAACTTATCCTAAAAACTATCACATTTGAGCAAGTATCTCCTCGCTCAAGTACACTAGTTGTACGCCCATCGGATTCGTAAAGGGAACATCATTTATATAATAATAATAATAAATGAGATGGATAATCATTTACAACGGACGTATTTCTCGCTCTCATCGCTGAGATCTTGTCTCTGTAGTGTTAAGGTGCAAACAAGAGTGACATCGCATTCCAGCAAGGTGACGACTTATATTTATTTATTTAAACTTCATGCACAAAGGTACAATGGCGGACTTAATGCCTTAGGCATTCTCTACCAGTCAACCAAGGGTGGTGAAGAGATAACATGGCAGGTGCATTGTTTAAATCGTGGCAACAATTTAACAACAAAATATATTTTTAATTGCTTAACATGCACATATATACATATATTATATGATACATACCTAAATAAATATATATATTTAATAAAGTAATGAAAATAAGTTATCGAGATGACCCTACCCCCGCTGAAATCAGTTTCCAGCTCTGTTTCAGTTGCAGATAATAAATTGTTTGACTTCAAAACATTTGTTAATAAAATTATAATTATCATGATATTGTTCCAGAATTAATTCCAGGTTCAGGAACGTAGTGATTGGTACAAGAGAGAGGCCTGTGCTCAGCAGTGGGCGAAGTCGGGCCGTGGATGATCATGATGATGATTCCAGAATTTAGTATTACACATTGCTATTGAACATATTACTGATTATTAGGCATTCATATAATATTCATCACCAATACCAATATGAGATATTTAGTTCCAACATACTACGAGAAGTCAATACAGTAGATGAGTGATACGCCTTGCCAAGTCTACTATTTTGATATTAGTGTAATTTAAAAATATCACTAATACTGATATATTATTTACAATATTATAATATTTCCAGTCAAATATATTAGTATTACCTAATTTTTAGAAATATCGGTAGTATCCTATCTCTAAATGTGTCAATTTTAGTTCCTGATACGCTCGAGCGGGGCGCTTTGAATCAGCACAAGAATCAACTGTCATTTCATATAGTATGTTTAGTCCAGCGTACTTGTATAATAGAGGTCAGTGAATGTACTATAGTGGCAGCAGCTTGGAATAAGTACAAAAAACAATTTCGAATTCCTAGACACAAAAAAGGTCCATATACATGTTTTTCATGCATGATAATGAACCTTGCTTTAGACAAATCTAGTTGAAAGCATCATAGCACTCTGTTTTATTTACAATCCGGTATTTAAGAAAAAAAATATTCACTTATTTTTGTAACCCCTGCTTACCTTTCAGTAATTGTTAGTTGATTAGGGTTCAGCGAGGTTACTGTTATCTTATCTTATCTTGTGGAGGGGCCGAGAAATAACTCGGACACTTCGACCCATTGGGATCTATTGTGGTCCCCTAGATACCTTACTCCTCCCCAATCTCGTTGAAAACTCTTTTCATGAATTTTACAACGAGACTGGGAGATATGAGCCTATAGTCTTCTGGTCTTGGATATCCAACCCCTAAGAGACTCATTCGCTTACCAGCCAGTGCATCGCATGTGCAAAGAAGGTGCTCCATGCGTTCCGTATGTTCCCCACACAACCTGCACATGGGTGTCGCGGTTAAACCCATCTTCATGAGCATGTCGTTGGTTCCAAAGTGCCCAGTAAAGGCCCCAAGCAGGTAGCGGATTTACCCCCTGCTCATGTTCCAAATGCATTCCCAGGCTTTGAACGTAGAGCCTAGGAATTTCTTGGAGTGTTGTAGACCGGTGCTAGATTGCCAATGAGTTCGCTGTCTGTGATCTGCAAACTCCCTAAATGCGGCCTTTACGAGGCACGTCGAGATGCCTACACATGGTTCTGGACCCACAAAGTCATTTGCTGAGCCCTCTCTTGCCAACTCAGCTGCCATTTCGTTACCATGGATTCCTTTGTGCCCAGGGACCCACATCAGTCTTACCCTGTTGTGCTTCCCAAGCCTGTTTAGGGTTTGGACAGCATCCAGAATAAGTCCGGAGTCCACTTTGTAGGATGCCATGGCTTTGATTGCAGCCTGACTGTCACTAAGAATATATATGGATTTACCTCTGGTTCCCCTATCTATATTCTCTTGAGCACAGGTTATTATGGCATAAGTTTCCGCTTGGAATACAGTTGCCATTTTCCCTAGGCTTTTGCTACATTTGTAACCTTTTGCGTATATTCCCGCCCCTGTACCTGATTCCATTTTGGATCCATCAGTGTACCACACCAGACTGTCTTGTTCTGGTGGATCGATTCCCTTCGTCCAGTCCTCTATTGTAGGGATTTGGACCTTGAAAGACCTTTCAAACACAAACATAGTTTGCATTTTATCGGATAACATGCTTGTTACCCGATCCAGGCCTTCATTCCCGTCAAACTTTGTATGGTTGGTCCTAGGATTAGAGGCATCCCATAGTCCAGCCACAGCAAGTCGATGTAATGTCTTCCTTGCCTCGAATTCAACCATCATATGCAGAGGAGGGATATTGAGGTATCTCTCAATCGCTGCCGTAGGACCCGTGCTGCCTAGACACACTGTTCTTTGTAATCTGGTGAGTGGCGCTTTGCACGAGGCAAGCTTTGTTCTGGGCCACCACACTATGCTGCCGTATGTGATAATAGGTATTATCATTGTCCGGTACAGCCATCGTATCACTTTGGGCTTTAACCCCCAAGTTTTACCGTAGGTGGAACGACACATGCCGAACACTCGTAGGGCTTTCGTCGTAATATTTTCCACATGAGTTTTCCACCTGAGTTCTCTATCAAGCGTTACACCCAGATATTTTACTTCGGTAGATCAGGGCAGCTTTATTCCATTGAGGGAGAGCTCTCCTAGGTTTCCTAATTGTCTCTTCCTCGTGAATGGAACAATGACTGCTTTGCTTGGGTTGATAGAGAGGTGGTTCTTTGTACACCATTCCTCTGTCATCCTCAATGCCTGTTGTAATAATCCAGAGACTATGTTCGGGAATTTACCATTAACCATTATAGCTATGTCATCTGCATAGCCTACTGTGTAGAATGGTCCAGTATTGAGCTTGGTAAGTAGCGAGTCTACTACCAAGCACCACAATAATGGTGACAGCACTCCACCCTGCGGACAACCTCTTGTTGTTTTTGCACTAAGTCTGTCTCCCATCAGTTCCGATCTGACTATTCTGCTTCTCAGCATATAGTCAATCCAGTTGCACGTGGTATCATTGATGCTATGTTCCTTTGCAGAGATGCGTATGGACTCAAATGTTGTCTTGTCGAAGGCTCCCTCTATGTCGAGGAAAGCCCCGACACAGATCTCTTGTCCCTCTAGCGCAGCCTCGGCTCGACTCGCAACATAGTGCAATGCCGTTTCTGTAGATTTACCAGGGCTGTAGGCGCACTGTAGTTTATGTAGAGGGAAGATTTTAAGTGGTCCCTCTCTTCGGTACCTGTCTACCAGTTTCTCCAGAGCTTTTAAGAGAAAGGATGATAGACTAATTGGCCTGTAAGCTTTAGCTTCTTCGTAAGTCGGCCTTCCCACCTTCGGTATAAAGGTGACTTTGACCTCCCTCCATGCCTTGGGTACGTACCCAAAGGCTATGCAGGCTCTGTAGAGCTTACTCAAATGAGGTATCAAAACAGATGCCCCTTCTTGCAATAGTATTGGGTAGATTCCATCCGGACCAGGGGATTTGAGAGGCTGGAAGCCCGCTATGGCAAGCTTCAGTTTATTTTCATCTACCACTTTCTTTGCCGTGAGCCAGTTATTTTTGGACGTGTGCCTTGTGAGCTCGTCCCTTGTGACTGGATCCTCTTCATCGCTGTCGCGCAGTATACATTCCGGGAAGTGAGTTCTAAACATCACGCCCAGAGTGTCCTGTCCAGTTTCCGTTAGATACCCATTCTCATCCTTTACAGATGATAGTGGGTTTGTCTTAGTCATGGACATCGCTTTGCACAACCTCATTCCATTCGGCAGAGCTTCGATGGAGGTGCAATGCTGCCGCCAACTAGTTCTTTTGGCCTTGCGTACCGCCATCTTATACCTCGTCAGCATGCTATGATAGTCAGAGAAATCTTGCCTGACTTTTGCATCATTGAAGGCCTGTCGTGTTTCCTGACGTATTTTAGCTAGTTCAGGAGTCCACCATGGTACCTTTTTGCAAAAGGCCTTTTTCTCTGGGCAGTTATCTACCCATGCACCGATGGTGCCCATCTTGATTCTATCAGCTTCAAATTCTATATCTAGTATGGAATTGAGCTTACCTTTAGGGCTCCCTAGATTTACTTTTAGGTCCCTCCTGTACGAGTCCCAATTTGTATGTCTTGGGTTTCTCCTTCGTCTAGTTTCGGCTTCTGCCACCGTCCTAAACCTAAAGCATATATAATTATGGTCAAACAGAGAGATTTCGTCCGATACATGCCAATTCTCGATGTAAGCGCTGGCCTTGTTTGAAGCCAGTGTCAGGTCAATAACTTCAGTTCTCGCCGAGGTCCTGAAAGTAGGTTTATTCCCTGCGTTAAGGATTTGTAAAGAAGAGCTTACCACAAAGTCCAACAAATCCTCCCCTCGTTTGTTGACATCTGAGCTGCCCCAAACGACATGGTGTGCATTCGCATCGCAGCCAAGTATCAGGTCGAGGTTTTCTTGGTTGCCGTAGTCAACCAGTCTTCTGATTAGTGGTGTTACTGGTTCCTTTTGTTCATATGGGAGGTAGGCAGAGGCAAGGATAATTTTCCTTTTCTCTGTGCCCATCCCCACTTGGATCAGAGTTGTTGTGAGATCCCTGTAACAGAAAGTACGTAAGGGCATTGCCTCTATACCGCCCCTGATATAGATGCAAGTCCTCGCGTCATTAGTTGGACAGTCATAGAGCACCATGCCTCCTGTCCCACCTAAGCCTTTTATAGTCCCCTTATACAGATAAGGTTCCTGTATCAAGGCAACGTCAAATGTGTTAAGCTTCAGTTGCCGAGCCAGAAGGGCAGTAGCGGCTCTGCAATGATGCAAATTAATTTGTACACACCTTAGTCCCTCCATCTTGGATGATTTGATGGGCCTGTTTCAATATAGGAGGGCCTTAGTTTTGAGGCTCCTCCTCCATCGCCTGGCTCTCCTCAGGAGCAATCGGCGACTGAATCCCCAGGGTGTCGAAGTCCCCGAGGATGTCATCCTCGTGGTCTGCCTCTGACGCCCTGGTCCCAATCTCTGCCTCCTGCGATGCGCCGTAAGCAGAGATTTCCTCGATGGCCTCCTCACGTCGGTGTAGTCCATCCTCGGAGGGTTCCGCCTCTGCTTCCGCAGTGGGTGCCTCTCCCTTATCTTCTTCCAGGAGCTTGAACGAGTACCGTTCAATTCCTCCTGGAAGAGAGTAGCCCGCGGCCTTGATGACCCCAGCGGACACCCCGTCCATGAGGACGATACGACGGATGCCGGTCTGCTCTGTGAGAGTATTCACGACCTTCCAGTCGCTCGTCCTCAAGGCAGGGTTAAGCCGCTGAAGCAGTCGAATGGCCCGGGCAGAGTCCTGCAACGCCAAGTTGCGACTCTTCCATGCCATTTTGACTGGCTTTGGAAGGTCCTTGGCGTCAACAACCTTGAGTTTCAAGGGGCCAAGTTCCACATTGTGGATGGCCCCCCGAAACCAGCTAGCTGCATCAGAGTTGTCGCAGGATACATGAACTGCACCTGCGACAACTCCGGGAGCAACCGTTAAAACAGGCAGAGGATCCGGCGCCACTTCCAGTTTCTCAATTATGAGCTCCTGGATTGGCACCAAGTCCTCCGCCCTCAAGTACTCCTCCGGGTACCTGACTGTGACGACAGCGAGTTTCACAGTCGCCACCGCATCCCTAAAGGATCCGGTTGAGGATGATTGCCCTTGGGTCTTCATCCTCTTGGCCGCCATGTCCCCGCTGTCGCCGCTGAGAGCAGCACGCGGTCTCTTTGATGGGCCCTCCGTAGGAGTCCCCTCTAGAGCCGCCTGCTGTCTTAGCTTTTGGCGCTTCTTTCTGCGCGCCCCAGATCGTCCAACCGGAAGCCAGCCTGGTTCATGCCGGCCGCCGGGAGACGATGAGGTGCTGTCTTTGCCGGTCGCGTCCGGGGCCCCAAGGTCCGAGGTCATTCGACCTCCGACACAAGGGTCACGTGTCGCGCCAGTTTTGGCAGCACCTTTGTGCCCGGTGGGCTGGTTTGCAGTTTCGCCCTTAGGTGGTCCCGCAGTAGTGCCGGCCCTCGGCAGTGCCGCAACAGTACCGTCATTTGACAGTCCCACCGCAGCCCCACTTCGAGACGACCCCACTGCAGTCTCGCCTCCGGGCGCTCCTGCTACGGAAAATGCAGTCCCGGCTTGCGCCGGTCCCGCTGTCTGGTGTGCAGTTCCGCCCTTCAGCGGTCCCGCAGCAGTGCCGCAGCAGTACCGTCATTTGACAGTCCCGCCGCAGCCCCACCTCGAGACGATCCCACTGCGGTCTCGCCTCTGGACGTTCCTGCTATGGAAAATGAAGTCCCGGCTTGCGCCGGTCCCGCCGTCTGGTGTGCAGTCCCAGCTTTCGCCGGTCCCGCCTTTTGGAGCGCAGTCCCAACTTTCGCCGGTCCTTTCGCCTTGTGGTTTTTTTTTTAAGTTAAATCCATTTAAAAATCCCGATATAAATTTCATCTCTCGACTTTCCCCACCCTCCATGGAGTGCCCAAGTGGCGATGCTACGGTAGCACCAGGGATTAGCCGAGAGATATAGCCCTCCCCCATCAGTTGCTCACGAGACTGCACGACACCAACTCACACCACTACCACTAGCGATGCGAGCGAGCGCCGCCGTCTGCAAGCCCCCAATGGGAGTGAACTCGCCTGGGGGCCGACTGACCGGACCCCGCAGCCGATTGACCATAGCTGGCTAGGCTACGGCCTCCCGTGTCGGAAGAAATCCGGGCCAAAGTGATGTGTTGTGTGCAGCCTGCTCCACTCAATCACCAGGATCCCTTCATCCCTCCATACGGGTCCCCGCGCACGGCACAAACACGCGGGAGGTCATTGCTATCCAACATTTTCTTTGTTCAATGGTGGACACCCAGGGGCATGACCTCGCCACCCCTGTGATACGTCACCCGGTGATTTCAGTTACGTCTATTTCAGAGGGAATTAGACCAATAACAGGGCGGCAACCACGAGAAGGAAAATCACCGCACTTGCCTTGAGGATCTACACGACCGTAGCGCTCTCCCTCAAGACCACGCCACCTTGCCGGCTCTGAAGGAGCCAGGCAAGGTAGGACTGCATCGACAAAGCCAAGCCCTACAGGGCTTGTCGCTGACGCATATATGGAATCTATACCTTCACACAACGCTCTATAGTGTTGAGTACGGGTATACCATAAAAATATGTAACGCCGTGTTGAGGATTTTAAAATATACCCAACTCCAACATTCGTTTTGGGTATAGTATAAAAATATTTACCGTCGTGTTAAGGATTTCAAAATATACCCGACCGCAACATTCGTTTGGGATAGATATCAGATAAAGGGACGTTTATTTTATAGGTGAGGAATTTTCAAGACTCGGAAATTTTATGTTTTTTTGTATGTTTTTCGTGAGGTAAAAATATGAGAATTGGTCCAGGAGCGAGCGAAGCGAGCTCGGGAGCTTTGGGCACCCCGACACGGACAGGTTAGGTTCGAAGAGATGACGGGAGCTGAAGTGAGCGAGCAAAGCGAGCGAACTCAGCTCCCATCATCTTCTTCGTGTTAGGTTACTTTAGACCCTTCAGACAGAAATAGGAGCCCCGCGCAGCGGGGCTCCGTCGATATTGTTATTAAATAGTAATTGTAAAAACTTTAACCATGAATATCTCCTTAACCATGGGGTTCCGCGGGGTTGGGATGGTACAGTGGGGTAGCCCCACTACCCCCCACTTCCCTACCCCCCTTTCCGCCCCAAAAATCGATGGACTTTGATAGAAATTTTGATTCTAACCTAAAAACTTTAACCATGGATATCTCCATAACCATGGGGCTCCGAGTGGTGGGGATGGTAAGGGGGGGATAAAACTGCCAAAAGAGTACCGAACAATTGCTTCGTTGCGGTCGGGTATGTTTTAAAATACTTGCAGGGGCGTATACTAAATCTGAATGTATACCCGATATCAACACGCGCCAGTGACGTCACAAATGTTAGGTAAAGGTACACCTTATTGAAATGATTTTTGTTTACTGGATTTGAAAATATACCCGAAGGCAACGCGGTTTCTGACGTCATGACCGTTGTGTGAAGGTATAGATTCCATATACGCGTCGCTGACAGCTCAAAGCGTAAGTTTGCTAACACAGACCAGCCCCTTAAGAGGTTACTGTTAGAAACAAAGCAAAATACAAAAAAATATAGTATTTTAAAATTTTGTATTCTAGAATCAACTTACAATATTCCCCAATGTTAACGCAGTACTGGCCGTGCGCCCGCTCGTAACCACAATATCAATATTGAACCTCCTTTTGGACACGTTTTGTTTGCATAATATTCTTACATTTACACTAGCTGACCCCCGGGACTTCGCTCCCGTCAACTGGCTATCTACCTACCTACCCTGCCTTCCCTGCCTATCCTGCCTTCCCTGCCAACCCTGCCTGCCCTGCTAACCCTGACTGCCATGCCTACCCTGCCTAGCCTGCCTTCCCTGCCTATCCTGCCTACCCTGCCTTCCCTGCCTATCAAACCTTCCCTGCCTACCCTGCCTACCTTGCCTACCCTGCCTACCCTGCCTTCCCTGACTAACCTGCCTACCCTGCCTTCCCTGCCTACCCTGCCTAACCTGCCTGCCCTGCCTTCCCTGCCTACCCTGCCTTCCCTGCCTATCCTGCCAACCCTACCTATCCTGCCAACCCTGCCTATCCTGCTAACCCTGCCTACCATGCCTACCCTGCCTGCCCTGCCTGCCCTGCCTTCCCTGCCTTCCCTGCCTATCCTGCCTACCCTGCCTTCCCTGCCTACCCTACCTACCCTGCCTACCCTGCCTTCCATGTCTAACCTGCCTACCATGCCTTTCCTGCCTACCCTGCCTAACCTGCCTGCCCTGCCTTCCCTGCCTATCATGCCTACCCTTCCTACCTTGCCTACCCTGCCTACCTTGCCTATCCTGCCTACCCTGCCTTCCCTGTCTAACCTGCCTACCCTGCCTTCCCTGTGCAACCTGCCTACACTGCCTTCCCTGCTTACCTTGCCTACCCTGCCTTCACTGCCTATCCTGCCTACTCTGCCTACCTTGCCTTCCCTGCCTACCCTGCCTACTATGCCTACCTTGCCTACCCTGCCTTCCCTGCCTAACCTGCCTATCCTGCCTACCCTGCCTACCCTGCCCACCCTGCCTACCCTGGCCTACCCTGCCTACCCTGCCTACCCTGCCTACCCTGCCTACCCTGCCTACCCTGCCTACATGCCTACCCTGCCTAACCTGCCTGCCCTGCCTTCCCTGCCTATCATGCCTACCCTTCCTACCTTGCCTACCCTGCCTACCTTGCCTACCCTGCCTACCCTGCCTTCCCTGTCTAACCTGCCTACCCTGCCTTCCCTGTGCAACCTGCCTACACTGCCTTCCCTGCTTACCTTGCCTACCCTGCCTTCACTGCCTATCCTGCCTACTCTGCCTACCTTGCCTTCCCTGCCTACCCTGCCTACTATGCCTACCTTGCCTACCCTGCCTTCCCTGCCTAACCTGCCTACCCTGCCTACCCTGCCTACCCTGCCCACCCTGCCTACCCTGGCCTACCCTGCCTACCCTGCCTACCCTGCCTACCCTGCCTACCCTGCCTACCCTGCCTACCCTGCCTACATGCCTACCCTGCCTACCCTGCCTACCCTGCCTACCCTGCCTACCCTGCCTACCCTGCCTACCCTGCCTACCCTGCCTACCCTGCCTACCCTGCCTTCCCTTCCTATCCTGCCTACCCTGCCTGCCGCGCCTACCCTGCCTTCCCTGCCTATCCTGCCTACCCTGCCTACTCTGCCTACTCTGCCTACCCTGCCTACTCTGCCTACCCTGCCAACCATGCCTATCCTGCCTACCCGGCCAACCCCGCCTACAATGCCTATCCTGCCTACCCTGCTTACACTGCCTAGCCAGCCTAGCCTGCCTACCCTACCTACCCTGCCTACTTTGCCTACCCTGCCTACCCTGCCTACCCTGCCCACCCTGCCCACCCTGCCTTTCCTACTTACCTACTATTTTTTATCTATCATCAATGGTTTTCTCGGCGCACGCTAAAGAATGAATTTTATAGGCAACATTTTCCTACCTTGGGATACATTATTGCAATTTTCATAAGGATCTCTAATTTTTTTGAAAATTTATTATAGCCTATGACACTCAGGAATAATGTAGCTTTCTACTGGTGAGAGAATTTTCAAAATCGGTTCAGTAGATCCAGAGATTACCCCTTACAACGTCACAAACTCACAAACCCACAAACTTTACCTCTTTATAATATTAGTATAGATATGCTATTTCAGTTATGAAAAATTCTAGCTATCAAATTTTCTGTGTACAAATATTTTAAACATATAAGTCGTTTCGGAGGAGTATCCAAAAGTAGCGAAAAAATATCGTGTTGTTAATTATTTTTTAAAGCAAAACTATTTGTTATACGAGAAAACCATGTTTCACAAATTATGTACCGCACATGAAACATTTTTTTTTCAAACCTTTTAACCTAGCCGTTACTGAGGAGTATGCTTTAGAAAGTTACCGTTTTACGGCACTAAAGCGGTTGTAGCCCCTTAATATATATAGTATATTAACATTTCAAATTCTAGTATTATATTAGAATATTAATATAGTCTATATTATTATATAGTAAACGAAAGTAGAGACTGAAAAAGCGCGGAAAATATAAAAAATATCAGCATAGCAACCCCAAAACTAGTATGCAATACCTGGAATAACCTAATTTGAGACTATAGAATTATTTATATTACTTCGTCTGAATAAAAATATTATAAATACTTTAGGTAGGTAATACTTTAGACATAATGTATCAATCTGAATTAAAAAAAAAACAACAGTAGTTATCCTATAATAATTTTGGTTCATTCAATATCAATCAAAATATGAATCTAAGATTTCCATATGAAAAGATTCATAAGAGTCACAGGAATCACTGTTTCCTACATCAATAATGAAACTTTTAAAATTATTTTCTGTAATTCTGTCCCTTTCTTTTTATTTATTTTCAACATGTATGATAAGATCAGTCGTTTTCTTCCACTCCTCTGCTAGCTATTTCATCCAAGTACTGGTTCTGGGTTCTTATCCCATCTTTCTTTCTAGCTTTCACTATCTCATCAACCTCTGCTACATCCTCCAGATTTTAAGTAAAAGAAAAAAATGTTAAAATTAAAAGCAATTTTACCGAAAATTTATTATGGTATGATAAATAAAGATATTGCATTATTATGAAGGTTCTTATTGTAAAATGAATGTAAATCAAAATAAAGAAAAAGTTTTTTACAAAAAGATAAATAGAGATAACGAATTAAAACAAAGTATCAACATGATAGAGTCATAAAAAAATTGGGTTTGAAATTCGTATAGCATTGGCATATAAAAAGTTTGCAAATAATTTCGAGTGTCTACTTTCGTTTCCCAGACTCTATTACTATATGGCAGACCACATACATAATAAGTAGGAGGACAAGCATTTACAAACAAGTGTACATGGCCTTTGGATGGACTGAAAGAAAGGCCGTAGATTTCGGGCTGTCACAATAAATACATAATAATTTATAAAACCTAATAATAATAATACACTAATAAAACACGACTCATTTCTGGAGTAATTTATTCCAAAAACCAGCTGCTTAAATAATAAAAGATTTATCAAAGTAAGACGAATAGATAATGTATACGTAACTATATTTAATTCCATTATAAAGCTAACCCAGATAATTATGTGTGGTACCCAAGTGTGGCAAGGACACGAGTGGTTTGCCTACACAAATATTGGCCCACTTGGGCGCCAATTGACTACCCGCATTACTGACTACTATAGATGGACCTTTATTATACAAAATGAGTCAAGGTCAGCCAAAACCAACTTAAGCCATGCGGGTCGATTATAAGAATTCAGCCAGATCTGCTGTTTTTTAGGGTTCCGTACCCAAAGGGAAAAACGGGACCCTATTACTAAGACTCCGCGGTCCGTCTGTCTGTCTGTCTGTCACCAGGCTGTATCTCATGAACCGTGATAGCTAGACAGTTGAAATTTTCACAGATGATGTATTTCTGTTGCCGCTATAACAACAAATACTAAAAACATAAGAATATAAATATTTAAGTGGGGCTCCCATACAACAAACGTGATTTTTGCCGTTTTTTGGTGATAATGGTACGGAACCCTTCGTGTGCGAATCCAACTCGCACTTGGCCGGTTTTTATATCCACAGTTGGAAAGACTAGATACCGACTTAAGATGTGGAACTAGACCTACCTATACAATAGGTATGTGTGTTCATAAAAGCAACAATTTTAAAATGTAATCATCGCCAATGTTCCAAGCTACAACATAGCTTCATCTACCCCCATTCAATAAGCATTCAGCACACTTTATTCTAACAATTTCTACAGCCCTGTGGTCCAATCTCATTACAAAAACAAAGGCCAGTGTAAAATTGCGTGGGTATTCCGAAGCGCTCCTAACATCACGCTTAGTACTTAGTAACGGGATACGGAGGGCGGTCCGCTTCCTGTTCAATATTGACACCGGCGCAATTGACGCTGCCAGTAATTTGCATTTGTATTATTGGAGCCGTCCACTCGGCACCGATCGCTGAATAAATGTTTATTAACAGAACAGTACAGATTGCGTTTTGTTGGGTACGATTTAGTCAAATTAATACTGGAGGACACTCGGAGAAATTTCGTTACTTTGTTTACAGTTTGACAACAATCGCAATAATTTATATCTTAGCTATTATTATTGTAAAGAGGTATATTGCTGATATATGTTTGTAGGAGGTGTAGATATGCCCGGCATTACCGATTCGTACACTATTGCTGAGTGCCATAAGATACTACCTACTTACCCCTAAAAGTACTTCCTGTGGAGTAGACCAAGGAAACAAGATATGGAAAAGGCTTGTCAAAAATATATATAGCGGTGCTACAAATACGATAGCCGGATAAGAAGACAACGATGTTTCAAATGCTGCAAGGTATCGCTGATAAACTTGAAAAATCACCACACGAAATACCTAAGAAGAAAGACAGTAAATAAGTAATGGAGTGCAATCTTAAAGTGGCAATAGGCCTACACCCTTCCACAAAAGTAACAGGGACAATACATATTACGATACTCACCTTAAAACTTCACGCATACAAATTTGTGGTATCAATGGCTCTTCCCGCAAAGGGTTGTTTAACCATTCCATTGGGAATAATACTTCAGCACCGAATTGTTTTTATTTTTAGAAGTATTCGTACCGTAGACGGGAATGCGGTAGAAGACCATGCTATCAATAACTCTTGACTCAGTCTCAGGGTACAACCGCTTTTAGAGGCAGCTTTCGTTATGCGGCTGTCAAAATATGGAATAACTTGCCACCACCGATTAGAGTAATTAACACAATACACGTTTTTAAACGACGCTTACAGCAGTATCTCGTTGAAGCACAAAGGAAGCTAGATATGGTCGCACTAAATGTCTCAATTATATGATATATTTATCTCCCACATAATTAGTAGTTTTTATTCTTGCAATATTATCTACTCATTTTCACACTATTTTTGTACATATTCCCATATTCCTCACTATTTTTAACGGATACAAATTTATTTTATGTAAGGTAACGACGACTCCTCACTATTTTTAACGGATACAAATTTATTTTATGTAAGGTGACGACGACGTGTGTCACCTTGCAGTTTAAAACTGATTTTACATCCGTCACCTCACACATCAGGTCCAGTTGAAAACCAGCGTCAGGCACTAGTTGTCTGGCATTTTTGCTGAACTGTGCCTTTTTGGCGCAGCCGTGATGCACACTTTCCTGCTAACTTCTTACGTCAAACTTTACACTTTTTCTTATTTTATTTGTAGGTATTTTATCTGATGTATAATATTATTTTGTGCCTTTTAGTCTGTGATAAATAAATGTATTTTCTTTCTTTCTTTCTTACCGCAATAGAGCTTTTAAAAAAAAACTAATCTACTTGGAACTTCTGTAGGTAACAAGAATAAAATGAGAAACGCAATAATGTCGCAGCTCCCTTCGAGCCAGATTGAGTGACTCAAACAGATTCAACGGGTTCAGATTGCCTGCTCGCTGCTACGAATGTAAAACCGTAAGTTTGTATCTAACTGACTGTCTACCCAGTGGAAGCCTCTGAAGATGGAAAATGAGAAAAACATTGAATAAATGTACCTAGGCTACTTATAGTATTAGAGGATTTTCAAAAATGATTCCCGAAGGTGGACGAGAAGTTTGTAGGTTTATGATGATATGATATAATGCGTCGTTGCCAACAACAGAGTATAATTATACCACCTTAGAAATCTTCATTTATACAGTTACAGCATACATTTCTGTGTAGTGTATACCGAACACATGCCAAAATTAATATTTCGCAAGAAAAACCGCACAATCATATGATTAATGACGCTTTCAGGAAAACTACTGCAGGGAAAATAATTAATCAAGTAGGTATTCGTAATGAGATTGTACACCTCAGACCAATCTGAGTTGTACAAATATCTTTCATCTTTACATAGGTGTACATTTTACCTTCAAAGCCGGCTTATTTCTAAAATCTTTCTCATTCTTTTAATTCGAATATTTACGTGTAAATGGTTTACTGCGAACCAAGATAAGTTACGGATAAAGCTACAACGAATAACCCCTAGGGATATTACCCTAATCACGACGCTTACTTGACAGACAGATGGGCTATCGCAGTACTGTTTAGTAGGTAACAGGAAGATTTAGACATACTCTATACCTACAACGCCTTCAGTTGAAATGATGCGATGGCTGTTGAGAATTAATTTTGTTTTTATTTGTGGGCTCGCGTTTAACCACTATCTCGCCTGATGGTTAGCGATGATGTGATCGACCGTTAATTACGCTTGTCTAAAATTAACCTATTCACTCTTGACTTAAAAGCTCCGGCAGGGAATTTCTCTCCGTAGCTGTCCGCACAATGAAAGTGTTCGCGAAACGCTTTGTGCGTTTGGTTGGGATGTCTACCATGTACCGATGCCTCATTGGCACACGTCTTGTAATCCGAAATGAAAAGGGCTATTCGGAATCAAATTGTCCAGTTCCATCGCACACTCCCCGAAATGTAACCGATAAAAACCGACAGGCTGGCAACCAGTGCATCGTTGTCGATAAGCATTTGGCCCGTTTGTCAACCGACTCAAGTGCATTAAGCTGGTATTTGGCAGATCCTTACCAAAGGTGAGAGTAGTACTCCATGCATAACCGAACGTGCGTTTTATATTTACAAGTTGAGCAGCTGTTCAGGCGTTAATTACCATCTTAACTTTGCAAGGATCCACAAGTTTTTGCAGCAAACTGAACCTTTGTCTCAATGAATGGACCCAAATTGAGGGTCAATGTGACACCTAGAAGTTCGAGATGGTCCGATATCGGCACGGTTAAACGGTACACCACTGAAAAATTTAACCGGGTGGAATTGGCTCTTTATTGCGGAAAACAGACACGCCTAGGTCTTAGCAGCATTGAAGCTGACCAGATTGCCCAACAAGCCAAATTATCCTAAAACCCGTACTTTATAATGCTATTTTCACTTATAAATCGTCGATTATGGCATCAATATTTGCTACTGCATTTTAAGTACATTTACGACTATAGCTCTAAATTGTAATCATTTACGAGATCATATTTCCTGGCCTTTATAGGACCAAGACGCTTATAAAAGCAAACATTAAGAGTAAATGCAATTAGGAGTATTCCCTCCGGTTACTTTGACTTTTAAGCGCTTATAAGAGAACATCTGCGGGATTACTAGGAGTATATATGTCATGGACCAAGTGATTAATCAGGGCACTATGTATAATGCCCGGGCATGATGGATAATGCCCTATTAATCACTTGGTCCATAACATATCATCATCATCATTTTAATGTCCTCACTAAGTTTTCCTTGGCCGTGTTGAGAGCAGTGATAATAAAAATAAATTAAACAAAGTAAAGCGCCTACTTGGGTTCGAAAGTCAGGGCCATAACCACTGGGCTACCGCTGCTCTCAACTTAACATATACACTGACGAATAATTACTCCGGTTACTTAGACTTATAAGCGCTTATAAGAGAACATCTGCGGGCGGCTATAATCTGATTACTCCTATAAGAGCCAATATCAGGCTTATATCCATTGAGGAGTAATCCCTCCGGTTACTTAGACTTATAAGCTCTTATAAGAGAACATCTGCGGGCCGCTATAATCTTATGACTCCTCTAGGAGCCAATACCAGGATAATATACAGTGAGGAGTAATTAGTCCGGTTACTTAGACTTACAAGAGAACATCTGCGGGACAATATAATCTTATAACTTCTACAAGAGCCAATACCAGGAGTATTGATGACCCCTTTTGGTAAGAACATGGCGAGTTCTTAAGTTTTAACACATGCCGTTACAAAACTATGTGCCCCTATTATAGCACTATAACGCACTTCAAAATGGCAACCGCGAAAATGGCAGTTGCCTTGTATAATTTGCTAAAGAAAAAGTGAAATATTAATATGTAAATACGAGTATTCCAATTTCAAGAGGCGCTTCAAAATTTTAACCAAAACGTGATAGATATTATAAAAAAACTCATGTTCTCCTACGTATATACTCGTAGTACGCTAAAAATAATGATTTAATAACATAATAATTTATAATTCAACTAAGTGCTCTGAAAGACATTTATAGAATTCACATTACAACGGCATCTTAAAATTTGTTTTAAATAATACAAAAATCTGTCAGTGTTTTTTTTTATTAAAGTTTAATATTAAGTTACTTAAAATTAAATTAAATTATTAAATTAACAAAAGTGGAATTCCCCGGCGGGGTCTGTAACCTAGCTACAACCTAGGAGTATTTAAGTCAAGAGTGAATACGTTACTTCTAGGCACGCCTGCCCCGACATTTACCACATCATCGCTTACCATCAGGTGAGATAGTGGTCAAACACAAGCCTATGAAAAATAATTTAAAAAAAAAAACACTAAGCAAACACTTCGATTGCGATCCACGATCGATGCGAAATGAACTTATTAAAGCATTGCTGAGAGCGCATTAATCTCACTTTTTACTGTAAGATATTATTACTACTAGTCAAACAAACCTACGCTACGTTTGGCAGGAGTGTTTGGATTAACATGATTCTATTATAGTTACTATTGACGTAATTGGCATGTCAACGGACCATTATAAATATCTTTAAAGTGCAAATAGACTTATAAAGTGGGTGCTTTTCCGGGCTTATGTGCGTTTATAAATCCCTTATAATCTACGCTAGACACTGTTACATCAGAGCATGGAATGTAGTACTCCATCCGCAACACATCGTCACGGAAAAAGTCTTTCACAGCAGCTAACCAAGTGTTTTGACAATATTATTTATCGCGTTAATTTTCCAACCATAATCGTTAGGAAACTGGGCCCTAATCTCGTATTCGTCTCTAACGACACAACCCGGAATGGCCAATGGTCTTTCCCAAAGAATATTTAACGTAGGTCAGTAATTCATTAATTCTAAGCCCTGTTAATGCGATACAGAGGATACCACACATGCATTTTTAATTAGGCCGCCGGCATCATGTGTTTAGGTAACTAGGTAGGTACTGCTACCTACTGCAAGATATATTTGAATTGCTAATCTAGTTAAGACAAGATAATGGGAAGTAATGACCTGGCCAACTAAACTAGTTGCTAAGGATGTTAATAAATGGCTGAGGATACCTATAAATCTAAAGAATTTACTTTGCCGCTTTGGTAGTGACGTACTTAAATACGGTGTAAAATATACGTGCCGTAAACAGCGAGTTTTGCTGCAGAACAAAGCAAGGTAAATGTAGATGCCATGGTACCTCAGGTAAATCAGTACCTTAATGTGACGAAGAGCTAGATTCAAGGCATTTATTGAGATATTATCAACTTTAGCAATTGTAACAAAATATTTGTCACCATCCACACAAATCAAAATTCTCCACGAAGCAAAAAACTACAAAATTCGATCAGGCACCAGATGGTACAGTTGGGACGTAGCCCTAACAAAACATTTCCATATTATAAATAAATAAACACCGATTTCCGCGCGGATTGCGAACTAAATTCTCATGGGACAGATTTGTAACACCAATCTGCTTAGTAAACAAGCTTGGAGCTGCGCCTTCAATCTTCCATCATCCGTTCAAAATATCTGCATAACTACACTAACAATTATTCAACAAGAATTTACAACCTCCATTTAGGGTTGTAAAATCTCTTTTTAATTGCGTACCAGCCTTCCACCGAGGCTGTCGTAAATTGCAAAGATGCTCGCTTCGCTTTGTTCTACATTCAAGAGAACAATCCCAATAATGATCCCTCACAAATGGGGTTGAAGCAATTAAGGCCGACGAAAATTTTTAAAGGAGGTAGTCTTGATTTTTATTGTAAGTAGTGAACTTACTTACTTTAAATGAGTGATTATTTTCTTATGTTATCTATCACAAATTATATCTTTCAAAAAATATAGGTACTCTGCGTAGCTACCGGAGGGCTAGGCGGTGCCGTGCATAGGAGCCCCCAAGCTCAGGGGGCCCTCGGACTCTGACCACCAAACCTCAAATTTTACTAGCAAATACTTCTTCTAATCTAAATAAAATAGGTTGCAACACGACTTTAATCATAGCTAAGTACTTATTTGAAGGAATACAGAAAATTGTTGGTAAATGATAGATACCCTTAGCACTTGTGTGAAAATACAGATTATTGCCGCAACGTTGCAAAATTTGTATTTGTTTTTTCGGAAATGGCATCAAACGTTGCCCTACTGAAAAAATCACTGGTGAATCGGGACAGCACAAAAAAAAACTAAATCCGAATAGATGGTCCAGAGGGGTGAATACGATTTCTGCAAGGAAGCTTCGTGTTTCGTTATAATCAAAGCATTAACAGAAATAGAAAACATGAGTGTAATCAAACAGAAAATATTTTAAAAAAATGTAAAATTTTAAGTTCCTGTTCCTTAGAAAGTTCAAGCACCGAAAAAAAAATTACCGGAATACATAAAACAAGTAAATAAAACCAATATTTTTATTAATAAATTAAAACAATTCTTAATTAGTAAAAGCTATTTCACAATTGACAAATATCTGACGGATAAATGTAATTAAAAATAATGACAATTGTTATCTCGATAAGTAAATTAATAAATAATTGACTCAAAATATAATATGGACATTTTAAATTTTATTATGTATTAAATTCATTAAATTTCTAAATCAAATATACCTACTTATTGTTATATAAAAACTTAAACAAATAATTAATATTTAAGAATGATAATTATTCAATTTGAAATGAAAATAAAAAGGTAGGTATTAGTGCATTCAACTAAATAAAAATAGATAGAAAGGGTTTTTTTTTATTTTTTTTTTTTTATTTGGGACAATCCCACCGCACTATTCCCAAACCACTGCAACTCCTGAGAGCCAGAATCAACAGTGGCGACCACCAAAAAAGCGCCGACGCAATGAAGCTCGACGAAGTCCCGGAGAATGAATTTAACTGTCTTGGATCCCGCAACGAAATTAATCAGAAAAGAAAATGGAGGAGTAAGAAAAATACAAATTTCCACTTCCCTCCATATCAAGCAGGAGACAGAACAAACATGACCAATAGGCACAAAGGGTCGTTTACAACTGGGATAAGCCCAGTTGCCTAGCACCACGGATAAAAAATTGCATTAATATTAATGGGTCCTAACATTGTGAGCTGTTATATTTGATTCCAATAATAGGCATGGCAAAAGCGTTTGAACGCACGGAAATTTGTTCTAGTTTCCACAAGGTCCGTATAGTAAACAGCTCCTGATACAGCCTGTACATTATTCAACATAGTATTGCGTTCATTTTGCCAAAGAATACACTCCCATAAGATATGATGTGCAGATTGTACATATTCACAGTCAGATGTAGAACACTGACATAATGGCGAGGCAACAAGCTTGAAGGAAAATAATTTACTTTTAAAGTTACCATGCCCTGTGAGTAATTGGGCAACACAGTGATCCACCTCCAGCCACGTCCTGGCCAGCCGCACGCGAACGGATGGAAAGAATTGGTGGAGGTGTCGGCCCTTGATGGAATTATCCCACCTACATTTCCATTCGGATAAAAGTTCCTCCCAGACGTCAATATGTGGTTTAAATAATCTAGAGATTTTGGCACGGTCACTCCGCGTTAAAAAGTCCGCGTCCATGGTCTCTTTTGCGGAATAGTACATTGCAGCACGTCGCTGCACTTCAAGGTCGACCGGAAGTACGCCAGCAAGTACCGGTAAGGCCTCAGTACTAACCATCCTGTATGCTTTGCATAAGAATATCAAAGCCAAACGCTGACTCTGAAGTAATTTACGTCGTACCGCCCCTATTGTGGCCCTATTAGCCCAAACAGGCGCCCCATAGCAGATACAACCCAAGTAAGTAGTCCCATAAATAGTCTTTAAAGTCAAAAAAGACAGACCCCACGTAGATTTAGATATTCTCGTTAAGGCATTGAAGTTCTTTTTTGCTTTTTCACCGACGATTTTAACATGATCTATAAATGCAAAATTCCTTTCTAACACTAGACCAAGATAGCACACGGACTGCTTCCTTTTTACCGGAACTTTATTAAATTTATTAGTAGGACACGATTTAAGATTACCTTTCAAAATGAGCTGATAAGTTTTATGCGGAGCAAAGGTCAGGCGGTTACGATCGCCCCACTGAGATATTAATCGTAGGCAAGTGTCAGCCAAGTTCTCGAGTCCAGCTCGAGTACTTGATTGAATGAGCAGAATACCGTCGTCCGCGTAACCGGTTAATGAATAGCCGCTTGGAAGCGGAATCGCGAGGAAATCATCAAAGCCTAAATTCCATAAAGGTGGACCAATAACCGAACCCTGAGGACATCCCATGGTGAGAGACTTCGACATGGAATGATGACCGAGTTTGAGTTTCGCGGAACCATTTAAAAAGTAAGAGAAAACTAAATTGTATATATTTCTATAGCAGCCTCGAGTTTTCATTTTAAGTAATAGCATTGGCCACCATGCGTTATCAAAATCCCCAGAAATATCTAGAAAAATCCCAATTACATACTTATGTTCAGATGTATTAACTATTTTCCGAACAGCAAGGGCCGCGTCTACGGTAGATTTTCCAATAGTGAAACCAAATTGATTATTATGAAATTTTGGTCCGTCCGGTAGCAACCGTGGAACGATAAGGCGCTCCAGGAGTTTTCTCAAAGATGGAAGAAAGGGAATAGATAACTAAAATGTTAATAGATAAGGAAATATTGAGCGCTATTCCTCTCTCCTAGACACTGACTGTATCTAGAATGTTGCTGTGCCCGACAGGGTCCATAATTGTTTCTGTAACTTATATTTACCACCTGTATGTACATTATGGATTTTATAAATTGGATTTGATTTGACCGTGTATTCAATAACGCATCTCATCATCAATGAATCTGGGATCGCTGTACCGCATACTTTTTTGTGTTCGGTTCTAGAATTTGTATCACATAATAAAACAACTAAGCCATTTATTTTCATGTAAGTCTACTCTTTTTAGAACTTCGGATTTTTTAATAATATCTATAATAGTACATTGTGTATTAAGGGCGGTAGGTAAGGAATTACGAACGAGGCTCTAGTAGAAGCCCGAATTCGAAGACTGAGGGCTTTCTGTGTCGAGGTTCGTAATTCCCGTACCGCCCGTGATACATACAATGTTTTTCATCACATTTGCGAGTAATAATTATGAATTATAGCTTTAATACACAAGTCAGCACAGCTGTTATTACGAAATACGTGAACTTTTTTTTAAGCGGTTGGCGAATTTTTGCCCACACCACAGATTATACAGTGTTTCGTTCAGAAACTTTAAGGGCAAATACTTACGTAGGTATACAGCCATGACGGAGTGTAAGGCATAGCACGCACAGCGATTTTCATTCGCGCGAATTTTTTTCCGCGCGAATTTTTTTGTACTATTTGGGCGCGATTCTTTT
Source organism: Orthosia cruda (assembly GCA_964057195.1). Lineage (NCBI taxonomy): Eukaryota > Metazoa > Arthropoda > Insecta > Lepidoptera > Noctuidae > Orthosia > Orthosia cruda. The sequence goes on along the minus strand of OZ059830.1, from coordinate 7,962,220 downwards.
TCCGCAGTGCGTGCAGCTTCATACATTTCCATAGGTCACAGAATGCGCGGAAAAAAAATCGCGCGAATAAAATCGCAGTGCGTGCCATGCCTTAAAAGAATTAAATAATTTCGACGTTTTCATACTATAACTATTAAAATCGATTATTAAGAACATTAGTTGAGTATTTAAGTAACATGTAGCGAGATTGCAAAGAAATTCCTGTTTAGATAACATTTTAAGACAATTTTTCAATTGCGTGTAAACTCCTTGCTTGAACTTGTATGACCTGTGTGCTGTGCCATTAATTTAAAAAAATATTACTTACCGCCCTAGGGTTTCATGACAAAAAGAAAGCCCGAGGGTTTTATATGGGGCTTTACGGCCAAGTTAACCTGTATGTTTAGATACTTTTTACGTGCAAGTGTGATGAATAGTACATTATGGTACAAGTGTGTAATGTTGGTGATTACCGCTGAGGCGCCATTGAGACCCGAGCCGTTAGGTGAGGGTCTTAAGAGAGCCGAGGACGGTAATCATCAATACACACGTGTATCATACGACGTTTTTCAACACACTTGTGAATAAAATAATACAAAAAAATCATTTCCAACAGTGAAAACGAGTTGTGAAAATTTTTTCGCATTGGCGGGCAAAATTAATCAGTTTTCCTATGCGCGCGCATCTAACAATGGCGATCGGCCACAGACTAAAAATGATGAGTTATCTTTTTTTGGCTTTTCGCAAATAGCGTTTTAGCCACGTACAAAATGGGGAATTTTAAGTTTTCTTTATTACAGACAAAAACAAAAGTTATATTTATGTGAAAGTTTTATTTATTAAACACGTACAAGTTGAAATTATCTATATAAATACGAAGTTGCATGAAATGTGTTGAATTTGTACTATTGAGCACGACCTTTTTTGTATCGAAACTTTTTAAGAACAAAACAACTCAATCAATAAATTAAAAAAAAAAACTCTTTATTTCACTTGTGAATAATAGTAATGAAAAAGTCACAGTTTGATAACAGGTGTCATTATGTGCCTATTTGCGGTGAAATTAGAGCCACTTTATGAGCAAGTGTGTTGAAAAAAATATTATAATAAATAAACTTAATAAAATCGTACACTAAACGCAATTATGTATTTAGAAGTTGCCTGTAAAAAAACACAAATATTGAAATGATAATTAATTATTTAGAAATAGAAATAACATTAAGTATAATCAAATTCATCATTATCAAACTGTTGCAGTCCGTTGCTGAACATAGGTAGGTATCTCCTAATGCCATGAGTAAGTACTCGTATACGATCCTCATCTCAATCTACCTACTTAATGGTAAGTAAAACAAGAACATACATTTTACTTTACACATTGTGTAACAATATGCAACATTTACCTATAAATACATTGAAACACTAGTACATAACCTTAAAAAATAAAACTGGGTAAAACTTTTACGTCCCAAGTTCAAAAAATCTAAGAATTTAAAAAGGGATTATCTATCATATTAAAAAATATCTCAAAACACGAATTTTTTTAGCGGTACGAAATTACCATACAAGCCTGCCGTTCGCTTTTTATCATAAACCTAAACAAATTCAAGCGTTTGATCAAAAAACTGGATTTTCTCAGGTTTATGATAACATAAAATAATAATTTTGTGTTATTCCGGTTCTTGATCATAAGCCTAGCTTTTTGATCAAAAACCTGATTTGTTATTAACCTGCGAAATATATATTATATCCTTAGCTCTGTCTCTTTTATACTGAAGTCGGTTTGAATGGTAAAAGAAAATATTACCTATCCGAGAAGGAGTTTTCAAGCTCGCTTCGTGGGCTTTTACTTTTACATTTTAAATTATCTTGATTCTGAAGCTTTTCTGCATAAGTCAGCAACTTCACAGAACATAATATACCCAGTGTTGCCAGTGGCAGATAGTCAAATGTTACATGAGACATCTCAAAAAGTTACATTTTCATGAGAAAAGTTACATTACCTTATTTTAAGTGGAAAACGACACTAAAATGATAAAAGACTAAAAAAAATTTTTCTAATATTTATGTACGCCAACTATTCGAATTTGCGGGCGGGCCCTCCCGCGACTACCACGGGTAAATCCGTGGCTTTTAGTTTAGAACATTTAAATTACAACTATGTAGCTAGGTACCTATTTGGTCGCATTAGCGAAAAGATCGATAAATAAAATCAAATCTAGGTTACGCCAGCCGGTAGATACTCATCCCACTCTAGTTCTTGTAAACGAAACCAAAGTTACAAAATGAGTAATAAATATCCAAATGAACTTCTTGAAGCGATGTGCAGTGCATGGCACACATATATCATGCTACTTGGTAATCTTGATATTTAGTTGATTACAAAAATAAACTTATTTCAGTTGCAAGACGACTTTGTTGTTGATGTACTGACAACAGTGACAACACGACAAACAAAAGCGTTATTAGATGAGTTCCGTTTCACGATTATTTTTTGTTTGCGAGCAAATATTTTAATATTTTTAGTTTGTTCTAAAAGTTACGTAAAAGTTACATTTTGAGTCGTGTTACATGGAGGTTACATGAGACGGTCAAAAGTTACGTAAAATGTAACAAAAGTTACGTTCTGGCAACGCTGTATATACCCTAGAGGCAACGTAGTCTATCTGAGGTGATAACATTTTCGAGCACGCTTCGCTCGCTCTTGCAACCCTTTTTATTGTTTATTCTGTGGCATAACTCGACCTGAATCTTTGTCGCGTCGTGAAAAGAAAGAGAGAGAAGAATTCAACCTAACTTCTATAAACTGTTTCTCCTTTTGCTTAGTAAGATAGACTCTCACTTGACTTTCTCACTATCGGGGTAGGAACACATTTGCGAAAACGTGAAATATTTTTTTTTGTATCATGTATAAAAATTATATTATATTCAAAGTTAGCATGGAGCGGTCAATATTCTTAATCAGGTTACTGATGATAAAGTTGCTTTAATAGTATTATTCCATTTATTTATTATATATACATACTTTTACATTATTAAGTAATAATACATATAAAAACATAGTATTATTATTATATTACTAGCTTCTGCCAGCAACTTCACCCGCGTGAATGTCGAAAATAATCCCAAGGGAACATATTCCCGGGTTAAAAAGTATCCTGTCCTTTAACTGCGTATCCTGTCAGAAGTGCAAGGTGACGAGACACGCCTCTACGCCTCTTGGTGAATTCACCACGCCTTCAGCCCGACTACGACATGTCCACCTGGAAATAATCGGTCCGCTTCCTCCATGCAACGGTTTCAACTACTGCCTCACCGCCATAGATCGCAACACTCGCTGGCCAGAAGTATGGCCGATGGTTACGATGACAGCGGAGGAAGTGGCTGAAACTTATACAAGTGGCTGGATAGCCCGGTTCGGTGTCCCAACAGTTGTCACCACCGACCAGGGCCGCCAATTCGAATCTTTACTTTTTCGGAAACTGATGCATATGCATGGTGCCACCAGAAACAGAACGACTAGCTATCGCCCGCAAGCCAACGGAATGGTGGAACGGCTCCACCATCAATTGAAGGCTGCTTTGATGTGCCACGGCAGCTCGTGGATCAGAGCACTTCCAATGGTACTCCTCGGCATCCGCACTGCTTTGAAGGAGGACATAGGCTCATGCGCGGCCGAGCTGCTATACGGCGAACCATTGCGACTTCCAGGAGAACTGCTTGTCACTCCTGTCGCAGTTGAGCGTCCTACTGACGCCATCAACTTCGTCGACCAGCTACGTGACAAGATGTGCCTTTTTAGACCTGTTCCGGCATCGAATCACCATCAACAAGCTATTTTTACTTTCAAGGACCTGTCAACGGCGACCCACGCGTTTCTTCGCGATGATACTGTGCGTCGTCCGTTGCAATCACCCTACACAGGTCCCTATCCAATTTTGCGCAAGAGGGACAAGACCATTACCTTACTAATTAAGAAGCAGAGATTAGTATTGACCGCATTAAGCCAGCTCATGTGATGACTGACGACCCTGTTTATCAAACTTCAAACGACTCGCCGTCCACGGTGCTGACATCGACCGGCTCGTGTCCCGCACCGACACCTTACCAGCAGATCACAGCTGCTCCTTCAGCTCACCTGGTACCTGGAACAGCTGTTTCTCCTGCGCCAGTTTGTCGAAGCCTCCTTTCCCCAAAACACAGAAGCTCCCATACGTTACCAGATCTGGTAGACGAGTTAGAATCAAAACTTTTGATTAATTCTTACCATTTTTTTAATTTAATTTTCAGTTTTAACTCTAATTCTAACCTAACCTAACCATCTTTGCAATATGCGAGGTTATGTTTCTCCGTAGCGGGGTGGTGTGGCAACACCGTTGCACAACTGGCTGCACAGTGATTTTGATAATTAAGAACACAGAGTACTATTATTAAGAAACAATGCGGAGACAGCGTCAGTCACGCCAGATTTACTACCAACCAACCTGAGCTGGTTGTGAAATGTGTATTTCTTATTTCTACATACTCCTAAGTTAAATTATAAACCATCCTTCTATAAGTCGGCGTTTCATTTAACTCGCAAGATCCGGGCAAGAAACTACCGAACACACTCAACTGCCGCCCAGGGGCATAGGCGGCTGATGTCCCGGCCATATCCTGGAGCCGAGGCGTCGTAACATTCGTTCCCCAAATGCTATTCCTGACTATATTCTATATCTGTGCCAAATTTCATCCAGATCCATCCAGCCATTTGAGCGTGAAGAAGTAACAAACATACAAACACTCTCACAGACTTTCGCCTTTATAATATTATAGTGTGATAGTATATATAGTATAGAATAATTATATTTTGACTTGATCAAACCTAAACAGTTTAATTAGGGCCTCAGTTTTTTTTGCACCAGGGCATTTGGCTAACTAACTACGGAACATAATAGATCGGAAATTAAGAGGCATTTCTGTTATTAGAATATCATTAGAACTGAAGAAGTGAGGAAGAATGAAGAACATGTCGTGAAGAAAGCTTTGTCCTGTAGATGATTTGTATGTTTTGGTGATGTGTAGAAAATAGCAATAGAAAATGGGCAAAGAAACGATGAACGGATTGTGTTTAAGATGATCTGGGGGTCTTTAAGTCAAGAGTGAATAGGTTATTTCTAGGCAAGCGTGTTTCACCGTCGACCACATCATCGCTTACCATCATGTGAGATAGTGGCCAAGCGCTAGCCTATTGGATATTTTAAAAAAAACCCAGTTACCTATAGCACATAATATAATACTACAGCCCAAAGCTAGATTGAATACCTATTTCGATGATGGAGAAATAAAATGTATGGACGACCCACTTACCTGATATCTAATCTGGATTAGGATGTCAGGACGATGAGAACTGACCTGATCGATTTTCGTGGGGACAGATTGACTTCCAGTGGGCTTGTCCGGCTCTTGCAGTCTGATTTCGAAATACACTTCATTGAGTGGCATTTTTTAAGTGTGTTCAAAAATTAGTTTTGGATTCAATTTTCATACAGAATTCCCGCCCTCAAAAAACAACCTACCACAGCCAAGCTCTAAACCATAGACATAACAAGCGGGACTATGGTAGTTTTAACTGGAAGGCAAATATAAATAAATAGTTATTGTGCGAAAAGATACTTGGTGTTTGATGCAAAAGATTATTTTAAAATCATGAAGATCATTCACATGTTTATGAAAAGTCTATTTTCTAACAATTATTTTTGATTATTTATTTTCTTAAATTCACGAACGCACTCTTTATCTATATTGTCTATATCATGTACATCATAGACAATTTCTAGAAGACAACCAAGACAACTCGAAAGTCGAGAAAAACAGATAAATTGTTATACGTATTACATACCTATTAAATTTAAATCGAAATCTCAAAGGCAATTTTTCGAAAAGATATCGCAAAAAAACTGAACTGTCAAATCAAATCCATAAACAAAATAGAACTAGGAAATCGAAGGACAGACGGACGTCGATCATCAATCAAATAAAATAAACCAATATGGCCGACTGTTTCCAATGGGGCTGTTCGCGGTTAAATTTTACAAATTTGTTGTTATAATTAACTAGTTTCCTAAAAGAATACATTGCCTTACATTAGAATGTAAGTCAGTGTACCTAATGAAGACTTTTACGTAAGTGAAGCAAATGAAAATGCCAGATTTTGGACGTTATCCTTGACATGCCATGGGAAAGTTGCGAAGTGGCCTCTGTATTTTACGTGTATTATTACTACTTACAACCTCAATTTGCAGGTATGCTGAAGATGCCAGTTAACTCTGTGTCGGAAACGAAAAAAGGAGTCGAGAAATCTAGATTTTCCCTGTCATTAAATAGGAATAATGCAACATATTTGAGCAACGAAAATAAGAAACCGACAGAGAACTCGAAGGAGAACACTGATCCTTTTAAGCAGTCTACTAATAGGAATAAAGAGAATAAACCTTTAAAAAGGCCTCTGAAGAGTGTATACGCGAATACTTTATCGGCTGCCAAGAGATTGAAACCTCTTTCTGAGACAGCAAAGCCAGCAGGTATTGTGTAACTTACCGGTACTTAACGCCGCCGATGTGCAATACTCCGGTGATTTATTACGGTTGTGCTCAGTGTTATCGAGGAAATACTGTGTCGTGTAGTGTTTGTGCTTTAATATTTTTGTTGAATTGATTTCTGTCAGTGGTGAGAAAAGATAATTTTATTTTGATTTTATCCAGTATAATTCATGCAAGGTATTTAAATAATTGACCTACAAATTAGCCCAATATAACAACTGCACATAATTTGTGTAGAAAGTCCTAGTTACAACACATTAAACCTTAAATCTGATATTTTACTGATATGACTCCAGAAAGATTCTGAAACCTCTATTATGTTCTGTAGTTCATGTATACACTAGTAGCCTTCTGCTCAAATATCCTCTATAGCACTAATCAACTGAGTAATCAACTCTAAAATTTAGTCTTTATCTTAATACTTATATCAACTAATACTATTCCAGAAAAATCATCAGAGCTTGAGCTGATACTCTTGGATCCTCCCTCATCCAGCACTGCCATGTTGAATGGCCACCATACATCGGACACTCAGTATGCAGGGAGCACACAACAGCAGCGAAAGACACCCATTGCCACCTTATCTAACTTGGGGAACACTTGCTTCCTCAACAGTGTGCTGTATACTTTAAGGTAATTATATTTATTGCTATTTTATAGTCTTGTGAGAATATGCAGTTATGCTAAAATGAAATTCTTAACTAGTTGTTCATGTAAATGCAATGCAAATGGTATGATGAAGGGATACTGAGTTTCAACTTTCATGTTCTACATTGAAAGTGATGCATAATGAATTTGGGCAATATGGAACGGTCCAATCTAATTTCAATTTCATTTACTGCATTTTAAGACCCCCTAATCTAATTAAACAGCAAGTCAATCCATTATTTCCTTCATTATTGTTACAGATATGCACCTCGCTTTCTCCACAACCTGCACCATTTAGTGTCTGACCTAGCGAGTGTGGAACAGAAGCTGGGCAGTATCAGGTTGAAGAGTTCTTCATTGGGACGTAGTGCAGCTGGTTTAGCATCATCTGGTACCAGGTCGTGGAGCAGTAAGGACTTACTGTCTTTGGGCCAGTCCGACAATAGTGCAGGGAAGAGTAAAATACAGGTAAAAATATACTGTTGATGAGTTTTTAATTGTTTGTGGTTTAGCATCTGCATTCTTCCAATAATTTATTTGCTTTTGGTTTTTCTGTGTATTGATGATTAGATGATGTTTGAATATATCCTTTTATGGTTTTATCAAAATATTTAACATAATTTTATCTTGGCATTGGGGATTTCCATCATATCATTATTTCTAAGCGGATGTCAGAAAGATAAGCCCAGGAATACAAATATTTCAGTGGAGTTTTATATTTTGCCAAAAATGTGACAATGTTTACTGATACATTTGGCCTTGATATGAGTAATGTATGCCTATCATTTGCCTCTGCTTATTATAAGAACTGTTTTCTTAATCATATATTTGTTTCCTTTATCATAAGCAAGATGAGGGTCACAAATTATCTGATAAGAACATATTGATAATGATAATACAACCAGGTAGATCCAATTTGTGTATACAGAATATTTTTAGGTCAATATTGATTAAATGATTACATTACTTGTATTGCATAGATAATATAGTAATTTACAACATTAATCACTATACTAATTAGGAAATTAATTTGAAAAACGTAATTAACAGAAGTCGTTTAACACTGCACACAATAATGAGAATATAATATGTACTTAATTGACACGAGATAAATACAGGTTTTTATCACTGCTATAGTTAGTTAGTTGGTTTTTATCACTGTTGGTACTTTGTGTGTAACTAAAACACAAAGAATTAGATGTTCCAATGAACCCTAAGTTCTAACCTGGTACCTTGTTTGACAGATACTCTTCTGAAGAGTAACACTTAGCACTGTTTTTACTTCTACCAAAACTTTTTTTAAACAAATTTCAGATAAGGCACTTATCCACATAGAGAGCTCTTAGAATTTGTACCTCAGAGCTACAAAATCACTACCTCGAAATTCCCTGCATAAAGGCCACAACTCATAACATGTATTCATATCATTATATTCACGCCAGTCACTATTATATGTTAGTTATCTATCGACAAGACTACATGCACCCTGTTTAAATTTAACTAACAAAACTGCGTAAATAAAATAATCCGTGTATACGCGCGTAGCCACGCGACGGTGGTCGCGGACTTCCGCATTAAGCAATTTCGGGTCTAAGTCCATTGGAGGGCAAGCTAGTTGCCTGCCAGCCGGCCATAGGCCTCCCCCAGGCGTCGCCACATTGACCGATCCCGTGCGTCTCGCATCCAGCGCCTTCCCGCAACCTTAACCAGATCATCGGTCCACCTAGTGGGAGGCCTTCCAACGCATCGTCTTCCGGTTCGCGGTCGCCACTTTTCGGCCCCATCGGCCATCCGTTATCTGAGCAATGTGCCCTGCCCATTGCCATTTAAGTTCAATTCTTTGGGCTATGTCGGTAGCTTTGGTTCTCCTGCGGATATCCTCATTTTTGATGCGATCACGCAAGGAAATACTGAGCATTGCCCTTTGGGTGACTTGAAGCTTTCTGATAAGGAACACATCTCAGTCTCATAGGTGATCACTGGCAAGTTGGCAACACACACTGTTCATAGACTTTTATCTTGAGACACTGCAGTAAACTGGACGAGAAGATACCGTGCAACCATTTTGCCATTAACCTCACAGGTTGTCGAACTCGAGAATCGAACTTACGACTTCATGACTAAGATTATGCTGTAACAAACCCTTTTCCTTACAGATAGCGACCGAGAAGCTCCATGAGACATACTTCAACCTTCGGGCTGCTGAGAGCAAGTGCCTCAACAGCAGCTCTGCAGACGCCAGCCCGGAGCCCTACGCCGCTGACGCCTTCTTAGCCGCTCTTAGAGATGTCAACTCTACTTTTGAAGGTATAGTGGCCTTACTAGGCTGATTTTACAGCTGTCCGGGAGACCCGTACGGGCTGACAGTGTGGGCTGCCGGAACGGAGATACACGTGAGGCACTAGAACATCGTTTTACACCGACGCGGTTTGGTCCGTACGCGACCCGCTTCGGGTTGAGGTCGTACAGCGTATCATACTGAATCATCGTTTCAGAGCACTGCGGGTGCTTCCCGTTCGGGCCTTCTGTGTACGCTGGGCCCGTACGGGTCTTCCGTGTACGTTCGGCCCGTACTGGTCTCCCGGATAGCTGTGAAATCAGCCTAACCATTTTAAGTAATATAAGGACATGCTTCTGGTTCCGCCTTTAGAACAAGTTGTACAAACCTTGACAACAGTTCACATTGATCTTCAAAAGGGTATGCAACTTTTATATCAGACTCGGTTGAGTTCTGTCTATTTCTAGGTTAGTTATTTTATATTTTTTTAGGTAGCCTTAACTTATGACGTTTTATTATTTCATCCCATTGAAATCTTTCTGATGGCTCGACGCGATGCGAAATTGCAAGTTCGTTCACATGGACGCAATGTGATACAATTCCGACCGATTAACACTTGAAATTTTCTTATAAAGTATCCTTTATAAAACTTATAACATATCATATTGATCATAAGTTTTACGCAAAGCGAAAATTAAAATATTGTAGCACTGCAAAAGGGCTCATTTACATGACGTATTGATCGTAATATAATATTTATGCATGTATTGATTGGTCTGAAAATACCTTGCGGCAGTTGGCCTAGTATGACTAATAGACAGTGTTGCCAGGTCTTGTTTTTGTTTTACCCCAAGTCTGATCCTAATTTACCCTAGATTTTAAGATAAATGAAAAAATTACCCTAAATTTTTAAATATGCTTTCCCTCTCGGTACTTTTTATATTTCATACAATTCATGTAAGATCATATACAAGACGAGCCAATACAATCATAATACTTTTAATTACAGGCAAATTTTTTTTATAAGGATATTTGAAACTATGAATAAATCTGGTGTTTTCCAAAGATCCTACTTGTAAAAAGTGCTTGACTACTTCATTAAGGCTATAATAGGCGTATCGAGAAAGATTCAAGGGTTCAAGGGAAACATTTAAACTAAAGCCCATTTCATTACAAATTTTTAACCAAATAAATTACAAATTCTATGATAGCATCAGCAAAAAACTTACCCTAAAATTACCCTCACCGAGTTTTTACCCTAAAAATTACCCTGCTCACTAAATTTTACTCTAAATCTAGGGTAAATTACCCTAAGTTGGCACCACTGAATAGACTCATAACCCTCCTTCCCTCCCACCCACACAACGAAACTGTTAGAAAGTGGTGCATGACTAACTTTATCGAAAATTTTATCTTACGTCAGATAACTTTTTTCGAGAGAATTTTTATGAATATTATGAATGCCCCATTTACCTCAAAACAAGAAGTGAAAAAAATCCTATCAACAGATACCTACTGAATTGGAAATCAGGTTGTAGTAAATTTTATTTTAATTGTCCCACAAATAAGTCCCCTTTTTTATTTAATAAAAGCGTCGCACGTGGAAGCGCGTGGAAGTTATGTCAGAAATTACGATAAAAGTAAGATTATGCATATATAAAAACATTCTGTAATCAGCAAATATCTCTCCAGACAAATGTATGTAATCTAAATTTAAATATAAACGTATTTTATGTTATTACAGCATAATTGTGAAGCTGGTTAAGAAAATGAAACACGAAATTCCTCATTCATCTTTATTTAATCTTTACTAATATTATAAAGAGGTAAAGTTTGTGACATTGTAAAAGGTAATCTCTGGATCAACTAAACCCATTTTGAAAATACTTTCATCAGTAGAAAGCTACATTATTCCTGAGTGTGTCACATAGTCATATGCTACATTATATTTAAAAAATAATTGAGTTCCTTACGAAAATTGCAATAATGTAACCCAAGGTAGCAAAATCTTGACTATAAAATTCACTATTTGGCGTGCGCTGAGAAAACTATTGATGATAGATAAAAATTAGTAGGTAGGGTAGTGTAGGCATGGTAGGTAGACAGCTGACGTTAGCGAAGCCCCGAGGGTCAGCTAGTGCCAAATACTTTAGTACATAACATAATGTCACAGTTTGGCTGTGGTGCATCTTATAGTACACTTTTGCTAGTTATGTTTAAGCCACATTTAATAGGTGGCACAAACTCCAGTCCAGACTCCAGTAGAAAAGAGAAATTTCTGATGGAAAAACCCAATCAATACCACCTTACTCAACCCAGGTGTTGAACACAGAACTTCATAGTCAGCTATGTGATAATTAATAATTATAATGATTTATTTGTACAGGTAACAGACAGCAAGACGCCCATGAGCTGCTGGTGTGCATATTGGACAACATCCGCGAAACGTGCCGAGCGCTCAGTGCGCGCGCCAGCCGGTTGCAGATACATGAGAATGGTGACAGGTAAACATTACTCTGCTTTTGACTTTTATTAATCGATTTTGGTAAATTATGGGCCAACAAAATATAAATTACTAGCAGTGCCCACGGTCGCTCCCGTCAATTACCTACCTTACAAACCCTACCCTACCTATCCTACGCTACCTACCCTATCTTACCTACCCTACCCTACTTTAGCAACCCTACCCTACCTATCCTACGCTGCCTACCCTACCTTACCTTACCAACCCTACCCTACCTTTCCTGCGCTACCTACCCCATCCTACCTACCATTATTATTTCTTACTTTTTCTTTCATAAGATCATCCTTCTCCTAACAGTAACAAACACAACAAAAAAAGAATTAGCCGAACGCCTTAGAGACAAACAGCTCGAATGTGTAAATTAAGTTATTATGGGTATTTTTCAATCCTTTAGTTAGTTAATAACGGTACCTAAATAATAAAAAAAAATCACAAAAATAAACTGACTTCAAAAACAAAACACTAAAAAGTGCAAAATAACTTTCCGTTTCCGAAGTCGGTGTCGAAAAATGATAAAAGCAAAAGGTACCAAAGACACCGACTTCCGAAACGAAAGTTATTTTGCAATTTTTAGTTTGTTGTTTTTGAAGTTGGTTTATTTTTTTTGTATACTAATTGATATGAGATTGTTTAAGTTATCACGATCGAGTGCGTTAAAAACTCTGAATAAGCACAGAGTTTATAAGTCTAGTTTGTAATCTAAAAAGAGAACTACTTGGCACAAATTCAGACTTCAAATCACTAATGATTTTTGATTAGCCTATTATGTCTGCTTTGTTGATAGTGAATGTTTTAATACAACTTGTGCTTGTTAATACCAATAATCCAAAGTTACGTTCTACGAAATTCTGAAGTAGAATTAGAAGCCTATTTGAAATAGAACGAGTTGATTGATTGCTACTCTCAAATCGTATCTTGGATTCTTGGCGCATTTATGTTTATAATAATTAACCTAATAAAACCTTAATAACTTATTTCTAGCAACGGCATAGGCCGCCAACCTAGTTTAGAAGGTGACAGCGGGAAACCAACGTTGGGTAACCTCCGCAAGTCATGGAAAAAGCGCAAAGAAGTGAAGGCGAGCGATAAGAGTCGAGCGTCTCCCACCGAAGACCGTCCTCCCTCGCCGGCCGACCCTGAGAGGGATGAGAGGTCCAGGCCTGGCTGGGACTTCGTTGCTGATGATTTTGAAGGTAACTATGAAGTGTCTAAAGTTGGAAAAGCAGGCAATCCTTTTCAATGTCTATCATCATCGGCTTTATAATCTTCCCACTGCTGGGACAAGGCATACTCTTTATGAGAGAGATGGGCCTTAATCCACCACGTAGCCCATTTCGGGTTGGTGATGTCACATATCTCCGAATTTTTGGTTCTAGGACATACCAGTTTCCTCACGATGTTTTCCTTCACCATTTTGAAGTGCAGTGGTGATGAAATAATTTTCACAATGTAAAGTGTCGGCCTGGTTTCGAATTCACGACCTACGTACACGTAATCGGGGCCGTTGCCACTGGGCCACCACTGCTCCCTTACAAATGTCTATAGGCGCTGGTAACCATTTTTTATGTGAGTCAGCCAGCTATATCACGCAATGAGTTTAGTTAGAAATTAAATAAATGGCATGGCTGATTCTACTTTGATGAAAAATTCAGATAAGGTACCTATGTATTATCAAAATTATTACACTTACTACGATAGATCATTGTATTGGATTTATCTAGCGTAAAGAATGAGAATGTAGCTGCAGCCATAGACAATTTTTTCTCTCTAGTACATTAATTCTCTATTTATGATCTTTAGAAAATTGTCCATTTATAAGTTTCTTGATTGAAACGCACAACGCTGCGGTGTCCGACACCGCATATCGCACCGTTGTGCGATCCGATTGAGTGACCAAAGTTGCACGTGTCTCGTCACAAAATAATTCGTCTTGAATTTACAGGCACTATGGTGGTCCGTACGATGTGCCTCGAGTGTGAGGCGGTAACGGAAAAGGCGCAAGCAGTGTGTGAACTGTGTGTGCCTGTGACTGATGACGACTCGGAAGACGAGCCCTTCCGCGCCGCCTGCCTCTCCACCGAGTACCTGCGCGATCAGAACAAGGTATGTGTGTGACTTTGACCTTGAGCGTCTAGTGCTAGCCAGTGTGTGAACTGTGGGTACCTGTAATTAATGAAGATGCAAACCTGGAACGCTTCTATGTCGCCTCTCTTTACAGAGTACCTGCGCGATCAGAACAAGGTTTGTGTGTGTGACCTTGACCTTGAGCATCTAGTGCTAGGCAGTGTGTGAACTGGGTACCTGTGTGCTTGATGACGATCCAAAAGTCGAACACTTCCGCGCCGTCTGTCTTTCTACCGAGCACCTGCGCGATCAGAACAATGTATGTGTGTGACCTTGACCGTCTACTGCGAGGAAGATGCAAGTAGTAGGTATGTCACCAGTGTGCGCCGGGCGACGCTGATGCCGACGCCTGTCTCTCTAACGATTACCTGTGCAATCAGAACAAGTGTTTATATGATCTTGAGTATCAGCAAAAAAATATCAATGTATATATTACAATGGGGAATAAGGTTTATGGTGTAAGGTGGTATTTATTTATCAAGATCTTAGACTACATAGCCTAACCATGTAATGCTAGTTATTAAGAATAAGATTTGAATTTAAGGGTAAACACTCCATAGCGAGCTAATAGATACATAAGTATTGATGTATCTGCAGAGCAAAGGCATTCCTTACCTCTGCCAACATTTTCTAAATACACATAGGTACATACAACGAATTTAGGGTAATCTCTCAAAAAAGTCTCGTCAAAGAATCGTCTGAAATTCTTTGAATAACATATTTTGTGTACTGACATTTCCAGTATTGGTGCGAGCGTTGCCTGCGTTACAACGAGGCGCGCCGCTCGGTGGCGTACTCCCGCCTGCCGCGCCTGCTGGTGCTGCAGCTCAAGCGCTTCAGCGGCGGCATGGAGAAGATCACCCGCCACGCGCCCACGCCGCTGCTGATGCCGTGCTTCTGCGAGCCCTGCGCCAAGAGGCCGCCCGACCAGCCGCCCACGCACAGGTAACGTACTCCCGCCTGCCGCGCCTGCTGGTGCTGCAGCTCAAGCGCTTCAGCGGCGGCATGGAGAAGATCACCCGCCACGCGCCCACGCCGCTGCTGATGCCGTGCTTCTGCGAGCCCTGCGCCAAGAGGCCGCCCGACCAGCCGCCCACGCACAGGTAACGTACTCCCGCCTGCCGCGCCTGCTGGTGCTGCAGCTCAAGCGCTTCAGCGGCGGCATGGAGAAGATCACGCGCCAACGCCGCTGCTTCCAAATAAAAACACTACAAAGTGAAAAAAAACTTCTATTCCGGTAGTCGGTGTCAAAAACCGAAGAAACGAAAACAAGAACACCGACTTCCGAAATTGAAGTTATTTTTCAGTAACTACGTCATTTTTGTATATTGTTGTCCTTTGATGGTCAAAGACTTCTTTAATGATACACCTCTCAACTCAATCTTTGGCTTTTCTTGTTAAATTGCTACCCTGTGAAGATCGTCGCTTCACCTAGCTTGAGGGCGTTTGTTTGCCGATTCGTGTCCTCCTATGTAGAAAAATAACTTAGAATATTTGTATAATTTACAGATATATCCTATGGGGCGTGATAATGCACCTGGGTCAGACTTTAACGGGCGGGCACTACGTGGCGTACGCGCGCGACAGTGTCGGCGCAGCGACGGGCTGCGCGCGGGACACCGGCGGCGCGGGGGATACAGCGCAGCCGGCTGGCTTCATGAGAGCACTGTTCAGCAGGCCGCGAGCGCCGCCCGCCTGCACGGCAAGAGACTGCTGCGTGCCCCGACCGCGCCCCACCGCCGCCTGGCTGGCGTGCGACGACGAGCTCGTCAAACCTATCTCCAACGAAGAGTTCGAAGACCTCCTGTCGGCCGAGCCCGAGATGCGCTCGGCGGCGACGCCCTACCTTCTCTTCTACGTCAAGAGCGAAGTCGGCTAGTACCAGCCGCCGCGTCCCGACGCCCTAGTCGTTAGTAGTACTCGATGTGAGCTCCGTATCTACCGTTTCAGGTTCACCCACCTTCCGATCTCGTTTAAAAAAAATAATAGTGTGACCTTCTCAAATCAGATAGTTTAGGACGCTCCCGTATCGGAAGGTGTGTAGAACCGTTTAGTTGACTCGTTGCGCTTCAGTGGCCGGACGTGTGACTGTTCATTTAGCGATGGTCCTGTGAGCCGTATCTTTTGTTCGATTAGATGCTTAAAAAGACATAGAATGTAGGCGCGGACCGTGTGTGTCGGCCTGACGTGATATTATGAGTGTAGCTAAAATATTATATTAGGATGTTATAGAGAACGATCAAAATATATTGTAAATTATAAAAATACATTCACAATATTTTCACTTGTTACAATCTGACAATATGGACTCGAGTAATATTAAAATAGATCGAATGTACCTTCTAATGTATTCATACTGATTGTATATTGACGTTGACGCTAGATTATCTGTATTTAAATATTATATAACTGCGCTGATGGCGAAATTATTTATTGGCCTAAAAGTATAATTGTTCCAGAACGAAATGCCCAATAGTTGCTATATTTGTCCTTATGAAATCATAGAATAACAATCCATGGTCCAAACTCACCGCGTGCCCGTCAATTATAACGTTACATATTTGTTTAAAACCATTTTACAAACTATTATACTACTAATATTAAGAAGAAGTTCAGAATACGCGTTAGTCGATCACAGCTTAGCTGCAGACCCGAGTAGGGGCGTGATCAGACCAATGTGATTCTCTAGTTTTCATATCAATGTGTATGTTACAATATTTCAATCGAATCATCATTTATAGGCAATAAAGCATATATGTTAATGAAAGTAGAAAATATATTTTTATGGCACATTTTTGTTAGTAGTTCACAAAGTACCATGTAAGAACGAGTTCAAAATATTAATAACGGAAAAAGTCGTCAAAAATAAGTTTTGACAATAATTATCATTCAATACAGTTCAAATGGACTTCTTACGATCTTAATTGTGACTTCGTAAGATATTAGTCACTGATTAAAAAATGAAACAATGTCACAAATTTTTGAGTACCTACATACGAGTGCCTCAGTAAAGTAGGCGTCAATTGTGGTAGTAAAATGGTCATTAGCTTATGGAGCATAGTTTACAAGTGAGCCATTAACAACTTCATTAGTCTAGTAGTATATCCTAGAAACTTCTAGATCCTTCGATCAGACGATTTTATTCAAGCGTCTGCTTGCTTGTACCAACTCAAACTTGCGCACAGAGTAGTCACTTTATTTTTAGAATTACAGTAACTTCGAGACTACAACGATCATAAATGCTTGCTACGAAATGCGACTGCTTTCTTAACTTTTTAATACTGAGCTATTGTTTTACGGCCAGCTCTTGCTACCATTGATTATACGGTGTATTTTTGTATGGCAGCTATAAATAAATATTGTATCTAGTTTTATTTCTGTGTATATTCAAATAATATGTATAGTCTGTTCTCGATTTGAAACTGCAGTCGTCTTTGCATGACATGGAAGATTCTAGGATAATATAAATTGATGAATTATAATGAAGATTAGAATTTTGCAAAGACTACTGCAGTAAAATAAATTCTTATGATTGTCTTGTAACTAATGTATGGCTGCAAATTAATACAAATTATTTTTTTAATATTATTTTCTTTAGTCATAATCGGGAAAGTCGACAATTGTAGTGGTGAAAAAATTTACTTATATAAAACTATGTATAAGTTTCAATGTATTTTTATAAAGCAGTTGAAATGTTTATAATTATAATAGATCATTGCTACAGTCATCGACTTATCTTCCTATGCTCGACATTTATGTACTCAACTGAAGCTAAATTCCTTAATTTTTATGTGTTAATTGCGGATGCCATTCCAAAAACCTTTGAAAAAGGTAATATTCTTGTCAATAGCTATACGACTTTGTTTTTATTATGGAACAAAATGTTATTATTATCGTTCATTTTCATTGTAAATTCGATTTGGATAATAAAAATAAGTTCAATGACATTTGTTATTATTTCTCTTATATTGTCGAAACGAGACCCTTTACAAGCAGTTGACATACTTGTAAACACGAAACTGCCCTCCCATAATGATCCTACTGTCTTAACTGGTAAGGGTTGCCGTCGACCAGCGAGATAAGTGCAGGCGAAATCCCGAGGATGTTACTGAAAATGTAGAAACGCAGTATCTTCAAGTTTCGCAGTTACGATGGAGGAAGTACAACGCTATAATAAAGTTAATGCAACGAAAACATAACGTGCTAAGTAAAAAAATTAACACCTCCGACGCGTGATCAGTTGATCACTAATGATACAACGATAATCGATTTCCCACGTTTTATAAAATAATATTCGATTTCGTTGCTTGCTTGTAGTTCATCGTGGGATTAGTTCTTATCTCAATAAGGTAATGAAGATAGAGCAACTATAAATAATGCAGCAAATAGTAAGGTTTAATTTATTGACAGCTGATGAAGATAAGGGTATAGGTAGAGTTATCATTTCCAAGATAAACCGACGGTTCATCGGGAACAGTTCAGTGATAGATTTCAGTGTGTTAACGTGTCTCTTATTTAATTAATTTGATTTAAATTAACAAAATGAAGGCCGTTGAATCAAGGAACAGGTTCTCAAAAGTAAGTTCTATTTATTTAACGGCTTACCTACTCATTGCATTTATTTTAAAAAGTAGATTTTAATTAGGATTTTTAATAGCTAAGAACCGGAATAGCAAAAGTAGGTCCCCAGTGCCGGTAAAATCTACTTTGCCATTCAGCTTCTTAGCTATTAAAAATCCTTATTTTAATACAATACTTGGAAAGCAATATTACATAACGTTCTGGTAAGGTTGATTCAAATAACATGAAAATGAATTCGTTCCCTTTTTAAATTTCAGTAGGTTATGGCACAGGTTGTAAACATTTTGATGACACGTAACTATTATTTTTATCAATGTATTTTAAATCAAAGCGGGCATTTAAATTATTAAAAATAATTATTTTGTTTTCATGAGTTATCAGAATGGGCATTTTGATACAGAAAATAGTAAACAAACAGTGTCTTGATTCCCAAAAAAGGTTGCAAACATTTGCCGGTAGGTCTGAAGACTGATATGTAATGACGTTTTATTGGCTACCTGATTACCTAGTTGTCTATGACATTGAGTTGACCTCTAGAAGTCCTTGCATAGCCGCTGTCAAACTACAGAAAGTTGTGTGATAGTGATTGCGGAATTACATGTTTCATTGAATATTAAAATTTTTCATTCCTCATAACAATGGCATTTGTAAGTAGATTTTTTTCTCAATACTTTACAATTGAAAACTAAAGTTAGGTTATTTTTTAAAGTTTATAACTTTTTTATTACGATTTAGGCGCATCTACTCAGAGTGACGTAGAGCCATAGAATTTAATAGCCACTTTTTTAATTTTACACAATTTAACCACTCTAGCACGATAACTAATTTCTAACACAATCAACTCTGGCCTCAGGCCAAATAAATTAAAACGTATATTAGATAAGTTTTATTACTTATTAGGACACCGGCATTTTGCTGTTCTAAAAATAAATTGTCATTGACGTAGGTATAGAACTTAGTCTAATCTTATTCAATAGTAAAAAAGGGTTTATCAAATTATTAATTCGTTCTTTTTTCATGAATTTTATAACCTACAAAAATATATTATAGAGCATATTTATTTTACAGTTAGTGAATATACTTCAAGATTTTATTTTATTTCGAAATAAATATTACTAACTGATTATTAACAAGATTTTCTACAACATATCGTATCAGTCTCTAGATTTAGGTACTTACCACATTTACTTTTATGGATACCTATTTTGTTCTAATAATATAGTCATAAATACACTATAAAATAAACTATGAATAAAATAACACTAAAATATAACCTTCATAATACATAATTATTAAGTACCTAATAATCACATACATTTTTATCTATAGTTTGAAAATGGTCATAGGTAACACATGTTCAATGAATGAAGGTGGGTATTTTTTTTTATAGAAAGTAGGCAATCGAAGATTATTATTAGAGAACGGATTATAGGTATGCATATGAATATTTAGCCCATTTTCGTCGTTTATTTCAAAAATGTTTTGAGCTATTGAAGATACAATCTTAGTAGGTCCTAAAGTACCAATTTTTCTTTTACTCCTAATAACCTCAATTATCGCCTTATTTCGTTTGATACACGATTTTTGCCCAGCCTGTATATACCGCCCATTTGGAAAAGTCTTATAAGTCAAGTTTAAATCCTATCCTACTAATATTATAAATGCGTCCTACTAATAAATATTATAAATGCGAAAATTTGTGAGGATGGGTGGATGTATGTATGTTAGTTACTCTTTCACGCAAAAACTACCGAACGGATCTAGATGAAATTTGGCACAGAGATAGATTATAGTCTGGAATAGCACATTGGATACTTTTTATCACGGGATTTTTTTTTTCGACTTTATCGCGGGCGAAGCTGCTGGCAGAAGCTAGTCTTAAATAAAAACGATACTTTTGCCCGATACTCTATCTCTACTCGATCTAATGGATACACAAAATAAATCATAAAATTACTGATTGTACGTGGTTTTTCATTTAAATTTCTAATAATTACTAGGTGTTTTTTGATGTTGCATATTTTGACACTTTTCATGCATTTTTCGTGTGTTTTATGTTGCATATAATCCGGCCTCTAATAATTAACATTGGACCTCTTATTCCCTTAGGAAAGTAAGGGTGAATAAAAGTTAAATTCGGGCTGTATAGAAAAGTAGCTTTCGCTAGTGGCGTTTACATCCGCGTGGAGGTCACGAATTATCACATGAGAACGTACTATCAGCATAAAAAGTTAACACATTTTCTTTATGTCATAAACTCCTAACACTGGTTAGTCTATCCAAGTGACATTTAAATCGAAATCTGTTCAGCCAGGCACGAAAATGTAACAGACAGAGTTATAAATTTCGCATTTATAATAACATAAAGTATGGATCGGATATAAAATCACAACATAGGATAGATGAGTCATCATTTTATCAAGACCATTATTGTGCCCAGTTTGTTATTACCTGGAGGATTTTATGAAATAATGCATATATCTAATAAATAAAATATATTTTTACAATCTATAAAATGTCGGTCAGCGTACCTGCTTACTACAGACTGCATGAATTATTCTTTAATTGGCATTGAACACTAGAAACCAACACCAACACCAAAACTAGAAAGTAAGATCATATTAATATTATTTTTGACAAAAACAAAAGAGTTGTTAAAAATAATGTTTGAATAACAAAATTAGATGTTTTACATATTTGTTGTTATTACTACTAAAACTGTGTAGATATTTTGCCACTGCAGGATATAAATATACTTTCCTTCTGTTGCCACATCTTCCTATGTAGCGGCTTCATAAGCGATTAAGGATATAACTTTATCTTACACCTATTATATTTGTTTTAATCTAAATGGCGGCGGTATGTTTAATCCTTGTAGTAAAGATAACCAATCGGCATCAAAAAAAGCTGTTTTGTACATTGCTCATCTCTTTTAGACTAAAGTTTTTTCGAAATCTCGTGAGTGCTTTTTCTTTAGCACGTTGTCTTGCTCTAGCTACGACGATTAAGACCCGAACTGCAACCGCCAAAAAATCCACTATGTGTGTCTGGGCTGGATCAAAAAATCAGAAAACCACTCCTAGCTAGCTAACCCTCAGTTTCCCACCTTAAAATTATCGCAGAATTGATGTGACAAATTGTCAAGCACGCGTTAGCTGCTGTGATTGGTTGAATGAATTTTCAACAGCCAATCACAGAAGATAACGCGTGCTTGACAATTTGTCACATTAATTCTGCGATAATTTTAAGGTGGAAAACTGAGGGTAAGAGCAACAAGTGAAAAGTAAAAAAAAACAATATTTTATTACCTATGGCCAATCCGTTAACTAGACTAGGGAGTTTTTGGCGGGATTTTCTCGAGTGCAGTTCAGCGGATGTTAATATTATTTGCAAATTGATTTATAGTGGATATTGTGATATAAAATTGGTGTAGTTTTGTGTCTCAACTGTCTACGCAATTGGACAATATGTAAAAACGTTAACAGAAGCGATCTCGGGAAAGTGGAGCGGAGTATTTTATTGTAGTATTGACTACCTCTGCAAAGTTTACTGGGAAGGCTGACTCGATGCAATTTGCTGCCAAATGCTCCAAGAAACATTAGAATGTGTTGCATCCGCGTTCTAATGCATACTAAAGAATACAAATACTGATGACTAGGCAGCATGGTCTCAGACCTTAGCCTGTTCCGTTAGGAACAAACATAAAAAAAAATAAAAAAAAATTAACTAGACTAGACTTAAAGAAAAAAAAATGTCTTTTTATTTCTTTTTATCGCTTTTAAAGAAACAAGCTAAATAAAACAGGAAAACTCGAATGAAAAACCCTAAATAAACATATACATCAACATGTAAAAGCAATATAGAAAACATGTCGTTTAAAATGTTATTCATCCCTGCAACCTGCAAAAATATATCGATCACGGAAGTGAAATGAAAGAAAATGTTACTAACCGGAAGTTAAGTTATGATTCTCAAGTTTGACAACTAACGTCAAAAATAATGCGGTAAAAATATAAACAACAAACAACTTGAAGGAACAATGTTTTAAAATAACTAAACTGCTGAAAGCGATTTAACCAAGAGACAATATTGGCAAGCTTTCAAACGTGTAAATATAGAAGAAAACCGATCGTATTCTTCGACACTGCACTGAAAGGGTTTCTGCAGATATTTGCAGCCTGCGCTGACTAATTCACTTTATGAACGAAATATGAAGTAAATCAAGTAATAATAGGTGGTCTAGTTGGTTTCGGTGGTTTTACTCACCCCACGGTGGTCGCGTCGTTGTTCTGCGCGCGCCGCTCGCGTTTCACAAAGTACGCAACTCAGTTCGCACGTCGCTGCGGGAATCCGATTTTCATTCGGAAGGGCAGTTCAAGATCACGAAAGCCGGCAGTCCGACCTCCCGCGTTGTTCAGTGATAGATTTCTGCACAAAAACACTGTCGATATGGTTTTTACTACAGTCAACGATGGCAAAGAGGTAATGTCCCTTTGTAAGCTATTATTCTATTTTCGTCCCGTATTACGATTACGTGAGCCCACGATTTGTTACGGCTGGCGCGGTTACCTTGGCGATCATTTTTCATGCCGGTTTTGTCGCTCTAATTGAAATATTCCTCTAGGTTTGACGTAGGTGTGATAAGGATGCATTTTCTGTGAAAATTGCAGTGTTTTTGTGAATGTTCTACCAGTGTGAAAATTGAATGCCTAGCATATGATTTTTTGTAAAATCTTCCGTTTAGTTTAATTACTATCTGCACAGATTACCTCCCAAATTGACAGGTAATCTGTGGCTATCTTTGATATATATAGATAGGTATAGAATAGACATAATGTGCAGTTCAGACCATTCATGATTAGTTGGTATCAGTTGTAATCACAATAGCAAGCAATCAACATTATCAGTGCTATGCATGTTTAATTATTGTTGCAATATTATTCTATTGATTTCCTAAAACCAATCATTTACATACCTACCTATTAACTATGTAACTTCAGTAAAGAATGCCCACCCGTATTCATTTTGTAGAATTTATTTAAATTACTTCATGCAAAATACGTTGGAAGGCGTCCCTCTAGTTGGAGCGATGACCTAGTCAAGGCTGCGAGAGTCTGGAGGATGGGCGAAACACAGAACCGATCAGTGTTCTTGCATGCTTGGGGAGGCCTATGTCCAGCAGTGGACGTCTTTTGGCTGAAATGATGACAATGATGCAAAATTCTAATTTAATTTACTCTTAGGTTTACAATTTTTAACTGATTTTAAATTAAACGGAACTTAATTTACCGTTCATTTAAAAATTGTAGTCTTATACCTAGATGTGATTTTATAATTAACTAGCTGCCACACACGTGGTATTAGTACTTCTCCCAATACCTTTATAAATTATTGGCTATGTATTATTCTACTAATGTATAAGCTATATTACTGTAAAGTTTCATAAAAATCCGTTCAGTAGTTTTTAAGTGAAAGATTAACAAACATCCATCCATACATCTATCATTACGTTTATAATAGTAGTATCTCTAAGCAGTCTGTGATAATAGTAGTATGATATTAATAGAAAATCCCTGCTTTCACAAAATACTTTTGAAATTGGAATGCACTTACATTTTATTGAAATATCAAGTTTCGAGTTCTGATACTCAATATTTAAAAGTCTATTTTGTTCACTTTGAAATAAGAACTGTGCTCTATGGTGACATGATCTCATAAAAAACACAATAGTTATGCGCATGACTTCACTGGAATAGATTATGATTTTATGACTAAAACAAACCTATTATAATAATTTCCTGTTTATGTGTGTGTTTATAGAGCTGCAGACAGATTTAAATGAATTATTTTGAAGTCTTACTTGTGGCTAGTACAAGGTCAAATTTTGACCCGACGGATAGTATCATGTCTTTAGTAGCTGTTCATCGCTTCCCTGTTCATTGGGACTAAAACTCCCTTTTCAATTTAAAAATGGAACCAAAAACACATATTTTTTTTATGAATTTGTTTGCAGTATTTATGATAAACATCTCAAAATAACTACTAAAATTATATTATAGTCTAAGATTTTTTTAAATTTCTTAACATAATTGAGTATTTCCCGCAACTGCTGACCCTATTTACACTAGGTGTAGTCTTAAAGTCAAAATATGACAAGTCAGTTGTTGATACAAGCAGTTACATCACATTAGACTGGTGGACTTTTTACACCCTTGAGACTAACAATCTAAGCCAAAGAAAAGTAGGTAAACCTTGAAACAGATTTTTTGTTAGATAAAACAAGGTTCTTCTGACCATAGTCTTCACAAAATTATGATTACTGACATAATTCATGATGCCAACATTGAGGTAATAATGTTTATCTCAATGGATGCTAATCATAAAGCATTCACCCTTCAAATCAAATACATGATAGGTAGGTACACAGACAAAAAATCATCAATTGATATCAATACATATAATAAATCTGTAGAAAAGTCGTTTTTGTTCATCAATAATATTTCCAAATAAAATTGCCACGGTGTTAAAGGACAGCCAACAGAACCCATTTCCAGTATATTTGGCATTTTTGTCTGTTTAGAATAAAATGTACGAAACCGATGTGGATAACTTTATACATAAAAATTGTGCGTAACTTGAAGTATTACTTAGTTTTTGTTTCGTCGCAATCCGTTCACTTTATCAAAAGATATGTGAATTTAAAATGTTCAAGAAGTAAAATATCACAACACGCACAATTCAGATACTCTGACAGTTGAACTCCATAATCGATAGATGGCGTTGCGTTGTGCTTATGACTTCATATTCTGAATGGCGGTGTTAAGATCCTCCGCGAAAGAATGACCCTAGAAAAAAAAATAGTAGGTAGGTAGTTGACGGGAGCGAAGTCGCGGGCACAGCTTATTTGAACATAAAAATGATTTTAAGTAGAGTTGTAGAGTACCTTAATATTTCTATTACTACAACTATTTAGGGTTCATATGAATACCTATATTATTGCAGAATACATTCCTTTTCATAGTGCACACATACACTCATTCCTTTTTCCAAGGGGGGTAGGCAGAAACTACAGGAGGACACCTGCTAAATTCCTTACATATATTATTCCTATTACTTCATTAACGTTAATGTTCATATTTGAGAGACTGGAAAATGAGTGATCCTACTGAGGATCCTGCCTACTAGTTCATCGTCAGTATCGGTTTGATTGTGCATCAATGCCAATGCTATTAGAGCAACTTAGTGCAACGTAGGACTGACTATGCATCACAACTTTTAAATTGTTTGTTGTTCTATGTCTTCTTTAAATATTTTTACTTGAGGCGATCAGCCTATGTGGTGAAGCTTGGGAGAGGCCTATTTGTCTAGCAATGGACGTTTTTCAGTTAAAATGAGGTCGATGATCAATTTATATATACGAATACTTTGGCCTTATTTACGAGTATTTATGAAAGCATTTTTTTTCTGACGTGCCTTCGAAAGATTATTGACAGAGGGCCATATTTTAGATTAAGTAGACCTTAATTAAATTAAGATAGTGGGCACTATTCTTTAGTATTTCTTATTTCAAGTTATATCTAAATTAATTGGCTGCGTTATCTTATCAAGATTGTATGTAATAGGTATGTAGATAGCCTAGTTAGGTCCTTAGTCTCTTGATCCAATAAATTACAAGTAAAATTTCAAAATTTTAAAAATCTCGTGACTAATTTTTATTACATGCTACATAGTTTATCTAGTACATAGTAGATACGATTCGATCGACAATCTATTGAGCACGTAATTATGACACGATATCTTGCGAAAACACCCCGATTCAAACAGTAAAACGCCCATAACTTTTGAACTGCTGAACCGATGTTATTCAAACATAGCTAAGAACAAACTTTTGAACTGCTGAACCGATTTTATTCAAGCATAGCTAAGAACACTCTCGACAAATCACCTTTCAAACAAGAAAAACGAAATCAAAATCGGTTCATCCGTTTAGGAGCTATGGTGCCACAGACAGACTCACAGATACACAGCAACACGTCAAACTTATAACACCCCTCTTTTTCCGTCGGGGATTAAAAATCAAATCGCAAAGTACCTATCGCCAACTACTAGAGTCGCAAGATTCGTAGAATCCGCTTAGGTAACTGAAACCCTAAAAAATATTAAACATAAGCCAATTAAACATGGGAATAAATGTACATGTAAATTGTAAGGCTCCCAAATGTATTATTGCTCCCAAAAATGAATTCAATGCGGTACCTATACTCGTATAATATGGCTGCATAACTGAACATTGTTCGTGGATAGTAGGTAGGTATCGATTGAGATTCCTGACACGGTTAGGTAGGTCATACACTCACCTTTCAACGTCACAGGCATCTAATTGCAGTCTGCAATAGGTTTAACTAGTAAATGTCTAGGTAGGTACCTTCTCCCATGTTTCATGAAGTCGTAACGAAGAATTAATGAATGTTTTTTTACCCGTAAAGACAAAGATAATGCTTGTGCAGACTTTAATTTTCCCAGTAGTCGACTATGGTGACGTGTGCTACTTTGACTTGAACGCGGTCTTGCTGGATAAACTAGATAGGGTTTTGAACAACTGTATCAGATTTATATTCAACCTCAGAAAATATGACCATGTGTCGAACTACAGGTCTGAGTTAAAATGGCTGCCGGTTCCACCACCACACTTTTCTCCCTGCTCAATTCTCCCACCCCTCCTTGCTATCTCATGTCTAACTTTCAATATCTATGTTCTTCACATGCTCGCAATCTGCGTTCTTCTAATAATCTCCTCTTACTCTGTCCGTCTCATTCGACTGATTTTGTTCATTCTTCCTTACATATACAGTCCATTCTTCTTTGGAATGCGCTTCCTCCCGAGATCAGGACGGCCACCAGTCGGTATGCATTAAAGCGGAAATTGCGGATTCACCTTCAAAACAACTAAGCAGAGTCATCTCACTTTCTTCTTTTCTGTTACTTTATAAATATATATATATGTATTTATATAAGTATATATTATTTTCTATATATATGTATGTGTATTTCACCTATTTTAGTATGTTATATAATAATTGGTTCTATTTTTATTATTAAACAATGCACCTGCCATGTTATCTCTTCACCACCCTTGGTTGACTGGTAGAGAATGCCTAAGGCATTAAGTCCGCCGTTGTACCTTTTGTGCATGAAGTCTAAATAAATAATGAAAGATTGCTGTCGACTATCAAAGCGGCATTTTAACAGGCTATCTACTGATGAGATTCTAGTGCGAAAGAGAGACAGAGCTAAATACACCAATAGTGCTATCTCTCTTCTGGATTGGAACCACAACGGCATTATACTTTATAATACAGGAATATATCATCTGTTACCTGTAAACGACTATACGTCTCTACCAATAACAGGAGCTGTATCAATCGCTAGGCTGATCGGAAATAACAGTTCTCAATCACATTTCCTATTTGTTTCAAGTGTCAAGAACACATGAATAATCACTTGTATGACAATCGTGATATTTCTGTTTACGTTCAATAAACAGCTCTACGTTTCTATGTATCTAGATTTAGACATAGGTTAACAACACTTCACTCAGTATTTATTGAAACATACATAGACGAACAGTAAAAATGAAGAGGTTTTTTACACAGCCTCGTAGATTTATTCAAAGTATAAACCAGGTAGGTTACAATAGCCAAGTTTCCTTCATGTTTTCAGGATGAATTCAGATATTGAAGTGAATAGCCACAGTTTTAGCATGGTTACAAATTGAACGATAAAACACGATTTTGCTACTTACTAAGACTTATAAATGAAAAAAGTTTTAAAGCGAATTTGTCGTTCACAAGTTCGGGAGTACCTATCTTACACTTAAATGCCTGCCCAGCCCACACGCCATTAACCATTGGAAAGTGGTCCACCTGATAATATCACCTATCTGTTTATAGGACCCAAGAAGTAGAAATAACTTTGTTTTTAGGGTTCCGTACCCAAAGGATAAAAACGGGACCCTATTACTGAGACTCCGCGGTCCGTCTGTCTGTCTGTCACCAGGCTGTATCTCATGAACCGTGATAGACATTTGAAATTTTCACAGAAGATGTATATCTGTTGCCGCTATAACAACAAATACTAAAAACAGAATAAAATAAATATTTAAGTGGGGCTCCCATACAACAATCGTGATTTTTTTTGCAGTTTTTTGCGATAATGGTACGGAACCCTTCGTGCGCGAGTCCGACTCGCACTTGGCCGGTTTTTTTAGTCGCTGTCCTACACTAGGCATTTCTCCCGTATTGTCGGTGCTTACATACTATAAATTCACATACACAAACAACCAGACCGGGACAACTATCTGTAAACCATACAAATTTTTGTTTCGTGCGGGAATCGAACCTTTGACACGTAGCGCGGCAGCCGATGGCTCAACCACCGTGTCGTCAATAAAAACTATTAATCAGCTATATCCAGCAAGACAAGAAACCGACTCCAACAAATTTTCACAAAGACTAGACAGATGATGACGCCCTTTCTTTTCATGGAGGGAACAAGTCACCTCACCTCAGTTCATATTTTAACATGTTTGTTTTGTCTACACAGGCGGGTTCCAATGACAAGCCTGCGATGCAGATGGGGGCTGCCAACGCGGCGTCCCACCTGCAGAACATGTGCAGCCTGGACATCGACTCCAAGTCCTCGTACGTCCGTCTGTCCGGCATCATCTGTACCATCGGTGAGTAAATTGTATATTTTAGAACATGAAGAATACCACTGTATCTTGGCGATAGTAAAATATATTGTGTGCTCAAGTTGTTATGCCTTGTATATTCAAAGCGAAAGCACTGGGTATCATGATGCTTACCCCGAAAGGAAGAGTTTAATTTAAACCAAGGCATGATATCGTCGACGTTTATTTTACAGAAGGATTCGTCAGCTTTCTTTCTATAGCCCAATAGGTGGAATGATTGTCGTCTCAAAATACACAATAGGAATTGGTGCTAAATTTAGTAAATAGACTTGGTATGCCGTGATGGCGCTAAAATAGGAAACGTTGGCAGACGGCTCTGCCAGATGGAATGGCCGCCTGGTAACACCAAAGTAACGTCACGTAAAAATAAAACAATAGAGCAATGATTTTGTATTGCAGTTTTCAATCAAATGACCTAATCTGTCTGCCTTAGAGTACGTTCAGATGACAAGCGCTCAACGCGCGTTGAGCGCGCGCTTAATTTTTGTGTAATATTCACATGACACGCGCAGGTCAGGCGTTGCCGCGGCCGCCATGGGTCAGTATTCAGTAGAGTTCTTACATTTGTCGAAGATGGATGTAGAAACAGTTTTCCCGGTGATTCTATACCGACGGCAAAAACGACGCGACAGAAGACGGAGTTATTGGGTCCACCCAATTTTGTCACACAGGCTGACTGAAAGCCAGTACATAATTTTGTATCCTAAGCTAAATAAAGCAATTCGTACCCAAATTTTGTAACTTCTTCAGAAGTCTTTTGCTATCCGCGTCGAAAGCGCGCGCTCAACACTACGGAAATATAGAAAACCAATGATCTCGAAGCTCGCGTTGACGCGCGCTGACAACAGTCGAGTTAGCATGTGTACTGCCTGAATAAAATGTATGTAGTTGTAAACGCGCGTTATCAAAACGCGCGTTGAGCGCTTGTCATCTGAACGTACTCTTAGGCTTCGTATAAGGATGCCAGATCACAAGGTGGTTGCAACCTTATTTAATTCGCCTTTGAAATGTTTAATCTTTACAACCTTGATGAATATACCAACCATGTTCAGTCTTATTCATAAAAATCTCTGAATTCAGCACCTGTTATGCTGATACTTTATCGCGCAATCACCAGACTTTTCATAAACAGCCTATCAGAAACAAAGTTTCTTGCCCCCCTTCAAGATCTTCACCTCTCTTCTTCCCAACCAGGTCCCGTATCCCGCGACCCAGCCATGCTGGAATATACCAACCATGTTCAGTCTTATTCATAAAAATCTCTGAATTCAGCACCTGTTATGCTGATACTTTATCGCGCAATCACCAGACTTTTCATAAACAGCCTATCAGAAACAAAGTTTCTTGCCCCCCTTCAAGATCTTCACCTCTCTTCTTCCCAACCAGGTCCCGTATCCCGCGACCCAGCCATGCTGGAGCGCATGATGGAGACCGGCATGAACGTGGCCCGCATGAACTTCTCGCACGGCTCTCACGAGTACCACGCGGAGACCATCAAAAACTGCCGCATTGCTGAGAAGAACTACAGCGCCAAGCTTGGCACCCCCTTCTCTCTGGCCATCGCTCTCGACACCAAAGGGCCTGAGATCAGGACTGGACTCTTGGAAGGTGTAAGTAGATTCAGATTATGTAAAGTTGAATCTTTGATATTGTTTTCAGAGTGGTAAAAATAGGTGATTCCTTGTTGCCTGATTGGCATAGGCATTTATGTAATCAAGGGGTCTGCTAAACTTACAAGATGTATCAACGATACACAATTTTCACGCAATGAATGTTTTATTGCAAATGAACCCCGTAATTGCAGCCAAGGCCAAGATGCAAGTCAAGGCAAATGATAAGACAGCTACATTACTGATCTCTGACCTAATCCTACCAAATCTACAACAATCTATCTTTTATCCATAATGATCTCGTTAAGCCCAAGCAGACATTGTGGAATGCAATAAACGATTTGAGTATTGAAACAATTTAGTTATCAGAAAAACATAATTATTATGACTGCATAGATTCTTACACAGGACTTCTTCATAAGACCGGTCGATGTGTGATACTTGGAGAGGCCTTTTTTCAGCAGTGGATTTCTTTCGACTGATATGAATATAATAAATTATTTTTCTCAAACATGCTTGGAAATTTGAGCATTATTTTGACAACCTTCTTCGAGATAAATCGAAATTGCTGTACTGGCCAAATACATACGAGTAGCGGCCGGCAAAAGTTGTGTGAAAATCCATATCTGTCGTTTAATTAAAATGGAACTATCTTTTACTCCGAAGCATGGCAACCAAGGAGGTAACTTAACAAAGATTTTATTTAAATTTCGATTTGGCTTGCAAATAGAAAGCCGGCCGCTGCTCGCAAGTATTTGGATTTGGCCAGTACAGCAATTTCGATTTATCTCGAAGATGGTTGACAAAATAATGCTCAAATTGCCAAGCATGTTTGAGAAAAGTACTATACAAGCCTTGGCCACAACTAAGCATTGATAAACTTACGTATGTGTTGTTTTACACGTTCGTCCAACATTGCCTCTTTTGCTGGCCGCTGCAGTAATGTTCTATAACTTCACACGGACAATCCTCAAAACCATTAATGTTCCAATCAGGGTGGCTCCGCGGAAGTTGAGCTCAAGAAGGGTGAAAGCATCAAGCTGACCACCGACCCCGCCTATGCCGAGAGTGGATCCGCCTCAGTCATCTATGTGGACTACAAGAACATCACCAATGTGGTGAAACCTGGCAACAGGATCTTCATTGACGATGGTCTTATCTCCATCATCTGCTCGTCCTCCAGCGGCGACACTCTTGTCTGCACCATTGAGAATGGAGGTAAGTTTTTACACCAGGATTTTCAGATACAGTGAAATAGTTTTTTGTGATCTTATGAAAGAATGTCACATGCATCGTTGCACTTCATAGTGTAAGTGGTAATCAATTAATTTTCTTAACATTCCACCGTATTTAAAGGCTATGAAAACCGACTTTGTTCACCTAATAAAACATACTGTTGGAAATGCTATATGATGATATACTCGAAAATGCAGTATCAAGATTATTCTGAATACGTGTTTTTCCTATCGTAAATGCACTTAATAGTTATCAAGATCTTTATAGCCGACTTAAAAACTCGTAAGCCGTATGTTGACTCACTGTGAATCACATTCAAGGACAATACTTCTTTTTACGTACGTTTCGACGAATTTTGTGGTATCATTTTCCACTGTCACTAATGCAACCAAGTCACAGCGGTCAGTAAGCGGCTCGCAATACTGACAGCACTGCAGAAGTGCCTTAATGGTCTCGTCGGTGCGCATGTTTGTGTGAGTGTGCCGTTTCGAGCGTTTGTAGGTAGTTTCCATACTGTTTGTATATTTTTACTGTGACCAAGACATTCTATAACACTCGTTTCATTCTTCGTATTCGGTAAAATATTTAGAAAAAAATAAAGATTAACCCTTTACATGGAACAGCTGTGAAACATGAACGGATAACAAGGCAAAAAAACGGGTTTATTTCGCTGGTCCCTGTCTATCCCCCTGTCTGAAACCGTGAATGGTTCCCATTCATACAAATCTTTGCCATTCCAGTGCACTATTATATTCCTTTTGTGCAGCGAGTTGTTTACAAATTCGTCTTATAAAGTAGTACACTGCGCACATCTGTCGGACAACCTTTGTCGGAAACATTTTAATAGTTTCGTCCAATTAAAGACTTAAGGGCCGATTTCACCAATGATACTAATCGCGATTAGTTCAACTAAACTTAGTTTATGCAAACACAGCGTTCCTATTGGTTGAGATCGCTGTGAAACTACCAATCAGATCGCTGTATTTGCATAAACTGAGTTTAGTTGAACTAATCGCGATTAGTTTTATTAGTGAAATCGGCCCTTTTAGTCATTAAAAGATGAGTAGAGGAAATCAGGAAATAAATAAATTATCTTCTTGCAGAGCTTTGTCCCATTGTTTTCTTGTGTTTTTGTATAATCGGCTCTTATTTCTGCAATTGAATTTCGGATAGGGTCGGAATTACTATTATTCGTAAATTTTAGTAGGGAAGTAGTTTTTTTGTAAAAAAAAAATGCATAAGCTGTAGGTAGAATTTAAATTCATGGACGGATAGTAGCGATGTCTGCTAAAATGAAAAACTGGAAATTTTTATTCCCATTCAAGCCCCTTTAAAGAACTGGGTTGCATTTCAGAATACGTCAAAATTGATCACAATTTCAAAACATACTGCGTTATTTATTATAATTATGCCCGCCATTTCCTTGTGTAACCAATGATATCTGTCGCCAGGTATGCTGGGTTCCCGCAAGGGTGTGAACCTTCCCGGTCTCCCCGTGGATCTGCCCGCCGTCTCCGAGAAGGACAAGTCTGACTTGCTCTTCGGTGTTGAACAAGGCGTAAGTATCTATAACGTAAAATACATTTGACGGTATTGGTCCAAATGTTTGTGAGACTTGACAAATCTTAGGATCATAATGCCAGAACAACGTGAACCTTATTTCAGTTCTGTCAGAACTTATTTTGGAATGACGAACTTACTCAAACAGTTGTACAAATAAACAAGGTCTAGTGACCGAGAGGCTTTACATTTGACAAATTGTCGCAATTTAACTGCCGTGTTGGGTATCTATTTAGAACTTTTTTTTTATATTCTGTAATATCTTTAAGTAGCTACTTAGCTACATCTGATCACGAGGTCAACGCTCTCGGCTCACGTGAACTGCCTTAGAAAAATATTTGTTGTTTCTCTGATTAGATATCGATATCCATCACGTCTGTGAAGTTTTTGTTGGAGTTTATCAAAAATAAATCAATACTATTCAACACTATAGCGCCTTCTCTGTCTAAACCATAAATCATATAGTTTATTATTTGAGCCCTTGTCAACACTTGAAACTGAAATGCTAACTGGTTACGGTACTGTATTCCGTCAACCATAGTTAGGACCACATGTCCTACACACACCTTTCCGATATATAAAACAAAGGGTAATTAAACTGTTATTATTCAAATCCCTAAACCGGTATTTTCTTTGGTTTCCACCTTATAACCCCAACAGGTTATGGGCCCAGAGCGCTAAGCCAAAGTGAAAATAATTATTGGACACTAAATAATAAAAACGAGTTGTGCGTCTAGTGAAACAAATAAAAATGAATAACACTGTTCAAAATTAAAATGAGAAATATGAACATTTAACATTTTGATTGAAATAAGTAAAGTGTGTAGACATTTCGAATATCGAAAATTATTAAGTGAACTTGAAGTACTGAACATTGTCGATAGTGAAGTTCCGACGAAAATATGTGCTGAAGTGCGACGTAGCTGTTTCATTGAAAAAGGTTGCTGAACTGGAAGCTGCGGGTGCAAAGTCAAAGAAGTTTAAAAAAAAAAAGGTATAAATCTTTTTCATGACTTTAGTGAATAGACAAAGTACTATTGTCACCGCAATCGAGACTGAATGACAATTTACTAAAGATAATATAATACCATCGTTTGTGAAAACGAGATTATTCGATCATAAAATCAAACTTACAAAGTGAAGGTCTCTAAGTCTAGTACTTCAAGCTGAAATTTCGAGGCCATAAGTCACACAGTCTCAAAAGGTCGTCAACAAAAGTAAAAGTCAATGAAACCGTTAAAGAACCCAAGAAATGGTAAAGCCATGGAAAACAAAAGAAGGAACAATATAACGGTGCATATGGTTAATTCAAAACCAGAACCACATGACGAAAATACGTCTGGATTTGCCTTCGTGACGGGCCAGTCATGATGGCGCGTTTATACACGCAACGAAGGAAAGAGATCTGCCGGTTACCTTTAATATGGACGTTCCAGGTATGCTCCAGAATGTATTTTTCTGCGAGATCCCATATCGGTAAGAAAAGTGCAGCAAGCAGGAATGACTGTCGTTTTTGATAAAACGGCGAAGTCATTGTGTTCAAAGATGTTAAACCGGTATAAAGGGTAAGTCTTTGAATAATCTTATTGACGATTAATTGTCTGCATTTTATAAACGCTTTAATTAGCAAATGTATGTAAATAATAATAACAATTATGATTTATTGTGAAACGAAATGTGAGGCTATATAGGCAAATTGTATTTTTGGATTAAATATTTAATGAACTATTTTCTAATAGTGATAGCAATTAATAATATTGTGCCTTACGAAAAATTGTGTGAATCTTGTATTTATGGAAATTCAAGCTTGGTTGGCAATTGACAAATTGAAAACAAAAATTATGTTAAAAGTAGACATTTAAAGTGCTCACAGATGAGTTACGACTACGACACTTGAGCCTATTGAAAACAAAAACTAAGTTGTGTTTTTTTTGCGATAGACCAGATGTTTATGTTATGTTTCGGGAATGGTTATGTTGTAAAGTTAAGTTAAGTCTGAGAATTATTCCTAACTTATGTTGTGATGATGGAGAGGAAATTGTATCCAATTAAATGAACTCGAAATGGTATTAGTTACCATTACAGTGCTTTTGCATTGAATGGAATTGCCGAATAATGGTAACAACAATTAATAATAAAGACCGGAGTCGTATGTAATAGGTTGTACCTACTATTACGGTTTAAATGTGTAAATTAATTTTTGGGAAGCACTAAGGTTATATAACACACCTTATGAGTTATGACATAATAAGAAGCCACAACAAAAGTACTTAAATGTTTTTGGTTTTACTGTTTACTTTGTAATATGTAGAAGAAAACGAAATTTGACAAAGTGTTGTCAAAAGGGAAATAATTCGTTGGTTATAAACGAAATGGTATACCTGAGGTTTTGGTAGGTAATTGGTTATTGAGAGTCAGTGTTGTGATAATGGATGAAATTAATATCCTATCAAATGGCCAGTGAAATCTGAGCCCGAACGGATTATGGCTAAAAGTAGCAATAACTCTGTTGAATATTCTGACTTGGTACACCCTGGTAAAGTGGTGTGGATCTGATAAGAATATATCAGATTGTATGTACATGTGAATTAATAGGATTTGATTCCTGGCATAACTACATGCAATCGGCATGAGTTGGTACACCCTGGTGAAGTGGTGTGGATCTGATAAGAATATATGAGATTGTATGTACATGTGAATTAATAGGATTTGATTCCTGGCATAACTACATGCAATCGGCATGAGTTGGTACACCCTGGTGAAGTGGTGTGGATCTGATAAGAATAAATAAGATTGTACATGTGAATAAAGAGGATTTAATTCCTGGCATAACTGCATGCAACTGGCATGAGTTGGTACACCCTGGTGAAGTGGTGTGAATCTAATAAGAATAAATAAAATATATATGTGAAGAAATAGGATTTAATTCCTGGTATAATTGCTAATAAATCTGTTAAAGAAACAGTGGAGCGTTTAAACTGATCTTTATATTATCACAATGGAAATGAGTTAACTTTACCATAAAATAATAAAACATAGAAAATTAAGACTGAGTGTTAGGATGCAAAACATGTTATCTGTTTCAAATAATGAAAATGATGACGTCTGTATTTTTGGTAATTAATATCTAATGACTTGTTGTGTGCTGAATATTTATTTATTTAGAAATTAAATCTATGTATAATAAACTTGTATGGGTAAATATCAATGAGGAATATAATTCAATTATTGTAAATGATACCTGATGTATAACACTAAAATCATGTTCAATAAATCTATTTTGATCGATTGTAAGTGGGCATTTACTATTAAAGTTGATGAGTTTGAAAAACCTATGAATAAATGGTTAGTGGTTTTAGTCAGAAACATTTGCATTATTTATAACAAGAATCGCAAATGTATAAATGAATATCTTTAGCGAGTGAATTTAATTTACTAGTACACCATATGGGTGTTAAATCATTTTAAATGGTAAATTAGTCAAGAAAATCTAAGTACATAATTATATGAATATTTCCAAGCATATCCCGACTGAATATGTGTGTAAGGCTTCCAAAGGAAAGAAGTCATATTCATATCATATTCGTTTTTGTCATTACATTGATTGAAGCAATTTGCAAGCTGTTAGTTCTAAATATATGAACAAACTTTGATAGAAATAGGTTTTCAACACTCATCAGCAGACCGGTGTAGTAACAATTTCACTGCAGGTCATGATTGTTAAGCCCAGAGTCTGGAATTGTGCCCGGTTGACGGCACTAGACTCGCCCCTATAACATAGAACCTAGATATAACTGGTGACATGTTGATGTAGTATAATGTACTATTTTCTTCTGCCCAACCCTTCGGGGAACACAGGCGTGATATTATGTTAAGATATGTTTTGAAAATAATTTATGTAACTGAAAAAAAAAAAAATGTGTGTGTATTATAATATAGTGTACTAAGCCTCTATCTAACCGTTTGGGTAATACAGGCGTGATGTTATATTTCAAATTGTATTTAACTTTTACATGTAGATGATCTTGTGAAGATCGCTGATTTAAATATTTACTATGAATAGTTCTAAAAC
Organism: Orthosia cruda; assembly: GCA_964057195.1. NCBI lineage: Eukaryota > Metazoa > Arthropoda > Insecta > Lepidoptera > Noctuidae > Orthosia > Orthosia cruda. The sequence goes on along the minus strand of OZ059830.1, from coordinate 7,924,277 downwards.
ATACTGATTGAACACTTTTAATATGATAGACTGAAATGCGAGAAAAGGTTTTCTGGTAAGCAAAATAACCAGATCAGAAAACAAAGTTATTTTTGTTCAGTGTATGTAAACAGTACCTGAGAAGTTTAAATATAAGTAGTCTAAATAAGTCAAAACTTGTACCCAAAGTGGAAAATAAACCATATTATGAAGTACAAGTATTAGAGTCGTGTGAAATTACAAGTGCCTCTTGTAGAAATTCGTTGTGTGCTTGAACCATATCGTGCTGGCCACTTGGCCTGACCTAAGTTTTTCTATAAACATTCTGAGTCAGTATGCAAGCAAAAACAATAGTTCATTATAGTCACACTTCAAAGGGTCTTGACTCTTGAGAAATTTAAAATGTACCATAAATCTCAAGTTAATAAACAAATTAAATTATTGAAAGTGGCTTTGTTCATTGTGACAAAAGGCTATGACGTAATTGATAGAAAAAGTACTATGGGTTAATTGTAGTATTTGATCATTGCACAATGTGATTTGTATGCCATAAATAGGCAATAAGCAATGGAAGCCGTGCAGGAACTTACATAACTTAATATGAAGTTGTAAGGGAAACTCTGTGGTTAAAGTAATTGGTGTCGAGTTTTGGCATTGTGATAGATTATAATTAAATTGGTAGGGATAATAATGGATGCAAAAGCACCAGCAATCCATCCAGTCACAGACGATCTAAACACATTAAAACTATAAAAATCAAGTTAAAAAAAAAAACCGTGTGAATGTGTTTATGTTTCTATTGACCAGCTGTCTGTTATCCTGACAAATTCCCCGCGGTGTGTCTCTGAATGAGTATGAAGTTCGGGGTGGTGTTGCAAATATGTATATGCGACGTGGTATTAAGGATATGTTAATTAAAATGCTTGGTTATAATAAAACAATAAAAAAAAAAAATAAGTTAATTATAAAAGGCTTGGTTATTACTACAAGGATGATTACATATTGTGTTAATAATATAAGCTTGGTAATAATAATACGAATATTTAATTATAAGAGCTTGGTATGGTAATTAAATAGATGAATAACTTTAATATTTCATTAATTATAAGAGCTGAAATGATTGATTGGTCTGGTTAGGTTTTTCTGGGTTTTTCCCTAATCCTGCGCAACGAATGTTGGACCATCATGATATTGTTTTCCCAGAAAGGAAGGTGTGTGTATTTTTATTATTGTATAAAAAAAAAAAATATATAAAAAAAATTGTGTCCTGGTATTATTACGATAACGTAATTAAAAAGAGAAAGGGATTTATTTTTGAGGGGGCGTGTTGGAGTTTATCAAAAATAAATCAATACTATTCAACACTATAGCGCCTTCTCTGTCTAAACCATAAATCATATAGTTTATTATTTGAGCCCTTGTCAACACTTGAAACTGAAATGCTAACTGGTTACGGTACTGTATTCCGTCAACCATAGTTAGGACCACATGTCCTACACACACCTTTCCGATATATAAAACAAAGGGTAATTAAACTGTTATTATTCAAATCCCTAAACCGGTATTTTCTTTGGTTTCCACCTTATAACCCCAACAGTTTTTCAGTCCGTTTTTATGTCAGTGTTCTACGTCATATGTTATGGGAGTGTATTCTTTGGCAGAATGAACGCTATATTATGTTAATCAATGTACAAGCTGCATCTGGAGTGGTTTAATATACGGACCTTGTGGAAACTAGAACAAATTGCCGTGCGTTCAAGCGTTTTTGCCATACCTATTATTGAAATCAAATATAACAGCTCACAATGTTAGGACCCATAATATTAATACTAATTTTTATTCGTGGTGCTAGGCAACTGGGCTTATCCCAGTTGTAAACGACCCTTTGTGCCTATTGGCCTTGTTTATTCTGTCTCCTGCTTGGTATGGAGGGAAGTGGAAATTTGTATTTTTTCCTACACCTCCGTTCCTATCACCGGGATCCAAGACAGTTAAATTCATTCTCCGGGACTTCGTCGAGCTTAATTGCCTTGACGCTTTTCTGGTGATCGCTACTGTCGATTCTGGCTTACAGGAGTTGCAGTGGTTTGGGAATAGTGCGGTGGGATTGTCCCAAATAAAAAAGTCCTGTGCTTATGTTTCGTGATAATCAAACAAGTCCTCGACTAGATATCAATATTTCTGCGTTTTATTGCACATACATTAGCCATTTCTACTTTACACTATCTAAGGCATCTAGTACACTAACTTAAAATAGAATCAGTTTATGAATACTTACGGCCGATTTCTGAATTAAGAAATTAGTAGATATTTGCCTAGTAGGTATAATCTGAAAACCTGTCAAACTTTGGCATTCAATTCAACTTTAACACGGTCTTACCTCGAAGTGATTAATTCAGAAACTGGCATTAGTTCGCTTATTAAGGTTGCCCTGGTCGATCACTCTTCCATACAAACGTGGCGATTACTCAACTCCATGTTTGACGGTGTACAATCTCATTATTATCTAGCCCTGTATGGATACAAAAAAGTAAAAAAAAATATATTTGAAAGTTATGAGCGTCTAAAGTTCCATTTTTCTACACTAATTTCAACGCATCTTTGGGCGCAAATAAATACCATAAGAAGAAGGAAAATTGCAAAACGGTCAACATACAGGGATAGATTAATAGTTCAACAATACAAATATTTTTTTTGAACAGATACATTTAGTCGTTATTTCATGATATCTAGACTCCCAAAGGTCTGTTTATAAAATTTCGCGCGCTCGTTTTCGTCCTAAATCATCATCGCTACTTTGTAAAAGTGTGTATTCGTACGCGAACTAGCTTCTTACTGCTCATCACAGCATCTATCTCTTTCGCACGTGTTGTCGGATGAGATAGCATGCATTTTAACCCCGCGCACAAAATAGTTCGTGCCGTCGACTAGTGCAACCTTAAGACCTACCACGCCAATGACAATACTTATAAGTTGGTCCAATGCACTCTGAAATGTAGCCCAATTAACTCTGCTTATCACCTTTTTATTGCATCACGGTACGTAGGTACATTTATTACCACGATACCTAAAAGCGACCTTTAGTTAACGTGCCCATATACCTAGAGGCGATAATCATGATTGGCCCGAGCATTCAATATAATCGTGCTACAGAACATCCGATAGGTACTTGTAATTAATTGAAGTCAACATCAACACTATCACGCTGGTTCCGATTGGGGTCATAAACCTTATTTATAGATGTCAATTAAGAAAGGTCAGTATAGTTATTTACCTAGGTAGGTATGTTAGCTAAATACTTACATTATTAGGAATATCAGTGCTTTCTCTAGGATGGCAACTCTCCTATTTCTTTTTTATATGACTACTGCTTAACCAGATTATCCTGTGGAGACTAAACTAGAGCTGGAGGCTCTCGGCCAGACACAAAAACTTAACCTAGGCGACCACGCTGAGGGGCCACATAGGGGGCACCCTATGGGGTCGAACTTCGGCTCAGGGCGTCACTGGGGAAACAACTATGGCTGGATCATGATTAAGCTGGGGTGCCCAATTTCCTCTTTTTAGGGTTCCGTACCCAAATGGTAAAAACGGGACCCTATTACTATGACTCCGCGGTCCGTCTGACTGTCTATCACCAGGCTGTATCTCATGAACCGTGATAGCTAGGCAGTTGAAATTTTCACAGATGATGTGAACAGAATAACATAAATATTTAAGTGGGGCATCCCATACAACAAACTTGTTTTTTTTTTTTTGCAGTTTTTTGTAATAATGGTACGGAACCCTTCTTGCGGGAGTCCGACGCGCACTTGGCCAGTTTTTTTTATACTGAACTGCCCTTCACCCGGGCAAAGTCCCCAGTTACTTATATTTCTCTCGATGTTGTGTTTCTCGCCAATTTCCGATGAAGCGATGTCAACTAAGGCGTCCCGCCGTCTTCCCCTCGGTGTGCAGGGACCCCGTCTATCTGTATCAGGGCTCCAGTCTTCTGATATAAGGGCCAACAGCTTAGGCGACATACGGCAGACATGTCCTGCCCAGTTCCAACCAGCTATCTCTTTATACCGTTGTAGACACAGTACCTAAGCTTATTAATTAGTCAATGAATAAAAAATAAAGGTTTTTATTTTCACTTTTATTGGTACATAATGGACAATTTCTATAATGCCCTCAGTGATGCCAGAATAGATTACCCGAATAAAATGTAACTTTAACACAACCGGTGGAATGAGAGTGTACCAGGTTGAACTGTACACAGTTCTGTTGTATAACTCAGAAGTTCTTTATAATATCTTTACCAAATTTAAATGGGACCATTTCGGAATAACCTTTTTTCAAACAAAAAGGTTATTGCAATTCCGTTTATATATGCAGGAGTTATGCCCGAACATACATATAAAAAAAATTTAACATTCGAATTGAGAACCTCCTCGTTTTTGGGAAGTCGGTTAAAAAGTAAATTCGTAAATATATCGTAAGTAGGTTCATTCATAGAGCCTACTGAATCACGCGCCGGTTTGCTGATCAACTTTTTGTTGCCACGCGGATATCCTTTTATAGAGATCATTCAAGCTAATCCAGTTTTATAATGAAACTGATGTTATCTTAACTACCTAAGTTAATCAAAAAAAGAATCTAGCATCTCGCATGCACGTGTATTTTACTAGAAAAAGTAATAATACCGTTGAATATCATCCACGTTATCAGCCAAAATCGTCATAGAACACGCAAACCGGCCGTGCAAATGACGTCACATTTCCCAAATACTGTTCATTGCACCGAAATCGGAAGACAGCGATAAAACCGAGTCACTGATAAAAAAAAACCAGACAGTATAAGATGACGTCACATCTTCACATGTCAGTGATCGATGAGTGGTCTTGAAAAAAAAAGCACATGTCTAGAAACACGTGCGAATGTTGTGATATGCTATCAGAGGTGTCGATAGCGTGGAGGAAAAATTAAATAACTGTCTGTTGATAAGCACCCCGCAAACATTGATATCGTTTAAAAAAATTTAATATATTTAATTGGCATAACAACTTTGTATCAAACTAGCTGCCGCCCGCGGCTTCGCTCCCGTCAACTGGCTATCTACCTATCTACTCTACCTACCTACCGCCTACCTACCTACCCTATCCTACCTATCTACCCACCTACCTACCTATAGCCCTCGTCAAACTTATTGGCCGCCCTGCAGTTGGTTTACCAGATGCGCGAGGCACGAAACGGTGCTGTTTTTGTATGAGATTTCCTACTGCGCAGCCATTGTAGCCAACTTCAGGGCGGCCAATAAGTTTGGCGAGAACTATACCTACCTATCTACCTGCCAACCTAGGTACCTACCTACCAACCAACCTACCTACCAATTTGGAAACTATTTATTTGATTAAGAATTAATACTACAATACGAATGTACCCAACTGTTGTTGCTACCGGCGATCTAAATAAATTTTAGAACACAAAAGCTAAGCTGCTATAGTGACTTAACTATGATAGTGAAATGTATTCTCTCGCAGACTTTTTTTGAAGTTAATAATGCATTCTTTAATCATGTAGTACATATTTTTTATGTATCATCAATAGTTTTCTCTGCGCAAGCCAAATAGTGATTTTTATAGGCAAAATTTTGCTATTTTGGGTTGCTTTATTGCAATTTTCATAAGGATCTCTATTTTTTTGCAAATTAATTATAGCCTATGTTACTCGGGAATAATGTAGCTTTCCTTAGGAGTAAGAGTTTTTAAAATCGGTCTAGTAGTTTCGGAGCCTATTCGGGAGAAACAAACAAATAAACAAATCTTTCCTCTTATAATATTGGTATAGAAGTAAGTTGTGCAAATGAGAATGATATGTAGGTAGGCCTCTGACACAGATTCCCAGACCGATAGATACTACTCGAAGATAGCTGACACTCTCCTTAGCTTGCTTGAAACTTGAAGAGAGCTGTGAGCATAATTATTGCAATGATATAAGGCCAAAATAGGAGAAATGGCTATTAGTAGGTACCTAATTTCAATACACTAGTTGCTAATGTATTGTATTGTGTTAATTTAATCACGAGCGACGTTATAACAACGACCATGAAACTGAGAACAATAAATAACATTATCACTTAGCGTAAATATCGTAATAAATAGCACAGAGCACGCACGTAAACGATGTCAATAATTATTGTTATGTAACAGACATTTTTTATGCGTTGTTGAAGAAAGTTCAAGACTACGATTTAACTTCTTGGTCTTAAGTCACGCTTAAGGGCCTACATACGCTTTAGTGCCGTAAAACGGTAACTTTCTAAAGCATACTCCTTAGAAACGGCTAGGTTAAAAGGTTTAAAAAAATATTTTTTTTTTTTTGATTCGTGTACATAATTTGGAACACAAGGTTTTTTCGTGTAACTAATAGTTTTGCTTTAAAAAAATAATTAACAAGACGATATTTTTCGCAACTTTTGGAAACTCCTCCAAAACGACTTTGATGTTAAAAAATATTTTTATACAGAAAAATTGATGGCTGGAATTACTTCATACCTAACATAGCATATGTAAATCAAATAATATTTTGCAAACAAAACTGTTCAACAGGAGGTTCAATTTTGATATTTTGGCACCGAGCGGGCGCACGGCCAGTACTGCGTTACATTGGGGCGTATATATCACCTTAAGTGGCAATGATTCATAAAGCAAATAGATTGAATTCTGTTGTAAATGCGGTTTCATTTGAAAGGTATCCCTGATCTAATCTGTTTAGGGATGGGTATCTCGTACGCATGACTAATATCTCAAAAGAACCAGTTTGTCAGGTACATACGTCTAGGGCAGAATGACGAAGAGAGCTGACCCCAAGTTAATGAGAGCAGGTACGCAGAGAGTGAGAGATTTGAGAGGAAATATGGTCAGAGAGCGCCGACTGATTTTCCTTAGTAAAAAGTCATAATTCGAGGTTTGGCTCTCGCCTATTTCCTCCTCCAATATTGGACCATTTCAAAAGATATTCCATAAACTGTAAATTAAAGATATATACTATGTCCCTATGTTTTCCTTTTTGATGATACACTATCTTTAGAAGCACTAGAACCGTCTAAAACTTCTCAAAATTGCGCTGGCTTAGTGTACAAATTTGACAAATATAAATGAAAAAAGGAAAACATAGAGACATAGTATATATCTTACTTTTCCAGTTTGTGGAATATCTTTTAAATTGGTCCAATATTGGAGGAGGAAATAGACGAGAGCCAAACCTCTAATTACGGACTTTTTACTAAGGAAATTCAGTCAGCGCTCTGTGTCCATATTACCTCTTAATCATGATAGGCTGTTAAATCTGCAAGTCATTTTGAACTCTACTTTTATTCCAAAGAATCATCACTAGATCCTGACATAGACTTTCACAAGAGTTAATTTAGAAGGCTCCAAATATTTTCTAATGTTTAGAATACCTACATTACTAGGAATATATTGAAATACTTATTATATTTTTCAAATTCCTCATAATTAAAAGGTTTGCCCGTCTGTAGCATCCTGCGCAGTCAGCCTTATTGCCATTTTGCAGAGTATTTCTATTTTTGCAGAGTATTTCTATACTAGCTGACCCGGCAAACTTTGTTTTGCCATAAAAACACCAAACATTCATCTAACCAACCTACCTACCCTACCCTACCTACCCTATCCTACCTAACCTACTCTACCTACCTACCGTACACTACTACCCTACCCTACCTTACCTACATACTTACCCTACCTATGTAAGTAAAGGCACCATTATTTTTTTTTCATTATTTTTTTCATAAGAACCTTCTCCTAACAATAACAAACAAAACAAAAAAAGAATTATCGAAATTGGTCCAGCAGTTTCACGCGTGATGCCGTGACCAAGGGAAATAGGGATTCATTTTTATATATAAATATAAATACCGAGACATATATTTTACAAGTAATGTGCAACAAACTTAAATACCACTCTTGTGTGACCCAGGTGGATATGATCTTCGCTTCGTTCATCCGTAACGGCGCTGCGCTCACGGATATCAGGAACATCCTCGGCGACAAGGGAAAGAACATCAAGATCATCTCGAAGATCGAGAACCACCAGGGCATGGTCAACCTTGATGAGATTATTACCGTGAGTATACTCTTTAACTATTCGAGCGGCTAGTTTCTGCCAAATATATTTATGATACTAGTAGCATGGGGCTAAAAAGAAACAGAACCATAATTTTTTTATACAGCAAATTTTTGGTCAATGACTTCAAACCATTTACAGTTTGTCACAATAAGATTTTTGCAATAATGTGTGATGATTAGAAAATAATGCCAGGTTAAAAAACCAGACAGTGAACAAGCTAAAGCACATTTGAGGTTATTAAGGGCCGATTTAACCAATTAAACTAATCGCGATTATTTCAATTAAACTCAGTTTATGCAAATACAGCGTTCAGATTGGTAGTTTCACAGCGGTCTCAACCAATCAGAACGCTGTATTTGCCTAAACTGAGTTTAGTTGAACTAATCGCGATTAGTTTCATTGGTGAAATCGGCCCTTATATATACATACATCCACCAAACAATACTATGTTCCTGGCAAACAATAACATCCAATTATTTAAATGTAACAACTAAGTTGCACTGAATATGTTGTACATTATGTAAATAAATACTATTATTCAAGATAAATGCATGCGATTATAGACTTTGTTTACATATTGATTGTTGCTAATAGAACTCCATTGCCTTTTTAATTTAAAAGTATATCAATAATTTGCATTTTAAAATCAATAAGCAGTCCCACATGTAAACTTACATAATGGAAATACAATAAAAGAGTACATAAGTTAATTAATTTAATCTAAAGAGGGGGTAAAACTGTTTGTTTGTTTATTGTTAAGTTATAGGGAATATCAAGATTGAATAGAGATCAATCAAATTGGTACCGCGTTGTACATTATTTTTCATAACATTCCCCTTGCACAATCATCTTAATTAATTCTCTGTCGACAAAAAATAGGTTCTGCAGTAAGTTGTACCCAATAAGTAACGAAATACATTTTGTCTTCATATTAATTACAGAAAAGAGCCGTTTTATATCAATATTATCCACAATATTTGAATCAAGTTATCTAGACAATCCCACTAGTTATCAAAAGCAAATTAATTCTGTGGGTATTCTTGTACATTAGGGTTTATATTGAAATAAGTTCTCGTCAAACTTCCTGGCCGCCCTGAAGTGGGCTATAATGGCTGCGCCAGTAGTAAGTATCATATAAAAACAGCACCGATCCTTGCTCATCGGAAAGCTGTACAACGTCGGTACCAAAGCTCCAAAGAAAGTGGTTGATCTCCTTTTTTCACTGCTGAAAATCTATATGATCGCTGAGTACCAAACGACTCGCCGTTCACAACAGCTTGCTGGTGCCTACACTTATGTATGGAAGTGAAGGTTGGGTATGGCAAAAAAGACATGAAAGTAGGATTAATGCAGTAGAAATGCGTTCCTTGCGAAGTATGTGTGGTGTAACTTTAAATGATAGATTGTGGAATTATATAATAAGACAACGTTGTGGTTTAAAAGAAGATGTAGTGACTAAAATTGAAGAGTATGTTAAGATGGTTTGGCCATGTTGAGAGGATGAATGAAAGGCGACTAACGAAAGGTATTTACAAGGCGGACGTGAATTGAAACGCCGGGAATGGACGCCCTAGAAAGACATACATAGACCTTATTAGTGATGTTCTTCAGAAAGGCCAGGTACGCAGTACTCATAACCGGCGTGTGTGTATGACTAGATGTATGAATGTCAGTGAAGCAAAAGAAGTAAGTAAGGATCGTAGCAGGTGGCGTTCTATAGTTTCTGCCTACCCCATAGGAAAAAGGCGTGAGTTTATGTTTGTATGTACCAAAGACTACTTTTTATCCCGAATAATTGCGGTTCCTGCGGGATAGCCGCGGGAAAAAGCTAGTAGATTAGATTACATAGTAAACTAGCTTCTGCCAGCGGCTTCGCCCGCGTGTATTATACATATAAACCTTCCTCTTGAATCACTCTATCTATTAAAAAAAACCGCATCAAAATCCGTTGCGGAGTTTTAAAGGTCTAAGCATAGGGACAGACAGACAGCGGGAATCGACTTTGTTTTATACTATGTAAGGATGACGACCAAATAGGTAGAACCATAGATATTTTTAAACTATCGAAATAATTCTTAAAGTACAACTACAGGATCTAACATCACTCCTCCGTTGGCAATCCTAGGTTATATAACATCACAATAGGTTCAAACCAGTACATCAGGGTCATCAGGTCAGATTTAAAACTCGATGAAATTGGCGGATGGCTGCAATTTGCGCGTGTCGTCCTCCTATACATACTCCAACTTGCACTATGTAGGCCACAGGTAAATAGGATGCAGTTTTAACTAGATATGCAGTGGTAATGACCAATTTAAAGATGGAAGGATGACATTTTAATTTAATTTCGGTCTTAGAGACTGCTTGTTAATAAATATAATAAATAAATAATGGGAAACGACTGTAATCTTAGTTTGATAATAATATATATTTCCAAAGCTATTTAGAACTGTAATTTTCGGTTTGAATGGGTGAGCATTTATCCATTTTGATAAGCAAAAAGAATTTAATACAAAACTAACAATTATTCTGATGAGTGTATATTTTACTTGGTAATTAGACTTGGGGACAAAAAAATATGTTGGTGTGCATTTAAATTGTACCTCTTGTTAAACTGTTGTTGCGAAATAACTGGTTGAGGTTCAAGAAAAATGCCAATAGGTTCTATAACTCCTATGGTGTGATTACACCATGAAAAGATTTTCTATAGAAGTTGCATGTTGCCGGGAAAAACAGGATAAGTACCAAATACCTCTCCAAATAGCAACTTTAAGACAATGTTAAAAGGGAAATTTCAGATTAATCTTAAAATTCTCATAATGCTACCAAGCAAAATGAATAAATGAAGACTTGAATAAACCTCGCCTTAATGACGTGTATTAATAAACTTTAATTCCATTTCTAATGCTAAATTGTTTGATTTCAGGCCTCGGACGGTATTATGGTCGCCCGCGGTGACCTCGGTATTGAGATCCCACCAGAGAAGGTGTTCCTCGCACAGAAGACCATGATCGCTCGCTGCAACAGGGTAAGGACATATTGAATTTTCATGGTAATAGTTCTATAGAAAGAAAGAAAGAAAGCATCACCACTGCTCTTAAACAAATCCAAAATCTATTTTCGTCATCCACCTATCCACCATAGACCTGCGGGGATTATTGCGACCCACCTCGTCTTAGAGATGCCTTTATTGGTTTTTGAAGTTCAGCCACATATCGCTGAAAATAATATCGGAGACGCCGGTAGAGAACGCCCTAGATGGACATGCTAGTACACAGAACTCCTGTCTACCCTCATTATAAGTATAATATTCTTAAACTTTTTCCACCCAGGTCGGCAAACCAGTAATCTGCGCCACCCAGATGTTGGAATCCATGGTGAAGAAGCCCCGCGCCACCCGCGCGGAGGTGTCCGACGTCGCTAACGCCATCCTGGACGGCGCCGACTGCGTCATGCTGTCCGGAGAGACGGCCAAGGGAGACTATCCTGTGGAGTGCGTGCTCACCATGGCCAACATCTGCAAGGAGGCCGAGGCCGCCATCTGGCACAGACAGCTCTTCAACGACCTGGTGGTTGAGGTAAGCTTTACTTGAAAACTTCAGATCATTTTCAATCTATTGTCACGAACTTGGCTATAAACTTTAGCTATGTGTACCTTAAGTTGATTTTGAGTAGCCATTGGTAATAACAAGACCCTAGGGTTAGGTCACGTCGAGACGTGACCGCTTCACGCACTGTTTTAGGCTGAGGCCTCATTAGTGCGTTGCGTCGTCGCAGCGTGAACGCTGCGTCGTTATTCATATATTTTTAGTGACATGCCACATTATGCGTTGCGTGGATGGACAATGTTTGTGCCGATCCATTGTCGAATCTGAAATACACACTGTGTCGCTGCGGTGTGACGGCATGCAACTCGGCAGCCTAATTGCGTAAGTGAATTCGGCAAAGGAAACGATTTCAAACCTTCAAAGAGTTAGAATCATTTCTTTCAACTTTTTCGGTATTGCGAAACTAATTTGGAAAGAGTTCGATCTTTCTCCTTTGAGTTGAAGCAGAAGAATCGAGAGAAAACTTCACTATTGGTATTGTGTAATGCAAATGTCATAAATTCCAAGATGGCGCCGACCGTGATTTTTGAAACTCGTCATGGGTGTCATTTTCATGGTTTTTGAAGTCGCTAATTTGCTAATATACCCCATATTATATATATTATCAAAATGAACATACAAGATAGAGCCGACCGAAATTTTTGAAGCTTTCGTCATGGGTGCTATTTGCATGGTTTTTAGGGTCGCTAAATGCTATTATGGGGTCAAAATGAAAATACAAGATGGCGCCGACCGAAATTTTTGAAACTTTCGTCATGGGTGTCATTTTCATGGCTTTTGGGGTCGCTGAATACGAATTTGTGGTTAAAATGAAGTTCCAAGATGGCGCCGACCGAGATTTTTCAATCTTTCGTCATAGGTGTCATTTTCATGGTTTTTGGGGTTGCTAAATGCAACCAGGAATTCGCATTTAGCAACCCCAAATACGCTAGAAAGGACACCCATGACTAAAGTTTCAGAAATGTCGGTCGGCGCCATCTTATATTTTCATTTTGACCACATATTCACAATTACTCACCCTGAAAACTATGTAAATGACACCCATGACGAATGTTTCATAAATTTCGGTCAGCGCCATCTTGTATTTTCATTTTGACCCTACTTAGCATTTAGCAACCCCAAAAACCATGAAAATGACACCTATGACGAAAGATTGAAAAATCTCGGTCGGCACCATCTTGGAACTTCATTTTAACCACAAATTCGTATTCAGCGACCCCAAAAGCCATGAAAATGACACCCATGACGAAAGTTTCAAAAATTTCGGTCGGCGCCATATTCTATTTTCATTTTAACCCCATAGTAGCATTTAGCGACCCTAAAAACCATGCAAATAGCACCCATGACGAAAGCTTCAAAAAATTCGGTCGGCTCCATCTTGTATGTTCATTTTGATAATATATATACCACCCAGAAAACCATGAAATCGACACCCATGACGAAAGTTTTAGAAATTTCGGTCGGCACTATGTTACATTTTCATTTTGCGCCCTGTTAGCATTTACTGACCCAAAAAACCCTGAAAATGACACCCATGACTAAAGTTTCTGAAATTTCGGTCGGCGCCATCTTGGAATTTTATTTTGACCACGAATTCGCATTTAGCAACCCCAAATACGCTAGAAAGGACACCCATGACAGTTTCAGAAATTTCGGTCAGCGCCATCTTGTATTTTCATTTCGACCCCAAAGTTGCATTTAGCGACCCCGGAAACCATGAAAATTACACAAATTGCGGTAGGCACCATCTTGGAATTTAATTTTGACCCCAAAGTCGCATTAGTGACCCCGAAAACCATGAAAATTACACCCATGACGAAAGTTTCAAAAAACTCGGTCGGCGCCATCTTGTATTTTCATTTTGATTACATAGTAGCATTTAGCGACCCCAAAAACCATGAAATGACACCCATGACGATAATTTAAGAAATTTTGGTCGGCGCCATCTTGTATTTTAATTTTGACCCCATATTAGCAAATTAGCGACCCCAAAAACCATGACATTTGGATTACACCATATCAATAGTGAAGTTTACTCTCGATTCTTCCGCTTCAACTCAAAGGAGGAAGATCGTACTCTTTCCAAATTAGTTTCGCAATACCGAAAACAGTTGAAACAAATGATTCTAACTCTTTGAAGGTTCCAAATAGTTTCCTTTGCCGAATTCACTTACGCTGGCTGCAGGTGTGGCATACAATGCGTTGAACCGTTGCGGCGACGCAACGCAACGCACTAATGAGGCCTCACACTAAGATAGCCATAAAACTTAGAACTTTATTTACCTACTCCATAAAAAAATATGTGTACATTTTCTTCTACTTCATCTAGTGAGTGAATTCGTATATTCCTCGCGTAATTCAAATTTGGAATTTATTAGAATTCTCGCTATGGATCCTGTAAAAATTTTTTTCCTTAGGTCCTGGCCATGAATTCGTTATTAGCGGCAACGTCATGTTAATTTTATTCCGCTGAAACCCAAAATAAAAGAACATGTATCTCCAGGTTAAGCCCCCAATCGATCCCGCCCACTCCGTCGCCATCGCGGCCGTGGAGGCGTCCACCAAGTGCCTGGCGTCCGCCATCGTGGTGATCACCACGAGCGGCAAGTCCGCGCACCTGCTCAGCAAGTACCGGCCGCGCTGCCCCATCATCGCCGTCACGCGCCACGCGCAGACCGCGCGCCAGGCGCATCTGTACCGCGGTGTGCTGCCCATCGTCTACCAAGGTAGCTTATAGTCCGCGCATCTGCTCAGCAAGTACCGGCCGCGCTGCCCCATCATCGCCGTCACGCGCCACGCGCAGACCGCGCGCCAGGCGCATCTGTACCGCGGTGTGCTGCCCATCGTCTACCAAGGTAGCTTATAGTCCGCGCATCTGCTCAGCAAGTACCGGCCGCGCTGCCCCATCATCGCCGTCACGCGCCACGCGCAGACCGCGCGCCAGGCGCATCTGTACCGCGGTGTGCTGCCCATCGTCTACCAAGGTAGCTTATAGTCCGCGCATCTGCTCAGCAAGTACCGGCCGCGCTGCCCCATCATCGCCGTCACGCGCCACGCGCAGACCGCGCGCCAGGCGCATCTGTACCGCGGTGTGCTGCCCATCGTCTACCAAGGTAGCTTATAGTCCGCGCACCTGCTCAGCAAGTACCGGCCGCGCTGCCCCATCATCGCCGTCACGCGCCACGCGCAGACCGCGCGCCAGGCGCATCTGTACCGCGGTGTGCTGCCCATCGTCTACCAAGGTAGCTTATAGTCCGCGCATCTGCTCAGCAAGTACCGGCCGCGCTGCCCCATCATCGCCGTCACGCGCCACGCGCAGACCGCGCGCCAGGCGCATCTGTACCGCGGTGTGCTGCCCATCGTCTACCAAGGTAGCTTATAGTCCGCGCATCTGCTCAGCAAGTACCGGCCGCGCTGCCCCATCATCGCCGTCACGCGCCACGCGCAGACCGCGCGCCAGGCGCATCTGTACCGCGGTGTGCTGCCCATCGTCTACCAAGGTAGCTTATAGTCCGCGCATCTGCTCAGCAAGTACCGGCCGCGCTGCCCCATCATCGCCGTCACGCGCCACGCGCAGACCGCGCGCCAGGCGCATCTGTACCGCGGTGTGCTGCCCATCGTCTACCAAGGTAGCTTATAGTCCGCGCATCTGCTCAGCAAGTACCGGCCGCGCTGCCCCATCATCGCCGTCACGCGCCACGCGCAGACCGCGCGCCAGGCGCATCTGTACCGCGGTGTGCTGCCCATCGTCTACCAAGGTAGCTTATAGTCCGCGCATCTGCTCAGCAAGTACCGGCCGCGCTGCCCCATCATCGCCGTCACGCGCCACGCGCAGACCGCGCGCCAGGCGCATCTGTACCGCGGTGTGCTGCCCATCGTCTACCAAGGTAGCTTATAGTCCGCGCATCTGCTCAGCAAGTACCGGCCGCGCTGCCCCATCATCGCCGTCATGCGTATAAATAAATAAATTTATATAATGAGTGCTAGGCGGACAAAATTATCAAATCGACGATCGTCACGACACTTTTGTTACTTTACCGCCATCTACAGGCGAGTAATGGAACTTTAACGACCAAAACGTCCTACCAACAGATGTCGCTACTAACCTATATTTCCTTAGAACAAACTGCTTTCTTCGTCAACACCCAATAAGACCTAAGCTTGCATTCTAGATTGTACTCGTTGCGCTCAAGTTCTGGGCAAGTAGTCTTACAGAAAGTACTAGGGTAGCATGGATTCAAGATAGCGTTTTTATTTTCTCTTTTGACTTATACATTTCGTCCTCCCCCGCAGCGGCCGCGGCAGGCGACTGGCTGAAGGACGTGGACAACCGCGTGCAGTCGGGCGTGCAGTTCGGGCGCGCGCGCGGCTTCATCAAGACCGGCGACAGCGTCGTGGTCGTCACCGGCTGGAAGCAGGGCTCCGGCTTCACCAACACCATGCGTGTCATGTAAGTATCCTAAACTTCTCTTCTCTCTCTCTTACTCCCATTTTCTCGAACAATAATTTTATTATTTATTTCACTGCTCATACAATTATTATTATTTTGGGAGCAAGTCATTTAACTTAGGTATCATGGCCCCGAAAAGATATCGTACGTCGTGCAATGCGCTTGATACTGCATTTGACCCATCATTATGACATTTGCACTATGTATTATTGTATTAATAAAATCTTGGCTATTCGTGCGTAAATCTCCTTTGCACATACAGTTAATGTTATACTGTAAAATTAATAAGATTGGTTCAAAAAAAACGTAAGCAAGCTAACAGTTATCAAGTTTTCAATAGTTCTTAACTTTATGATCATGACGTAAGTTTTGCGCTTTTCTGTCATTTCACTCGAGTCTACTTTGATTAAAGGTTTTAACTATTAATATTTTTCTTTCTATTTTTCAGCCAAGCAGAATAGAGTTACAGCACAAAGACACAGGCGTAACAGAAATATAATAAAATAATGTTTAAGTATTAGCTGCAAAGTGACATTATAACGTGCAATATGGAGTTTCCTTCATGAAATGACCATGCCTCAATTTTATATACTGCCATATAGTAAAAATACATCAGAGGCAAAGAGGTAGATTCTCATTGCAGGGCAGCGCCCAGGTTTTTGTGATACACGGAGACTCCATATACGTTAAGTGATATATACATATGTATAAAAGAATGTATCTCGAAATTTATACATTAGTGTTAGGCGTACATATTTATTATGTGATAATTTATATGTTGCATGTTTGTGTAATGAAAATAAAGATTTGAACGTACTTACTGATTTTTATTTTTACTACTTAAAGGCCAGGTGTGGCAGTACTCATAACCGGCGTGTGAATGATTAGATGTATGAATGTGAGTGAAGCAAAAGAAGTATGTAAGGATCGTAGCAGGTGTCGTTCTGTAGTTTCTGCTTACCCCCATGGGAAAAAGGCGTGAGTTTCTGTATGTATGTATGTACTTAATGAATCCGCTAAACAAATGGATCCACCATCTATTCCTTTTTGAGGGGGCTAAAATCAAGCGCTACCAGTTTTGCTCAAATTGAACTAAGAACTCCATCTGGTAGAGTGTTTTTAAACCTTTCGGATGGTTCAACTCGTTTGAATGCAATGTTACCACTGTTACAAAGAATATTGAGATTAAAAAATCGTTTTAGAAGCAAAAACTGTACTGTCCTCAACAGTTTAATTGCAAATACGCTACTGTCCAAATTGACTAATCACTGCAATCACAGAACGGTCGGCCATGACACTTCTGTAATGTCGGTGGATGATTTTTGTGAGTAAACTCGCCACTGTCCAAGCGTTTGGATGCAAATCTACTACACCATTTATTATTTTTCATCACACTTGCACGTAAACAGTATCAAAACATACAGGTTAACTTGGCCGTAAGACCCCATAAAAAACCCTTTTCGTTTGTCATGAAACCCAAGGGCGGTAAGTAACTTTTTTTTAATTTATGGCACAGCACACAGGTCATGCAAGTTCAAGCAAGGAGTTTACACGCAATTGAGAAATTGTCTTAAAATGTTATCTAAACAGGAATTTCTTTGCAATCTCGCTACATGTTACTTAAATATTTAACTAATGTTCTTCATAAGCAGGATTCCATACTTGACTTCCATACTCCAACACACTGCGAACGATGCAGTTAAAAACTGGTATTGTGACTTTTGGATCCCGAAATTCCTTGAGTTGTCGTGTTACAAAACCCGACAGACGCGAGGCTTTCTGAGCTATATTATCTATATTGTGTCTAAACTTAAGTTGGCAATCCATAATTACGCCTAAGTCGCGAATCCAAGATACCTCTTCCAGTGGTACACTATTAATTGTGTAAGTTGCGATAGTGGGTTGTCTTTTCCTTGTAAATTTAATATGCTTACATTTATTAACATTTAAAATCATGCGGTTTTCGATACACCATCTAGACACTTTATCGATTTCAGCTTGCAATTTTACTGTGTATTCAGCACAGTTTACTGTTTGGTACAATTTTACATCATCTGCATACATATTAAAGTTACATTCTATTTTACTTGCCAAATCATTTATAAAAACTAAGAACAGTAAGGGCCCCATGTGCGAGCCCTGTGGCACACCTGATGGTATAAAGTTAGTCTGGGATTTAAAACCTTGAACCTTGAACAACCACCGTTTGTGTTTTTTTTTTCAAATAGGACTCACACCATCGCTGTAATGACCCGTGAATACCCATATTTGCCATCTTATTTAAGAGAATATCGTGATCAATGAGATCAAACGCTTTACTGAAATCCGTGTATACAGCGTGCATTTCCTTCCCCTCATCGAGTGCATCTGCTATGTCACTAGTAAAACACAAAAGATTTGATGTAGTGGACCTTTTCGAAAGGAAACCGTGCTGGGAAGGATGCAGCTGCTGCTTTACATGCCAGTATTTTTTTTTCACAACGAGTGATTCATAAACTTTACCTAAGGATGAAAGAATGGAGATGGGTCGATAATTTGTCACGTCAGAGACATCCCCATTTTTGAGGACCGGGGTGATACGAGCCGTCTTCCATTTACTTAGGAAAATACCTAGACTAAGTGAACAATTGTAAATCTTAGATACTGGGTATAGCAAAGATTTGGCACATTTTTTTAAGAAGATAGGTGGTACTCTGTCCTCTCCAGCGCCCTTATTGACATGTAAATCAGTGAGCGCTCCGAGAATTTCTGAGTCAGTTAAAACCATATTACAGAGAGAAGGAGTATTACATGCATGATCCGTATTTACATTACTAGATTTGGGAGCTGCTCCTAATTTACCATATACCGAATTAAAATGTTGTGGGAACAGTTCACATATCTCTTGACCACTATTTGCATGTTCGTTATCTAATGACATACGGTTGGGTAATGAATTGCTATTAGACTTCAAACCATTAACATATGACCAGAAATGCTTAGGCCTATTACGTAGGGTAACAGCTGCATTCCTTTTGAAATTCCGGAGACACTCTCTGATCATAGACTCACTTCTATCTCTAAGCAACCCATAAGTGAATTTATCCATCAAATTCCTATATTTTTTGAAACGATTATGATATTTAGCTTTTTCTTTCAAACATTTAATCAACGGACCGCTATACCATATGGGATATCGATGGTTACGTATGCGCGAAAGGGGCGTAAATTCAGCAATTATTTCTTGAATAATTTTATAGAAGATTTCTACTTCACTGTCAACATCCGTGTCTATAGTGTGTCGCCACACCTCGTCCCAAGCAATAGCAGCCAGTTTTACATTGACGGCATCGAAATTACATGTGTTAAAATTAAACGAAGGAGTACGGTCCGACCGGAGCCACTTCTGTTACAAGAGAGTTTTACTGTAATTATGACTGGCGGATGGTGTGCATTCAGCTTCGAAAAAGGTTTAGCAACTTCACACACTTTAACGCGCTCAGGGATATTAGAGAATATTAAATCCAATATGCGTTTGTTTTCGTTATAAATGTGATTACTCTGATCCATTCCACAGAACATTATTGCCTCCAGAAACCCCCCTCAACATAATCTCCGTCTAACAATGGCGAACATATTCCTAAAGAAGCGTCCCATTGCCATGAGACACGAGGTAAATTGAAGTCTCCTTGGTTACGCTTCCTAATTTATAGTTCATATTTTATTACATCACCATAGGGCGATTGAGAGGCATTGGTTTAATAGTTCCAATTTATTAAATAAGTGTCACATATCGTTGTTTTGGGGATATCCCGCGCGGTGGCGCTACAGTCATTACGCCGCCGCCACGCCACGATGGCCGGCCCCCAGCGGTCGTCCAGTCTGTTGCAACCATGGGTTGGGTGCGCGCACATCATCACGCATCCTCTCGCCCAAACCTCTTAATTGAACCTACATGGAAAGTGTTATCTGTATTACCTAGACCTACTGTGTTGTGTACCGCTGGCCAGCATAGTGTACCTAGTCTGTGAGCTGAACTTCCCGAACGTGGCATCCGTCTGCATCTGCATGGGAATCGCTGTTTCAAAGGTATGTGGCATAATTAGTAAATTGAACTTTTCAACACACTTGCTCATAAAGTGGCTCTAATTTCACCGCAATTAGGCACATAAAGACACCTGTTATCAAACTGTGACTTTTTCATTACTATTATTCACAAGTGAGATAAAGAGCTTTTTTTAATTTATTGGTTGAGTTGCTTTGTTCTTAAAAAAGTTTCGATACAAAAAAGATCGTACTCAATAGTACAAATGCAACACATTTCATGCAACTTCGTATTTAAATAGATAATTTCAACTTGTACGTGTTTAATAAATAAAACTTTCACTTAAATATAACTTTTGTTTTTGTCTGTAATAAGAAATTCCCCATTTTGTACGTGGCTAAAGCGTTATCCGCGAAAAGCCAAAAAAAGACAACTCATTATTTTTAGTCTATGGCCGATCGCCATTGTTAGATGCGCGCACATAGGAAAACTGATTAATTTTGCCCGCCATTGCGAAAAAAAATTCACAACTCGTTTTCACTGTTGGAAATGATTTTTTAGTATTATTTTCTTCACAAGTGTGTTGAAAAACGTCGTATGATACACGTGTGTATTGATGATTACCGTCCTCGGCTCTCTTAAGACCCTCACCTAACGGCTCGGGTCTCAATGGCGCCTCAGCGGTAATCACCAACATTACACACTTGTACCATAATGTACTATTATCCATTGCCTTTCGTCTCATCTGCGTACTTTTCTCCTTCAATTTAGCACTGCTGAATCAGCAATTATAGCCTAGATTACTCTAATAATTTAGGTTCAATCGCGTGTGATTTTACTAGTGATCTTCTAGAGGTTATACGCAACACTCCTATTAGTAACGTGTTTGATTTTTTCGCAACTTTATTATGATAGACATCACTGAAGTTACTAAGAAACGCCTCGATATACTCGCCATTGACAGGCGGTGCCATATAAACGGAACAAATATTCAATATATACGCATTTTTATTTAGCCCTATTTTGAGTGAGATCCACAACTCCTCAGACTCGGACTCCCAAGACTTCATTCGCAAAACATTAAAGGCTTTTCGAACTGCTACCAAAACACCACCACCTTCCTTCCTACAAGAATATCTAGTAGAGCCGCGATCTCGCCGAAATACGTCATATCTATCATCCAATAACTCGTGATCAAACCAGTATCATTGAGCCATGACTCAGTTATAACAATTACATTGAATTCTTCATTTATTTTAACCAGTCATATCTCTACCTACAAGTTATAGGCTCAGATCAAATAAAAAGTCTATTTGATCTGAGGTTATAGGGCAGCAACGCTGCGTAGTGGTCGCATTGGTGGCCCAGTGGTAACAGCCGCGACTTACAAGTTGTAGGTCGTGGGTACAAACCGTGCGTCGTGTTTTACTTTGTGTAAGTTATTTCATCACCGCTGCTCTCAAAACGGTGAATGAAAACATCGTGAGTAATGTCCTAGAACCAAAAAATCGAAGACATGTGATATATACCAAACCGCGCTGGGCCCGCGTGGTGGATTACGGTACGGCCCATTCCCCCTCTCACACAAAAGAGGCATGTGTCCCAGCAGTGCGAAAATTATAAGGCTGATGATGATGTTGAGTGGTCGCAACCGCTACTGCTGATCATGAGATCCTGGGTTTGATTGCCTGGACGGGCAAAGTGTAATTGAGTTTCTCCAACTGGAATTTCTCTTTCTCAGTAGAACCTGAAGTTAGACTTGTTGATGGTAAAAGGCACGCCCCCTATCACATGGGAGTTGAAACATGACTGTCGAAATGCGGGTGTACCTACTTTAGGTGCACCTCTGTTCCCTTTGGGGTAGTTATGGGCAAACGAAAAAAATATATCCTTATATATCGAATCGATATTCAGACAGTTTCGATAATATTCGGTAATAATATTGACGATTCGATATTTCTGCTTTCAGTTCAGACTGCACTTTTTAAAAGGTGTTTACGAGTAACTAGCGCCATCAAGCGGACACCACAGACAACAGCGTCACGGGCAGCAGCGACGTGGAGGCCAGCGGGGGAGAGGGGCGGCGCGCGCTCCGACCTGACTTGCTTCCACCGGTCATTACAGACCCTCACGGCGATCGAGTACTACCACCTCAAAAACCTTGTAAATAGTAATCATTAAATCTAACCGTTCTATCATCATCCGAGTTTCAATAAGAACTAACATCCTCATCACGACGATTGACCACCTCCTGCACAAAAAGTATTCCCAGAAATAGAACCTTTATGATTTTATCTGAAACAAAAATTATGAAAACTTTCAAAATCACTTTTTAATGACGAAAATTTTAGCATTCATTGGTTATATTCGACATCTTTGGTAACATTAAATACGAACCAGACTTGGATTAATAAATTTTTTTAATTATGTCGAAGTTGATATAAATTCGATACTCCAAAATACACACATCAACACGGTCTAGGGATATTTCATACTCAATTAAATAACTCGAAAAGTACTGGCCGCATTGGAATCTTTTATACACCGATTTGTTTGTAATTTATCTCAGACTAATTCCTAATTCAAATTTTTGAAAATTCTTTTGTTTCGGTGGCATAAAAATGTCTTGATGTGTAGGAGAGGGATTTTTTTATTTGTGCGAAATTTAGAAAACAATACGAATTACGTTTAGTTACAGTTTTTTTTTCATTTTTAAACGAAAGATAAAGTTAAAATTCAGGTATTGTAGCCATGCAACGCCAACATTTGACGAGGGCGGAGATTACGAGCTGTGGGCATGCTGGAAGCTGGGTCTGTTCAGCGTAATGTTGCTGAGGCCATAGGGACCCACCAAGATGTAATTTCAAGATTGTGGACACGCTATCGTGCCACAGGTGAAGTAGCGGAGAGGCACCGGGGGCCAAGTCACATCACTACCCCCAGACAAGACCGATTTTTGCAGATTACTGCGGGAGCTCAATCAAATGCAACGGCGACTCAATTGGTCCAAAGGCTGCGAGTGGAACACCAAGTGCTTGTGAGTGACCAAACTGTAAGAAGGCGACTGCATGTAAGCAATCTACGCTCTCGTAGACCACTCCGGGTCCCACCTTTACGGAGAGGCAATCGTGAACGACGATTAGAATGGGTTCGGAACCACGTGGACTGGGGCCGTGAGCAATGGTCCAATGTGCTGTTCACGGATGAATCCAGGTTCGGCTTCCATCCAGATTCACGAAGGACGCGTGTTTGGCGAGTTCCTGGACGATGGAGCCGTCTTCAGAACCCTCAGGAAGTTCACCCATACCAAGGAGGAACAATTATGGTTTGGGCAGGAATTCGTCTTGGAGGACGGACGGATCTCGTTTGGGTGCGGGGCAATATGACGGCAGAACGATACGTCCAACAGGTGCTGGGCCCCGTAATCTTGCCCCACAGAACACAAATGGGGCAAGATTTCCTGCTCATGCACGACAATGCCCGGGCACACACGGCGAGAACGGTAGCAGCTTTGTTACATACACACAATGTTAGGGCCTTAGACTGGCCTGCTCAATCGCCAGATCTAAATCCCATTGAGCATGCGTGGGATATGCTGCAAAGAAGAGCTCTGAAGGAAGTTCCTGAAAATCTGGCTACAGAAGATCAACTTTTTGCGCACCTCAGAAGGACAATATTCCGCATCAAGACATTGACAACCTTGTTCTGAGCATGTCGAATCGTTGCCGATGTGTTATGAACATCATGGGTACTTTCTCAGACAAATTAAATGATTTTTCTATTTTTTTCAGTTTTTACTCATAAATTAAAAGTTAATTCATATACGGTTTCCGTCTATGCTTCATTTTTTTTCCATAAAATCCTGAAATTTTAATCGAAGTACCTTAACCATTATCAAAAAATGGTAGAATATTAAATAAGGTATCTTTTAAATATATACATGTCATATAAATAATTATCACATTGATAGTAATTCGCTTTTTTAAAAATATCCCTAGACCGTGTTGATGTGTTTAACTATCGAATATCGATCGACATATCATGATTAAAAAATATTGCCGTTATTCAAAAGGGGTATTGATCAGACAGTTATTAGAGAAAAATGTTAGTATATAAGAATATTTAGAGGATAAGTCGTTAATAATATATTCCATTTTTTTTATTCATTGTCAGTCATTATTATCACTGCAATACAATTTCAATCTTTATTAATTAACTACTAGCTGACCCGGCAAACTTTGTTTTGCCATAAAAACACCAAACATTCATCTACTAAATATCCTACCTACCCTACCCTACCCTACCTACCCTACCCTACCTACCCTACCCTACCTACCCTACCTACCCTACCCTACCTACCCTACCCTACCCTACCTACCCTACCCTACCCTACCCTACCTACCCTACCCTACCTACCCTACCCTACCCTACCTACCCTACCCTACCTACCCTACCCTACCCTACCTACCCTACCTACCCTACCCTACCTACCCTACCCTACCTACCCTACCTACCCTACCTACCCTACCTACCCTACCTACCCTACCTACCCTACCCTACCTACCCTACCCTATCCTATCTCTCAAGTTGGATCGAACTGCACATGGTGTGCGAATTTTATTATAATCGGTTAAGTGGTTTAGGAGTCCATTGAGGACAAACATTGTGACACGAGATTTATATATATTAAGAAAGATAAGATTACAGATTCATATTTTATTCTCTAATTCATAATTATCAATACGTAAGTATTATAAGCTTTGTTTTTTTAGAAATATTTGTACGCCATATTAAGGCAGGGTATGCTGGAACCAATTTTGTAACATAAATTCAAACCAATAAATAGCCAAGTTATTCGGCTTCCACGATGGAGCGGCCCTACCTAGACATTGATGTGGATGTTGGTGACGACCCAAGAAGATGTCGATTGCAATATTTCGCGATGGATAAATGAGCTTGTATGTTTGTATATTATTTTGTAACATATATTTTACCATATTCTAACAAATAAACATATTTGATTTGTTTTAATTATTTTATGAGAAAATATCGCCATACTATAGTATATTTTTGCCCAAGCCTACTTTAGGGCATACAGGCGTGATTAAATGTATGTATATTGATCGAAGATGTATGTAGAACTTTACTAACTACATGAAAATGTTCACATTTCAATAAAATTCTGTGACGTGTATCGTGTATTCCAATTCTTTCACTGAAATGTGTTCCTTTTTGTATAGAAAATAACCCCGTTGTGAGCTCATTTATGGCGCGGCGCCTTGTGCGGATAAATTGTATTATAATTATGACATTACCAATTGGTCATGAAGGTATGGGTGTGTTAATGTAGAAGCGTTTTCAGTCGATAGTACACTATAAAATCATGTGCAGGCGCACAGGCAGTAAAAATCGATAAATAAATGTTATCTATATTTTCTGCTTATGACGTAGAATGAGCGTGTTGCACCGGTTTGCCTGCCGGTTACTTACTCCATAAATCGATTCGAATGGAAATCTACAAACATCGCTTTATAAATATCTTGTTTACGCATCGATCTAATGATTTGTTTATTACCATCTACTAGTTGAGTCAAACCACCGCTCGTGGCAAAACACCATGTTTGGTGCACTCTTTTATTTAACGCCATCTATTAGCGATTTTTGTTTTAGTTCTGTAGTTTTCCTCTAGATGGCGTTACCAGTTTCGATTTTGTGTGGAGGGTAGATTTAGTTGTATTTTCTACTGACTACGGACTATACTTGTGAATGATCAAAGGAAAGATAATAATTGTAGTCATTTTTGTAAAGTAACTATGAGTGTTTCGTGATTATAGTTTCTAGAATAAAAGATAGAAAGATTTTCTGGCTTTAGCTATTTGGCGACGTTTGTACCTACTACACCCACCTTAAAAACAGCTGACTTTTGATAAAGTGAAACATCTTATTATATCTATCCTGTTATCTAAAGGAGTACCTATTATGATTCTCTGAAAATCTATCTGTACATCGTCAAACGCTGGTTGATGGTAGAAGCCGTATGTTGTGAGTAGAACAGCAGCGGACCAAATTATTTCAGTGGAAAATTGTTATGAAGCCGTTTTTATGAGACCATAAACATTGTGTGCAGCGTCATCGAGGCTCTTTGTCTGGAGGGGCTTAGCGGCTGCAGCGTCACACAACAGATGTGACGCCGCGTCGGTAGCCCCTAGCTCCGGCAGTACCGCGCAGCCCGCCACCGACATCGCCACCCCGATTCCCGAGTGCCAGTTACACCACTGTGAGGCGGCCGAAACACGCCGCTGACTAAAAATAACCGCGCGCCGCTCAGTACCGGCGCAACTACCGCGCGCGTTGCCCGCTGCGCCCGCGAATCTCAACCATGGCGGAGACTATTGAGGAGACTTACGAGAGCGCGGTCACCCGCAAGGTGGTCCGCACCAGCCTCAAGATAGAGGAGGTGAGGATCGACACACGACAGTTTTATGTAACGACGCCCGCGCGACACAAATATAGCCGGCGCGCGCACGCCGCGACGCCAGCGCCACGCACCTGCTCACATAACAGATAACACGTTTGACAGTGAACACAACGTAAACACCAGATCCTGCCGCGGCGCGCTCTCTGCCCGCAGCATCCCGGCGGCGTCGGGACGTCGCCTGCCATTCACGAACCACCAACACCTCTCTCAAAGCTCTTTCTCTCTTTGTACGGCCGATGACAGACACCGGATGTCCAAAAGTATTCCGGGAACACATTACTACAGCAAGCCCTGCCGGCTCATAAACCTTAGTATCTGTTATGGTTCGAGTGTATGGCACGCGAAGGTCCGATGCTGCCTACGTCAGTGTGGAGGAAGTGCGCGCGCGATGCGCCACTTACAATATTTGTGGCAATCGGTGATGTAAATAGAACAGGCGGTTGAATGAAAATTTCCGTGCCCACCTTGACGCGTGTGCATCGACCTGTCTCGTACATGACCACTCCACGTGTGACCTTGCAAGACATACACAAACATGGGACACAGTACACAATACACAGATAGGTACATACGCTTTCTATACCTCATTACACACCACACCCTCAGACGTTATCAAGCGACACAAAGTAGAAGTTAGAACGACAACAAGGCGACCAGTGTGCAACGTTCTCTTTTAGAAGAAAGTGTCGTCGTTAGAGATGTATTCTGGTACATGTAATGAATCTCAAGCGTGACTAATATATTATTCTGTGAGCGTGCAGCATCCGACCAGCACTCGTGATAGCAGCCGCTGGCTGTTATCACATTCCATCAGTAACAATGAATGTCTCAGTTCTGTCGCGACTACTGTTCGTTTCCAAAGCGCAAAATCCAATGGAAAAACGCGCCGTGGCATATTTTCGTCTTGGCTCCCATCCTAGTTTATCTGCTACATTACGATGTTTATTCACAATACGAATGCGAGCATTAATGTGTGCGTCCGAACCACTTGTGTTTAGGTCTTTACAGTTGCTTTGGGTGCAAAACCGATGTACATTATGTACATTACCTGCCTTGCCTGCATACACTTGTAAACATAATGATGGGACACTTTTAGAAGCGAACTTTGGTCCACCACGAGCGGGAATAACATCCTTGATGTTCCATGATTTTAAAGTGTGAAACAAATTTTATATGAGCGGTTGTTAAACAGTGGTCTGGCAGTGGCAGTATCGCGCGTGTGTTTATTTGACATCACTGTCCTTGCATACCTGACTCAAGACATCGAAAATATTTGGATGAATCTTTTTGGCAAATGGTTTTGTTTTTTTCTTGGAGATCGATGTTAAGCGCATCAAAGGGACACGGTATTAAACTGATGATGAATGACGAGCAGCTACGGCCAAGTCCAAAACTGTCTCGGAACTTACAAGCTACACAAGTTAAGACACATGTTTCAGTTAATTATGTGAGCTCATTAGTGATCTTCTTATCTCCATTTTGCCATATGTTTGTTAGGAATGTCGAAAAAATAGCTTGTAAAATATCTAGATGCACTCTGCATGCCAAAATATTTGCCGCTATGTTTTCGCAGTATTGTAAAGAACGCAAAACATTCGCCTGCGTCACAGCAGACGTAGCTCCAGATATCCAACACAATGTAGAAACTGAAAACGGTTATCTATCAAAATATTTACTGAAAAAAATCGGCCAGGTGCGAGTCGGACTCACGCACGAAGGGTTCCGTACCATACCATACCAACGGCAAGAAAAACACGTTTGTTGTATGGGAGCCCCACCTGAATATTGATTTTATTCTGTTTTTAGTATTTGTTGTTATAGTGGCAACAGAAATATATCATCTGTGAAAATTTCAACTTTCTAGCTATCACGATTCATGAGATACAGCCTGGTGACAGACAGACAGACGGACCGCGGAGTCTTAGTAATAGGGTCCCGTTTTTACCCTTTGGGTACGGAACTCTAAAAACCAATTATCCTTACCTATACAAGAATACTTGCATTTCCTAAACTTAAGAAATTCTAAGAACTCTCTCTCTATTCGCTTGAATGAAATCTATTTCCTCGAAATCTTGAATTCATTTAAGTATTGCTTTCTAGACTAGCCTAGCTGTATACAGAATATTCTACACGTTATAAGACACAGACTAGGATGGAAATAACCTCGTACAAAAACATTAAAACGAATAACATCTGCGATGTAAAATAACATTGAGACCGCCAAACGTGGTTTTGGCTCTAATGCTGATAGTGATCCGTTACAAATCATACAAGAAATTTACAATTTTACATTTCGCTAGTCGTATTGTGTGGATTATAAGTAGAATGCCTTTATTTATAATAATAAATCTAAGCATTTATAGTAGTAGCATTTATGATCGGACCGAGTATTGACCCTTGAGGAAATCCAACTTAAATTAGGGGTTTTTTATAATTGTTTATTGATTAAAATAAATATCGAAAGATTGACTTAATATTTCTTTGAACTTTTAGCAAATCAAAAACCCGTGATGTCAATAGTCTTGTCAACGAATGCTTTTTTAGTCAACTTTTTTATCGAAAAGAATGACACCTTGTTCATATGTTTCCAAGACTGCTGGCAAAAAAGTTGAACCAAAAAGCAATAACTAGTTGCTAGACTACACTCAATCAAACGCCAACTGTAGTTCTCTATACAAACTTCGATATACTAGTGGTCTTCCTTTGGCCTTCACTAACAGTAGTCCAATAAAAACAGTCACTAATCATGTAATCGATTAAAAATATAATGAGTTCAAACTCAAAACTGAGCAACATACGACATGTACAAATACATTGAGTATTTTGAATTTGTAACGTTTAATTAGTGCTGCACGCTCGAATTGCGTTTCTGAGAACACGGTGGGCGTTTATGAAAACATGTGGGTAATTATTTGGGGCCCGGCCGCCTGTGCTTTGGTACTCGACGTATAAAACCACAAGGCCTTAGTAGTTACAGTAGTGCTAAAACCGTTAGTTACGCTTTGGAAATAATTCCTATGTAATTTGTGTTGTTCAGAATAGCAGAAGTCACAATCACAAAAGCTTTAAGCTCAAAAAGCAGACTCGTTTTCAAATTCAAATGTTGATTTAAATCATTAATATAACCGTATATGCTTCTAAATAATATTATTGGCATATGAAGGGTTATTAGCAGGCGCTTTACTTTTTGTAAGATAAATTTCATCACTACTGCTCTTAAATCGGTGAAGGTTCTCCTTCACCGATTTAAGAGCAGTAGTGAGCACCATGACGAAACCGGCATGTCCTAGAATCAAAAATTCGATGACATGTGACATTCACCAATCCGCACTGCGCCGCGTGGTGGATTAAGGCCCATTACCTCTCTCACAGAGAGGATGCCTTTGTCCCAGCAGAGGGAACATTATAAGGCTGATGATAATAGCTATTTATGCAACTGTTACGTTATGGACGGTCTTTTAATACGAGTGCCATTTTTCGGTACAAGCGTAGCTCGTACCGAAATAAGTGGGCACGAGTTATTAAAAGACCAATAACGTACAGTTGCATACAAGATTTTATCTACGAAGGAAGGAATAAAACACAGATATAGACAAATAAGCATTTCAGGAAGTGTGTTTAAGTATTTCATTAAATTACTACCAGAAAAATCAAGACATGTAGTCTTGATTTTTCTGGTAGTAAATTATTCGTAGACGCAACTGCTCTATTTGTTATATCTGGTGGAGTATTTTCACACTTTTCACTTGATGTTGAAGCCTTTTTATTAAAATTTTAAATAAAATTTCACTCAGAAAATTATTCGGGCGTCCACTTTATTTTGTATTTTTTATTTTATTACGTATAAGGCAAAGATCTTGTAGCCGCAACAGCCAAATAGTATACGATACTTTTGTTATAAACTTGTTCCATTTTTAAAAACATCATTTACATTGTCTCGATTTCGAAGTAATATTCTAGGTACCTGGCTGTATGTTCAGAATGTCTTTGCTTGTGTTTTAGAATTTATGACGATTCGCATAATGCAACCCGATATCGTTATGGGTATCATAATGAAACCGCTGTCAATTTTGTAATTCGAATATAACGAAACCGAAGTAGATAATAGCTATTTATGCAACTGTTACGTTATGAACGGTCTTTTAATACGAGTGCCATTTTTCGGTACAAGCGTAGCGCGTACCGAAATAGGTGGGCACGAGTTATTAAAAGACCAATAACGTACAGTTGCATACAAGATTTTATCTACGAAGGAAGGAATAAAACACAGATATAGACAAATAAGTATTTCAGGAAGTGTGTTTAAGTATTTCATTTCTCTTACATGTCTTGCTTTTTCTGGTAGAAGATATTTGTAGCCGCAACTGCTCTATTTGTTATATCTGATGGAGTATTTTCACACGTTTCACTTGATGTTGAAGACATTTTTAATAAAATTTGAAAAGTTTCACTTAGAAAATTGTTCGCGCGTCCACTTAATTTTTTAATTTATTTTTTATTAGGTATAAGGCAAAGATCTTGTAGCCGCAACAGCCAAATAGTATACGATACTTTTGTTCTAAACTTGTTCCATTTTTAAAAACATCATTTACATAGTTTCGATTTCGAAGTAATATTCTAGGTTCCAGGCTGTATGTTCAGAATGTCTTTGCTTGTGTTTTAGAATTTATGACGATTCGCATAATGCAACCCGATGTCGTTATGGGTATCATAATGAAACCGCTGTCAATTTTATAATTCGAATATAACGAAACCGAAGTAGATAATAGGACATTATGGTACAAGGAAAACTGATTAATTTTGCCCGCCATTGCGAAAAAAAAATCACAACTCGTTTTCACTGTTGGAAATGATTTTTTAGTATTATTTTCTTCACAAGTGTGTTGAAAAACGTCGTATGATACACGTGTGTATTGTTGATTACCGTCCTCGGCTCTCTTAAGACCCTCACCTAACGACTCGGGTCTCAATGGCGCCTCAGCGGTAATCACCAACTTTACACACTTGTATCATAATGTACTATTATCTCACTTGTGAATAATAGTAATGCAAAAGTCACAGTTTGATAACAGGTGTCATTATGTGCCTAATTGCGGTGAAATTAGAGCCACTTTATGAGCAAGTGTGTTGAAAAGTGTTTTTTTTTACACCATCCTTCTTTTCCTGGCATTTGCTAATCAAAGACATGATCTATGCTCATATTCAGGTCTACGAGTAATTAGTGGATTACATCCCTTATTTTATCTTGTGGAGAGGCCGACAAATAACTCGGACACTTTGACCCTTTGGATTCTATTGTGGTCCCCTAGATAACCTACTCCTCCCCAATCTCGTTGAAAACTCTCGTCATGAGTTTTACAACGAGACTAGGAGATATGAGCCTGTAGTCTTCTGGTTTTCGATATCCAATCCCTAGGAGACTCATTCGCTTACCAGCCAGTGCATCGCATGTGCACAGAAGGTGATCCATGCGTTCCGTATGTTCCCCACACAACCTGCACATGGGTGTCGCGGTTAGACCCATCTTCATGAGCATTTCGTTGGTTCCAAAGTGCCAAGTAAAGGCCCAAAGCAGTTAGCGGATTTGCCCCCTGCTCGTATTCCAAATGCATTCCCGCCGTACTTTGAACGTAGAGCCCAGGAATTTCCTGGAGTGTTCCAGACCGATATTAGACAGCCAATGTGTTTGTTGTCACGTGAACTGCAAACTCCCTAAATGTGGTTTTTACGAGACACGTTGAAATGCCTACGCATGGTTCTGGACCCACAAATTCATTTACTGAGCCTCTCTCGCCAGTTCATCCCTTACAAATACTACTATTTAACTACCAACATGAAATAATTTCTAATTCAAGTTAATGAATACAATACAATTAAACTAAGTGATAAAAAAACCAAGATTCAATCAGTCACCCGTTCGTCATGCCCCATTACTCGCTTAGTTGCCACCGTATCACCCATTTATCTACTTGTCACGGTAAATGATCGCTGATTACTGGATTGTTACCCTATAATGAGTAAATAAGTAGGTAGAGTCCGTAGAGTACCTACTTACCTCTAATATGCTACGTTGACAACAAAACAGTAACTTAAATTAGAAACAGATTTCATGTGTGTGATCATTGTATCGATTCGTGACAGCCTATGATTTAATAGCCACAAAGCTCGACCAACACCTTAGGAACAATCGTTAGGTAGCTGGATCAAGGGCTTGATTCCAGAAAGCGGACTATCTGGACATTGCTCGTATTGCTAGGGCGTTCATCTCTCTGGAGCCTTGATCGCCAGCAGCTTGGATCTTGTCCCCGATAGATGCTAGTATTATATTATCTGTGCCGATAGCCAACTACATATGTGTATATATCGCAACGCTGATCAGATCGATGACTAAAACTACAAGAATGAATCAGGGCACGGGGGTAATATCAGTTATTAAGACATTTTTTTTTGCTATATTTTATTTTTATTGTTTTTTCTGGACTGTTTTAATCCTACTAAATTTTCAGAGTCAATAATTTATCAGTCAATAAGGTTATTATTCAATAATTTACCCTAATTGTAAAGGTTATTCAATAAACATTTAGGCGATTTATGGTTCGAATTGATACCTTCCATAATACCAAAAATATTAACGTGAAAAAAGGAAGTGGCTCGATTTGCTCCAAGTGTTTTTTAGTATTTTTTTACGTGAATTTCTAATTTAAATAAATAATGAGCTGATGACGTTACAGGATAATTGTGAAACAGTTTGCCTTCTGTTTCACGCACGTCAGAATAATCATCGGAGACAGGTCTTTCTTTTCATAGGAGTAAGATTTTAGTATCTAATAAAATTCACTGTTTAAGTAAAAAAAACAGAAACATCATAACGCTATTACCGTAAAAAGTAAATATATTTATATTGATGGTGGTGCCTAAAACCTATCTCATTTAGCTACAAGAGTCTCTTGTAGAATTTAAGAGAGGAATTGAGAGCTACAAAAAACTGCTCTTTGAACATTTGAACAAGCTTAACTAGCGCAAAGGTTACGTACATTTACCATTTACCTTTCAGGAGAAAAACATCATGAAGTGCATAAACTCCGTACTGAATAGTGCAAAAACAATTCTACGAATTATTGATTTAATCGTATGTTTTTCCTGGCGATTTCCCCAAAAGAATGGCATCGTATAAACAAAAACACGCGTGATACGGATAGTTTACATGCAATATTTTTGAGCGTGAAGTAAGTCTTGGAAGCACCAATTCCTACAAATATAAATGGTCTATTTAGTAAAAAGCCTCATCGTGAATTTCCTTAGTAAAAACTCTTAATTCGAGGTTTGGCTCTCGCCTATTTCCTTCTCCACTTTATAACCCTCAAAAATTGCTCAAAATTGCGCTGTCGACAGAGGCCTAGTTTACAAATTTGACAATTATAAATGAAAAAGGAAAACATACTTAAGTTAGCTTGAAGTAAACTTGATTCCACCAGCGTGACTTTTCTCTAAAATGTTCACCATGAAAGCTCAATTGCTCGAAAACACGAGCTCGAACTAAACTGTCATTTCACCTGAAGCTAGAGATTTACAACTCATCAAGTTTGCTTCACCTCAGTTTTCACGCCGCGATTTTACAGAATAACACTACCGCAGGGCCTTATATCTAAATTCCAATAACGAATGAAAGGAAATACCCCTGAGTCACCATGTGGGGACGCAGTCGGTCAAATCAATCGTGGGCACAGGGCCAGTCAATTCGCACAGGTGCACGTCTAAGGCAGAGCCAATTTGTCTACCTGAATGTGTGATACGGCGGGATACACCTTTGCAATGACTAGACAGAACCTCTATCGCCTTTTCCAAGAAAATCTAATGTTTTCGTGTCTGTTGAACAAGTAACTTTTCGAATACTATCCTTAGCACTGAAATAGGTTATGGTAAACATTTTCATTTACCATATTAATTTGACGGTAGATTGTTGGCTGTGGGAAAGCTCTGATTTGATAAGTATATGGGCATATTTTGTGATGTTGTTAGGCATAGTAAAAAATAAGTGGTCTGTGTATCATGGCCATCGCGCCATTATGCATAGAAACTGCCACAAATTGCCAAAAATATGCCTGTTGTATTTCCAAGCGTACAAAAAATCGTTGATGTTAAATTGAAGCTTCCGGCGAAGTCCACTAAGCCATCAAGGTGTCTATTTATTTTATTTATGTCTTCAAATTGTCTGAGTTTTCAACAGACAGCAATCCTCTCCAGATTTCCGGATTTTTGTCTGAATATTTTCATTTCCACATCTCTTTACGATGTCATTTATCGATTCTATTTCGATTCATGAAGTTATTTGAGTTCTTCGGGAAGACACTCATTTATAAGTAGGTATACGATTCATTTTTTTTCTTATAATGATGACAGAATGGACTAAGTAAACGATAATATGCCTATCAGTAAACATGTTATATACTTGTTCCGTATTTGAGTACGTACGAAATAGTAATGTAATGTTTATGCACAAAAGCAATATATCGTGATTGTACAAAACCATCGACAAACTAATTACGTACAGCTGGTGACACCTCTTCTAAGTAGACCACAGAATATAACTAAAACGAGAAGTAAATTATTGTAGTTACTTTTCCTTGTCACAGATTTAAAGAAAGTTCTTTAAAAATGACGATTTCCACTACCGGCGCGGGCGCATGCATCGTCCTCCGTTGTTAACGATTCTTATGATGATTTTATTTAAAATAACCACTGCCAATAATTTATAAGGCAGGGTAAGTCCCTCAGAATGATTAGAACTGCTTAAATAAGTGTTTTGTCTTTTAGAGATCCATTTAGCATTTGTACAAAAGAGAATACGTCAAAGTCAATCTGCTTGTAGGACGTCGTTTATAATTAAAAATAACCAGTTTTGTTGACAAAAGCAATAAATCGCGCTTCGTTACGCCTAGCGTGAGCTGTATCATCGTTCTGCTTCTTCACAAGAATCATGTTTTTGTCTGTGTTCTTTAAACAACAACACAAAATCCTAAAAATGTCTTAGCAAATGATCCAAATAAAACCTGCGAGATTTACAACACTCGTGACACAAATTCCTTGCGGCTAGTTTTTGCGAGATCTCGTTTTAGGCCGCCTGTCTCGGAAACTGTGCAAGTTTGCAATACCGCCAAACATGGACATGTGCGCTCCTCGTTTCGCGAATCAAACGCTAAAATCTCGAGAGTGGAACAACTGTTCGGGAACATTGCCAAATGTGCGATTTTGCTTAATTGACGAGCACGGAACATCCCGTTCGTTTGATCGTGCTCCAGCGCACGCTTGTCCGCCATTACAGCGAGTATAAAACATGCTTTACTGCGAAAACAAAATGTATGGCTTGTCATTGTGCATTACAGGATGCTCTAAAAGATTTTGATAGCAAGTTAGGGTTGTTGAACGTAAATTAGCGTGGTGAGTTTAATTTTATCCATGCGTCCATCATGCATTCGACGGGCGATCGACGATCGGGTCAACGTCAAGTCACGGAAGCCGTTGCGGCACGGTTGGGTCGCGAAGCGCGAAAATGGAACGCAGCGGATATAATTAAAACTGTACGGACAAATCGTTGGCGGGGGATAAACGCGCGAATTCGGTCAGCCATTGCTCGCCCAGCGATGTTTTCAACGCTTGTTGTTGTTTAAGTGACACTAAATATTGATGACTGGACATGAAACAAGTCTAGACAACAGTAACATGGCGCAGAAAAAAAGTACCCAAATACGCACGCACGAAAGTAACCTAAAAACACAAAAATTACATTTCATCGTGTGGTGAAATATGATGTTTTGCCAGTAAGCAACACGAAATCTAGAAGTTTTCAAATTTCATATTCAACATGCCCATATAACACCACTCGAATCAGTGCGTGCACTTATAGATCGAAGTATTAAATCACGCATACAATGCGCACGCACAAATCTTGTCATATCACTTTAGCAACAACATAATATTACCAAATTACAAGTTAATTTACACACTTACAAATCTGGCAATTTATTAAGGCGTCAACTACACGAGGAAATGAAGAGAGAACTGAACGTAATCTGTCAAATTATTTTGCTCTAATAATCCGGTCTACTTTCGTTAAGGTCGACGCGGTTGTTAATAATCTGAAGTGCACACGATTTATTAGAAAAAAACTCCTATAAGAGCTGACATTTGTTTGATATAAAAGAAAAGATCATGAGCATCTTGACACATTTATAAAAACACGTTTTCCTCATGGTCAGTGGCGGCTTTGAAGAGTATTTACTAACATATTGATTACATAGATTTATACCTATTTATTTCAATTTCAATCTTAGTAGGTACCTACATTTAGGTAGCATCATCATCGTCAACAAAGTATTACTGTATCATACTGATAACATCCTTCTTCTGTTGTAAGTAAGTATATCTCGTATGTGTAGTTTAGGATTGTACTGGATTGTCTTCAAAGGCCTCTTTTTTGTGAAATTCCTATCAAGATAACTTCTCGTTTTTCCGAGTAACAGCCGTTCAAGCATAAATCATATTAACATCATCATAAACCTCATTAAAACCATGTTTTTGAGGTAGTTTGTTATCAGCCTCATCAGACTTACTGTTTTCATTGCAGCAACATGATACAACGTCACTGCTGTGTTTTCTTTCCCAAAAACATCGTTATGAACAACATCGTCTGTGACTTGCAGCAACATGATACAACGTTACAGCTGTGTTTTCTTTACCAAAAACATCGTTATCAACAACATCGTCTGTGATTTCCAGCAACATGATAAAATGTCACTGCTGTGTTTTCTTTACCAAAAACATCGTTATCAACAACATCGTCTGTAACTTGCAGCAACATGATACAACGTCACTGCTGTGTTTTCTTTCCCAAAACCATCGTTATCAACAACATCGTCTGTGACTAGCAGCAATATGATACAACGTCACTGTTGTGTTTTCTTTACCAAAAATATCGTAATCAACAATATCGTCTGTGACTTCCAGCAACATGATACAACGTCACAACTGTGTTTTCTTTCCCAAAAACATCGTTATCAACAACATCGTCTGTGACCTAAATATAAAAGAATTAATAGATACAAAGCTCATCGACACGCAATTTTCGCTAAAATGTTAATAGGTTCTGTACGATTCGTACACTTGCAGAGTTGTTGTTGTTGAGGTTGAAGCACGAAGAGAAAAGATCACTCAGTTTTCGTTAGATTTATTACGTATTTTTGTGTTTACAAGTAATACTGTTGACGATTCCTTTCTCTAATGTTAGTCACCGCGTAGCAGTTATCGTACTCATTGATTTAAAGTGTTTCATGTGTATTTATAATATTATTGGAATGACGCACGTGTGGTGCACGGCACCGCGTCAGCAAAATATGTACAGTTTTAGACTGTACATCTTGGCAACCCAAAAAGAAGAAACCAACGAGAAGAGAAAGGAAAAGTCATCACAAAGTTAGTTAAGTAATTAATCAATCAAATAGAAAGGCGATGTTCCTGTTCCCAGGTTGAGGCTCCCGCCGCAAGTCCTTTGTTGTTTGTGCTGCGACGGTTTCATGCTGCTGGCACTCTGTTTTGCGGAAAACTTGAAGTTCAATATCTTCAGGTTGACTCGAAGTTTTGTTCTTAGCGTTGTGTGTGCAATAGTGTGGACAACGATTTCTCCCAACCACGACAAGTACGACTATGATGGCGATCGCCAGCAAAGAGTAACTTATGGCATATTGATGAATGTCGTGACTTGTTAGTGTTGGTAGTGAAGCTTCATTTTGCCGTTGAGTTGCAATTTTCTGATCCGTAGCCTTTGACTGAAGGATATTTGGAGCATAGCGATATGTTAAGTTCACTATCTTGTTAATAGATGTATCAAATGTTGGAGCTGTAAACTCATAATCCATCTTCATATGACTGCTGTATCGGCGTTGAGCGTAGATGGTTAAGTCGTTGGATTGCAGTACGCATCCCTGAGATAATGTCACTATGTTCGATAATGCAATGGTTTGTGATGTGACGTCGTTGCTACATATGATTCGTAATGCACACGTTTCGCAGCAAATCGCCAGCCAGCTGTTTTGAGTTTGTAACTCTATCCAAGTGTCTTTGCATGACGCGCGTTCGACGTCACAAGGTTCATTGTTTTGATGCGATAGCAGTTTTGCCTCACAAGGAGCGTTTTTGCTGTGTAGGTCAAATGATGGCAGGTTTTTCTTGCATAAGAAATTCTGCGATTTTTGTTGCATGCAGTGTTTCAAGTCATCTTTGGACATAGACACGTAAATGTTCTTCTTGAAGTTGACAGCGATGTACTCGTTTGATAACTGCACATATGTAGTTTCCTTAGCATTGTTAACCGGTAAAGGTATCGCTTGGTATATTACGAAATCTTCGTTAGCTACAAGTGGAATATGTGCTTCGAAAAGAAAGTAATTTTCAGTAACTCGTGCTTTCACATTGATCAGCTTGTAGATATCTTTAATGTTTTCTTTGTAGTTCTCAACTGGTAGCGATAAAGATTTCGGAAGGCTTCCGGATATTTCCGTTAATTTTTGAATCAGACGCACCGGACTTATCAGATGGACATCTACATGACCTTGTTAGACGTTAGTTAGAGTATTAAACAGCATCTCCTGGAACGTCCTCAAGCTGTTGATCAATAGGTACGTCGTTAACGAAGCAGAGTTGAGGTAGGTAGTAGCCGAAAGTATTTCCATTTCCGTTTCGATGGATGCTATATTTTTATTGGTCTGATTGATAAAGTTATCAATGGAGTTGAATTGACGCTGAATATTGTCTTCAGTTTGTTTCAATACTTGATTCTCAAGCTCCACAATCGTTGTTTGATTTTTTAATAACTCAAGTAAGTAGTTCTCATTGGTTTGCAGAGATTGAATATCGTTTTGATATTTCTTAGCGAATTGTTGGTCCAATATCCCAAACAGACTGTTAGCTATGTAGCCGACTCCGTCGACTAGACCCCGTTTCTTCCTGTTGCTCAGGTGTTTGTGGGGATTTATAAGTATAGAGTTGTAGTAGTTTAGAAGTTCTAGTTCATGATTTAATTGTTCCATGGTTGATCTGCAGTGTTGTAGATTCGTTTTTTGGCATAAGTTGTGAATATTCTCGAAGTAAGTTTGAGTACGACGAGTCCCATCCCAATAGTTTGTTAGGTTGTAGTACATCATTAGTATCCATTCATCGTGCACTACTTGCATTTTGCCGACGGTGTCATAGTATATGGGCCGCTCGCGTTCCAGACTTGTAATCTGAGCGGTCGCCGCCGGCGCTCCGCGCGTGCCATCGGTGGCGGTATAAGATCCCGTTACAAATGTAAACAATGATAACATTGTTATTAGTAACGTTGAGATAAGATTCTTTGACTTCTTCCGCCGTTCGTTTTTCGATTTCTGTGGAGGCTTATTTTTCATTTCGTTTTCTTTGGTTTCCTCAGTTTCAGAGTTCAATGGTAATGGCGACAGTTTTGTTATTGGGCGCTTTATGATTCCTGCTTGAGTTTTAACAGTAGTTACTCGAACATATCCATCAGATCCTGGATGTGTTTCCAGAATCCGACCTAGGGCCCATTTTCCCGGCGGTAGATTGTTTTCTTTCACCAGTACTACATCGCCTTCTTTAACGTTTCTAGAAGGCTTGTTCCACTTACTACGTGTTTGTAGAGTGGTAAGGTAATCGTTTGACCAGCTTTTCCAATATTGTTGGAACATATGCTCGGTAAGCTGCCATCTACGGCGTAAATCAATGTTTTTTACGTCACTGTAATCCGAGAGTGGCATGGACAATATTGGGCTTCCTGTAAGGAAATGTCCAGGCGTTAGGCAGTTGTAGAACTCTTCTGGATCTTCAGTTAGCGGGCACAGAGGTCTTGAATTCATGCAGGCTTCTATTTTTGCTAAAATCGTTATGAACTCCTCGTACGTTAGTTTTTGGTCCCCCAGTACTCGTCGCAGATGGTGCTTCATAGACTTGACGGCAGCTTCCCACAGACCGCCAGCAGTTGGCCAGGCGGGGGCGTTGAAATGCCACTCCACCTCCAATTTGGCCAGTTCGTTGAAAACATCTGGTTTCAGTAGTTGTTTGAACTCTTCGAATTCCTGACGAAGCACCTTTGCAGCGCCGATAAAGTTTGTACCACAGTCAGAGTACATGTGTTTCGGGGTGCCGCGTCTCGCACATAGTCTTTGGAAGGCCGCCATAAACGTTTCTGTGCTAAGGTCTGATACGAGTTCAATATGAACAGCTTTCGTCGCCATACATATAAATATGGCTATGTATCCCTTTGAAGTTTTTACGCCTCTACCCTTGTTGTGTTTAACATCCACATGACCGGTAAAGTCTACTCCTGTGTGCGTGAAAGGGCGGCACGGAGTGATCCTTTGCGGTGGTAGGTCACCCATCAGTTGATAGCTATCTGTCTTGTTGAAGCGATGGCAGCGTACACATCTTCGAAGTTGGTTCTTGACAGCCCGGTTGCCGCCAACGATCCAGTAACGCTGTCTAATATAAGTCAGCGTTAGCCGAGCTCCTCCATGTAATGTGGCTGAATGTGCTTGTTCTATAAGAAGTTGTGTAAATCTTCCTTTATGTGGTACGATTATTGGATTCTTCATATCCCCAGTTAATCTTGAGTGTTTAAGACGACCTCCGACACAGATGATGCCCGCTTTGTTTACATAAGGATTCAATTTGCAAATTGCGCTTTTCTTTGATACTGTTTCGTTGTTAACAATTTGTTTGTATTCAGAATTGAACTGCAATCGCTGCGCTTGAATAATGATACTAATGCGCGCTGCGCTTAGTTCACTTGTTGTTAGGTACGTAGTTTCCGATTTCGTCCTATTGCGCACATTTGTAATGAAGCGTAATATCCATGCGATGACCCTGTTTGCTTGTGTCAATGAGCTGCATTTGCTCAATAAATTGATAATTATATTATGATCGATATTTTCTTGCGTGATTTTAGCGTGGTTTAAGCCGCCAAAATTCGTTTGGAAAGTGCAAGGCATATCTGCCGGCGGATCTTGTTTTGTTAAGAACTCTGGGCCTTGCCACCACAGGTTGAAGTTTACTAGTTTGCTTGGCAAAAGACCTCTTGAGGCGCAGTCTGCTGGATTTTGCTCTGATTTGACATAATGCCACTGAGCTGCAGGAATGACGTTTTTGATCTTTGTAACTCTGTTGGCTACGTAAGTTTCCCATCTTGATGTTTCGCCTTGAATCCACGCGAGGACCACTTGAGAATCCGACCAAGCCCGTGTTGATATGTTATATCCACAGAATGTTTCCTTGGTTTTCTCCATCAAGTCAGCTAGTAGCTGAGCACCACACAGTTCCAGTCTTGGTAGTGTTGTTTTCTGAGTCAGTGGAGCCACCCTTGTTCGAGCAGCAAGTAGAGTTACGATGGGTTGGCCATGTTCGTTGAACACCTTGCTGTAAATAACGCAAGCGTACGCCTTTACACTTGCGTCGCAGAAGCCTAGCAATTCGACACATTGTTGTGTGTCGCCAATCCATCTATTTATCGTTATTTTATTAATGAACGGCAGTTCTGTTTTTAGGTTCAGCCACTCAGATTCAATGTTGCTGGGCACTATGTCATCCCAGCTAAGTTTACTCATCCAGACTTTCTGGAATAGTAGTTTGGCCTTGACCGTTACTGGGGAGAGCCAACCCAATGGGTCGTAAAATCTTGATATGGCTGAGAGTAAAGATCTCTTTGTTAGTTGTTTGGAGTTTTCCACAGGCCAGTTAAAGTGGAAGTTGTCGCTGTTTGGATTCCAACCGAGGCCTAACGTTTTGCTTGATTCTTCCCCTTTAAAATCAAACATGGTTTGAGTTGAAATTTGATCCTTGCGTAAGTCTTCCAGTATAGCGCGGTCATTGGCTGTCCACTTCCGTAAATTCATGCCTCCTCCTTTTAACAGTTGGATCAAGGAGTTTTGCAGTTTTTTCGCTTCTGTGAGGTTGTTATGGCCGCTAATGACGTCATCTACGTAGCATTCTTCTATGAGTGTCTTGGCAGCTGCCGGATGTTTGTGACCGTCGTCAATGGCTAGTTGCTTCAATGTTCGCATAGCTAGCCATGGTGCGCATTTGGTCCCGTAGGTTACTGTGCAGAGCTGGTAATCGCGAAGATGTTGATCTCGTGAGTCCCGCCATACAATTCTCTGTAGATGTTGTTGTTCTTTTGAAATCCAAATGCAGCGGTACATCTTTTCAATGTCAGCCGTAAATGCGTATTTATACGTTCGCCATTTCAGTATAAGGGCCTGAATGTCCTTTTGTAAGTTGGCGCCTTTTTCCATGACGTTGTTCAGGCTGACGCCAGTCGTAGTTTTTTGAGAGGCGTTAAATACGACCCTCAACTTTGTTGTTGTCGAGTTTTCTCTCAAGACCCCGTGGTGCGGTAAGAAGTAGACGTCAGTAGGTATCTGAGGTGCTAATTTCATGTGACCCAGATCCGCGTACTCTTCCATGAATTTTTTGTACATGGAGGAAAGCTTTTCGTTCTTCTCTAGCCGTTTTTCCAACTGTAGAAACTGCGAAACCGCAATTGTTCTAGACTTGCCTAGTTTCTCTTTGTAGTCTGGAACTAGAGGCATTTTGACGATGTACTTTCCGTCAAATGATCTTCTTACAGTTTCGTTATAAAATTGTTCACACTGGTCATCTTTGGGGATATCTTTAGTTTTTTGAATTTCTTCATTCTCCCAAAATTTTGTTAAATCCTCTAAGTTGACTACAGTAACGTGGCAGTTAAACGTTTGTTTCATCTTTCCGCATAAAATCCACCCAATTTGCGTTTGTTGTGCAACTGGGGAGCTGTTATTGCCTTTCAATACACCTCCTAGGATAATTTCGGAGTATACGTCGGCTCCTAGTAATAGGTCGATTTGCCGAGATACGTTGAAGTCAGGATCTGCAAGTTTCAAGTTTTTCAAGTGACTCCATGCACCTTTCTCGAACGTTTTCATAGGCAGGTTGTTTGTTAGCTTCGTCATAATAAGTGCTTGAGTTTCAAAGTTATAATCGGAGTGAATCGATTGACAGGTAAGTTTCAGTTTTCCCCTGCATTCTCTGGAAACAGAGCCGATTCCCGATACTGATGCGTTGATCCCGCGCCGAGGAAGACGTAATATTTGTGCAGCGTTTTCTGTTATCAAGTTCACCTGTGAGCCTTGATCGAGCAACGCACGTAGTGTTACATAAATCCCATCTGCAGATTTTATTCTCAGCTGGACCGTAGTCAGTAGAACCTCC
This sequence comes from Orthosia cruda, assembly GCA_964057195.1. NCBI lineage: Eukaryota > Metazoa > Arthropoda > Insecta > Lepidoptera > Noctuidae > Orthosia > Orthosia cruda. The sequence goes on along the minus strand of OZ059830.1, from coordinate 7,880,319 downwards.
ATGTTGTCTTTAGACAAATGGTTAGATGTTGGTTGTTGAGATGAAGGGCGTTTTTCAACATTGTTTTTTCTAGTCGCTGACGTTATGGTTTGGTTGTCCGGATTGTGCAATAGTGTGTTGTGTTTCAAGTTACATTCTTTGCACATTTTCGTGGATTTGCACTCGTCATTTCCGTGGCTGAATAAACAGTTTTTGCACAGCTGCAGTTTCGACACGGTGTCATTTCGCTTGCCAAAGTCCATTTGTAGGAATTTGTCACATTGGCGCAGAACGTGACTTCCGTTGCAGAATGGGCATTTTCCGTAAATAGCATGATAGTTGTTTGTTTTATTTTGATTGAAGTTATAGTTATGTTTCTTCATCTGGGTTTGCTTGTTGAATGTTTTCCAGTTGGATGATTTTTCTGTGGCTGTAGGGTTCGCCCTTTTAGCTGATTTCATCGTTTCGTATGCCATGAACTGTGTTTCGAGGAAATACAGGAAGTCGTGGAGGTTCTGTAGTTCTCTGTGATCTTGAAGTTCTTTCATGTAGTCACTCAAAGTACTGGAGTCCAGTTTTTGTGACATGATGTGCACAATGATCGGGTCCCAAGTTGAAGTATCAATACCGATGTTAGAGATGCCGTTCAGGCATTCGGTAATGACGTCATGCATCTTCTTCAAATTGTATGAGTCTGCATGTTGTATGATCGGCAGATTTAGCATGTTGTTCATAAATAAAGTAAACTGGAGGCGACGATTGTCGTAGCGCTGAATTAATATATCCCAGCATGAGTTATAGTTTTCAGTGCTAATGGTCAGATGCTGCACTAAGCGTTCAGCTTCTCCTCGCAGCTTGGTCTTTAAGTGTTGCATTTTCTGCGCGTTGTTGATCATAGGGTTTTTGTGAATAGCTTCCAGAAATAGGTCTTTGAAGGAGATCCACTGACTGTAGTTGCCGGAGAACTCAGGGATTTCGATCTTAGGTGTCGATTTCTGGTAGTGGACGGTGGACCAGATTTTGGCATGGATTTTCCTCTTTAGCTCATCATATTGTTGTTCAATGTCCGTGAACATTTTGTAGTAATGTTCGTTGGATCCTTTCAGTTGAAAGTCTATTTCCCAATGAAGTTTATCGATGGGTTCCCATTTCGATTTCAAGGTTGCGAAGTGGTCTTCCAGTTCCCATCTTTCCGATATAGTGATTAAGTCAATCTTGGAGATGACACGGTGAATCGCGTTGAAATTGCATTCTTGCTTGTTAAGCAAGAGTTGTATGTTGCTGTCGTCATCTTCTGAAGTCCCACCTAGGTCGAACTTCACGTTTTGTTTGCTCAAAGTCGTCAGTTTGCTAGTTATGTCTGTTTTAGTTGATAAGAACATTTCTTTAGTTTTTTCGTAGATGTCGTCCTTGAAATATGCTATGTTCTTATCTTCTAGTTCGAGCAACAGTTGGGCATGCCTGCCTTCGAAGTCTTGCCATTGGTTTTCTAGCGACGACAAGCGTTTCTTCAGGTATTCCACAGATTTTCGTGATGATGAATCCTTGCGATAGTTGACACATAATGCTTTGATGTTATCGAAGCACGTTGACTGCAATTCTAGCATATCCATGTTGATGCTTGCTGACACGTCGTTGACTGTGGCAGGAGAGCGTTGCGTTGTATTGCGAAGGCTACTGCGTTGCTTGTAGTCTTCTCCGTTTCAAATCTTGAAATCGTTGACTTACTTGATTTGAAATGGTCAGTGGAACTCAGCACCCTTGCACCTCTGTCACGATATTATGCGACTTCTCAATCTAGCTGGGGCGACCCGCTTCTGGGAGACCAGCTAAACCGATTCGCTACCGTAAAGAGACACAGTGGCACCAAATATCCGGCTCGAAGGACCAAAAAATGTACGATTCGTACACTTGCAGAGTTGTTGTTGTTGAGGTTGAAGCACGAAGAGAAAAGATCACTCAGTTTTCGTTAGATTTATTACGTATTTTTGTGTTTACAAGTAATACTGTTGACGATTCCTTTCTCTAATGTTAGTCACCGCGTAGCAGTTATCGTACTCATTGATTTAAAGTGTTTCATGTGTATTTATAATATTATTGGAATGACGCACGTGTGGTGCACGGCACCGCGTCAGCAAAATATGTACAGTTTTAGACTGTACAGGTTCTTTGACACCGATAAAACTTAATTCAATGTCATAATAGTGTCGGGCGAAGCCAGGACGTTTCTATTTAGAATTTTCTCAGACACTTTATAAATACAAAGCGTTATCTATATCTGCGATAGTCGTGTGCAATTTCTATTAAATATCAATATAACGGTATGATTTTTCAAGTCTTGCACATGTTGCCAAGTCGGGGTCAATGGTATTTCGTACATAACCACAATTATCTACCAGTTCTAATACAGTATTACAAATGAAGAGATGACTTCAGGGGCGTACTAAAACGTATCAACGCCGTCATGATTCCGCTTTGAAAAGCTCTTGGTTTTGTATAGCTCTGTCCCTCACTAACAGTGAAACCAAGATGGTTTTGAATCTTCCATTAGGCACCAGCAGCCTAATTGCGTAAGAGAATTCGTCAAGACAAAGAATGCCTTGCCGAATTTACTTTTGCAATTACGCTGCAGGTTCTCAGGGGCCGTACCATGAGCTGATGAGTGCAGCGGTGGCCCAGTGGTATCGGCCGCGATTTACAAGTTGTAGGTCGTGAGTTCGAACCCAGGCAGGCGGTTTACTTTGAGTATATTATTTCATCACCACTGCTCTCAAAAACGGTGAAGGAAAACATCGTGAGGATACCGGCATGTCTTAGAACCAAAAAATCGAAGACATGTGACATCCACCAACCCGCACTGGGCCCGCGTGGTGGATTATGGCCATCCCCTCTCACAGAGAGGAGGTCTGTGTCCCAGCAGTGGGAACATTAATAGGTTGATGATGTGATGTGTACCATGAGCTCTAGAGCAAGGTTACGGCCCGTGTTGTAGTAGATTAGTTGCCCAAAACAAAATGGCTTTGAATGCACTATTATATAACGAAAACAACTTTGTTGTACGAAGGTGGTGATGAGTGATGGTCATCACTGACTAAAACTAACTGAAATAAATTCGGTATTCATGATACACAATCCATACAGAATTGAGTCATAGAAACCCAAATCATTCTGACGTGGGTTGCATTCCATATTTTGTTTGTTTTTATTGTTTAAAGATTTTATATAGACGATTGACACACAAAAGTGAAAGTGTTTGTAAACCACAAAGCTTCACTTTCTGTCAATAAATTATATCTGTTTTCCACTTTCTCCTGTATGTTTTCCTACAAGAAACACAAATTAAAAGAATTTTTGCATGTGTTATTTTCGCAAGAAGTTTGATCCAGATTTCGGCTAAATAAATAGGCCTGATATAATATCGTCTCGTAAATATATCAAACAACGTCGACTTACCTATTTTTTTCTCGATTTTATTATTTCATTCGAAATTTTAGATCACAATCTATGAAGTTAAAAACATGCTTGTTTCTCCTAAACTCTTTTACCTTAGTTTCGGCGAAAGCTCCTTGAACTGACAGGTCGATATCTTCATCCACAGCTTGGCTTCGCCAACCCGCATTGGGCCCGCGTGGTGGAGTACGGCCCATTTTCCCTTTCGCAGAGAGTAGGCCTGTTTCCCATCAGTGGGCAAAGTATAAAGGCAGACGAATTTTTATTCGATTTTCTTGAAAAAAAAGAAGAGATTAAAAAGAAAATAAATAAAATTCAATGATTAAAAATATATTAAACTTCTCAATATAGGTAGGTACCTACTGAGAAATAAATACTTACTTGATACAAAACAATTTACTTGAATCATCATTTTCTATTGAATAAAAAAGAGTTAATTATCCTATCTATTGAAATTTAGATAAAAACTATCATCTGCTGTCAAAACTGAATTCCGGACGAAATTGATCGGCATATGTCCCGTCCATCCGTTTATTTTCACGCGGTCAACACATGCTATCATGGCGTACTAAAATATTTGTCTAATAGAATTTATTATGTTTTATTTTCTTTATTATTGCTTCTGAATGTGACGGTAAGGAAAGGAACGATTTCTTCAAAATAAAAGTAATTTCAGTTGCGTTTTCCGGCCGGCAACATTGAAATTTGGGAGATTCAAAAACAAACCTAAATCTCTGATTTCCTGGGATTGCTTGCTTCGAATGTCTTGAGTTCATTGTTCATAGGTTTAAAAGACTGTCTGACCTTTCACTCTTCGTTTTATTTCAGGAGGTTAGTTAGTTAAAATTAGAAAAGTCCATTGACTTTTACTCTTCGATTTTTAAACCCGCACTGGCCCGCATAATATTGAATCTAAGTTCTTACGAGTCGTTCTTCAGCTGACACAGTCTCAGAAACATAACAGTTGTTTATCTATTTCGTCTATTGCAATACGTTCACAATGTACGAAGATGAAAAACGAGCTCGGAGAGGTACAGAAATAGCCGCGCGTCGCCGACGCTGCTCCAATGTCGAGGTGATATGCATTGTGCGTACGATCTCGAATCACGAGTGTTTCGAACACTGAATATTCTTTTTTAACGACCTTAGAAAGTTCATTACGAAATTTTTACTTGATTTTCAGCGACTAGGTTAGAAGTTCATGGGGATTGTGAGTTTTAGAAAGCTTTTTGGGCGGCGAAAAATTTCGTTATGTAACCTGTAGTTTTCATGATATTGTCGTTTACAAAACTTGAGGAACATGAATGACTTATTTTTGTTAAACTTTTACGTTAAACAAGGAATACATTGTCGTTCTAATTTCAGAAAAAAAGATGCAAAGCATATTTCGCTGTCCAGCTTTTGCTGAATTTCTTAGTACCATTTTTAGGGTTCCGTACCCAAAGGATAAAAACGGGACCCTATTACTAAGACTCCGCGATCCGTCTTTCTGTCTGTCTGTCTGTCCGTCTGTCACCAGGCTGTATCTCATGAACCGTGATAGCTAGATTCACAGATGATTTATTTCTGTTGCCGCTATAACAAAAAATAATAAAAAAATATTTTTTTAAGCGGGGCCCCCATACAACAAACCTGGGGGGTGACCATAAGCTCTCAGAGTAAGGTTATTTTAAGTGTATGTAAGGGACAGATGTATATGACGTGTATACATCGGTCACTAACTCTATCTCAAAATAACCTTACTCTAAGAGCTTATGGTCACCCCCCTGATTTGTTTGCCGTTTTTTTTGCGATAATGGTAAGGAACCATTCGTGTGCGAGTCAGACTCGCACTTGGTCAGTTTTTTCTGATACATTTTCTTTAAATTTGTTTACACCTGATATAGGTACCTTGGTAAAGAAATTAAGTACGGTACGACACCTTTAACAATTAGTACAGCTATCTACTTTATCACTTAACTTAGGAGTGGGACACGCCCAAACGCTTTCAAGCTTTATTTATTACAAAGTTTCTTTCACACGGTAAGGTCATTGGCATTTGTCTTATATGCAGTCATCCGTGTATCGGCTTTTAAATCTTTATTGCTCATTTCCCCTAAAAAGAAATACGATAACGTCGAATGGGCACCGTATTCTGTGACATATTCAAGCGTCTGTCAAACGTGGAGATCGTCATCGAGGTAAACGTTTTGGACTTTCATGGCTCACGACACTTAAGTTTTGTTTTTTGTTATATAAGTGCCAATGATAATAAAACACTTGCACACAGCACACACAACGCTTGACGAGGTCGGTCCGTGTATGGGTGACCATTTCAGCATACCGAGTTTCCTCCGTGCATCAGAAAGCACGTTAAGCCGTTGGTCCCGGCTGTCATTTGAAGATCTTTGACAGTCGTTACGAGTAGTTATATATTAGTGATATTAGTATAGAAGCTTGAGATCTGACACCAGTCTAGCCAAGGGGTACCGTGTTACCCAGTTATTGGGTTGTGGAGGTCAAATAGACAGTCGCTCCATGTAAAACACTGGTACTTAGCTGAATCCGGTTAGACTGGAAGCCGACCCCAACATAGTTGGGAAAAGGCTAGGCAGATTGATTGATAATAAAAACACTTGCTTTTGACCACTATCTCACCAGATATTAAGCGTTGATGTGGTCGACGGTGAAGCACGCTTGCCTACATTTAACCTATTCATTCTTGATTTAAAGGACCCAAGTTGTAGCTATCAGAATAATTATAACCAGGAGTTTATGTTAATAAATATTCATTACTAATCACCGTAGTCACCGTAAGGTCATTGGCACGTGAGCAACGCTATCCCAAATACTTTCTCGCTTCCTTTAAAGTGATCTAAACCGTTCACATTTATATAAATAGTTCGGCAATTCCGTCCAAAAATAACCTAAACGTTAGTGTTAGTAATAAACAGTCTTTTTTTCTTTTGTTGTGCTCCGAAACTGGGACGATGACTTGAAAATATTTACGTTAAACCAGTAGTTCGATACTCGATTGATGACATATGTTTCGTGGAATATACAGAAGTGTTCCAGTGGGTTATATTGTCTCTGCTGTTACTGAGGGAATCTTAATTTTAACTTTAAAATGACGATCTCGGACACATTCGTCAGATTCCTTTTCCGTCAGAATAAATTAACACTGATTTATAATACAACATTTGGGTATTACTACAATCCCTATGCAACGCATGGAATTAGTTAGTCCTGTATGTGCAACTGGGCTGACAAAAGCCAACTTGCACAGAGCGATCAGATTGCCCAGAAACATTCTTAGCTGTTAACTTGGGCTGTTTTGGCAGCCATGGAATAATGTTGTCTTTTTCTTTGCCTTTTTTGAGCACAAACCAATGGTGGATGCAATAAGTATCCCTTTGTTTCTGAGAAACTTAATGACACAGAAAGATTTCTACTGGCGTATGAACATAACCTTCATCTGCTTCTCAGTAAAACGGAGAAAGGAACACAGACCACAGAGCAGCTTTTCAGAAAACATGTCGTTTGTTCTCACATCACTCACCGTGTGTGGTTGGAAACAAGATGGCTCTTTTATATTTTATGGTTTCCGTTTATTTGATGGATGTGGTATTCTTTTACATTTCTTTTTAGTTTTTTTTACATTTAGGCACAGATAATATAATAATTTAGGTATAGAACCTAACTATGTTGTTGCACATAATACCTATTTGAAGTAAATAACCCGGTTTCAGGGAAGACATGATTGACGTTCTGAGTGAAATTCAGCGCTGTTGAAAATTAATTCAGCCAGTAGCTAAAGCGCGTTCGAAAATTTGTTATATTAATTTTGGGATAATTTTCGTTTCATAATGGAACTTAAAGAACATTAATATACAATGTATTGATGACAAAAATCATACCTTTTTTTTTGAAAGAATAGAAAGTGGTCTCTTTAACAAATAAAATAAAACTAGCAAATATTTTATCCGAAAGTGAAATTTCCACGCGATGAAATTGTAAAGAATCTAGAATAAATAAATGCTGCCCACTAACATTTTTTTATTTATTAACTGAGGAAAGTACGTTACGTTCCAATTGCATCCTATTTATATTGTAAATGTGTGTGTATTTATATTTATTTATCAACCTACTTTATTTATATTTTTACCCAAGTTAGATGTTGACATGTTTTTGTCTATTAATAAGCAGTTGGTGTTATTTTCCCTTTGATTAGGTACCAATGTAGGCCAAATTTGCTGTTTTTATCCTTTATGAGACCTGCATAATGTATCCTTAATACAATATAGGTCCATTGTTTGTTAATTCATAGTGCACTATAGGTCAACAAGATAAGTGTTTTCAGTAATTAATTGTAATGCTTAGAATGACTTCCAAGGACTGGAAGATCAAGTCTTGGTCGTCCAGAGCAAAATGGGCCGATGAAATTATCGCCATCGCGAGCAGAACCTTGTTGGGGTTGGTAAAGAGCATTGCCACAAGAAAAGAGGCCTTTGCAAGCAGTGGGTAAGTCGGGTGATGATTATGATGAAGCTGAGGGTGGAAGCTAGTATATAAACAAACTAGCGACCCGCCCCGGCATTTCCCGTGACAAATTATATACAAAATTCTTCCTCGTTTCTTAGTCTTTCTTTAAGTGAAGACCACATGCAAATCTGTTCAGTAGTTTTTGAGTTTATCGCCAACAGATTCGGCAGGAAACTTTGTTTTATAATACTTATAAGTAGCGTGATAAATAAATTCTCATAAAATGCAAGTCTAGAACCTGCGTATGCCAATTAGCATAATTCTTAGATTAAGCACATAAGAACCATACTCCGTAGGTACCCACTCACCTTCATAGTTCAATTAAAGTCTACTAATGAGCACTTAAAAGAGTCTTACGCATGAAGTCGAAGTGTGACCTAATTGTGACAAGTGTCGCGTGTGAGGTGACGTGACTCACAGGTCGTTGGACTAGTCGTAAACGTATTAGGGGATAGTGTGGAAACGCCGTAAAACACATTAAGCTTACTCGCAAGGAGGAATAGAGAAATATACACGCGGTTTTTCAATATGGCGGTGTAAATGGGGAGTTGGGGAGTGCCATGATATTAATGCGAATAGGTAAATGCAATTTTTTGCATTAGTAGACGACGGTAGATACCTAAGCTTTTACAACAACGAACATATGGGCTCGCGTAGCACTTGTCATCATTTACCTAGCCTTTTTCCCAACCATGTTGGGGTCGGCTTCCAGTCTAACCGGATTCAGCTGAGTACCAGTGTTTTACATGGAGTGACTGCCTATCTAACCTCCACAACCCAGTAACTGGGTAACACGGTACCCCTAGGCTAGACTGGTGTCAGATCTCAAGTTTCTGATTACTCGTAACGACTGTCAAAGATCTTTAAAGGACAGCCGTGACCAACGGCTTAACGTGCTTGTCGAGGCACGAAGGAAACTCGGTATGTTGAAATGGTCTCCCATCCACGGACCGACCTCGTCAAGCGTTGCTTAACCTTGAAGATCGACCCGTGCGGCTGTTATTATTTAGCCACGCTGCTCCTCGTTGATCGCGTAGCACTTATTGTAGCTAACATAATTAAACACATCAACACGGTCTAGGGATATTTTTAATAAAGCGAATTACTATCAATGTGTTAATTATTTATATAACATGTATATATTTAAAAGATACGTTATTTAATATTCTACCATTTTTTAATAATGGTTAAGGTACTTCGATTAAAATTTCAGGATTTTATAAAAAAAAAGATGAAGCATAGACGGAAACCGTATATGAATTAACTTTTAATTTATGAGTAAAAACTGAAAAAAATTGAAATATCATTTAATTTGTGTTTATAAAATTGAAGTTAGTAGTCTGAGAAAGCGCCCATGATGTTCATAACACATCGGCAACGATTCGGCATGCTCAGAACAAGGTTGTCAATGTCTTGCTGCGGAAAATTGTCGCATGTCCTTCTGAGGTGCGCAAAAAGTTGATCTTCTGTAGCCAGATTTTCAGGAACTTCCTTCAGAGCTCTTCTTTGCAGCATATCCCACGCATGTTCAACGGGATTTAGATCTGGCGATTGAGCAGGCCAGTCTAAGGCCCTAATATTGTGTGTATGTAACCAAGCTGCTACCGTTCTCGCCGTGTGTGCCCGGGCATTGTCGTGCATGAGCAGGAAATCTTGCCCCATTTGTGTTCTGTGGAGCAAGATTACGGGCCCCAGCACCTGTTGGACGCATCGTTCTGCCGTCATAATTGCCCCGCACCCAAACGAGATCCGTCCGTCCTCCAAGACGAATTCCTGCCCAAACCATAATTGTTCCTCCTTGGTATGGGTGAACTTCCTGAGGGTTCTGAAGACGGATCCATCGTCCAGGAACTCGCCAAACACGCGTCCTTCGTGAATCTGGATGGAAGCCGAACCTGGATTCATCCGTGAACAGCACATTGGACCATTGCTCACGGCCCCAGTCCACGTGGTTCCGAACCCATTCTAATCGTCGTCCACGATTGCCTCTCCGTAAAAGTGGGACCTGGAGTGGTCTACGAGAGCGTAGATTGCTTTCATGCAGTCGCCTTCTTACAGTTTGGTCACTCACAAGCACTTGGTGTTCCACTCGCAGCCTTTGGACCAATTGAGTCGCCGTTGCATTTGGTTGAGCTCGCGCAGTAATTTGCAAAAATCGGTCTTGTCTGGGGGTAGTGATGCGACTTGGCCCCCGGTGCCTCTCCGCTACTTCACCTGTGGCACGATAGCGTGTCCACAATCTTGAAATTACATTTTGGTGGGACCCTATGGCCTCAGCAACATTACGCTGAACAGACCCAGCTTCCAGCATTCCCACAGCTCGTAACATCTCCGCCCTCGTCAAATGTTGGCGTTGCATGGCTACAATACCTCAATTTTAACTTTATCTTTCGTTTGAAAATGAAAAAAAAACTGTAACTAAACGTAATTCGTATTGTTTTCTAAATTTCGCACAAATGAAAATTCCCTCTCCTACACATCAAGACATTTTTATGCCACCGAAACAAAAGAATTTTCAAAAATTTGAATTTGGAATTAGTCTGAGATAAATTACAAACAAATCGGTGTATAAAAGATTCCAATGCGGCCAGTACTTTTCGAGTTATTTAATTGAGTATGAAATATCCCTAGATCGTGTTGATGTGTGCATTAACTCAAAGTTACAATTTGTTATTTGGTAACTGCGATTGTTGGATTCTGGAAATTAGGACCGATTCAAAATATTTGGATTAATCACATGGAAACTCGCTACAAACAGTAAACATGGTAAATATCCCGCTTATAATGTTAATATTAATCACATGGAAGTTAACTAAATTTAAAAAAAAGTCATGGCTAAAGAGCCATGAGTCGAGAACTGATGGGCGAAAGGTCTTCCATCAATTCTCGACTCAATATTATAGCAATTCAAATCATTAATAAATTCAAACGTTTTGATGGTACTACGAGTATTTACTGGAAACTGGCTAGATAGACCTATGTATTCAAATAGTAGATTATTAACCAAGGGGATAAAGCAGTGTCTTCTGTCGCGGGTGACGAGTTGCTTCGTTGCTTCGCGTGCTTTATCCCCTTGGTTAATAATCTACTATTTGGCAGTCTTGTCTAGATTGGCGCACATTTCATAACGTTATTAATCACACTGCGACAGACGACACTGGTTTCTTAATGATGCGACGACAATATTATTGATGTTACTACAAAATAAGAATAATGTGAAAAGTATTTGGATAACAATCAGCTAATAGGAACGTTGTGTCTGGTTCTACACGAAAAGCGTGTTTAACATCTTTAATTTTTATGGTATTCATAATAGATTGGGCCCATAATTTATTATTATTTATTTTTAATTACCCGACTACCGAAGGAGGGTAACGTGATTATCAGTCTATGTATGTATGTATGTTTGTTCCTATGTGGCGTTCTAGAGACCAAACGCGTTAGCAGATTTTGATGATTCTTACGTCAATCAATTCGCTACATAAAAATTGGTAAAGAAAAAATGCCGGATTTTGGGCGCCATTTTGAAGGGGAATTTTTTTTTCTTCCAGACCCATCGTGGGGGTATCAAAATAAAGAGTTTTAAGAGGTGATTTCAAAAATATATAACACTTATATGTTTAAATGTACCTAATTAAAAAATAACTAAAAAGTTGGAAACGCGAGCCTATAAAGAATAAAAAAAAAAAAAAAAAAAAAAAAAAAATTGAAAAAAAGTAAAAAACCCGACTGCTTAAAAAGCCAACTAAAAAGACGTAAACAAGAAGAAAATCATGCTGTGCAGTCGGAGGATACATCTGGTTTTGGTCACCAGCTCGCGAATATGTATCCTCCGACTGCACAGCATGATTTTCTTCTTTTTAGTGTCGGGTTTTTTGATATTTTTAATTAACTTTTTTTTTTTGGAAATCTTCATGGATGTCGCTCCGTCTGGTAATGCGAGCCGTATCCTCCGGCTCCCTTGCCGCCACCTCTTTTGCGACCATCACTTCCTCACAAAAGAGACGATGGCGTCGCACGTGCACTCTCTTCCGTCCATGGAATGGACCACGACAGGAAGCAAGTGGCCAGCACCGACAGCCGAAACGAGATAACGGCGCTGCATTGCGCTGGGTTTTACTCAAGGGTGTGCTGCGCTGTGTCGTCGGGGCTGTCGCCACAATGTTGGCAACCGGGCGTCGGCTCCCAGCCTATGCGGCACAGGTACTTCCCGAAGCACCCATGCCTGGATAGTACCTGTGTCAGCCGGAAAGTAAGGGCGCCATGCCGTTTCGCCAGCCACTGCCTCAGAATAGGTCTTACCGTCGCTATTGTGGCATGCCCTCCGCTGGGTTGCACAAGTCGCTGCTCCCACTCCATCACTAGAATCTGGTGGAGCTCAGCCCTGTACACCCCGAATGACGAGGCGTCAGGTGCTCGCCCCGCTTCAATGCCTCCCGGCGCCACAGATAGAGTGACGCGAGCATTTTCGCGTCAAGATCCCAGGGTGGTGAACAAAACAAGAGGCTCGCCGTTTTAAAAGAGACCGTATGGTATCATCTAATCACCCAGACGGCCATTGCTCTTTGAGAACTTCGCAGTATTGCAAAGTTGCGGGCCGTCAGGTTGTCCACCCACACAGGCGCTCCATAGAGCGCCATGGATCCAACGATCCCCACATAGAGCCTCGAGCAGGAGGTAAAAGGCCCCCTAGGTTGGGCAGCAGCCATGAGAGTGCGTTCCCGGTACCCATATATCAACCGGGGAGCCAGTCGCTGGAAGTGCGACCTTAAGTCCCACTGGCTGTCGAGGACCCTTACAATCCTAAACAAAAATGTATATAACCCTGTATGGTAACTTTCCAACATGTAGGATGGACAACCTCATATTTGCAAAGAAAAAATATCATCATCATCATCATTTCAGCCAAAAGACGTCCACTGCTGGACATAGGCCTCCCCCAGGTGTCGCCACATTGACCGATCCCGTGCGTCTCGCATCCAGCGCCTTCCCGCAACCTTAACCAGGTCATCAGTCCACCTAGTGGGAGGCCTTCCAACGCATCGTCTTCCGGTTCGCGGTCGCCATTCCAGAACTTTTCAGCATCATTCAGTAATATTTCAATCTAACGGTGAATTTAGATTCAACATTCGACTTTTAAGGTAAAATACAAATCATTTCAAAGCAAGTTACCGCAAAAATTAATTCAGAACAATATATCATGCACAAGTATGGGCATTGGGCAAACCTATTCGGGCAACGGCATAAAGTGCATTCGAATAAAGTCGGTCAGCGCGCACACGCGATTATAACAGTACAAAATGTATGGCAACTTATGACAATTTATTTTATTATCTTGTTACATTTAACACTTTCTTAACGGTAGAGCCGTTATTTTGTAGTCATATCTTTCTCCGATAGAATGACAAAAGCGCAGTAACGCCTATCTTCTACTTATTGTCAAACTTTTGCGTTTCGAGACTGCCATGCGATGTTCAATTTCTCACTCTTTAGTAGAAATTTAGATTCCTTCACTTCTCTGTCTGTTATACGGTCGTGGCTGTACTTAAGACGAGAGACGGAGACGACCAGGAAGAAGTCCTTTGTTCAGAAGTGAAATATATGAGAGCATCAGTAGTCTGAAGAGACTGGCCAATAGTGCCCATTTGTAAATCCTCATCGTGAAAACTTGGATGAAGGGAGCTAGTGAGCCGTCATTCTACGAATTTCTACTCTGATGCTAGGGATTGCCAGCTCACTTACGAAGCCCACTACACCTAAGTTTTCGCGGTGAGCGTTGACAGAATATCACTCGTGGTCTATAGATAATAATCATATAATCATTTTCTCTTAAATCTAGTTTATACAGCGAGCAATTACTTTCCCGGTCTAATCTCCATGTAACTCCACCACAATTATCTCGTAGGCGGACCCTAAACCTTATTTATAAAGATAGCCATCGTCGCCTCTGTTTTCTCGATCTATTTTCATCTGGCTATCACTTGCATAATGTGGCAACGAGACCAATTAACGATTAAATATGAGACACCGCCCACTGCCCGTCCGTCATAGGGCCCCAGTGTTGCGAAACGGGCGGAGACGGGCGTAATATTATATCAAAATGACTTTAGCGGATTACTTTTATTATCTCACCGTGGTCGCTTGTCGATAGTTAATTCTAGATCAATAGATAAATTAGTTTATTTATGCCCTTGGTGCCGTACGGTGATGTTTGATAATAGATATGAGTTTTGGGATGTTATATGCCTATGAGTTTTACGAGAGCTTCATTCCCTGAGATTATACCAATTTCTTTATAGTATATCTCTTTCTATTTCAGTAGGGTGACTGTTTCTAAACATAGGTCTTTCACATAGACCATCGTTTCTTTGGTCTACCACCAGCTCTTAGAGCCATCCATATACATATTGAAAACTTTAATTACCTACGATATTTTTCGCACTGGAAATATTGCAAAACCACAGTCACACTACCAAAATACATTAAGTGCTGGATTCAGTACATCGGACAGTTTTATAGATATCGCACAACACAGCTGCTAGGCCAGACGCTAGTACAGATAATATAATAACGCTAGACAGACGGGCCATAAGCACGTACCTAAAGGTTGTTATAACCTAACACAGCCATTTTGCAAACATAAGCTGACCACATAAGTTAAAATTATCACGCTGCACCTAAAATTGACAATAAAATTAAAAAAACTTTTTAACAAAAAATCAAACCGACTTCCAGAACAAAAAACTACAAAGCAAAAAATAACTTTCTTTTCCGAAGTCGGTGTCTTTTGTACCCATTTTTTTTCAGTTTTTCGACACCGACTTCGGAAAAGAAAGTTATTTTTTGCTTTGTAGTTTTTTGTTCTGGAAGTCGGTTTGATTTTTTGTTAAAAAGTTTTTTATTTTTCTCTTTTTAGTTTTGGTAGGTATCTCCAATTAACATGATAATCATTTATGGCCAAAGTACATCTCATGACGATTACAATAAGCCCAAGCACGGCTAGGATACATTGTTTTATTTCAGAGTTCCAGTGCCTACCTTCCGGCTTCATCATCAGAACAGTTCAATGGTACCATTTTCATCAGTACCATTCATTTATAAGTATTTGCTTAATCATAGTCGGTTAACTATTCGAGATATTTTATACCCGTGACATACTTAGCATTAAAAAGTTTCAGTGGCCATCTGTGATCTTCTTCATCAGTTCCACTTCACCAAATTATACTTTCTGAGTGCAAGTGATTGCATTGTTGGTGAAAATACCAAAATCACTATATAAATGCCTATAATATTTGAGGAGATCCCTCGATTTCTCTGGGATCCCATCATCAGATCCTGACCTGATGACTATGGGACCAACTAGGAAGTATACCCTTCAAAAAAAAAGAATATTTTTTGAAATCGGTCCAGGCGTCTTTGAGTAATCGGGGAACATACATAAAAAAAAAAAGATTCCGACGAATTGAGAACCTCCTCCTTTTTTTGAAGTCGGTTAAAAATAAAATCCATACCAATTTTTTTGTTGCCTTGCAACTTGTCATTTACAAAATACTTCATTCTCGGTACGGCACCTCACCTCTTTTTATGACGAGCTTCAGAACTAATGATTCGTAGATAGAGACAAAATTAGTTTTCATGTTTTTCACAGGGTCGAGGTTGCATTCTACCCTTTAATTTAAAGATGTACATTTACCTAAATACACACCTGGCGAGTACAGTTTCCTAGATCCCTGGCATAGTGATCTTGCACAGAATTGAGATGGCCAAAGAAAATGGCTTGTAATGCTTTGTTAACCGTGTTATTTTTATTTATACATACTTTATTGTACACCAAGATAAAAACATTACATACGGAAACCTTAAAATAACAACAAACATACAACAGGCGGCCTTATCGCGTTCTGCGATCTCTTCCAGGCAAACTTGAATGGAGAGAGATAGCCTGGACACGACATGGGATTGCACTTTGTGCAATTATAAATTAAATAATAAGTTACAATCATAGGAAGCACTAAATATAAAAAACTAAAATAGATACATAAATACACTTATGAATATAGAGGCAAGAAAACAATACGGCTCCAACAAGAATAAGATCACAGTGACAGGTAGTGCTAATTAACCAGTCTTTTAAAGATCGGTAGTGATTGCACGCGAGTTATTACTTGAGGTTGCGAGAATAGATACAGCAATGAGTATAATGTTAATTCTAACTGTCTTGATTAAACGCTGATTGCCGATGCGTGAAACTGACTCGGTTGCGTTGGTCTCGATCACGGTATCGATATGAACTAACTCTATAGTGTATCGTCGAAACTGACCTGTCTTAAATTCTGTAAATCCTATTTGTAACCTGGTAGATCATTTAAATTTTACTTTTTATCTTTCTATACCTGCTGCTGCATGTTGTGTATGTACAAATGAGAAATTGTAGAAGGTGATATACATAAATAAGCAATTGGTTAAAATTCTAAATCAATTCATTATATTGCTGCATGACGCAGCATAGATAAACCACACGAGATCTACAATTATTTCATTTGAAACCTAATACGACTGTTTTTAATACTTTTAATCATTTTCTAAGTGAAAAAAAAATAATTAAAAATACATTTAATTAATTCAACAAAACTGGATCAGTTTTCACTTTTATTTAACGTATCTTCATTCGTCGCGCGTCTCAGAACGATAACAAAACATGTTATTTTAAAATGGATGTCAATCTTTTTGCCACCCTGTGCATGAAATCTATTTGAATCGATTTTCCCAGTCCGTGCGTTATATCGATAAAAACAAGAGTGAAACCATAGACATAGAAGAAACTGCATTGGCGCGCAAAAAGTGACATTGGTCAGCGATTCGTCGTCGTCTAGACACAGTGGTCTTATTTCAATGCCTTGTTACTCTTGTTAGACAACTTTGATACGGTTTTTTTGGGTGCTTTTACTCACTTTCTCTTGATTTTTATAGGGTTATATTTCTTTGCGATTGATTTTTGCGATGTTGTTATTTGGAAATGTTCTTTCTCCCAGATTTGTTATTTTTACTTTTGATTTCTAAGGTCAATTCATTCGTTCTGAAATATTTTGGCATGCATAATTTCCTTGCAATCTTTAGAAATTCACCAAATATTTTCTTGTCAGCAGCATCGCGCCCGAAAACCGCAAAAAGCGTTTTCTATTGGTCTTTTTACAATTTTTATGCGTTTTTTACACCTAGACCTAAGTATTGCATACTATCTTTTATTTCGTTCAATGTACATGCATGTCCAACTAAATGGTGCACATTGCCATGCAAAATTAAATGGAGTAGTAAACACAATGATTTATTTTTTGAAGCCGTCAGTCGATCAAATTCATTGACAGTCAGTTGTCAGTCATAGCCGTTTGTATTGACAAATCGGATTAGATTCTAGCTGATTGATATAGAAGACCAATATCATGGTCGTTCTATTTCTGTTCAGAGGGTCAATGCTTTAATTAGGAGATTAATGTATGTGGATGATCTTATTTTTGGTTCGACTCTTGCTTTTACGTAGAGGTCAATTGGTCATGGCTTACTTTAAATATTATGGTCACTTTATAGCAACGTGATAAAACACAGGTATAGATTGAATTCAGAAATTATAAATTTCCAAATCTTTTTCGATTTGAGCATTCGATTGTTTTCAAATAAACCAAAATTGTTCGGTTAAGTTGAGCATATATCAAAATCAAACTGTCATGCCATGACGACATTATCCAAAGAAAGGGGTTCTCTCATGATGCATTGTGCATAATTTCACAAGAAGTGACAAGAACGGTATGAGTCAACAAAGAAAGAAAGAAATGACGCGAATGCCACAAAAAGTTTATGACGACACTAAATGAAAACAAGGAGAGTTTTTAGGAAACATTAAAACTACATTGAATCACAATCAGGTCATTGCACATTGTGAAAATATATATTTCGATCGATGAATGTCTATTAGGACTATAAAACTATACTATTAAACGTGATGACGAAGACTTCTAAAAATATATACGTAACTAAATGTTTTGTACGTCCCGGCTCTTTAGGACAAGAGTGAATAGGTTACTTCTGGACAAGCGAGCTCCATCGATGACCATATCATCGCTTACCACAAGTTGTGACAGTGGTTAAAGGCAAGCCTACATTCTCATCTTTACCAGGTGTAACTTTCTGTGCTGTTTTCTGTTAGAACTTGAGATGATCTTGTGGTAGATTCATATTCAGTCTTTATCGTTGAAATTCCAAAGTTACAAAGTTCTGCTGAATATAGGCTTCTCCCATGTTATTAGATCTCTCTATGGCCTTCATCCATAAAATTCTTTCTCTGTATCAAAACTCAGAACCTGCAGTGCTCCTCTTTTGTCTTCAGCATATTACTAACTAACTTTTTCCACGAGGCTTCGTCCAAGTGGTCTATCCCACTAGAACTGTACAATATAAAGCGATAATGAAGCTTTTTCTCTATGAAAACATTTCATGGTCGAATCAGTACCCAGAGATTGCCTCCTGCAAACAAACAAATAATCTTACCTCCTTATAATAGATGTTAGTTTAGATTTGTTACGTCCGACGACGTAATACGTTTCGTCATATATTTCTGCGAAACGGCCGGCGTTTAGTCGACGTCCATCATCGCAGTCTTTGTTGGAACAGCACATGGCTTTTAGCGATTATACACGGAGCTATATGTGGTGTCTGTCGATACTTTTAGCTTACTACGCTTTGCATTCGAAGAGGTATGGAATGGTAAAATGATGATTTTATTTGTCGAATTTGCAATGTATTCGTTGGAACACCAACTTTTTCTTCGTCATCCTTTATGCCTAGTTTCCAAAAAGATTCAAAGTCGTCTTGAGTCAGCTTCACTTGGTCCTTTTAATTACAATTTCCAAAATATCCATTAGGAGCATTAAAACTTATTTCTCTCTCAAATATATTCATGATCCTTAGAATCAGAACTGGAACACCTTAATGTCCAAAAAAGACATGAAAAGCCCACTTAAACAAATGAAAAACCTTTCAACTGTTGGACTTTTTCCTCACAGCTTTTCCAGCAAACGTAGACACTGAAACTGGCAAGCGCCACGCTTTGTCACGACGGCCGCCGTCGGAAACACTAGTTCGTTCCCCGTCGGATAGATGTCGCTGCCTGCATTAACCTACATCGATGGTAGACACGCGTCACTTGCAGCTGTCTCAATATAATTTACCGGACAACAGCACAGTGTGGCGACGCGTGGACAAAAATACCTTTAGGTTTTATTCCCTTTAAGGCAAACAAAGATTTTGCGGTGTTAGTCATTTGGTTGAATGTGAGCCAAAGATGTGTGGCGCTTTGTTTAGTTTTTTTTTCGAAATTGTCTTTGTTGAGACAGATATCAGAAAAAGGGAAAAAATATCAATCGACTATTCTTAGAAAAATAAAATAGGAAAGCTTGCAATGGAGACCCTTTTCCTGTTTTATTTGGGTACAATAAAAGACCGAAGCTCTATTTTTCATGAAGAATGTCTTTGTAGAGACAGTAACTGGAAAAAGGAGGGACAACAAAACACATCGTATATATATTTAGGAAAAATAAATTTGGAAACCTTGCCTTTTTCTTGTTTTATTTGGTAAAATAAAAAGACCAAAGCTCTCTCTTTTTTATAAAATAAACGGTCTCACTTCACAGCAAAATGCCATTTCGTTCTTCAATCCGATTTATTTTTTGTATCTTATTTTAGTCATGAAAATGTGAACCTCGGGAATGTTGAAAAAAAGTTATTGACGTGGAAGGTGATGTGTCTCGTCTTGGCAGAGTGTGGGTGCGCTCGAGCATTCCCCTTTGCAACGTATTTTGTAAAGATCGATAATTTTATGAACTTGTCTGAACTTTATTTAACAAGAAAGAATCAATTGCATTCACACCACACAAGAACCTCATATTAAACTGTTTTTCTTTGACATAATAAGGACTTGCAATAAAGTATATTAACAGGAAAAATACCCATAAACAATTTACCAATGCTTTTTTTTTGTTATTTTGATTGTTTGCCAAAAATGCAATACTACGATTTTAATGCACATGCATTGTACGCAATTAATTCTCGACGTTCGCAGAATGTTTTCGTTTATATTCTGAAAGTGATAAAGCGTAAATAATTACTATTAAAATATCTCTGACACAGAGTTCATGACCGCAAAACAACTTTTTTTAAAATTGACGAGAAGGCGATGAAAGCTATTTCAGTGATGATGATATTATTTATAATTTCTGACGTCGAGTTTGTGCTTGCTTTGGAGTTATGACTAATATAATTTGTTTTATTAAGTAAATAAAGCCATAAACGTGAACCATGTGCTGTGAAGTGACATATTATTCGTATCAAAGGCATAAGGAGCCAAAAGCAATTTGTTAGTCATTTATTTTAATAATTTATGTTTTTGTTTACATTTAACCAAGGGTTTTCCTGAATCAGTGTTTCTGAAGGAAAATATGAAAATTTGGTCTTAATCAGTATCAACATCATCATAAGCCTTTAAATGTTCCCACTGCTGGGACACAGGCCTCCTCTCTGTGAGAGTGGGAATGGACCTTGATCCACCACGTGGGCCCAGTGCGGATTGGTGGATGTCACATGTCTTCGATTTTTTGGTTCTAGGACATGCCGGTTTCCTCACGATGTTTTCCTTCATCGTTTTTAGAGCAGTGGTGATGACATAATATACACAAAGTAAAGCGCCTGCCTGGGTTTGAACCCACGACCATAAGTCATGAACATAAGTCCGGGCTGTTACCACTGGGTCACCACACCACTGCCCACTGCTAATCAGTATAGCACAGTATAAAAAAGCCAGACTTTCATAAGTTCCGAACCGGAAGTTATCCATTTTAAATGGCGAATAGTACTTGATATGTCTACCCAAACGATATTTGTTATAATATTCAGCAAATTCTTTTTCGTGTTGATTCTGGCTAAATAAATAAAAAATATTCCACTTGCTTGTCTGAGTCATTATGTTTATGCTACGCAAGTTCTTATTATTTTAACGCCACCGGTTATTTTAAAATTTTATTATCTCTTTAGTTTTTAAACAAAACAATGTTTTTATATTTTAGTAACATTTAATACAAAGATAACAAAAATAATGATATAAAATTTTGTCCCCATCATGCTTTCGTGAACCCACTGTGCGACAAATGATTCATTCACACCCACGATTGCCAAAACAGCGCCAGTGTTGCATGTTAACACAATTATGAGATACAAGGAAACATTAATTATTTAATTTTGATGATATCTAACTAATTTGCTTCCTATTCATCGTAAAATCTTCCGTGACGTAGGAAAATGCAGTTTGATTACAAATATTAAGGTCAATAAAGGAGCAGTGACATTAGTCATGCATTTATGGAGACAGAAAAGATTTATGCAATGAATCATCCAATATAATTAGGTATATATCATTGAAATCTTTTTGACATTCTATAATCGAAAGCGCGGCAATAGCGATTGTCAAAAAGGCAAAATTGTATGGGATTGAGAAGCGATATCGAAAAAACTTTTATCTACTTCGGTTTCGTTATATTCGAATTACAAAATTGACAGCGGTTTCATTATGATACCCATAACGACATCGGGTTGCATTATGCGAATCGTCATAAATTCTAAAACACAAGCAAAGAAATTCTGAACATACAGCCAGGTACCTGTAATATTACTTCGAAATCGAGACAGTGTAAATGATGTTTTTAAAAATGGAACAAGTTTAGAACAAAAGTATCGTATACTATTTGGCTGTTGCGGCTACAAGGTCTTAGCCTTATACCTAGTGAAGACTAAATAAAAAAAAAGTGGACGCGGGCAAAATCTTCTGAGTGAAATTTTATGCCAAATTTTATTAAAAATGTCTTCAACATCAAGTGATATTGAAAATACTCCACCAGATATGACAAATAGAGCATTTGCGGCTACAAATAATATACTATCAGAAAATTCAAGACATGTATATGAGAAATGTTATGAAGATTTCGTGATATGGCGGGAACGTAACAATATTTGTCTATATCTGTGTTTTATTCCTTCCTTCGTAGATAAAATCTTGTATGCAACTGTACGTTATTGGTCTTTTAATAACTCGTGCCCACCTATTTCGGTACGCGCTACGCTTGTACCGAAAAATGGCACTCGTAATAAAAGACCGTCCATAACGTAACAGTTGCATAAATAGCTATTATCTACTTCGGTTTCGTTATATTCGAATTACAAAATTGACAGCGGTTGCATTATGATACCCATAACGACATCGGGTTGCATTATGCGAATCGTCATAAATTCTAAAACACAAGCAAAGAAATTCTGAACATACAGCCAGGTACCTAGAATATTACTTTGAAATCGAGACAATGTAAATGATGTTTTTAAAAATGGAACAAGTTTAGAGCAAAAGTATCGTATACAATTTGGCTGTTGCGGCTACAATATCTTTGCCTTATACCTAATAAAGAATAAATAAAAAAATAAAAAAGTAAAGTGGACGCGCGAGAAATTTTCTAAGTGAAATTTTATTTAAAATTTTATTAAAATGTCTTCAACATCAAGTAAAATGTGTGAAAATACTCCACCAGATAAAACAAATAGAGCATTTGCGGCTACAAATAATTTACTACCAGAAAAATCAAGACATGTAAGAGAAATGAAATACTTAAACACACTGCCTGAAATACTTATTTGTCTATATCTGTGTTTTATTCCTTCCTTCGTAGATAAAATCTTGTATGCAACTGTACGTTATTGGTCTTTTAATAACTCGTGCCAACCTATTTCGGTACGCGCTACGCTTGTACCGAAAAATGGCACTCGTATTAAAAGACCGTCCATAACGTAACAGTTGCATAAATAGCTATTTTACAAAAAAAAAAACTACTGGCTTCCAAATATGAAAACTACAAAGTAAAAAATAACTTTATTATTGGAAGTTGGCATCTTTCGTTGATACCAATTTCTGCGTTATGGACACAGACTTAAAAATATAAAGTTATTTTTCACTTCGTAGTTTTTTTATTTGGAAGTCGGTAGTATTTTTTTGTAAAAATGTTTTTTTATATTTCACTTTTTAGTTGTACCTACCTAATAGGCAAGTAGTTTAGTAAGGTACCTACAATCCCAGAATAGATTACCCGAATATCGTGAAACTTGAAAATAACCGGTGAAATGAGAGTACCAAGGTGAACTGTAAATATCTGCGTACTCCTTTGGAGCGTACTGGCGTGATGTTATGTTATGAATAGGTATAAACAATAAACAGACATGCGATTGCAGCAATCCCGAGAGATTTGCCGTTATTTATTGAAGAGTTCTGTTGTATATCTCCGAAGTTCTTCACCAAATTAAAATGGAACCAATTTTGGAACATACTCTTTCAAACAAAAAAAGACTTTTCTAAATCGGTCCATAATTGAAGGAGATATCATAAATAAATGAATGATAATAAATAAAAAAAACATTCATAAAGTCGAACATAGAACCTCCTCCTTTTTAGTAAGTCGGTTAAAAAATCACATGATCAATCCATCCATACATTTTGACTATCGCCTTCGCTGACATCAAATGTCACTTGCCTAGAAAACCCCCATTATTTAGAGTCGAGTCTCATCACTTTCCAACACCACTGCCAAGCTGTTCTGTCTTGGGTTGCCTGTTCTGGCATTTAGGTTTGGACCAGTATGTAGTCACAATCCATGAAAGAAAATCCAAGAAAACTAATTAGACAGGTTGTCACTGTTCAAAAAGTTCTTACAAAACTACCAATGTACCAATTTATTTTTATATCTACAAAAAATTTGGATAAAAAATCAAAACAAATTACTTACAAACTTCTCCGTGTTGGATTTACGGATGCATGGATGTGAGAACGATTTCCGTGTTTAATAACCAACTGCGTAACTGTTAACACTAAACGTTCTCCGCGATATCTAATGATGTATTCATTAAAATTTATTTCGTCAAAATCTCGACAAGAGAAGAAATATAATAAGAAACAAGTGGGTACCGACAAATTAAATTTGCGGGCGTCGAAAAGGGCGCAATAAAACATACACTTAATTCTCGAATTTCTGGGCTATTTATTAAAGTAATAAATCGCTTAATTACTACTAAAACAAGAACATTAAAACTAGATGTTAATAAAAATACATAAATCTTTGGTAATGTTGTGTTAAAAGTTGTACAACTCTGTAAATTTGTCGTCGAGTGTTGACCTGGTTGGATGACATGTCTTTGCTTCCTAGTAACTAGTCTAAAAATGTAGGAAATTATTATTACGAGTTACTTTTAGTTCAGTCTGGAGCGTATACGATATGTCTGTATTGTCAGAACTTAGTTTCTTGTTTATCCACTTGACGTCGCCACTAGCGTAGCGACTATTCAACGACTAAACTCTTAGCAATCTTTTCGCTCCACTTCCTTTCAAACCCGTACCCTTTTTATTCACGTGGGTGTCTAGTAAACGCCTTTATAAGTCATGTTGCATCACACTGCCCCGTTATTGCCTACAAAACCGTTCTGAATACATCCATTGAAGAATACTGAATATGTAGGAGCCGTTCGTGCAGACGCAGCCACGCACGACGAGAAATGCCGATAAATATTCATTGAAATATTGATATTGTAAACAGGGGAGGTCATAACTTGATTGTATCCGTGATTACTACTTGACTAACTTGTTTATTACGCAACCATTCTTACTTACTTTTAAATAAAATCTTATTAGGTAGCATAAAACTGAATAATTCTGCACTACCGCCTGTTTTCTTTAACACAAGTAAACGCGTAAATTAACCACATAAATTAATATTTATTTTTGCCCATTTAAGCTCAGTCCTATAGGCCACTGTTGGATTTTCAATTCTAGGCAGTAACTTGAGCGTCGAAAATCCATTAGCGTTATTTTAGTGCCCGCAAGTCTTAGTAAAACGGTTTTAAGTTGGATAAGATCCTAAAAGTTTAGCGATACTAAATGTAAAAGCAGTTATGTACCGATTAGTAAACATGATCAATCTTAGACATACTACACAGAATACATACACAGAACAGACATAGACAGAATATCTCGACCCAATTTTGAGTCCGATTCTTGCAGACTAAACACACATGAATTGTATGGTTAGGATAAAGAGGGCTTTTGTTCACTAATGGAGCTTTCAGTATTGAGCGACGGCAAAATACGTCATTTCGTTCGATACTGTTCATTCATGTTTAGGTAGAGTACCTACTTCAAGACTGGTATTAATTTTTATAGCTTTCAAAATCTTCATCGGATAGTGTGTCCAAAATCTCATTGGATAGTTTAGTGTACACGTTTTTTAACTTGCTACAACACAAAACGTAAACACAACAAAACAATATACAATGCAAAATGAAAATTAAATGCTCACTAGAAAAATCTTACATCAATAATTTCGTAGCACGCTTCGTAGGTCCTTCTACGGTTTTCCGTAGTCATTTTGGCTACGGCGTAGCGTTGACCATAAATTATGCGAGTTGCTGAAGCGAAGAATACAAAATTTACTAACGTTTGACAAATTCTCAATATTGCCGCCATTTTCTTTCTTATATATATATATTTGT
The DNA here is from genome assembly GCA_964057195.1 of Orthosia cruda. Lineage (NCBI taxonomy): Eukaryota > Metazoa > Arthropoda > Insecta > Lepidoptera > Noctuidae > Orthosia > Orthosia cruda. Next base: position 7,854,747 of record OZ059830.1, on the reverse strand, counting down.
GTGACAATTTTTATTATTATTTGTTTGTTGATAATTGTTGTCTTACTTATATAGACATACGGTTAAGTAGTGACGACAAACACCACTCCCATTCATTAACCATTCAAAAACAAACTGCACAGACATTCATGTTTACAGTTCTGAATTCACCTGCACAATCGAGACAGCTGACGAAAGCTTAGAAATTGTGACGTCAGGCTATAAAGAGACGTGGAATCTGCAAACAGCCTTGAGTGACGCAAATGTCATTATATAATGGGTTTTAAACGGATGTGTCCCGGTATTTTTAGTGCGGGTCACGGGCGACGCCAGGTGAGGCGCTAGTGTCCTCGCCCAATGACAAGGACGTTTCCCGCGCTTTCTTTATCACCTGTCACTTTTATTTGTAGCAGTGTCTGTAGATTTTCTGGTGTCTGATTCTGTGTTTTGCTTTTCTTTTTGTTTAATTTGAAAAGCGAATGAAAACAGCTTGCGAGTTTTCTTTTGTTTTTGTTGAGATAAAATTACGAATAAATGACTGGTTGCCAAGTTTTCCACGCCCGCCGTTTCGAGCTACAATTTTATAGTCCCTTCAATAATAATAGCCAAAGATTCTTCAAGTGTCCGTTTATCCTTCAATGACAATAATTTCTCGAAATATCATATATATCTGCCAATATCACGACATACGACAGTTGCCTTGCTATTTATGAGGAAGTCAATGTCCAGTTCAGACATTTACGGGCTGATTATTATGAAAATGATAAATGTATTTACACAAACTTCAAAACACACCCCAACAACATTGGCCAAATATTTGTGTCAAATAATCACACGTCATCTCACGAGATTTTAATGACCGTTTTGACAATCCTAGTCATTCATTATATTTAATTTGGACTGTAATTGCAGGTAAGTGACCTTGGTTGGCGTCGACATGATGGAGAGTACACGTGAGTACCTATCCACTTCCTGTTGGGTATGAAAATGTAAGTCATCATGAGATTATCACCTTGAGTGCTGAAGTGTCACTAAATTACACGAAGGTGGTGATAACATGGGTGTAAAAGTCACGAATTCATGGTAAACAAATGTTCGTCACGTTTTTGGATGCAGAACATTTTGTGGAACAAATTTCAAGTTCAAATATTTTATTTGTAAAAATATGTAAACTTCTTTTTACCCTGAATGCGACGGCAAAAATTTATCAGAATTTCATCGTTGAATTTTCATTTTCAATTCATTCATGTTTTATAATTCATTTGTAATACTGCATGCGTTTAATTTAGTTTACGCATAATATTGAGAAGGGTGGTGGTTTTAGGTAAGTTCAATATTAATCATTAAGATTTAGAATACTTAGCAAGAAATGACTTATTTAAAGCTCTAACGTCACATAAGCGACCTTTTGAAACACAAAAGTTTGTAAGTTATTTGCGATCATAATATTTCTTAAAATCCCAGTTATCGTACGTAATCTAGAAATGAAAACTACTCTTCAGTTATTAAGGGTTCCATTTTACAACGATAGCGATTCTAACAACAACAAAATGATTGGAATTGACCCTGGCTCTAGAGAGCAGTGGTGGCCCAGTGGTATTGGCCGCAACTTACAAGTTTTAGGTCGTGGGTTTGAACCCAGGAAGGCGCTTTACTTTGTGTAAATTATTTTCATCACCACTGCCTTCAAAAATGGTGAAGGAAAACATCGTGAGGAAACCGGTATGTTCTAGAACCAAAAAATTCGAATACATGTGACATCCACCAACCCGCACTGGGCCCACGTGGCGGATTATTTCCCATCCCCTCTCACAAATAGGATGCCTGTGTCCCAGCAGTGGGAACATTAATAGGCTGATGATAATGATAGGCTCTATACCAGGGGTCTTCCTTTCATTCGAAATCCGTCTTTTTTAATATTATGACCTTCGCGGTCCGTAAAGTTACCTACCGCCATCGCCTACATTAAAGATACCTCTAATTGCACTAATTTTAGTCCAAAGCTTGGACTAAAATTAGTGCAAGCTATTGTAATTAAAACTTTGTCATGTACATTTGTAAGTCTACTCAAGTAAACTATATTGTACTGATTATTTAAGGTCCACACAAAAAAGGTCGGCGTTTCGGATCAGGACCGCGGTCCGCCATTTGGTCACCCGGCTCTAGACAAAGTGTCATTCTTTCAGCGACGGCGATGGTCTAAATTCTTAATGTAAGGGATTGATCCCGTAACATTTTGATAGCGCTAACATTCCGATCGCTATGACGATACTCACGTTGATAGAACGGGTTTAACGACATTTATCAAGTTTGTATATTCGTTAAATCAGCAATTCGTCATATTTGATATTGGTCAAAGCTGTAGTTCGTCAAACCGTCGGTTTGTCCAATTATGAAATTTGCCCAATAGGTACGCTATTGGTCAAGTAAATAACGTCATTTGTCTAAAGACTCTTGTGACATTTCGGTAGCGTATGTCAACCACAAACATTTTGGACCTAGGCCAAGCTTTTTGAACTGCAGCCTTATTGCACAATGAATTCGGCAAGGCAAAGGTCAAAGAGTATTTAAAATCGACCAATCACATGCGAGATGAAAGACGCGATATAGATTTCGCGATATTGTATGTCCTGTCAACTAAGGCCCAGCTTTTAGATCTGTAGTTAACATAAACAATGGTTAAATATGCTACTTAATGGTTTCAAATTTCGGTAAAACACCATTTTTCTTCAGTTGTTAGCCTCACAAATTGTCAAATAAGTTTGAGAGTTAATTCTTTGACCATTCGTTAGACTAACAATTGACGAATAAAGGCGTTTTACTGAAATTTGAAACCTTTGGTTAGCATATTGAACCATTGGATGAGTTAAATACAGATAAAAAAACTGGGCCTTAGATGACAGGACATACAATGTCAACCTTGGCCTTCTACGAATCCTGATAAAATTCAATGCTTTCAGGAACTCTGTATTTATCACAACAAAGAGTTCCCTCGAGAATTTATTACATTAATTCCCTTCATTATACACTTACAAAGTGTTAACAGAAAAACGGCCTCACCTCGTAGCTTTCAGGAGACATACCTACAAACAAAATAATTTTCTTGTAATTCCGTATTGGCATACTGTCAAAAGAATATGTTGGTCAATGGGAAGTTCCTAGGTACCTGTATAGTCAAATAACTGCGCAATAATGTAACCTTTGTTCCAATAAGGTTGTAATGCATTTTGTCAACAAAACGCATGTAGCACTCTACATGCGTAGATGAGATACCGATAGCAACATACAGTGGCCCCGGTAGGACTGTTTTCTGTTGATCGTCAGCGCTGTGCACCGAATAGGATGGGTTATCTTTTCCCAATTGTACTGGGAACTTTTTGTTATTTTATGCAAAAAAGATTGAAAAAAAACGTGAATTCAAGAGCGAGCGAAGCCAGCTCGAAAATTTTAGCTTCTCACCTCGTATTTTTGTTTTGTTAGTTTTATTGAAATCCAGGTGTGCCCCCCTCCCGGCGCCAACGGCAACATACATCGAAGAACTCTTCTAGCTACTTATATTTTTAAAGTAATAGGTAGACTATATCTAACTAAAAGCGTTTGAATAATAAATTATTTTCATCAGATATATTTCTACTTCTCACGAAATACCTAGTAGTCCAAGTTATCGAAAGGATTAAGACAGTTTTTTTTTAATTATTCATATAATGCTTAGTAGATAGAAAGAACTATCTACTAAATGTATGCAACCTTTGGGCATTCGAAATCATAATAGGTAACAAAAAGAAAGAAAAGAAAGAAAAATATATTTATTTGTGACTCGCACAGGAGACAGTTATCTCGTTTCTCTGCAAAAACACAAAAAAACCCGGCCAAGTGTGAGCCGGACTCGCCTGGTGACAGACAGACGGACCGCGAAGTCTTAGTTTCTACCCTTTAGGTAACCCTAAGAACAATACTAAAAAAAATCTCCGTGCGAGACCAAAAAGGCTCCTATCTTAGCATACACAAAGGCAGCAGATACATAGGGAAAATGAAGGTTACGCGTTTTATACATATAATGGAGGTAAGTATAAGTTTTTTTGCCAACGGTACAGGTATGAGTATAGATCTACTCATGTAATTAATGTTCTCGGTATGTAGGTTATGTTAATTGTTCTATATACTGTGTTTCGGATGTGTCCTTTTATCCAATTGACAAATAGTAACGTGTGTATTGTTGGTGTGACAACATAGGTCCATTGTAGGATGAGTAGCCACCTGTTGTAAGGCTAAAAGGGGTCGTTATGAAGAATTATGGTTATTGTGCCACGCGTATGTCAGAGGCCATAAAATTAACTGACTAACAATAGTGGTGTGTAGGTACTATATTTGTCACAAGACCATCCCAGATCATAAATGTAACCCATGTGTATTTTGTTTATTGATAACTAGCGAATGCCTCGCGGTTTCACCCGCGTAGTTCCAGTTCCCGTGGGAATGCAGGGTTAAATAGTAGCCTATGTCACCCGGGGATAGTGTAGCTTCCCGACGAAGAAAGATTTTTTGAAATCGGTCCAGTAGTTTTTAAGTTTATTCGTTACATACAAAAATACAAACATACAAATCTTTCCTATTTATAATATTAGTGTATAAGTATAGATAATATTAGTATAGATATAGAAGAATAGATATGATTTTAACAACGACCTAAGGCAGTTTGATAAGCCAGTGACTTTTTGAAAAAAAGAAATAGTTTTCGGCAAAACAGCATTTTATTTCTACCACAGTCTTCTTTCAGTTCAATTAATTTAAACCACCATTAAAAAAACCTTTCAAATAATAGTTTCATAAAGGCCATCAAAATAGGCGTTGGTATCAGTGATGACCTTTTCATTAGAGCCAAATCTTCTTTCACCCAACTATTTCTTCAGGTTTGGAAACAAGAAATAGTCACAGGGGGCCAAATCTGGTGAAAATGCGGCATGAGGTAGCAGTTCGTTGTTCGTTGCCTAATCTATAGATTTTTGGCATGGTGAATACACACGTATGCACCCGTGTACTGTCTTGATGGAAAAGCACTTATTCTCCACCAAATGCGGTCGTTTTTGTTTCAAATCAATATCGAATCGGTCTAAAAGCTCTGAATAATATTCGCTGGTGATTGTTTTACCCTTCTAGAGGTAGTTGATATTAATCACACCGCGTGCATCTCAGAAAACTGTGGTCATGTCCTTATTGGCCCATAGACCCAATTTTGCCTTCTTTGGTGCACGTTCACTCGCTGTCCCACTGCAACTCACTGTCTTGATTGTTCCTTGGTCTCTGGTGTGTTGTGAATGTTGTGATGGATCAATGTTTCGACCTCGGTTACGAAACGGCGCAAAAACTCGTTCAAATTGCAGCTAAACATCCCCAAAAACTCCTTCGAAGTTGTCACACGGTTGCGCTTATGGTCGAGTGTCAGCAGTCGCGGCACCCATCGCGCGGATAGCTTTTTCATGTCTAAATATTCACGTGAAATGTGATGTACCCGCTCAGATAAAATGCCTGCAGCCTCAACATCCTCACGCACTTTCATTCTCCTATAATCCAATATCATTCTATGAATTTTATCGACGATTTCTGGCGTGATGACCTCTTTTGGGCATCCTGAACGTTCGGCGTCAATTGTGATCGACCACAACGGAACTAAGTAAACCACTTCTTAACCAGAGAAATTGATGGTGCAGAGCCCCCGTAATGTTTATCAAGCCTTTCCTTAGTTACGGTGATGATTTTTTTCCGAAAAAATAATGCTTAATCAGCACACGAAATTCACATTTTCGTGAAAATTCCCGCGGTTGCCTGCTTTAAATGGCTGGCAAACACAAACCCAATAACGTAGCTTGCTCATATTTTTTTTAAAGTAGCCTATTAAAAGATGGTAGTTTACAGAAGTAGTGTTGCCAGAAAAGATACTGCGCGTGAAAATAAAAAAGTTACGGACTTATCAAACGGCCCTCGTACCTAGAGCAGTCATCATCATCATCGAGGGATTGGGCCGTAATCCACCACGCGGTCCCAGTGCGGGTTGGTGGACGTCACATGCCTTCGAATTTTCGGTTCAAAGACATGTCGGTTTCCTCAAGATGTTTTCCTTCACCGTTTTTAGAGCAGTGGTGATGAAATAATTTACACAAATTAAAGCGCATGCCTGGGTTCGTACCCACGACCTACGACACGTAAGTCGGGACTACTGGACCAGAACTGCTCCACCTACAGCAGCATCTATTTGAAAATGGTCTGCAAATGTATACTAGAAAAGAGGCGAAAAATAATAACATGTTTTTGTTATTTTTACTAATGACAACCAAATTTAATAAACATGCTTTGCAAACTTTTATTTAAGCCATATGGGGCACCAGGCATCTTCCATGTAGTCTTTGAAAACCCTCAAAAAAACAAACGCAAAAAAAAAAAACTCAATTTGCCATCAGTCTGTAGCCAAATTCACCATGACTTTGTTCCGTATAAATTACTGAAACATCGTAAAAATTCAAGTATTCAAGGAATTCGCAATAAAAAGTTTTATGTAATAATTTATTTTATAAACTCGCCTATGCTTGGTTATTAAAACTTCAGTTCTAATCATCTCATCTGTGAGAGTATTGCGAAAAATAACTTTTTCATGTACCCACCGATACTTCGATTGGATATTGTTGTGTCTATTACGAACAATAACAACAAAAAACCAAATATTAATTAAATTATATGAAATATTTCATCATCGTATCAGCCGAAAGGCGTCCACTGCTGGACATAGGCCTCCCCCAAGCGACGCCACTTTGACCGTCCCGTGCGTTTCGCAACCAGCGGATCCCCGCAACCTTCACCAGGTCATCGGTCCACCTGGTGGGAGGCCTTCCAACGCAACGTCTTCCGGTTCGCGGTCGCCACTCCAGAACTTTTCTGCCCCATCGGCCATCCGTTCTGCGAGCAATGTACCCTACCCATTGTCACTTAAGTTTGGCAATTCTTCGGGCAAAAATATTTATGTTACTATTAAATCTCAGACTAGCCCAGCTAGAAAACACAAAATCTTTAAGTAGCCAATCAATCCTAAAGACAGGAAATGGCTTTCTCCACAATGGATGCCATTATCTAACTGTTTAATGCTAATTTAATTTATAGTGACAAGTCTTTCAGTCCTTAGACCTTGTTCACAGAATTTTATTTAATTACACGTTCCCAAGTGACAAGCAATGTTTCTTGGCACAAAAATCCACAATGCGAATTAATTCTTCACATTTTCTCATTAACGTCTTAAGTTTCCGAACTGTTACCATCTGTTACAACGAATTCGCAAATCACCGAGTGATCACTTCACATGAAAGAGATTTCGATCCAATTACCAGTCCATGCATAAAAACCTGGAATATTTGTGGGATGACCCATAATCTGTCGCTGCATTCGATTCTGAGCCATATTCTAATTTATGTACGGTCTACATTGTTGTATCATGTTGAGTCTAGTGGTACGTCTACATTGGATAAAGGACTTTATCGATAGCGATATAGCTGCTAAAGTATCGTGTGGGGCGTTAATCCCCGAAGCATGCTACAGATTTATCGCGCGCTGTTAGGAGAACCGCGTATTTATATTAAGTGGAGGAGCTGTCAGCGCCTACGCCGACGCGGCTCTGGATGGCTACATACAATAATGTAGCCCACCAGCAAATACTAGATTTTATTAACATTTGCGTACTAATTAATTGTTTGTAAATATTTACTAAAAATAAAAGTCAGCAATTCCTGACTGGAATTTTCACATAAAGCTTGTTTTCTAAGCTTACATCAAACTGGCACAAATATTTAAACAGATGCAAAAAATACGCTACGCACCAATGGTTTATAACTTCAAATATCTTGGGGTTTAAAAAAAGCTGAATATTTCGAACTGCAGACATTTGGTTTGATATAAATACTTCTTTTTAATATAGATATCATAAAACTCTGATGTTGAGCCAATTCTTGTAATGTGGCGGAATCGCGATCTGAGTTCTACCATAAAATACAAATACGACAAATAAGACAAAGCCTGCAAGACTGATATTTGTTTCGAAACGAACCAGTTAGTGAGCTTAACAAAGCGTTTAAAAGTGACATTCAGAGGCAGTTCATGTCAAAGTAAATTCAGTAAAACATGCACAGAACTACCGAGCTTCATTAAATAGACGGTATTTCGCGTTGCAATGCAATATAATAAATGCGGAAAATACCAATATCAATCTGGAATAATTGTAGCGAAAGGCCACCGCGACACTTAACTCTTTCGGCTAGATCGTCCAACTAATAATACGCCCGCACGTAAAATGTTTTGGCTGGTGCTTTTTGTTCGCGCCGGTTATTTCAGTTTTCCAGTAGGATTTTATACAACATCAACTGTGGCCGTCTCCGCAGTGCAGCGCCAGAAAACGCTCCTCCAGACGCTTTTCGAATATTGAGTCGGGATTAAAGTTAACACAGCAATGGGCACAGGGCACGAACCTGAACTACACGGCAATATCGAAGTTTAAATCAATCATAAGATAATTCATTTTTGGATTAATGTGTGATATCGACCACTTATATGTGAACGTTCTGTGAAGTGCAGTGAATGTGTGTCAAAGGTCTCTTGGAGTTCAGTGCAGTGGGTGTATTAGAAAATAACGGCAAACATGTCGGAGTTCTTCGGACCATGGACCGACGACAAGGAGGAGGGCGACCACGAGACGACCATGGTGGAGGAGACTGTAGAGACAATCACCACCACCACCAGGAGGAAACAGATCCCTTCAGTAAGTGGATAGGAATCCCGACTGATTGGCCTTGATCGAGACCCGCGCCGCGGTTATATTTTGCCACAAAGACGTACTTAATTAGCATCTGACGACAATTGCATTTGGGATCAGGTGAATCGACAAATGTCACTGGAGCATGACACCTTTTAATTCCAATATCACCTTGATAACAAATGAGGGAGACGGCGAATGGCGACACATATATTTTTATTGCGTCTCGCCTGTATCATTGTTAGAGAGGTGTTTATTTTGGACAAGTCCAGAGCGCGGGTGTCACGGGCGCTGTCAATGTAGAATCCCCCTGATATAAACCAGCTCCCGCACCAAGGTGAAGGCGAGTTTCACCGTCAACTGTCACCACTCTTATAAATCAACTGACGCACTAGTCTAAAATTACTACATTTTCGCTTCACGACCTGTAAAAAAGAAATTTGGAGTCACTCTTAATTTTGCATCGTTAGGTGCAAATTAATTATTTCTAGGAAAACTGAAAACAACGTTATACAGCGAAAGACCTATTAGTCCACGTCAGTAGAACGTCAGTCCAAAAAAATTAAGGTGAACATAAAATGAAGAAGCTTTTGATGTTTTCCAGGTTTACGACAAGTTCTGTCAAAAAATATCGTTTGCTTAGTTCATAAATTCTCTTGCATTCAGCTCTAACTACCGATACGATACTTGACTGCACTATATTTTTCAGCAATTTAAATAAGTCAAAAATATGATTATATTTAATACAGCAATTACTTGTGGTTGGCGCAGGCCTAAGAAATTATTGCTGTATTTTAATGTTTTCTTGTTTATGGCCCATGTAGCGCAAGTGTTTCGTGAACAGCTAATTAGGATGGCCGGCCCGACCTTTTGTGTTGACACTAATTTATATGCGTTACGCAAACGTCTTTTTATCTAAACTCTGGCTACTAAGGATCCTGTTCTCATCTATTTTCCTGATGTGAAATGGTTCGTGTAATACCAATGGGCCAAGAGTAGACAGCTACGCCAATTTCAGTTGTTTTTCCTCTATTTTCAAATAAATGTATTTTTTCAACCACATTTTTACTGCTAATGCGTAGTAGTGATGTGTTTTTCATCTAATCGACCAAAACATCGATATTTTAACCGCAAATTCTCGCCATCTGACTACAAAACATCGATATTTTAACAGCAAATTCTCGCCATCTGACTACAAAACATCGATATTTTAACAGCAAATTCTCGCCATCTGACTACAAAACATCGATATTTTAACCGCAAATTCTCGCCATCTGACTACAAAACATCGATAAAGTGGTGCCAAGAATGACTTTACCGTAACAGAAATTGTTCGCAGGCGAATTTACACCGAGAGGGCATTCACAATAGAAAACCTGATAGAAAAATAGTACTTAGCGATGCTCATAAGGAGGCCAGAGTCCGATTCGCACGAGATTATCGGGACTTTGATTTTTCACACGTTCAGGATGTCGTAACAAAAATCTCGACTTACTTCTTAAATGTCGAAGAGTGGAATCAAAGTCGTGTGTCGAGAGTCAAGACAATGTGCAACACGTCAACATAATACGCCTGTGCAATGAATGGCCTTTTGTCTGGGAACAATGGAGCATTTTGTAATTGGAAATGCTCATGTCTACACAGAAATGAAGAAATTATGATGCTCCGTGCCTTTTTGTCGCGGCAATGTAAAATGATGTGCAGTTGATGTATTGTCTGCAATTTCGCTTTATGGCTTTTCTGTATAACAATAGAAAAGACTTTCAACAAGCTGATTCCAAATTAGTATTAGAAAGTTCATCGTACATACAACAAACTATGGTGTCTGCCTAACACCAGCCGAAGTAAAAATTTAAGGGTGATTTAAGGGCTGTATCAAAATGTATTGTTTCAATCCAAAAATTATTGATTTCTTTCTCAATTTTGACGTTGCAAAGACTCCTGAAAATCTACTCCCTGGCCCACTCAAAATTATTTTACATTTTCTAATTTTGGTCGGCGTACTAACAATGTTTAATTTAGAAAACACAGTGTAAACAATTGGCATGATTCATTGCAACCATTGCTCCACATACTGAAATATTAGTTTCCTTGAGACAATGTTGGGGCCTGCAACTGTAAATCAGGTAGGCTGTAACATGTAAATTGTTGCATTAAAGATTATTAGACGTAATTAGAATGCATGGCCTAGTATTTAAAGCAGGAACAAATATCATAAGTCAGTGTATTTCGTACTTTCTTTCGTCTCACTTAAATAAGAGCTTCAAAAGATTATGTCTTTGTAGGAAGATACTTATCGAGCATAATTAGATGACATCCCAGTTTAAAAGTGTTGGATGAGGTGATACTTATGGTTTTTGTTGTGTTTTGGGATATCAGGTTTTGAGAAATCAAACACTGCATCTGTGCAGGACGTGACTTTTATTACGAGCAGGGGGAGGAGGCCATGACAGTTATTTTTTTTCATAGATCAATATTACACACTAGCGCCACATACGCGGACAAAGCAGGAACATACGTAGTATCTCTAAGTAGTCTGTGGCAAGAACCATATTTGTTGCGTTCCGTTATTAGGCAAAATAATACATTCATTTCAACAAAAAGGCAGCAATAAATTACCATGCTAACCTAATGTTTCTTGCTTTCTTTGATCTCATTAATCTAAGGGCTTCAATGGCTTCTGTTTGGCTACAACATGAATGTCGGTCACTTCATTATCTCAATCCATTCGTTCTGAAATGCTGAAGTAAAAAGTTAAACAGCTGTCAGTATGGGCACAGAAAGTACTTATATGCGTTTCTCATGTTACATGTAGTATTGGATCACAATGAAAGTGTATGAGATGAGAAAGCCCATTGTGTCATTGATATAATAATTACGACAATGAATTCCCATAAGAAACATCATCTTGCAGACTTGAAATCGTACCACACAATCTTTATAAAATATCTGAGTACAGAATTAAGATTGCCCAGAGACTTCATTGAGGTGGATCCGCCATAAATGTTTAGTTAACCCACTAAAACAAAAGATAAACATATAATCAATATGGTGTTTGCACAAATTCGCCATAAAACGAGACGTTGAAAAGTTTTGTACAAACATAGACAGAGTAAGTGACCCGGATAGATTTTTCACCATGTCGGAAAGTCACGTTCGCAAACTGCCGATAAAATAATGTATCGAAATACTGAAGAAAGTGGTTCGTAATAAAAATCTGAGCAGTATCCGTGGGGTCGTTGAACTCACGGGTTAGATGTGTTTATATTCGAGTTTAGGGATGACGTGACTCAGAGAACTCACTGACTTATTTCGAAGCTTAGGAGATGAGTTCGAAATCTGAATATCTTGTATGTTAGTCTTGGATGCATCTTCTTGTTAGTTCATTCGAGTATTTGTGGACGACTTTGTTTGTAGTTTCATTCGTTACATCTCGATCTAGGATAGCATTTGATTTGGAATCTGCTTGAGCATGAATATCACTTAAAAATTGACACATTATAAATGTGAAGGTAACTCTGTCTGTCTATTACCCTTTCACGCTAAAACCGCTGTACCGATTTAGATGAAATTTGATATGGAGATAGTTTGAGACACTGTGAAGGACATAGGATAGTTTATATCCCGGTAGTGTGTTCCCTTGTGATAATAAAACCCATTTTCGCGGGCGAAGCTGCGAGCATAAGCTAGTTTCAAATAAATCTTGATTCGTAAGTAAATTTAAATTGAGATCCATAATCTATGCTTGCAAATCCTTTTAGAATACGAGTCAAAGAGAGCTTTGACCTTAGCAAGAACTATTTGCGTGACGTAGGCTCTTTAATACTCAATGCTTTAACATTCTAATAACTTTTAATATAGTTCATAGAACTGAACTTTTATTCAGAGAGAGCTTTCGTAGACTAGTTACGTAGCAAAATTTCAATAAAACTGCCTAGCCTTTTCTGAACTATGTTTGTTGGCTTCGGCTTCTTAACTAACCCGATGCAGTTTACACGGCAGTGGTTCTGCGTATATTACGACCTAGCAAAAAGTAGCCAGAGAATCAGCATTGCCATACAACGTGGCAATGCTGCCAGCGTTCTGGTCTGGGCACGTTTCCCATTGACATCTATGTGGACGAATTTTTTGATGGCCCTTTTCCCTCTTCCCTTTGTATTTGTAAATAGGCTTGTTTTTTTAGAATATGCAATTTGTATATATGTTAATATAGCAAAAGATTTATTTGAAAATCAAAAACCCGACTGCTTACGAAGCGAAATAAAAAGATGTAAACTAGAAGAAAATAATGATATGCAGTCGAAGGATACATATGGTTTTGTTAAATTAACTTTTTTTAGTTTTTCATTCGAATTACTTTTAAACATATTTAAATGGTATATATTTTTGTGATCACCTCATAAAACCATTCATTTTGATAACCCACACGATGGGTTTGGAAGAAACATAAAATTTGGTCCCACAATATGGCGCCAAAACAGCAATTTTTCCTTTTTTTAATTTTAATGTAGCCAGTCTCTAGAACGCCATATATAAACAAACATACATAGACTGATAAACACATTACCCTCCTTCGGTAGTCGGGTAAAAAAAGGCTGAATTCAAAACCTAGCAAATGACCAGAAATTTGTACGTAAAGGTAAACATTGTACAGACAAACGAAGTACTTTAATAGCCAAATAAATTGTGATGTACCTATACAGTGCGAATTAAATGCGCATTTAAATTCCTATGTCCTTTGTCTGATCTGTACCGACTCAGTGTGTTCAATTTATTATTGAAGAGGGTTTCGAGCATGTTTCAAGGATATTTCTGTTGATGTTTTGTGTTCTAAATCGGGATTAATCAATATTTGCTCGTACCTACACAAGTTCTGGCAACCTAATTTTAGATATTAACAGCTTGAAAGATGTTTCTGTTAGGGAACCAAGTCCAAAACGAAGAAAGCACATTTATTTGACACGTTATGGCAGATCACTAAACAAACAAAGACCAAGTAAAATTTCAAAATGTAAATATCCCCCTTATATTTTTTGTAGATACGCTTCGATCGGCAATCTATTGAACACGTAATTATGACACGATATCTTGCGGAAACACCCCGATTCAAACAGTAAAACGCCCATAACTTTTGAACGGCTGAACCGATTTTATTCAAACATAGCTAAGAACACACTCGACAAAATCACATTTCAAACAAAAGAAACTAATTCAAAATCGGTTCATACGTTTAGGAGCTATGATGCCACAGACAGACACACAGATGCACAGCAACACACGTCAAACTTAAAACACCCCTCTTTTTCCGTTGAGCGTTAAAAATAACAATCAACAGAAAATTGTAAAAAAGATATAATTATTACATATTATGTACCTAATTTGAAATCAATATAATAAATAAAATACAAGTTAGATAAGAATGACACTCTCTGGTTTATTAAAAATACCATCATCATCTTCTTCTCGTAACCTATCTCAATTTTTATTTAGGGTCTGCGTAGCAATGGCGTAGCAGTAGCGTAGCAGTTTCGTAGCAGTAGCGTAGCACGTCTTTTCTATTAGCTGTCATCTCAGAGTTCACTTCCTTCTGAGCTTTGATTTTTCAGAAAATAATAATTTCTTTGATTTTCCTCGTTTTACCATCTTTTTTGTTAGCCAATATCATATTATTTTCTAGCTTATTATGAACATTTTCGTAACTCAGTGCACGTCGGCATTGTAAATAGTTTCCTCAGCCATCTCGCGGGCTCGATGACAGCTGGCGAAAAGTGCTAATTGCCCGACAGAACAAACTAAACTATCTCTAAATGAGCCAAACGCTAAACGAACAATACCACATTACGAACTGCCTACGTATTGGCTATCTCCGCGAGACATGAAGAAAATCTTTTACAATTTTCTGAACAATGTCTGGTAAGAATTAGAAGCTGAAAAACTGAAGTAAAAGGTTTGATTGAGATTTTTACTCTCCTTGGATTAAAACAATTAATTTATGAATATAATAAAACCATTTTATAGCTCATTTTTGTCACATAAACAAGGGTACAGTGAAATGTAAAATTAAAAGTACAACTTTTTTGTTTACATCCGACTGAAAACAAACAAAACAGCATCTTAACGGAAACAAAATAAAGATGAAAATCGTTTGACGAAAACATTTCAGCAAACGACGTTGTTGAATTGCGTGCAGACGAATCTAAAATAGATCCAACTGCTTCGCCTCGCCGAGATACGTACATTTTTGGAAATCAAATAAAAGCATTGCGTTTAAAAATAAAATTTAAGCAAGGTTGGGTGTAAATAGAAAGCGCGGATGCGAAACGTTTGAATCATAAAGGTCAACCTTACGTTTGTTTAGTGATGGGGCAGTGCAAGGGTTAATAATCTCGTTTGACCGAGTCGAACTATCGAGCTTATATTGAGCGATAGAAATAGATGCGAGAACGGAGCGTTTCCAGCCAACGCCGATGTACGACGAACTAAACAAAATTCGATGAAAAAACATGATAATATCATCTAAAATCACAAGAATCTCGTACTATCCCACACGTAACATCTATTTGTAATGATACGTCACAAAGAAATGTCACAGAATTTTTGAAATACTGTCTTCGTAACGAACGTAGGCAGGTTTTGTTGTCAATTCAAGGAGAACAGACTTGTACCTATCACCTATGAATCAGTCATGGAGTTGTAGGGTACAGTGAGAACAGAGATTGCTAATGAAATTGCGCACACAGTTAGTGGATGAGTAAGCATACGTCATGGCCACTAATTCTGGGCTAATTTTGCATTTCGAACAGCGTTCATAATGTGTATGGAGACCATAAACAATTATACTGCAGAGAGTTGTAACGACAGCTGTATTTTTTTTTGAACAGAGAAGATATAACGTTTAAACTGACGTTGATTGAAAAATTGGGCCACTCTATATTATTAGAAAGAATGAAATCAAATATCATATTTAGAAATTTAAATTTTCAACGCGTCTTAAAAAAAAGAAGCTTTGCAATGTGTCTCCATATAGGTAAATTCCGTCACAATTTTAATGAGATGTTTCGCAGATTGACGAGTTTATAATTTAGATCGATTAGTTTTGGAGTTGTTAATAGCTCATCAGCTGACCGTTAATAAGTGCTTTACCTAACGTTTATATTTTTGTGAAAGAGTGAAAAGATTTCAAACTATAGGTACTCGTACTTTAGCGACAGCTAGTCTCACATTACCACAATTCATCTGTTTTTCTAATTTGTGACGGCACATTAAGCCGAAGTGTCTCATTATTTCACGAATAAGTCAAATTACTCCGTCTGTCTTTGGTCTTGGAACAACTACTCGCACAACCCATTGTATGTGTGTGCCCAGCCGTGGGAATCAGCGTTAAAATAATAGTATAAATAACAAACATGCACCCACGACATGACTTCCAACCTCGCATAACATTTCCTACTCCTATTATGTCTAATACAAAGGCTCTCGAAGAAGTTCACATGACGATAATAAATTCTACACAAGTCATGAGAACGGTGACAGATAGTGTATTTCGTCACGTCATGTGTGACGTGTCTGCACGACTCACGACAAGTCTGTCGAGACCTTTACAATGAGCATTACATTATTCAATATCACGATGGCTGATTCTGACATCCAATAAGACATTGTTGATAATATGTCTATTTACCATAGATGCTATTGGTGATGGATGGATGATATTCATAACTTCAGTGACTGAAATCTTCCGAGGCACAACCAAATTTTACTACCCACGATTATTGCCCGACTGCCGAAGGATGGTAATGTGTTTATCAGTCTGTGTATGTATATTTGTTCCTATTTGGCGTTCCGTTCTAGAGAACATACGCGTTGGCCGATTTTAATGATGCTTATGTCAATCGATTTGTCTTAACCTTGGCTACATTAAAATTGGAAAATAGGAAAATGGCGGCTTTTGGGCGCCATATTGTGGGGGCCCAATTTATTTTTTTCTTCCATATCCATCGTGTGGGGTATCAAAATAAAGGGTTTTAAGAGGTGATTCTATTTCTGAAAATATATAACATTTATATGTTTCAGTGTACCTCATTCGAAAAAAATATGATAACTAAAAAGATATAAATAAAAAAAAAACCCGACTGCTTAAGAAGCGAACTAAAAAGACGTAAACAAGAAGAAATTCATGTTGTGCAGTCGGAGGATATTATCTGGTTTTGGTCAGCCAGCTCGGGAATATGTATCCTCCGCCTGCAGAGCATGATTTTCTTCTTGTTTACGTCTTTTTAGTTCGCTTCTTAAGCAGTCGGATTTTTTGATTCATCTACCTCTTAGAACGCGTGTCACATTTACTTGGGGTATATGGGCCTTCCTTGTACTTCTTTACCACTGAGCACGATTTTGTGCGGTGTCATTGTCGTGGTCCCACGAAAATCTCTACAGTATATTATTTTCTGCTTCCCTTTTGTCGCTCTTAATCTTATGGTCCATGTGGATACAGTAGGTAGATGACAAACACATGCTTGTATACATGATCCGATGTTAGGCCGTTCTCCACAGTTTAACCAACTGTTAGTGCCGGGAACGGCTTTTCCCAAACTCCATAGGCAAGTACGTCCTTACTGTTCCACGCAACTATCTACGTTGAGAGTCATATAAATACAAACTAAGTGCAAATTATTCATAATTAATTACTAATTTATTATAGTAGAAGCACAAGTTTGCCAAATTGTCCACTAACGGGGTGTGAGCAATGTGCTGGAGGAACAAGGCTAGAATATAAATCAAGTGCAGGAAGGAGATTTGAATATTTTATGAGTAAGAAGCGAATTATCACGTGCACGAGCTTTTATTAGAAATTATGATTATAATTGTCAGGAAATGCCAAGTCTGTGCGACTTATTCGGATTATGCTACGTGCCTTTGTGCGTTTTTCCGGTTCGTTGCCAGAAAAGAACGAAACAAAATTATCGCTTAAATTCCGTCACTTCCGTATGCACTCTGTCATTTGTTTTTTTGTCATTGTTGTTCTCAGTGTCATAAACAATGAGCTGCAGAGCTTTAATAGAATTTTAGACTTCTTTGTTGCAAAATTCGTTCTAGACTTCTTTGTTCACACAAAGTTCTCAATCCAACTTCCGCACCACAGCGGCCATATCACATTATTAGAGCAGATATTATGCATGTTTTTCATAGAAGTAATTAATTTAAATTAACATTGTACAATTTAGTTTAGGTACAAATAAACAATGCAGACAATTTAATGTGGTAAATAATTCGAGATTAGATTTATGGTGGCAGAGGACCAGTGCCAAGGAAAATGAATTAGAAACAATGACTTCCTGTCTACAAAAGATATAATAGGGCTTCTTTGAAATTTAATAAAGGTGAGGTAGAAAATGACATGTAGGATGACAGAAGAAACATCTTCTTTATGATTTCCTAAATCATAAAATAGTGCCTAGTGCCTTTAGTTATTCGCTACTTTGAAAATTCCACAACAGGATTCTTTAGGACCTTGGAAAACGTTTACGCGAACGTTCACGTTTACGTTACTGTAATAAAATCACGGCTTCACAGGTTTCTCAGAACACCCACTATTTAATGATTCAAATGATCACTAAATGTTGGCAACAGATATCTATGACTCAAGTTATGTCATATTTTCACACTTTTCTTTGGCATCGGTATCGCTAACAGAGAGATTTGGAGTGTTCGGTCATTTGTCTCGCTATGAAATAATGTGTGAAATTACACCGCGTTCCTAAATGGAAATATTGCAATTGCAATAGCTCATTTTCTCCATGGTTAACACAATGTTTGTCATTTAAAACGGCACCGCAACTATCACTTTTAAACTAAGCGTTTTAAAAATAAACAACTGCCATTGACTATAGCTTCCGAATTCAAATCACGAACATAGAACGTCGCTCGAAAAAGTTCCAACTTTCTTTCGTCTGATTTAATTATACGTAGCTTACCCCAGATGTCTTTTGGTCAGTATGTCTGATGCTTGTCTTAAAGATGGTAAAATACTGCATGTCTGCATCGGTCAAGCACGATCCAAGGGCGATGCGATGGCACGATTACGTCAATCAGATTATATGGGCCAAACCTACGTCTGCTGAAGCCATTGCCGCCGGATATCGAAAACTGCGTAATTTCGTAGGTATGCGTTCTCATATTCGTTTTACAAAAATCGAGTTTAAATTGTTTGTGTTATGAATTCTAAAAGAAATGTGCAATGATTTAGAGACGATGCGAACCTTTGATTTTCTTACTATTTTATTTAAATAGATCATTGGGCCAGCAATTGTGGATTGAAATAATGATTTCATGATAGTCATGATGAAAGCTTGTACGATGCAATCGGGTTAAATCTTCGCATTTTACACGACTGACACAATTTAAATAAATAACAGAACATTCATCTTCACCACCTGCACGTATTCTTTCATACGAAATTAAATATTTTGAATAGAGCATCAAAGCTTTGCATGTGCTTTTAATATTGTGAATATAACATTTTTAGCTCCTAATTTTGCACACAGTCTTGCATTAATATTCCATGTGATGATACACACAATGACATGTTGCCGGGATATAGATAAACCCACCTAGACCCAGTTGTGACTAGGAAATGAGTCAAAATATTATAGTTGAGGTGTGGGCGTATCACACGACCTTCGCCAGTAACGCGACAACGCGACCAAGGCAAGGAATGTCCACAGTCCAGTTCATCCTATTTATTCTATTGCAGAGACAAATATCCAACCGTCCCGAAATAGATTAACTACTTGGAATCCGTTCTAAAAATGATTTATTTATTGTTTAGATTCACGAATACCTACACGATATTCCAAGCGAAAGCGATTAATCCAGGAAATAAAACTGAAATAAAACGTTCGATACAATACAATACATTTCATTGACTCTTTTGTCGGTTTTACGACCTTTTTTAATTGATTTTTAATTTTGTTTACACTATTTTTGTGTGTTGCGAAATTCATTTCAGATATCACAAAACAAACAGAGCTTACGTCACGCCACGTGCTTATGACGTCATGTTGAGTGCTTCGGAAATGTATTAGTAATTTAGTACCTATTATAAATATTTGTATAAATACAATATGTCACTACGAAAATAATTGCATAACTATTATAGTGCCATAGGTATGTCAAATAATATTTGCAGCCAAATAACGTTGATGTAATGATGTATCATCGAAGCACGTCCATCCATACAAATGGATAGTACATATTTTTTCCAAAACGAAGAAATATTTTCCAATTCATTGCTGATACACATGTTGGAGTCGTTCGATAAATAACTTGTCTCAGATAGCCCTAGACAGAGAAAAGTGGAAGGAGGGTATGGCATTGGGGAGGCATTTCTCAGTATTGGGAAAATCAAGGCCAGATAAGTAATAACAATATATTTTTAATAAATAAATAACCAACTGTACATTTATCACATCAACACATCATGAGCCTTTTAAAGTTCCCACTGCTGGGACACAGGCCTCCTCTAATAGAGGGAGTGGGCTATAATCCACCACGCGGGCCCAGTGCGGATTGGTAGATGTCACATGTCTTTGAATTTTTGGTTCTATTACATGCCGGTTTCTTCACGATGTTTTCCTTCACCGTTTTGCGAGCAGTGGTGATGAAATAATTTACACAAAGTAAAGCGCTTACTCGGGTTCGAACCCACGACTCGTAAGTCGAGACCGTAACCACTGGGCCACCACTGCTCGTACATTCATATCTCGTTTTAAATCTACAATGTTGTCCAGATTACGTTGCTAGTAAGTATAACTGAAGTAAATAAGGCTAAAACTGTACCAGTCGTCGCGATAAGCGTGTTTGAAGATTTAGCTCAGATTGCATGGTCCTCTACGGACTTAACAACCATTACTTCACCTACATCTTTAAGTGTACATAATTAGTTCAGTAATTTTCGAGTAATGATAGCGTATTACAAGTTACAACTCAATCACTTCACTACGATGAGTAGGTGGAATGTAGAGAACCTTAAGATCTAACATACCTACTCTAGTCTTTAGAGAGAGCATAAGTGCGAAAAGTACAAGTTAATGGCATGGTCTAATATGATATGCCATGACCTAATTAATAAGATTAAATAGAGGACTTATTTAAACATACCATTAAAAAAAAATATTGAGTAAATGCTGCTGACTGTAATGAAATGGAATACAATATCATCAGTACATTGTGTTAATTTAAAAGTCAAGGTAAATCGTAAAAAAACAGGAATATAAAACACATACCCTCAGTTTCCCACCTTAAAATTATCGGAGAATTAATGTGACAAATTGTCAAGCACGCGTTATCTGCTGTGATTGGTTGAATGAATTTTCGACAGCCAATCACAGAAGATAACGCGTGTTTGACAATTTGTCACATTAATTCTCCGATAATTTTAAGGTGGGAAACTGAGGGTTAGTGCTACAACTTTTTTGGTGAAAAATACTTACTTAATTAAAAAGATTTAATTAAAAATTCGGCACGAAACGGTACAATAAGGAAGCACAACAACAAAATGTTGGCGGGTCGAACCTTTCATTCACCTACTTCTAAATATAGGAGTCTCTCACGCAATTGTTCACGGCGCTAAGCCGGTAAAACTTTTCATTTCTACCAATAATGTTCAGGCTATAGGAGCAAAATGAACCGTGAAAGCGTATCGTGAAACATATCATATTGATTCGACACATTTGATCGATTTACGATAGTCGCTTGTTCTAACTGAGGCTATTTTTATCGATTTTAATACACCGTTAATGTAGTTAACGCAGAGTTAAAGAGTGGTTTGATAAAAAAGCATTACAGCTGTTTGATAGATTGCGCTATTATTTTCCAATTAACCAGTACTACAGTACTCTTCAGTAATAATGATGTAATTATGCAAAAATTACACTAAAATCTTTATGACCGTCAGAGTTGAATGGCTTTTAAATTTATAACCGCTGCGCAAGCGCAGAGGTTAGACGCCAAACTCTAGAATAATGTTGTTAAACATTTATAAATAGAAACTGGGAATGTTTAGGTATCAGGAAACGCTTGTAAATCATAGGATTTGTTAGTGTAGGTTGAGATTTTCAGGTAGATATGTTTATAACTGTATACTCGTGCTACTATGGTTGAAATAAAATATTATGTAGACTGCATCAGTTGCACATCGTCATACGCAAGTTGTAAAGATCTTAGTAAATGAGGGAAGTAGTTTATTATCAGCTTTATTTAAATTACAGGAGTCTGTCGTTTATCTTTATGTATGTATAGTTTATTGTGATCACGATATTTGCGATCGCGAGCCAAAATATTACAGCTAGTTGAAGCTATCAGTGATCGTTTTAGATTTTGAGAGGCACGTTATAGAATTTCGTAATGCTCATCATCATGTTTTCATAAATACATATAAAAATATAAAGTCTCCGTATTTTTTTGAAAGCTCATACGCTTTATGTGCATGTATTTGTAATTTAACCAGGCTCTGGTGATTTTTTGAATTTAACTGAAGTGATATTATATATTATAAACTAACTAACCAAGCCCTTACTAAATACTTAGGGTACTTTATTTGTTGAAGTTGCTGACAATCACTACCTACTCTTATATTGAGATTATATAACAATAGTTATTTCGAAATATACATTGTTTTTTTATCAAGAAACTAGAACACTATGCCAACTACATCATATTTGCTTAAGACGCAACACTGCGTTGTTTTATTTGTTAAGTTATAAATAGCAGGCGATTATAAGCCTCTATGTTGAAACAGCTTTCGTACAGTAGTTTTGCCGTCTGCCAGCTCAAAACAATATTCTTAGAGTTTTTTTAAAGCTTTCAATGAATAAAAACTCGTGGCTAAATAATAACAGCCGCACTGGTCCGTCATCAAGGTTAAGCAACGCTTGACGAGGTCGAACCGTGGAGGGCTGACCATTTCAACATACCGAGATTCCTCCGTGCCTTGGAAAGCACGTTAAGCCGTTGGTCCCGGTTATCGTTCGAGATCTTTGACAGTCAGATAGAAGCTTGAGATCTGACACTAGTCTTGCCAAGGGGTACCGTGTTACCCAGTTACTGGGTTGTGGAGGTCAGATCGGTAGTGGCTCCATGTAAAACTCTCGACCCCAATATAGTTGGGAAAAGGCTAGGCAGATTGAATGAAATAAAAATGTTATTTCCCCAAAGGTTGGGTTCCTGAACTCTGTAAGCTAGTCCTAATATAATAATGAACGTAAGGAGAAAATGTATAGGTACGTACTCGTATTATATTTATTTTTGCCTACATTTATTTAGCAACTAGATGTTTTTTTAGATATATTTCTCAACTGATTCTCTGAGACTCTCAATACAACGTTGCTGTCTATTAATGTAGTTTGCAGTATTCTGAACTCTGTTATTACCATTTCCGTTAAATTACTCCCATCCTAGACGTAAATGTTCTGCGCACGCAATATTGGTAACACATTGAGTTACATTTAATTTGAAAACAACAAACTGTTTCAATCAGTGGCCTCGATATCCACTCCAACTGAGTTCTGTATTATCTGATGTCACAAAATTGTGACGTTTGTTGCAACTAGCGTTCAGCTAAGGTACTTATAGAACTGTAAATTGTAACATTGTAGATTGGTGGAGCGTATACTAAGTGTGTTTTGATAATATTACGAGGTCCTTATTATTTTGTGTTGAGTAAATTACGGCAGATTTAATTCAGTGAATTTAGTGAAACAAATAGAAAAGGATCCTCTTTACATAATATTTAGAAAGAAATTAAGACATAATCAATATTTTGGAAAGTCTTGTAATTCAGAAATCTGTATGGATTCCGTTTCTTAACAGAAAATTTCGTTCAAATTAGCACGTTCGGTCGCTGGCACATTTCCGTTAAACTTTTTCCTTTTTGTGATACGATTTTCCAATGTGCAAAAAGTAATAAATAATGGCACTCTGTGGAACAAAACCGGTCGGAAGTAACGGTATACCGAGTTGGTCTTGCAAAGTAAAAAATTGCAAGTTTGCAGCCAGATAGCAGAAAGACGTTGCCGCCAAGGCTCAATTAAAACTATTTTATGAACTAAACGTTACACATTAAAACGATATGCAAAGAACATGATAAAGAACAACATTAGTTTAATTACTTAACAAAATTTATGCATTCGGGTTAGATAGGTACATAAATACAAATTACAAAATACAAATACATTCGAATATTTTCTCTGGGGAGAGCATCAACGGCACCTCACATAGATTGAAAATTTTTGCACCTCGTCTCGGATAATTATGCTAGGTTCTATAATATTATTGGCTTTTTATTTTTGAATGTTTTTATAATTTTGTTTTGGAATCCTATCCCTTGTACCCTCCTCTTACTGTGTCGCGGCGCCCAACGAAACCAATGTATTTTTTCATAAAAAATATTGTTTGTTTTTATAATCCATTGTACCTATTCCAAGTTATTCACAGTTTAGGTACCTAAGTTCATATCAGTTGTTATAAGTGTCGATAGAAGTTCATTTGAATACCTAGTCGATCTTCTTATGAACTTGTTGTTAATAAATTAGGTATTATTTTATCATTCCGGTCCAGCTAGTAACCCACAAATAGGCGCTGTTAAGTATACGAATTAGCTCACCGGAACAACACCAAACACGGAAACTTTCGCGTGCAGAGAAAAAAGAGAGTAAAACGAACTAAAGTGGTCGAGCGAGTGTGCACCAATAAGGCAGCTGTGGTCCATATCGAGAGGTATCCTTAACGGGAATATGAATAACTGGAGCCCGCTCCAGACATGCGAACATGCTGCTTGTTTACGTTTGGCCGCTGGCAAATACATTGAACTCTAAAAAACATTACCCTCCACCTGGGGCAGTCGGATAAAAAGTTAGTTTCTTCTTCATGCATGGTGTGTGTAGTGGTCTAATTAACTACATGTAGGTACCTATAGACAAATATTTAATTGCATAAAATTTTGTATATTAAAATAGCTAGATACCTATTAAGAAGGGAATTATGTATTTTACCTACCTAACTACTAAAATGATTCATGAAAATCATGAATGGATTTTTCTCTCTTAATATTGGTTTTTGTTTTGAACCAATTTCAGTAATTTAATTTGTTTTAACCGCAAATTATTGTTAGGTAAGTAGGTACCTACCTATTTTATTATTAGATAAATTAATCTGGGTCACAGTTTGTGTCTACTACTTAGTCTCTGAATGAGGAAAATTGTAGTAGGTAATGATACAAAATATCCTCATTGTTTTATAAATAAGTGGGTACCTACCTACTTATCTAGAGGGAATGTTAACATATCGCATGGAATGTAAGATACCTACCTAAATTAACCTAACTTATTTACCTGCATGTCAATTCTATAGGTATAGAAAAGCAGTTCGGCATTTTCACTACCTACTACTTTTAACATTTCTATGCATACCTACTTAAGTAGCTTAGGTACCTATATCACTTAAAATTTATATACTTACCTAGCTAGGCCTGTCTACTTTAACACCCTCCTACCTATCTAAAAGTTTTATGAACTACGCACAGTTAAAATAGACTTGATATAAATATATCTAATTCCTTGTTCTGTTTGTTGCTGCTTAACGAAGTGGAAATTAGAGGGGGAATACTTAACGGTATTTGGGTACGGGAGTTTCTAACGTACCTATTATTTCAATCTTCAATCCCCTTAAGTCTATAACGAATGTCATACCTATCATAAAATAGGCCTACCTAATAAAAAAAATCTACCTTGATACTGCTACATTATGTTATGGTAGTTCATAGCAGTTTGACCGAAAATATTCCCATAAATCCGCTTATATAGACATAAATAAGAATATAAGAATCTATTGGAGATAAGTCTCATCATCGTACCTATTTGCCAAGAAATTACTCTTCTAGAGGATGATGACATCTATCTATCCATCCAGCTCGTGGCTATGTGGTCGATGATCCAGCTCTACATACGTAACAGAGACCTCATTAATCTGTCGTGCGTTTCTTCATCTTATTGATCAAATATGACCTTAAAAAAGACAATAATAGAAAAGATTTCTCAGTGCTATACATGCAGGTAATGTACCTATTGGACCTATATTTTAAAGTTTCACTAAGCAATTACTGATTCGTTAGTTAAGTTCATTAGTGGTTTCAATTAGAGCGGTCATAAATATAACTATCTAAAGACGCGATACTGCGTAAAAACTGCATGCACGAACTGCTACGGTTATGAAAAAGGAAAACTAATGCAATCGCGTGTCCATGTGAGTTCAGGCTATACGATCGATATTGCGATATACAACTAATGACTTCGACCGCTTGAATTTCCATCATATCGAACGAACGCGACGTAATGAACGCAGCCTGTCAAAACAAACCCACCAATAATGGCGGGCGAAAAAATGGCGCCATTTTCACATTTTTTTTTTGTGTTTTTATAAAACGAGGTTGGCAATAATGGCAATCGCAACGGAACTCATCAAAGCTTGACGAGATATTGTTAAGCAATATTTTAATGTTAAAATCTTGCGTTTCACTGACCCTTATTTCGATATTGTCCTAGTTTTAAATGTTGAACGACAAGAATTTGTCTAATTCAACATGATGACGACCAAAGTACGAAAGTTTACCTACGCAATACGAATGCTCATAGACAACAACAACAGGCACTATCTTGTAAATAAAAGAAGCACGAAGAATACTTATTATTAAGAGGCAGCTCGTCCTTTCACCGGCATTATAAAATGGAGAGGATCCCACAGTAATTTGTATGGCCTAGCGCACTTCGTGATAGGAACATGTCGTGCACGAATACTGCATGACGTATCACAAATTAATTAGTAATTCTGCGAGCATAATTTCCGATGGAGATGCTGTGAGACGGATATCGAATTCAATTGAATATCCATTTAAAATAGACATGTGCTGCGTCCTGCGACTGCACCTTGGACTCTTCATTCATACTTACAAATTACAACTACAACTTTGTAAATTAGTCACGTTACTTATGTACTGTAAGTACAGTCCGAAACAATGCTGGTTTGAGTTAAAATCACTCTAATCTTACCAAAACTAGGCATCGATTAAATGTGATGGCTAAATATGTTATCCCTAGGGCTAAAAACCGCTAGAAGTCTAAACAAATAACATTCTATCAGGCGCTACGGAGGAACATAGTAGGAGTACCTACGTAAAAACATACATAGACATACATAGACTGCTTAAATTATAACCCTTCCTTTTGGCTTAGCAGTAGTTGGGTAAAAAGTCAAGACACAACTAAAATGTCACCAGTTCCTAACCACCAGTGGCTCACCCACGGGGGGCGGGTGAATCCCCCCGCAGAGTCTAAAAAAATATACATTTTATATACATATTAAAAGACTGTGTCTTACATATATTTTTAAGTGTCAAAATAGGCTAGAAACTGAATTTTAAGTACCCAAATTAAAAAAAGCCCCGGTGATAACACCCAGTTGCAAAGCCTGGGTGCGCCACTGTTAGCCACATCCTAATATCTTGACATTTCGACAATCGCTAGGGCTGGTAAAATGTCTCTAACACTATTAAGGCTTGACCTTACGTCCCCGATAAGAGTGGATAGTTGCCTAGCCTTCGTGCGGATTTTCTTCTCTCATGAATTTTCCTAGTGTGCGATGGCCAAATCTCTATTATAAATGGCAAAGTCAAAGGAATCTTAGGGACGATTTTGATGGAAAGAACGACACTTGTGATTAATCGAATCCGCTGTTTTTTAAGTTTCGCATCATCATCATCATTTCAGCCGAAAGACGTCCACTGTTGGACATAGGCCTCCCCCAGGCGTCCCTTTTTGACCGATCCCGTGCGTCTCGGATCCAGCGCCTTCCCGCAACATTAACCAGGTCATCGGTCCAGTGGGAGGCCTTCCAACGCAACGTCTTCCGGTTCGCGGTCGCCATTCCAGAACTTTTCGGCCCCATCGGCCAACCGTTCTGCGAGCAATGTACCCTGCCCCCTGCCACTTAAGTTTCGCAATTCTTCGAGCTATGTCGGTAACTTTGGTTCTCCTGCGGATATCCTCATTTCTGTTGCGATCTCGCAAGGAAACTCTGAGCATAGCCCTCTCCATTGCCCCAAAATATAGCGGTTTGGACGCGCGATGTTAGTTATCGTTGCAGTCCAGCAAAACCCCTAAACATCAAACGGTCTTTTTCCGTAATTTTATATGTTGCAAGTCTCTATTGCAATTGAAATCATTTAGATTTGTTTAACGGTATAAAGTAATTATTGTATTTGCATAAATAATAGTTATTAACGTATTATGGTGATTTGGGAAATAAAGATAAACATTATCTATTACAAACTTTACCAACTCAGGCATTAGAAGCATTTAAAACGTGATTATAATATTTATGGCTCTTTATATATTATGGCTGCTATATCTCAGTAACTGTTATTATCATAATTTAATAAATGTATTTCCTAATAGATTCTCTGTGGGTATGATAAAGCTTAGAAACTAGTAGAAAGTGCGTTATAGAGTAAGAGAAGATTTGATGTGGAGCACAGACAACTATACAGGGTAAGTCTTTTAAGTGGGCGTGGATAGCCAAATCCGAAAGCATGAGGAATTGGAGGAATAGCGAAAAACACTCAAAGGAGTTACGAGGCAGATTTTGATAAAAACTGACAATGCATCATTAATATTCCCAGCCAAGAATCGATACCGCTGATTTAAAAAAAAAACGCATTCTGTGTTACTACTTCATTCGATAGTGTCGCTAATAAGGATCAAATTCTGGGCAGTAATTCTAATTATATACGGAAAACTTAAGGAAAAGGCTCCTTTGAATGTTTTTCGTCCACACCCACTTAATAAAGTCTCTGTGTACTACGTGCAGGCAGGCACCTAGATCATATAACTCTTCATGTTGTGTTGAATGATGAGGATCTGTCTCGCTGTCTCCTTCTCCTTGGCATTTCTCGAGAATTAAGTTTTATTAGGAGCAGTGGTGACCCAATAGTAAAGGCCGCGTCTTACAAGTTGTAGGGAGTGGGTTCGAACTCAGGCAGGGACTTTACTTTGTGTAAATTAATTTATCACCACTGCTCTCAAAACGGTGATGGTCAACATCGTGAGGAAATCGGCATGTCCTAGAGCCAAAAATTCGAAGACTTGTGACATTCACCAACCCGCACTGGGCCCGCGTGGTGGATTACGGCGGCCCATTCCCTCTCACAGATATGAGGCCTGTGTCTCAGCAGTGGGAACATTGAAAGGATGATGATGATGCAATATTAAACAGCTATAATAAAAACAGTTCAATCTAATAAAATTCATTCAAGGCATTAGGAGAAAAAGCTTTCGCTGATTCTATATTGATTGAACGCACAAGAACCGGTAACGCTGCGACAACAACCGGTAAATAAAGCACTATTTGCGCACTGCGGTAACCGGAAACAGAGTTAGCTTACACTCGTACACGTTGTTTGCAAAACAAACATGAAAATAGAAATAGACAGAGAGATACCAGTTGTTTCAGTTAACAAAGTCGCAAAGTGATCTTGACAGGGGTTTTTTAGAGGAGAACAATTAAATTAAAAATACCGTCATTGTTAATTAAATTATTTGTTTGCCTCTATATTTAAGTAAATTACATTTTTGTAGTCGTCTTCTCAAATGCTATACTTTGAAAACCCACATGAGTTCACATGACCATGATGTTTTTCAAAATCCATATTCACTACTTAATGACCTATTTTGACCAGACTATAGGCTACAGAGCCTACCACAAAACACAGACATACCTACATAATAAACTCGAAAAGCATTACCCTTCTTCTGAGGCAGCCGGGTAATAAGCAACTGATACAAGAAAGTCTCTAACTTCTTTCTTACGAAATAAATATTGTACCCACAAACTTGTTAGATTATAGGTAAATAAGTATGTCTACATTTTAATGTTTTTTTTCAAATTTATGTCGCGAGCGCTCGTAGGTAACTAACTAGGTACTTATCTCATAAAACGCCAAACGTGTTTTCTTGTCCATTACAGTTCTATCCACATCCGTAGAAAGTGTTGCAATCTTGTGTGAATGTTAAATATACATAACACATGGTGTTACAACGTCGCGAATGTGTTATGGATCGGTGAAAACTTGATAATAGCTTTTCTTAAACTTTCCCACCGTGGAAAGTTTAGAGAAAAGTTTTTACGTTGCTGCTAGACTGTATGGGTTAAAAGTTTCGCTTTGTTTTTCGACATAAAAAGTTGGTAGCTACATAATATACACCAAAGTCCCATCAATGTATGCATTTAAATAAATGTACGCTTATAAATAAAAATTACAGTTCATTTTATTTATTGGCATGTATCAGTTGAATTAGATTTTGGTTCCAGATGAGTTCCTTCTGGGGGATCAAATAACTTTCCTGTTTCTAAAAGTTTAACAGTTTCTCTCTCCTCCTTAGCTATTTTCGCTCTCAAAATAGCATTTTCTTTGTCACGAATTATCTTTCTTTTTGCTTCATCTTCGCGCCATTTTTCCTCCATGGCCTCGTACTTTTTTTGCTTAATTTTACCATATATTATGCCAGCAAAAAGGAAAGCAAACCTTGCACCCCTTATTATTGGAGATACTGGATATGGAGGACCAAATGGCAAATGCTCCATCACAAGAAATAGATAATTTATTCTGGTTCTGGGATTTGAAATAATCTGTGATAGACTTTTATTTATCAACTTTTAATATACTGTCATGAAGACTGTCATTTCAGTTTTCATAGTGTAAATATACAGTTAAAATATATTTAACTGGCCAAAAAGGTTGTTCACCTGAATTTAAAAAAAAAATAATATGGTGTAGTGCTGGAGGTGTTCGAAACATCTGTATCTTGTACTAGGTCAAGTGCAAATAACACTGACTTTATTATTTATTTTTCATGAGAATAACATTTGTATCAGTAGGAAGGCCAGTGGCCGAATGGGCAGCTAAGAATACCGCTTGTCTCTGGTGTGGCGACCACCAATTATAGCGGACTGGCGTCACGCCAGCGGCCGGCAGCGTCGCGTGGTCAACAGGAACAAACGTTTATCGATTCAGATCAATCACATAGTCTGTCTTCCTGTGTAACGATTTAAAATTGCATAATACCGTTACCGTACTAAAATTCTCCTAACTAAAACTTTGCACATGACTTTGATGTACATCAAATCACAGAGCATGGAGGCATGCAGCCTAATTGCGTAAGTGAATTCGGCAAAGCAAAGGGCAAAGACTATGAAAAATCGACCTATCACATCGCATCTTTCATCACGCATGAGATTTTCAATTGGTCATACTCTTTATTTTTTTCTCTCTTTGCCTTACCGAATTCACTTACGTAATTAGGCTGCGGGAGGGCCTCCATGCTCTCTGTGATTAGGTCTTGGTACCGCGGCGATTTCGTTATCTGCTATTGAAATATATTATTTAGCAATAGTTTTATAAAATTACATGTATTTACCGTTACCGTGCCGTTACATTCTCACTTTCTCTCGTTTTTGCAGTAAATACGAGATATATCTAACATACGGCGCTAATTGCATTGTATGCTTACTAACGACTACAAATTAACGCACTGAATGGGCCTATTGTTTTCTGAACGATCTATGATGATAGATAGCAATGCCTTCCGGAATTGTGAAAATATGCTTAATCGTATAATTAGAGGAGAAAAACTGTGGGTGATTTAATTAAATTTTCGGCTCAAGAGACCAAAAATGCTACTCTAATTATAAATAATTGCAGTAAATTCCTAGGCTTGCTGCTAATTTTTTTGCCAATTTGCAAAAATTGCCTCATGTATCTATGTTTGGTATTTTATACATTAGCTATAACAGTAGGGACGAATGGTTAATTTGTAGGTAGCTAGTAAGTATAACGCTCGCATTCTTGATGAATTCGAATGAAAGGCCTCGCGATACGAATCTGTAATGGTATTTTGACAACGTGACGTTGAATATGTTGAAGTATTGCGCCCACGCATAATTGAACAACAAAACAATCCATTCTATTTTTAAACGTGAGTTTTAAGACCTTAACCCTAAAATGATTCTATCAAAACGAATCTGTTTATAAAAAATACACACTGCAAAATTATATTTCAAATAACTGATTCGTGATTATGACATTAGTATAGTTAGTACATCAAAATGTAAGTCACGTTTAGTTGATGAAATACAAGGTCAAATAAACATAACTAGCGAAACTCCGCAGACTTGGTAATGTGTATCGATATCAGTGATAATAATGACGTTTTAGCAATCATTTATTTAGCGTATTGTCTTGATAAATATGTAGCTATTCAAATAACTTTAAACTTGTAGTTTGTAGTTGCCGTTTGCCGAGTATTTTTGCTCACTCTGAAAGAAAGAACAAATGTGATTTAAAGACAGAACTAATTAGCACCGATGATGCCAGACTTCGAGTCCGTTGTTTGTTTAAGCTGTTGACCTTGATAAACTTATCAGTTTCCAATTTAGTGAGTTGCATAATCAAAATAATACAACAGCTCGCAACTAGTTCACCCTGTACATAATAATGCAGTTGCCACAATGTATGCTATAATTACAAAGGTCGCGAGTTCAATAACTAGTGGGATAGGCTTGGTATGGCGAGTACACTATGTGACGTAATCATTCCATTATAGTTGAGAATATATTTAGCGCACTCGTCACGAAACAACTTGGTCGCATCAGTTGTGTGTTGTTTGGATTAACACACAATGTTAACTGTAAATAGCGGATTTGTCCCTTGTTTAAGTATGATATAATCATGATGCGGTTGCAATACGTGTTGTGTTTGCATATTAGTTATATTTTTTTTTTAATCGCCTCATTAGACATGACGAGCTGGCGATGTACCTATTTATGCATAGTTTTTTAGATCGTTGTATCGTTCGCTAGATGTAGGTGTTATGACCTAATGATGATAAACCGTTTCCAGTGCAATGGAGACATGTCGAGTATAATCGAGTGCTATGACGTATTTAATATTTAGTGCAAAATTGCACACCTTATAGGTAACAGAGTTTAATATAGGTACGTGTATGAAGACTAAAATAAAATTATTTAAATGAACCTTCCTTAAGATTGTTAAATTATTTATTTTTAGCCTGAAAACGCAAGATTTGTTAATGATCGTATTGACGATATAACGTATGATATATATGTTTTTTTATATGCACCAAAATTTACTTTTATTAATAACTCTTACCCTCAGTTTCCCACCTTAAAATTATCGGAGAATTAATGTGACAAATTGTCAAGCACGCGTTATCTTCTGTGATTGGCTTTTGAAAATTCATTCAACCAATCACAGCAGTTATCGCATGCTTGACAATTTGTCACATTAATTCTACGATAATTTTAAGGTGAGAAACTGATGGTTAGGTACTTTCACTAATAACAGTTACAGTTCTTAAAAAAAATTACAAACATGCATGGTACCTGCTTAGGTAACTAGACCAACGTAAGTATATAAAATAAATTGGTTAATTACCTCAATACGGTATACCATGACTTTTCAATTCACATTTTTATTTCATCTTGGCTAATTTTACTGTAGGGAGGATTCCCGTGAGTGCTTATTAGCAGACACAATAGAAAAACAATAGTTTCTGGAAACCAAAGTTCCCAAAAGGCACTCAAGGGGTTACACCTTTTATTAAATAAGCAATAAAATCATTCTACTATTTAAATTTTCAATAGAAACATCGAAGATTTTGAAAAACTGTTTTTAAATTTTATTTTGTACTAGCTGACCCCCGCGGCTTCGCTCCTGTCAAAATTATAGCCTATGTTACTCGGCTATAATGTAGCTTTCCATAGGTGAAAGAATTTTTTAAATCGGTTCAGTAGTTTCGAAGCTTATTCGGTACAAACAAACAAACAAAAATATATTTCCTCTTTATAATATTGGTATAGATGAGTATATTATGTAAACTCTCACTCACTATACTATATTGTGATAACTACATAATTAGTGGTGAAGTTTCCCTTTGCTTATTTTTGTGTTTAGCGCCTTGATAAGAAACCGGTATCGAATCGAATATTTTTTATTTTCTCCGTCGATCAATCCCTTCCCTATGCATAGAGTTGACTATTTTCCATCTCTTTCAAACTTCAATAAATTGCTAGTGCAATTACTTAGTTCTATCTCGCTCTTACTTAAACTTCTTTTAGTGTAAAATTGTCATTGGAAGAGGGCGCTTGTGACGTTGTCTGCATTTAGCATTGTTACTAAAAAGTTTTATTTACTTTTAAAATGTAAGAAGGTCATAATTTTTATTCGATCACTACATAAACCATTATAAATTAAACTTCATCACATAATAAGAGCTGTGTGCAGTGTTAAAAATGTCGTCATTCATTAATTTGTGGTTGTGGGTGTGGTGAACGCCGAAAGTGTCTTGTCAAATAATGATGTTTTATCTTTAATTTCTCTGATTGATTGTGTTTCTTACGTAACTTAGCCGATAATGATTTTCACGGTTGCTGCCTAGAGCAGCCTCTGTCGGAAAGTAACCTCCAATAGTGCGAAACATAGTTTGGTAAAAGAAGTGTTTTGGTGTTTTTAGAAATCGTCATCGACGAAGACTACGACGATGACGACGCCTGCGAAGCTGTACGGACGAGAGCTGTCCGCCTACGACGAGGTGGACGTCGACGAGCTGCTGGCCAAGCTGTCGCAGGAAGAACTCACCATGCTGGCCAAGGAGGTTGATCCAGATGTGAGTAATTTTTTCTAATTATAACAATGTCTTCTTGTCTTGTATGGTTGAAGTTGGACAAAATATCCTTAAGGCTAAACAGTCTTTTCAAAACAACAGACTTGCTTTGTTAGACAATTTACAAACCTAATTAATTTTAACCTTATCTGTATCAGTTAATGAACTTTACTTGACATAGACATAAATTGCACTACACCTAGAACATTTTTTCAAAATGATACCTACTCAATCATTTTTCATAATAAAACTGGCAAGTTTCTCATATAATTTTCTACCCACATTGACAATCTGCTCACATCACCAGCCAAGTCAATTGATATTGAAGGCCACAGTATTATGTGGATAATGCTGCTAACATTCACACAAATTACATGCCTCATTGTTAAACCATAGACTTCTCACAGCTCACCTTGGAGGTTTTATCAGAAGTGTTTGCCTTGAAAAAATATGTTTGTTTATGACTGGATAAAGTGGAATGTTTTCTTTTATCACAATTTGTGAATGGATATCCTAAAGTTTGGCTGGTTTCCAACTATGTGGGGAACTTTGTCCTGAGAGTAGTTCCTGTTTATATTTTTACTTAATTCCTTTGTTTTTTATCAGTTCTCTCTATATTCTATTTCTTAACCCATCAAGAAATCTGATAAGTTTGTAGTTTTTTAAAACCTAACTGTATAGTAAATAATTGCAAAGAGATATTTCAAATTAACCTACTGAAATATGTATGTATGGTTTCTGAGATCTAATGCATCATAAAACTTAAATTCTTATTACCTGTTCTAAATTATTTTACATAGAGCTATCAATTTGTCTTGCTTCCCTGCATTTGACTGTACTGAATGCTTCTTTGAACATATTTGAATATGCAAATTATAACATTCAACATTTTATTGTATTAGCAATTTTTCTTACATCTGTAATTAACTTTTGTAGTGGTCTATTTTACCTGACTGTGCCAGAAATTGAGTATGATTTTTTTGTGGCAATTATAACCATTTTGGGTTATTAAGATAAAAGCACACCAGATGAAATGTAACAGTTACGTGTCTTTTCTGATACTCTTTTTTAACACATATTAACAATTAGTTAAACTACTTGTCAAGTTTGTGATCTATAATGCATTAAAAATAGATCCAAAGATTTTTGTAATGTTTTTCTAATACAAGCTACCTACCTAGTTTTGTTTAAAAAATATTTATGCATTAATTGATTTCTGTAATGATACAGCTTTTGCCTACAATTTCATCCTATTGAAAGTGAATTATATCTGCCATAAAACATCTTATGGAAGTCAGCCATAGACTTTCTATCAGTGAAAGATTTTTTTGTATTTAATTATTTATTGGCCTATCTACAATTGTTACTAAAATTAACCTTATAATACAAGCAATAATATAAACTAAGTGCACAATATGATGCAATAGACACAGCATGTATATTATTTATTTTATTTGCCTATTAATTAACCATTTATGTACACACATATAATATACAGACAAGAAGAAGGAACAGAAAAATAGGTACAGAGGTTATTAATCAGAACTTCCAAGAGGTTATTCATTACAAACAAATAATTTGATCTCTTTATAATGATAATAGCTTATGCCAGTGGCTTTGTACGCGTGAATGTCGAAAATTATCCCAAGGGAACATATTCCCAGGATAAAAAGTATGCTATGTTCTATTCCAGACTATAATCTATCTCTGTGCCAAATTTCATCCAGATCCATTCAGTAGTTTTTGCGTGAAAGAGTGACAAACATACAAACACACTCACAACTTTCACCTTTATAATATAGTGTGATGTGATAATAATGGTTCTTTAGATAAAAGTTCCAAAATATCATGCCACTGCTTAAACAAATATATATAATAATAATCAAAATTTGTTTATCACAAGAACACATAAGTGTAATCATTTAATAATATCAATTGAACAAGGTAACCAAAAGTCTATAATTTTTGGTTAACATTAATATCAGGAGACCATTGAAAACAGATTATGATAGTCTTATCAGTGCAGCTAGGTATACAGAGCAAGTTAGCTATCAGTGAATTGATAAATATCATTAAATACTTATTTACCTGTGTATGAATAAGGCACATGATTCATTTTTGTTTAATAATAATTCTGATTTATAAATAATGGGTGCAGTCTATTATAATCTCTTGATAATTTTTGTCCTCTATTTGAAAATAATAAGTTTATTGTTCGTTTAGAAATAATGAAACCCGAGACCTTTTAGATTACATTCACTATTCAGCATTGACTTTTAACATTTTAAATGTTAAGAATAGATGATTTCAAACAAAGAAACCTTCTAAAATCTCCTTTTTAAGATACTGCATATTGTTAATACAATTAAAGTAATGCCCATGACATACTATTTATAGATCATCAGTTCAAAGCTAGACAGAACCAAAAATTATATTCATAATTTATGTCCAATTAAAACTTTATTTATTGAGGAAACATTCTTGACCGATTAAATGTTTCAATATTCTTTTATTATGCTGTTTTCCCACTTATATAACTTTCAAAATCCATAAAACTGCTAATTTAGCAAGCTTAAAACTGCAGAACAGTTTTTCCATATAAGCTCCAAGAATTATAATATACTAATACATACTCTTTGAACATTCCAGGACAACTTCCTACCCCCAGACCAGCGAAACAACTATGATTGTGAAAAGGGTCCCACGGGGCCCCTAAACCGCAAGAAGCTGATAGAACACATAAACAAACAGGCCCTGGAGACACCAGACCGGCCTGAAATCAAGCCTTTTGTAGCAGGAGTAGTACGTGGAAAGAAGGTATGTACAAGACAAATACCCACAGAGAGGTGGGCCATTATCAGTTGTGGGGACATTATGGTATCAAGTATTTATGAAATTCTGGAGCTGGTAGCACAGTTCCATCAATTTGTTAATCCTTTGTAAAGAAGAAAGGCCTAGATTATAGTTCTGGCGAAACCGCGCTGGTGCCATGTGGTTTGGGATGCGAAATGCTATTGTGTTGCCTGTTAAAATTGATATTTCTCTGTTCGTAATCGGTATTTCCTGGTGAAATTATTCAGGGTGCCATATTTCCTGGCAGTTGTTCCCATTCATCAAAATACCCAATAATATTATGGACATAAAATGGTGTTAAAATTACGACAGTGTAAATTAGTACAGTTTTTAATGAATTAATTAATAACTTATGAATCACTAGACCTCGCTTTGATTGCCGAGACCGACAAAAGGCACGTAGCTTGAGATCCATAGTTCAAGGTTTATTTACATATTGATAAGTGTAAGTGATTAGTGAATTAATTAGTTATCACTATGCCATGGTGCATTTGCTGCATTATAAATATGATGCAGTGCATACTACTCATACAGAATTAATGACTTAAAAAAGTGTGTGTGTTTAGTAATACAAAAACAGTAAACCAGTAAGAGTAACGAAAAAAATGCAGCGACTGAATGTGACAACAGCTGCATACATTTCTGTAACATCATTAAGACTGAAGTTAGGTCTTGATCTGAGCAGTACGATTATATTTTTTTACCTCGATCAAACGCGAAGAGACGTCATAACAACAACATTAGTTCGCCGATGCTAAAAGTATCACGGTCTTTAGATAGAAAGAACAAATATCTTTTTTGCTCTACACAGCTAGCTTCCTACTTACCATACCATATTTAATTTTATTGTGATTTAATTCTTCTTTTTGAAGCCATTCTTAATTGAAGCTATACATTTATTATAACCTTTTTTTAATATGACGCGTAATTTGGTGTGTCTTTTGGCATAGGCCTCCTCCAACCTTCTCCATTGAGCTCTGTCCAAAGCCACTCTAGTCCAGAGTGGACCCAAGGTTAGTCTTACGTCATCTTCCCGGCAGGTTTATTACGTATCTTTTGCAAGAGCAATACGATAGCGATTTTGCCGCTATAATTGCTCTTCAATACAAAAAATTTAGAGTTGTTGGCGGTTTTATTGATTAAATAAGTGCATTTGACAAACAGCGAGCGATTAGCAATCGATTGTGTAGGACCTACCATACCTACACAGCAGGTAATACCGACTTTTATGACATAAAGCATTTGATCGCTTCTTGTTTTCCTGGTCCATCGCTCGGATACCAGAGGGTGTCCTGTTTGCTCTACTTGTTTTTCTGACATCGCATCATGTGGCCAGTCCAGCCCCACTTCAGATGTGGTTTTTTACACAAATATTCCTCCTAGATAATACTAACATGAACCATATATGTTTCCAGTGGATCCCGCCGCCCGTGCCAGAGAAGCAACGCGACGCGGATGAACAGATTTCCATCGACCTCGGCGACGAATATGAGCAGGCGCTTACAGATGCCTCGCAGGAGGAGATCATTGACCTGGCTGGTATGTTTTTTTTAAATTATTTTTGATGGGCTTGTGCTTTTCCACTATCTCACCTGATGGCAAGCGATGATGTGGTCGACGGTGAAGCATGCTTGCCTAGAAGTAACCTATTCACTCTTGACTTAAGGACCCCTAGGTTTTAGCTATCGGGAAAGACAGACTCCTGCAGGGAATTCCACTCTTAGCTTGCGCAATGAGAGTATTCCCATAAAGTATAGTGTGTATGGGTGGGATTTCTACCATGTACCGATGGCGCGACGTCGTATGTGACTTCTGCCTTGTACTCCGACAAAGTCTGGTGGTCTAATGCTTAAAGTGTAATTTTTAATCAAATCAAGTCAAATAATTTTTGTTTGCTCAAATATGAGTACCATACATAAATAACAAATTGTCAGCATGAAGAGATATTAGAATACAAAATAATAAAATGTCATGTTTGCCTTGGAAAATGGCATGCAAATATAAAAAAAAAGAATACACACCAGAATAATTAATAGAATGTCATATTTAGTAATAATAAGATATAAAAATAAATGTCGTGCAAATTTCAATAAAATAAATCAATTCAAAATGATCATTCTAGAATGTCAAAGCAAAATTATTAAAAAAAGCCAAGATATTAAAATATTGAATGTGTAAAATGGAAATGTCGTAAAAATCATGCAAATTTTAATCAAATAATACATGTCAAGGTTATGATTCTAGAATGTGAAAATTAAATAATAACACATGTAAAATAATTTAAAAAAATGTAAATATATTAAAACAATAAGTCAAAACAAAAGTAATATTAAAATTTACTGGTGATTCTTTATCGCAGCGATTCTACTGTCTCACTGTTAACTGCGTACACTCGCTCATGTATTATTCAATAGTAATTAGGCTTCCGAAAACGTGGTCTGTCTTTAGCTTATTTTTTAACACATTGGCTACCAGACAGTAGACACAATAGAAAATGTATTGTTTGAGATCACAGGTGACCGGAGTGGCACTGAAGGTGTAAAGATGTCAACACAATTTAATTGAAGATCTCAATATAATTTCATTTAACTAAGCTTGGAAGCCATAGAGATTAGGTTACTAACCCATCGCCCCTACTTAATTCAACCAAACAACCCAGCTTATTCTAGTTCACTGGTCTGCAAGTGATAGGCTTTGTTTAAGCTGTGTCTCAATACCTTGTCTTTTCGCGCCTAATCTACCCAAATCAGCTATAAATTATACTGGATTGTTGAGAATCGTTTAAAATACTCCTCAGAAATAATGTTTTAGTATTGTTTTGGATACTAAACACAAATACTATTCACACATTCAAATATTGACAGAAAATGCATGCGAAGTTAAAGCCACAACATTCTGGCAGGAGTCACGAAAACGAAATATTAGCTCGCTAACCTAGTACCACATATTGTAATAATCTCCGGCCGTCTAAATACCGCCGCTGACACGGTTACCGTCAAACGAGGCACTCTTACGACAGATCTACGACAATTCTTATTATTTATGATAGCTGAAATCAGGAAATTTTCTTTTGTAATGACAATATGTACCATCGTTTTGCCCTGGCGATCGGCCAGCATTGTTTTGAGTTCATTGCAACTCGTACAAGAACCAAGGAGGTTTTATTTCGTAATATACATCTATAAAACATTTACAGCTCTTAATATTAAAAATTACATTATTTATTGCATCGTTTCTGGTATTTGGCGGAAGAATGATGCATTTCGTTTCTTTGAATGCTTTTTATTTTGTGAGAGGCATTCGTTTATTTCTAGATTTCAGTGGCGGCAGTATTAGATAATATATGTCTTGATACTAAAAGTAAAATGATACGTTGTCGCAGAAAAACGTAGTGTTGTCAAAACAATTATTGCTAGAAAAACAAATTTTTACTGACATGTGAATGGTTTTAGGAAATGAGACACGTTCATGAATTTTCACTGTCTTGCATTTTGTATTTTTATGTTATCATCCTACACTCTACTTTATTCGGATAATAATATGGATAGGTATTCCTTCTACTGTGATAATATTTAAGTATTTTTTGAGTAATAATTATTCAACAATGGACCTTTGACTAACTCGAGTTTTCAAAGTGTCACCATAAATCTTTTTGTAAAATTGCGTCTTACTCCTTAATAATGTTTTGCCCTTCATAATACAGCAGGCCTGTTTAACAGTAGTTCAGAACTTTGATGTCAAATTCATACATCAAATAAATAAATGATACAAACATTTGGCTCGCCACGTGAGCGTGCTACATTTGACGAGCATCGTTGGCGCCGTCTTCACCTATATATTTTGACACTGTCTTATCCAATAAATATACTGTGCCACTGTATCAACTATCTTCTGCCCGCGGCTTCGCCCGCGTAAATATTGTTTTATCACCCCATGGGAATACAAACTATTCTATTTTCTTCCCAGGGTCACAAACTATCTCCAAGCCAAATTTTATCTAAATCGGTTCAGTAGATCCAGAGATTACCCCTAAAACCTCACAAACTATCTCTTTATAATATGTATTAGTATAGATGAGCAGCCATAACGATTTGATTTCTAATCATTATGTGTTAGTGAATTGACTGAAAATTATGTTGTTGTTGCATGGTATTCTTCAATTTATAGCTGCATCTAAGTCGTCAGTAAACTCGGCTAGCAACTTGTATTTCATATTCTGAAATTTAAACTTCCTTCCAGTAAATTAATAAGGTTTAGCTGCAGCTTGTCTACGAGTAGGCTGGTAGTTACAGACTTTGGAAATAGTTTCGGTTTGAGCATTAAATTAAAAAGGTCGATAAAAGTTCATTCTTTTCAATATTCATTTTTTCATTTCGGTTCATGAAATGTTGAAAAAAAAATGCTTAATTCGTGGCCTTTTTGTTTCCAGCTATCCTCGGCTTCCACTCGATGATGAATCAGGATCAGTACCACGCGTCGCTACTCAACAAGGGACAGCCCGTCGGACTTGGATGGGATGGCATCACTAAAGCCACCAAAAATAAGGTACACTTCTTCTATTCGCCGCGAAATTATGTTTTTTGAAGGCTTTGAGCAGTACCAAATTTAGTAGCTCACAGAATCTTATTAAAATATGTGTTTTTTTTTCCATTTCCGAATAAATAGCATGCAACACGTGACCAAGATCATGAAATCAGAGTATAAATATTAAAAGCCTGTCGTTTATTTGTTGTCATAGACCTACAGAAATTTTAAACATATCAAATCATAATTACAATTTTCTACAACGAAGATGTGGTTGTTATTGCAGGTGTACCCCATGGACCCCCCCAACGACACAGACCCAGACGACACCATCACGCGGGTGCAACAGAATGACCAGAAGCTCACTGATCTCAATTGGAATAATATTAAGGTACGCCATTACAATCTGCAGTAAGTTGCAGAGACGGGAGAGTCATCAAAACAGCGCAAACCTATTAGTTATTCAATACATCATTTCCTGTTTGCTTGGGACACTGGTTCTAGGCACAGAACCTCACATTTATTTAGCAACTAATAACTACATTAGCGAGAGTATATATAAGATGACGTTGAGATTATGATGTATAGTTTTCTCATAAATATTAACCGAAACTTTTGTAATTGCAGAACATAAGCGACGAGAAATTCGAGAAGCTGTTCGAGGCGGTGAAGGGCAACACGCACCTGGAGGTGCTGTCGCTCGTCAACGTGGGGCTCAACGACCGCACCGCCGCACTGCTGGCGGACGCTCTGCGCGCCAACTCTGCGCTGCGAGTGGTCAACGTCGAGACCAACTTCATCAGCCCCGCCGGCGTGCTGCAGCTCGTGAAGGCGCTGCTCGACACCAACACCGTCGAGGAGTTCCGGGCGAGCAACCAGGTACTGTTTGCTTCTACATACAACTTCATCAGCCCCGCCGGCGTGCTGCAGCTCGTGAAGGCGCTGCTCGACACCAACACCG
This sequence comes from Orthosia cruda, assembly GCA_964057195.1. NCBI lineage: Eukaryota > Metazoa > Arthropoda > Insecta > Lepidoptera > Noctuidae > Orthosia > Orthosia cruda. The sequence continues at coordinate 7,811,858 of OZ059830.1, read as the reverse complement.
TCGAGGAGTTCCGGGCGAGCAACCAGGTACTGTTTGCTTCTACATACAACTTCATCAGCCCCGCCGGCGTGCTGCAGCTCGTGAAGGCGCTGCTCGACACCAACACCGTCGAGGAGTTCCGGGCGAGCAACCAGGTACTGTTTGCTTCTACATACAACTTCATCAGCCCCGCCGGCGTGCTGCAGCTCGTGAAGGCGCTGCTCGACACCAACACCGTCGAGGAGTTCCGGGCGAGCAACCAGGTACTGTTTGCTTCTACATACAACTTCATCAGCCCCGCCGGCGTGCTGCAGCTCGTGAAGGCGCTGCTCGACACCAACACCGTCGAGGAGTTCCGGGCGAGCAACCAGGTACTGTTTGCTTCTACATACAACTTCATCAGCCCCGCCGGCGTGCTGCAGCTCGTGAAGGCGCTGCTCGACACCAACACCGTCGAGGAGTTCCGGGCGAGCAACCAGGTACTGTTTGCTTCTACATACAAAACTGCAACCTCATCAGCTATGCGAAAACCGCAATATTTTCGCTTCCGCTCAAACTATAAAATTTGCTGGTCGCAAAAAGGCCAAAGAAGGCTGGCTAGCATACATCTGTTTGCATTGTTAAGTATTAGTATTCCATTGCGTCTCATCGCACAATTTCACTACACTCACGGAAACTGAGGTGTTATTCTTTGCCAGAACGTCAATTGACCATTATTATGTCTGTAACGTTTGTATTTGTTCCGCTAGCGGTCGCAAGTGCTGGGCAACAAGATCGAGATGGACATAACGTCGCTGGTGGAGCAGAACCCCACCCTGCTGCGGCTCGGCCTGCACCTGGAGTACAGCGACGCCAGGCACAGGATCGCCTCGCATCTGCAGAGGAACATCGACAGAAGTGAGTGGCTACTGGCCAGGAACTGTTACGTGCTGGCCAGATACTGGCTTATGTCGCTGGGGCCCGCACTTATGCAATGCTCGGTAGAATCGACCAGTGCGATCCACTGGTTGATCAAATTGATAGGTGGTTGAGGGTAGACACCACAGGTATCTCCGGTTCGATAATGTCATTGAAAACATTCTCTAAAACAGTTTAATGCTAAAAACTTCAATTAGAGCCAGGAAGGGATAAGGTGTGCAGTCTGCATTTAGTCCGTCAGTTAGATAACCTAAAAATATTGGGCATGTATTTTTGCTTTAGCCACTTAAACCAAAAATTACGATGATACAGTCCGTTGAAATATCGTGTGACGTCACGGTGTGCTACACTTTATACTGACAACGTGACGTCACAAGCCCAGTCTTGAACTTTGATGCGCTTTATCTTTGTCAATTTTTATTTATTCGATAATTCGGAAAATACTAGTCCAATATTATTTTATAATCTCACTGACACTCACAGAACAAATCCCTATTGTTATTAGAGATTTAATAAACGAGCATCGCATATGTGCGTGGTTAGCGGCGAATAAAACTGGTATCTGTCTAGTATGTAATCCTTTCATATTGGGGAATTGGTGCAAAGTCAATTTGTTTAGCATTTGGCTTGGGGGTACTGGCTAGCTTTTAAATATTTCTGTTCTAAATGAAAATCTGAAGCTGAAATATTCTTGTTTAGAGGAATAGCCAAAATATTCTTTTAATATTTGTACTTGTTACAACGGATAGACAACATACTGAAAAATAACTGACGTTTTATATTTATTAGACTTGGGAAATACAAATATTAGCCAATCCTCTTATAACTTCTAAAGAAAATGTCAAAATACTTAGTAGTATTTATAACACATGCATAGCTTATATTGCATATAAGCTCATAGAAACATCTCGAAAGAGAAGTTATTTTAAGATGAATATTTAATAGTTTTATTACAGGTTCTTGCGCATATTGTAAGATGATGACGTTGCATACATTTCAATTCGAAATAAATGTTCCTACCATGTTCAAAAAACATCATCTTACATGTATTTTGTACCTATAAAAATGTATTAGCACATAATGTTATCTTGCATAGAACTTTCACTCTTAACTCCGTACATTAAAGCTCAATTCAAGTAATACGATTCATGGATAACGTCTCTCTAATATCATTGATTGTATCATCAGAAAAAGATACTTCAGGCGAGTTCAGACATATGCAGTTTTGTAATCAGTATTGGATATTGGCTTTATTTCATTTTGCCGAAACAATAACTTTTCTTCTGACGTATGCGAGTAAAACAGGCAATAATTTATTTGTAGAAAGCGCCAGAACTACCACTGTGGCATAAACACAAAAAGTGTCGTATGCAACTTAATATTTCTCTACATTCCGTAGTTAATAGTATATTTCGTGTCGAGCATAGAAAGTGGAGATTTTAACACGAGTGATGTAGCCGTCGAAAGCTACATGCTAGTGTTAATAAAGCCTTTTTATGCGAGACACGAACGATTCTTTTTCGACTACCTGATGAACTTACTTAATTAAATGCAAATAAGTTCCAACAACAATTTATTAGAAACGTTCAGACTAAAAACCACAGACTATATACACACAATCAACGCGCGGTTTTTTCGAGAGGTAACAGGTTCAGTATTATTCTGCCAGTTACATAATGATCCATACACATATTATTTCGTAACTGTTATTATGTGATTTTGTTTATTTGTTTTTTATAATCTTGTGTCTAAATGTTCATATTTCGAAACGAATTTCTTTGGCAATGTGTTACGTAATAGACAAGGTAGTGAAAAAAAGTGCTTTAATGTCAATTTATTTTTTCTAATAATGCACTATGGACATAAAATAGCCCTTATTAACAACTGTCTGATGTCTGAACAAGCCATTCTTGGTGCACAGTATGTCTCATGGCCCAAACATAAAACTGCGAGTTGACGCGATTCTAATTCGCAACGTAAAAAAACATCTAAGCAAAAAGCTCGTAGATTTTAACGATGCGACGTCGTATCGTAGTTTTGTGTTAGCCCTAACGCTCGCGGTCTGCACAGATGACTCGCATCGCACTACAGCTCGGCGCCTGCGCAAATGTCGTAAACATTCATTTATTTTCGACTATATTCTCAAATGTATAGTTGTGATGGTTGACGCGCTTCATGTTGTGTACACTGATATTTTAATAGTAATTAAAAACAAAATAGAGATACTAGTAATTCTATGGATTCCGTTTTACGGACCTTTTTTGTGCAGAACAACCCAAGCACAGAACTTTTTGATCGAAAGCTGAATTGAATGAATGATGTTATTGGCTTCGCTTAAAGTGATTGTAGCTACATTATTTAAAAATGGTGGTAAAAATATCTCTAAATATCAGTGCCAACTCTTAGCAGCAGTCAACATACCACGACTTTAACACACACACACCCACGCCTACAGAGCACGTATGGCGCATTTGTACAGCAGCCCATCCTTAGCTTGTATTAACAGTTAGGACACGGAAACCACAGAAGAAAAAAAATCACCTGTACATAGATAAAACTAGCTTGTGTCTAATGTGAGTCAGCGATAAATCTGCTTGAAACATGCAGTTATTTCAGAACAATGGACCATAAAGTTTAAGCGGGTTTTAAAACGAAATTACGAATGTAAAGTAGAATTTAAAAATGGAATAAAGAATTCTGTGTTATTTTTGTATAATGCAAGTCATGAAAGTATACAGTCAATTCAGAATGTTAAAACAGTATCGTACATCTTGATCGTATTCATTTATTTGTATGAAATCATTTTGGTATTAACTGACTTGAAATCATAAATACATTTGTACTAAAACTTGTATCATAATTGACCGTTGTAAAAAGATTTTTACCAGTCATCGACTAACCCACAACGAGATATCGATAATCTATTAGACACAAGCAACATCGATAACCAGAATCGATTATCGTAATTAGATTGCCGCGTGCTAAAGAAGGCTAGCGTGTCGCTGAGCCTGCGCAGACCACGCGGCCGCCCGCCGGCTGTCGGCATCGACAGTAGCTTCTTCAACATGACCCCACCTAGCGCAGAAGCCACCACACCGACCAAAGACGAACCAAAACCGGTAATCTCCGAAACTGTAGATACCGAGACATCACTAACTGTCAAAGCCAAAGCCAAAGCGCAACCAGATGACAGACCTACATCAATAACAATAGGAGATGGACCTTTGCCACCTGACAGGCCTCTAACAAATGGCATGCAAGGACCAGTTGCTACCGAACTAGAAAAGCCAGTCACTGAACTTGAAAAACCGGTAACTACCAATACAGAACAATCTGTATCACCAGTGCTTACCGAAAATGTGCAACCAGTACCTACTGAAAATGTACATCCAGTACCTACGGAAAATGTCCAACCGGTGCCTTCCGAAAATGTACAACCGGTAGCTACTGAAGACCGCCTTGCTGGCGAACCGGTAGCTCCTATAACAGAAGAAGGAAAATCAGAAGAGAGTTCAGATAAAGTACAGTTGCCTACTGGTGAACAAGTGGACCGCTTCGTCAAGGCAGCCCCACCCGATGTTAACCCCAATCCCCACTCGTGAGTAGTGCCGAAATGATTGCAACTCACACCACACCGCGTGCCCCCCTGTCTCTTATATTTGTAGATGTTTATACACAGTTCTATGTGAATTCGAACAATGTTAACATTCAAATTACACAAATAATACTAATTATTCATTTATGTGCAGAAGGGGGGAGTGATACCATGTCTGTTGTGCATAGATTTGCTTGGGTACAGGTCTTCGAACGACAGTTTTTATCACAACGTACCGATTTTTGTGTAACATCAGATTATCCTCTCTTCTGTATGTTGTAGGGTTTCCTTAGCTTCAAAAGAAAATATTGCACATCTATTTAATTTGTCAAACATTTTCATGAATAACGTTTCATGATGAAACGTAATTATTTTTTTGTACTGTGAAAACTTAAAAGAATAAGAATTCACGTCACTTAAACCATTTCCTTAATAGTTCATACACTTAATTTTTGTACCTTTGTATAGCACAGATATATTTTTATTATGCAACACACAATGTTTTAAATGATTAAGATTAATGTGGAAATTCTTAGGTATTTTTTTTTTTATTTTTTCTATGAAATTGGCTACAAAATTGTTCAAATTCACATGACAAGACATAAGACACATGTGTGCGACAGTAGTTGAGAGTACATTTGTTCCATTCCAGTACGGAAAGACCTAACGCTGCGACTTCAGTTCCGATTCTTTAACCAACTGGCTAAGGGGGCGCGTAGCCAATAGGCGAGGAGGTCAGGCCCACGGTACTTTGTTGGCACGGCATTAACAACTCTACGCTTTTGTTATTTCAGCTTATTTAAAATGCCGGCTGATTGAGTGAACACTTACACTTTACACGAAACGTGCAGTTTTATTTTAGGGGTAACTCTTGTGACTGAAAAATGTTGACGCCTTTCAAGGTCTCAAATATACTTAGATATGCAGTGGTTATTCATTGAAACAAACATATCAAATTGATTAAGACGAAAATGGGATCACAAATAAACTAAGTGAATCTTTGAAAGTTGTACATTTTGGATCTTTGACTTGTTACAAGAGATATTCTGGTATTCAGTTATTAATTTTAATCACATCTGCGACCCTAGCCAAGTTAAAAACGTTTCGTATGGAATCTCTTTCTACAATCGTTAACGCCTTCTATTTGTATGGTCTGAACACGTGACTTAACGTTCAGATTACTACTAGCGTTATCGATTGTAGATTATCAACTTGGCTACAGGTGCTGAAAAAAATTAGTTATCCTTGTTATTATAAAACTGCACAACAGACATATTTGTAGTCGATATGACATTAATGGCGGCAAAAAACGCCATAAGTGCCATATTTATAGCATAACAATTTGTTTACTCTTTATAACTCTGATACACTCTCTACATTAATTCCTTTAAAACTCTTTCCTTTAAAATCTCGATATAAAACGAAACTAATATTTATTTTGATGTGTTTTCTACTATAAACCTTAACAGTTAACCATTTAATTTCTACAGTGAGGGGAACGTAGAACAGACCGATAATATGTAGAAATGGCCGCAAAAAATTGGTAAACTGTCATCTGTTTTGGCGCGAATGTAACTGGCCAAATACGATAGTGCCGTGCTGTTTTTTTTTTTCGGGAAATAACGGTTTTTCACAGCAAAGGCTTAGCTAATCAAGATTTGCCGCTTAGTGAGCCTACGTCGAAGCTATGGGGTCCCAACTGCGACTGGATAGTCATAAACGTTTGTTTAGCCTCTATTAACTTGAACAATAAAAAAGATATTATTTTTTCCTGAACTCAATGACAAGCATGGTTGTAACTACTAACAATGTATGCCGAATGAAGTTCTGATACTAAAATTCATAGAGACACAAGACTATGAGCATGGATTTGAATTTCCAACTTTGTATTTGTGTTATGAAACTGATTGAAATGATTGATTGTTAATATGTTTTCCTTTGTTATGATTTATTTCTAAATGAACCTACTACGTTACCGGTGTTCGCTATACGAAAATGGCCGCTCAAGTGGGCTAAAAATAAACTTTAGTACAGTTTCGAGTTGAAGACTCCTTGATCTGATACAAATTGGATTGCATTTAGATTTGTTATAGCGGATTTTACTGCTTCTATTGAGATCTAACATTAGCTATTAACTTCTGATATACAAAACACATTTAGAACATTGATTTTATTTATCCCAAAAGATCAAATTCAAGTCTCTTTTAACCTGAGATCACATTTTTGATCAATGCTAAATAGTCCTATCTCCGACCTTACTAGTCAAGTCTCAATGTAGCGAGCATCGGTGATGATGATGAGATCTGTATGTATAAATGTGTGATACGTGTCGGTGTGTATGCATTCCAGTACGCCAGCAGCGACGGAGCCAGAACAGCGCTTAGAGCCTTGAACTGTCGCACGTGGTAAGTTTTATACTTTTTTATACGCTTCTGACGTCATTACATTAAAATATGGAGGGTACTTTCAACAGATATAAATTGACTGTGAATTTTAAACCGACGAAAAAAAGGAGAGCTTAGGCAGTGTTGAAAGTAAAGACCTTGAAAACACTTTTTAAACCTCACTTGATTAAAATATCTGTTGAAATTGCCTCATTAGTCTTGTCATACAAACAATATGTCATAGGCATTATTTTCAAATTCATTATTTATTGCACTAATATTCTTTAAAATTCAAATCATACCAGCTATAACATCAATACTATTTAGTAAAAGTATCAGCCGTGGAACGCTGGAAGGTCAGTTTATTTAAAAAAGTTTATGCAGAAGTGCATTTTGTGTATTTGAGCGCACAATGTTCCCCTTATATAGCATGTTTGTACCATTCCATGCACATTATATCCATTTTTCTGCCATTCCCATACCCTAACTGATATTATAAAAAGTCTAGGCGGTTTAATGAAAAAGGCATATATATAAAACATTTCATTTAGTTAACAATAAACACTAATAACATAGTTCAGAAACGATATACTGTACCTTAAATATGTTTCATACATACTTGTATATTTACTGATAACTTCGTATCTGACTTTTAATTTATCTTTATTACAAAATATCTTAAATTTGTTACCTCATATTAATAGCTTTGTTATCAAATACGCTGTAGTATGTATAATTTGTAGTATATTATTAATAATAAAAAAACTAATGAATTCACTTGTTTCATATTCTTTTTGCACACCTATTCGCATAAGTTAAGATTTTTAGGCATAACATTTAACATTTCTCTGAATTAGAATAAGTAATTCAACAATTTATATTATAGTAATTAGCAGTGTCTAAAACAAAAATGGCAGTGTCTATATTATTTATGATGTATATGATTCGTATGCGACATATTATATCGAAAGCGTACCTGACTATTATGCTGATTTCATAAAATACTTTCTTTAGAAAGAACAGCATTACATCGAGATTCTATTTTACACGATTCAGAATGTTAACTGATTCAACTCGACAGTACCATTTCATCCTTTTATCTGGAGTTATATGTAGCAACCATCATTATTCTATTAAAAAAGGTTGGCGCTGTACATTCTGTATTACTCCAACCCTTTTTGGCACTGGATCAACGATGACTTTGACAGTTGGACCATTTAACTGAGACGGTGTCTGAGGCAGCTCTGTGGCACGTTCAAAAATCCCCATTATTTTTGGCCGGTCTGAAATTGGCTACAATGGTTGCGCAGTTGTAAATCTCATACATAAACAAGAAGCACGCCGTGCCTTGTGCTCCGGAAAGGCTATGTTCAGCCCGGCTAATAAGATTGGAGTACTGTAAGGAGTGTTGACGCCCATCGACGGGCGAATGACCACACTCCCCCAGCGGGCAACCACCTCAAGAGCCGCCTCAGTTAAGTGGTAGACATCTGAAAACGTAGGTGAGTCTAGTAACACCGTATGTCCACATTGCAGGCGGTCGCGTCCGGCGGCTGACCCAGTTCACGCGCAGCCGCAGCTACGTGGTCGGCTGGTTCCCGTGAGCGTACCCCCCGCCCCCCCCGCCCCGCCCCCTCGCCCCTCACCACGCACGCGCTCGCTGGCATCGCACTCTGTGCTACACGATACGGAACTTGTGATTGAGTATTTTGAATTTAAACATGGAACTTTTATTTTCTCTATGGTTTCTTACTGCCCGCTTGCACCACAAGTCGATGGATTTAAAACATCGGTCAACGTTAAACTGTTGGCAGATATTGTATGACGGTTAGTGACTTGTGGTGCAAACGGGCCTTAGATGCTAGAATATTCTTTCTTAGTGAAAATGCTCATTAGACTTAAACATACTTTGTTTTGAGGCTTTTGGAAATAAGAAAATATCTTCATATAAAGCGACCAGTTAGTTCGGCGAGTTTGAATGGAGACACGTTTTTTATCCAAATGTTCAAAATGTAACTTGTTTATTCAAACGAGTACATTCACTAATAAAAACTTTCTAGCCAATGAAAACCATAGAGTATTTTTTTTTAATGTACAAGTAACTTTTTAAACTAAGCCGGGAAATTTTAAGTGTATGTACAAAATTTAGAATTGTTCCTAGGATTAGTAACTTTATCTTGTCGTTAGATGTTGAAGTTACATATTTTTGGCCCAATGTTTCGCAACTAGCATCTTAATGTTATTTTTGTGTAGTTTAAACAAAGCTGGTGCTTCGATGTTAGACGTAATTATGACAATATTTACTTTTAACTTGCTATTTAAGAAACCTTTTCTAAGTCATTTTAACTTTGTAAAGCTTACCATTTCACGAAATTGTTTGTATAAATATAACTATAGAGGCTTTAAAACACAGCTTATTATTATTCAAAATACACAATCACAATAAACACGTACGGACAGAAAAAATGGTACAGCTGAAGACGAATGTTGTGTGCAAGCAAGAATTGATATTTTATCATAGTTTTAATTCGTAAATAAAATGATGAAAATCAGCTAACATCACTAGTACGATGGCCGGCCCATCCCTAGTTACAATAAAATATTTCTGATAAAATCACAGTTCTTGTATTCAGTGTGAACGATGGACGTTTTACTATTAATTCTTACTATAGTGTGCTAATGAATTCGTATTAATTTTATTATGATATTAAATTGTAATATATTTTATAGATGTGCACATTCCATTAATGCGAAACATGCTTCTCTTATATTGACGCTTTTAGTGTTTAACAAACTTTTTACTTAAAAAACTGACTAAAATAGTCGTTAAAATTTTATTAATAATACAACTTATGATTTTATATGGGGTAGTTTGATCGGTAGATACGACTATGGCTAGCCATTTCTACTGCTAACATTCTAAGCTACCTATACTCCATTTGAGATAACATTATACATGTTTACAACTCTTTTTACAGTCCGTTCAACCGATTTTGAGTTCTATCCCGTAAATATAAGGATGACATAAAAAGCATAAACCTGTTACCAAAACCAACTGTTTACTACAGCTACCATTTGTCGTAACACCAACGCAATAGAAGTCAAAATCGGTTGAACGGGCTGTACAATGGGCTAATTTAAATGTCTAATGTTATCGCAAATGGAGTTTAGCTACCTCGACAAATGCTGCAAGAGAAGTCTAGCGGCATTAGAAAGTTTCTTCATGTGTTATATTTTGTGACTTGACAATTGATTAATTTTCTTGACTAATAAGACACATCAATGAATTAATTTATGACAGCTCAAAGTTAAATAACATTTGAAAATGACTGATTAATTATGACTTGCCAACTACGATTATAAGAATGATAAATAATACAAGTCAAACTCAAAGAGAAGCTATGTTCTGCGTCAATGGAGGGTAACTTTTAATATTTCAATAAAGCACTAGGTTTTGTTCGCAATGTCTAGTAGACTTTCGATGTACGCCTTCGATGGAATTTTTGTAATTTTGGTATTCGATTGTAGCTAAGCGCGACTAGCGATGTACTGAGGCTTTTGATATGAGAAATAGCTTTTATAACGTAACCTTTTGCTTTCTTGAAACAAAAAAAAATGCTTAAAAATGTAACTTTATGTATATTTAGTGAATCTACTGGGGAACTAAGTGTCCATAACATTGTGATACAGACATCATATTTTCCATTAAAAATCAACTTCGATTTTTTTTCGTCTGTTAGTTTCAATAAGAGAGATTATTTGTATATGATTTTAGATTTTTAAAATGTAATATTCTTTTATTGTGACGATTTATGAAACGTTAAATTAATATAAATCATAATTTTAATTGTAATGTTAGTTTTATTTATGTTGATATTATACGGTTCAGGAGCATTTTGATCCAACGAAATACCTTGACTAGTAGAGTCGCAGTTCTGTAGTTTGTGACAACTGTAAAAAATATTAATAAAGTACATAAACATTATTCAGTGTTTTATATGGCCTTACGAACACATTACACACTTTCAGCTGTGGATTCTGTATTCACGTCAGAATCACCTATTGATATGGGAGGGAACCGCAAGCTTATTACGTAAGAAACAGAAATCATATCAATCATAGATGTCATAAAAGTCGGAATTACCTACAGTGTAGGTATGGTACGGCATACATAATCGTTTGCTAATCGCTCGCTGTTTGTGAAATGCACTTATTTCTGAAAAACCGCTAAAACTTATGTATTGTAGAGCAATTATTACGCAAAAATCGCTATCGTTTTGCTTTTGCAAGATACGTAATAAGCCTGCCGGTTTTATACGGTAGAGACTGGAGATGTTATCAAATTTAACTGCATTTGAAAAATGTAAGTAGAAATTAATTGCTTGCATCTAAAAACAAAAACGAGTTTGTAAGCATTACATATTGAAACTTTCTGGAAAATGGATTCAGAAATATTTATGATCATAGAAATAGTTGATGTAGAATTTTTCGCTCAACTGCGGCCGAAGATTGGCACAAAGCCACTCGAGGTCGCGGTGCGCTAAAAATAAAACAACTGTTAATTTACACAAAGCTTTATTTTGATCCGTTAGATATGTTTCGATGACAGTTTCGCTAAAAGGAGCCATATTTCTTAAAGGGTATAAATAGCTATTTGACATGTCACCCCATCGCGATTATAAATTCTGCAGGATGCTATTTTTCGCATATGACCTGGTTCGAATCCCGGTTCTAGCAAGACTTGAAAATGTTTGAATGCAAAACTTAGATCATCATCATCTACCTAGCCTTTTTCCCGATTATGTTGGGGTCGGCTTCTAGTCACACCGGATTCAGCTGAGTACCAGTGTTTTACATGGAGCGACTGCCTATCTGACCTCCACAACCCAGTAACTGGGTAACACGGTACCCCTTGGCAAGACTGGTGTCAGATCTCAAGCTTCTGACTACCCGTAACGACTGTCATAGATCTTCAAATGACAGCCGGGACCAACGGCTTAACGTATTTTCCGAGGCACGGAGGAAACTCGGTATGTTGAAATGGTCACCCATCCACGGACCGACCTCGTCAAGCGTTGCTTGACCTTGAAGATCGACCCGTGCGGCTGTTATTATTTAGCCACGAGCACTGATACTAATGAACAAAAAAATAATCAAACGATTCAGTAACTTTTCCTCCAAGTCCCGATTTCCGAGCGCCTCAACTTTGCAGAGAAACCAAAATGGTGATGGGGTGATTATGCCAGCTTCAATTAAAAAAGATTAAATCGTAAGTGCTTAACTTTACAGGATAATTACCGCTTAGAGACATCTAATATTATTAGTTTAGTTACTATCAGTGAACTGAAATTTTGCTGATTTGGGGTGGTGTAAAAAAAACTAAGCGGTAATTTCTTGTAATTAACATTTTTTTATTGCATTCCGGATGTAGAGAGAACATCGTTTCTCTTCATACCTAACTAGACATCATTCGTTGTTTGTATAAGACTACTACTGCTAATGGTCTTAGTAGGTACTTAACACAGACATAGAAAACAAAGGCTAATGTACTTAAAACTATATTTGATAATATAGGTAAGCATAGTTATTGTCACAATTTGGAAGACAAAGCGTGTCAAATTATCAATAAAAAACTTAAAATGGAAAAAATCCTAGTCCTACGGTCATCATGTGATCGACTTCCTAATAAGATTCAAGGAATTGGAATTATTTTGCTACCAGTGAAAAATTGAGAACAACATCACGCCTCTATTCCCCGAAAGAGATTAGGCAGAAGTGCAGGATAGTTATAGCGCATTAGCACACACACATTTCACCATTGATATAGGATGTATAGTTAACCGGGCGCAGATGAGATGTTTTGATGTTCTCTGAGATGTGCGCGTGGAACATTATACACCGCCACCTCGGGTCCTGATGTGTGAGTGTGTGTTGCCCATTTAGGAAAAAGGGTGTCTGCTGTGGGCCGGATGAGTGGACGAGATCACCCTCTCCCTTTCCGCAGCCTCCTTGTGCGAGACGACTGTTTCGCAGAAGGATACCACCGCGTACCAGAGGATTCCTCGCTGCCGACCAGACTCGACTACGACCGGCAGCGAGGTCATTGCCTACTCCTTAGATGAAGGCACGGCACAGCTAACCTAGAGCCTCGTTAGTCTAGTAAAAAATCTAGTTATCCTTTGGTTTAATAAATTTAGTAAATATTCGATCTAAAATAAATTCTTTACTGTCATTTTGGGCAAGAGGGAACTGCTCTTCGCCTCTGACAAGTTGTACAGTTGGGGTGTTAGTAAGTTGGAAAAATAATAATAGTATGAAATGAGAAATAATAAATGAAACAAAATAATCACTCTAAAAAAAGTATATTTATAAAAAAAAACAACAGAATACCTAAAAAAACATTACGATAATATTTAACGGTTGATGAAAATAGTTCACAAAAGTCCCGTACACAATTAGGAACTTATTATTGTAAGTGGTTTTGTTACTATTTATAATTGTAAAACATTAGTATTATGTCTTCGGCAAGCTAGTGTTCAGGGAGACAGATATTCAGCTGGTTAAATATAACCGCACTGTATAGATGAATATTTATTCTGTGTATTTTATTTAAAACTGCTCAAAAAAGGATATTGCTGCCTCAAATTCCACTAACGCCAAAACTTTTAATTATTCTAGTATTTTTATAAAATGTTTTAAAACTTGGTATGAAGCTATTATTGTCATTATTGGCTAGCCTTAAGTGCCTAGTAAGTACATCTTTAGGCCTATGCTAGGTTCTAGAATCTCTTATAATTATCTGAAATTTCAAATCGACAGTTGATCTATAAATGGCGAATGTCTAATTTTGTGGAATGTGCAAGTGATCTAACTTGAAATACTATTAATACCTACAAAGCTACAACATGATGGCACATAACTAAAAATGCCCACCAAAATTAGGAACGTCCAAACAATATAAATATTATTTAATAAAATACATTTCAAATACTTTACAATCTAAGTACATCATCAATTATACAAACAAAATTATAATACGAAATAAATACTTTTCAAGGTTCAGAAATATTGCAGGGTAGCTGCATGCTTCTAGGGTACACGCACAATATTGTGTAGTAATAAAATATGCGGCAAATGACTACAGCAGAAGACCAGTAAATTAACTTAGCAGCATTGGTGTTTTGTATTTGTAAACTACTGTTACCATTAATTTTATTTCTATTCTACAAAGCGATAATTAACAAGATATATGTAATAAGCATTAATCTTTCACCCGAACCCCGACTGCCTTTAACATTATAATGAAATATAGAAACGTTAAATTCCACCAACTCCTAAAGATCTAGCCTAGCTAAATACCAACAAGCTACACCTTAATTGCTAATATAAGCTGTTTATAAAATTTTGAACGCGTATCGCGACAGCTGACTAGCGAATATGAAGATAGAAATAGCAACAATTACTAAAGAGAACATATTTCAGTTGACGTCGTGTAGGTAATATTCATAAGGACAAGAAATTTAAATTATACCATCTCTAATATTACCACCAAAGGGTGTTTGTGTATGTGAGTTTATATGTTTGTAAACGCACCCACGATACAGGAAGAAATTCCTAGAGTGGGGCAACGTGATTGAATAACAAAAAAAAACTAGCCCGTATGGAGGGAACATCCTAAAATCGAGTTTAATTTTTTCTCAAATTTGATCGAATGTTTAAATTATTCAAAGATTTTGAACTCTCTTGGATCATAAATGAGTGAAAATAAACGTCAACTGTGTTATATATCTCTTCATTTACACACCACTGTAACATCGCTAAATATTCGAAAAAGCTATTGAACATTATATTTTCTTAATCTTTGTTTTGGTCGATTTCATTTTATAGGCAAAACTTTGCTATTAATATTTATAAAATTAAGGAATTTTTAACCAATTTATTATAACCATTCTTTAAAAATTAAATCGTATTAGGTATTAAATAAACATAAAACAATACCAACAGTTTTAGAGATTCCTACCGTATATATGTAAAAAATTAAAAAGAAAACCTTGCTAAACTATTAAAAAAAAAACTAATAAAACCATTGCTATGGATCTATGTAGTTTAACATCCAAATACTTGTTTCTAGTTGGGTGATTCAAATAAAAACAGTTAATACATAATCCATAACAATTGTTTTATTTCATACAAAATTAACAAAGCTCATCAAATTAAGCATTTATTGCGCATAAGTACAAAGCGATTTAAGTAATAATAAGCATTAACGCGTATTATATGTTACAAAGCAAACTTTATAATCTATAATGGCAGTTTGATCCTATTGCCACAGACTAAATATGATACTTTGTCTATGAGCAGCTTGACAGTTGACTTCGGGTATTGGCCACCGGGTTGTGTTAGACTGTGACGTTATTACTCCATTGGTTATATCAAAGTTGCTATTGAATACTAAATAGTATTCTAGAGTCCGCAAATTACCCAATACTTCTATTTGTAGGAAAAAATATAACTTAAAATTTAGCTATAAATACGATTTATAGCAACCAATTAGACGCCTATACAATTTTTATAATAATGTATAAATTATACAAAAATGATTGAACATATTTTTTAAGACTGAAGCTAGAAGAATTGAAGAGGTATTTTAAAGAACGTAAGGTACAAATTACTTTGAAACTTGTCTTTTAACTATATTTTCTACTCTACTAATACTACTTCCACCTTCTGTTTAAAACATTCGGAATGTAAAATGCATAATAATGACTGAATAAAAAATATGTTAATATGTACACGTAAACATATCGCCTTAACGTCGTTGTTTGAAGTTTAACCAGTGATTATACTAAAAAAAAATGGATGGTCATTCTATCTACAAACTAATTCAGATACAATAAAATACGATTTACAAAATCATTGGAGATTTTCACTTTACATTACGGTTATTTTCATTCTGTGTTAATAAAGGGGTTAATAACAAATCGATATATATTTTTATCTACACTCACAACGTAATGTTCTAAATATTAATTCATAAAATATTGTGTATACACGTACTTTATATTCGTGGATAGGTACAATTAAAAAAAAAATACAACAAAACAAATGTTGCAACATTACGGTGCAACATTTTTCTTCGATTTTCAAACAACTGCATCATAAAATAACTTTTTAATTTTTATAGCACACTTTTACTTTTTAATTTATTGGCGCTTATGGGCTCATTGACTTAATGTAGAAAAATATTTTCATTGTCTATGGATGTGCGTGTTGCGCAGTTATGTGCAATGAGAATCTAAATTGCTCGCCATACCACATATTTTTTTCGTTTCCATTTTTGTTTTATTTCAACTGTATCAGTGAAGATAAAATAGTGTATGCAACGGCATATAATTAGGCTCGGCTTCGCCTCGTGTGATAAACCTACGCTCGGGTTTTAATAACCCCTATTATATGACTGTTGCATAAACTACTATTTCGATTTGACCCGTAATGAAAAGTAAAAGAAAATAAATGTCTTTCGTACTAAAATTGAACCTACTATTTTTATTTTACTTGTAAGCGTAACTAGAAAGAAGGTTCTTATATGTTTATTGTCTCATTAAATTTTGATGTGATACGGTGTAACCTTTATTATGCAAAATTATCATAGGAAGATTTAATTTCATCTATACAGGTAAATGAAGAAATTACTTATTACCATAACCAGTACCAGTTAGGTACTACCCGTACCTAACTTTCTTACTATTGCAACAACCCCGATTCTAATCACAATTTCGTACCCCTATATAGGCTCTCCTGAAGTTAACTAAAAACATGTCCGTCTAACCACCCTCCTTCCAGTTACTCGTACAAGTGAACGTACTGGTGTTTACACGTTGTTCTCAAGCGGCATGTCTCGTCGCCAGCTCAGCAGGTCATCGAACAGCGCTTCTAAGTGAGGGTTGCCTCCTAGTCTGGCCACCTGGAAAACATATTTAAAATATTATAATTTTGAGTGGTGGTCTGGCCTCGCACAGATACAGAGAGTGCTGTAATACTTCGGTCATATCGTCCGAAAACAATCTGAAAACCTAGAAAAACGTATGACCACGGTACGTACGTACGTACGACGGTCTGACCAAATGAAGCTACACATAGACACCATGATAAGATCTCAGTCGCACTACAAAAGGGATATATATCATCAAAAAGTTTAGTCGGGAACATCACGTCGCGTCGCTCAGCAGCGAACAAACAACTGAAGGTGGAATAGGATTACCTCAGAAATGAACGAAGATGGCAGGCATTGAGCAATATACAGGTTGAGTTTTTAAAGTGGGCGTGGATGGCTAAATCCGAAACTATGAGGAATAGCGAAAAACTCTCAAAGGAGTCAGGAGGCCGATTTTGATGAAAACTAAATCTACATCATTAGATTTTTTAAAAATCAATATTCCTAGACAGGAATCGCCTCACTTAATTTTGAAAAAAGAAACGCATGCTGTACATACCATTCGATAGTGTCGCTAATAAGGATCAAATTCTGGTAAGTATTTAAGTAATGTCAAACAGAAATCTTTAGAAAAGGGATAATTTTATTATTAAATACAACAGGCGTTTTTTTTTTCAAAATCGGCTGGCTCGGTTCCTGGCTAGGAATATTGATTTTTCAAAAATCCAATCATGCAGTTTTAGTATTTATTAAAATCGGCCTCGTGACTCCTTTGAGTATTATTCACTATTCCACACAGTTTCGGATTTAGTCATCCACGACTACTTAAAAATCTCACTCTGTGTAACTGAAGTTTTTAGTCAAAACTGCCGCCTGTCAGTGTCCATTGCTTCAGATACTAAGGTCACCTGTTTGTTTAGTTGCACTATGTATGTGTAAGCTTTTACTTAAGGCTGTTTCCACTGCCATAGAGAAGATCAGGGTGAAATAATCACTTTTTAGGGTTCCGTAGTTACCTCGGAAGGAAAAAACGGAACCCTTATAGGATCACTTTGTTGTCTGTCTGTCTGTCAAGACCCTTTTTCTCAGGAACGCGTAGAGGTATGAAGCAATGAAATTTATATCAAATACTCAGGTCTAATGTCCCTTAAAGCTGTGAAAAAATTAAACTTCTAAGCCAAGGTAATCAAAAGATACAGTCTTTTATGTCGCAAATTTCCGCAAGGCAATCAAAACCTACAGGGTACTTCCCGAGAGCTCAGAATCTTGAAATTTGGTACAAAGCAACGTCTTGTAGCACAGATAAAGGAATAATTGCGAAAACCGTAAATTTTTAGTTCATCATATAATAAAAATATTATTAATAATTTTAAACTTACTACCCCTTTCCTCATGAACGCGTAGAGATATTAAATTGAAATTCATATCAAATACTCAGGTCTAAAATACCTTTAAGCTGAGGTTTGTACGGAACCCTAGGTGCGCTAGTCCGATTCGCATTTAGCCGGTTTTTTAATAGCAAATCTCGTTTCTATAAACGGTCGATACCCGTTCCTGTCTGTGCTGTTCCGCTTCAATAAATACGCACCGATTCGAGAGTGTCCAAATTATTGGATCTCTATACAAACTTCCACCTCCGTTCCAAACCATTAAGGATGATTGCCGGGATAAAAACTGTCTTATCCATCTTAATACCAAATTTCATCTAAATTGGTTCAGCGGCTTAAGCGTGAAAATAAAACATAAATAAATATCCGACCTCTCTCCTGGCCTCCTCGTCCAGACTGTGCAGGATGTCCCTGGTGTAGGCGAAGCTGCCGATTCGCTCCAGTATCGTGATGCAGTACCGCTTCACCTCCAGGTCGCGGGTCCTTTGACGAAGTATGTCTACAGACGGGGCTAAGGAAATTTACTGCTTTCTGTTGGTATCTATAACTTTTGTTTCAGTTAATAAGATGACAATTTTTTTTAAATAAATTTTTCTTTCTACCTAACCTTTTCTCAACAATGTTGAAGCTTTTTCTAGTATAACTGGATTCGGCAAAATTATAATATTTTACACTAGCTTCTGCCTGCGGCTTCGCCCGCGTTTAAAGTGTTTTATCATCATCATCATTTCAGCCAAAAGACGTCCACTGCTGGACATAGGCCTCCCCCAGGCGTCTCCACATTGACCGATCCCGTGCGTCTCGCATCCAGCGCCTTCCCGCAACCTTAACCAGATCATCGGTCCACCTTCCAACGTATCGTCTTCCGGTTCGCGGTCGGCATGCCAGAACTTTTCGACCCCATCGGACATCCATTTTATCATCCCAATGGAATACAAACTCCTATCTCTTTCCCAGGGTCTCAAACTATCTCCATGCCAAATTTCATCTAAATCGATTCAGTAGATCCAGAGTTTACCCCCTACAACCTCACAAACTTTACCTCTTTATAATATTAGTATAGATGAAGCGTCTACCTTTCCGACTCCATAAACCAATTCTAAAGATATCAATTCTTTAAATAATAATAAAAAAATCTCGATTCATAATTATCTAGACTAGTTTGGAAATCCCAGTATCAATGAGAATCCTTAGTTGCCTTTTTTATGTAGAAGCATCAGAATTAATTTCATGGAAGTATTTTTATGGTAAAAAGGTAACCCACATTGCTGAGAAATTTTAAATAAACTGTGGAATATATTTGTAAAGGATACGAAGCACTTGGTTGTCGCCCTGGCGGATGGCGTGGATGATGGGGAAGCTGAACTTGCCCTCCGTCAGGTCCTCGCAGTAACTCTTGTTCTCCGTGTACTGCGGACAACACATAGCTGTTACAAACACATGGCCTTGAAACATAGGCATTTTGTATAGGTAGTTTCAAAACATGACCTTGAGTGTGTTTTGCATTTTAAAATAGAAACAGACTTAATACGATAAGAACAATAATGTATCGATCAGTGTACTGCGGACAACACATAGCTGTTACAAACACATGGCCTTGAAACATAGGCATTTTGTATAGGTAGTTTCAAAACATGACCTTGAGTGTGTTTTGCATTTTAAAATAGAAACAGACTTAATACGATAAGAACAATAATGTATCGATCATACATACATACATAAACTCACGCCTTTTTCCCATTAGGGGTAGGCAGAAACTACAGAACGCCACCTGCTACGATCCTTACATAGTTCTTTTGCTTCACTCACATTCATACATCTAGTCATACACACACGCCGGTTATGAGTACTGCGCACCTGGCCTTTCTGAAGAACATCACCAATAAGGTGTGTGTATCTATGTATGTCTTTCTAGGGCGTCCCCTCCCGGCGTTTCCATTCACGTCTGCCTTGTAAATACCTTTCGTTAGTCGCCTTTCATTCATCCTTTCATAGCCAAACCATCTTAACATACGCTTTTTAATTTTAGTCACTACATCTTTTTTTAAACCACAACGTTGTCTTATTAAATAATTCCTCAATCTATCAATTAAAGTTACACCACACATACTTCGCAAGGAACGCATTACAACTGCATTAATCCTACTTTGATGTCTTTTTTGCCATATCCAACCTCCACTTCCATACATAAGTTTAGGCACCAGCACACTGTTGTGAACGGCGAGTCGAGCATTGATCAATCATGCATATTATGATTTTTTAATGAAAATAGATATTTATTTGTATTTTTTTTTTTCGCATACTTTGTATTTAAGCTTTCCTTTATTTTTTTATGGTATGCGTCGTGCCTGGCGCAAATAAATGTTTATTCTTTCTTTATTTAATAAGTATAAACTTTATTGTACCCCACAAAATACGTACAGGACAAACATTTACAAAAGTAAGTAATAAAAACAAGCAAGTAAATTTTAATAGCAATATTTTTAGCAAGTAATATTCCTCCATGAATCACCATAAATACGCAAGTTATCTTATGATAGCCCTATTTGTCATTATTAGAGGAAACGGTTGTCCATTCCCATGAGTCACGATGATACAGTACTAGTGGTGGGCGTTGCGACGACGAACCGTTTCTAAAGACCGTTTTTTGTTCTGCGACGGTGCAACCGTTTTACGTCCTGAGATAAAGCAGTCTTCGTTGCACAAACCTGTCTTTGAATAACTTCGTGCGATTTTTTATTTTACGCCTCTGAAAATACAGTCGAGATTCGAAAGCGATCTGATTCAACTGCGACACACGTCGTTCGTCGCAGTCGTCCTTTATCGTTCCACGTTCGTTCATAAAATAGTTTAGTTCTTGCGACGGTGAAACAGTTTTAAGTCCGTCTTCGTTGCACAAACCAATCTTCGAATAAATTGGTGCGATTTTGTATTTTACGGCTAAGAAAATACAGTCGAAAATGAATTGATTCAACTACACACAAACGTTGTCGACTCGTCGCGAATGTCGCGTATCGTTCCGCGTTTGTTCACAAAGTAGTTCTTTCGTTCCGTCCTCCAAGTTTCGTTCTGGTTTAAAGACGTCTTGGAAGACGTCTTTAAACCAGTTGCGACGAAGACAGTTTTCTGCAACCGTTTTCGTCGTCGGGAAAACGGTTGCGTTTCGTCCGTCAAAAATACGACAACGACCCTATTATCGTCATCGTCGAACATTTGGATACCCCCGGAAAAGTTTGTTTGCCTATTATTTTCGGGAATCACATAGAACAGCTCAATATTCTAACTTTTCACTTTATTAGTTTTAACTATAAATATATTTTGCCAATTTAAAAAATAAACGTGTTACATGCGACATTTCATCTTAATCGGTTGAGGATAACTGCTTTAAAATTCAGTTGCAAGACAGGAAAAATAAAATACTAGGAATTTCTTCCTGTATCGTGGGTGAGTTTACAAACATAAACTCACATACACAACACCCAGAGCCAGAACAACTATCTATAGGTCATACAAATATTTGTTCCGTGCGGGAATCGAACCCGCGACACGCAGCGCAGCAGTCAATCGCTCAACCACTGCGCCAACCGTGCGCCAAACATATATTGCAAGTTAATAAAAAGCTTGCAAAATAATACAGGGTGTAACGGAATGATGACTGGTGATTTTAAAAAACTGTTTCTGTCCATGTACATATACTTCCTACAAGGAAGGCATAGTTAATTAATACAGCAAAAAAAAAATCCTATACA
Source organism: Orthosia cruda (assembly GCA_964057195.1). NCBI lineage: Eukaryota > Metazoa > Arthropoda > Insecta > Lepidoptera > Noctuidae > Orthosia > Orthosia cruda. The sequence continues at coordinate 7,789,911 of OZ059830.1, read as the reverse complement.
AATTTTGGTCCGTAACGTTAAATGAACATTTTTGGGCCTATGACTCCTTTGGAGAGATTTGTTCTCGCTTCAGTATCGTTGAGTATTATTAGCGCGGGGATAAAGGGGCTAAAGATTAGCCATAGATATTATAATAATTTAAGTATTCTTGTTTGTATGTCTTGCAGCCTAATTGCGTGAGTGAATTTGACAAGACAGAGGGTTTGACCGCCATCAATCGACCAATCACATGCGAGATGAAGATTTCTGTCTATGTGGTTGGTCGATTGATGGCGGTCAAACCCTTTGCCTTGCCGAATCCACTTACGCATTAAGGCTGCTGGCGGCCCAGTGGCTGAGGTATCGCCTGTCGGGCTTGGGATCATGGGTTTAAATTCGATCACTTGCTCACCGAGCAACAACCCAACCAACCCAAAGTTACTCTTTCAATTCATTTGTACTTTTTGGTTTATATTAGGCATCGCTAACATCGGTGAACGAAAACATCTTAAGGAAACCAGCACCCTAATTGTGTAAGTTCAAAGAATATCGCACGGTACGCTTTTCTTGCGTTCATAGCTTTATGTTCAAAAATCCGTCTACTCGACAGTGTACAACACGCAATGAATACTGTTATCAAAAGGAAAGGAGTGCGCTTCGTGCTGTCAAAACAGATACGCAATTAGGGTGCTAGACTAGTAGTTAAAACCACGGAACAGAAAAAACAATGGAAGTGCGATGCAGCAAAATTACTATGGGAAGCGTTGTCGCCAAACTCACACAAATAAACTGATAATCATATAATACACTACAAATAAACCGATCGTTTGCTTTGTCGTTTTAATTTTAGTCAAAACAAGCATAAGTCACATATCCTACATCTGGAAAGAAATCTTCATACTCTTTAAATAAGATTTATTTTACTTTAGTGCAGAAAGTATTTACGACGTTTTGTAGTCTAAAGTCAAACTAGATTCCATTGCCAAGTAAATTCCGCTACCCGACCATAGATGGCGGTATTCTCAGTGGTTGCAATTATAAACTTTATTGCGTTTGATGTAAGATTGACATTCGTGTCATAAGTCGATATCTACTGCTACTCGACCATGGAAGTGACATTACATTTTTAATTACATTATCGATAGATACCCGATTTCTTAATTCATAAAAAAAGAAACCTTGTTTGGAGTTTAGTAAAACTGTAGGGTGAATGGCGTAGTATCATTTAAACATAAAATATTATATGTATAAAAATATATTACTGTTCGTTAGTTTCGCTAAAACTAAAAAACGGCTTAATAAATCAACTTCTATAAAATGTTCAGAGCATATCGTGTTTGATTTGGATGGCATTCAATTAACTCTACCCGTTGCATCTATCAATTTCTCTTTGACTCTAGCGTCTTTGATAAAAAAAAAAAAACATTTAGTGATTTCAAGAAATTGCTGCACAAACAATCATTGTAATAATTATTATGCATGCAATACAGCATACTTCCATTTTTTTTGGAAATATTTAATCCACCTAATATAAAAAAAAATATAGGTTCCTATTTTATTTTATCGATATCTATCTATAAAATAAATACCCGAGCCGACTACATCCCTAATTGAGGAGCGAAGAACTTTCGAGAACGAAATAGTGAAAACATTCAATCCAAAATAAACTTTATTCTAATGGCGTAAGGTTGATTTTAAATAGACGTTTTATTAAATTATTAGTAAATTTAAATTTACTAAGATTTTATTAGAAAACAAATAAAATCGTTATTACCGATGATACGAAACACCTCCATTTTTAAGATTCTTTCTCCTACTATCATTTTTGCACTCCAAAATGGAATAAAAACGGCATAGTTACAGAAAAACAAATTAGTCGCGAGACTAGCAACTCGACGTGATGTTAGAATACGACTGGAATCAACTTGCGTGCATGCTTGCGTGGAAGCGCCTATTAGTGACACGCGTGCCACGCCTACTTTGCATTTCCACTATTTTTTCTGTTCCGTGATTAAAACAGTTTAAAATCACACCCACATTGAGCAAGCGGCAAACAACTGTGCCTTTTAGCAGCAGAAGGGGCCCTTGTCCTGCAGGGCTATCATTATTACCTATTTAGTATTAGACTCATATCTAAAGGACTAGCCAGATTTAGCAAAAGATAGAGAAATATTTTCTTTAATTAAAAAGTATTTTTTTTAAATGAACTTTTTTTCGTTACCTTTATCATGGCAGTGCACAAAAAATAACTAGACCGCCATCTTGGGCCGTCCGCCATATTGGATTTAGAATGACGTCACTTAGTTATCTATGCATTGTCATCCAAACTAAGTGTTTTCAAAATTTATCTTAAACGGTTGAGGATAACTGCTTTTAAATTCAGTTGCAAGATTTGACCCGAACACACTTACATACATACATTGCAAGTTAAATAAAAGCTCGTAAAATAGAAGGAACGAAGCGAGGCCTTTTCCCTGCAGTGGCACAAAACAGGCTTATAATAATAAAGTAGGTATGTTTACCTCGGTGAGCCTCAAGTTGCAGTAGTCGTCTCTGATCTGGAAGTACAGGCCGAGGATGCCGGTCAGCTTGCTGAAGTCCGACTTGTTGTCGCTGAACAGCTGCATCAGACGGATCGCCAGCATGAACAGACCGCCCGTCTCTGGGAAATAAATATAGGGAAAGTTAATACTTGCTACTATTTGAACTAATGTTATAATAAAGAGGTAAAGTTGATTGTTTCGTTTCTTTGTAAAAAACTTTTTAATAAAAAAAAATAAAAAAAATTACAGTACAACTATTTTCTTAATGTCCCGCGGCACAGATATTATAATACTAGCATACAGTTGCCTCATCCCATACAAAGAAACCGTGCCGACGTAACTAGCGTTTTTCATCTGATTATACCGATTATTTTTTATAAATCGATCGCATTCGGTTCCGTTCCACGGCGATAGATAGATCACCATCTATAATCATGGAACGGAACCGAACGCTGAGATGGTATGGGATGTGACACCACTGCCCGCGGCAATCATCGCATTTTCGAATACAAACGAATGCTAATTTCCATGTCCATCAATTATTAGATTTATCGTGTATAATAATTTGAATTTAGATTTTCTGACTAAAGTTTTACTAAATGGAATAATAAAAAAATAATGACGAAATTGTAGGTTCAATTTTGATTATATGAATGGTAAGGCAGTAGTATTCACACATGTAAAGCTGTTTAGTGAAATAACTGCTGTAAATTCGTTTTTATCACAATAAAACAAAGATTTTTTCGCATCCAAGCAAAAAAAGCCGGACAAATCAGAAGGCCGGCCGAAGTCCGAACTGGACGCCAAATGTTCGGACGAATGGTAACCATTTCGGGAGCTAACCCGCGGGAAAATATAATTTTGTTTTACTTAACTGGAGAAATGTGTGATTCCTATAAGGTACTACTTTGGTAATACCGGCGTGATGTTATATTGATACTTCAGTTTTGTTTGATTTCTCATCTTCAACCTAGCTGAACGTAAAGATTAGACGGCAGGTATTGTAACCACGAAAGGATACAATCCAGGGTTAAGGGTCAGCACAGATTAACTCGATAACAATCCATCCCTAAAACCAGCGACAGAACATCTGTTGATGAACACAGACCCATCGCTATCCTCCCAACCGTTGCAAAGGTCTTTGAGCATATTCTCCATGCTACTATTCACAAACGCATAAATATGTCGCTATCTGATGCCCAACACGGTTTTCGGCCTGGTCGCTCCGTAAACTCGAATTTACTTATACATGTCGACTTCATATCTAGTAGCTTGGACGCCGGTTGGCAGGTTGACGCCCTGTATTTCGATTTCCGGAAAGCGTTCGACAAAGTTGACAATGATGTGCTCTTGGCAAAGCTGGGGGCCATCGGTTTCTCGTCTGGCTTTCTTAACTTCTTTGCCGACTACCTAAGGGATCGCAAGCAGTTTGTCCGACATGGGTGCTTTGAGTCCAAGCCTTATTATACTCGCTCGGGCGTGAGTCAAGGATCCATATTAGGGCCGCCTCTGTTCCTGATTATGATCAATGATCTTATATCTAAGATTAGGTTTGCAAAGTGCTTGCTATATGCTGACGACCTAAAACTAGTTGCGCAAATAAGAACAATCAAGGATTGCGAACTCCTACAAAGGGACGTTAACGCCATCTGCGAATGGAGCATTACAAACAGATTGCATTTTAATACTGACAAATGCCACGTCATGACGTTCGGTCGGGGGTTGCGACCTATCCATTACGATTACAGTTTCGGTGATACAGTAATCACTCGTGTCACCACCGTAAAGGACTTGGGAGTGACCTTTGACCGCTGTCTGACCTTTAAAGATCACGTTGCTAACCTTGCGAAGGAGTCTTTCAGGCGCCTGGGATTTGTTTTGAGAAACGCTCGTGACTTCCGCAATCCCAGAGTTATTAGGCTTTTGTTCACCACTCTGGTTCGAAGTAAACTCGAATCCAGTGCTTGTGTCTGGCACCCATATACCGCGACGCAGACGTTAATGCTTGAAAAGGTACAGAAAACCTTCCTTAGATTTTTATTCCAAAGGGTATACCATTTCTTCCCTTATATGTATCCAACGAATTATCTTTTAGGAATCTTGGGTTTTAACTCGTTGGAGGTAAGGAGAGGCTATGATCAGCTCGCGGTAGCATGTAAGATTCTAAGCGGACGCATTGATTGCCCCGAGCTACATGACCTTTTCTGCCGACTGTTTGTGCCCAGCAATTACGTTAGGCACCGTCAGAGTCGCCGTCACGTCCTATTCGCACCACCGTCATCCAGAACGGTCGCTAGAGCTGAATCCCCAGTGTGTCGTGCTTTGAAGATGCTCAATGCCCTCTTGACTGCCAACCCTGAATGTGATGTGTTTGCGGACGAATGGCATAAACTAATGCGTGCATGTCTCGTGTTCTGTGAGAGAAAATATGCGAGGGTGTCCACTGTTCCATGTTAATTGTATTGTTTTTATGTATTATTATTGTTTAATTTTGTTTTTTTTAAATTATGAATTATTGATTACATTATATTTTAATATAATTTGATATAATTATTGATACATTGCCGCTCCACTGTGCCATGTTAATTTAATTGTATGTTTTCTTGTGAGTCACTATAGTGACAAACTTGTTTTTTTTGACATCAACATTTTTGTTGATAAATTAAAGTCGACAGGCGATACTTTGTATCTGCCTCTTAGGGTAAGACATCAAATAGCTCGGCTATTATCTTATATCGGGTGTCCCAAAAAGGACGCAAGATTTCAATTTGCCGCCAGTTTTGTATTTTAGTGCTGGCAACCCTGAAAAAAAAACATTTGACAGCTGAATGTTTAGGATTTGTAAAAATGGCGGGTTATACGAAAGATCAACGCGTTTTTATTATTGAACAATATTTGAAAAGTAATGAAAGTTTGGCGGGTACGGTTCGAAAATTCCGTGCAAAATATGGTCGGAATATTGGCTTGAGTTCATCAACTGTGAAGAGACTGGTTGCAAAATTCAGGGAGAGTGGATCAATTAATGATGTTCATTCCACTGGTCGTCCAAAAACAAGCCGTTCAAATGGCAATATTGAATCTGTGCGTCAGAATGTCCGTGAACATCCAGGAACATCCATTAGGCATCGTGGACAAGAATTGCAAATTTCAAGAAGCTCTCTCCAGCGTATTCTCACTAAAGATCTGCATCTCCATGCTTACAAAGTTCAAATAACACAAGAACTGAAGCCCCGTGATCATGGACAGCGAAGAGAGTTCGTTGAATGGATTATCGACCGCCAAAACAGGGATGCAGATTTTTCAAACAAAATCATCTTTAGCGACGAAGCACATTTTCATCTCGATGGCTTTGTTAATCGTCAGAATTGCCGCATTTGGGGCTCAGAGAACCCACATGTGATTGTTCAAAAACAAATGCATCCACAACGTGTCACTGTTTGGTGCGGGTTTTGGGCTGAAGGCATTATTGGACCATATTTTTTTCAAAATGAGGCCGGTCAAGCGGTTACTGTTAATGGGGCTCGATATCGCAACATGATAACAAGGTTTTTTTTAGCCGAATTAGAGGATATCGATGTGGAAGCAATGTGGTTTCAACAAGACGGGGCCACTTGCCACACAGCCGGAGAAACGATGCAATTACTGCATGAAACTTTTCCTAGTCGTGTGATCTCTCGATTCGGTGATCAGAATTGGCCCCCTAGATCTTGCGATTTAACGCCTTTAGATTTCTTTTTATGGGGTTATTTAAAGTCTAAAGTCTATGCCAATAAGCCTACAACTATTCACGCTTTAAAACAGGAAATTCGACGCTGCATCGGGGAAATTCAGCCGCATCTATGCAAAATGGTCATAGAAAACTTTGACAAAAGAGTGCGTATGTGCCAGCAAAGCCTAGGAGGACATTTGCCTGACGTGTTATTCCACAAATAACCCTATTTTATGTACTTCAAGATTTTATATACAAATATATTATAACGAAAAAATAAAAGTGCTTTTCTTCAATTTCAAATCTTGCGTCCTTTTTGGGACACCCTGTACAATAAACTCAGACATAAGTAGTATGTCGAAGTATCCAGTTATTATTGATATTAGTAATAGTACTAATTTAAAGATGGTCAGTACCTTGAATAACGTTAGCAAAAATGCTATTAATATTTATTCTTTAAACTAGTTGATAGGACAAGGGAGGGTATCAATAACGGAATAGTTACGAGTATATCCACCATCAAAAAGGTACCTTCTTGCTCGCAAAAAAATAATTAAAAAAAAAGGTCTGAGCAGAATTCTCTGAAATTATTTCACCAAAATATTCAGGGTTATTCTTCAAAGGAATTAGAAATCGAACTGTTTTTAGAAAAAACAATGTTTGATATTGTTTGTTTCACTGAGCATTGGCTGAAAGATTACGCAATGCTAATCAATTATGAAAATTATACTGTGGGCAGTTGTTTTAACAGAAATATTATGTTGCGTGGGGGTTCACTTATATTAATTAAAAATGGTATTAAATCAAAACCTCGTAAAGATATAGTAGACCTCTCAGTTGAACATAGTGTTGAACTGTCCTGTGTTGAGCTGGATAAGCATGTCATAGTGTGCGTCTACAGACCCCCTAATTATAAGAACTACTCTATATTCGAGTCAGTGATGGAAGATGTTTTGGCAAAACTCGCAATGGGTAATAAACTAGTAATTGTCTGTGGTGACTTTAATATTAATATTCTAGAAGATAATTCAGATAGAAGTAGGTTATTAAATCTCTTTAAATCATTTAATTTGTCACATGTGTTTACGGAACCAACCCGAACTACGCTGACTTCTGCTACATGTATTGATAATGTTTTTTGTTGCTGCAACTACTTGGACAATGCCATTATAAATTATCTGCCTTCGGATCATAGTGGGCTACTTGTGACATTTGAGTCCAATATGCTAATTAAACAAGTGCAGATTCAATCCAGACCAATAACATCCGGTAAATTAAATAAATTTAACAGCACTTTAATCGCTAAGTTAAGCGATCAGGACCTCACAGTGAATGATGGTAATATTTTGTATGATGAAGTTTTTTCAGTGGTTCAAAAAGAGTTCAATAACACTTTTAAGAAGATAACTAAAACTGTATGCCCTAAGTTTTTATTCAGTGACTGGGCGACTACAGGACTTAGAAAAAGTAGGGAAAGACTTTACGAGCTATATGGCCTTAAGCCTTGTATGAACACTGAAACGTTTAATAAGTATGTTGCTACTTACTCGAGAATTTTTAAAAATACATGTAAGGCAGCTAAGGCCTTGTATATTAGAAATAAGGTTAAATTAGCAGAAAATAAAATCAAGACGGTTTGGAAAATTATAAATAATGAAACGAACAGGAATAAAAGAAATAATCCTGATTACACGCTTGAGACCACACACGGACTTATTAGAGATAACAAAAAAGTTGCGCAAGAATTTGTAAATTTCTTTACCAACATCCCAATTAAAACTACTGAAACCTTAAATTCTTCGCCCGCGCTTGCTTTTGGATTATTAAACGCGAACGTTTCAGCCTGCCCGAATGTATTTAACTTTTCACATATAAACCCCATAACAGTAATAAAAGCTTTTAAGCAAATCAAGATCAAACCGACTGAAGATCTGTGGGGAATGTCCATCAAAGCTTGTACCTCCATTATTCAGACTATAGCGCCGTACTTAGCTGTAATTTTTAATTTGTGTGTGGATCAAGGAGTCTTTCCGGATCTAATGAAATATAGTAAGGTTATACCACTTTTTAAATCCGGGGACAGTAAAGACACAAATAATTATAGACCAGTATCCGTGTTGCCGGTTTTCAGCAAGGTTTTTGA